>CM038677.1:699738871-700987398 GCA_021605205.1 Aegilops longissima | reverse complement strand
AGTGTTAATTAGGTTAGGTTAATTAGTTAGACGCTGACCAGTGGGTCCCAGCGTCAGGTTTGACCTGGACAGCGACCAGTTGATCACGACGGCGTCACATCGACGTCAGTCGACCTGATAATCCCTTTATGGATTTAATTTAATTCAGTAAATTTCAGAAAATACCCTAAACTTTAATAAATCATATAAATTCAACCGTAACTCGGATGGAAATAATTTATATATGAAAAATGATCAGAAAAATATGAAGAATCTGTTTATGCCATGATCATGCATGTTTGAACAAGTTAACATCACTGAATAGGATGAATCATGATTAGGGTAATTTATGAAATAGCATTTTGAGTTGGAATTCAACCTTGCTTGAATTCCACTCCAACTAACTTGGATTATTATTGCATTAGGTGAATTCAGTACCTTAACATGATCATGCATCATATATGTGCATTGCATTGATTGTGTTCTCTCTTGTTTGCCGGTAATTGTCCCTTCGGTGAGCGATGTACCGACGATGAGTTCGATGACACCGATGAAGAACTATATTATCTTCGAAGTGCTGCAAGCAAAACCCCCTTGTTCATTCCGATACAATCCCACTCTCTCGCTCCTGCTCTATTTTACTGCATTAGGACAACAACGACTCATGTGTTACTTGCTGCGGTAGCTGAACCCCTTGATCCTTTGCATGACCTGTCATTCCACAGTAATTAGATGAAACCCACTAGCATGAGTAGGAGTTGTTTGAGCCATGTTGTGCCTACTCATTTATGCTTGTTTGTCATGCCTGCTACTGCTTAGAGTTGAGTCGGGTCTGATTCATCGGGAATGAATTGGAATTGTTATGAACATGTCCTATTGAGTGTAAGCTAAGTGTGGTGAACACGATTTGGTAAAGGTAGCGGTGAGAGGCCATGTAGGAGTACATGGTGGGTTGTCTCATTGCAGCCGTCCTCAGGAACTGAGTTCTGTGTTTGTGATCCATGAAACAGTTACTACCACGCATTGGGCCCAAACCAATGGACCATCTCGGCTTCTTGACCACCCTTGTCCTCATCCGGAGTTGCAAGTAGTTTCGGTGTTTGTAGCATGTGGGGCCGCACGCAACGCTGACCTTAGGGGTGGGTTGTGTTGCGGTAGGCACCGTGGCCCGTGTACCGAAAGTGCCCGTTTGGTATCTCGGGAACCCTGCACACATCGTTCGGGCTGTATGGGAAACCTCGCCGGACTCCCTACGGATGGAACCCGAATAGGCGATAAACCTGGACTAGGGACTTTAGTGTTTAGGTAGGCCGTGGCCGACACCCACGTTGGGCTTCCGCTTGAAGGTTGCCGAGTACATGTCGTGTAAACGGCGGTAAGTGGTGAGAGCGTGTGCGAAGAAGTACACCCCTGCAGGGTTTTAATATGATCTATTCGAATAGCCGTGTCCACGGAGAAGGACTTCTGGGTTGCCTATATCAGTTCATAGACAAGTGAAAGTGGATACTCTAAAATGCGCAAGATAAGCGTGAGTGCTATGGATGGCGTTCTCGTAGGGAGACGGGAGCGGGTCCATAGTGGTGTATTGCCATGGTGAATATGTGGACTCGTGTGCGCCACCTCAAAAGAGTTACTTGCAGTCGTAGTTCAGGATAGCCACCGAGTCAAAGCTGGCTTGCTGCAGTCAAACTCCACCACCCCCTTTTGATAATGATGCATATGTAGTTAGATCTGATGTAAGTCTTGCTGAGTACAATTGTACTCATGTTTGCTTATTTTATGTTTTGCAGAGAGACGTCAGTCTCGCTAGTAGTTCCGCTTGGACTTTGACGTTTAGCTTGTTACCTCAGCTACGATCTTGTGCCCTCGGCAGGATCTGGTAGATAGTCAGGCTTCTCAGCCTTTTCCATTTATAGTTGTCTGTTCTCAGACATGTTTAGCTTCCGCTTGTGCTTTGACTTGTATGCTCTGAGTGTTGGGTCATGAGACCCATGTTTGTAATATCTCGCTCCTCGGAGCCTAATGAATAATATCTGAGTCGTAGAGTTATGTTGTGATGCCACGTCGTATTTACACATATTGAGCATATTGCGTGTATGTTTGAAATGCTTGGTATGTGTGGGATCCGACAAACTAGTTGTTTATCCTTGGCAGCCTCTCATATGGGGAAAGGTAGTCTCGTGCTTACGGCGATAGTAGTCCGCTACTGCCCGGTTCACGGAGTCCCGCTAGCCCAAAGACTACTGCTTGGACACTTGGTGGCGGCATGTGTCTCACTTCGTTCCTATGTCTGTCCTTCGGGAAATGTCACGCGGTGTTATTCGAGTCCTGCCTAGCTGCTACAGCCGGGATACCGGAGTCCTGTTAGCCCAGTGCTACAGCCCGAATACATACGTTGATGACCGACATGCTCGATGTGATTCATGTATGCCTGTCCCCATAGGGTAGCGCCGCTTTGGGTTCACGACTAGCCATGTCGCCCCGGGTTCTTTGTCATATGGATGCTAGCGACACCATCATATACGTGAGCCAAAAGACGCAAACGGTCCCGGGCCATGGTAAGGCGACACCCGTGGGAACACCGTGCGTGAGGCCGCAAAGTGATATGATGTGTTACCAGCTGGGTCGATGTGACTTAGGATCGGGGTCCTGACAGCGTTGGTATCAGAGCCTGACTGCCTGTAGGATTACCAAGCCAAACTGGTCGAAGTTGTGTCTAGAAATGCTTTAGTTATGTAAGGGAATTGATTGTGGAAGGGAACGTAAGGCTCTTTTTACTCCTTTACCTTGTGCCCTCTGATCTGAGTCATCCTCTTCTCATCCAACGTGGGTTTAGGACTAGGCTCTCTTTCTCTATCAGGTTCACGTGTTACTATCCATAGACCTTAAGATTGTTGGTTCTAATCCCCAGTTTAGTTCCTACTATTTCTGTATGATAACTGTTGATCCTAAAATCTTGTTATGATGTTGTTGAGTAGTTATGCCACCATTTTCTGCAGGATGTCTCAAATCATTTTGAGCATTTACAGCCGTTACGCTGTCCGAGTCATCCCAGGTCTCTAAATAGTCTGATGCATTTGCAAATCCTTTCTTTCCGTTTCCGATGTCCTTTTGGTCAGAATAAGCACACTAACCAGTCGGTTGAGGTACTCTGTTGCCTCGACACATATGTTGGAACTATTATTATGACCCTAGGTGCTTAGGAGGTCACCTAGCAATTTAGCAATGCTTTTGTATCCCTAGTGTGATGATTATGGCCATCATTTTCGAAAGCATCCCGTGATGCCATTTTGTAGTAGGTATTCTACTCCTGGGTTGCTGAACCCGAGATTCATCCTACTTCATGTTGTTAGTAATTGCTAGTGCCTTTAGGATATTAGTAACCTTGCAATAGTCCTCGAGATCCGTGGTATTTCCTTCTTCCAAATACCATGAACTGCTTATGGCAGAAGTTCTTTTGAGCCAAAAGATCACAATAAGAGTGCTCTTGAGGAGTACTCCATTCTATATTGTGACTCTGCCAATTCTACCTTTCTCGCATGGGTTATCCGGAAGAAATGTTGAACTTTGCTCGACATACTAATCCATGCCTCCACAACTCGAAAAGTTATATGTTCCTTGAGTTGTCCCTCTTTAGTTGTATCCCGACTCATCTATCAATTGATAGTCAAGAGTATGTGTGCATCGTGTTTATCGATGCCTTTTATCCTTGTGGTCCGTCAAGCCATTCTATTCCGGAATGACTAGGAGAAACAAACTCGAAGACCTCATCCATTTCTAGGATTGGGTCAAAGTAGTTGTATCCCGCAGATCAAAATGCCAATTCAGCTTTTGATTCCGTTCTACCTCAAGTATTGCCATCTTATGTCAAGAATGTCATGGGAATTGCACAACCTCCTAGGAATTCTTGATGCAGTGATACTTCTCACCATCATTGTTCATTTCTCGGTTCCGTGTTGATGCAACCGGAAAGCCGACAAGTGAATTGTGATGTGTGAAATCAATACCCCGAGCAACTTGTTGCTTGGTAGTTAATGGACAATACTCTCATTCTTAGCGTGTTGGTTATTGAATCATCGTCCTAAGATTGATCGTGCTACCTAGTCCTTATTTCTGGTGCACACTTCGATTGATGAGTTAGGATTGTGTCAAGTCCTCACTCATTTGATCATATCGTCTTGCCCTGAAAAGCAAGATTGTTCTCGAGCTTAGTAACATACCAGTGGTTCGTGACTTTCCAGATATCTTCTTGGAAGTGTTACCGGGTTGTTTTCCTGACTGTTATGTTGAGCTCGTGATCAAGTTGGTTTCTTGTGAACCACCCTTTCTCCAAGAATCTGTGTTGGATATCCCTGGGCTAGTTGGTTAAGCTAGACAATAACTTGGAGAGTTGGAAGATAAAAGCTTGCCTAACCTAGTTCGATCCAAAGGGATATTCTTGTGTAGTGTGTGTTGAAGAAAGATGATATCTTCATCGATTGGTCCTCGTGATCAGTTGTTGGATCTATTGTCCTACCAATTCTTTGACTTGAGTATGGGCCATTGTCAAGTCAAATCAGAACCAACGATATTCGTAATGTTGTCTTACTCGTGGTTAATCCTCGAGCATACCCATTACATCTTTGGTCTGACCAATGCTATCACCGTGTTCACATGATGGTGGAAGTCCGGTGATATGGAAATTCGATGAGTTCTTGTTGAGCCCATCAGTAGCATTTTGTCTCCCCCATGAGTCATGTTGAGCATCAACCTAGTATTGGAAACTTGTGTAAGCATTTCTTCGTGTTTCGTTCATGAAGCATATGTTTGGATGAAAGTAGTGACTTCCTCTAGTTCATGTGCATCTGATGTAAGTTGCCGCCATGAATTTGAGAAAGGTTTGTTTTGTTCCTTTGGAATCATCCCAAGTCAGTCATGCACGTGCGAAGTATTCTATGGTCTGATAGACTGATCATCTTCATCCCATATGGATTCCATAGCACACCAAGCCACTAACTGATTTGTACAAGGAGAAGAAGTTTCTTCATAAGAGCTAATCATATGACTTATGTTAAACTCCGATATCCTCGATTATGGTTCCCCACCTGAACTTGGTAGTGTTTTATTATAAGACTACTATGTGGTCATGTTTGTCTAGGACAACGTGTTCACATGTTTGTAGCAAAACCAGCTCATGTTTTGGAGCTTGCTATCGTAGTTCATATCCCGAGAATCTCGCAACGTCATCTCGTCGGTCTGTGTTGCAACCTTTCCTTTTCAGACATGCTGAGTCTGAAGTATCCTAACACCAACCAGATCTGAATCTCAGGCAGATATGACGGTTGGAACAATCGAACAGTTGCATTTCGTTCCCAGCCTGTACCGTCCTTGTGCTATCTCGCTATAGACTGTTTTCTTAGCAACTCTTGTCCAGAGTTATCTTCAAAAGTGGACTTACCATGGGCCCCCCCCCCCACCTTCGATGATAAGAAAATCATCCATTGCGTTGTCTTCAACAAGGTAGTCCACATCATTCATTCTAGTCCGGGCGTACCATTCCTTTGCACTCCACCAAATGATCGCTTGTGATTGCCTTTGGCTGGTATAAAGAGTTCCAATGATCTATGGATCAAAAGTAATTCTTTTTGCCACTTAAGGGAATAGTTCCTTGCGTCACCTTTCTCGAGGTGTCCTGTTACGGGATCATGATAAATATTTCCTCGCCACCTTGACACCATCCACCATCTCCCTAAGCGTGGGATTATTGCCACTAATCAAACCTCGTTGTTGTTCTCCCATCTCTTTCGATGTATTTTGTGCCTCAACTCGAGATGTGTCACCGTCTCAGTCCATGAGTTGATCATGTTTACTTGATCTTCGTGAAGATCGTATCATGTAGAGTTTTCCCCTTCTTTCTGTTGTCGTGTCGGGTGAAGATCTCGAAGACGTCAAGACCAAGAAGATGGAGTGAGCCAACATCTTCGAGAAGGCAATTGGATCATAGAGATTGTAATGGTTTTGTGACCTCCCTTTTCCTCTTACCTCACGTCTTGAATCTCGGGGCGAGATTCTTGTTTAGTGGGGGTGAGTTGTCACAGCCCTAGAATTGCTTGACATTAGTTGCATTAAGGCATTCATGTCATCATGTTAATTTCCATAAAAATTGAAATGGGGATTGTTGAAACCCTAGCACCAATTGAATTCAAATAGGTTCAACTTCCAAATATTTTCAATGAACCCAAAATGCCTTTGGAGATGTTCATGATTAATGGATAAAGGTGAAAGCCTCTTCCAAAAATGATGAACATATCCTATAGGTCATTCCTGGATTTTTGAATTAAATCTTACACTATTTGAATTTGGGCATTTAAACACTTTAAATAATTTAAATGCTCAAATAATGTTGGAAGTATTTGTGGGCCATAGAAATAATTCAGAAAGTGCCCACAATTATTTTCAGGATTTTTAAAAGTGCCCTGGTATTTTTAATAAAGCCCTAAACTACAGAATATTAGAAAACCAAAACAAATAGTAATAGAGAGAGAGAAGAGGCCCCAGGCCACTTACCTGCGCACCCACTCGGCCCAGCCTCTTTTCTCCTCCTCCCCACGCTGGCCCACTCCAGCGGCCCAGCCCAGCCGCCTCCCCTCCCTGTCGTCTTCCTCGCGGGTGGCAGGCTGGCGTGGCCGACAGGCGTGCCAAGGCCCGCCACCTCCACCCTGCCTGCTTCACCCCGGACGCTGGACGAGTTCCCCGTGCGCCACGCGACCCCCTGGACCCCCCCTCACTCTTCCCGCACCCTCTCCCTTCTCTCTCGCTCTGCGCCTCGTGCCGAGAGCCGCTGTCGCCACCGCCAGAGCCACGCCACTGCCCTCCCTCGCCTCGCCCGGCGTGCCCATGGCCTCCGCCTAGCCTCTCCTCCTCCTCACCTAAGCCCCCGACGCCGGAGCACCCGGCGCCGCCCCACCATTCCCCTTCTCGGACCCGCGGGTCGCCGCGCCGGTCGCGGCTCCGGTGCCCACCCGAGCTCACAGACGGCCTCATCGCACCCACGGTGAGCCCCCGAGCCGTTTCCCCTCTTCCCCGACTCGTCTCCCCCCCCCCTAACCACCGTCTCCACTACGGCCGACAGCTCCTCGCCGCCGGCCATGGCGCCGCCGAGGCCACAGCCCCTGCCGCTCGCGTCGGAGCGTATCAATGTGCTCAGGAGACTCCCAGGAGCACGTAGCACCCTTCGCCCTTCCCTCCCGTGCATCGTAGCGCCAACCCCGCACTTACCGAGCTCCGGCCGCCGCATAGCTCGTCGCCGGTGCCTCTACCGGCCGCCCCGAGCTCTAACTACCCCACCAAGAACCTCAGCGCATCCCCAGCTCTCCGTAGGTACTCCCCCCGGCCCTTTTGGTGGCCGGGATAGCCATTTGCACTTGCGCCCTTGCTGGGTTCGCCGGGCGTGGCTAAACGCCCGCGCCCACGATCACGACCGGCGTGGGTAGACCACCGCCGGTTTGACCTCCCCTCTCCTCATCGACATGCGGGCCCCGCCCGCTAACTAAGTCGAGTTAGTGTTAATTAGGTTAGGTTAATTAGTTAGGCGCTGACGGTGGTCCCGGCGTCAGGTTTGACCTGGACAGCGACCAGTTGACGGCTGACGTCACTGCCGACGTCAGTCGACGATGATAATCCCTTTATGGATTTAATTTAATTCAGTAAATTTCAGAAAATACCCTAAACTTTAATAAATCATATAAATTCAACCGTAACTTTCGGATGGAAATAATTTATATATGAAAATGATCAGAAAAATATGAAGAATCTGTTTATGCCATGATCATGCATGTTTGAACAAGTTAACATCACTGAATAGGATGAATCATGATTAGGGTAATTTATGAAATAGCATTTTGAGTTGGAATTCAACCTTGCTTGAATTCCACTCCAACTAACTTGGATTATTATTGCATTAGGTGAATTCAGTACCTTAACATGATCATGCATCATATATGTGCATTGCATTGATTGTGTTCTCTCTTGTTTGCCGGTAATTGTCCCCTTCCGGTAGACGATGTACCGACGATGAGTTCGATGACACCGATGAAGAACTATATTATCTTGAAGTGCCGTGCAAGCAAAACCCCTTGTTCATTCCGATACAATCCCACTCTCTCGCTCCTGCTCTATTTTACTGCATTAGGACAACAACGACTCATGTGTTACTTGCTGCATGTAGCTGAACCCCTTGATCCTTTGCATGACTGTCATTCCACAAGAATTAGATGAAACCCACTAGCATGAGTAGGAGTTGTTTGAGCCATGTTGTGCCTACTCATTTATGCTTGTTTGTCATGCCTGCTATCGCTTAGAGTTGAGTCGGTGCGATTCATCGGGAATGAATTGGAATTGTTATGAACATGTCCTATTGAGTGTAAGCTAAGTGTGGTGAACACGATTTGGTAAAGGTAGCGGTGAGAGGCCATGTAGGAGTACATGGTGGGTTGTCTCATTGCAGCCGTCCTCAGGAACTGAGTTCTGTGTTTGTGATCCATGAAACAGTTACTACCACGCATTGGGCCCGAAACCAATGGACCCTCTCGGCTTCTTGACCACCCTTGTCCTCGGTCCGGAGTTGCAAGTAGTTTCGTGTTTGTAGCATTTGGGGCCGACGCATAGCGCTGACCTTAGGGGTGGGTTGTGTTGCGGTAGGCACCGTGGCCCGTGTACCGAGTGCCGTTTGGTATCTCGGAACCCTGCACACATCGTTCGGGGCTGTATGGGAAACCTCGGCGGACTCCTGCGGATGGAACCCGAATAGGCGATAAACCTGGACTAGGGACTTGAGTGTTTAGGTAGGCCGTGGCCGACACCCACGTTGGGCTTCCGCTTGAAGGTTGCGAGTACATGTCGTAAACGGCGGTAAGTGGTGAGAGCGTGTGAAGAAGTACACCCTGCAGGGTTTAATATGATCTATTGAATAGCCGTGTCCACGGAGAAGGACTTCTGGGTTGCCTATATCAGTTCATAGACAAGTGAAAGTGGATACTCTAAAATGCGCAAGATAAGCATGAGTGCTATGGATGGCGTTCTCGTGAGGGAGGCGGAGCGGGTCCATAGTGGTGTATTGCCATGGTGAATATGTGGACTCGTGCGCCACCTCAAAAGAGTTACTTGCAGTCGTAGTTCAGGATAGCCACCGAGTCAAAGCTGGCTTGCTGCACTCAAACTCCACCACCCCCTTTTGATAATGATGCATATGTAGTTAGATCTGATGTAAGTCTTGCTGAGTACAATTGTACTCATGTTTGCTTATTTTATGTTTTGTGAGAGCGTCGGTCTCGCTAGTAGTTCGCTTGGACTTTGACGTTTAGCTTGTTACCTCAGCTACGATCTTGTGCCCTCGGCAGATCTCGGTAGATAGTCGGGCTTCTCAGCCTTTTCCATTTATAGTTGTCGTTCTCGGACATGTTTAGCTTCCGCTTGTGCTTTGACTTGTATGCTCTGAGTGTTGGGTCATGAGACCCATGTTTGTAATATCTCGCTCCTCGGAGCCTAATGAATAATATCTGAGTCGTAGAGTTATGTTGTGATGCCACGTCGTATTTACACATATTGAGCATATTGTGTGTATGTTTGAAATGCTTGGTATGTGTGGGATCCGACAAACTAGTTGTTTATCCTTGGCAGCCTCTCATATGGGGAAAGGTAGTCTCGTGCTTCGGCGATAGTAGTCCGCTTCTGCCCGGTTCACCGGAGTCCTGCTAGCCCAAGACTACTGCTTGGACACTTGACTGGCGGCATGTGTCTCACTTCGTTCCTATATACATCGTCCTTCGGGAAATGTCACGCGGTGTTATTCGAGTCCTGCCTAGCCTGCTACAGCCGGGATACCGGAGTCCTGTTAGCCAGTGCTACAGCCCGAATACATCGTTGATGACCGACATGCTCGATGTGATTCATGTATGCCTGTCCCCATAGGGTAGCGCGCTTTGGGTTCACGACTAGCCATGTCGCCGGGTTCTTTGTCATATGGATGCTAGCGACACCATCATATACGTGAGCCAAAAGACGCAAACGGTCCCGGGCCATGGTAAGGCGACACCCGTGGGAACACCGTGCGTGAGGCCGCAAAGTGATATGATGTGTTACCAGCTGGGTCGATGTGACTTAGGATCGGGGTCCTGACAAGGTGAAGGCCCTGGGCCTCTTCCCAAATATTGAGCGGGAAGGGCGCCAACAATTGGCCATTTTGAAGGGGAACAGCGGGTACACTTATCCTGACTAAAGTTGGTCCTCGCCTGCCAAAGGCTCTGGTGATGACGCCTTTGCTTGGGCTCCACGATGACTCCCTTCCGGCCGTTGGGGCTGGTCTTGGTCTTGTTGCACGAAATGGATGCCTTTGCTTGATGCTCTCGCTGCGCTTGCTCCTTTGCACCAAAGAGGGAAGGAGGGGCGCTGCATGCTGGCTGGCGCCGATGGCGCCCTTGGTCATCATGGCTTGCGTCATGGGCACCTCGTGAGGTACCCTGCCTTGAACTCTCCGCCTCCTCATGAGCCAGCCAGACGAGGCCGTGACTGAGGAAGCTCCTTGTCGTCCGCCCCGTGAGGCTTGGCCCCTCGCGAGGGTCTTGAGCTTGCGTTCATGAAGATGGGCCGTCCTGGGCCTCCTTTGAGCCATGCCGCAGGCAGGCAAGTCTGGGGACCCCGGTTCCCAGAACACCGACAGTAGCCCCCGGGCCCACGGCGCGCCCGAACTTGGCCGAGCAGAGAGGCGAAAGGGAAAGTGCGAAGCATCGCGGGCCCTAACATCATGCGGCCTTGGGCGACGCGTGGCGGTTGATTGGACGTGGGCGTCACTGTTCCCCCACGCCTCCTTATTTCGTGCCTTGCTAGGCGGACACGCTGATGTACACATCCGTTCTCCTCTCTGCTGCTTGTGCGCCCCTGTCCTTCCCCCTCTCGAACTCCAGCTTCCATTTTCAATCCAATATCGAATCTCCCCCCCCCTTTCAATCGCCATGGCTCCGAAGAAGAAGGGGAAAGGGAAGAAACCTGTGCCTCTGCCTCGCTCGCCGCCGCTGCCGTCGACCCGTCGATCATACTCAATCTAGAGGTCTTGGGCAAGGTCAGTTCGGCTCTGGCCACCACCTTCAACGAATGCGGGAGGACGACGGCCTAGCCCGCGTCCCACTTCTCCATCGACAGGATAGTCACCGAGGTCCGGTATTTTGCTGACGCCCTGTGGGCGGGGCTGGTTCCCCCCTTTTCTGATTTCTTCAATGCCGTGCTTTCCCACTATCAGATCCACATGATGCATCTGGGTCCTGAGTCCATCACTCTCCTCTCGGTCTTCGCCTTCGTTTGCGAAGCAATGATGGGCATCCTTCCTTCGGTTGCCTTGCTGCGCCACTTCTTCTCTCTGCGCCTTGTCGACCCCACCCAATGCTCGGCGTGCGTGAGCTTCGTCGCCGCGCCCGAGACAGCGGCCTCAGGGATTGACTATAGCCTGCCTCCGCCCGCGGCTGAGTTCCGCGAGAGGTGGTTGTACGTGGATGTGGGGGTGCCCAGCCCCCTGCTATCGGAGCCAACCTCGCTTGCTGTCCCCAATTCAGGTTGGGGCCAGGAGACGCTTTCAAGCCCTCGGCTCATCTTTGTTTGCCGCCGCTTCGCGTTCCTGAGGTCGCTTGCTGTGACAGCGCCCAAGGTGGTGAAGGAGTTCCTGATGTGCCGCATTGCTCCTCTCCAACTCCATTCCCACCGGATGTGGTCCTTCAGCGAGCCTGGTGATCGTATGAGGCTCCAGGAAGAAGACCTGACGCCTGAAGCGCTAAGGAAAGTGCTCCTGGTCCTGACTGGCGACCCCAACCCCGGTGGCATCCGGCATGGAGGGGCCTTGTTGTACCTCTGCCAGAACAGGGGTGATTTTGTGAACCAGATGCCTATCTTCGATGAATGGGGGCCGCGCCCCGCTGGTCTCCAGGGGCCTCGCGAGAATCCAGTGATGGTGACAGCCCTTCCAGTCGGCCAAGGCGGCTCCTCCTCAAGTGGCGGAGCAGGGAGGCACGAGCCGCCAGAGGCCGAAGGGACCCCCGCCGGGGTGACAGCGTCGGGCGATGCTCATGAGGGGGCAGCTCCTGAGGCTCATGCCGCCGTGGCTGAGGGCGGCAGGCAGCCGCCCGCAGCGCTGCGGATGGAGCCCCCGAGGCCCCTGCTGCTTCTCTTGGTGAGGCGACCAACAGCGCGCGTCAGGCGGAAGCCCCTGACGCAGGTCGCCTTGCTGCTTCTCGCTCGCCGCAGGCTGTCCCCTGCGCTCAAATCTTGGGTCGCTTCCACGTGAACTTTGAGGCCCTCCGGAAGAGAAGGGAGGCCCTGGACGATGATTACCCTTGTCGCCTGCTGAAGCGCAGGAAGTACTTCGCCACTGACGAGTAAGCCTTCTCCTTCTCCAGCTCCTGATTCTTCTGCTGCTTGTACTGATCCTTGCCTTGCAGGCCCCTTCCTGCCGAGCTCACGGAGACGGGTGAGGAGCCGTCCCCCCCGGATTCGCCCCCTCCCCCGTCCTTGAGTGCTCCGAGCAGTGGAGCCCTTGTGATGAGGGCGACCGGGGAGGTGAACCGTCCCGAGGAGCGTCGTGGCCTTGCGTGCCTCGCGACCCTTCCTCGCGAGCCTTCCCACGGCATAGCTAGCCTGTCGTGGGCTTCTCGCCTGGTCGTGGACGACGATTGGCTGAGGCGCTTCCTGCGCCCCTCGTCTGGGGATGGGCTGGCGCTAGGCCGGGCTTCTGGCGCGGCGTGCCCGGCCGTCGCGAGGGTGCCAGCCCCCAGCCCCCTGCCCGGAGGGGGAGTGCTGATTTGCGGCTCCAGCGCCCGCTGGGCGGTTGATGGTGTGGAGGGCGTGCAGCGCGCCGGAGCGCCGCGCCCGCCAAGGATTTCTTGAAGGGCGGTGACGGTGAGCCTGCTTGGTGAAGAGCTCACGATGAAGGCGCGCTTGAGGCCGAAGGCCCGCGCGCCACAGCCTGGCGTGAGCTGGAGGGCTGCCGCCCTTGCGCGCCACCAGGCGATCTTGATGATGAAGAGGCCAAGGTGTCGCTGGCAGCCTCTCGGGAGGCCTGTTCTCGGGCCGTCGAGGAGGCCCGGGAAGCTAACAGCGGCGAGAGGCGGCGGAGGCGAGCGGCACGGAACTCCTGGCCCGGTGTCACTCCTTGGAGGAGCGAGTGGAGCTGCGCGAGGCAGCCTCGTGATCGATGAAGGTGGCCTCCAGCGACCAGCGGAGCTCAAAAGCATGAGGAGGTCTTGACGCTTGAAGCCGCCCGAGCAGCGTGCAGATATGAGCGCTTAGAGATGAGGGGCGCTTGGCGGCACGCTGGCAGAGGATGAGGTCGCTGCGGGAAGTCCGCGTCTGGAGGAGGTCAGCGCCGAGTGGGGCGTGGCCTCGAACCTCGGCGCGAGTTTGAGGAGAGGTTGGGGTTGATCAAGGCCGAGGCTGAGGGCAGGATTGCTGCCTTGAGGGCCAAGCTGGAGGAGGCGACGCGGCGGGCCGATGCTCTTCGGGCCGCCCTCGAGGTGGCGCAGAGGGAGTCCACCACCTCTCAGGCCGAGGCGCTCCTTCTTCGCCAACGGGTGGAGGAGGCCGAGGCCGTCGCGCGCCAGAATGCGGACGAGATGCGTCAGCGGCGAATCTGGGAGCATGAGCACGACCCCATGCTCGCCACGCTCCGGGAAATAGCCAACACAGCCTTGGGTAATATCTGCGAGGCGGCAGTTGGCGAGCCGCACGCTGTTAACTACGCCGGCAACCTTCAGTTCTTCACCAACGTGGTGGCGCGGCTGGAGGCGCGGTCGGTCAGGGCCAATAGGTTGGTGGAGGAGGGGAGCCGCACGCTGCTTGGGCGCGCCTTTTCTCGTGTCTTCAGCCATTTCCAGGACATGGACCCCCACTTCGACTTTGACGCAGCTATCGCCCATTCCCGAGCCGTCCGGGCGACTCGGGCGCCTTGGGTGAAAGACAATGTGGATGCTCTCGTCCGGGCCTTCGCTTCGGACAACGACGGCGTGGTTGTGGCCGCCGATGAGGGCGGCGTGGTGAATGGCCCAGACGCCGCCGACGACCACGCAGATAGTGACGGCGAGGCTAGCGACGCCAGCAACGGCTCGGGAGGTGCTCCTGAGGACGCATTGGGGGATTTATCCGACTGATTATGTATTGTCCCTGTTCCGTTACCCTGCATGAATAGAACTCAGTTTTTGGCTTGATGGCTGTGAGAGCATTTTGGGAGGGGGAGCCCCTCATGTAAAACTTGTGTTCATCGTATTAGCAGGTGTTACATCGCCCATACGCCCGCGCCAAGTGGTTGGCTAAGCGACGTGCTGGTTGGCTGGTTTACCTTTGTTTCGTACGAGACCCGAGATAGCCTGTGGGAGGCTGCGGCCATCTGAGTGTCTCCTGATCGAATCCGTAGGACCTGCAGTAAAAACCCTCCGGAGAGGACGCGGCGGCGACAGGCTGGGCTGCGCGCAAGCTAGGCCTGGCCCGGCTCGCGAGGGGCTCGCGAGGGGAGGCAGCTGAGGCGGAGTTGTAACCGAAACGCGAGAGATTTGCTCGAACGAGACTAAGCACCCCTTCCCCAAACACACGCAAATCTCAAATTAGAATCCAATGTAAATCCAGCAGGGGAAAGCGACAACCAAATGGAAAGGCGAAGAAAGCAGAAGAAAAGCCGCGTCCGGCACCTAGTCTAGTCTTGGACATCTTCTCACCAACGCGGAGCTAAGTGCTGCCACTAGGCGTGGGAGGGAGCCCCAGGGCCTGAGGCCGGCACCCCTGATACTCCGGGGCGTGTACAACCCCACTCATTATTACGTGAGAGTGTCACGGGGCGGCGAGCTTCACAGGCACTGGGCCTTCTTCACAGGTACCGGCCTTGCTTCATATCGCCAGACGAGGGGCCCGCCTTGCGCCACACTCTAGTGCCATCAACGACGACCGGAAACCAGGACGTCGCCGATGGGGTAGAGCGGTCGCTAGCGGTTCCCCCGACGACCACATGTCCTCCGCCAGGGGCAGGCCCTGAGGTGCCTCCCCAGCAGAGGGCCTATCTCCTGAGAACGCCTTGCTCCGAACGCCGCGGTGGTGATGTCGGATCTCTGCCCCTCTCCGGCAGCCCCTCGCGCCCGCCTCCCGAGGGGTAGGAGACTCAAGGGAGCGGGCAGCCGCTTCGTTAATGGCGACATGTACCTCCTGCGACCTATGGTTAGCGTATGTTTGCTCTTGAGGAAGTAGCGGTACCCGATAATCGTCGCCCCCGGCGTGACCAGTGGGACCGTCTCGAGGCTCCTGGAAGAGCTCGGCTTCTGGCGCCTCATCCCCCCAGCTCGGGCTGAGGAGCGAGCCTTGTTCTCCCTCACGCGGGTGCCCTTGGTCCATCATGTGGGGCACGTATTCTTCTGGCGCCGTCATCCGGAAGGCCACGCCGTAGTGCTGAGCGTGCCATGCTGCTCTGCTTGATGCGCCCACCGTGGGGTGGTGGCGCGGCTGTCCACCAGGGCCGTGAGTTACGTCGAGTCCTTCTTCTCCGCGGGCCGGGGGCGGGGGCAACCCCGCCGCCAGCCCGGCGCTGACAGCTTCGCCGGTGTTGGAGTAGCTTTGGAGCCCGCGGGTGCGGGTGGATCCCCCTTGCGGGCCGCCCTGGGCCTGAGATGGAAGTTGGGTGCAGAAGGGTGAGCCTCGAGGCGGCGGCCAGGAGCTCGCCACTCGCTCCGGCAGAAGACGTCGCGGCCACTCTCCAAAGAGCCTGCACTGCAGCAGCTCTCGGGCCACCGTGAGCGCGGCCCTCGAGTTCGCCTGCTCCCGGCGGGTGTACAGTGATGTGGTCGCGGCGTGATTGGAGGCCCTTGCTGCCGACCGTGCCTGCCGCGGCGTGAGAGCCGTCGAAGCCTGTCCCCACCGCCTGCGGCCCGCAGCACCCTGCGGACCGCGAGCTGCCTGGGGCACGGGGTCGCCCGAGGCGAGCGGCTTTGCATGGGCGGGCCACGCCGCCCAAGGATCTAAGTTGCCCGCTTGGTCGCCGGACATGGTGATGGCGATGCGACGGGACACGAGGTGGCGGAAGGTGGATTCCGGCGCACCCCTACCTGGCGCGCCAAATGTCGGATTTCGGGTTCCGGCAGACCCTTTAGGTTCGAACACTGGGGTGCGCATGGAGATCCAACCCTCCACCGTCTCGTACCTCGCCGAATCGCTGGGACCTAAACTACTAAACAGAATAGCACAAGAGACGCAAGATTTATACTAGTTCGGGCCACCGTTGTGGTGTAATACCCTACTCTAGTTTGTGGTGTGGTGGATTGCCTCTTGGGCTGATGAGGAACAGTACAGGGAAGAGCAGCCTCGCGAGGGTCTGTTCTTGCGATGAACTGCTAGGTGGTGTTCAGTTGCTCTAGCTACTGGTTCCTTGGTGAGGATTCCGATCTCATACCGGGGGGCCGATCCCAGATCTCCCTAGATGTCGATCGTCTCTCCACTCTGAGTGTGGCTACTCCTATTTATAGGCGAAGGCCCTGGGCCTGTTCGCAAATATTGAGCGGGAAGGGCGCCAACAATTGGCCATTTTGAAGGGGAACAACGGGTACACTTATCCTGACTAAAGTTGGTCCTCGCCTGCCAAAGGCTCTGGTGATGACGCCTGCTTGGGCTCCACGATGACTCCCTTCCAGCCGTTGGGGCTGGTCTTGGTCTTGTTGCACGAAATGGATGCCTTTGCTTGATGCTCTCGCTGCGCTTGCTCCCTTTGCACCAAAGAGGAAAGGAGGACGCCAGTGGCTGGCGCCCGACCGGGCGCCCTTGGTCATCATGGCTTGCGTCATGGGCACCTCGCGAGGTACCCTGGCTTGAACTCTCCGCCTCCTCATGAGCCAGCCTGACGAGGCCGTGCCTGAGGAAGCTCCTTGTCGTCCGCCCCGCGAGGCTTGGCCCCTCGCGAGGATCTTGAGCTTGCGTTGATGAAGATGGGCCGTCCTGGGCCTCCTTTGAGCCACGCTGCAGGCCGCAGGTAGGCAAGTCTGGGGACCCCCGTTCCCAGAACGCCGACATCCAAAAGCCTTGAAACTATCATAGACTCCAGGATAGTGTTCTTCATTCTCCTTGATGTACTCCCAGTTGACCCATCTCATGTCACACACTATTGGCTTCTTGTCAAGAAGAATTGTCTCATAGAAGTCCTGTTGTTCCTTGGTATGGAACCTGTAATCCACAGCAGTTCTTCTTCTGGTGGCATATGGATCTGACTCTCTCCATAGCCTCAATCTTGAATCCTTCCTTATCTTCATGTTCTCAGCTACTGGATGAACATTATTGTGATCTAGAATTTTTGGCTTCAGTTTCCTCAAGACATGTGACTCATCATCTTCTTCTTCTATAGCAGCTTCAGGCACTGGGGCCTTGTTCTTCTCAGCTGCAGGAATGTTCCTGGTGCTTCTCTTAGGTGCAGCTTTGGATTTTGGAGCAGCTGGCTTGGGAGCTTCTTTGGGCTTAGATGGAGCAGCCCATGATCTTATGGCACCTCCCATAAGCTTCTGTGCCTTAGGTGCTGGTGCAGCAACCTCTTCCTCTTCATCTTCCATCATTGAGGGCTTCCCAATTACTCTGGCCATGGTCTTCTTGACCCTTTCTTTTCTTTTCTTACCATCTCCAGTTTCTTCAGCAACAGTTTTTGAGGCTTCAACAGTTCAAGCTTTGGCTTTGGACATTGGAACTCTTCTTGCTGCCATTTTTGTTTTCAGACCTGGCTTTAGTGGAGTTCCACTAGTGCAGAACCGGCAATATCACGGTTCAGTAAGGCCCTTTAGTGCCGGTTCCACAACCGGCACTAAAGTGTGGTCACTAAAGCCCCCCTTTAGTACCGGTTCAACACGAACCGGTGCTAAAGGGCAACCACGTGGCACGAGCCAGCTCCGGGGGCCGGTAGCCCTTTAGTACCGGTTGGTAACACCAGCCGGTACTAAATGTTTGTGGGTTTTTGTTTTATTTTTTTATTTTTCAATTAAATTTGTGTTATCAATTTAATTCTTTTTCGTTTGCTGGTATTTTACGATACTACACATTATACACGTATATATATATATATATATATATATATATATATATATATATATATATATATATATATATATATATATATATATATATATATATATCATCAATGTCTCACAAACCATCATATTAATTAATTCACACATACACACATGTATAGCTATATACAATTTCTCCGACATATGCATGTTGCCTTCGGAGCCAGTGGCATTAGCCTAATTGGTGCCTTCGGAGCACGATGGGGGCGGTAGCGGGTAATAGTATTCTCCCTTCGGATTTATGACCTGGTCGAGGAAAAATCCCGCTATTTCCTCTTGAAGTGCTTCTACGCGCTCCGTTTCTAGGAGCTTCTCCCGCACCTCTGTGAACTGTTAAGAAGGAGATCAATATGCATGTGTATTAGTTGTGTGACTAGATATCGATAATGGTGTAAAAATTGTGAATAGTGTTTTGACAAGCGTACCCATTCCTGTCTTTAAGATCTGCTCCTTTCGGACGCCATCATGCGAATATTCTCGCAAACGCAGAATGCACACAGATCAGTCCCCTGCGCCTGCTTCAGGGCCTTTACGAGAATGGAATTTGATTAGATAATAATTAATCAAGCATGATAATTAAAGAGATGGCAGCTAGCTAGCTAGCTAGTACTACTTAATTACTTACCTTGGGTCGAAACCATTTAAGCTTTTGTTTCCATTCGCCTTCCGTGACGCTGATGAACCTTGCCCAAGCCCTGCCCGCCGACAAAGAAAATGAATAAAGGGGTTATTAAATAGTTCATATCATGAAAAATGACGAACTAAATAGGCCGAGATATATAGTTAATAATGATTGAAATTACCTGTTGATTATCCCAAACAAGATGTTATAGTCAGTTTTTTCTTTGAGTAGTGAGTCCAGTATTTCAACTGTTCCGGCGTCAACTTTAATGATACACAAGACCCAGTGAAATCTGCATGCACACACGTTTGCATGTCTTAATTAAGCGGGCATATGTAAAACAAAAACATGTAGCTAGCTAGTAGGCAAAAACAGAGAATTTGTAGTACAAGACAGTGTGACTCACTGGAAGTTGTAAGGAAGTAGTATATCTTCATTGTATTTGAGGCGCTTCAAGAACTCTAGCATGTTGTCCTCTATGTCCTTTTGATAACGTGGATTTAGATTTCATGTGTATTCATTAACGGTGTTTGGGTCAATGAACCCGATGCCAAAGCGTCCACATTTTCTCATTTCATATATCTTCATCCTGCATATAATACCACAAAAAAGAATATAGTGAGGATAATTACAGGTAATGATTGATCAAAAGGATTAGTACAGCTAGCTTGAGACTTAAATTACAGAAAGAAATCACTTACAGACAATAGCAACCGACGATAGATTTGTCGAGTGCGTCTTGATTGTATAACTGAAACAGTTCAGAATACTCAACGGACACAGCTTTCTCATGGAAGTAATGCTCCTCCTTGACTTTCACCATGAGGGACGATCGATCGGAAATCTTGGTAATGTTCATGTACCATTGATGCAATTCATACATTCTCGTTGGGAGGTTCTTGACCTTGTCTGGATGGACCAAAGGTTGGCCCCGGACATATTTCCGTTTTATTTCATCCTCTCTAAGCACAGGTATGGGCTCGATCTCGAGGAGTTGTCCAACAGTGATTTTGAGAACTTCAGCCTGCATTATATGGTCCTCCGTTATTACCACATTGCCCACCTCAGGAACGTAAACTGTTTGCCCACAATAATATTGGGCCACAGATTATCACGTGTTGTTGGCACAACAAGCGAGGGGATCGATTGCGCCGCCTGTTCTCCCAGCTGGGGAATGGTTTTCCCGCATTTTTTGACAGCTGCTTCTTGTTTGCTCGATCACGAGCTCGCCTCCTTACGTAGACGTGCTCGATTTAACTTCCTGATGTGGCGCTCATAGTCTGTGTCAACAGGCTTGGGAGCTGGTGGTTGAGCCATACGAATGAAGTGGTCAATCGTTTTCTCAGGCACTTTCTCCCTTGGCGGCGGTGGCGGTTTCGGTGCAAAATGGGCTTCCACCTCGGACTTCGATATGGCTGCGATTTCCTCCTCGGTCCTGTCATAAGACCTCTGCAGAAGAGGCGTGAGGCTTGGACCATATTTATATCGCTTGCCTCCGCCTGTACTTCCTGTACTACCTCGACTCGTACCGCTACGCACCATAGCTGCGGGGTGTCTCTTCTGCGATTGCTGAGGCGGCGGAGACGCCGGCTGACGGGGCTGAGTTGGACGAGGAGGAGTGGCCGCTCAAGATGTGCCGGACTTGGAGGAGGAGGACCTGAGGTTGTGCGGACTTGGAGGAGGAGGGACGTCTGACGCTGTGGCGGACTTGGAGGAGGAGGAGTGGCCTGACACTTTGCCGGACTTGGAGGAGGAGTGGCTTGACACTTTGCCGGACTTGGTGGACTTGCAGGAGCGGGAGACTGCTGACTCGGTGGCGGACTTCGACGAGGAGTCAGATGACGCGGTGTCGGTGGCCTTTGAAAGAAGATGCAATCCTTTTTCCGTAGGATGATACGATGGTTGGCGTCTCTGAGAAAGCGTTCGTCCTCACCTCCAGGAATGTCAAGCTCTAGCCCCGAATATGGCTGCACCACCTCGTCAACCATGACACGAGCATAGCCCTCTGGAATCGGGATGCAATGGTAGGTTGCTTTGGGGGTAACTGGAAAAGCTTCTCCGTCCGCCACCTTCATGGATATGTTCTTCATTTTGACGTGTAGCTCGCAGCTAGTGTTCTCCGTGATGTCATCCACGGGGTATCTACCCAGCATTGCGTCGTCCGGGGCGGAACCCACGTTGCTTCTCTGCATGGATGGGGCGGTGCTATCCAATGCTGGATCATCCGCTAGCTGCTGCAGCTGCTGAGACCCCCTTTGCTGGATAAGTGAGTCGATCTGCTCCTGCTGCCGCTGGAATTTGACTGCCAATTCCGCTTGACTTGCTTCTAGGCCTTGAAGGCGTTCATAGTCCCGCTTCCTCTGCTCCTCCTCCATCTTCCTCTTCTTCTCCTCCGCAATCTTCTTTCTCGCACGGGTTCTATAGTCGTTGTTCCAGTCTGAAAACCCCTCATACCACGGAATAGCGCCCTTGCCTCGTGTTCTTCCCGGGTGTTCAGGACTTCCCAGGGCACGCGTAAGCTCGTCGTTCTCTCTGTTGGGCTGGAACACCCCCGATCGTGCCTCTTCTATTGCAACAAGTATCGCATCGTCGGCTCCGTTCAGACATGCCTTCGTCGAAACTTTGCTTGTCTTCGGGTCCAACTCCCCCCTATGCGCATAGAACCAAGTCCTGCACCTGGGGGGCCAGCTCTTAGTATCCGGAGTGACACCTGCATCCTCCATCTCTTTCTCGGACTTATCCCACTTAGGCATTGCCACCGCATAGCCACCTGGCCCCAGCTTATGGAACTTATCCTTTTTTTCGGCATTCTTCTTGTTTATTCTCGACCGTTCCTTAGCTAATTCCGAATCCTTGAATTTCACGAAATCGTCCCAATGAGCACGTTGATTCTCTAGTGTTCCCTCGAATACTGGAGTCTTCCTTCCTCCCTTGACGTACTTGTCCCATTCACGATCCTTGTGGTTCTTGAATGCAACCGCCATCTTCCTAAAAGCAGCGTCCTTGACTTTCTGCACATCTGCTTCTGTGAAATGATCTGGTAGGGTGAAATGTTCCATGAGAGTATCCCAAAGCAGATCTTTTTGATTCTTGTCGACAAAAGTAACATCTGGACGTGGAGCAGCGTCCTCTTTGCCTTTTTGTCCTTTGTCTTTTACTGGCTCTCTCCATTCTTGAAGGAGATCGGAGTTGGTCCTTCACAAGAACTCCGTGACCGACGAATGAACTTGTCCGCAATCTTCTTAGGCGCTAATGGTTCGCCATTAGGTCTGACTGCCTCGATATTGTACTTTACGCCCTCCTTCAACTTTTTGTTCGGGCCTCGTTTCGTCCTTTTGCCTGAAGATTTGCTCGATCCGGATGGCTGAAAGAACAAAGATCGATTTGTTAATATATCTTCAAGTCATTTAAAACATGTGATGATCACCAGAAACCTTCTTATATAAATATATATACCTCGCCGGTCTTTGTTGTTTCAGGATCAACATGTTCTTCGTCATCGTCATAATCATAGTTCATGACTTCATCAATTCGGTCGTCGCGATCGAATATCATATCACCCTCTCCGGTGTTGTTTAGAAATTTGGAGCCGTCATAATCTTCTTCATTCTGATTATCATCTGGCCCGCGTATCATATCGAACATGGTCTGTTCTCCCTCTCTGTTGGTATTGTCTGCCATAACTTTTATTTAACTAATTCAAAAGAAATATAAAACAATTTAGTATTCAAATTACATCGTCTCAAATAATAGATATAATCTCGAATACTTCGTCTAGAATAATAGATACAATCTCGAATACATCGTCTCGAATAATATATAATATTGAATAGTACATCACTGGCTAGCTAATTAAAGATCGAATACTACAGAAGAATCTAGGACACTCGTGGTTCCTGCGTCGCGGGCGGTGGACACCCAAAGAGAAGGAACCCTCACAGGATCATAGCTGAAGTGAGATCCCTGAAGATACTGCCAGGTATTGGAGAACCTGCCGCCCTCTAACGCAACCATGTAGCGATGGACGTGCTCGTCCTCCTCCCTAACACGGCGACGTACCTCCTCCGACGGGGCCGGGTCCCTCCGCACCGAGACTGGCCCACGCGAACGCCACCAAACGAGATCAGGGTCGACGACGGGACCCGGGGCCGGGTTCCTCATCAAGCGGCGCCCCTCCGAGCAGCACCTCCAGTGCCAGCCAGCGGAGCCAGTCCGGACATGGGCGGCTGGGCGTCGTCGCAGACGGGTCGACGGCGAGGATGCGGGCCGGGCATCGTCGAGAACAAATACTAGCTATATGCCCGCAAAAAATAATATTTTTTTAATGATTGGATTTTGATAACTAAAATTTCTAACATTTCTACTATTTCAAAAATTTATATACTATTTCATAGTAATTAAGCATCTAACACTAAAAACAGAAAAAAACAATTTCTATACATCCATGAAAAAACAGAAAAACAACATTATATAAAAAAATTCCATACTAATTAAACACTAATTATATCCATCTAACATGCATTCATACATATATACTAGTGAAAAATCAATAATCTAAAAAATTTAAACTAATTAAACATACAAAATACGTATATACTAATATATACATGCATTCATACATATATACGTGTATGTGTGTATGTTCATCATGCTTGTGTGTGTGTATGGGCTCGGGGAGGGGCGGCGCCCATGGTGGCCGCCGGGGGCGAGGGAGAGGGTTAGAGAGGAGAGCTCACAGTTTGGCGACGGCGAGCGGCGACGGCGAGGCGACGGCCGGGGCAGCGACGGGTCGGGCGTGACGCGCTGGGCGGCGGACTGGGCGCACGGGGACGGCGCGACGGGACGGGCCCGGGCTGCGGCGGGACGGGCGGCGACGGCGACGGGACGGGCGATGCGGCGGCGACGGCGACAGGCGGCGGCGACGGTGGGCGGCGGCGGCAGACGGGTCGGTGACGGCGTCGATCGATCGGGGAGGGCGGTTCAATGGGGAAACAGAGGAAGAAACAGAGGGAGAATGAAATTTTTCGAAGTGTTGTATATATAGAAGGCACCTTTAGTACCGGTTGGAGCCACCAACCGGTACTAAAGGTCTGTTTTGGCCAGCCCAAGCAGCAGGAAGCGACCCCCTTTAGTACCGGGTGGTGGCACAAACTGGTACTAAAGGCCGCTTTGGCTCGGGTCAATATTCACTGTGAATGGAGAAATTTCATCAAACTTTTCATAATCTTCTGACTTGTCTGTCTTGTCATCCACTCCCACGATGTTTCTCTTCCCAGAAAGAACTATGTGCCGCTTTGGCTCATCGTACGATGCATTCGCTTCCTTATCTTTTCTTTTTCTTGGCTTGGTAGACATGTCCTTCACATAGAAAACCTGTGCCACATCATTGGCTAGGACGAATGGTTCATTTGCATACGCAAGATTGTTGAGATCCACTGTTGTTATTCCGTACTGCGGGTCTTCCGTTACCCTGCCTCGTGTCATATTGACCCATTTGCACCGAAACAAAGGGACCTTTAAACCACGTCGATAGTCAAGTTCCCATATGTCCTGTATATAACCATAATATGTTTTCTTTCCCGTCTTGGTTTCTACATCAAAACGGACACCACTGTTTTGGTTGGTGCTCTTCTTATCTTGGGCGATCGTGTAAAATGTATTACCATTTATCTCGTACCCTTTGAAAGTCATTATATTCAAAGATGGTAACTGGGACAGCAAGTACAGGTCATCTTCAATAGAGGTGTCATGCATGGTGCGTGTTCGCAACCATTGGCGAAACTCCTGGTTTGTTCACGTGTAATCCAGTCATCGACCGCTCCGGTGTTTGGGCGTAGCAAATTCTTGTGTTCATCCATATACGGAGCCACCAAGGCGGAATCTGTAGAACTGTGTAGTGTGCTTGGTGAGAGAATGTTCGTCCATACATATTATTTGTTCCCCTCCTAGCGTGTTTTTCCGTCAGTCTGCCCTTATGCGCGATTCAGGAACACCAATCGGCTTAAGGTCAGGAATAAAGTCAATACAAAACTCAATGACCTCCTCATTTTGATGGCCCTTGGAGATGCTTCCTTCGGCCTAGCACGGTTATGAACATATTTCTTTAAGACTCCATGAACCTCTCAAAGGGGAACATATTGTGTAGAAATACAGGACCCAAAACGTTAATCTCTTCAAGATAGGTGAACTAGGGCGTGCGTCATGATGTTGAAGAAGGATGGTGAGAACACCAACTCGAAACTGACAAGGCATTGCACCAAATCATTCTGTAACCTTGGTATGATTTCTGGATCGATTACCTTCTGAGAGATTGCATTGAGAAATGCACATAGCTTCACAATGGCTAATCGAACGTTTTCCGGTAGAAGCCCCCTCAATGCAACCGGAAGCAGTTGCGTCATAATCACGTGGCAGTTATGAGACTTTAGGTTACGGAACTTTTCTCTGCCATGTTTATTATTCCTTTATATTCGACGAAGCCGACGGTACCTTAATATCTGAGCAGGCATTCAAAGAAGATTTCCTTCTCTTCTTTGGTAAGAGCGTAGCTTGCATGACCCTGATATATGCCGTCTTCTCCGTGCATACGTTGCTGGTCCTCCTGTGCCTCAGGTGTATCTTTTGTCTTCCCATACACGCCCAAGAAGCCAAGCAGGGTCACGCAAAGATTCTTCGTCACGTGCATCACGTCGATTGCGGAGCGGACCTCTAGGTATTTCCAATATGGCAGGTCCCAAAATATAGATTTCTTCTTCCACATGGGTGCGCGTCCGTCAGCGTCCTTTGGAACAGGTTGTCCGCCAGGACCCTTTCCAAATATCACCTTCAAATCCTTGACCATATCATGTACATCAGCACCGAGACGGTGGCGAGGCTTCGTCCGTGATCCGCCTCACCTTTGAAATGCTTGCCTTTCTTTCTTACGGGATGCCTGCTCGGAAGAAATCGACGATGTCCCAGGTACACATTCTTCATACAACTATTCAAATATATACTGTCGGTATCATCCAAACAGTGCGTGCATCCGCGGTATCGCTTGTTTGTCTGTCCTGAAAGGTTACTGAGAGCAGGCCAATCATTGATGGTCACGAACAGCAACGCCTTTAGGTCAAATTCTTCCCCCATGTGCTCATCCCACGCACGTACACCTGTTCCATTCCACAGTTGTAAGAGTTCTTCAACTAATGGCCTTAGGTACACATCAATGTCGTTGCCGGGTTTCTTAGGGCCTTGGATGAGCACTGGCATCATAATGAACTTCCGCTTCATGCACAAACCAAGGAGGAAGGTTATACAAACATAGAGTCACAGGCCAGGTGCTATGGTTGCTGCTCTGCTCCCCAAAAGGATTAATGCCATCTGCGCTTAGACCAAACCATACGCTCCTTGCGTCATCTGCAAACTCCTTCCCGTACTTTCTTTCGATTTTTCTCCACTGCGACCCGTCAGCTAGAACTCTCAACTTTCCGTCTTTCTTACGGTCTTCTCCGTGCCATCGCATCGCCTTGGCATGCTCTTTGTTTTGGAACAAACGTTTCAGCCGTGGTATTATAGGAGAATACCACATCACCTTGGCAGGAATCTTCTTCCTGGGGCGCTCGCCCTCGACATCACCATGCTCATCGCGGCTGATCTTATAGCGCAATGCACCACATACCGGGCAAGCGTTCAAATCCTCGTACTCACCGCGGTAGAGGATGCAATCATTAGGGCATCCATGTATCTTCTGCACCTCTAACCCTAGAGGGCAGACATCCTTCTTTGCTTTGTACGTACTCTCGGGCAATTCGTTGTCCTTTGGAAGCATATCCTTTATCATTACCAGCAACTTTCCAAATCCCTTGTCAGATACACCATTCTCTGCCTTCCATTGCAGTAATTCCAGTGTGGTGCCCAGCTTTTTCTTGTCACCTACGCAATTCAGGTACAACAATTTTTTGTGATCCTCTAACATGCGCTGCAACTTCTTCTTCTCCAAATCACTTGCGCAGTTTCTCTTTGCATCGGCAATGGCCCGACCTAGATCATCAACGAGCTCATCTGATGCCTCTTCTTCAGCTTCTTCCCGCATTGCCGGCCCAGCTTCTTCCCACATTACCGTCTCAGCTTCTTCCCCCATTGTTGTATCATCGTATTCAGGGAACCCATGGCCAGGATAGCTGTCATTGTCCTCTTCTTCTTCATTGTCTTCCATCATAACCCCTCTTTCTCCGTGCTTGGTCCAAACATTATAGTGGGGCATGAAACCAGACTCAAACAGGTGGACGTGAATGGTTCTTGACGTAGAGTAATTGCGACCATTCTTACAGCCAGCACATGGACAAGGCATAAAACCATCCGCCCGCTTGTTTGCCTCAGCCGCAAGCAGAAAAGTATGCACGCCCTCAACGAACTGGGAGAGCATCGGTCATCGTACATCCATTGCCGGCTCATCTTCATTACACAACACCGAATAGACCAAATTAATACAAGTTCATACATAAAGTTCATACAACACTTAAATGCAACAAACAAATAACTCTCTAGCTAAAGCATTTGAATGCAACAACAAATGCGATCAAGATCGCAACTAAGGTAACAATTGATCCAACAGCATAATGATACCAAGCCTCACTATCGATGTCATATTTTCTAATCTTTCTAATCTTCAAGCGCATTTTCTCCATCTTGATCTTGTGATCATCGACGACATCGGCAACATGCAACTCCAATTCCATCTTCTCCCCCTCAATTCTTTTCAATTTTTCTTTCAAGTGCTCGTTTTCTCTTTCAACTAAATTTAACCTCTCGACAATAGGGTCGGTTGGAATTTCCGGTTCACATACCTCCTAGATAAAAATATCTATGTCAACTTGATGGGCATAATTTGTCATAAACACAAAATGCAACAAATAGTTTTAAAAGAATATACCACATCCGAATCATAACAAGGACGAGGGCCGACGGGGACGGATATCAAAACCATGGCACTATGTATAACAAACAACGTACGGGTGAGATAATTATTATACGAGTAACTATATATCCAAATCACACAAACATCAATTTTTTATATAAAATTTCATGAACAAGAGGCTCACCACAAGGTGGTGCCGGTGACAGGACGAAAAGGGCGATCGACGGTGGTTACGACAGAGATTTAGAAGGCACTAAGTAAACCACACCTACATATGCAAACTAAGTGTTATTTTTACCTCAAATTGCATATAAATCAAATACTAGCACATATATATATTTCCTCCCAAATTACTAAACTCACAAATTAATAACTATATAAACCAATGCAAGAGCTAATCTAGCAATGAGAGATGAAAGGACAAAGTTGCTAACCTTTGTGATCACTTGAATGGATGGGGGCCTTCAAATCTTGACAAATTTTGGGCAAAATGTGTGATGAGCTCGAGGGGAGAAGAGGAAGAACAGAGAGGAGAGGAGAGAGGAAAGGGGGAAGAACAGAGCGAGCTGGACGAAGGGTTTATATGCAGGAGGACCTATAGTACCGGTTCGTGGCACGAACCGGTACTAAAGGTGCTGGAGGGGGCCCAGTCTGACAACATCCTGCCACCACCCTCATTAGTACCGGTTCGTGGCACGAACCGGTGCTAAAGGTTAGCCACGAACAGGTGCTAAAGGCTAGCCGTTGGAACCGGCACTAATGTATATATTTGTGCCGGCTCTAATACAAACCGGCACTAATGTGCTTCACGTTTGACCCTTTTTCTACTAGTGTACTCAGCACAAGGATCAAGTCCATACCCTAGTGCGGCGATGGACTTGCTACGGCGGCAACGGCAGAGACGATCCCGTTGACGGCGGCGGAGACCAGCGACTGAAGGCGGCTGGCGACGAGGAGGACAATCTGGAGACAACGGAAGCAGAGCAGGATGAGCGCGGGCAAAGAGGTTTGGAAAGTTTTCCAAATTTTGGCCCGTGGGAATATATAGCCTGACCCTGTCGGTGTGACCGAGTGGAACAACTCGGTGGCACCAAGATTCATAACTGCAAGTAGTTACTGAAACTCGGTGTGACTGAAAAGTTCAAATCGGTTGCACCAAGATTGAAAACCTAGATCGACTTAGTGATCTCGGTATGACCGAAATGGATGAATCGGTCAGACCGAAATGCACAAAGAAGTTTTGGAAGTTTAAGTCTATGACGAATCGGGGACTCCGAGTGCTCCTCACACAAAGTGGTTCGAATCTTACTTGATCAAACTTTGTGATGCACCATGAATAGAGTTTGAGACGAGAAGAGCATAGATAGCTAGAGAAGGTTCTTAGGCATTCTTGTCCATCCACCTGGCAAGAGAAAAATAAACCAATCAATCAAAACAACAAGTGGATGTCCTCGAATGAGTAAATTATGCAACCAACATGCTCAGAGAATAAAATGGCAAATGAAATATGTGGCAAGACATGCACAACCAATTCTAGCATCTATCAAGCAATTTGCGATGACTAGGTCATCTATATATGAGTATATTGACTTAGGAGTCAAATGAGAACATTTGATCATAGGTCATACTCCTCGTTTAAGCACAAGTGGGGTTACCACTTTTACATAAAGTGTTGTTGTGTTCACACCATTAGAGTTGCTTTAGCTCAATTCTTAGAGTAAAGCTCCCCCTAGATGTGAGACCCCCCCCCCTAAGAGGGATGAACTAACCTTGGGTTTTGTCGATGATGACTTCATGTAGGTGTTCAAGATGTAGATGCTCAATGTTGATGTAGATCATTTGGAGCAATCCTTTGGAGTGAGTTGCACTTTCAATGCCTACACGGTTAGTCCCACAAGGAACAAACAAGGAATATCCATAGACATAGAGTGATGCATACACAAGATGATGTCTATGAAAGCATTTGGTTACCTTGTCCCTTGTCTTACCAACAAGAGGGTTTGTGACTCCTTGAACTAGTGCAAGATGTGGAGGTTGATTGCACTTGTTCTTGCCAAAATGATAAGAGTGAAGTATGTTGGCGGAGTCACCCTCAAGAACTCTCTAGTTCTTCTTCTTTGGGATCCACACCATCTTGATGGGAATTCTCGGAGTTTTAGTCGTACTTGATGAAGTGGAACTTGATTTAGTCTTGGGAACCCACTTGACCAAGGCCTTAGGAGCTTCTTCAAATGCATCAATTTCTTCTTGAAGCTTGTCCTTGCCTTTTTCCTTGTGGTCTTGTGGTGGAAGATCATCTTGAGCTTGTGTCCCTTTGAAAGAAGTAGGATCATACTTCTCTTGTTGAGGAACAAACTTCGTCTTGGGGTATTGATCTTCTTCCCACCCAACTCCATTGGCATTGAACTTTCGTTCAAAACCAACACCTTGGTTCTTCCGGTGCCTTCCTTGCTTGCGTACAATTTCCTCGAATTGCTTACTCCCGCAAGGCTCTTGTAGACACATTTCTCTATAATTCCCTTCAATAAGCTATTTTCTTGCTAAAGTGTAACTTGGCTAAGAGAATCATTAGTGTAATCAAGAGAACTACTAGAAGCAACAACATTGGATTTAGCATGATTATTGTTACTACTAGAGGAAGAATCTTTCTTGTTCTTGTTACTAGACTTGACTTGAGGCATGTAAGTGGATAAGAGTAAACGCTTGGCAATGTAAGAACTTTTCTTGCGAAGATCATCATTGATTGCCTTTAAGAACGCATGCTCTTGCTCAAGTTTGATCTTTTCAAAACGTAATTTCTCATGAGTCCTTGAAAGTTCTCGATGATCTCCTAAGGTAGTTTCATGAGCTAACTTAAGAGTGTTTAGTTCTTTAGTTAGAGACTCAATCTTCTCCTTATCATTGTCATTCGTTTTATCTTGATTATCATGATTAATTTACATTTCATCATAGTATTCATCACTAGAGTTGTCAACAAGTAAATCATCATCACCTAACAAGTCATCTTCATCACTATTGAAATCAACATACTGGGGGTGTGATACCTTTGAACCTTTGGCCATGAAGCATCTTCCAATTCCTTCATTTGGTGAATCAAATATGTTGTAGGAGTTGGTTGACACAAGTGCTAGACCGGCAACACCTTCATCTTGAGTATATTCGGAGTCAGAGTGATAGCTTCTCTCGGAGTGATTTTCGGAGTCGGAGCCGGATACCCATTCGCCAACATGAGCTTGATGTCTTCGTTTTGTGTAGCTCCTTGATGAATTGTCCTTCCTTTCCGAATCCTTGCTTCTCCGTGAGGGTCTTCGTTCATAACGATCATCCCTACTCCTTCTCTCTCTTGATGGTGATTCTTCTCTTCTACTTCTTCTTTTGGGACAATCTTCTCTTCTTTTGTAGGGGGCCGTACACTCATTTGAGTAGTGTTTGGGTTTTCCACAATTGTAGCTATTACGCTCTCGACTAGAAGATCTTTTGTCATTGTAGGACCTTGACTTGGAACCTCTCTCTTTGCTTCTACTCTTGTAGAACTTGTTAAATTTCTTCACCATTAGGCTCAATTCTTCATTGAAGGTTTGTTTCTCACTTGATGATGTGGGAGCTTCACATGAGGCTTTGTAAGCACCACTTGACTTGTTATGGAGCTCCTCCTTATCCTTGAGTGACATCTCATGAGCAACGATTCTTCCAATGACTTCCATTGGCTTGAGATCTTTGTAATTGGGCATCATTTGGATCAATGTGCACACGGTATCATATTTTCCATCCAAGGCTCTTAGGATCTTCTTGATGATGAATCTGTCGGTCATCTCTTCACTTCCTAAGCTGGCGATCTCATTTGTGATAAGAGCGAGCCTAGAGTACATTTCAGCGACACCTTCACCATCCTTCATTTTTAACTTGTCAAGTTGACTTTGAAGCACATCCAATTTGGATTCATTGATGGAGTCGGTACCTTCGTGCATATCAATCAAAGTATCCCAAATTTCCTTTGCATTCTCAAGACAACTGATTTTGTTGAATTCTTCGGGGCACAATCCGTTGAAGAGGATATCACAAGCTTGAGCATTGTATTGCAACATCTTCAACTCTTCTGCGGTAGCTTCACGGTTCGGTTCTCTCCCATTGAAGAAGTCACCTTGCAAGCCAACACACACAATAGCCCAAACGGCGGGGTTATGTCCAAGAATATGCATTTTCATCTTATGCTTCCAACTAGCAAAATTAGTACCATAAAAGTAAGGACCTCTACGGTGGTAATTTCCCTCGCTAGACGCCATACTCTCCTAGGTTGTGAAACCAAGGCTATGACCACCAAAAGCTGTGGAAATCAAAGCAAATGGAGACCAAAGCTCTGATACTACATGTAGGATCGAAAGCATGTCTAGAGGGGGTGATTAGACTACTTGACCAAGTAAAAATCTAGCCTTTTCCCAATTTTAGTTCTTGGCAGCTTTTAGCAACTTTAGAACAAGTCAAGAGTTCTTAACACAATTCAAGCAAGCATGCAAAGAGTATATGAGCAGCGGAAAGTAAAGCATGCAACTTGCAAGAATGTAAAGGGAAGGGTTTGGGGGATTCAAACGCAATTGGAGACACGGATGTTTTGTCGTGGTTCCGATACGTGGTGCTATCGTACATCCACGTTGATGGAGACTTCAACCCACAAAGGGTAAAGGTTGCGCGAGTCCACGGAGGGCTCCACCCACGAAGGGTCCACGAAGAAGCAACCTTGTCTATCCCACCATGGCCATCGCCCACGAAGGACTTGCCTCACTAGCGGTAAATCTTCACGAAGTAGGCGATCTCCTTGCCCTTACAAACTCCTTGGTTCAACTCCACAATCTTGTCGGAGGCTCCCAAGTGACACCTAGCCAATCTAGGAGACACCACTCTCCAGGAAGTAACAAATGGTGTGTTGATGATGAACTCCTTGCTCTTGTGCTTCAAATGATAGTCTCCCCAACACTCAACTCTCTCTTACAGGATTTGGATGTGGTGGAAAGAAGATTTGAGTGGAAAGCAACTTGGGGAAGGCTAGAGATCAAGAATCATATTGTAGGAATGGAATATCTTGACCTCAACACAAGTGTAGGTGGTTCTCTCTCAGAAAATGTGTATTGGAAATGTAGGTTCGTTCTGATGGCTCTCTCCACGAATGAAGAGGAGGTGGAGGGGTATATATACCCTCCACACAAAATCTAACCATTACACACAACTTGCCAAACTCGATGGGACCGAATTGTTAAACTTGGTCGGACCGATTCAGCAAATCTAGTGACCGTTAGGATTTTTGGTGGGACCGACATGCAACTCGGTAGGACCGATATGGTTAGGGTTAGGGCATAACGTAATCTCGGTGAGAACGATTACACAAACTCGGTGAGACCGATTTCGGTAATAAGCTAACCAGAGAGTTGGTCAGGTAAACTCGGTGGGACCGATTCGCTCATTTCAGTGACACCGAAATGTTACAAAAGGGAAACATAGAGTTTACATTGCAATCTCGGTGGGACTGATCACTCATCTCGGTAGAACCGAAATGTTACGAAGGGAAACAGAGAGATTAAAATCCCATCTCGGCGAGACCGAGATCCCTATCGGTGAGACCGATTTGCCTAGGGTTTGTGGCAGTGGCTATGACATCTGAACTCGGTGGCGCCAGATGGAAAGAATCGGTGGGGCCGAGTTTGACTTTTGGTTTAGGTCATGCTAGCAAAAGAGCCCGTGCGTTGCAACGGGAGAGAGAAAACATAACACACGCTCTTAACTCAACAACCATCACTCAAGACCACAATAGGTCCATCTCCTTTATTTTTGTGAGGCATCATATTTGTGTTGCCGCTTATCCTCCTTCCCACCCTCGCCGGCGATGGCCTCGGTGTTCACAACAAACAACAAAAAACGGGTGTTAAATATGGTTAATCCTAAGGCGTCTCTCTCTCCCTCTCTCCTCCCTCTCCTCTCTCTCTCTCTCTCTCTCTCTCTCTCTCTCTCTCTCTCTCTCTCGCTTTCTCTCACTCTCCCGATGAGAAATCTGTTGTTTTCCCCTGCGACATTTTTTAGAGGTATGCATGTGTAGTTATCGATGTTTTCTTTTTCGTATATGGTTATAGTGGGGTGTTTATTTGCAATCTGGATCGCCGCCGGTATGAAAAAAACGAATTATAGGTTTGCTTCCATAACAATATTTTAAAAATATTTAACAGGTAAAATTAACATCATATTTAGATTCCACATATTTTTCTTATAAAATTTCATATATAATATGTTAAAATCAAAGTTACGGTTTAAAAGATACAGATAATTTAGAAAATCATTTGGTTCGACTCAAATATATTTTAAAATAATATTTAAAAATACTTAACAGGTAAAAATATTTTCATATTCATATTCTACATATTTTTCTAATCAAATTTCATATATAACATGTTCAAATCGGAGTTACGGTTTAAAAGATATGGATGATTTTAAAAAGCATTTGTTTGACTTAAATATGATCCGCAGATGAATTACCTAAAACATCAGGGGGGTTTCGAAAAATGTAAAATAACGGTTCAGGTGTGACTTAAATCGGGACGGCGGGTTGATTTCAAGAAAAGATAGGGACTTTTCTAGAAAATGCCATGACGGACGAAAGAAACCCAATTTGCTTTATTATTATTAGGTAAAGATGTGGAAGTGAGCAAGTGGTTGAGGGATTTGGAGCATATCACTAAGCACTTTGAGCAAGCAAGCCATTAAGCAACACCTCATCCCTCCTTGATAGTATTGGCTTTTCCTATAGACTTAGTGTGATCTTGGATCACTAAAATAGAAAATGTAGAGTCTTGAGCTTTGAGCTTGAGCCAATCCCTTTGTCCTTAGCATTTTGAGGGGTCCACTTTTCTCATCCATGCCACGCCAATCATTGAGCTTTCCTGAAATATTTGTCTTGAAATAGTGTTAGCTCAATGAGCTATATGTTGTTAGGAATTACCAAAAGCACCTAGGGATAGTTGCACTTTCAGCCTCCGCCTCCGCCGCCGCCTCCGGCCGGCGGCGCAATGCGCGAAGACCCCTACCCGGCCCAGAACGCGACCTACGTCATCTTCACCAGCCTCGGCGACGAGAAACGCAACGAGCGCCTCCTTTGGCACGAGGTAAACACCATCGTCCCGGCCAAGACAAAGTACATGCACTGGTCGGAGCGCCCGGTCACCTGGACCCGGCAGGACCACCCGGCCGTCATGCCGGACCCAGGTGGTTACGCCCTCTTCCTCGACCCCACCATCGTCGCGCCTCAGCGCACGTGCAAGTTATCCCGGGTTCTCGCCGACGGCGGCAACAGCATCAATATCCTGTACCGCGATACCATGACCAAGCTCGGCCTCGAGGCCAAGGACCTGGAGCCGACCCGGACGATCTTCCACGCCATTGTTCCCAGCCTTTCCTGCTCCCCGATCGGCCAGATCCGGCTCGACGTCCTGTTCGGCGATAGCAGCCACTTCCGACGCGAACCGATAAGGTTCGAGGCGGTGGACCTATCCAGCGCGTACCACGCACTACTAGGCCGGCCAGCGCTCGCCAAGTTCACGGCGGTCCCCCACTATGCCTACCTGAAGATGAATCTGCCGGGTCCAAAGGGCCTCATCACCGTCACCGGTGACTACCGCAAGTCCCTGGAGTGCGCCCGAGACGGCGCCAAACTAGCCGAGTCGCTGGTCGTAGCCAAGGAGCGGCGCCAACTCGACCGGATCGTCGCCTTGGCCCAAGAGGCATCGACCGCACAGGTCCTGGCTGAGGAGCCGGCCGATGAGGCCACGTTCAAGCCCTCCAAGGAGACCAAGAAGGTGAAGCTGAACCGGGAAGACCCCAGCTGCAGCCAATACGTTGTCGTGGGCACCCGCCTCAACAACAAATAGGAAGGCGAGCTCGTCGACTTCCTCCTTGAGAATCGAGATATTTTCGCATGGACCCCAAAGGACATGTCAGGTATCTCGAGGAAGTACGCCGAGCACAAACTCCACGTTCTCAAGGACGCCAAGCCTGTCCATCAACCCCTACGACATTTTTTCAAAGAGAAGAGAAGGATCATCGGTGAAGAGGTCGCCAAGCTTTTGGCGGCCGGCTTCATCATGGAAGTGTTTCACCCCGAGTGGTTGGCCAACCCAGTCCTCGTCCTGAAGAAGAACAAGACCTGGCGCATGTGTATCGACTACACTAGCCTAAACAAGCCTGCCCCAAAGACCCGTTCGCCCTCCCGCGGATCAACCAAGTCATCGACTCCACTGCCGGGTGTGAGCTCATGTCCTTCCTGGATGCTTATTCCGGCTATCACCAGATCAAGCTAGACCCGGCCGACGCCCTGAAGACGTCCTTCATCACGCCCTTTGGGGCGTATTGCTACATCACCATGTTGTTCGGCTTGAAGAACGTCGGGCCACCTTCCAGCGCTGCATGCAGAAATGCTTGCTGCTGCAACTCGGCCGCAATATCCACGTCTACGTGGACGACATAGTGGTGAAGACCAAGCAGCACCTTACGCTCCTCAACGACCTGAAGGAGACCTTCGCCAACCTACGCGAGTACAAGGTCAAGATCAACCCGGAAAAGTGCGTTTTCGGCGTCCCAGCTGGAAAGCTACTCGGCTTCCTCGTCTCGGAGCGCGGCATTGAGGCAAACCCAGAGAAGATCAAGGCCATCTAGCGCATGCGCAAGCCGGCTCGGCTGCGCGATGTCCAGAAGTTCACCGGCTGCTTGGCCTCGGTCAGCCGGTTTCTCAGCCGGCTGGGCAAGAGGGCATTGCCCCTATATCAGCTGATGAGGAAGATGACGCCATTCGAGTGGAACGACCAGGCAGACGAAGCCTTCCGGGATCTCAAGCGCATGCTCTCCACCACAACAGTCCTGGCCGCACCGGCCGAGAAGGAGTCGTTGTTGCTCTATATCGCCGCGACCTCGCGGTCAGTCAGCACGGTGATGGTGGTCGAGCGACTAGAAAAGGACAAGGTCCAAGCCGTCCAACGCCCCGTCTACTACCTGAGCGAGGTGCTCTCCGCCTCGAAGCAGAACTACCCACACTACCAGAAGATGTGTTACGGCGTGTACTTCACCGCCAAGAAATTGAAGTAGTACTTCCAAGAGCATGTCGTCACCGTGGTCAGCACGGCCCCTCTTGGTGAAATCATCGGGTGCCCGGATGCCTCTGGCCGGGTCGCCAAGTGGACGCTCGAGCTAGCCGGCCACACCATCCTCTACGAGCCTCGCACTACGATCAAGTCCCAAGCCTTGGATGACTTCCTCGTCGACTGGACCGAGACCCAGTACCTGCCGCCGCCACCAGACTCGACGCACTGGTGCATGCACTTCGACGGCTCAAAGATGTGACTCGGCCTAGGGGCCGGCATCGTGCTGTCCTCCCCAAAGGGCGACCGGCTCAAGTACGCACTGCAGATCCACTTCGCCGCCTCCAACAACGTCGCCGAGTATGAGACCCTTGTGCACGGCCTCTGGCTCGCCAAGGAACTCGACGTCCGGCGCATCCTGTGCTACATCGACTACGACCTGGTGGTGCAGCAGAGCTCTAGCAAGTGGGACGCCCACAACTCCAACATGGCAAGCTACCGCTTCCTTGTCCAGAAGTTGTCTGGATTCTTCGAAGGCTGCGAGTTCCTTCACGTCCCACGCGCGGAAAACGAGGCTGCCGACACGCTCGCCAAGATCACCTCGTCCCGGCAGTCCATTTCGTCCGACGTCTCCCTCGTGCATCTGCACAAGCCGTCCGTCAAGCCATCTCCGGGCTCCGAGTCCATCCACGTTCCAGCCGACCTGGCCGCGCCCCAATCCGGCCCGGGGACTACTCCAGCCGACCCGGCGGGGCCTCAACCCGGCCCGGGGACTGCCGAGCCCGGCCCGGGGACTGCTGAACCCAACCTGGGGGCTGCTGAACCCAGCTCGGGGGCTGCCGCCCCGGAGCCCGAAATAGTGGCCGTCTTCGCCGTAGTGATGGCGCCATCCTGGGCCCTGCCCATCTCGGAGTTCCTGGAAAACGGGGTCCTCCCCATGGACGAGACCGAAGCTCCACAAGTACAGCACCGAGCGTCTGCCTAGAGCATCATCAACAACGAGCTCGTCAAGCACAGCTCCACCGGCGTATTCCAACGCCACGTCGAGCAAGACAAGGGCATCGAGATCCTCCTCGACATACACCAGGGCGAGTGCGGGCAACATGCCGCCTCGCGATCCCTGGTGGCCAAGGCTTTCCGCCATGGCTTCTACTGGCCCACGGCCTTCGAAGACGCCGAGTCGCTTGTCCTCAACTGCGAGGGGTGCCAACGCTTCAGCAAGCGTAGCCACCAGCCTGCGTCGGCACTCCGGACCATCCCGATTGTGTGGCCCTTCGCGGTCTGGGGACTCGACATGGTGGGGCCCTTCAAGACCGCTCGAGGCGGCATGACGCATTTACTGATGGCGGTGGACAAGTTCACAAAGTGGATCGAAGCACGGCCGATCAAGAAGCTGGACGGGCCAAGGGTCGTCCGATTCGTCAAGGACATCGCGGTGCGCTACGGCATGCCAAACAGTATCATCACAGACAACGGCACCAACTTCGCCAAGGGCGCGCTCGCGCAGTACTGCTCCGTCTCCAGCATCTGCCTAGACCTAGCTTCCGTTGCACATCCGCAGTCCAATGGCCAGGTCGAGCGGGCTAACGGCCTCATCCTATCTGGCATCAAACCGCGACTCGTCGAGCCGCTCATTCGTTCACCCGGCAGTTGGCTTGACGAGTTGCCGGTCGTCCTCTGGAGTCTCCGCACCACGCCAAACAGGTCTACCGGGTTCACCCCGTTCTTCCTCGTCTACGGAGCAGAAGCCGTCATCCCGACCGACGTCGAGTTCGACTCGCCGCGCGTCACGATGTACACGGAAGCCGAAGCCAAGGAAGCCCATGAAGACGGCATCGACCTTCTGGAAGAAGCACATCTCCTAGCGCTCAGCCATTTACCAGCATGGCCTGAGGCATTACCACAGCAAGAAGATCAAGCCCCTCGCTTTCTGCGAGGGAGACCTCGTCCTCTGGCTCGCCCTCTCCACCTCGGCTCCAAGCCGATCGGCGTCAGCAACAAGCCGATCGTAGTGGAAGCTGGCCCGGATCAGCCGGGTCCTCCAAGACAGCACCTCGGCTACAGAACAGAGACTCAGAAACAAAGTGCCACTTTAAGATTCGACCCAACTACTACGCAGTTGGCCCGAATCTCGGGGGCTACACCCAGTGGTTGCGCTAGCGCTCCCCCACTAAAAAAGAGCATGCAAGAAAAAGTACCTGCCATGGCGCGGAGCTCCTCCTCCTTGGCGGCAAGCCTCTCCTTGAGATGTCGGTGCGTCTCAAGGAGCCGGTTGAAGACAGTGATCCGATAGGAGTCCAGTTGCTGCACAGAGCAGCGATCAATACAGGACGGCAAGATAAGATTCGACCCAACTGCTACGCAGTTGGCCCGAACCTCGGGGATACACCCAGTGGGTGCGCTGGCGCGCCCCCACAAAGAAGAAGCAACGAAAGAAGAAAAGGCAGAACACAACGGAAGACTTACGAACACGGTGCCCTCTAGTTCCTGCGTCGCCTCCACCTCGGCCTGGGTGAAGGCCTGGATCCGGTCCGTCCGCCCTCGCAGGAGTCGGGTCACGGCGGCCATCGTCGCCTCCTCCTGGGTCAGGGGCCCAAAGAAGACCTCGCTGGTCGACCCGACAACCCGGTGACCCCCGGGCCGGGGCACCAGGGCGTGCCCCCCACTGGCCGCCTCCCCTGAGGCCGGCGCCTTCTCCGGCGCCCTCTTTGGCTCCGACGATGGCCTGGAGGTCAGAGCGGCTTGTGGCTTCCCCACCGGCGGCACCTCGCTCGACAGCGTCCGAACCGCCCCCTCCGGTGCCGTCCGCGAAGCCTCCCCCGAGACGGCGTCGCCGCCGCCTCTGTCGATCCCCGCCCGCTTGACCACGTCGGTCCGTAGCGGGGTGTCATCACCAACGAACACGACCTCCCAGTCGAGGTCCAGCACGTCTACACGACCGCCTTAGCCGTGCTCCCCCTCCGACGACGGCACGAAGACCGTCGCCGCCACCATCGTTCCTACCGGCATCTCCGACCACACCCGCTCCTCGCCGGCTCGCGCCCACATCGCCGCGGCACTGACCCGGGCCTGGGTCGACACCGCCTCCAGCTCCGCCTCGGCCCGGTTTCGGTCTCGCCAGGCCAGGCCCTCGGCATCGGCCGGATCCAGACCAAGGTCTGAATCCGCCCACTCCTCCTCCTCCTCGTCCCGGTCGACGGTGCCGGACCGGCTCCTCCAGAACGTGGCGCCCTCGACGGACGCCGCATCCGCCGCCGCCAGCGCCAGCGAGATCGGTGACCTGAAATGCATGACAGACTAAGTACAAGCAAAGCAGAGCCGCTCGGCGACTCGGTTCAAACCAGAAAGGGCGGTCACCCCAGCACCACCGGAACGGCGGGCCTCACCGCTTTCTCCTGCGGTGCGGCGCACCTCCTCTTGGCGGGCGGCGTTGCCACCCCGGCCGGGTCCACCGCGCGCTTCGCGGTCGGCGCTCGCGGCGCGATGTTGTTCTTCCCATGCGGCCGCCTCGCAGCCGGCGCCCCCCGAGACGACCCGGCTCCGGCCGCGCCGCCGCCTCCTCCATCCGGCGCCCCTACATTGACAGCTTATGTCAGCACCCCCAATACCATAACCTGGACGGCAACTCAAGAAGGAAACCCAAGACTTACCGGCTCGGCGCCTTGCGCCCACATCAGCGGTCGCCTCCTCCTCTCCTTCATGGGCCTCGGGCTCCTCCGAGGCGACGCACACCACCTGCGCCCACTCCCGGTCGTAAGGATGCTGGATGGCATTCAGAAGCACTTCCCGCGTCGCGTCGGGGCGGATAAGAAGATATGCATCAGCGAAATATGGAGACCAAGGACTCACCAACGGTGCCGGGTTCCCGTGGCTGTACGGGGCCGTCCCGAACTCCCATTCGCCCCGTAAGTTGGCCTTGGAGATGTCGTTGACCCGACGCGCAACCTGGTCCGCCGCCAGCCACGTGTTCGCCATGTGGTTGGGGTCCCGGAGGCCGGTCATCTGGCCGATGGGGTGGTTGCGCTGCTGAAGCGGCAACACTCGCCGGACGATGAAGGCGGTGATGAGGTCGGTGCCGGTGAGCCCCTCCCGCTCCTTCATCACCGACACCCGCTCACACAGGTTGAGCACCTCCTGTGACGGATGCTTGGGGTAGTACCCCCAGTTCCGCTTCTCCCTCGACGGTGAGGTGACGAAGGGCGACAAGTTGATGCGGTCCGCGCCGAGGTTGCAGACGTAGAAGGAAGAATTCTGCCACTTCTTGGCAGAATCCTCCAGCGGCATTGAGGGAGTCCTGGACTAGGGGGTATCCGGATAGCCGAACTATCATCTTTGGCCGGACTCCTAGACTATGAAGATACAAGATTGAAGACTTCGTCCCGTGTCCGGATAGGATTTTCCTTGGCGTGGAAGGCAAGCTTGGCGATACGGATACGTAGATTTCCTACCATTGTAACCGACTCTGTGTAACCCTAACCCTATTCGGTGTCTATATAAACCGAAGGGTTTTAGTCCGTATGATGAACAACAATCATACCATAGGCTAGCTTCTAGGGTTTAGCCTCTCTGATCTCGTGGTAGATCTACACTTGTACTACCCATATCATCAATATTAATCAAGTAGGAGTAGGGTATTACCTCCATCGAGAGGGCCCGAACCTGGGTAAAAACATCGTGTCCCTTGTCTCCTGTTACCATCCGCCTAGACGCACGATTCGGGACCCCCTACCGAGATCCGCCGGTTTTGACACCGACATTGGTGCTTTCATTGAGAGTTCCTCCGTCGTCACCTATAGGCCCGATGGCTCCTTCAATCATCAACAACAGACGCGGTCCGGTGAAATTTTCTCCCGGACAGATCTTCATATTCGGCGGCTTTGCAATGCGGGCAATTCGCTAGGCCATCTGGAGCAGATCGAAGCTTCGCCCCTGGCCATCAGGTCAGATTTGGAAGCTTGAACTATACGGCCGATGTCCGCGGAGACTTGATCTTCGACAGATTCGAGCCACAGCCGAGCGTGCCGCACTGTCTCGATGGGTACGATCTAGCTTTGCCGCCGAACAGTGCCCTGGAGGCCGCACCAGTGCCCGTTCCGACACTTAATCCGGAGCCGGTTTCGCCGATCGAGGACGGTTGGTTGGACACCGCCTCGAGGGCTGAAATCTCTACGGCGATTGAGCCGAACACCATCCCTGTCCTTTGCAAAGCTCGTGACTCCCGGTGCGGACTCCTTTCCGGACTCGAACCTCCAGCGCCCCTGCCAGTCGAATCCGACTGGGAGCCGGTTATGGAGTTCACCGCCACGGACATCTTTCAGCACTCACCCTTTGGCGATATCCTGAACTCATTAAAGTCTCTCCCTTTGTCAGGGGAGCCCTGTCCGAACTACGGTTAGGAAGGTTGGGATTCGTACGACGAAGAAATTCAACGCCCACCCACCACCCACTTTGTAGCCCTGCCGATGACTTGCGGACATGCTCGACCGACTCGAGGACATCGGCGATATGGACGATTTACGCGGAGGCGACCAGAACCAGTGCCCACGTGGCGCTGGATGGCAACCTCAACTTACGATATATATGGTGGACACACCTAAGGGAAGCGATAACGAGGAACGCGAGGCGCTGCATGAAGAAAATCCTCGGGAAGCACCCAAAGCGGCGTGGCGCCGCTCAAAACCCCACCTCGACAAAGATAGCGCCCACACAGACCCAGCCATAGAGCAGGGTGAGCCGTCCGACGACGAACATGCCATTGAGCAACCATCCGAACAAGCCAACTTGGACAAATAACCCATCCCCGGCAAGGACAACAGTCCGGACGATCTCATGCCGGACACGTCATTGGATCAGAAGAACCTCCACAAAGAGCTCCTCGCTCTCGGCGTAGCTTGGAAAAGCGTAAGCAGAGGCTCGTAACAGCGGAAGACGACCAATGAGATGGAGTAATATGGCGACAGCCGCCAAGCAAAGAGCTACCCAAAGCGCAAACTACGCCCGAATTCGATGAGGAGGCCGAGAAACCCCACGATCAAAAAACAAAGAGGCCGCGGGTCGGATAGAGCGACCACATGGCAAACGAGCGGCAAGCGGCGCCGCACACAAGCCGCACACGATCCGCATAAGGATTCACACAAAAGGATGGCCCAGTTAGATCTATCTACGGGCCAAGGAAACAAGTTCAGCGAGCAATACAACACGTCAAATATCCGAACATCACGGCACACCCAAATCTGCGCCGCGCGCACCTCTATGTTTCACCAATGAGGTCTTTGGATCATGAATTTCAGTGGGATTCAAGACCGTAAACATAGAGGCATCTGACGGAACGATAGACCTCGAGTCTGGATTGAGGATTATATCCTCCACATACACATGGCCGAGGAGATGATCTCCACGCCATAAAATACCTACCCCTCAAGCTCAAAGGGCCAGCCCGGCATTGGCTTAAAAGCCTCCCCGAAAGCACCATTGGTAGTTGGGAAGAGCTTGAGAATGCTTTTGGGGCCAATTTCCAGGGAACCTATGTCCGACCTCCGGACGCAGAGCGATCTAAGTCACATAACCCAACAGCCCGGAGAGTCAGCTCGAAAATTCGGAACAGGTTCCTCACCAAAAGAACCAAAAGTCGATTGTCCTGGACGCTGAAGCCTTAGCAGCTTTTAAACACAACGTCTCGAGACGAATGGCTCGCATGAGACACCTTGGCCAGGAAAAGCCAAGAACAATGGTCGCACTAACAAGCCTCATGACCCGCTTTTGCTGCGGAGAGGATAGCTGGTTAGCAAGATGCAGTACCAGCAACCCAAGTACATCCGAAGTCAGGGATGGGAATGGGAAACCACGACGCAGCAAGGACCAGCGCCGGATTAAGGGGAACGGTCCAAAGAGCACAGCAGTTAATGCCGGATTCAAAAGCTCACGGCAGAACAATAAAAAACTGCCCATTAAGGACAATAGCGATGAGCTATCCAACTTAAACAAAATCTTGGACAAGATATGCCAAATCCACAGTACTCCCGGGAAGCCTGCAAACCATACCCACAGAGATTGTTGGGTCTTCAAGCAGTCCGGCAGACTCAACGCCGAACACAAGGGGCTCGACACACCAAGTGAGGATGTTGACGAGCACCACAAGCAGACCCCCGGAAAACAAAAGAATTTCCCACAAGAGGTCAAAACAGTAAACTTACTCCAAGTAACAAAAGGGGAAAACAGAGCGGCACCCATTGAATTACGCGTCGCACAATCTACCCCAGTGGAGTCCCAACACTGTTTGTCAAAACCAATTACCTTCGACCATCAGGACTACTCCGAAAGTATCCGGAACGCAGGATGGACTGCCTTGATACTAGAACCTATAATCGACGGTCTTCAATTTACGCAAGTCCTAATGGACAGCGGCAGTGATTTAAACCTGCTATGTCAGGACACAATCCGCAACATGGGGATAAACCCAAACAGGATTAGCCATAGCAACACTTCCTTCCAAGGAATAATGCCAGGCACATATGACCATTGTACGGGCTCCCTACTATTGGAAGTTATGTTCGGCTCACCCGACAACTTCCGTCGGGAAAAGTTGGTCTTCCACATCGCCCCATTTAAAAGTAGCCATCAAGCACTACTGGGATGCGAAGCTTTCGCCTGCTTTAATGCAATACCGCATTATGCATCTCTTCAACTTAAAATGCCCGGTCCACGAGGCATCATTTCATTAAAGGGAAGCTGCGCGTGTCCCTCAAGGAAAGAATGTGAGACTGCCTTAACAGCCTCACACTAATACGGCCTTGCTGGCCAAAAGCGCCTAAAGCAGGTCGTTGCACCCGGACACGGTTAGGCGAGTCCGACATAAATAAACATGATGCTTACTAGCCGCTGCACTTCTTACAAGGGCTCCACGCATGTACAACAAGAGACAATAAGGCTCAATTTTACTCATTTTTTAATCATACTCTATTTTATTTCCAATTACATTTTAGCATGATCTTTTTCAAACTAAGTTCCTCTCTTTTACAGATGAACACCGTGCTATACCCGTCCAGGATACAGCACAACGGAGACACAGGCGCAGACGTGCAGCAGGGACCCGTTGCAAGGATTCTTTTCAGATTAAGACACTACGTAAACCTTTTTCACTGTCTCTTGTTGTTACTCATCCCCGGTCTCTTATTATAACCAAGGAGGAGGCTGGCGTTTTGGCATCGGCCGCATCAGAAGTTTGCACGTACCTGGACACCAGGGGCTTGTTACCAAGGGCATTGTTCAACCCGCTTTATAAAAGACCGAAGACCTTAGGGAGTGTTCGGTGTCTCGAGTTAGGCCTTATATGCATCAGCTCTGAATCATGTCTTTGGTCAAATGTTGGGTTTGCCCGGCTCCTGTGTTTTGCTGCCTTATGTTCCGTTCTATCGGCTAACGCGGCACCAGGAGAACTACTGCGATTGTGCCCCGGTTCGGCCGGGCGAGCACCTCAGTAGAGAAAGTCGAAAACTGACTGTCATGATATAGCGAGAGACTGGTCAACCACTCGATGACTCACCGGAATGTTTAGAATTCCTCCGCATTACAAAGGACCATTTTCCGGCCAGGCACATACGCACCCCGAATTCGGGAGAGTGCGGTGCCCCCAGGGGCTATATAGTAGCCCCACCATCGAACTCCTATGGCTAAGTGAAAGTGATAAAGCATTATAGTCCGGTTGCCTAGTTTGCTACGCCACCACCTCCTTTATAGGACCAAGACATTGGATTAAGTGTGAAAGCGTGACTTCTTTGCAAACTCCCCCGCACTATGTGCGTGGGGGCTGAAGACGAAGACTGCCATCTTTCAGGTTATATACATATATACATCAACGGCTGCACAGGAGGTAGTTTGCTACTTGAAGGCACAAGTATAAAAAGCTCTTACATTAAATTGAAACGTTGTTTCATTCAAACATAACATCCTTCGAGCACTGCATCTCTATTAAACGAGCGCCCGGAAGAACTTCCTCAAAATAGCGCTCGACTGGTACTCGGCTGCCGCCCGAATCTGGGGACGCAATATCGGTGGCCTTCATCTCAGCCCAGTATGCCTTGACACGAGCAAGAGCCATCTGCGCCCCCTCAATACACGCCGACCGCTTCATTGCGTCGATACGCTGTACCGCACCAAGGAACTGCTGCACTAAGCCAAAATAACTCTTCGGCTGGGGTCCGCCTGGCCACAAATGAGTCATGACATGCTCCATGGCAAGTCCGGGTAATCGATTCAGCTCGGCCCATTCGGCCAACCGATCGTTCAACGGAAGAGGACGCTCCGGACTATGGAATTGCGACCAAAATGGATCTTCCCTTCTGTGCCCCTTCTGGCCTCGGAAGTGCTCAATCGCGTCCGCAGCGCTCGCCGCTAAGTCCAGATAAGCATCCTCCGAACTCCACAACTTGTCCAACTGAGCATACTTCGGATCCGTATATTTCCTCCGCAGCAGAAACAGTTTTCCAGCCACAATATCCCCGGCCTAACTCAGCTCCTCCTTGGCAGCTCTAAAAGCGGAACGGGCATCCTTGGATTTGGCGGTGGCCTTTTTCAGGTCCTCTTGTTCCGCTTGACGTTCTTTTTCAAGAACCTCGCAGCAGTCGGTAGTATTCTTCAGTTTCAGGGCCAAATCGGCCATTTCCTCTTTGCTTCGGCAGTGAGCAGCCCGTTCGGCCTTCAGCTCTTCGACCGCCTTTAAAGAGGCAGCATTACTCTTTCGGGCTTGCTCTTTAGCTCGGGCAAGTTCCACCCGCAGCCTCTCCACAGCAGCGGCACTGTCTACATCAAAGCATACAAGTAGTAAGGCATGGCTGTCAAGCTCCCTTACCAGGTGTCTGCGGAGAAGTCGCATACCTTGTGACTCGTCAAAACGTTTATTGACCAGCGTGATGTCCGCATCCACCTCGTCAAGTTGCCGCTTTAGTTCGGCAAATTCATCAGTCCGGCTAGCCACCGGACGCCCCGCCACCTATATAGGAACAGCGACATGTTAGTACTGAGATTATGATCCTCGACGCGCTGCCAGACAAGATACCGAGTCTTAGGGGCTACTATCTATACAGGGCGCATTCTATATGCATAACTGTCAGAAGGTACATCATTTTTTTCGTACCACAAACCCCGTCAGTAAACTTCTGGCGGCTTCATGCAATCCGCTCTCAGCGGACGCAATTCTTTCAATTACCGTAGCCATTAGCGCACGGTGATCTTCTGAAATATACGCTCGCCCGAGCAGGTCCTTCAGCTCCTCCGACCGCACGCCAGTTGGCGCCGGACCGTCCGGCCCCGCCGAACTCGGGGAAACTCTCCGTGACGACACTTCAGGGTCGCCCGCCTCGCACGAAGGCACGATAGGTGGAGGCGTTTCACTCTCTATCATCTCCGGACGAAGATCCCCCGAAGACGAGCTCTGCTGAGAAGGGCTGAGATCCGAACTACAAGGTACAATTTCGGTTATCTTTAGAAATAAATACATGGATGTTCTCTATTCACAGGACCCCTTATTTTTACTTACGGCTCGCTAGAGGGCTGATCCCCTTGGGGAAATAGTGCGGCTGGGGTACTTCCCGGCGCCGGACTTTCTGACGAAGACTTCTTTCCCGCTTTGAGGCCTTGGCTTCGGTCTTGAAGCGGTCCTCTCTCCTTGGAGGAGGATCCCGATCCCTCTTCCTTGAAAGCCTCCTTCGCGGAGGCAGTTGCTTCCCTGCTCCCCCCTTCGCCTTCTTTAAAAGGCGCGGCCTTCAACATCTTGGTCAGCATGGGATCCGGCGTGGTCTCTGGGAGGGGAGCCGGACACCTTATGAACTTTGCCTTGGCTATCCACTCATGTTCAAGAAACGGCTCCCTTAAAGGGCATATATATTATAAATGAATGAACAGCCTGTCCGTTCTGAGGTTACTTACTTGAGTATCTGGGTGATTGCAGCTTAGACCTGCGTCCTCGGTCAAGTCCGGACACTTCTCTTGTGATCCGAAGAACAGTTTGTACATCTCCTTGGGCGTCGCGCCCATAAAATGTTGGAGAGCTCGTGGTCCCTCCGGATTAAACTCCCACAGACGAAGGGGGCGGCGTTTGCAGTGATGAAGGCAACGAATCAGCATAACCTGCGCCGCCACGACCAGATTGATCTCTCTTTCTTGGAGGTCTCGAACACGCCACGCAATGAGGGACGTCCTTGGACGGCCCCCAGTCGAGCCCCCGGTTGACCCATGATGCCAGCCGCTGTGGTGGACCTGATTAGAAGGCGGGTGGCGCCACCCATTTGGTGCCCCTGGGAGCGGTGATATGAAACCACTCCCGTTCCCACAAACCAAGCTCCTCTTGAAAAGAGCCCTCGGGCCATGGAGCATCTGCACACTTGCTTATGACCGCCCCTCCGCACTCTGCTTGTTGCCCCTCGATCATCTTCGGCTCCACCTTGAAGGTCTTGAGCCACAATCCAAAGTGAGGGGTAATATGGAGGAAGGCTTCACATACGACAATGAATGACGAGATATGGAGGATGGACTCCGGATTCAAGTCATGGAAATCCAGCCCATAATAAAACATGAGCCCCCGCACAAAGGGATCCGTCGGGAAGCCTAAACCCCGAAGGAAGTGAGACACGAACACCACGCTCTCGCCGGGCTCGGGAATGGGAATGACCTGCCCTGGAGCAGGCAGCCTATGCGAAATATCGCCGGTTAGATACCTGACGTCTCACAGCTTTAGCACATCTTCTTCTGTGACGGAAGAAGACATCCATCGGCCGAGCTGGTCGGAGCCGGACATCATCGAAGGTCCGAAGCGCCTAAATCTGAAGCTTTGGGTGTTACCACTCGAAGCGCGAGGCGAATTCGATGGAGGGTGGAAAAAAGAAGAGGGCATTGGTCTCATTATAAAGAGGTTGAATACCAAGAGCCCTCCCCGTGGTCGATTGGGACTCGCCTTCGATAGAGGAGGCGTGCCAATGGGTACGGTTGGGTTACCCACGTCCGTATTGATGAGAATCCTGGAATAAGGGGGCACGATCTACGCTTTAATAAGACGTGCCAAGGAAACCGCCTCGCTAAACGCGCTGAGGTGGGACAGTAAAAACGATTTGAATAAAGGCCAGGCCGTGGTGTGATGTCACGCTGTGGAATACGTCAGCAGATCTGTGCAAAAAATTATTCTCTCTACGGTGGTATGTGGAACTTGTTTTGCAGAGCCGGACACTATCCTTGTGTTCAAAACCTTCTATGAAGTATTCGGAGGAGGAACCCGCCTTGCAATGCCGAAGACAATATGTGCGCGGACTCGTCGTCATTGAAGCCTGGTTCGGGGCTCTTGAGGAGTCCTGGACTAGGGGTGTCCGGATAGCGAACTATCATCTTTGGCGGACTCCTAGACTATGAAGATACAAGATTGAAGACTTCATCCCGTGTCCGGATAGGACTTTCCTTGGCGTGGAAGGCAAGCTTGGCGATACGGATACGTAGATTTCCTACCATTGTAACCGAATCTATGTAACCCTAACCCTATTCGGTGTCTATATAAACCGAAGGGTTTTAGTCCGTAGGACGAACAACAATCATACCATAGGCTAGCTTCTAGGGTTTAGCCTCTCTGATCTCGTGGTAGATCTACTCTTGTACTACCCATATCATCAATATTAATCAAGCAGGAGTAGGGCATTACCTCCATCGAGAGGGCCCGAACCTGGGTAAAAACATCGTGTCCCTTGTCTCCTGTTACCATCCGCCTAGACGCACAGTTCGGGACCCCCTACCCGAGATCCGCCGGTTTTGACACCGACAGGCATCTTCGGGCAGTCAGCACCCGACCGCTTGGAGATGACGGCGGCCCCGCACTCGGACATTTCCCCAGCCCTCGGCCCTTGCTGCGTCAAGGAGAAGAAGCGCACCTAGAGGTCGATCGAAAGCTCGACCCCCAGGTACCCCTCGCAGAGGGTGACGAAGCCCGACAGCTGCACAATGGCGCCGGCGCCCGGATGATGAGGCTGGAGCCCGAAGAACTCCAGGGAAGAAGCCACTCGTGGGAAGCCCGAAACCGTGCTTGAAGTGCAGGAAGAAGACGATGCACTCCGTGCCCTCGGGTCACGGATCCCGCTCCCCCCGCGGCAAGCGCGCGGCGACCTTCGTCTCCCTCGGCAGGCGCCTGGTGGAGCGGAGATAGGCGATCTCGTCGAGGGTGATGGTCGAACCCATCCACGAGCCCGACGGCAGCGCCATCAGCAAAGACGCGGAAGAAGGAAGAAGAAGGTGGCTGTAAAGCTCTGCTCGAGGCAGCGGGCGTCGCAGCTTGCGGCGGTCGCAAGAAGCAGAGGGAGGGTGAAGAGGCAGGGGAGCGCGAGCGTGAATGATCTCTGCCGCTCCCTTCGCCCATAATTTATAGGCCACAATTTGAAACGTCGGGAAGTGGGATCGTTTGCGCTCGTCCCTCCCACTTCCCCGCAATAAGTGCACACGTACGCACGCCGTAACTGCCTGGAGAATGGCAACCGACCCGCGGACGCCGCAATAAATCCGCGCGTGTGGGCCAAAGGGTCCTGGCAAGGGTCCTGTGGCGTCGCCCGTCACATCCACGCTGCGTGGCTGTCAGCCCCTCAGGCTCCTAGGCGCCACGTGGCAGCCGCACGAGGCCCGAAAGATTGCCCAAAGATTCGTCGAACTCCTCGGTTTCCCGCCACGACCGGGATGCCGCGATCCAGCTTCCGGAAGCCGGCACACAGTGGGTGTTGATGGACCCAGCGGTCATCAAATCCGCCTCCGCAAGGGGGAAACTGCGAAGGCCCTTCCATTCAAAGACGGCGGACCTTCACAGCTTCGGGGACTACTGTCAGGGGTATGAACCCTAGGCAGGCAACGGAAACCAGATCCTTTTCAAAACAACAGGGCCAGCATTGCCCCTCAGTTCAGCTTGCACTTGGCCGGGTCGCTCAACCCGGTCAAGTCCCTCGACCCGGCCGAACTCCTCGACTCGGCTCCAACAACCAACTCAAGACTTCCCCAACAAGCCAGCTCCACCCTTGGCGTGTTCTGCAACCCGACCAAGGGTCAGTGGGCGTCCCATCCCGATCGTACGATGGGACGAGTCTCCACCAACTGATGACCGAAGCCACAGTGTCCCGCCCGTGCCTCTGGTCAGCCGGGCGTGGCAACAGTGCCCCCCACCTACTCGCTAACCAGGGCCGGCGTGGCAATAGTGCAACTGTCGTCACCCATGACGCCAGCAAGCGGCGACCTGATGGAGCACTGTAGTCGACTCGACTCGGCCATGCCCTCACGATCGACAAGACGGCGCACAGTGCCCCTAGGCGCATGGGGCTCGCGCCTGAGGAACCCGACGAGACCTCGCACCCGGCGGGTCCCAGCACCGGGCTCCCTCGACACTGACAACCTGGCCCTACGGCCTTGTAACATTACCATTGTACCCCTGGGGGGTTGACCTATAAAACCCCCCAGGAGCCCTCATGCATACGGGCAATGCTCTCACCCATCCACCCACTCACACACCTAGCATGTAACACCCGAGGAGAGGGAACTGCCTAAGCCTTGGCCGGCCTCCCTTTCTTCCTCCATACAGCTCTAGGAGCAACTCTGTACTGTGACTCATAAACCACACTCGGCAGGACTAGGGGTGTTATCTCTCCGGAGAGCCCTGAACCTGGGTATGTCTTGCGTCCCGCGCTCGCTCATGCCGACCTCGCCTTCGGAACCCACCAGTGCCCTCGAGGCTCCTCCTATCTTTAGCCATTCCATGGCATCTGCCGTGCGCCCACCACGACACTCGTTCTGTAATACAAGATCTTGTGGCTAAACTCATTAGTCACATGCTTGCAAGCTTCTTGTGATGTTGTATTACCGAGAGGGCTCAAAGATATCTCTCCTTCACACGGAGCGACAAATCCCAGTCTCGATCCATGCAACCCAACAAACACCTTTGGAAATACCTGTAGAGAACCTTTATGATCACCCAATTACAAAGTGATGTTTGATAGCACACAAAGTATTCCTCCGGTATCCGGGAGTGGCATGATCTCATGGTCTAAGGAACTGATACTTGACATGAAGAAAGCTGTAGCAAATAACTAAACGATCTGATGCTAAGCTTATGGTTGGGTCTGCCCATTACATCATTCTCCTAATGATGTGATCCCGTTATCAAATGACAACTCATGTCTATGGTCAGGAAACCATAACCATCTTTGATCAACGAGCTAGTCTAGTAGAGACTTACTAGGGACACGGTGTAGTTTATGTATTCGCACATATATTTAAGTTTCCGGTCAATACAATTATAGCATGAATAATAAACATTTATGATGAATGGGAAATATGATAATAACCATTTTATTATTGCCTCTAGGGCATATTTCCGATAGTCTCCCACTTGCACTAGAGTCAATAATCTATTTCACATCGCCATGTGATTAACACCCAGTGAGTTCTGGGGTTTGATCATGTTTTGGTTGTGAGAGAGGTTTTAGTCAACAGGTCTGCAACATTCTGATCTGTATGTACTTTGCAAATCTCTATATCACACTATGGATGTTGCTACCACGCTCCACTTGGAGCTATTCCAAATGACTATTCCACTATACATGTCCGGTTTGTGACTCAGAGTCATCCGGATCGGTGTCAAATCTTGCATCAATGTAACCCTTTACGATGAACTCTTTATCACCTCCATAACCGAGAAACATTTCCTTAGTCCTCTTTAGGTACCTAAGGATAATCTTGACCGCTATCTAGTGGTCCATTCCAGGATCACTCTTGTACCCCCTTGTCAGACTCAAGGCCAGGCACACATCAGCTATGGTACACAGCACGACATACATTATAGAGCCTATGGCTGAGGCATAGGGATGACCTTCATCCTTTCTCTTTCTTCTGTCGTGTTCGATCTTTGAGTCTTACTCAACTTCACACCTTACAACTCAGGCAATAACTCCTTCTTTGACTGATCCATTTTGAACTCCTTCAAAATCTTGTATAGGTATGCTCTCTATGAATGTCTTATCAGGCGTCTTGATCTATCTCTATAGATCTTGATGTCCAATATGTAAGCAGCTTTACTGAGGTCTCCCTTTGAGAAACTCCTTTCAAATAACCCCTTTTGCTTTCCAGAAATTCTACATCATTTCCAATCAACAATATGTCATCCACATTTACTTATCAGAAAATCTATAGAGCTCCCACTCACTTTCTTGTAAATACAAGCTTCTCCATAAGTTTGTATAAAACCAAAAGCTTTGATCACCTCATCATAGCTTATATTCCAACTCCGAGATGCTTGCACCAGTCCATAGATGAATCGCTGGGGCTTGCATAGCTTTTTAGCATCCATAGGATCCACAAAACCTTTGGGCAGCATCATCTACAACTTTCCTAAAGGAAATCGGTTTTCACATCCATCTGCCAGATTTCATAATCAAAAAATGCAGCAATTGCTAACATAATCCCAACAGACTTTAGCATCGCTACGAGTGAGAAAGTCTCTTCATAGTCAACTCCTTGAACTTGCCGAAAACCTCTTTGTGATGATTCGAGCTTTATAGATGGTGACATTACAATTAGTGTCTGTCTTCTTCTTAAAGATCCATTTGTACTTAATGGCCTGCCTATCATTGGGCAAGTCTACCAATGACCACACTTGGTTTTCACACATGGATCCTATCTTGGATTTCATGGTCTCGAGACATTTTTTGGAATCCGGGCCCATCATCGCTTCTTCATAGTTTGTAGGCTCATCGTTGTCTAACAACGTGACTTCCATGAGAGGATTACCGTACCACTCAGAGCGGTACGTGTCCTTGTCGACCTACGAAGTTCGGTAGTGACTTGATCCGAAGTTTCATGATCATCATCATTAGCTTCCTATTCAATTGGTGTATGCATCATAGGAACACCTTTCTATGATGCGCTACTTTCCAATTCAAGTGAAGATTTGATAACCTCATCAAGTTCTACCTTTCTCCCACTCATTTCTTTCGAGAGAGAACTCCTTCTCCGAAAAGGATCCATTATCGACAATGAAGACTTGCCTTCGGATCTTTGATAGAAGGTATTCTATGAAGACACACTTCTCCTCTTTGGGTTCGATCTTATCAGGCATAAGTGTCGCATCCCCAAACTTTAAGAAACGACAACATAGGTTTCTTGCCAAACCATAGTTCATACGGTGTCGTCACAACTGATTTAGATGGTGCCCTATTTAAAGTGAATATTATTGTCTCTAATGCATTAGCCCCAAAACTATAGTGGAAAATCGGTAAGCGACGTCATAGAACGCACCATATCCAATAGAGTACGACTACGATGTTTGGACACACCATTACACTGTGGTGTTCCAGGTGGCGTGAGTTGTGGAACAAATTTTACATTGTCTTAAATACATACCAAACTCATAACTCAGATATTCACCTCCACGGTCATATCATAAACATTTTATCTTGTCACGATGATCTTCAACTTCACTATGAAATTGCTTGAACTTTTCAAAATTTCAGACTTGTGTTTCATCAAGTATATATAGCCGTGTCTACTCAAATCATCTGTGAAGGTAAGATCATATCGATATCCACCGCGTGCTTTAACACTCATCGGACCACATACATCGGTATGTATTATTCCCAACAAGTCACTTGCTCACTCCATTGTACCAGAAAATGGGGTTTCTGTCATCTTGCCCATGAGGCATGGTTCACATGTTTCAAATGATTCTTAATCAAGTGATTCCAAAATTCCATCAACACGGAGTTTCTTCATGCGCTTTACAACAATATGACCTAAGCGGTGGTACCACAAATATGTGGAACTATCATCATTAACTTTGCATCTTTTGGCGTCAATATTATGAATATGTGTATCCCTATGATCGAGATTCAACAAGAATAAACTATTCACAAAGGGTGCATGATCATAAAATATATTATTCATGTAAATAGAACAACCATTATTCTCTAACTTAAATGAATAATCGTCTCGCAATAAACAAGATCCGGATATATTGTTCATGCTTAACGCAGGCACCAATTAACATTTATTTTGGTTTAAAACAAATCCCGAAGGTAGAGGGAGCGTGCCAATGGCGATCACACATCAACCTTGGAGACACTTCCAACGCGCAACGTCACCTCATCCTTAGCCAGTCTCGTTTATTCCGCAACTCCTGTTTCGAGTTAGTAATATTAGCAACTGGACCGTTATCAAATACCCAGGGGCTACTGCGAGCACTAGCAAGGTACACATTAATAACATGTATATCAAATATACTTTTGTTGATGTTGTCAACCTTCATATCTGCCAAGTGCTTGGGGCAGTTCCGCTTCTAGTGACCATTCCCATTGCAATAGAAGCACTCAGTATTAGGTTTGGGTCCAGCCTTGGGTTTCTTCATGGTAGCGACAACTGCCTTGCCATTCTTCTTGGAGTTCCCTTATCTTTCCTTTCTTGAAACTAGTGGTCTTATTGACCATCAACACTTGATACTCTTTCTTGATTTCTACTTCCATGGCCTTAAGCATGTGCAAGGCTTAAGGATCATTTTCTCCATCCCTTGCATATTACAGTTCATCACAAAGCCCTTGTAGCTTGGTGGCAGTGACTGGAGAACTCTGTCAATCGCTACTTCATCCGGAAGATTAACTCCCAACTGATTCAAGCGGTTGTAGTGCCCAGACATTTTGAGTACATCCTCATTAACTGAGCTATTCTCCTCCATCTTGCAGCTAAAGAACTTGTCAGATGTGTCATACCTCTCAACCCGGGCATGAGCTTGAAATACCTATTTCAGCTCCTGATACGTCTCCAACGTATCTATAATTTTTTTATTGTTCCATGCTATTATAGAATCAATCTTGGATGTTTTATATACATTTACAAGCAACGTTATATCAGTTTTTGAGACTAACCTACTAACTTAGTGCCCAGTGCCAGTTGATGTTTTTTGCTTGTTTTTTTACTTTGCAGAATATCAATACCAAACAAAGTCCAAATGCCACAAAACTTTTGGAGATTTTTTTCTGGCAATAAGAGACCCTAGAAACTTTGGGAAGGAATGAGAAGACGAAGCAATGGCCCACTAGGCACCAGGGCGTGCCAGGGGCCTGGGCGTGCCAGGGGCCTGGGCGTGCCCTGGTACCTAGTGGGGCCCACAAGCCTCCGTTTGACCTAACTCTGACTCTATAAATTCCCTAAAATCAGAAAACCTACCAGGGAGTCCACGAAATACTTTTTCCAGCGCTGAAAGCCTCTGTTCTCGAGAGATCCCATCTGGGGACCCTTTCTGGCACTTTGTCAGAGGGGGAATCAATCACAAAGGGGATCTACATCAACCTTACCTCCCCTCCGATGATGCGTGAGTAGTTTATCATAGACCTATGGGTAAGTAGTTAGTAGCTAGATTGCTTCTTCTCTCTCGATGTTCTTCAATATAATGTTCTCCTTGATTTCTTGGAGTTCTATCCGATGTAATTCTTTTTTGTGGTGTGTTTGTTGGGATCCGATGAATTGTGAGTTTATGATCAGATCTATCCATGAATATTATTTGAATTTTCTCTGAAATCTTTTATGCATGATTAATATAGCTTCGTATTTCTTCTCCGATTTATTGGTTTGGTTTGGCCAACTTGATTGATTTATCTTGCCATGGGAAGAGGTGCTTTGTAATGGGTTCGATCTTGCGGTGCTCAATATCAGTGATAGAAAGGGACATGACACGTATGTATCGTTTCCATTAAGGGTAAAAGATGGAGTTTATTCATACGTGAGTTTATCTTGTCTACATCATGTCATCTTGCTTAAAGCATTACTCCGTTTTTCCATGAACTTAATACACTAGATGCATGCTGGATAGTGGTCGATGTGTGGAGTAATAGTAGTAGATGCAGAATCATTTTGGTCTACTAATCTCGGATGTGATGCCTATGTATGATCATTACCTTGGATATCGTCATAATTATTTACTTTTCTGTTAATTGCCCAACAGCAATTTGGTTACCCATCGTATGCTATTTTCTCGAGAGAAGCCTCTAGTGAAAACAATGGCCCTCTAGTCTATCTTTTATCATATAAAAATCCTAAAAATGCCTTGCTGCAATTTTCTTTTATTTATTTTATTTTGTATTTTTGTCAGATCTATCTATCAAAAACTATACAATTTAATCTTGCTCGTAACCGCTGAGGGATTGACAACCCCTCTACGCGTTGGGTTGCAAGTATTTGTTGTTTATATAGTGTTGCTTGGTTCTCCTACTAGATTGATAACCTTGGTTTCATAACTAAGGGAAATACTTATCTCTACTATACTACATCGTCCTCTCCTCTTCGAGGAAATCCCAACGCAGCTCACAAGTAGCAGCTCCTGGAACATCTCATATGCTCTGTGGTGCTCAAAACATCTTTGGATCCTCAGTACTAAGTCGTAAAGCATGGCGCACTGAACTATTGTGTAGTCATCATTCCTTGTCTGCCAGACATTTATAGCATCTAGGTTTGCGGGAGCGGGTGGTTCACCTGGCGGTGCATCAAGGACATAAACTTTCTATGAAGCAGTGAGTATAATCCTCAAATTATGGACCCTGTCCGCATAGTTGCTTCTATCATCTTTCAACTTTTCTTTCTCTAGGAACACATTAAAATTCAGGGGAGCTACACCGTGAGCCATTGATCTACAACATAATTTGCGAAGATAATTTAGACTATGTCATGATAATTAGTTTAGTTAATCATATTACTAATGAACTCCCACTTAGATCAATATCCCTCAAGTTGTCTAAGTGTTAAATGATCCAAATCAACTAACCCATGTCCGATCATCACGTGAGATGGGGTAGTCAGCAATGGTGAACATCTCCATGTTGATCATATCTACTATATGACTCATGTTCGACCTTTCGGTCCTCCTTGTTCCAAGGCCGTGTCTGTACATGCTAGGCTCATCAAGTTTAACCCAAGTATTTTGCATGTGTAAAACTGGCTTACACCCGTTGTATGCGAACGTAGAGTCTATCACACCCGATCATCACGAGGTGTTTCAAAATGACGAACTTTTGCAATGGTGCATACTTAGGGAGAACACATTTTATCTTGAAATTAAGTGAAAGGATCATCTTATAATGCTACCGCCATCCTAAGCAAAATAAGATGCATAAACATCACATGCAATCAATATATGTGACATGATATGGCCATTATCATCTTGTGCTTTTGATCTCCATCTTCAAAGCACCTGGCATGATCTCCATCATCACTGGCATGACACCATGATCTTCGTCATTGTGTCGTCATGTGGTTGTCTCCACCAACTATTGCTAACTCATAGCGATGAAGTAAAGCAATTACATGGCATTTAATGATCGACACGCAGGTCATACAATAAATGAAAGACAACCCTATGGCTCCTGCCGGTTGCCGTCTCATCGACATGCAAGTCATGAACCTATTACAAAACATGATCATCTCGTCCATCAACATATATCACATCACGTTTTGGCCATACCACATCACAATATGCCATGCAAAAACAAGTTAGACATCCTCTAATTGTTATTGCAACTTTTACTAGGGCAAAGTATAAGAACCGTTCTTATCTACGCAAAACCACAATGATGATATACAAGTTGCCTTTTAACCTTCTACAAGGACCGCTGTTGTCAAATCAGATTCAACTAAGGTGGGAGACAGACATCCACAAAGCCACTTTTATGCAATACAAGTTGCATGTTAGTCAGTGGAAGCGGTCTCTTGTGCGAGGACAAGTAAGGTTGGTCCAAGCCGCTTCATCCCACAATACCGCCGAATCCAAATAAGACAAAGGAGGTAAGCAATTTGAACATCAACACCCACAACTTATTTGTGTTCTACACGTGCATACACATATACGCATAGACCTAGCTCATGATGCCACTGATGGGGAACGTCGCATGAAAATCAAGAAAATTCATGAACCCAAGAACCAACCTAAGAGATGCAAAGCAATGAGAGATGAGTGTGTATACATACCCTCATAGACCGAAAGCGTTAGCGACGTAACACGGTTGATGTAGTCGTACTCTTCACAATTCAATTGCGATCCAATCCGATCTAGTGCCAAACGGATGACACTCCGAGATTAGCACACGTTCAGCTTGATGGTGTCCTCTCCTTCTTGATCCAGCAAGCGAGGAAGAGAGGTAGATGAGATCAGAACCAACACGACGGCGTGGTGGTGATAGTAGCAGCGAAACTGCACCAGGGCTTCGCCAAGCGTCTATGCGAGGTGGAGGAGGTGTAACGGGAGGGAGACGGGCAAGGGTGGAAGGTCTGCTGCCCCCGACGCCTCCCTGCCTTTATATAGGCGTGGAGGGGGCCTGGTGGGTTGCCCTCCAAGCCCCGTCATTGGACAAGTGGGGAGGAAGGAAATCCCTCATTTCCTTCCCCACCGATCGCTATCCCCCCTTTTTCAGGGATCCTGATTTTATCCCTTCGGTGCTACACATTTTCGTACTACTTTCTCCGATAGAACTTTGGGGTAATCTTTGAAGTTCTTTGTGCTGGATTGAATATTATGAATCTAAAATTGTTTGATGCATATCGAATAATTAACTCATAGATACTTGTGGTGACATTGGAGTAAGGTAGCATTAGAGTTGATTGATGCGTATCATATGGTGTTGTTTTAGTACGAACTCTAGGGTTGTTTATGACACTTACTACTTACAGATGTGGAACCGTTTGTCGGCGTTCTGGGAACGGGGGTCCCCAGACTTGCCTGCCTGCGGCCCACAGCGTGGCTAAGCAGCAGGCCGTGCGGCCCATCTTCATCAACAAGGCATCCAAGACCCTTGCGAGGGTCCAAGCCTCACGAGGCGGACGACGCAAGACCTCCTCTGGAGTGGCCTAGCCAGGCAGGCTCATGAGGAGCGGAGATATCAAGGCAGGGCAAACCTCACGAGGCTCTCGTGACGCGAGCCATGACGTACGGTACCAGGCGGGTGCCAGGCGGGCGCCGGTGCGCACAGCGTCCTTATTTCCTCTTTGGTGCTAAGGAGGCCCGCGCAGGCGAAGAGTACCGAGTTATCAGGCAAAGGTTGCCATATTGGTGCAATGAGACCAAGACCAGGAGGACGGCAAGGCGGAGATCATCGTGAAGCCCAAGACGGCGCCATCCCAGAGCTTTTCGCAGGCGAAGACCGCTTTTGTCAGGATAGCTTGTACAAGCTGGCCCCCTTCAAATTTGCCCGCCCTTGTTGGCTCCCTTCCCGCTCGATATTTGGTAAGAGGACCAGGGCCTCTATAAATAGGACTAGCCACCACAGTGGAGAAGCACCGGATCCACACGCCACAAGTTCTTACGCACAAGAACACCTCAACCTCAGGAGGTTGTTCTTCCCTTGTATTGTTCATCATCTGCCCGAGAGGCAATCCACCACCACCACCACACTTGAGTAGGGTATTACACCACATCGGTGGCCCGAACCAGTATAAACCCTGTGTCTTTCTGTGTTGTGAGTTCGTCGAGTTCGTCTGCAAGATCTTAGTGAGCTAGAGCGTAGATCGGTAGGAGGGAAAGACTTTGCGCGCACCCCGGTGTTCGAACCTTAAGGGTTTGCTGGGACCCCACATCCGACATTTGGCGTGCCAGGTAGGGATGCGCCGGAGCTTCTTCTTTGCCAATCAGCTCTCCGACGTTCATCGGCTACGATGTCTGGCGACCCAAGGGCCGGCTCTGACCGCTGGGCAGCCTGGCCGGCCCGGACGGCGCCGCCTGCCCATGGAGATCTCGACCCCGCACCCCGAGAGACACGGGCGCCACCAAGCTCATTGGCGCGACAGCGCTGCCAAAGGCCATCCACCTCACCCGCGGCAAGTACGGGCCGCGGCGAGAGCAGCGAGTCACGCCGCAGCAACAACGCCGCACTCACGGCCGGAGCAAGCGAATATGCGGGCGGCACTCACGGTGGCAAGGGAGCTGCTGCGATGCAGGCTAATGGAGAGCGGCCGGGACACGCTACTTGAGCGTGTTGCTGAGCTGCTGGGACGAGCGGCGCCGGGGCACCACCTTCGCTATCAACTCCCCCAAGGCGGCTGCAGAACGCGCGCGGCGAGCCTCACCACATCTGCGTGCCATCAACTGCGCACGGGGGCTTCGTCAACATCAGCACGGCCGGCGGCGTAGGGGGCTCCAGCCCCCCATGCCGCCCTCGACAAGCACGAGCGTAAGCGTCACCCTCCATGGTCCCGGCCGGGTGCCGTATCGCCATCCCCAGGACGCCATCATGGGCGGAGCAACATGGAGCGTGGGGCACCACGGCGAGGTGTTCGGGGTGACGGCCCCGGAAGCCTACGTGCCCCGCATGATGGACCAAGGGTACGCACCAGAGGACGACATCGGCTCATTCGTTGGAGAAGATTGGGGAGAAGGGGCGCTAGGAGCTGAAGCCTTCCAAGAGCCAACGGAGAACCACAACGATCTCGCCAGCAGCGGCAATTACAGGGTACCGCTAGTCTCTCAAGAATAGGCTTACGCTAACCATGGACTACAGATGAACCAGGTTGCTGCATCAACCGACGACCTAGGCGCGGCGGCGCCCGCTCCAACAAGGGGGACGCGCTGGGGGCCACCGAGAGGGAGCCAGGAGCAAGGCCCCTCCCCGTGGTGCGCGACGCCTGACGACACCCCGAGGTAGGCCCTCTGCCGGGGAGGCCTCGCCAACCCTTCCCCCGGCAGAGGACATGTGGTCGCCGAGGGAACCGCTGGCGTCCTCTTTCCCTCCTCTGTTTCGTCCTGGTGACCGGTCGGCTCAGAGGAGGTCGAGAGTGACTCAAGGCGGGCCCCTCGTCTGGCGATATGAAGCAAGGCCGGTACCTGTGAAGAAGGCCCAATGCCTGTGAAGCTCGCCGCCTGTGACACTCTCACGTAATAATGAGTTGGGGTTGTACACGCCCCGGAGTCTCAGGGGTGCCGGCCTCAGGCCCTGGGGCTCCCTCCCACGCCTAGTGGCAACACTTAGCTCCACGCTGGCGAGAAGACTTGAAGACCAGAAGACTAGACTAGGTGCCGGACGCGGCCTTTTGCTTTGGATCTCTCTCTTTCTGTAGCCTTGCCTTCTAGATTTGGATTTGAGTTGAAGCTGAGTTTTATTGATGCGCGTGGGGGAGCCTTTTCTCGTTTGAGCAATTTCTTACCTTCAGCTTGCGCCGCTCCTCCGCCAGCCGGAGACCTTCAGCCTCAAGACGCGAATCGACACCGCCGGACCATCGCGTTCATCGCCTCCTGAAAGAGCTCATGGCAAACCACGCTCCACCCGCGCTCAAGCTTGAACGCTTGGCCTTCTTCATGCTCCACCTCGGGGGCTGCGGGCGGGGCGCCACACGGCACGCGACCCCTCGGCAGGGGGCTGGGGGCTGGCGCCGCACCCGACACCAGCCCGTCTTCGCGAGAAGCCCAAGCCTGCTGGGGCTTGCTGCTCGAGGAGGGGCCGAGGATCGAAGCCAACAAGTTTCCATCAAAGATCAACGGAGGAGTCTTGGGCACGCCTGCCAAGCTCCACGCCGGGCCAAGGGGGAGGAGTGACGAGGCCGCGGGATCAGCGCGCCAGGAAGGCAAGAGTGCCCCTTCAACCAACTCTGCCCCCGGGGCAATCAGCGGGCTCGCAGCGCTCGAGGCTGGTGGGAGAATTAAGGAAGAAGGAGGTCATTTCTCAGGAGACTCAGCAGCCTCAGTGGAAGGAGCCCTGAAATACTGGCGTCAGAAGAAGAAAGCAACACATAGAGAGCCACAGCGGTACGATACTTACACGTCAACGGCGATGTACTTCCTCCGCTTCAGCGGTCCAAAGATATTGCTGCCGCTGGGAGATCCTTTCCTTTTGTGGAGCTCCTCGAAGTCCACACAAAGACGACCAAAACGCTAGACGTGATGGCCGGTGTGCAGCGGGGCCGAAGAAGAGCTCGGAAGAATATCTTCACGGGTGCCCAGTTGCGGCGAACAGCCGGGCACCGCTTCACCACGACCTCCCGAGGCTCCTGGAGCCTTGGCCTCGGGAGTCGCATGCAGCGTCTCCTCAGCAGCCGTAGCCCCAGGAGGAGGGTGGCAAGCTCCTGAGGGTGATGCCCCAGGATCACCACTCGGCGCGTACTCCTCAGCACTCGAGCCGCCAGCCTCCGCCTGAGCTCGCCCACCTGCACCGTCACTTGGGGCGAGCCCAGCGTCAGGGGCAAGGAAGGGAACCACGACGACGGGGTTCTCACGAGGCCCCTCCAGGCCGATCGGTCGTGGCCCCCATTCATCAAAGAGAGGCATGTCCGTTACAAATTCATCCTTATTCTTGCAGCGGTACAGCAAACAGTTCTTCCCAGGCAGTTCGACCGGCAGAAAGACACCCGTCAGGACCTTAAGCACTGTTCGCCGCGTCCCGAGGAGGAGCCCGGACTCCTGAAACCTCATGTGGTCCTGGCTGTTGAGCAAGGTCCACATTGGGCGAGAATGGCGCTGAAGCGGAGCGACCCGGCGTTGGACGAATTCCTTCACCACCATCGGTGCAGTTACGCCGCGATCCTTCAGCAGCCTCAACCTGAGCCAAACACGAGCAAGGCCGGGGCTCGCGAGCCGCTGATGGCTCCAGCCAGAGTTAGGAACATTGGGCCCCGACGGAGCCTGAAGCAGAGGACTGAGCACACCGGCATCGACGAACACCCATCGTGTCCGGAATTCACTCGTGGATGGAGGAAGCTCGAAATCGATCCCCTCGCCCGCCGTCGCGGCCACGGCCTGGAAGCTCACGCACCCCGAGCATTGCTGAGGGTCGCCAGATGCAATGAGAAGAAGTGACAGAGGAGAGACACCGAAGGAGCGATGCCCACCATGGCTTCGCACACGAAGGCGAAGACAGCAAGAAAAGTCACGGACTGAGGGTCGAGGTGCAGCATGTGGATCTGATAATGCTCAAGCACAGGATTGAAGAAGGTGGAGAAGGGAGGAATCAGGCTAGCCCAGAGGGTATCTATGAAGATTGGGACCTCGGTGGCCGCTCGAGCCGCGGCGAGAAAAGGAGCACGCTGGCCAAGCCACCGCCTCCCCACTCATTGAAGCTGGAAGCAAGCATCGGGCGCACCTTGTCCATGGCTTCGTCGTTGAGCACTCGAGACCGGCCGAGTGCCGGCGCGAGGTACGGAGACGTAGCTGGAAGAGACAGAGGACTCTTCCCTTTCTCAGCTTGTTTTGGCGCCATGGCGACGGAGCAGGCGGAGCGCAAGTCGGATTGGAGAAGAGAAGCAGAGCCACAAGGAAGCAGGGGAATTGGGGAAGCAAGGCGCAGGAGGCAGAGGAATAACCGTGTAGGCCTCAGGGGCCGCATAGCCAGGCGGATTCAAAGGCAGCGTGGGGAAGCGGAGACGCCCACGTCCAATCAACCGCCACACGTCGACCGAGGCCGCAGGCTTTTGGGGCCTGCGGCCCTCCAAACTTGACCCTTGGCTTCGCCGTGAAGCCAAGCCCGAGCGCACCTTGGGCCCTGGGGCTACTGTCGGCGTTCTGGGAACGGGGTCCCAGACTTGCTCGCATGCGGCCTGGCGTGGCTAAGCAGGCCGCGGCGCCCATCTTCATCAACAAGGCATCCAAGACCCTCGCGAGGGTCCAAGCCTTGCGAGGCGGACGACGCAAGACCTCCTCTGGAGTGGCCTAGCCAGGCAGGCTCATGAGGAGCGGAGATATCAAGGCGGGGCAAACCTCACGACACTCTCGTGACGCGAGCCATGACGTACGGCACCAGGCGGGTGCCAGGCGGGCGCCGATGCGCACAGCGTCCTTATTTCCTCTTTGGTGCTAAGGAGGCCAGCGCAGGCGAAGAGTACCGAGGTATCAGACAAAGGTTGCCATATTGGTGCAATGAGACAAAGACCAGGAGGTCGGCAAGGCGGAGGTCATCGTGGAGCCCAGACGGCCTCACCCCAGAGCTTTTCGCAGGCGAAGACCGCTTTTGTCAGGATAGCTTGCACTAGCTGTCCCCCTTCAAATTTGCCCGCCGTTGTTGGCTCCCTTCCTGCTTGATATTTGGGAAGAGGACCAGGGCCTCTATAAATAGGACTAGCCACCACAGTGGAGAAGCACCGGATCCACGCGCCACAAGTTCATACGCACAAGAACACCTCAACCTCAGGAGGCTATTCTTCCCTTGTACTGTTCATAATCAGCCCGAGAAGCAATCCACCACCACCACACTGGAGTAGGGTATTACACCACATCGGTGGCCCGAACCAGTATAAACCCCGTGTCTTTCTGTGTTGTGAGTTCGTCGAGTTCGTCCGCAAGATCTTAGCGAGCTAGAGCATAGATCGGTAGGAGGGAAAGACTTCGCGCGCACCCCAGTGTTCGAACCTTAAGGGTTTGCCGGAACCCCACATCCGACACCGTTCAATTTTATTTGAAGGAAGTTGAAATACTTCTTTCTGTCCATGCATGGTAAAAATGACTGGATAATGTCTATGAAGGCATAAAAACACTAATGCAATATCTTCTGACTATAGGCACTTCGAGCTTTAAACTGGCAGCTTTTCTTTTTCAGGGATCATCAATCAACTGACTAACGATGGCCTTGTTACTTTTTAAATCCTGGCCTAAAATGAACTAAAATTTATGCATAACCATCGCATTACACAGGATATGGCTTAGTATGCATTGTGTTAATTCAAACAACTCGTAAGTTAAGGTGAATACACATCAAGATGTCCAGATAAGGTGACGCATTGTGGATCAGAGGAAGCAACACAACCCCTCCCTCCCCCCCCCCCCTCCCGCAGCTCTCCTGTCCCCCGTGTCGCCCCCCTAGGGCGGCTCAGGCGGAACCCTACCCCCACCGCCGCCGGGATCCCAACCCCTCCCTCCCCTCCCCTCCGCTGCCGTTGGAGGAGGTCGCCGGGGCAAATCCCCGGACGGCTGACGGCGGTGGCGAAGGCCTCCTTCCCTTCCACGTTCCTTTGGGTGAGGCGGGTCACCCGAGGCGCAGGGGCCCTCCTCCCCGATTTGAGCCATCGTCGTGGAGGCGCGGTTGATCTGACCGCCGACAGCGACTTGGCGGCATGGTAATGGGAGGAGGCGGCAGAGCGGCGGGCTTCGTGGAAGATCGGGTGGTGCCGGCTGCTCGATGGATGTGCTTGGTCATGGCGACGAAGGTCGTAGTGGCCGACGGCTTGGCCGGTCGGCGGCGGCGGAACATGGCCGGTGGCAGCGGGGATGTTCTGTCTGGATCCCGGGGCAGCGGCCCTGGAGGGTGGCGGCCAGTGAAGCTAGGGCCTCCCGCGGCGGCATGGCGTGGTGCAGTCCCTATCCAAGGCGGATCTGTGACGGCGATCTGCTATGGATTGGTTAGGATCAGAGACAGTGACGAGCGCGCGGGATCCATCTCGACGGCTCTCGCGGCTTGGCGAGGCGGGGTGGGAGCCCTCCTCCTAGGCTCCAGTGGTGGCACACTCAGGCAATGGCCGGTGCGCCAGGGCTCCCATGGTGGCACTGTTGTTGCGGTTGGTCACGGGATCTAGGCGGCTGGATCTAGGGCTTTGAAGGCGGTCGAGACGGTGCACAGGTTGTCGGGTGGATTTCTTGGGACGGATCCGGGTGAAAACCTGGTTTTCGGTCGATGGCTGGAGCCGATGATGATGATGCCCCTATCATCGTTCCCTTCATGAAGGCATCATCGAGGTGAAACTCCCAACTCCACTCAATACCTCCGGGGGAAACCCTATATCAGTTGATCGGATGTCGGCGGCAAGCATGTGTCGTTACCTCCTTGGGGGCGACATTCTTGGAGGTGCACTCGGCTTCGCGGGACCAGCGGACGGCATCTTTGGTGGAGCGGTGCTTCATCCTACACATTGATGGCGACGGATCTCGATGGTGCGGCGCAGTGCAGATTCGGAGTTCGATGTGCGAGGATGGACTCGCGCAGCAGGACGACGTTGTCTAGCGTCATGGTGGCGTCGATGGCAGAGAGACCTGGCACGGTACATGCAACGGTACAACTCTGAAGATGGATCGGTGGCAGATGGCTGTGGCGGCCTCATACCCGACATACGTCCTGGTTGAGGAGTGCGCCGGACTGGTAGGTGCCCCATACCCGGCAGGCGTCCTGGATGGGACCTCAGGTCTTGGATGTTTAGGTTTGGCTGATCTTTGTTTGGTATTAGCCCCAGACTATCAGCGCCCCTTCATCAATTGGATAGGAGGAGCGACAGTTGTTGCTTAAATGATGGCTTTAGTCTTACTGCTGTATGATTTTATAAGGTCTTGTGAGAATAATTAATAAAGTGGCCGTATGCATCGCCCAGGGGTCCTCCTCCTTTTCTAAAAAAAAGTAACATGTCTTACTTCTACCTAGATACCATTGAAAAGTAATATCTTTTGTACAGATATGCTGATCTGCAACAGCATTAGGGAAGACAACAACAAATCCTTTCGGGTACACACCCAAAAGCCAGCCATTGCTGATGGTTTGACAGTCAAATATGCAAAGTAAAAACTACAACACTGGTTCACTTCTTGCAATGGCGCTTAGATTTTTTGGGTTTCTTCTTGTTTTTCTGCTTCTGCGCAGTCATTTTTTAAGCCTGTGCCACAACTGTTTCTTCCTTGGTCGATTCCACCGTCGCATTATTCCCTCCAGTGCCGGCTTCCTTGTATGAACATTCATTCAACTCATCAGCTCCACCAACGTGTTGTGGGGCAACAGCTACAGCTGCATTCCCCATGCAATCTTTTTTCATCGATGGCATTTCAGATTGGAAACAGCGGACAATCTTCCGTAGTTTGTTCTCACCATCTTCCCACATTGATGAATAAAGGTCGTTGGCAGTCACACAAGCACTCTTCCCCAGCCTGCGTTGACAAACAGTGTGCATGCTCAAATTTGAGTATTTTACAAGATATGTAACGTATAGTGATTTACCTTTAACAGAAAGGTAGTTGTAGTATATATCATGCAGAAAAGGAGGAACATTACATTCACATTTGTCCTAGCAACTGAAATACTACATTGGTAAGTAGTGATTAACGTTTCGGAGTTGATGGCATCTTAAACATTTGCTTACCTAGCAGAGCGCTCTTCAAATTCATTGCAGATGTGCCTGACCTCTTCCAACAATTGTTCGTCCATCTTTTTTGGAGGGCCTCTTTGCTCCACCCAGGAAAGGGCACTTCTGAGGAATTTGATAATAATCCATGCATCTTTCTGCAGAACTTGACTTTTAGAATATACTAAAAAAAACTTGGCATTTGTGCAGCATTGGAACAAACTGGAAGGTAACCAAACAAACATTGCAACATATGAAACTCACCTGGGAATGCTTGCTGACTCGAAATGCCTCCAATTTCTCCCAGAAGGGAATATTCTCATTACTTATGACATTTGAATCTTCTGGACAAAAACGCCCAAGTACCTTCTCAATATCTTTCCAATCCGCTCGGCTAATTATGTCAGCATTTAAGTCTCGAAAGATTGGCCGGACTTTGCTTGAAGTCATAACTACCATGCGGTTTCCAATTGCTGCAAGTGCATCAGCAAATACCATTCTGAAGTTGCTAAGTGTTTGAGAACTCATTTGCAAAGAATGAAGAATCTTCTGAGAGAACCCCAAAGGTAAATCCTCAAAGACATGGTACGTCTGAAGGAAATGTGTGACCTCATAGAAATCCCCAACCTTAAGATTTAGAGTCACAACATAAAGTGTGACAACTAATCTCTGAAGGACTGGGATGTATGAACTAGTTGGAGTAGAAGTCTTCTGAAACCACTCTTGGATCATACACTTGTTTGACAAGAGATTCCTGAGTGACTGGGATATGAAATGCCCTGCTGACAATGGTACTGCGTCCGGAACCAAACCTGAGCTAGGAGGAAACCTGAAGAGGTATGTTGTGCTGGTAGCACTTTTTTTTTTTGAGGGAATTGTGCTGGTAGCACTTTAGCACCTTGACTAGCATAGATTTTGAGACATTATACGGTGCATCAACTTAATATGGATCGTTTATTTCTGCTCGTTGTACGGCCGAGATGAGCCAATACTACGCCAGATTTCTGGTAGTATATTAAGTAATCAGGGGCATTTTGGGTAGTTCACATTTATCCATCCCCAGGCAGGTAATTTACTCATCCCGCACTGTACATTTCCCGTCGCCATCGCCGGTCGCCCCATCCAGCCTGCCGTCCTTGCCTAGCCAGCCGTCATCGGCGGCAAGATGCCCTGCATTTCTTGTTCCTTTCTTGCCTGCCGGATCTGGAGCTGGTAACCTGCTGAGACTCGAAGGCGAGTCGTCGCCCCGGCCGCATGCCCCGTCGCCGTCACGGCCCTCCCTGCCGTCCACCTCGACGAGTTAGAGGAATGTATGTGCCCGCTCCACCCTAGTGAAAAAGCTTTATTAGTAGTAGTGAAAGAGCAACGAGATCATGCCATCAGCTGAAAACTGACCGTGCCCATGGGGTGGGGCCATGACAACGACCTTGTTCAACCCGTCCCATGCATGACTCGCTAATACTCGAATGCGACGCTATATCATGGCTAGAACTCCATTGAACTCTCGTCTTGACATCATGTCATGTGCCTTCTTTTTCGGAAACGATAGCTAATTAAGTTGCTACATCGAGACGGCAGCGGCGGCAGCAGCTGTAGCGGCATTGAGATGGAGGGGCACCGGGAGGATTGCAAGCGGCGTCGGGATGGCGGAGCTCTTGAAGGCGGCGGCCTACAGGCACAGTCAGGAAGGCTGAGATCCGGGGGTGGCGACTGCAGGCTGCGTCCGGTGATTATTGCCGGCGTTGGGCTGGCTGATATTGGGGACGGTGGCATGCAGAGGCATCGGCTGTGATTAATTAGACAAAACATATTTTAATTAATTAGATGAATCGTTATTGTTGAACCTGGGAAAAGACAACTCTATCCCTAATAGAAAATCTGATGGACTCATGTTGATCGTTGGATTAACTTAATACTACTCGTTATAACGAGTAGTATGATGTACCGTAAAAAGTCATAGATTTTGCGCAAAACACACACCCATTCGGTAAAGAATATGATGAAGCGAAGAAACCAAGGAACTCTATGAGATCTGCATAGCATACCGGGGATATGCAGTCCGGTTCAGCCATCCAGTTTGCATTCATCGTGAATTCAAGAGCAAGCTTAAAGTTCAGGATCAAGGGGGATCTGCCAAAAAGACCCCGCCATAAATAAATATCTTCAAAGACCGAAAAAAACTGCCCACTCAGATTCTTTGTCCAGGTACTGCAGAAGTCCTGAAAACAGCAGATCATCTGACTGCCGTGATGTGCATCGTCCTACATATAGCAGAAACACGGCAACTCTTCCAAGATGCCCATGAGTCAGTTTCTTATTTGTTGGCCTGAGATATGCGCCAAGGGAAGCAGTAATTAAACCATATGCAGTTGGTAACTCAAGCACAGACAAGAGGGGCTTCACTGTCCTATCCCTCCAAACATGAGAAAGAAACTCAAAGAAGCGCCTTTCGCACTGAACAAAGAAGCTTCTTAACTTTATTATGGTACTTTTTGGCAAACCAAACTCTGGCTCCTTAAGAAACATTGCAACTTCATACATGATAAGGATAGTTCTCCCCAGGGCATATGAAGATGCTTGCTTCGGAGAAAATTGAATGCAAGATAACTTATCGAGTACAGTCAAACTAATTGAATGTAGCTCATGCATCCAGAAAGTCTGAACATATGAATGAAACTGGATAGAATCCATCCAACCTATGTTGCCATCGTGGTGCAAAAAGCCTCTGCCTGCTAGGTCAGAAAGATAACTTGAGTTCATGTTACTAGGAACCAGATATCGGTCATTGTCACCATCTTTTCTCAACCCAAAGTATCTAGCACAAAGATCATCATACGTAACTGCACAATCATTTGATTCTTGACCATCAGAGTGACGAAGATGAGATAGTACTTTAACTACGATTGACCTCCAATGGTCCCAGACATATAATAGAGTTTCAGGTGATATCTGGTTACAGGCCAGCATATCATTACAACACCTTTCATTTTGTGATCCTCCCACTAACCCCAAATTGTATCCAGAAGCTTCAGACTGGAGATGAACACCAAGAAGAAAACGGGCACCAACAAGTTTCCAGATTCTCTGCCCACAAGGAAGGCACAACTTAAAATGGCAAGGGATTTAGGCTCACATTTCAGTGCACGTGATCCGTACTTATTATAGCAGAAGCAGCAAGCGCGGACTGCATTTGCCATATCAATGGTCTTCACTGCCATTGCGTTAGACCAACTCATACTCCTATTTGAAGACCGCAAAGATTTGGAAACAACACCGCAGACAACAAAATCTGTAGCATCCGTATATTGCCCCGTGGACTCAAGCATGTCTGCTCCTTGCAAGACATCCGTATCATCCTTTTCTATTCCTGCAGCTTCAGGAAAACAACCCACTTCCATCTTTAACTTGAGCAGCTCATCAGCAAGATTCCTAGAGTTTGAAAATGCCCGAGCATGATCCATAGAACCAAAAGCCTTAATAAATGGCATCATGTTCTTGATGTCTCCACGCTCAAAATAATGCTGGGCACAATTTTCTAGATACATCTTTCTAACTGCAGAAAGCTCGACACACTCTGAATTCTCCACCATACATTCCTCCTTCAACTGCTGTAGGAACTGCAACCCAAGAATGAACAGTTTTCCTTTCAGGCACATGGAGAAACACTTGGTATAGCATTTAGCTTTCAAGTAAGCTTCAGATTCCTCTAACCAGCATTCAGTCATAGCATAAGAGTCACCAGCATCCTCAAGCCTGGAAGTACCACATTTCTGCATATAGACCATTCCTATTGCAAGGTAAACAATGTTGGGCCTTACTTCAGTAGACCCCCCCCCCCCCAAACAAAACGTAGAAGGGCAGAATGGGCATACGGAAGAAACGTATACCCACCTCGTATTGTACAGCTCTGCCGGGCATACGTATACCGCGTGAATGAAAAAAAAGTACCCATGATCTAAGCCCGCCCCATCTTCGCTTCGCCGCCCGCCGATCACGCGGTATTTCCATAGTTGGCGATCGCCGCCGTCGAACCCCGCCCGAGGCCACCCTCGCCGCCCCAACGCCGCCCATCGCCGCCTCGCCGTCCCAACGCCGCCCGTCACCCGCTCGCCGCCCTAACGCCGCCTGCCGCCAGATTCACCGCCCCAACGCCGCCCGCCGCCGCATTCACCGCCCCAACGCTACCTGCCGCCGATCTCACTGTCGCCCGACGACGCGACGTGAAGGGCCCGACGTCGACGCCGCCAACCCGCCCGACACCGCTCGCTGCCGCAACGCCGTCTGCCGCCGATCTCACCGCTGCTGCCCTACGCTGGGACGTGAAGGGCTCGACGCTCGACGCCGCCTCCGCAGATCGCTGCCGAACGCCGCGACGTCTACACCGCAGGCCAAGGTTTGTCATGTAAACCTAGCTAGGGTTTAGAAGTGAGGGCTAGTTCATGCATGTACAGATTTAGGGTTTAGGGTTCATCAAAAGCTCCCGCCGCAGCGCCTCCTCTACGGACTAGGGCATGATTTACAGGACTAGCGTTGCTTTGGGCATGATGCATTGTACTAAACGTAACACACGATGTTTTGCAGTTCTGTGAGATAGGCGTGTTGACATGGACGAAGAATCCGCATTCGGGAGGGACGAGAATGGTACTGATAAGGTGACTAAGACCGATAATGATAATTTGAATGAAGATGATGACAGCAGCGACAACGATTCCGTCTCGTCATATGATATCTTACCTCCGGAGGATTTTGATAATAATGAACATGGCGCAAATAGCGAAAACGTAAGTGGCATATATTTTGTTTTTATTTTGGATTTGCAAAGTTAGGCATGGCTAATCTGATATCTTTGTGTACAAATTTACAGGAAGATGTGGATGTTGACAATGTGCAACATAGTTGGCAGGAATCATTTGCAGATAACTTGAGCCAGGTTAGTTGATAGATGTTGTACATTGATCAATAATATGATTTAAATGATAATAATTGACATATATATTTTCAAATGAATGTTGTAGGAGGAGTCGATGGTCCGGCGTTGATCACGATGAGGGAGAGATCGATATTGAGGAGGCTCAAAGGCAGCAGAAGATGCTTGAGACACATTGAAGGTCATGGCTATGACCTTTCGTCGCAAGGAATGCATACATATTCTACAACAATCACGCCAGAGAGCACGGGTTTAGCATCAGGAAATGAAGGTGAAACGAGGTGCTTGGAATGATCCGTACCGGCGGTTTCTTTGCTCGAGGGCAGGGAGAAGGTAGAGCAAGTTCATAACCATGGAGGGCATAGCGCAGGCTTAGACCGAGACTCGCAGACTGCGGTGCACATATGGTGGTGAAGCTGGACAGAGAACGTGGCGCTTGGTTCGTCGATCATTCGTGGATGATCACAACCACGATGGCTCGCCCGACGAGGTTTGTTTTTATGGTCACACGACGGATTGAGATGGCGGAGGGCGAGATATTGGCGATGGAAGCGGCGGGATAAGAAAGCATATTATAATGGACAACTTCATCAGCAGATACGGTTAAACGATAAGTGCGGGCTTATCAGAGGGACATTTACAATCTTTGTTGCAGAGAAAAAATGAAGCTCATTGCAAAGGGTGATGCAGAGACGGCAGTTGGCATTATGAGGAGCAGGAAGGAGAAGGACCCTGAGTTTTTTTTTTTGAGTATGTGAGTGACAAGGAAGGGCGACTGAAGAGTATGTTCTGGTGCGATGCACAATCGCGGAGGGACTATCAGACTACGGAGATGTGGTCGTGTTTGATAGCACGTATAAGATCAACAGATACGGTATGTCGCTCGTCCCCTTTGTAGGAGTTAACAACCCCGCTGCACAACAGTGTTTGGTTGTGCCATCATTGCCGACGAGACGGAAGGGACATACGTGTGGCTGCTGCGGACATTTATGAAGGCAAACCGTCGGTGAAGCCAAAGTCAATAATTACAGACGGTGACGCTACAATGATCCGGGCTATTCGGACCGTCCTTTCAGATGTTTTCCATCGTCTTTGCTCCTGGCATATCGAGAAAAATATGCAAAGGCACCTGCATTACAAGTCACTGGATGAGTTCAGATCGCTCATTTACTATGCCACCTCTCAAGCGAACTTTGAGCAGAGATGGAAAGCTTTCTATGATAAGTGGAAGACGGATAGAACCGAAGAGTGGCTTGACAGGATGTACAGGAAGAGGAGACTTTGGGAAGCTTCATATCTTTCCGATGGTTTTTTCCTTGGTATGCGAAGTAACCAGAGGAGTGAAAGCCTCAACTCCTGCCTTCACCTTCACCTGGACTATGGTATGACAATTGTTGATTTGGTGGTGCATTATGAGAACTGTATAGTTCGCCTGCGTGAGAACGAGGCGTACGATGACTGCGAGGCATTCCGTATGAACCACCGTCGGTTTCTGAATATAAGGCCCTTGAGGAGCATGCCGCCAAAGTACTCACACTGCTAATTTCTACATCCTGCAAGATGATTTGCATAAGATGGGTCAGCTGGAGATATTTGAGACGCTCGTGGGAATTGGGCGCCAAACATTCATGGTGACATGGAAGGATAACCACAAGTTCAGGTACAATGTTGTTTATGAACCGGTAACTCGTAACAAACTATTACATGCAGTTGTCTTAGGATGGTTCGGAAAGGGCTGCCATGCAAACACATTCTGTTTGTTCTCCATCATCTGAATTTAACTAAAATACCAAAGTGTTGTGTCCTTCATCGGTTGTCCAAACATGCGAGAGATGGGTTGCCTGTGCAGAGGAAGAGTGATATGTTTAGATGGGGTTGGTCAGGGCCATTGGAGAGAGAACGGTATAGTGCAATAACCATTAAAACCGCAGAAGCTGCTCATGTTGCAGCAAATGATCCCTTCTTGTTAGATGAGTTGATGAAGTGTCTGGACAACATAATAGCGCAGAAAAAGATTTCAGAGGAGGAACTTATAGGAAGTAGAAGGTATGCTATGCTGAAGAAGGAGGCAAGTCAAGCGCAACAAGTTGAGCCTAGTATTGGTGATCCTCAGAAAGTTTCGACGAAGGGTGCACCTAAGAAGGGGCGGTCAAAGGGGGGCCCCGGCGTTACAAAGAATTGTAGGCCAAAAGATATTACAGAGAAGAAAAGTGGTCCTTTGTGCAGTCTGTGTAGTCTCCCAGGTCATAATAAGGCTACATGTCATTTGAACGAGAAGTAAGATGCTACCTTCTTATTTTCTATTATGTTGATACTTCGGTTTTACAAACTATATTTTCTCACCCATATTTTTATGTTATGTTCAGGAATTGGGCGTAGAGAAGCATCTTGCTACGTTGGAAGAATAAAAATGGTCGCACGAGTATAGTCCGAATAAACTATGTTGTTTCTTGTTCGTACTTGTGTGGCAGAAAACTTTGTGTCTCGATTTTTTTATGTGTGATGAAAATATTTATGTGAACATATGTGATATGACACATCATATTTGTTTAAAGAATTGTCATCTTATTTGTACTGCTATGTGAAAGAGTTCACAGTTTTAATATACTGCATTTTTGTTACCGCACTGTCATAAAAACCATGCCCGACCGTCGTTGTACAAAAAAACATAGCCGGCTGTCGTAGTGCAAAAAATGCCCGACGGCATCTGCTGGACCGCAAGTTGGGATATATTCCCAACCCAAATCAAGCCGGCGAGGCGACTCGGGAGGTCCATATAAAGCCCAACAAGGGCCCAGCAGCAGGGTCCAACGGGGCATCGATATCAAGCAGTACTAGCACAGGAGTTCAACCTGTGTAGCACGCCGGCATATTTAAGCTGGTCCTCACCCCCGTCAGCTTCCGAGGTGGGACTAAACTCCTTCGTCGGGCGAGCGAGCCGACGGTGACTGGGCCGGGGAGGGGCGAGGTTGGGCCTGTCGTATTGGGCCGACATGGGCCGGGCTGCGACATTGCAGAAATGGAGCCTCGTCAGCGTTGCGTCGACCACATCGCCTTATTTAGTCCCACCTCGCCAACGGAATGGTGCACCGACCGGCTTAAATAGCCGCGTCGGCTGTATCTCTCAAACTCCTCGCTTACAAGCTCCTTGTCAGCCCCGTTGGGCCTCCTTGTGGGTCCTTGTGGGGTCCGCACCGACCGCTCGAGTCGCCTATCGGCTAGATTTGGATTGGTTGCACAGTCCCTGGGTCCACAAGGCAAGGTCGGGCTGTTTTTTTTCCTAGTCAAAAATTTTGTAGAAAACGAGGAGGCGTCCGCCTGCATTTACATGTGCATGTAAGAGCCAACATACGGCAGCTGGCATTATCATCAAATAATAATATTGCATGTACTGGCAGCCGTCTGCCTCCATTTATATGAAACTCTACGAGCCAGCAGACGGCGGCATCATCATCACATAAGCATATAGCACATAGCAGCTGAACATATATAGTTGGAAAATAAATATTGTAGCTAGTACCGACGACGGCACCTTTATTTAGTTGCGGACGTGCATAATCATGCCCATTACAATAAGAAATGTCATAATATCGAATTGTTCCTAGTGCCGCCATCTACATCGCTTATTTAGTTGCGATAATAAGAAAAAGAATGTCCTTGTAGCCAAAAACCCATCAACAAACTAATTTCTTGTCCATGATCTTCAAAATCTTCTCTTTCACAGTTTCCATCGTGTTGCACTCTGAAAAAAGTATTTCAGCTAAAATGCGTCCCTTGAAGCATTCACCTCAGCTTGATCAAAGTCAAATATCCATTCATCTCCGTTCCAGTTTTGAATGCATTTCACCACAAACAGACCACAAGAAACTCTGTAAAAAACCGCAAGTCAGGCATTGTTGTTTAAGAGAAGTACTTAGAACTTAAACAGTTGAACATACCCATCCTTTTGTAACGGCATATCGTACTCCTTTATTGGCCACGAAGAGACGTCTGGATGTTCCATTTGTACAAGGGAGTTCACCTCCAACGTATCTTTAGCTATTTTTGCCCTCTGAAATATAAATGTGAAGTTCATATGAAGTACATAACTAATTACTACTATCTATCTTGTTACATGTAAAGAAAGAAGCTTACCAGCTGCCTTATTTTTTTAAGAACTCCCTTGCTGCATTTACCAGTCGAATTTAAAACTTGAAACTCTTTTTTCTTGTTGTGCATGAGAATGGTTATCCAGTGACTTTCTTCCACATGAAAAGGAAAGTATGACTACAACAAAGTTTAGTCAAGTTCTTGGACACACAAATAGTTATGTACTACGAAGGATCATACAAAAGTGAAGTACCTTATCTGTAATGAAATGCTCCTCATTAACTCTAGACACCATTTTAGTTTGGTTTGTGAAATGCTCCATAAAATGGTGCTTAGAGTTCTTAACCTTTCCTTCAGCACGAAGAATAAGCCAGTGTGACACCCAAGATGATAAAATGTGACGGTCAGCACGAGGATTATGGGTCTGCATATGGTTGCAATAACTATTGATGACCTGAAAATAACATAACAGCAATACTCCTGCTAGAAAAAATTAAATATGACATGTAGAACTTCATATAATTGTTGTAAGGGCTACTTACACCGCCATGCAACCATTTTTCGCAATGATGGCTTGAAGCATATTAGGTGTACATGTTTCCCCAGCAATTCCTGTCATGTGCATGACAATTTTCCTACTAAGCTTCACTGAGTCTGATAGTGTCTGGATATAAACCTTCGCGGCCTCTATGTGATCCTCAGTAATGTAATCGGTATTAATCAGAACGTCTCTTATACCAAACAAACCTAAAATATAATCAAACAATGAGTAAATAAATTATGCATGGAAGGACTGAAATATCTTCAAAACAAAGTACATAACACTTACTTTTCTTTGGACGTTACGCCCACCGATCTCTGAAAGGGTGAAAGAACGTGCTTTGACTTTTTTTCTCTTGCGCTTCCCATCATTCTCCTCGGTGCCACTTTCTTTCGTGATTCTCATCATTCTCCTTAGTGCCACTTTCTTTCGTGATTCCCATCATTCTCCTTAGTGCCACTTTCTTTCGCATTCCCATCATTCTCCATCTGGCACCTTCTTTCGCTTTTTTAATACGTGTGTTCAGACTATCCATACTAATCTCCTCAGATTTATCGGCGCTTAGACCCGTCGACACTGCATTTATATTCTTGGGGTTGAAGTAACTGCTGGAAAGTCATTCGTGTTCACCGCTGCAAAAGATGGGTCGGTTGCATTACCATTCTCGTCAATAACGAAGGGTCCTCTTCATCTCCTGTACCGGTGTGTTGAGATGCATACCTTTATCACGCGGACTTCTTCCCGCTCCCATTGGTGAAGGATGCGCCCACCCGTTGTCCATATCGTCCTTTGCAGGAGTTGATTTTACATCTGGAAAATATTTTGACGGACCATACCTCCTCATCCAGTTCTCACTGTGCTCCACAAACTCAACATCACAAAACCTCTATTTGTCTTGAAGACAAGACCTTTGTTCTCCAGCTCCTCCAAGATTATCTGCAATAACACATGGGAAGCATTAAGTACATGCAAAGAATATGAATAATCTCATGTAATTTGAAGAAGACATCACTAATTACCTCAAGACATTTTTAGGACAAGGCGAATTTCTTTCGCATATCTTTGATGCTTTTAATAATTTGATCTAAGGTCGTGTCCTTGCTCGATGAAGCCTCATCTCTATTATCATTCTTTCCGCGAACGACCTGTTCTATCAACTGCCAGATTCTTCCTCCACAAATTTCCCTCATTAGCAATTATCATCCGTCTGTGCTTCTCACTTATTATGTTATCAACCTGTGCCATGTTAAATCATTTTAAATTACTCACCATGAAAAACGTTCCATAACTCCATGCATGCAAACCATAAATACTTACCTCCCATTCCCATGGCAGACGATGTGTCGTGACGATCACGCTTCATAGCCTCGACTTCGGCCGTTAACATCAGCGGATACTCATGCGCCATGGATCAAATGTCTCGTCATCAAGTGGCTGCACTTTCTCCCAAAACAAGTACTGCATGAACATGAAATATATTAGCAATCTTAACAGTCCAGCCTATAGTTCAAATAAAATTTATAACATACAATTTACTCGTATGAGGGCAAGGTTTCCCACCGCCATGTAAATTTTGTACGATCCGATAAAGTCTTCGTGATGCCATCGATGCAAACGCGTAAAGTAAACGCGCTCCAGTTAAATGATTTAATGCTCTCCACATCCTCCACTAGCTTGTAAAAAGCATTAGGAACTTCTACCGTGGAGTGTGGTGCAAGAACAGATGCCTAGAAGAACCAACATAATTCGACGCAGGAAATCATCATCATACAACCCACTAGTAGTGATGTCCTGTATAAGCTGGTCTATCATTATTTCATTCGTATCAATCTATGAAACGACTCGGCACCTTCACTTTCGCATTTAGCCCCCTTTACCTAAAGCTTTCATGGCATCTCTGCCCTTGTTCACTAGGCCAAACATATCAAACACATCTTGAGTCGACAATGATATCGCACCGCTTCTTGATGGCATAATGAACCTTTTGTGTCCAATGCGTATGATTTAATCATAAACTTTAGCAGACCCTTGCATGAGGACACTAGGAATCATCAACATTTGTCCTAGTCTAGTGCTTGCAAATCGTTTGTTTTGCCTAGAGGTCAGTTTGTCGACGAGGAGACACCACTTCTCAGCGAGTAATGTAAAATCTGTCTCGTAGTCCTCCACCACTACGTAATAGGAGCAAATAATATATTAGCTACTTTTCATGTGTACATGATAAACATGATGAATGCACCGTTCAAAAAACATAAAAATTACGTCCCACCAGTATGGCCGTCGGTGGCCGCGGGTGTGCTGGTGTTTACGACGCCGACTGCGTGCTGTGGAACCGTGGCCGCCTACGTCAGAAACTTCGTCAGAAATTTCGGTATTGCAATGCAACAGTACACTGCGCTAGGAAGTAGGCGGCGGCGGCGTCGGGGGGCAGGTTTCGGGCGTTACCTCGAAGGTGGCGTGGGGCGAGGCGTAGTCGTCGGCGTTTGAGCGTCGGCTCCAAGGTGGCGTGGGCGTCGACGCCGGGGCGATCGGCGCAGTCGCGTCGGCGGCAGATGGCGTCGGGGCATCGGCGTGAGGTGGCGTCGGCGGCAGATGGCGTTCGTGGCGGCGTCGGGGGTGGCTCGAAGGTGGCGTCAGGGGCGTCGGTGTCGGGGGCGTCGTCGTCGGCGCAGACTGCTAGGGTTCGGCGGCGAGTAGTGGAGATCGTGGAGGCGGCGTCCAGTTGGGCTTTGACCCCCGATAGAGGCGGGGTCCACTTGGGCTTTGACCTCCTCGGATCGGCCGTGTCGTCGGCTCCAGCCGGGACACGTAGGAGGGCAATTCCCGCCCCGCCACGTCATTAATTATTTGTTGTTATTTTTTCAATTATAACTCAGACAAAAGACGTGACGCGACAACTTTTTTCTACTCCGCCAAATGTCACAAAACTTGCCAAATGGCACGAAACTTTTTCCGCTCGTTGGCATCACCCTCGACAGCACCCACGCCAGTTTGCATATTTTTCCGGCGCTCGATGCATTTCCTAGGATTTTCCCCGTGAAAATGCCGTAAAACACTGCCCGGACGTGACGCAACGTCCGTTTTGTGTCCGTCTTCGTTCCAACCTTGCGCGGGGGCCTACGTTGGCCGTGCGCACATGTACGCACACTTTGGTGCAATTGCATGCATGCGATCACGTAGCCCCAGTGCAACCAGCTACTTGTCGGTCTGTCGGGGAGGGGGTTCCTAACAACGGTTTTTCTTCCTACTCCGTCAAACATCGCGACACTTTTTCCACATGTTGGCATCACCATCCACAGCACCCACACCAACTCGCGTATTTTTCCGACGCTCGACGCATTTTCTTGGGTTTTATAGGTCGAAAATCGCAAAAACACTGCCCGGACGTGACGCAACATCCGTTTTGTGTCCGTTTTCGTTCCAACCTTGCGCGGGGGCCTACGTTGGCCGTGCGCACATGTACGCACACTTTGGTGCAATTGCATGCATGCGATCACGTAGCCCCAGTGCAACCAGCTACTTGTCGGTCTACCGGGGAGGGGGTTCCCAACTACGGTTTTTTTTTTCTACTCCGTCAAACGTCGCGACACTTTTTCCACGCGTTGGCATCACCATCCACAGCACCCACGCCAACTCGCGTATTTTTCCGACGCTCGACGCATTTTCTAGGGTTTTCCAGGTCGAAAATCGCAAAAACACTGCCCGAACGTGACACAACGTCCGTTTTGTGTCCGTTTTCGTTCCAACCTTGCGCGGGGGCCTACGTTGGCCGTGCGCACATGTACGCACACTTTGGTGCAATTGCATGCATGCGATCACGTAGCCCCAGTGCAACTAGCTACTTGTCGGTCTGCCGGGAGGGGGTTCCCAACTACGGTTTTTTTTCAACTCCGTCAAACGCCGCGACACTTTTTCCACACGTTGGCATCACCATCCACTGCACCCACGCCAACTCGCGTATTTTTCCGACGCTCGACGCATTTTCTAGGGTTTTCCAGGTCGAAAATCGCAAAAACACTGCTCGGACGTGACGCAACGTCCGTTTTGTGTCCGTTTTTGTTCCAACCTTGCGCGGGGGCCTACGTTGGCCGTGCGCACATGTACGCACACTTTGGTGCAATTGCATGCATGCGATCACGTAGCCCCAGTGCAACCAGCTACTTGTCGGTCTGCCGGGGAGCGGGTTCCCAACTACGGTTTTTTTTCCTACTCCGTCAATAGTTGCGACACTTTTTCCACACGTTGGCATCACCATCCACAGCACCCACGCCAACTCGCGTATTTTTCCGACGCTCGACGCATTTTCTAGGGTTTTCCAGGTCGAAAATCGCAAAAACACTGCTCGGAAGTGACGCAACGTCCGTTTTGTGTCCGTTTTCGTTCTAACCTTGCGCGGGGCCTACGTTTGCCGTGCGCACATGTACGCACACTTTGGTGCAATTGCATGCATGCGATCACGTAGCCCCAGTGCAACCAGCTACTTGTCGGTCTGCCGGGAGGGGGTTCCCAACTATGGTTTTTTTTCCTACTCCGTCAAACGTCGCGACACTTTTTACACACGTTGGCATCACCATCCACAGCACCCACGCCAACTCGCGATTTTTCCGACGCCGACGATTTTCTAGGGTTTTCGGTCGAAAATCGCAAAACACTGCCGGACGTGACGCAACGTCCGCTTTGTGTCGTTTTGCTCCAACCTTGCGCTGGGCCTCGTTGGCTGTGCGCACATGTACGCACACTTTGGTGCAATTGCATGCATGCGATCACGTAGCCCCAGTGCAACCAGCTACTTGTCGGTCTACTGGGGAGGGGGTTCCCAACTACGGTTTTTTTTTCCTACTCCGTAAAACGTCGCGACACTTTTTCCACACGTTGGCATCACCATCCACTGCACCCACGCCAACTCGCAGATTTTTTCGACGCCGACGATTTTCTAGGGCTTTCCGGTCGAAAATCGCAAAACACCTGTCCGGACGTGGACGCAACGTCCGCTTTGTGTCGTTTTGCTCCAACCTTGCGGGGGCCTACGTTGGCCGTGCGCACATGTACGCACACTTTGGTGCAATTGCATGCATGCGATCACGTAGCCCAGTGCAACCAGCTACTTGTCGATCCGCCGGGAGCGGGTTCCCAACCACGGTTTTTTTCCTACTCCGTCAAACGTTGCGACACTTTTTCCACACGCTGGCATCACCATCCACAGCACCCACGCCAACTCGCGATTTTTCCGACGCCGACGCACTTTCTAGGGTTTTCGGTCGAATTGCAAAACACCGCCGGACGTGACGCAACGTCCGCTTTGTGTCTGTTGTTCCAACCTTGCGCAGGGCCTCGCTGGTCGTGCGCACATGTACGCACACTTTGGTGCAATTGCATGCATGCGATCACGTAGCCCAGTGCAACCAGCTACTTGTCGATCCGCCGGGAGGGGTTCCCAACCACGGTTTTTTTCCTACTCCGTCAAACCGCGACACTTTTTCCACACGTTGGCATCACCATCCACAGCACCCACGCCAACTCGCGTATTTTTCCGACGCTCGACGCATTTTCTAGGGTTTTCCACGTCGAAAATCGCAAAAACACTGTCCGGACGTGACGCAACGTCCGTTTTGTGTCCGTTTTCGTTCCAACCTTGCGCGGGGGCCTACGTTGGCTGTGCGCACATGTACGCACACTTTGGTGCAATTGCATGCATGCGATCACGTAGCCCCAGTGCAACCAGCTACTTGTCGGTCTACCGGGGAGGGGGTTCCCAACTACGGTTTTTTTTCCTACTCCGTCAAACGTCGCGACACTTTTTCCACACGTTGGCATCACCATCCACTGCACCCACGCCAACTCGCGTATTTTTCCGACGCTCGACGCATTTTCTAGGGTTTTCGTGTCGAAATCGCAAAACACTGCCGGACGTGACGCAACGCCCATTTTGTGTCTGCGGTCCAACCTTGCGCTGGGCCTACATTGGCCGTGGCGCACATGTACGCACACTTTGGTGCAATTGCATGCATGCGATCACGTAGCCCCAGTGCAACCAGCTACTTGTCGGTCTACCGGGGAGGGGGTTCCCAACTACGGTTTTTTTTCCTACTCCGTAAAACGTCGCGACACTTTTTCCACACGTTGGCATCACCATCCACTGCACCCACGCCAACTCGCGTATTTTTTCGACGCTCGACGCATTTTCTAGGGCTTTCCAGGTCGAAAATCGCAAAAACACTGTCCGGACGTGACGCAACGTCCGTTTTGTGTCCGTTTTCGTTCCAACCTTGCGCGGGGGCCTACGTTGGCCGTGCGCACATGTACGCACACTTTGGTGCAATTGCATGCATGCGATCACGTAGCCCCAGTGCAACCAGCTACTTGTCGGTCTACCGGGGAGGGGGTTCCCAACTACGGTTTTTTTTCCTACTCCGTCAAACGTCGCGACACTTTTTCCACACGTTGGCATCACCATCCACTGCACCCACGCCAACTCGCGTATTTTTCCGACGCTCGACGCATTTTCTAGGGTTTTCCAGGTCGAAAATCGCAAAAACACTGCCCGGACGTGACGCAACGTCCGTTTTGTGTCCGTTTTCGTTCTAACCTTGCGCGGGGCCTACGTTTGCCGTGCGCACATGTACGCACACTTTGGTGCAATTGCATGCATGCGATCATCCTTTTCTATTCCTGCAGCTTCAGGAAAACAACCCACTTCCATCTTTAACTTGAGCAGCTCATCAGCAAGATTCCTAGAGTTTAAAAATGCCCGAGCATGATCCATAGAACCAAAAGCCTTAATAAATGGCATCATGTTCTTGATGTCTCCACGCTCAAAATAATGCTGGGCACAATTTTCTAGATACATCTTTCTAACTGCAGAAAGCTCGACACACTCTGAATTCTCCACCATACATTCCTCCTTCAAGCTGCTGAGGAACTGCAACCCAAGAATGAACAGTTTTCCTTTCGGGCACATGGAGAAACACTTGGTATAGCATTTAGCTTTCAAGTAAGCTTCAGATTCCTCTAACCAGCATTCAGTCATAGCATAAGAGTCACCAGCATCCTCAAGCCTAGAAGTACCACATTTCTGCATATAGACCATTCCTATTGCAAGGTAAACAATGTTGGGCCTTACTTCATGAGACCCCCCAAACAAAACGTAGAAGGGCAGAATGGGCATACGGAAGAAACGATACCCACCTCAGATTGTACAGCTCTGCGGGCATACGATACCGCGTGAATGAAAAAAAAGTACCCATGATCTAAGCCCGGCCCCATCTTCTCGCCCGCCCGCCCGCCGATCACGCGGTACTTCCATAGTTGGCGATCGCCGCCGTCCGAACCCCGTCCGAGGCCACCCTCGCCGTCCCAACGTCGCCCATCGCCGCCCTCGCCGTCCCAACGTCGCCCGTCACCGCCCTCGCCGTCCCAACGTCGCCCGTCGCCGCATCTCACCGTCCCAACGCCGCGTCGCCGCAGATTCACCGCCCCAACGCTACCTGTCGCGCAGATTCACTGTCGTCCGACGACGCGGACGTGAAAGGGCCCGACGTCGACGCCGCCGAACCCGTCCGACATGCCCTCGCTGCCGCAACGTCGTCTGTCGCCGCATCTCACCGTCGTCGCCCCACGCCGGCACGTGAAGGGCTCGACGTCGACGCCGCCTCCGCAAAGATCGCTGCCGAACGCCGCGACGCGTCTACACCGCAGGCCAAGGTTTGTCATGTAAACCTAGCTAGGGTTTAGAAGTGAGGCTAGTTCATGCATGTACAGATTTAGGGTTTAGGGTTCATCAAAGCTCCGCCGCAGCGCCTCCTCTACGGACTAGGGCATGATTTACAGGACTAGCGTTGCTTTGGGCATGATGCATTGTACTAAACGTAACACACGATGTTTTGCAGTTACGTGAGATAGGCGTGTTGACATGGACGAAGAATCCGCATTCGGGAGGGACGAGAATGGTACCGATAAGGTGACTAAGACCGATAATGATAATTTGAATGAAGATGATGACAGCAGCGACAACGATTCCGTCTCGTCATATGATATCTTACCTCGGAGGATTTTGATAATAATGAACATGGCGCAAATAGCGAAAACGTAAGTGGCATATATTTTGTTTTTATTTTTGAATTTGCAAAGTTAGGCATGGCTAATCTGTATATCTTTGTGTACAAATTTACAGGAAGATGTGGATGTTGACAATGTGCAACATAGTTGGCAGGAATCATTTGCGATAACTTGAGCCAAAGTTAGTTGATAGATGTTGTACATTGATCAATAATATGATTTAAATGATAATAATTGACATATATATTTTCAAATGAATGTTGTAGGAGGAGTCGATGGTCCGGCGTTGATCACGATGAGGAGAGATCGATATTGAGGAGGCTCAAAGGCAGCAGAAGATGCTTGAGACACATTGAAGGTCATGGCTATGACCTTTCGATCGCAAGGGAATGCATACATATTCTACAACAATCACGCCAGAGAGCACGGGTTTAGCATCGGAAATGAAGGTGAAACGAGGTGCTTCGAATGATCCGTACCGGCGGTTTCTTTGCTCGTAGGCAGGGAGAAGGTAGAGCAAGTTCATAACCATGGAGGGCATAGCGCAGGCTTAGACCGGAGACTTCGTTAGACTGCGGTGCACATATGGTGGTGAAGCTGGACAGAGAACGTGGCGTTTGGTTTGTCGCATCATTCGTGGATGATCACAACCGCGATGGCTCGGCCCGACGAGGTTTGTTTTTATGGTCACACAGACGGATTGGAGATGGCGGAGGGCGAGATATTGGCGATGGAAGCGGCGGGATAAGAAAGCATATTATAATGGACAACTTCATCAGCAGATACGGTTAAAGACGATAAGTGCGGGCTTATCAGGAGGGACATTTACAATCTTTGTTGCAGAGAAAAAATGAAGCTCATTGCAAAGGGTGATGCAGAGACGGCAGTTGGCATTATGAGGAGCAGGAAGGAGAAGGACCCTGAGTTTTTTTTTTTTGAGTATGTGAGTGACAAGGAAGGGCGACTGAAGAGTATGTTTTGGTGCGATGCACAGTCGCGGAGGGACTATCAGGACTACGGAGATGTGGTCGTGTTTGATAGCACGTATAAGATCAACAGATACGGTATGTCGTTCGTCCCCTTTGTAGGAGTTAACAACCCCCGTTGCACAACAGTGTTTGGTTGTGCCATCATTGCTGACGAGACGGAAGGGACATACGTGTGGCTGCTGCAGACATTTATGAAGGCAAACTGTCAGGTGAAGCCAAAGTCAATAATTACAGACGGTGACGCTGCAATGATCCGGGCTATTCGGACCGTCCTTTCAGATGTTTTCCATCGTCTTTGCTCCTGGCATATCGAGAAAAATATGCAAAGGCACCTGCATTACAAGTCACTGGATGAGTTCAGATCGCTCATTTACTATGCCACCTCTCAAGCTTAACTTTGAGCAGAGATGGAAAGCTTTCTATGATAAGTGGAAGACGGATAGAACCAAGAGTGGCTTGACGGGATGTACAGGAAGAGGAGACTTTGGGAAGCTTCATATCTTTCCGATGGTTTTTCCTTGGTATGCGAAGTAACCAGAGGAGTGAAAGCCTCAACTCCTGCCTTCACCTTCACCGGACTATGGTATGACAATTGTTGATTTGGTGGTGCATTATGAGAATCAGATAGTTCGCTGCGTGAGAACGAGGCGCACGATGACTGCGAGGCATTCCGAAGGAACCACCGTCGGTTTCTGAATATAAGGCCCTTGAGGAGCATGCCGCCAAAGTATTCACACTTGCTAATTTCTACATCCTGCAAGATGATTTGCATAAGATGGGTCAGCTGGAGATATTTGAGACGCTCGTGGGAATTGGGCGCCAAACATTCATGGTGACATGGAAGGATAACCACAAGTTCAGGTACAATGTTGTTTATGAACCGGGTAACTCGAACAAACTATTACATGCAGTTGTCTTAGGATGGTTCGGAAAGGGCTGCCATGCAAACACATTCTGTTTGTTCTCCATCATCTGAATTTAACTAAAATACCAAAGTGTTGTGTCCTTCATCGGTTGTCCAAACATGCGAGAGATGGGTTGCCTATGCAGAGGAAGAGTGATATGTTTAGATGGGGTTGGTGGGGCCATTGGAGAGAGAACGGTATAGTGCAATAACCATTAAAACCGCAGAAGCTGCTCATGTTGCAGCAAATGATCCCTTCTTGTTAGATGAGTTGATGAAGTGTCCGGACAACATAATAAGCGCAGAAAAAGATTTCAGAGGAGGAACTTATAGGAAGTAGAAGGTATGCTATGTGAAGAAGGAGGCAAGTCAAGCGCAACAAGTTGAGCCTAGTATTGGTGATCCTCGTAAAGTTTCGACGAAGGTGCACCTAAGAAGGGCGGTCAAAGGGGGCCCAGCGTTACAAAGAATTGTAGGCCAAAAGATATTACAGAGAAGAAAAGTGGTCCTTTGTGCAGTCTGTGTAGTCTCCTGTGTCATAATAAGGCTACATGTCATTTGAACGAGAAGTAAGATGCTACCTTCTTATTTTCTATTATGTTGATACTTCGTTTTACAAACTATATTTTCTCACCCATATTTTTATGTTATGTTCAGGAATTGGGCGAGAGAAGCATCTTGCTACGTTGGAAGAATAAAATGGTCGCACAGTATAGTCCGAATAAACTATGTTGTTTCTTGTTCGTACTTGTGTGGCAGAAAACTTTGTGTCTCGATTTTTTTATGTGTGATGAAAATATTTATGTGAACATATGTGATATGACACATCATATTTGTTTAAAGAATTGTCATCTTATTTGTACTGCTATGTGAAAGAGTTCACAGTTTTAATATACTGCATTTTTGTTACCGTACCTGTCGCAAAAACCATGCCCGACCGTCGTTGTACAAAAAAAACATAGCCGGCTGTCGTTGTGCAAAAAAATGCCCGACTGGCATCTGCTGGACCGCAAGTTGGGATATATTCCCAACCCAAATCAAGCCGGCGAGGCGACTCGGGAGGTCCATATAAAGCCCAACAAGGGCCCAGCAGCCGGGTCCAACGGGGCATCGATATCAAGCAGTACTAGCACAGGAGTTCAACCTGTGTAGCACGCCGCATATTTAAGCTGGTCCTCACCCCGTCGACTTCGAGGTGGGACTAAACTCCTTCGTCGGGCGAGCGAGCCGACGGTGATCGGGCCGGGGAGGGGCGAGGTTGGTCCTGTCGTATTGGGCCGACATGGGCCGGGCTGCGACATTGCAGAAATGGAGCCTCGTCAGCGTTGCGTCGACCGCATCGCCTTATTTAGTCCCACCTCGCCAACGGAATGGTGCACCGACCGGCTTAAATAGCCGCGTCGGCTGTATATCTCAAACTCCTCGCTTACAAGCTCCTTGTCAGCCCCGTTGGGCCTCCTTGTGGGTCCTTGTGGGGTCCGCACCGACCGCTCGAGTCGCCTATCGGCTAGATTTGGATTGGTTGCACAGTCCCTGGGTCCACAAGGCAAGGTCGGGCTGTTTTTTTTCCTAGTCAAAAATTTTGTAGAAAACGCGAGGCGTCCGCTGCATTTACATGTGCATGTAAGAGCCAACATACGGCAGTGGCGTTATCATCAAATAATAATATTGCATGTCTTGGCAGCCGTGCGCCTCCATTTATATGAAACTCTACGAGCCAGCAGACGGCGGCATCATCATCACATAAGCATATAGCACATAGCAGCTGAACATATATAGTTGGAAAATAAATATTGTAGCTAGTACCGACGACGGCACCTTTATTTAGTTGCGGACGTGCATAATCATGCCCATTACAATAAGAAATGTCATAATATCGAATTGTTCCTAGTGCAAATCAACGACACGCTTATTTAGTTGAGATAATAAGAAAAAGAATGTCCTTGTAGCCAAAAACCCATCAACAAACTAATTTCTTGTCCATGATCTTCAAAATCTTCTCTTTCACAGTTTCCATCGTGTTGCACTCTGAAAAAGTATTTCAGCTAAAATCGCCCTTGAAGCATTCACCTCAGCTTGATCAAAGTCAAATATCCATTCATCTCCGCTCCAGTTTTGAATGCATTTCACCACAAACAGACCACAAGAAACTCTGTAAAAACCGCAAGTCGCATTGTTGTTTAAGAGAAGTACTTAGAACTTAAACAGTTGAACATACCCATCCTTTTGTAAGGGCATATCGTACTCCTTTATTGGCCACTTAAGAGACGCCCGGATGTTCCATTTGTACAAGGGAGTTCACCTCCAACGTATCTTTAGCTATTTTGCCCTCTGAAATATAAATGTGAAGTTCATATGAAGTACATAACTAATTACTACTATCTATCTTGTTACATGTAAAGAAAGAAGCTTACCAGCTGCCTTATTTTTTAAGAACTCCCTTGCTGCATTTACAAATGAATTTAAAACTTGAAACTCTTTTTTCTTGTTGTGCATGAGAATGGTTATCCAAAGGACTTTCTTCCACATGAAAAGGAAAGTATGACTACAACAAAGTTTAGTCAAGTTCTTGGACACACAAATAGTTATGTACTACGAAGGATCATACAAAAGTGAAGTACCTTATCTGTAATGAAATGCTCCTCATTAACTCTAGACACCATTTTAGTTTGGTTTGTGAAATGCTCCATAAAATGGTGCTTAGAGTTCTTAACCTTTCCTTCAGACGAAGAATAAGCCAGTGTGACACCCAAGATGATAAAATGTGACGGTCAAGACGAGGATTATGGGTCGCATATGGTTGCAATAACTATTGATGACCTGAAAATAACATAACAGCAATACTCCTGCTAGAAAAATTAAATATGACATGTAGAACTTCATATAATTGTTGTAAGGGCTACTTACACCGCCATGCAACCATTTTTCGCAATGATGGATTGAAGCATATTAGGTGTACATGTTTCCCCAGCAATTCTGTCATGTGCATGACAATTTTCCTACTAAGCTTCACCGAGTCGATAGTGTCCGGATATAAACCTTCGGCCTCTATGTGATCCTCAAGAATGTAATCGGTATTAATCGAACGCCTCTTATACCAAACAAACCTAAAATATAATCAAAATGAGTAAATAAATTGTGCATGGAAGGACTGAAATATCTTCAAAACAAAGTACATAACACTTACTTTTCTTTGGACGTTACGCCCACCGATCGCTGAAAGGGTGAAAGAACGTGCTTTGACTTTTTTCTCTTGCGCTTCCCATCATTCTCCTCGGTGCCACTTTCTTTCGCATTCTCATCATTCTCCTTAGTGCCACTTTCTTTCGCATTCCCATCATTCTCCTTAGTGCCACTTTCTTTCGCATTCCCATCATTCTCCTTCATCGCACCTTCTTTCGCTTTTTAATACGTGTGTTCAGACTATCCATACTAATCTCCTCAGATTTATCGGCGCTAGACCCGTCGACACTGCATTTATATTCTTGGGGTTGAAGTAACTGCTGGAAATTCATTCGTGTCACCGTTGCAAAAGATGGGTCGGTTGCATTACCATTCTCGTCAATAACGAAGGGTCCTCTTCATCTCCTGTACGGGTGTGTTGAGATGCATACCTTTATCACGCATGGACTTCTTCCCGCTCCCATTGGTGAAGGATGCGCCCACCCGTTGTCCATATCGTCCTTTGCAGGAGTTGATTTTACATCTGGAAAATATTTTGACGGACCATACCTCCTCATCCAGTTCTCACTGTGCTCCACAAACTCAACATCACAAAACCCTCTATTTGTCTTGAAGACAAGACCTTTGTTCTCCAGCTCCTCCAAGATTATCTGCAATAACACATGGGAAGCATTAAGTACATGCAAAGAATATGAATAATCTCATGTAATTTGAAGAAGACATCACTAATTACCTCAAAGACATTTTTTAGGGACAAGGCGAATTTCTTTCTGCATATCTTTGATGCTTTTAATAATTTGATCTAAGGTCGTGTCCTTGCTCGATGAAGCCTCATCTCTATTATTATTCTTTTCCGCGAACGACCTGTTCTATCAACTGGCTCAGATTCTTCCTCCACAAATTTCCCCTCATTAGCAATTATCATCTGTCTGTGCTTCTCACTTATTATGTTATCAACCTGTGCCATGTTAAATCATTTTAAATTACTCACCATGAAAAACGTTCCATAACTCCATGCATGCAAACCATAAATACTTACCCTCCCATTCCCGCGGCAGACGATGTGTAAATGACGATCACGCTTCATAGCCTCGACTTACGCCGATTAAGCATCAGCGGATACTCATGCGCCATGGATCAAATGTCTCGTCATCAAGTGGCTGCACTTTCTCCCAAAACAAGTACTGCATGAACATGAAATATATTAGCAATCTTAACAGTCCAGCCTATAGTTCAAATAAAATTTATAACATACAATTTACAGTATGAGGGCAAGGTTTCCCACCGCCATGTAAATTTTGTACGATCCGATAAAGTCTTCGTGATGCCATCGACGCAAACGCGTAAAGTAAACGCTGCTCCGCTTAAATGATTTAATGCTCTCCACATCCTCCACTAGCTTGTAAAAGCATTAGGAACTTCTACCGTGGAGTGTGGTGCAAGAACAATGCCTAGAAGAACCAACATAATTCGACGCAGAAATCATCATCATACAACCCACTAGTAGTGATGTCACAGATAAGCTGGTCTATCATTATTTCATTCAGACTCGAATCTATGAAACGACTCGGCACCTTCACTTTCGTGATTTAGCCCCCTTTACCTAAAGCTTTCATGGCATCTCTGCCCTTGTTCACTAGGCCAAACATATCAAACACATCTTGAGCGACAATGATATCGCACCGTTTCTTGATGGCATAATGAACCTTTTTGTGTCCAATGCGTATGATTTAATCATAAACTTTAGCAGACCCTTGCGCATGAGGACACTAGGAATCATCAACATTTGTCCTAGTCTAGTGCTTGCAAATCGTTTGTTTTGCCTAGAGGTCAGTTTGTCGACGAGGAGACACCACTTCTCAGCAGTAACGTAAAATCTGCGTAGTCCTCCACCACTACTTAATAGGAGCAAATAATATATTAGCTACTTTTCATGTGTACATGATAAACATGATGAATGCACCGCTCAAAAACATAAAATTACGCCCCACCAGTATGGCCGTCGGTGGCAGCGAAGTGTCTTTGGTGTTTACGACGCCGATTGCGTCTTTGTGGAACCGTGGTCGCCACGTCGAAACTTCGTCGAAGTTTCGGTATTGTAATGCAACAGACACCGCGCTAGGAAGTAGGCGGCGCGCGTCGGGGCAGGTTTTGGGCGTTACCTCGAAGGTGGCGTCGGGGGCGTAGGTGCGTCGGCGTTTCGGGCGTCGGCTCCAAGGTGGCGTCGGGGGCGTCGACGTCGGGGGCGATCGGCGTCAGGTCGCGTCGGCGGCAGATGGCGTCGGGGCATCGGCGTGAGGTGGCGTCGGCGGCAGATGGCGTTCGTGGCGGCGTCGGGGGTGGCTCAAGGTGGCGTCGTGGGCGTCGGTGTCGGGGCGTCGTCGTCGGGCGCAGATCGCTAGGGTTCGGGCGCAGTAGTGGAGATCGTGGAGGCGGCGTCGGTTGGGCTTTGACCCCGAGCAGAGGCGGGTCCACTTGGGCTTTGACCTCCTCGGATCGGCCGTGTCGTCGGCTGCAGCGGGACACGAGGAGGGCAATTCCGCCCGCCACGCCATTAATTATTTGTTGTTATTTTTCAATTATAACTCGACATAAAAGACGTGACGCGACAACTTTTTTCTACTCCGCCAAATGTCACAAAACTTGCCAAATGGCACGAAACTTTTTCCGCTCGTTGGCATCACCCTCGACAGCACCCACGCCAGTTTGCATATTTTTCCGGCGCTCGATGCATTTCCTAGGATTTTCCCCGTGAAAATGCCGTAAAACACTGCCCGGACGTGACGCAACGTCCGTTTTGTGTCCGTCTTCGTTCCAACCTTGCGCGGGGGCTTACGTTGGCCGTGCGCACATGTACGCACACTTTGGTGCAATTGCATGCATGCGATCACGTAGCCCCAGTGCAACCAGCTACTTGTCGGTCTGTCGGGGAGGGGGTTCCTAACAACGGTTTTTCTTCCTACTCCGTCAAACATCACGACACTTTTTCCACATGTTGGCATCACCATCCACAGCACCCACACCAACTCGCGTATTTTTCCGACGCTCGACGCATTTTCTAGGGTTTTATAGGTCGAAAATCGCAAAAACACTGCCCGGACGTGACGCAACATCCGTTTTGTGTCCGTTTGTTCCAACCTTGCGCGGGGCCTACGCTGGCGTGCGCACATGTACGCACACTTTGGTGCAATTGCATGCATGCGATCACGTAGCCCCAGACAACCAGCTACTTGTCGGTCTACTGGGAGGGGTTCCCAACCACGGTTTTTTTTTCTCCGTCAAACGTCGCGACACTTTTCCCGCGCTGGCATCACCATCCACAGCACCCACGCCAACTCACGATTTTTCCGACGCCGACGCATTTTCTAGGGTTTTCGGTCGAAAATCGCAAAAACATCGCCGAACGTGACACAACGTCCGCTTTGTGTCCGTTGCTCCAACCTTGCGCGGGGCATACGTTGGCGTGCGCACATGTACGCACACTTTGGTGCAATTGCATGCATGCGATCACGTAGCCCGGTGCAACCAGCTACTTGTCGATCTGCGGGGGGGTTCCCAACCACGGATTTTTTCAACTCCGTCAAACGCCGCGACACTTTTTCCACACGCTGGCATCACCATCCACTGCACCCACGCCAACTCGCGATTTTTCCGACGCCGACGATTTTCTAGGGTTTTCCGGTCGAAAATCGCAAAACACCGCCGGACGTGACGCAACGTCCGTTTTGTGTCCGTTTTGTTCCAACCTTGCGCTGGGGCCTACGCTGGCAGGCGCACATGTACGCACACTTTGGTGCAATTGCATGCATGCGATCACGTAGCCCGGTGCAACCAGCTACTTGTCGATCCGCCGGAGCGGGTTCCCAACCACGGTTTTTTTTCCTACTCCGTCAATAGTTGCGACACTTTTTCCACACGTTGGCATCACCATCCACAGCACCCACGCCAACTCGCGTATTTTTCCGACGCTCGACGCATTTTCTAGGGTTTTCCAGGTCGAAAATCGCAAAAACACTGCTCGGAAGTGACGCAACGTCCGTTTTTTGTCCGTTTTCGTTCTAACCTTGCGCGGGGCCTACGTTTGCCGTGCGCACATGTACGCACACTTTGGTGCAATTGCATGCATGCGATCACGTAGCCCCAGTGCAACCAGCTACTTGTCGGTCTGCCGGGAGGGGGTTCCCAGCTACGGTTTTTTTTCCTACTCCGTCAAACGTCGCGACACTTTTTACACACGTTGGCATCACCATCCACAGCACCCACGCCAACTCGCGTATTTTTCCGACGCTCGACGCATTTTCTAGAGTTTTCCAGGTCGAAAATCGCAAAAACACTGCCCGGACGTGACGCAACGTCCGCTTTGTGTCGTTTTGCTCCAACCTTGCGCTGGGGCCACGTTGGCTGTGCGCACATGTACGCACACTTTGGTGCAATTGCATGCATGCGATCATGTAGCCCCAAAGTGCAACCAGCTACTTGTCGGTCTCACCGGGAGGGGTTCCCAACCACGGTTTTTTTTCCTACTCCGTAAAACGTCGCGACACTTTTTCCACACGTTGGCATCACCATCCACTGCACCCACGCCAACTCGCGTATTTTTCGACGCCGACGCATTTTCTAGGGCTTTCCGGTCGAAAATCGCAAAACACTGTCCGGACGTGACGCAACGTCCGCTTTGTGTCCATTTCGCTCCAACCTTGCGGGGGCCTCGTTGGCGTGCGCACATGTACGCACACTTTGGTGCAATTGCATGCATGCGATCACGTAGCCCAGTGCAACCAGCTACTTGTCGATCCGCCGGGAGCGGGTTCCCAACCACGGTTTTTTTCCTACTCCCACAAACGCTGCGACACTTTTTCCACACGCTGGCATCACCATCCACAGCACCCACACCAACTCGCAGATTTTTCCGACGCCGACGATTTTCTAGTGTTTTCCGGTCGAAAATCGCAAAACACCGCCGGACGTGACGCAACGTCCGCTTTGTGTCCGTTGCTCCAACCTTGCGCTGGGCCTACATTGGCCGTGGCGCACATGTACGCACACATTGGTGCAATTGCATGCATGCGATCACGTAGCCCAGTGCAACCAGCTACTTGTCGATCCGCCGGGAGGGGTTCCCAACCACGATTTTTTTCCTACTCCGTCAAACCGCGACACTTTTTCCACACGCTGGCATCACCATCCACAGCACCCACGCCAACTCGCGATTTTTCGACGCCGACGATTTTCTAGGGTTTTCCACGCCGAAAATCGCAAAAACACTGCCCGGACGTGACGCAACGTCCGTTTTGTGTCCGTTTTCGTTCCAACCTTGCGCGGGGGCCTACGTTGGCTGTGCGCACATGTACGCACACTTTGGTGCAATTGCATGCATGCGATCACGTAGCCCGGTGCAACCAGCTACTTGTCGGTCTACCGTGAGGGGTTCCCAACTACGGTTTTTTTCCTACTCCACAAACGTCGCGACACTTTTTCCACACGCTGGCATCACCATCCACTGCACCCACGCCAACTCGCAGATTTTTCCGACGCCGACGATTTTCTAGGGTTTTCGGTCGAAAATCGCAAAACACTGCCGGACGTGGACGCAACGTCCATTTTGTGTCTGTTTTCGGTCCAACCTTGCGCGGGGGCCTACATTGGCCGTGCGCACATGTACGCACACTTTGGTGCAATTGCATGCATGCGATCACGTAGCCCAGTGTAACCAGCTACTTGTCGGCTCACCGGAGGGGTTCCCAACCACGGTTTTTTTCCTACTCCGTCAAACGTCGCGACACTTTTTCCACACGCTGGCATCACCATCCACTGCACCCACGCCAACTCGCGATTTTTTCGACGCCGACGCATTTTCTAGGGCTTTCGTGTCGAAAATCGCAAAACACTTGTCCGGACGTGGACGCAACGTCCGCTTTGTGTCGTTTTGCTCCAACCTTGCGCGGGGGCCTACGTTGGCCGTGCGCACATGTACGCACACTTTGGTGCAATTGCATGCATGCGATCACGTAGCCCCAGTGCAACCAGCTACTTGTCGGTCTACCGGGGAGGGGGTTCCCAACTTCGGTTTTTTTCCTACTCCGTCAAACGTCGCGACACTTTTTCCACACGTTGGCATCACCATCCACTGCACCCACGCCAACTCGCGTATTTTTCCGACGCTCGACGCATTTTCTAGGGTTTTCCAGGTCGAAAATCGCAAAACACTGCCCGGACGTGACGCAACGTCCGTTTTGTGTCGTTTTGTTCTAACCTTGCGCTGGGCCTACGCTTGCCGTGCGCGATATGTACGCACACTTTGGTGCAATTGCATGCATGCGATCACGTAGCCCAGTGCAACCAGCTACTTGTCGATCTGCGGAGGGGTTCCCAACCACGGTTTTTTTTCCTACTCCGTCAAACGTCGCGACACTTTTTACACACGCTGGCATCACCATCCACAGCACCCACGGCAACTCGCGTATTTTTCCGACGCCGACGATTTTCTAGGGTTTTCGTGTCGAAAATCGCAAAACACCGCCGGACGTGACGCAACGTCCGCTTTGTGTCCGTTGCTCCAACCTTGCGCGGGGGCCTACGTTGGCTGTGCGCACATGTACGCACACTTTGGTGCAATTGCATGCATGCGATCACGTAGCCCCAGTGCAACCAGCTACTTCTCGGTCTACCGGGAGGGGTTCCCAACCACGGTTTTTTTCCTACTCCACAAACGTCGCGACACTTTTTCCACACGCTGGCATCACCATCCACTGCACCCACGCCAACTCGCGTATTTTTTCGACGCTCGACGCATTTTCTAGGGCTTCCAGGTCGAAAATCGCAAAAACACTGTCCGGACGTGACGCAACGTCCGTTTTGTGTCCGTTTTCGTTCCAACCTTGCGCGGGGGCCTAAGTTGGCCGTGCGCACATGTACGCACACTTTGGTGCAATTGCATGCATGCGATCACGTAGCCCCAGTGCAACCAGCTACTTGTCGGTCTGTCGGGGAGCGGGTTCCCAACTACGGTTTTTTTTCCTACTCCGTCAAACGTTGCGACACTTTTTCCACACGTTGGCATCACCATCAACAGCACCCACGCCAACTCGCGTATTTTTCCGACGCTCGACGCATTTTCTAGGGTTTTCCAGGTCGAAAATCGCAAAAACACTACTCGGACGTGACGCAACGTCCGTTTTGTGTCCGTTTTCGTTCCAACCTTGCGCGGGGCCTACGTTGGCCGTGCGCACATGTACGCACACTTTGGTGCAATTGCATGCATGCGATCACGTAGCCCCAGTGCAACCAGCTACTTGTCGGCCCCGCCGGGAGGGGTTCCCAACCACGGTTTTTTTCCTACTCCGTCAAACTTCGCGACACTTTTTCCACACGCTGGCATCACCATCCACAGCACCCACGCCAACTCGCGATTTTTCCGACGCCGACGATTTTCTAGGGTTTTCCGGTCGAAAATCGCAAAAACACTGCCGGACGTGACGCAACGTCCGCTTTGTGTCCGTTGCTCCAACCTTGCGCGGGGCCTCGTTGGCTGTGCGCACATGTACGCACACTTTGGTGCAATTTCATGCATGCGATCACGTAGCCCCAGTGCAACCAGCTACTTCTCGGTCTACCGGTGAGGGGGTTCCCAACTACGGTTTTTTTTCCTACTCCGTCAAACGTCGCGACACTTTTTCCACACGTTGGCATCACCATCCACTGCACCCACGCCAACTCGCGTATTTTTCCGACGCTCGACGCATTTTCTAGGGTTTTCCAGGTCGAAAATCGCAAAAACACTGCCCGGACGTGACACAACGTCCGTTTTGTGTCTGTTTTCGGTCCAACCTTGCGCGGGGGCCTACATTGGCCGTGCGCACATGTACGCACACTTTGGTGCAATTGCATGCATGCGATCACGTAGCCCCAGTGTAACCAGCTACTTGTCGGTCTACCGGGGAGGGGGTTCCCAACTACGGTTTTTTTTCCTACTCCGTCAAACGTCGCGACACTTTTTCCACACGTTGGCATCACCATCCACTGCACCCACGCCAACTCGCGTATTTTTTCGACGCTCGACGCATTTTCTAGGGCTTTCCAGGTCGAAAATCGCAAAAACACTGTCCGGACGTGACGCAACGTCCGTTTTGTGTCCGTTTTCGTTCCAACCTTGCGCGGGGGCCTACGTTGGCCGTGCGCACATGTACGCACACTTTGGTGCAATTGCATGCATGCGATCACGTAGCCCCAGTGCAACCAGCTACTTGTCGGTCTACCGGGGAGGGGGTTCCCAACTACGGTTTTTTTTCCTACTCCGTCAAACGTCGCGACACTTTTTCCACACGTTGGCATCACCATCCACTGCACCCACGCCAACTCGCGTATTTTTCCGACGCTCGACGCATTTTCTAGGGTTTTCCAGGTCGAAAATCGCAAAAACACTGCCCGGACGTGACGCAACGCCCATTTTGTGTCCGTTTTCGTTCCAACCTTGCACAGGGCCTACGTTGGCCGTGCGCACATGTACGCACACTTTGGTGCAATTGCATGCATGCGATCACGTAGCCCAGTGCAACCAGCTACTTGTCGGCCCGCCAGGAGGGGTTCCTAAACGGTTTTTTTCCTACTCCGTCAAACGTCGCGACACTTTTTCCACACGCTGGCATCACCATCCACTGCACCCACGCCAACTCGCGATTTTTCCGACGCCGACGATTTTCTAGGGTTTTCCGGTCGAAAATCGCAAAACACCGCCGGACGTGACGCAACGTCCGCTTTGTGTCCGTTGTTCCAACCTTGCGCTGGGCCTACGTTGGCCAGGCGCACATGTACGCACACTTTGGTGCAATTGCATGCATGCGATCACGTAGCCCCAGTGCAACCAGCTACTTGTCGGTCTGCCGGGGAGGGGGTTCCCAACTACGGTTTTTTTTCCTACTCCGTCAAACGTCGCGACACTTTTTCCACACGTTGGCATCACCATCCACAGCACCCACGCCAACTCGCGTATTTTTCCGACGCTCGACGCATTTTCTAGGGTTTTCCAGGTCGAAAATCGCAAAAGCATTGCCGGACGTGGACGCAACGCCTGTTTTGTGTCCGCTGCTCCAACCTTGCGCTGGGGCCTCGTTGTCCGCGGCGCACATGTACGCACACTTTGGTGCAATTGCATGCTTGCGGTCACGTAGCCCCAGTGCAACCAGCTACTTGTCGGTCTGCCGGGGAGGGGGTTCCCAACTATGGTTTTTTTTCCTACTCCGTCAAACGTCACGACACTTTTTCCACACGTTGGCATCACCATCCACTGCACCCACGCCAACTCGCGTATTTTTCCGACGCCATACGCATTTTCTAGGGTTTTCCAGGTCGAAAATCGCAAAAACACTGCCCGGACGTGACGCAACGTCCGTTTTGTGTCCGTTTTCGTACCAACCTTGCGCTGGGGCCTACGTTGGCCGTGCGCACATGTACGCACACTTTGGTGCAATTGCATGCATGCGATCACGTAGCCCCAGTGCAACGAGCTACTTGTCGGTCTGCCGGGGAGGGGGTTCCCAACTACGGTTTTTTTCCTACTCCGTCAAACGTCGCGACACTTTTTCCACACGTTGGCATCACCATCCACTGCACCCACGCCAACTCGCGTATTTTTCCGACGCTCGACGCATTTTCTAGGGTTTTCCAGGCAAAAGTACCCTACACCGATGTCCGGACGTGACGCGACGTGTGTTTCCTGTCTGTTTTTGTCCATATCGTGTGTGCAGGACGTACTTTCACACTAAGCGTCCTTACTATTTTTTTTATGTTTTAGCAAATATTTATGTACAAATGCATCATCAAATCAAAACTCTCGTATGAAATGGACAAAAGAAATTTCACTCATATTTCATTCAACATAGATAAAATATTTTAGATAGTCGAGCTCACTGATTAAAAGTTCACCACATAAAGTCTACTACTTAGGCTTACAACTACATAACCAAATTAAATAAAAAACACAATAAAAAAAACTACTCGTCGTCGCTATCAACGAGGTCAATGACGGCCGGGCCGTCGTCGCCGTCATCGTCGCTGCTGGACCGGTTCGCGAGGTCGTCCCAGTCCACCGGATCGTCGTCGGAATCCTCCTGCTGCCACTCCGCCGGCGCCTGCTGCCACTCCGGCGCCGCCATCGCTCCCTGCTGCGCCGCCATCGCCGCCTGCTGCGCCGCCTCGGCCGCCTGGATTGCGGCCGTAATCTCGGCGGCCTCCATCGCCTCCGACGCCGCCGCAGCAGCCTCCGACGCCCGTACGGCGACGTGGTACCCCGGCATGTCATCCGGATCGCCGTCCTCGCGGAGGATGACCTGCTCGGCGGCAACTCTATCCCGGCGGCGAAGGAGGCGGCGGCGCGGCGCCGTGCCGGTGCATAACGTAGCCGCCGCCACGCTCTGCGGCGATCGGCGGTGGAGGCGGTGCGCGAAGACGGCCGCGCGGCCCGTCGGTCGGGTCTCGCCCGGCGCGGCAAGGCGGTAGGCCGCCATGACCTCCAGTAGTCCTTCCGCGCCAAAACCGCTGCGGCTTCGATGTTGTGGCGGCCGCCGCTGTGGTTGCGGAGCTCCTCCTCCGTCGCGCGGGACCGGCGTCGCAAAGCCCTCAGCGTCGATCTTCCGATTGCGCTGAAGACGGCAGCCCGGCGCACGGGAGGCGATAGTGGTGGAGCTCCTCCGTCTCCGGCACTCCGATGCTCGTCGGCCATGCGCCGGGGCGTCGTCGCTGCGCCGCCACGGTGTTGCTGCTGCTGCGGAAGAACCCCATCGGGTGCGGGAGGTGGCGTGGAGGTGGCGGAGGGATGATGGGCGTCGGAGGGAAGGTGTAAGCGCCGAAAGTGCGCGTAGGCGACGTTTGACCGTCGGCGCCGCGAACAGGCGTCTGCTCGAGGGGAGCCAGGCAGCTGGCGGTCGGGTGGTAGCAACGGCGCGGGCAAGCGAGGAGGCGGCAGCGGTGGCGTCCGCAGCAGCGGCGCGGCAGCGAGGCGGCGGCGGTGGCGTCGGCGGCGCGCGTGGCGGCGGCGCGGCAGGTAGGAGGCGGCAGCGGTGGCGTCCGGCGGTAGCACGCGAGGAGGCACGCGTGGAACCGCCTGCGTGCATCGCAGCGCCTCGGCGCCGTGATTGGCGGGCGACACGCCACACGACGGTGCGGGATTGCGTGGGGTCGGGGGGCGTGGGGTGGGGCGGCGGCGGAAGACGACGCGTTGACTGCGAGCGGCGGTTCAATTTTTTCCCTCCTGTGCAAAGCGGCCTGTATTCATATCGTATACCTCCGTCTGTTTTTTTTTTTGGCGAAGGGCGGGCGGCGGGGAATCTTTTTTAAAATATGTCCATCCTACCCTTTGTTATGAAGGGGTATTGGGCAATCTCAGCCCTCCTTGTGTTTACAGGGGGTCTACCGAAGCGGAAGTGGTTTAGTTAGATAAGGGTTTGATAGAGTGTGAAGTAATGACTATCTGTGTTCCGTATGAAGGCTGAAAAATAACATGTATGCAACAAGGTGAGGGGTGATATTCTTCCGAACAAACATTTTGAAATTTGAAGGTCTTTATTTCTATGAAACCCCATTCATATTGACACAGCTGGAAAGTTATGGAGGGTCCATATACCTGCTGCTTCATAGTCACCCAATTTGATATAGCAAGTGGCAACTTTATCATACATGCCATAGACTCATAAATGTCTGAGGCGTTTTGCAATGCAGCCTGGCTCATCTCCAAATTCGTGGAAATGACACGGTCAGCCGTTGCCAGAAGTCCAGCAGCTCTTGCCCACTTCTCTTTGTATGTATCACCAGCCTTCTCGAAACACACTGTAGCCATCTCAAATTGTCCTTCATCGAATAACTACAAATTATCGAAGTGCATTAACATTGCAAGTAGGTATGCACTATGAGCAGGTCAAACAAAAAATATGTCTACATAGATCAACTGTCAATCAAAAATTGGCACGTGCATTTCATGAGCAAAAAACGTTCACTTAACCCTCGCAAGCTTGGGGTGTTTGGTTGGTGTCCATGTATGCCACAACAAACTTAGCCAACATGTAGTTTGCCACATGCAGTGTGGCAAGCTTAGCTAAAAAGCCTGAATCTATGACATGTGGACCGTGGGGCTAAGGAAGTTTGGCAAGCCAGAGTTGTAGTAGTCAACCAAACACTAGGCTAACTTTGTTAGGCATGTTATGGCCATGTGTACCTCGTTATCAAACAAACACGAACGTGGATTGATGCCAACCTGAATTGTCATGCCAGTTGGACGCCACATGTCATGCATTCCCTCCCTCCCTCCCTCCCTCGGCATGTTATGGCCATGTGTACCTCGTTATCAAACAAACACGAACGTGGATTGATGCTAACCTGAATTGTCATGCCAGTTGGACGCCACATGTCATGCATTGCTCTCTCTCTCTCTCTCTCTCTCTCTCTCTCTCTCTCTCTCTCTCTCTCTTGTACAGGTTTTAGCGTGTCCTTGTGTAACACGTTATGAGGCCTTGAGGCTCACGGCGATGGTAGTTAGGAGGTTTACTTCTTTTGTGTTTTATCTTTCTTATCTCCTAAAACCTCCTGTAATATCCCCCGATGGTTAGCCTTGAGGTTGCCATCTCCTGTACCGACTCCCACAATCAATATATACCCAGTGGGTCTCCATGTATGGAGATTGAGACGCTTAACCATAGATTTCTACATGGTATACAGAGCTAGTCCCTTCCATCACATCTAGCGCCATTAATCTTCATCCACCATGTCGTCTTCCACCTCTGTCATCTCCTCTGGCCTCAACAACAACACATCCGAACCTCTCACACGCACCAACTACATCCTATGGCGCGCCCAAAACAGATCACAGATCATGGGCGCCGGCCTATACGGTTACTTCGATTAAACCATCGAAGAACCCCCCAAAACAATCACCACCAAGACCGCCGACGGCAAGGATCAGGTTGCTGTGAACCCTGCCTATGCCCCCTGGTTAATCCAGGACCAACAAATCGTAGCATATCTTCTCAGGAATCTGTCCAAGGAGGTTCCCCTCCAGGTTGCGTCGCTTGAGCGATCACATGCGATGTGGAGCGCCCTAGGGAACATGTTATCAACTGTCTCCCTCTCTCGCGCCAACAATATTCGAGCCGCTCTTACCAACGCACAGAAGGGGTCCCAATCCACCTCAGCGTACTTCGGCCACATGCGCTCGCTCTCTGATGAACTCGTCGCGGCGGGCAAACCCATCGGAGAGCCAGAGCTCATCTCCTTCATCATTGCGGGCCTTGACATGGAATACCAGCCGATCATCTCTGCACTGGACGTCCCCACCGAGCCAATCACTGTCGACATCCTCTTCTCCATGGTGGCAAACTTCGACCAGCGGGTCAAGATGTTCCACGGCAACGGCGGCGGTGCCTTCAAGTCATCGGCAAACACTACTTCCCGCGGCCGAGGCAACAAGGGCAACTACCGCAACCAGAAGGGCAACGGTGGTGGATCCCGTGGCGGCGGCGGCTACGGTGGCACCGGCCACGGCAATGGAGGCGGCGGTTATAATGGTGGTGGCAACTACCACCAGAACAACAACCAAGGCAGCGGCGGGGGCTATCATGGTGGTGGCAGCGGCTACTATCACCAGGGCCCCCCAAACGACAACAACAACGCTCGGCGCCCCCCCACAGCAACAACAGGGGGCGCAACTTCCAAGGCTAAATTTGCAAAAAAAAATCATATTGCTAAGGACTGTGATTGGCGTTATGCCGATGATGGTGCCCAAAAGAAAAAAATTGCAGCTGCAGCCGATACGTCATATGGTGTCGATACCAACTGGTACATGGACACAGGCGCCACCAATCACATCACTGGCAAACTGGAGAAGCTGACAATGCACGAGCAGTATCGTGGCCAAGATCAAGTCTACACCGCAGCAAACGGTGCAGGTATGGAGATTAGTCATATTGGTCAAGCAGTTATCAAAACCCCACATAAAAACCTTGAGATCAATGAAATCTTGCATGTCCCTAATGCTTCCAAAACCTTGTTATCTGTCCATCGCATTGCCCTTGACAATAATGTTTTTCTAGAATTTCACCCTTTCTTATTTTTGATCAAGGATCAGGTCACGAAGAGAGTCCTCCATAGGGGTGTTTGTGTGCAAGGGCTCTACGCATTGCTTCCCAAGTATTGCCAGTTCAATAAACAAGTCTATGGTGCCATCAAGCTTTCTGCTGAAAGGTGGCACAGTCGCTTAGGTCATCCATCTTTTTTACTGTTCATCAAATTCTTAGTAGAAATAAACTCCCAGTTGTTGGTGAGAAAACCTCAGAAACTATTTGTGATTCATATGCTAGAAAGCAAAAAGTCATCAATTGCCATATCTTGTTTCCACTAGTGTGTCAACCAAGCCCTTGCAACTTATTTTTTCTGGTGTTTGGGGTCCAGCACGCACTTTGTTGGTAGGCATACTTACTATGTGAGCTTTGTTGAATAGCAAGTACACCTGGATCTATCTCCTTAAAAAACGATCTGACGTGTTCCAAGTGTTCCATAACTTCCAAGCTCTTGTGGAACGGAAATTTGATAGCAAAATCATAGCCATGCAGTCGGACTGGGGTGGTGAATATGAAAAATTGAATTCTTTTTTCCAAAAGATTGGTATTTCTCACCATATTTCATGCCCACATGCTCATCAGCAGAACGGTTCTGCCGAGCGCAAGCACCGCCATATCGTCGAAGTAGGCCTCACCCTCCTAGCTTCAGCCTCCATGCCACTAAAGTTTTGGGATGAAGCGTTTCTCACTGCCGTGCATCTCATTAACATGTGGCCAAGTCGTGTCATATCCAATGAAACTCCCACTGAACACCTCTTTCATGTCATACCAGATTACACCACTCTTCGTGTCTTTGCTTGCGCCTGTTGGCCCAACCTTCGTCCCTATAATACTCGCAAGCTTATGTTTCGTTCCAAAGAGTGCGTTTTTCTTGGGTATAGTGCTCAACACAAGGGTGTTAAATGCCTTGATGTTGCAACCGGTCGTGTATACATTTCTCGCGATGTCATGTCTGATGAAACACAATTTCCATTCGCCAAACTTCATCCCATTGCCGGTGCCCTTCTTCGGAAAGAAATCCTTCTCCTTCCATCAAGTCTTCGTGTGGGTAATGATAATTGTGATGATCATGTTATGGCTAATGCTCCTAATCCCTTGCCTGAGTTTGATACAGAAAAAACTGCAGTTCCAATGGTGGAGAAATTAGTCAATTTTGTGCTGAAATTAGTGCTACAGATGGTGCAACAGAGAACACAGGAAATCTGGTGCAATCTCCTTTGGATCCATGCACCCGACCGCGTCAGACCCGACAGAATCCGCATCAGGATCCTCCCCGCGCCAGGCGGATCGCATCGAACCCTCGCGCCAACCCAACCCCGCCACGCCGTCCCGTGCTGCGGCATCGGACCCCGTGGGTTCGGTGCGCCAATCAGCGATCGGGGCCTCATCGCCTGCGCGCTATGCGCCCACCCCATGGGTCTTCACCAGGCAGGCCCCGCGCTCCACCAGTCGTGCCAGGAGGGCACGACACGCGCCCCGAGCTGGATCAGGCTGGCTCGCCCGGATCCTTTGCGGCGGTTTCCTTGTCCTCGGCGCCTGCGCATGCCACAGACGATCCCGGCAGTCCTGACGCGCCTGCCTCCTCGGGATCAGCCGGATCTGCTGCAGCGATCCCTGCCACCCCCGATAGATCTTCTACGCCTGCTCCTGCGCCTTCAACACTGCCTCGCACCCGTCTTCGCACAGGAACCCTTGAACCTGTTAATTATAAAACCAAATATGGTTTAATTGTTTCTGATGTTGTTACAGGGGAACCGCACACCGTTTCTCAGGCTCTTGCTGATCCGAAGTGGAAACTTGCCATGCATGAGGAGTTTGGAGCTCTTCAGAAAAATTGCACTTGGCATCTTGTTCCTTCCCGTCCAAGTACAAACCTAATTGATTGCAATTGGGTTTTTCGCATCAAGCGACGGTCAGATGGTTCCATCGATCGCTACAAAGCTCGTCTCGTTGCCAAAGGATTCAAGCAAAAAGTGACGGTCAGATGGTTCCATCGATCGCTACAAAGCTCGTCTCGTTGCCAAAGGATTCAAGCAAAGGTACGGCCTTGACTATGAGGACACATTTAGTCATGTTGTTAAAGCCGCCACCATTCGTCTTGTTTTATCCGTAGCTGTCTCTCGAGGTTGGTGCCTTCGTCAGCTAGATGTGCAGAACGCGTTCCTTCATGGTGTTCTGGAAGAGGAAGTTTACATGAAGCAACCTCCTGGGTTTGTAGATCCTGATAAACCATTTCATGTTCATAAGTTGGATAAATCGCTCTATGGACTGAAGCAAGCTCCAAGGGCATGGTACTCTCGTCTCAGCTCCAAACTGCACACCCTTGGATTTGTTCCCTCCAAGTCCGATACTTCATTATTTATTTACAACAAATCCAACACTGTTATCTTCGTGCTTATTTATGTTGATGACATCATTGTCACTAGCTCATCTAATCAGGCAGTAACAGCTCTCTTGAAAGACCTGCAGTCTGATTTTGCTCTCAAAGATCTCGGTGACTTGCACTTTTTCCTTGGCATTGAGGTCAAGAAGAACCAGGAAGGTGGCCTCCATCTTTCTTAAGAAAAATATGCCACTGATCTTTTGAGCAAGGCAGGGTTGCAGGGCTGTAAACCATCACCGACACCACTTTCCAGTTTAAAACAATTGTCTCTTGCATAGGGTGTTCCTTTGAGTCAAGAGGATGGCACCAAATACAGGAGTTTGGTAGGAGCACTTCAGTACTTGACACTTACCAGGCCTGACATTTCTTTTGCAGTGAATAAAGTATGTCAGTTTCTTCATGCACCTACTTCTACTCGCTGGACTGCGGCCAAATGCATACTCAGATATGTTAAGAACACATTAAGTGTTGGGTTAACCTTCACCAAGTCAACTTTCACTCTGGTTAGTGCCTTTTCTGACTCTGATTGGGCAGGTTGCTTGGATGATAGGAGGTCTACAGGTGACTTTGCGGTTTTCTTTGGGCCCAATTTAATCTCTTGGTGTGCAAAGAAACAGGCAACAGTATCAAGATCGAGTACTGAGGCAGAATACAAAGCACTGGCAAATGCCACAGCAGAAATAATATGGGTTAAAGCTCTGCTTAAGGAACTTGGCATATGTTACACACAAACTCCATGTCTCTGGTGTGATAATATTGGTGCAACATATCTTTTTGCTAACCCTGCCTTTCATGCAAGAACAAAACATATTGAGATTGATTATCATTTTGTGAGAGAAAGGGTTGCTAGCAAAGAACTGGAGATTCGGTTTATTCCCTCAAAGGACCAAGTTGCAGATGGTTTCACAAAGGCTTTGCCCACAAGATCATTTGAAGAATTTAAGCGTAATCTAAACTTGAGAAGTTCAGATTAAGGGAGCATGTTAAACATATCTTGTACAGGTTTTAGTGTGTCCTTGTGTAACATGTTACGAGGCCTTGAGGCTCACGGCGATGGTAGTTAGGAGGTTTACTTCTTTTGTGTTTCATCTTTCTTATCTCCTAAAACCTCCTGTAATATCTCCCGATGGTTAGCCTTGACGCTGCCATCTCCTGTACCGACTCCCACAATCAATATATACCCAGTGGGTCTCCATGTATGGAGATTGAGACGCTTAACCATAGATTTCTACATCTCTCTCTCTCTCTCTCTCTCTCTCTCTCTCTCTCTCTCTCTCTCTCTACATATATGTCTCTTCCTCAGCTTGCCTCACAATCTCTATTCCCAGTTTCTTCTGTCCTTTTCGTATAGCTAGGCCCCACTTTCGGGCAACAATGTGGATGCCAACTGGACCACCATGGTATTTTTGAGGGTCAAGTACCCCGGTTTTGAAGTTTCAAGAGTTGGATCTCTGGTTTCATAGTTGAGAGAGTTGAACAAACTCTTTTTTCTTTCATGAGATTTAGAGCCCAATGCATATGTTCTCAAAAAGAAAAGAAAAAAGAACTCAATACATCACTCACTAGTATACCTGGCCATCCCTCGGGCCGGGCCAACCAAAGCCCGACGCAAAAAACCCAGGCCAGAGCTCAGCCCGGCCCGGCTGTCGGGCCTAAAAATCGGGCCCGAGCCCGGCCCATCACGCTAAAAGCCTGCCGGGCCTCGGGCCACGGGCCAGGCCTCTTCCTTAAACGGCGAAATTGACGGGCCTGGGCCGGGCCCGGCCCGTGGACAAGTCGGGCCGGACCGGGTCGGGCTTTTTCGGGCCGGGTCGGGCCGACCGGGCCGGGCTGCCAATGGCCAGGAAAACTCACTAGACACATTGCATAGCATAGTGAAGCAGATTTGAAAACACTAACCTTAGTGCCTTGTAACCCCCAATCATCGGCGCTGCTTGCTGTCTTCATTTTTTGAATGAGGGGAGAATCAAGTAATCTAACTTCTAGAAGACGCAACTTCTTCCAGTAGTCTAACATTGGTTGGCTGTAATCATTTGTATCCTCGCATATCCAGAGTCTTCGCCTACTTCTTGTGATAGAAACATATAGCTGTTTAAGCTCCGAACAGAGAAGATCAGGCTTACTTCTGCCCAAATCCAGATGAGAGATTTCTTCAGATGATGTTATACTATCTTTTTCTTTCATGTAGTCGTACACGAAACTCCATTTGTTTCTTAAAGGCGATGAACTGAAAAAGTTATATAACAGCACGTCCTGCACAATATGTTTTTATATACTCAAACCAAGTCTTAATAGAATAATTGACACTTGATGTTCCACTACAAAAATATCTTGCAAAATAAGCACAAATGAAGTGAACTGATTGGCTCATACCTGGAATTCAAGACCCTTACATCCAACAATAGTCAAAACAACAGCCTGTTTACCAACAAGATCAACAATATAATTTTTGGTAGCAACATCACGAACTAATATGACTTGCTCAGCACCAAACCCATGCAGGCTACCATGTTTACTTTTGTTCACTCCAAAAATAGTCATAATTGCATTTTCATCATTACCAGACTCCAGCAGCACAGGAGTTTCTCCATGTGCAAGCCGAGTCTCTGAATCAAGCTTGTCAACACTTGATGGGAAAAAGAAGTGCAAAAGGCTTCTGATACTTTGAGCCATATGAAAGATGCCACGAGACTCTGCCTTGTCAAACCTGTCTGCCTCGAGTAAGACATCCCCTTTATGCTTTGCTATTCATGCAGCTTGAAGGAAACAACCAATTTAGAAATTATAAAATGTTACGGAATGATTAAATCCTAGAGGCACTGCAACTCGAAAATTATTGAGAGTCCGTGCACCTGCACTTTCATAGTCACCAAGTCTGGTATAGCAAGCGGCATCTTTCTCATGCATGCCAATAGACTCATATATCTCTGATGCTTTTTGCAATGAAGCGTGACCCATCTCCAAATTTGTGGAAATTACACGGTCAGCTATAGCTAAAAATCCGGTAGCTCTTGCCCACTTCTCTCTGTATGTGTCACGAGCTTTTTCGAAACACATTGTAGCCATCTCAAACTGCCGCTCATTGAATAACTGCAAGAGAAAGATGTGCGTTTGTGACATGGAATAAAAATGTGCAAGACAAGTACAGTAAAACAGCAAGTAGGTTATGCAACATTAGTCCATAACCAGAGTAAAATAAAATGCGGGGACATAAACCAATTCTCAGACTAAAATGCAATGCCTTTTAATGAGATTAAAAACTCAAAACAACATGGACTAAGTAACACAGTGGCCTATACAGAACTAACCTTGATGCCTCGTAGTCTCCAATCATCAGAGCTGCTTGCAGTCTGCATTGCTTGAATAAAGGAAGAATCAAGCAATCTAACTTCTACAAGACACAACTTCTTCCAGTAGTCAAACATTGGTCGACAGTAATCATTTGTGCTCTCACATATCCACAGTCTTTGCCTAGTCCTTGTGATTGCAACATAGAGTTGCTTCAGTTCTGAACAGAGAAGATGATGCTTGGTTCTGTCGAAACCCGGATAAGAGATCTTCTCAGATGATGCTATAATATCTTTCTCTTTCATGCAGCCATATAAAACTCTCCATTTGTTCCTTAAAGGAGATGAACTGAAAAAATTGTATAATAGCACATCCTACACAGTATGTTTCTAAAATAAGTATCCTCAAAGTAAGTCTGGAGACAACACATTTACAATTAAATACGAGTATTAGGCAAAATGAGGACAACTGAAGTGAACTGATTGGCTCATACCTGGAACTCAAGGCCCTTACATTCAACAATAGTCAAAACAAGAGCCTGTTTGCCAACAAGATCCACAATTCGTTTTTTGGTAACGTCATCACGAACTAATACAACTTGCTCAGCACCAAACCCATGCAGCATACCATGTTTACTTCTGTTTTCTCCAAAAATTGTCATAATTGCATTCGCACCGTTACCAGACTCCAGCAACAATGGAGCTGCTCCATGTATAAGTCCAGTCTCTGGATTTAGCTTGTCAACACTTGATGGGAAGAAGTACAGAAGATTCATGATACTTTGAGCCATACGAAGGATGCCACAATGTGTACGAAAATTTTGAGTCAGTTGGAACATATCTGAGAGATGCACTTGTTTTCCATGTTCAATTCTTTTATTACATACTTCAGTACCTGACAGGAATGTAGTATAGAAAAGCGAGCGGACATCTTCAAACCTAAAGTCAACACCCTTTGCAATAGTCTGTGCAGTGTCGCCAGCAAAGAGGAAGCCTTCCTTGAAGTTTCGGCAGACATATTTAAGGAGTGCTATTTGTGCCATGGTAAAATCCTGCACCTCATCTATGTAAACAAAATCTACCATGTCGCCTTTGTAGCCCTCAGAAACTAGACTGCTGTGAAGACTACTGACAAAATCTGACAGATCAAATTCTCTGGCAGTGCCCTTCATACTCTTGTAATCAAGGAAAATATCATAAATTCTACCTCTTTTCTCACTGTTCAGAGATGAGGACCTTTTATCAGAGAGTTTCAAGTAATCCTGTCTTTCAAGTTTACCTCCGCTAGAAGGCCTGTTTGCTTGATACCACCCTTTATATGAGAAATTATTTCAGTAAAGACACTGGATACATCAAGTTTCTTGGTCAGTTCGGTATTAAAATGAGGCCAATAGGAAGAAACAAATTTCCCATAGGTAACCTCCTTCAACTCAATAAGAATTTGCAGTGCAAGAGACTTTGAATGGGCTCCCTCAATGATAGAGTTTATTTCAGCGTAAAACCCATCAAAAAATGATGCCCGACATGTTCCATCAAGCATCATCAAGAACTTGCGATATGTTATAGTAAGAGGATAGTACTCACAAGATAGATCACTAAATTTGTCAGGTATTTCTGTAAATTCATCCAGGTCATCAATAATGTCATGCATTTGAAGAATGCTAGGCTGATCAGAGACATCACCAGAGCCAAATCTACAAGGATTGAAATAAAATAATAATTTTCATGTAGAAATGGTCGATAAAACCCATAAAATAATCAAATTATATATCTTTCTTTCAGAAGAAATAATTGAACAAGCTTGCTGTCTACAATTCCAAAAAAAACTACTCCAGAAAAAATTTGCAGCCAACTGCTATTAGAAACATTAAACCCCTCTAAAGGGCTTCCCAAAAGGGAAATATAAAAAAGCGAGGTTGGGAATAGTTAGAATTGTGTGAGTATGGTCATAACACTATTTCAAATATGCTTGAGAAAGAAAATCAACTTTCCAACACATATATTAAACTAATTTAACAAATTGGAAACATATGCAAAACTATCACATAGTACTCGAATTCAACAGATTTACCTTTTAAGTCTGCAAATCTGATTCTTTATAGCTGAACATAACTTTGGGCTTACAGTGATAAAGACTTGTTTTACAAATCTTTCCGGTTTGCTTGTCTCCTTCAGTCGCATGATATTTTTATCATCAACCCCAGATAAATCAAAGTCGTCCACATTTAGCCCTTGGGATGCAATTAACGACCGCTGCTCAATTTGAATCAGTTTCATTGTCAATACAGTGGTTTTTCCGGTGCCTGACCTCCCAAGTATAAAACTAGTGTGCGGGAATCGGACTACCGCCTCCTCTTCATCAGTCAATTCAAAGGGGATATCGATTTGGGACCCATCAGTTGCTGACAGCAGATGTTTCGCCACTCCCGATGACAAAGAATAGAACTTCATCAGCAAGAAGCTTTCAGTAACTTTTGAATTCTCCATAGCATATGCTCTATCCGCAAAATCATGATCTTTCTGAGCACCGACTGCGCAATCCTTCTTATAGCGAACAAGATCATGCTCAACATCCCAAATCAGAGGAACCTCCAATTTCCTGTAATCCACAGCAAAATGAAGTGAGAAAGAATATCTGCAAGTAGAGCCATGAAAGAATATTTGCAAGTGATTCAGTTGTAAGAAATAGAAGGAACTGGATTCCCAGTGTTATAACCTACAAACAACAAACAACACGTACCCATCTGTCTGCACTCTTCTACAGTGATCCCGGTAATCATCCGTGTATATGGGAAATAGATTTTCGAGACGTTTAACAGTTCTTGCAACATGTTGGTGTGACAGCAGGTCCCAAATTCTTATTACCTGGAAATACCCTCTCTCGCTTTTCTCTATGTCTGTACTCCAAATAAGATAAAGGTCCCTGACCTTCCATAGTTTCGCAAGCTGGAAAGTGTCACACATACCAACGTTCTTAAATGTTGTCCTCCAACCAGCCCCAAGTTTGACAAGCTTTTGGAGTACTTCCCTTCTGAGCTGCCGTGATTTTATTTTGAAGTAAGATTTTCTGAACATATCACTGAGAATGACCTGTTAAATTGGCCAATAATTTGAAAATAAGTTAAAATTTATTCAAGAAAAACCAAAAGAACATCCTTTTTTAATATATAAAGGAAATATATAAATATCAAGAAGATACTAATTACACCTGCCTCTGCACCAACATAATATGAAGAGCTAGTCAAGATATCGGGGATGCACACAACCAAATTATTGCAAAAAGAAAAAAGAAAAAGAGTGACTAACGAAACAATTGCAGCAAACATCACCATCAATATGTAAATATTCATTTTTTCATAGAAAATGAGACACAGTAGGGGCCTTCCCTACTGTATTATGCTCAAACGCCAATGATGGCAACCTGAGGGTAACATGAGAAGTGATCCAACAACAACGCCTCCAAGAAGGGAACAGAGCACGGATGCTGTCCGGGTCCACCATGAGGCGAAATCATGGGTTTTCACCCTGAAGAAAAGTCTAAGCAAACTCCAGGCAATGGCTTCAACAAGGGAACGGCGCGTGAATGCCACTATTGCCAATTCAACCAATGGAAGTCGGACCCAGAGTTTTCACCTAACCAAAGTCACCCTGTGCTATCACCACCTGCAGATTCATCATCACACAACCGCACACACCGACGGTCCTGCAGTGGACCCAACCACGCAACTAGAATCATGCCCACCCACACAACACATGTTAGGGCCAGTTTCCGCCTCATGATTCTCCAGAATCTGATTCTGGGAAACAGCCCACAGAATCACCTACCCACAGAATCAGCCGTCCAGTTCTTTTCTGAGATTCCGGCCTATGATTGTTGTATAAGTTTTGTGCTGAAATGTCTATAACACCCCTAGATTATACTAAGCAATCAATCATACAAATCTCATAAAATTCATAGTAAGCAATCAATCATACAAATCTCATAAAAATCATACTAAGAAATCAATCATAGAAGGTAGTGTGTAGGAGGAGGAAGTCCAAGGGAGTGCACCGCGGGTCATTGACGGTGGCACAGCCGCGGGAGAAGGCGGCGGTGGTGGATCCCCGGGTACGTTTGAATTCCTTCTTGGCTCTATTGGGCTTGAGGCCCAACCATTTGATCTGGGGCCTAGGTCTAGTGGGTATGCGGGCCCATATTCATGACCTTCTGGCCAGTGCTGAGCATGCGGCTCAGCCCGACAACAAGGCACCACATCGAGTCACGGCAGGTGTTGTGGACGGGCAAGCGGCCCATCCCAACATGGACGGCACATCATACAGGTTGCGCCATGCCGTGGTAGAGGCAAAGCACCTAGTATCTGGATGGCCTCCATTCGTGGAGATCGCCGTAGTTTCGTTGACGTGCTCATGGCGATTGGGCGAGGCCAGGGCCCGCCTCCTCCACCGGTACCGACTGCTCCTGCTCCTACCGCCTCGCGAGGCTTGACCCCTCGTGAGGGTCTTGTCTTGAAGGTGTTGTAGATGGGCCGTACCAGGCTGTTCATAGAGTCATGCCCTAGGCCGCAGGCAGGCAAGTCTGGGTACCCTGGTTCCCAGAACGCCGACAGTAGCCCCCGGGCCCAAGGCGCGCTCGGACTTAGCTTCAAGGCGAAGCCAAGGGGCGGGGCGAAGCGCCGCGGGCCCCAATCGCCTGCGGACAGAGCCGACGTGTGGCGCTTGATGGGACATGGGCATCTCCACTTCCCCACGCCGCCTCGGAAACTGCCCGACTTGACAACTGCCTGGTGCATGCAGAAAGGCCATCATTGCCTGGGACGTGAGAGGCCGGCGGTTAGCCTTCCTCCGGCTATAAATGGGAGAGGGGGCGGAGCCCCCAGCTCATCTTCATCTTCTCTCCGCTCGCCCCTCCTTCCTCTTCGTCCCACCGTCTTGCCAGAGCGTTCATGGCGCCAGTGAGGAGGTTTTCCGCCGCGGAGAAGGGAAAGGCCCCTAAGGAAGGACCAAGCTCGCCGCCGCCCAAGAGAGGCCGCGTACGCCCCCCGCAAGTACGCCGGGGCGCTGGCTCCTCGAGGGCGCAGGCGCACCCCTTCGAAGGCTCGCGCCCGCCTCCGGCAGCCGTGGAGGTGCTTCTTCCCGCGGCGGAAGTTGCCGCGGCCGGTGTAGCCCCGGCGACGAGGGGAGGCATGTGGCAGCTGTCCGCCCGCCGCGTCCGTGCTCCCACTCGGTCGACGCATCCCCAAAGTTCATGGTGTGGGCGGAGAGGCTCGCAGGCGTCTGGTTCCAGCTCCCGCGCCTCTTCGCAGGCGCGCTGCCGGCCGGGGGACCTGGTGGCCTCTGACTGCAGGTCGACAGCTGCTGCAGCAAGGCCTCATGGGTGGAGGTCGAGGTCACCGCCGCCGGCAACGTGTTCCTGAACCGCGGGCGGCCGCCGTTTGCCCCCGCGTGCGGCCTGCATGGGAGGTGCACCCTCCACTTTAGGTATGACGGCACCGCGACCCTCTACGTCAGGGTCTTCGGGGAAGACGGTCGGCGCCTGGGGTGCTGCCCGGAGAGCGACAGGGACGACGGCGGCGGCCTGAGGGGCGACACCATCGTCGGCGGTGAGCTTGCCCTTGGCGACGGTCGCACCGCCTCCAGCAGCGGCGGCTCCTCTTCTGGGGAGAACACGAGCGACGGCGACTACGACGAGCCGCCACGCAGCCGGGCTCAGACCAGGGAGGGTGACGAGCCGCCTTGCCGCCACGCCCCGGTGAAGCAGGAGGACGACTCCGACTGAGCGCGGGCGTTGCTGGAGCCGAGTCTCGGGAGCCGCTGCAGTCGCGCGGCTGCTTTTGTTTCTTTTTTTCTCCTGCATCAAAAAAGTAGAAGGCCCTGTCGGGGCGTGTAATATCTGTATTGCTGCTGATTGTGTTTGGGACATCCGTGTTATATTGCATCGTGATATCCGTGTTGCTGCTGATTGTGATTGGGATGACTTAGCTTAATGTGCTTGCGGTAGACTCCGTGCTGCGAGAGCGTGCCTCTCTATGGCTTGGATTTCCTGCACGCCCCTTATTCCGGGGAAGTTCTCCAAGGGTTTTCTTCTTGAAGATTCGAAAGTCGTCGAGCCTCAGGAAGCACCCTGTGGCTGCAAGGTTAGGAAACCTCCGGAGGTGCCACACCTCGCGCGAGCCCCCGAGCGTGGGCTGGTCGCCGCTAGTACGTCACGTCGCGGTGCCTGGAGGCACGGACTCAAGAGAGCGCGTGTGCCCGTAAGCTCGTTTGAGAGCGTCGCGCGAGATTTTTTTTAAAAAGGAACACATATGTATTCCATTAAACTGATGTGCCCGACATATCATCAGCACATAGGTTTAGTACAAACTGTGGTAGATGGCCAATCCACACCTCACGAGCGCCATCCCCTAACAGAGCGCCACGCGCAGCTAGTTCATGAGCTACTACATTACATGATCTTGGTACAACAGATATTCTAAAATTTTCAAAAGTAACACACAACATGGCTTTTATTTCCCTAAATAGAACACCTAGTGGCGCTAAATCATAGTCGCTTGATGTGAAGCATTCTCCAGTACCGTCGAGTCTATCTCGAGAATCACCTGATTGCATCCCATTGATGAGGTGATTTGCATAACTTGGAGAAGAGCTCGAGCTTCAGCTTGAAGTGCACTTCCGACTTCCTGAAGATGACCTTGTCCAGCTGCCACTGCCACTCCTTGATCATTTCTGACTATAAAGCCCCAGCCACCTGAAAAGGATTGTTCTCTAAAGGCCCTATCTGTGTTGATTTTTAGAAAATTATGCATGGATCGAGACCATTGTAGCTGCATCTTATTCTTTGGTGTTAGTTTCTTTACCTGCATATTCTTGTATTCCAAAAATTGACTGTGACAGAGGTAATTATCTCATCTGATGTTCTTGGTTTTTCCCCCCGGTTTGCTTTATTCCTTTCCGCCCACCAAATCCAGAGCAAACAAGAAGTTGCGAGCTTCTTGTCTTCGTTTAGATTGAATATTTCCTGTAGGAGAGATGTGCCACTTGGGCATCTAGCAATTAACTCTCTTGTGTCCTCCAATTGTAGTCCCCTCCAGATTGTTTTAACTAATTTGCATTTGCAAAAAATATGGCCTCCATCTTCATTTAATCTAAAACAAAGTGGGCATCTGGTATCAATATCCATACCTCTCTGTTTCAGTTTCATCTTCAATGGTAGACTGTTGGTGGCCACTCTCCATAGGAAGTGTAGAATCTTGTTAGGCAGAGGAAGTGACCATAGTCTCTTCCATTCGAAACCACATGTGTTTCCTACTGGATTGGAGCATTCAGGTAGCCCTTTCACAGATTCATGCGCTTCACAATCCCGTGCTACTTTGTATGCAGATTTGACTGAGAAAAGTCCTTTCTTATCATGCTGCCATGCTGGGAAGTCATCTATCTGCTCATGAATTGGGATCCTGAGTATAACCTGTACATCTTCGCTTACCATTGATTTGTTCAGTAGGCCTAGGTCCCAAGTGTTAGTTACTGGATTTATGAGTTCTTCAACGTGCGTGATTAGATTGTTACCCCTCCTTGATATGACCCTTCTTGATATTCCTCTTGGGATCCATGGATCGTTCCATATGTTAATAGATTTGTCATTTCCCACTTTCCATATTATACCTTTATTTAGCAGATTGACCCCTTTTAATATGCTCCTCCATGTATATGATATTCCCCTTTGCAGGCTTTGCATTTAAGATTTGTCCATCTGGATAGTATTTCGCAGATAATACTCGGGCACAAAGGGTATTTGGGTTCTGAAGTAACCTCCATGCTTGTCTTGCAAGCATTGCTATATTGAACGAATGGAGATTCCTGAACCCAAGACCCCCGTCCCGTTTGGACGTTGTCAATCTTTCCCAGCTCACCCAATGTATCTTGTTTTCCTTATCCATTTGACTCCACCAATACCTACAGATCATCTCGCTCAATTGATCATAGAAAGATTTTGTAAGGTCAAAACAAGCCATTGCATAGATTGGAGTTGCTTGAGCCACGACCTTGATTAAGATTTCTTTCCCTGCTTTCGAAAGCATCCTCTCCTTCCAGCCTTGGATTCTTCTCCAAACCCTTTCTCTTATGTATGCAAAAGTTTTGCTTTTTGATTTCCCAATATAAACTGGCAGGCCAAGGTACTTCCCTGAATACCCCTCCTTACGGATATTAAGGATGTTCTTCATATTTTCTTTGTGGCATGGTTCAATGTTCCTGCTGAAGAGGATCGACGATTTGTCTCTGTTGATTGCCTGGCCTGAGCATTTCTCATAAACTTGAAGGATGCGCTGCACTTCTGTTGCATTCCTTTCATTTCCTTCAACTAGTAATAAAGAATCGTCGCGCGAGAATTAAGACACCAAAGGCTGGGGCACCAAGGCTTTGGTGAGGTGTGCTTGCGGGTCGTCCCGACGCACACACACCATCCCCAACTCACGCGCGAGGAAGAGCAACGGGCATGTCACTCTCCCTAAGGCAAGACCTGAAAGAGCGAACGCTGCGAGAAGAAAACATTTCCCAACCCTTTCAAATAGAAGACGCGAAAACTCCAAATTCATTTCAAGAAGTTGCAAATCAGCTACAGAAAGCAAGCAAAAGAACATCCGCGTCTGGCACCCACACTAGTCTTCTGGTCTTCCCACCAGCGCGGAGCATGGTGCCTCCAATAGGATGTGGCTGGGAGCCCTCGTGAGGCCCAGGGGCGGCACTCAGGAGACTCTGGGGCGTGTATAGCCCCAACTCATTATTACGTGAGAGTGTCATGAGTGGAGACTTGAGAGGCGCATGGCCTTGACCATGGATAGAACTTCCGGAGGTGCTGGATGTTCCAGGCATTCTGGAAGGGGACCCCGTCCTGCGTCTCCAGGCGTGCGGCGCCAGGCCTGGAGACACGGGCGATCCTGAACGGGCCCTCCCACATAGGCGAGAGCTTGTGAAGCCCCTCCCTGGAGAGCACCCGCCTCAAGACGTGGTCACCCACCTCGAGGGTCCTGGAGTGGACGCTACAGTAGTGATACCGCCGCAGTGCCTACTGGTACCTCGCGGCATGGAGCGAGGCTTGGCGGCGGCCCTCCTCCCCCAGCACGAGGTCCATCCCCCACGAGGCGTCCTGGCGTGCCTCGTCAAACGCCAAGACCCGCGGGGAGCGATGTTTGACCTCATGAGGGAGGACCGCCTCAGCCCCGTAGACGAGGAAGAATGGGGTCTCGCCTGCGGGCTTGGTCACGGTGGTGCGGATGGACAACAACACGGACTGGAGCTCATCGAGCCAGCCCCTGCCGCAGGTCTCGAGTTTGCCTCGAGTTTCTTCTTGAAGCTCCTCCCCTTGAGGCCCCTCAGGACCTTCGCGTTGGTGTGCTCGGCTTGGTCGTTGCTTCACGGGTGTGCCACCGAAGCGTAGCATATCCGCGTTCCAAGGTTAGCAAAATATGTTTTGAAAAGGTTTCTCATGAACTGAGAGCCATTGTCAGTGATGATATGGTTGGGGATCCCGAAGCAGCTCATGAGGCCCTTGATGAACTTGACGCTCGAGCCAGCTGGGATGGTGCGCACGGGCTCCACCTTCGCCCATTTGGTGAACTTGTCGATGGCGACGTAGAGGTAGCGGTAGCCCCCGGCTGCTCGAGGGAATGGGCCCAGGATATCCAACCCCCAGACCGCGAACAAGCACGAGAGCGGAATGGTCTGGAGGCCCTGAGCAGGCTGGTGGATCTGTTTGGCATGGAACTGACATGCCTCGCAGGATCTCACCAGCTCAGTGGCATCGTTGAGCGTCGTGGGCTAGTAGAACCCATTGTGGGACGCCTTGCCCACGAGGGTGCGCGACGAGGAGTGATGCCCGCAGTCCCCGCTGTGGATTTCGGCCAGCGGCTCGCACCCCTGCTCCTTGGAGATGCACCGCAGGGAGACGTCGTTTGGGCGCCTTCGGTAGAGCTCGCCGTCCTAGATGCAGTACGCGGTGGCCTGGCGGGCCACACGTTCTGCGTCTTCCTCCTTCTCTAGCAAGGTGCCTTGGAGCAGGTACGCCTTGAACTCCTCGGTCCAGCACCCCTCCTGAGGTTCGAGCGCAAGGAGCAGGCAGGCCCCTGAGGTCAGGCCGCAGGCTGGGGCGCCCGAGGAGGGTGCCATGGGCGGCTCATTGTTACGGGCTCGATCTACTAGAGGCTCTGGATCAGATCTGGAAGGGGAGGAGAGAGGCAGGTAGGGTTTGGAGAAAGGGGAAAGGCGATAAGCAGAGGAAGGGCAGCTTCTCTCTGTCGATCCAGTTATGCATTCTTCGATGATCCACACTCTGGTAGCCTGGCTACTTAACAACACTCACAGGCATGCAGGCCTGGTTGGCCCAATGGCCCAAATACCCAACACACGCACACCAGCCCAAGTGGCAACGCCAACTGGCCACTCTCACTCGTTGTCATCTGGGTCCTGTCCCTCTCCTTGGCCTTCTGCTGGTGGGGTCACCCTTATAGGCGTGACATTCCCCCCCCCCCCGCCCTTGAGTCTCGGCTTGTCCCCAAGCCATGCTTTCTCGGAAACGACGACGAAGGTCAGCTGGTTCCTCCCAAGTTGCCAGAGAAGACGACAGCTTGCTCCACTGCACCAGGAATCGCGGGTGCATCTCCCCCTGCGTCTTGATGAGCTTTGTTGCCAAAATCACCTCTGGAGAGTGTTCGGCCTGCAACACAGAGTTAGCGGGTGGAAGGCTTGGACTTACAGGAACATCTGAGTTGATCGCCTTCTTGAGTTGAGAGACATGCACAACCGGGTGGATTTTACTGTCAGCTGGCAATTGGAGCTTGTATGCCACCTTCCCGATCCGTGCGACGACCCGGTATGGCCCGTAATATCTGAATGCCAGCTTCTGGTATGGCCTCTGGGCAATTGAAGTCTGGATGAATGGTTGAAGCTTCAAAAACACCAGATCCCCCACCTCAAAAGATCGATCCATGCGATGCTTGTCCGCTTGTTTCTTCATGCGATCATGCGCGTGCTTCAGCTGTTCCCGCAAGTGATCCATCATGACAGCTCTCTCTTGTAACCACGCCGTCAAGTCTCGCACTGAGCTTTCCTCTACAGGTAGCGCAAACTCTCGCCGCGGTGTCCATAGATCACTTCGAAGGAGTGCGCCTCAAATGACGGCAGTGAAAACCTGTATTGTACCAATATTCAGCCAAAAACAACCATTTGCTCCAGTTCTTCGGGCACGAGTGCACCGAACAACGCAGGTATCCTTCTAAACACTGAATCACCCTCTCGGTTTGCCCATCCGTCTGCGAATGATAAGATGAGCTCAATCTCAGTTCAGTGTGTGATAGCTTAAACAGTTCCTGCCAAAGCGCACTGGTGAAGATCATGCCCCTATCCGAAATGATGGCCAGGGGAAACCCATGCAAACGAAAAATGTTCTTCATGAATGCTTCTGCCACTGTCAGCGATGTGTAAGGATGTTTCATGGGTATGAAATGAGCATATTTCGAGAATTTGTCCACCAGCACCAAGATCACGTTCTGTCCTCTTGATGTCGGCAGCCCTTCGATGAAGTCGAGAGACACCACTGCCCACGGTCGTTTTGGAATGGGAAGAGGTTGCAGTAACCCAGCTGGAGAGATCCGCTCTGTCTTTGCTCTTTAGCAAATGTCGCATGATTTCACATATTGCTTGATCATGACCTTCATACCTTTCCAATAGAAGAGGTTTTTGACACGATGATAGGTAGCATAGAATCCTGAATGTCCCCCGATCGCGCTGTCGTGCAGAGCTTTGATCAAGGCCAATTGAGTAGTTTCATCAGAGCCAATCCAAATGCGTCCTTTGTGACGAATCACTCCATCTTGTAATGAATAATCACTGTCATTGCTTGGGTCCAGCGCTAGCTGTTCCAGTTTGCGCTGAGCCTCCGTGTCCTAACGATAACTCTCTGCCACAGCCTCGAGCCATGCTGGCCTACAAACTGAAATTGCCGTGAGCTCATCCACTTCCCAATGATCTCTTCTTGACAACACATCGGCTGCTTTGTTGGTGATGCCTGTTTGTACTGGATCTGAAACTGAAGAATTACAAGCTTGGTGAAGGCTCTCTGTTGAATTGGTGTGTTGATCAACGATCATCAAATGAAGCGAGGCTCTTTTGGTCTCTGACGCACAAGAACTTCGCGTGCTCTGAATCGGGCGCGGTGATCTACCGCAAGCATCAGTGCTAGGCATTCCTTTTCATATGCAGACAGGCCAAGGTTGCGTGGGGCGAGAGCTTTGCTCAAGTAAGCCAAAGGATGAGCATCCTGCATGAGCACCGCGCCCGCCCCCGTAGCTCTCGCATCCATCTCGACCACAAACTTCTTTGTGAAGTCTGGCAGCGCCAGCACTGGGGCTTGAACCAGAGCTTTCTTCAGTTCATTGAACGCTGTCTCAACCGTGGGTGTCCAGATAAATAAGGTGCCTTTCTTAAGCATGTCCGTCAAGGGGCGAGAAATGATGCCAAATTTTCTGACGAACTTACGGTAGTAGCCCGCCAGCCCCAAGAATTCTCGCAGTTTGCGCACTGATTCCGGACGTGGCCAATCACGGACTGACTCAATTTTGTTGTCATCTGTGGCAACCCCTTCGCCACTGATCTTGTGACCTAAGTACAGTATTTGTTGTTGGGCGAACGAACATTTCGAGCGTTTGACTTTCAGGCTATGTTCCTTCAATGTCTGCAGTACTTGCCTCAGCAGCCTCACATGCCCCTCCATGGTTGAGGAATGAATTAGTATATCATCCATGAAAACCAACACTCCATGGCGGAGCAAGGGTCCCAGCACTATATTCATCCCACCTTGGAATGTCGGTGGCCCTCCAATCACCCCATATGGCAACACTTTGAACTGAAAGTGCCCCTGGTGAGTTTTGAATGCAGTCTTTGGTTCGTCCTCCTCACGCAGCCTTATTTGGTGATAGCCTGCCCGTAGGTCTAGTTTGGGAAACCAGCGAGACCCTGCCAGCTCGTCCAAAAGTTCATCGATGATAGGCATAGGATAGGCACTTTTCACTGTGATTGCGTTCAGGTGCCGGTAATCGACGCACATTCGCCATGCCAGATCCTTCTTCTTGACAACAACACCGGGGATGAGAAAGGGCTCAAACTAGGAATAATCAACCCAGCCTTCAGCAGCTCTTTCACCTGAGCCTCGATTTTTGTCTTCTGTTCAGGTGTGTATCTGTAGAGTCTGACATTGACTAGTTTAGCTCCTGGGATAATGGGAATGACGTGATCCCACTCTCGATGCGGTGGCAAGGCTTTGGGTTCTTCGAATACCTCCTGAAATTCTTGTAACACTGCATGTATCTCAACTGGGACATGCTCAATAATCACTTCCTCTCCCACTGCATACAGACAAACTATGTGAGCCACGGCATTGGTCTCCTCCAGCGCACACAACTGAACACAAGTGATTGGTTGAACTTGCTGAAGCTGATTTTGCACCCCTATCAACTGGATCGTCTGTCCCTGGTACATAAACTTGAGTTGCTTTGCTGCCCAATCAATCCACATGGGCCCACATGATTCCAGCCAATCGATCCCCACCACCATATCATAATAGCCCAGCGCCAAAATTCTAAGATCTGTGGAGAACTCATACCCATGTGTTTGCCATTTGCAGTTGGGCACTACCCCAGAGCAAGATAAAGTGCCACCATCAGCTATCTTAACTGAAACTCTGTTCATCTCTTGCACTTGCAAGTTGAGTCTCTCTGCCACTGCCTCACTTAAGAAACTATGAGAGCTCCCGGAGTCGACCAGTATCAAGAGTTCTTGGCCACCAATTTGTCCGAGCAACCGAATAGTGCGTGGTGTTGTTTGTCCTATGGTAGCCACCTTGGATATGCACATCAACACATCGTCATCTGAATCCGGTTCTTGCACCGCAGGATCACCCTGTTCTGCTTGCAGCAATTCCAGTAACTCCTCCACTACGTGAAGCTGCACGGTAGGCCCGCACTGATGCCCTTGACCCCATCGTTCGCCACATTTGAAGCAGAGTCCCCGGGCCCGACGATAGTTACGCAGTGCTGCCACCCAATCCTCACCCCTGCCTGGGCGATCAGGAGGGTTGGCCGCGTCCGGTGCGCGGCGATCTTCGGCTGCCGCTGGCGGTCAGGGCAACATGCGTGCTGGTGGAGCACCAATCGCCAACAGAGGGCGTTGCGCCGGCGCCCGATGCTGCTGACCATCCTAGCACCTATATTCACGGCGCGACATCGCCTCCAAAAGCTCCTCCTGCAACGTAGCCAGAGAGAAGGCAGATTCCAAATCTTTTGGCTGATGAAGCATAACTACAGTTCTTATGTCGCTCTTAAGACCATCTAGGAACTGAGTGATAAAGTAGATGGGATCAAAAGCAGGGTTATGAGCTAAGATATGGTGCATCAATTCCTCAAACTTGGTCATGTAATCCCGTACGGTGCCCGACTGACCCAAGGTGTTAAACTGCCGAAGATGAGCTTGGTACTGCTCTCGGCCAAACTTGGAACATAGAGCTGTGCACAGAGATTCCCAAGTGAACGAAGCACTCTGCAATTCATGCAGCTGCAACCATCCGCTCGTTGTTCGTGAAATTGAGGGTGGCTACCGGACCCAAAGCTCTGGAGCGACCCCATAGACATCGAAGTACTTTTCACATCTAGTCTTCCAGAATTGTGGGTTTTCCCCATCAAAAGAGGGAAAATCCATCTTCGGCAAAGCCCAGTGCGCGTACTGAGATGGGTGGGTGTACAACATATCCTGATTAACTCTTTTCTCCCCCTCTAGACTCACTACACCACGGAAATCAGCAGAATTAAGCGATTGAGACTAGAACGCACCCTTGCCCGGAGGCGGCGCGAGGGTAGTGACCACCCCCGGTGCCTGGCCCCGGGAGTCGATGAACTCGCCGTGGCCACCTGGCCCGTGGTGCCCCGGGCTGTCGGATGCCGCCGGCGCGCCGTGCACCACTCGATCCGCGGACGGAGATGGCGGATCGGTCAAGGCGGGGTGGAGCGCGATCCGCCCCACTTGCGAACGGAGTTCGTCCAGTTGATAATGCAGATTGGTGACCGCCGGGCGCCACAGCTCCAGAGAGGTCTGGATGGCGTCGAGCCTAGCGTCGTTGGCGACGCAGCTATCGTTGACCGCCTTCGCCAACGCTGTGATTTGCTCCTCCATAGCCGCCGCCTGTGTCGCTTGCTTGGTGATGTAGCGGGGCTTGCGATACGGGTCCTCCAGGTCGCCTGACCTCTGATACCAATTGTTACGGGCTCGATCTACTGGAGGATCTGGATCAGATCTGGAAGGAAAGGAGGAGAGACGCAGGTAGGGTTTGGAGAAAGGGGAAAGGCGATAAGCAGAGGAAGGGCAGCTTCTCTCTGTCGATCCAGTTCTGTATTCTTCGATGATTCACACTCTGGTAGCCTGGCTACTTAACAACACTCACAGGCACGCAGGCCTGGTTGGCCCAATGGCCCAAATACCCAACACACGCACACCAGCCCAAGTGGCAACGCCAACTGGCCACTCTCACTCGCTGTCATCTGGGTCATGTCCCTCTCCTTGGCCTTCTGCTGGTGGGGTCACCCTTACAGGCGTGACACTCCTCCCGAAGCAGCGCTGGTCCTGTAGTGGGAGGAGCCGCCGATGGCTTGAAGAGCCGCTCCTCGAAGACGCCAGGCTTCTGGGGGTCGCGCCGGGATGCCCTCTTGGCGATATCGTCCGCCTCCTTGTTCGTGCCACGCGGTACGTGCTGCAATTACAAGCCCAAGAATCGTTTCTCAATTTTGCATACCTCTTCAAGGTATGCCTCCATGTGCTCGTCTTTTGGCTTGTACGCCTTGTTGAAGAAGTTGACGAGGAGCTGGGAGTCGCCCTTGATGGTGAGGCGCCTGACCCCCAGAGCCCCCGCGGCCTTGAGGCCGGCAATCAGGCCCTCGTAGTCGGCGATGTTGTTGAAGGAAATATGCCCTAGAGGCAATAATAAAGTTGTTATTTATATTTCCTTATATCATTGATAAATGTTTATTATTCATGTTAGAATTGTATTAACCGGAAACTTGATACATGTGTGAATACATAGGCAAACACAAAGTGTCCCTAGTATGCCTCTACTTGACTAGCTCGTTAATCAAAGATGGTTAAGTTTCCTGACCATAGACATGTGTTGTCATTTGATTAACGGGATCACATCATTAGGAGAATGATGTGATGGACAAGACACATCCATTAGCTTAGCATAATGATCGTTAAGTTTTACTGCTATTGCTTTCTTCATGACTTATACATATTTCTTTCACTATGAGATTATGCAACTCCCGAATACCTGAGGAACACCTTGTGTGCTATCAAACGTCACAACGTAACTGGGTGATTATAAAGATGCTCTACAGGTGTCTCCGAAGGTGTTTGTTGGGTTGGCATAGATCGAGATTAGGATTTGTCACTCCGAGTATCGGAGAGGTATCTCTGGGCCCTCTCGGTAATGCACATCATGATAAGCCTTGCAAGCAATGTAACTAATGAGTTAGTTGCGGGATGATGCATTACGGAACGAGTAAAGAGACTTGCCGGTAACGAGATTGAACTAGTTATGAGGATACCGATGATCGAATCTCGGGCAAGTAACATACCGATGACAAAGGGAATAACGTATGTTGTCATTGCGGTTTGACCGATAAAGATCTTCATAGAATATGTAGGTACCAATATGAGCATCCAGTTTCCGTTGTTGGTTATTGACCGGAGATGTGTCTTGGTCATGTCTACATAGTTCTCGAACCCGTAGGGTCCGCACGCTTAACATTCGATGACAATTTGTATTATGAGTTATGTGTTTTGGTGACCGAAGATTGTTCTGAGTCCGGGATGAGATCACGGACATGACGAGGAGTCTCGAAATGGTCGAGAGGTAAAGATTGATATATTGGACGAAAGTATTCGGACACCGCAATGGTTCCGGATCGTTTCGGGTACCGGGAGGTTATCGGAACCCCCCGGAAAGTAATGGGCCACTATGGGCCATAGGGAGAGAGGAGGCAGCCCACAAGGGTTGGACGCCCCACCGAACCCCCCGAGAAAGTAATGGGCCACTATGGGCCATAGGGGAGAGAGAAGGAAGCCCACAAGGGGTGGCCGCCCCCCCCCCCATGGGAGTCCGAATTGGACTAGGGGAGGGGGCGGCGGCCCCCTTTCCTTCTCCTCCTCCCTCTCCTTCCCCCTTTTCCCCTCCATGAGAAGGAATAAGAGGGGGGGCGAATCCTACTAGGACTAGGAGTCCTAGTAGGACTCCCACCACTTGGCGCGCCCCCTAGGGCCGGCCTCCTCCCTCTCTCTCCTTTATATACGTGGGCAGTTCCCAACGTAGCGAAGGAACTTTGGCAACGACCTGGGTAACATGTGGCAAAGATTTGATGGTAACTCTGAATTTGGGGTGCCGGATGGGGGCTTTGTTTAGGGCGTCTCGAGTCTTTTAGAATATGGGTTGCGGTGCGCGGCTAGGTATCAGCGAGGTGGTCACCGTGGCGGCATACATGGAGGGCGCGAGGGTCTTGGTCATAGTCGTGATCCGCCTTCATGTGACACCAGGGCTGATGGCGCTTTTGGCGGCGCCGCGCACACCAGGGCTGATGGCGCTTTTGGCGGCGCCGCGCAGATTGTGATTGATCATGCGTCGGTTCAGTAGCCACATGTTATTCGGCAATAAAAGGCGGTACAAGTGGCGGGGCAGCCGGTGACTTGGCTTCCTGATGCGGCACTAGCAGTGATGTGGCCATTAATCGCGGTGCCGCTGGAAAGTCCAACTTCTTTGGCTACTGTTCAAGACAAAGGAAGGAGAATTCTAGGTTGACCAAGCGAGTAAGGTGGCGAGAAAAGGGAGGGATTATTGTTTCTACTCTGGGGAGGTTGGTCACTCTGTGGTTGACTGTACAGCCGAGTTGTGTGATAATTGCTTGAAGCCGGACCATAAAACTGATGGTTTTCCACTTCTCACTATGCCTAAACATGTGGTAACGCCTTATGGTGTTCGCAGTTATAAATTGATGTTCTTTGAGACTCCGTGTTCAAAATCAAGTAGGCCACGCCTTGAAAGTGCAAGGATTGGGCGTGTGCAAGTAAAGGGAGGTTCTCTTTTGGAGGAGCAAGTGTTGCAACAACTCAAGAGACTTGTATCTGAGGAGTTTTGTTGGGCTCCAATGTTGATAGAAGACAATGTGTTTAAACCTCGAAGGTTGACTTCCCAAAGAAGGAAGATTTGGCATGGCTCATGGTGTTTGGTATTTGTAGTGTACCGAACAGTCCCTGTTTACTGGAGTTTGACGAGTGGTCTAGTAGTGAGCCTGAGAGTATATCGATGCATGAGATTTGGGTGAGGTGTCATAGGGCTCTATCTAAGCCACTGAATGACTTTATTGAGGTTTGGAGTATTAGCTCTTTGATTGAAAAAATGAAGGTGGTAGGCCCTTTACTCGTAAGCATGGGGTGGCTCGACTGCTTGTTAGAGTGGTTAATATCGATGAGGTTCTGGAGTATGTGTGTTGGTATTACAAGGGTGTTGGATATGATACCGGTTTGGAGATTGTGGGGTTTTCTTTCCCAAGTGATGACTCTCTTGATGGTGATCACATTGGCAAGTATGATGGGGATCCGAGCAAAGATAATGGTAGTGGAAAGGACAACTCTTTGGGCAATAGCAAAGGTGGTGAACGTACTGATACTTCGGGTAAAGCCAGTAATGTTATAAGTTCTCTGTTAATTACAACTACGGTGCCGACTTCAACTCCGACTTTGGGAGGTCGATTTGGATCATTTACAACGATCTCGACTCCTAGTCGCCTTTGGAGTGATCGAGTGGAGGGGGATGCGGTAGAGTAGGAGGCTCCATAGTCCACAGCTATCTCCACCCACTTCTCATGTTGCTTTGGTGACAACACAACATGATGTGCGCTCTAGTCCTACTGCGGAGAGGGCATGCACGGATCCTAGTTGTTCAGCGTCCTTGGCGGGCCCTTGATACCTTGCTAGGAAGGTAACTGTGGAGCCTTTGGAGCCGGTTATGAGGCAAGCAGCCTCGCGCCTCCTGCACCCAGGGTGTTCGCTTCACCGAGGTTGTCGCTCAGCCAGCCGGGTGCGTCGGGACCGAGGCAGGAAGCCTCTCGTGCACAGCCTGAGACATTTTAGCCGGTCCACCTAGCTGGGTTGCGGTCTAGGTTGTTCTCCCCTGCACCGAGGCCGTAGTCGCCAATTTGTGCGCCGGGGGCTGCGTGCTCCCCTCGGTTCACTAGGGGGGTCGTGGCTCACCATTCGTCGCTGATGTGGTGGCTTTTGGAGACATTCAGATTCCTACCACGATGGATAGGCATTCGAGTCAGTGGATTCAGGCGCAGATGGATGCTGATGAGTTGCGGATGGGTCGCGCCACGCAGGCGGCGAAGATCCACGACATCAAGTCTACCACAAGTACGTATGTTAATAAGTATTTTTTTTGTTTTAAAATTTTCTGAGGAAGAAATTATTTATGAAGCATCCAATATTAGGGTGTTGTTGGGTAAGAATAGTCATGAGGTAGCAGTATCTATTAAATGAATTGCTAGGTCCTAAGGCAAGACGAGCAATGATTATGTTAAAGAAAACTACTACCACACAACCAATGGAAGAGAGTGATTATGTAAATGAATTGCTTTAATCTGTTTTCAACCATCCTTATATGAACCCTAAGATCCAACTTAGAGACCCATTTAGTATCAAGTAGTTCATCAACTATTGGCATAGAAAATTTGCTTTTTATAGTCACTGCATTAAGCCTCCTGTAATCTACACAAAACCTCCATGTCCCATCCTTCTTTTTAACCAGCAAAACAGATGATGCAGAAGGAGACATGCTAGGTTTGACGATGCCTCCTATAATCTACACAAAACCTCCATGTCCCATCCTTCTTTTTAACCAGCAAAACAGATGATGCAGAAGGAGACATGCTACACTACTAGAAAAAGGGCTATAGATGGATTGACACTAATGGCGCACCAGAAAGATGGTGCGCCATTAGTATATACTAATGGCGCACCACCATCTGATGCGCCATTAGAGTTTAAACTACTAATGGCGCACCTTGCAATGGGTGCGCCATTAGTATCAAAAAAAAATTAACTAGTGCGCCTGTCCAAACATACTAATGGCGCATCCTGCCCAAGTGCGCCATTAGTAGTTGTAACTACTAATGGCGCACCTGCAAAGGTGCGCCATTAGTATAGAAACTTTTTTGAACTAGTGCGCCTATCCAAACATACTAATGGCGATCCTGCCCAAGTGCGCCATTAGTAGTTGTAATTTACTAATGGCGCACCGGCGGTGGGTGCGCCATTAGTATAGAATTTTTTGAACTAGTGCGCCTATCCAAACATACTAATGGCGATCCTGCTTAAGTGCGCCATTAGTAGTTGTAACTACTAATGGCGCACCATGAAAGAGGTGCGCCATTAGTAAGTGGGCAGCAACAAGATATTTGGGACAGCCTCTCCTACCCACATACTCACTTTCTCCCCACTTCATTCTCTCCACCTCCTCCTTGTCTCGGGTGCCTCCTCTTTTTCACCTCATTTCCACCATAGATTCATTCAAATTAAGTGGTTAAATTACCTTGTTTTAATAGATAAGTAAGGGGGAAAGCTATATTTAGGTTGTTCTCCCTACAACAATGTGCACATGCACTTTTTACGGCCTAGCTAGATCTATGTATGTTCGTGGTGTTGCATATGTTTGTGGTGTTGCATATGTGTTTGTGTTTGAGGTGTACGGTATTTGAAATGCGATAGTTGCCAATATTTTGCGGAATGTTGATTCATTTCCGTTCAAGTGAGAATTTTGGCATTAAGCATTCTTTTTGGTCCTATTTTTAGGGAAAGTCATGCCAAATTTTTGTTTGGTTCTAAAATATCGCTTTTTGCTCTACCCGTGGCGACCATGGTCCGCACGATGACCGAAGGCATCGTGAATAGGTTTTTGAGGTCCGCGAAGGCGAGATGCTTCAAAAGAACGAGACGGAGATAAGATGTCCGTGTCGAAGATGCAAGTGAAGAGCCTTATTGCGGACCCGGATTCCGGCAGGTGCGGGACCACCTGCTGTTGCGTGGTTTCATGGACGGCTATCGGTGGCAAGGTGATGAAGATGACTACGAAGTCGCCCATGCGGGCGGGCAAGAAATGAGGAAGGGCAGCAAGACAACCACCGCGGCTCGGGCGGAGAGAAGACGAAGAATCCCTGTGAGATGATCACGATCGTGATGTTGTATACAGATCATCATGTAGAAGATGCAGGACATGATGATGAGGAAGATGCGGAGCAGCGACGGGCATGATCATGAAGATGATGATGCGGCGGAGCGACGACGCTGGACCATCGATGGGCTGGGTGCAGGACCCTCATATTCAAGAGCTGCTTCTCAAGCGCACGGATAACGCAAGAGCTGCCGCCAAGAGAAAGCCAAGATGGATCAACTTGAGTTAGACGCGTTACTCCATTGTATGAAGGATGCAGCCCGAGGATACCCGCCGAAAGTAACGCCATGGCTCGAGATGAAGGTAAAACACAAAATGACCGACGATGCTTCGACGAGAACATGTCATTCGCACGAACGTCTTCCCAAGGGGAACAAGTGCCCGACCAGTTTGAGGAGGCGAGGAAAATCGTGTGTCCTCTCGATTTACCGCGACGTGAAATACCATGTGTGCATGAACAATTGCATCATTTATCGGGACGAGCACGCGGAGTCTACCATATGTCCGGTGTCTTGGCGCCACTCGATACAAGAAGAGGAAGAAAGCTCCTCGAAAAGTGGTGTGGTACTTTCCGATCACTCGCGTCTGCAGCGCTATTTCATGGACCCTAAGGTAGCAAAGCTCCTGCGCTGGCACGCGGATAGGGAGGAGAAGAAGCGGAAGATGACGCAAATGATCCGGAGATAGATAAAAAGACAAGATGCTGAGTCACCCTAAGGATGCGAGCGGTGGCAAGCGTTGAACTTCAAGACTCGGAATTTGGGAACGATCCAAGGAACATCGTCTTGGGCGCGAGCACCGATGGAGTCAATCCGTTTGGCAGCCGAGAAGCACACATAGCACCTGGCATGTGTTTGTGTGGATGTACAACCTTCCCCTGGTTGTGCATGAAGAGGAAGTACATTCACATGAGTATGCTAATTGAAGGGCCGAAACAACCAGGGAACGACATCAATCAGATCGGGGCTGCTGAAAGAGGAGCTTGACACGCTGTGGAAAACGCCCCAATACGTGGGACGCCGCAGAGAAAGAATATTTCCCTATGAGAGCCGCAGACCGCTCACGACGGTGCACGACTATCTCGATTACGGATATCTCGGGCAGGTAGTCCACGGATCTTTTGGATGCGTAAGGTGCATGGATGACACAACGATCGCCAGCTAGATAGATATCCGGGTCTTGAAAACCGTGTTCATGGGACATCGAAGGTGGCTTCGCGACGATGACCCGTGGAGGAAACGCAAGGATCTGTTCGATGGTGAAACCGAACTCAAAACGCCGATGTACGAGGAGCGGCGAGGAAATAGACAAGCTGTTGAAAAATTGGAAAGACTGCCCACCGCCGAAAGAAGCAAAAGGCGCCAGAGCCGAAAGAAGCGAAGGCGCCAGAGCCGCTCTGAAGGTATGAAAACGAGGTCTGTTTTCGGGACTTGCCGATCGAAGATCCACCGTGTGCCTCACAGCCTTGATGTCATGCATATCACGAAGAACGTGTGCGAGAGTCTGCTTGGTACCCTGCTCAACATGCCAGAGAGGACCAAAGATGGGCCGAAAGCAAGGGCAGACTTGAAATCAATGGGCATCAGGCAGGAGCTTCACGCTATATATGATGATGATGATGATGATGATGATGATGATGATGATGAGGCGAAGCAGGACACAGAAAGTCGTCGCAAAGGCAAAAGGCCAAGAATACCGGAAATGACTACCCTCCCGCGTGCTTCACTCTAAGTCGAGGAGATCGAGCAGTTTTCACCTGCCTCCTAGGAGTAAAACTTCCTTACGGTTACGCTGGGAAGATAAGCAGATACCTAGACCCAGTGAAGCGAAGTTCAGCGGGATGAAGTCTCACGATATCACGCGTCTTGATGACGCAGATACTTCCGGTTGCAATCCATTGGGATCATGGACGCGCACATCCGTGAAACGCTATTTGGCCTATGCAACTTCTTCGACGCCATCTCTCGGAAGTCGATTGGCGTGAGGCAACTCGAAGGCTACGAGGAAGAGATCATGGTGATACTATGCGAGCTTGAGATGTACTTCCGCCCGCATTCTTCGACGTTATGGTGCATCCGCTGGTCCATATAGTGGAGGATATCATCCAACTCGGGCCGACGTTCCTGCACAGCATGATGCCGCTCGAAAGGATGAATGGTGTCATCAAAGGATACGTTCGCAACATGTCACGCCCAGAAGGAAGCATAGCCGGGGCTTTTCGATCGAAGAGTGCATCTCCCATCGCACGAATTATCTAGGTACCGAGAACCCGCTGGTCTGCCCGTCAACAGCACCTCGGTAGGCTCGCTGGATGGGGTCACCGTGAGGGTCGCCATGAAATGCATGTCGACTTTGAGGGTCGACTCACCGACTTTGAAAGAGCAAACCTAGTCGCGCTACAACACATAGACGTGGTCGATCCTTGGGTGGTAGAGCACAAAACCTTTATTAAAAGACGACAATGACCGAGGCCAACAGAGGATGGACGGAGATACACTCAAAGAGCACAACTCATGTTTCACGCGTTGGTTCAAGCATAAGCTTCGTTGCACCCTTTACATGAGGATTCTTTCGCGGAAGAACAACTCATATTCGCCTTGTCACAGGCGCCGAGCACAACCTCGATGACCTATGAGGCGCACGATATCAACGCTACACATTCTACACCGAGGCCAAGGACATGAAGAGCGATGGTTATCGTAACTCCGGGTAACGATGGAATCCTACACCGGTAACGACAAGGACAGATACTACGGAAGGATCGAGGAGATCTGGGAGCTGAGCTACGCTGGAGAGAAGGTCCCGATGTTCCGTGTCAGATGGGCCAAGAACGTCATAAAATAAGACCGGTATTTCACCACCATGGTTATACCCGAAGCCAAATCCAAGACCGCGGGCGCAAACGTCACCGTGAAAAATGAGCCATGGGTACTGGCTTCCCAAGTGGACCAATGCTTCTTCATTACCGACCCGCCAAAGCCCAGTCATGTTGTCGTGAGGAGAGGCAAAAGGAAGATCATCGGAATGGATGGAGTAGCCAATGAGCAAGACACGGTGCCAATAGGTGTGTCTGAGATTCTTTGTTGATTATGATGGAACTGTAGAAAAAATTCAGGGTATTGGGAGGTTATCGACAGAGCCTCTTTGTGATTTTAGATGAAGGGGCCGACACAGCGCCAATGCCTGATGTTATTAGAGCCTCTTTGTGATTTTTGAACCAAGTATGTTACGAACATTCGATGGATGTGTTTGATGTAGAGTTCGACATTGGTTTGGAGTCAAACTTTTTTTTGTTTCTATTGTAACAATTCATCAACTTAGCCAACCAGTGGATTGGTTCTATCAGATCTACATGTTTCTTTCCTTGCTTTAATTGTGTACCACTTAATCTTTTGCATCTTTCCTTTGTACATTCATAAATAAAGGCTGGAGTGCTGGACTTAAGCATCTTACCTTAACTGTTGCAAACGTTGATATTTTTGTGTAAATAAAGGCTGTTGTACTACTTGTGATGCTGCTGCTAGTTGTGATTTTGTCAAGTGATGCTGCTGCTACTTGTGATCTTCTAAAATGACCCCTTTCTCCTGAAACGTTGATTAATTTCGTTTCGGTTGAGAAATGGGGCACTCCTAGGTCAAGAAAATTAGCAAAGGTCATGCCCAATTTTCTTGACCTAGAAGGTGCCCGATTCTCAACCGAAATAAAAATTAATTTGCTTTAGTGGTTGGATTAGTTTAGTATTTTATTCACACACTCGAGACACCCTTGCTTGACATGTGTTTGAACACCTCATGTGTAGTAAAAAGTAATTACAGATACACTCACCCACATAAGTATTCAGCACAATGAAAAATAGTACAAATTAAGGAAAGGCAATACCATTTCAGACGCTTGTCTTCTAAAAAGAAGAGTGAACTTTCTAGACACACCCTCAAGAACTAGGTTACCCCGAGAACGTGGACTTGGACCTTAGCAACAACACACTAACAGGTTCTATCCCAAAACACCTAGGCAATATCACAAACATCTCTCAATTGTTCCTTGACAATAACCAACTTTTTGGCGACATTCCTCGAGAATTAGGTTATTTGGTCAACTTAGAGATCTTGTTCCTTGACAATAACCAACTTTTTGACCAAACTTTGTTTCTATTTAGAGAGAAACATGGCCCACAACGATGAGGCCGGGGGTTCGGGCGGCAAGGCATTTTGGGAGCTGTCCCAGGAGATGGAGGAACAACCTCACTTGTATGAGGCCGCCGCCTTCCCCACCGATCCTGAGACCACGGATGGTGCCACCGAGGATGACCACACTGATGCCACCACCGATGGTGCCGAGGATGCCACCACTGATGATGGCGGTGCATGCACAGATGGCAGCCAACCAAGAGGCAAATGAAGGACGGCGCCCGATCGTGCTCCGCACCTCAAGGAGGAAGTTATTGAAGTGGACTCCAACGGAATCCAACGGCGCCGAACGAATAGTCAAGGGTACTCGCTTCAGCTCGGGTGCATTGTCCGGAGCACCGCCTCGATCAACACCGAGAACCCGAGGCATCTGACCGAGGGAATTTGCGCAACCTCCTCTTCAAGCTGCACGAACGATACAAGTTCCCGCTGAATTTGAAAACACAAGCCTCAAAGGGAATAAAGTGAACAATGTTGCCCTCACGAAGATGAGCAAGGCCCCGTCTACTTGGAAAAGCAATGTGAAGAGAATGATCGAGAAAGGTGAGAGTTATCGGAAGATCAAGGAGAAAATCCTTCGATCACCGAAGATGACTACAACGACTTCAAGATCAATTCCTCGAGCACCGCAAGCTCCCAATCAAGTGAGTGGGGGAAACAAATGCGGGAGCTGAACATAGGGGAACACACACTCGGTCCCGGCGGTTACAGAGTGGCGGAGCCTATATGGGACAAGGAGGAGGCAGACCGTGCCGAGCAAGGCCTACCGCCCCTCTTCGATACATACGGTGACAAGCAGACCAGGAACTTTGTCAGGGCCCGGTACAAGAAGGACCCGAAAACAAAGGAGCTTACCACGGATCTGAAGACCAGGCAGCTTGAGCTTGTTTTGGTAAGGAATACACCCCCGCGTAATTAGCTCCATATGGTTGCATTCTAATTAATGAAGCCAATTTCTAAATGGTTCACATTCCTTCATTTGGCGATCGAAAGTAGTAGCGGGGTCGACTCAGAGCAACCCTTGGGACACCACTCTAAATAGGGGTTGAATGTAATGAAGAACAAGGATAAGCTCAGTAAGCCGACGTCAGCTGGTCGTGTGGCCGGCAAAGGCTTGTCGACAAAATGGGGGTCATACTATACCGCTGGTGTGCGGAAGGAGAAAAAGACCAGCTCGGAAAGCCAGCGCGAGAGGTTCAAGAACTCAAGGCACAGGTGGCGCGGATTCGGAGATTGTCCAAGAGCAAGTGGAACAACGACTCGGAGCGGCGATCACCGCCCTTGTGCCTACCTTGATCTCGGGTTGAGGCGTGGATTGCGGGCGCCAACAGGGCCGCCCGATTCCTAGCTTCACGGCCAGCAACTTCGATAATGCGATGGCGGGCTATTGGTGCCTCCGGCGAGGCGGCATTGGTGTCTCCGACGCCGCATGAGAGCTTAATGCACCGGGTGTACGCCGCCGGCACCTCGCAGCAAGCGCCCCTCCGTCAGCTGCACGCCGCCGTTGGCGGTGCCTCTACATTAGCCGAGCTCGACGCCATCATCACGGTAACTAATTGTTTCTCTCGCCGATGACTTCATCTCCTTGCCTTTGATCGGGCATCCCCGACGCCCTACATGTTTTCGAGGGCGCCGCCGACGTTCCGTGCACTCTCCTCCACTTCGTGAACAACGAGTTGGTCGGTGTCGCCAAGGGCAAAATCGCTCAACCGGCAACCCTTGTTCCACGGTACCCATATGCCACCCAACTTGTTTAGGGTTCAACTGGTTCGGTGCTGCCAGGCTGCGACGACTTGTTACCTCCGAATCGACCCGTCGGGCCGACGATGATGACGTGATGACCCTCGGCGCTGCTGAGCTGGCCCCTGCTTTGGCCGAAGAGCAGATTTGTTTGGGGCGGGGACACCACCCAAAGACAACACCGCCGGTCGTAAGCCGGCGCCAAGTCGGCCCCATGGCAAGACCGCCAGAACGGTGCGGACATCCCTATGCCATGGATCCAAACATGCATATGGCACAGGATCGTAACGACGACGACGACTATGATACATTTGGCAACGCCGATCAAGTACTTTGCCGAGCATGGGTACGATGGCGACTTCATGGGGCCTCCTTCTCAAGAACCAAACCCAACAAAAGACGTGTGCGATCTAGCTCGCATCGCTGGAGAAGCCGAAGTTAACAGCGCCGTCTGGCGCTCAACTCTCGTGAGACGCCCCACTGCCGACTTCACCGAGCCTCGGATAGGCGAGGTGCGAAATATTATCAGCCCCAACACACTCAAGAAGGCGGTGCGTGAGCAAAACTCGGTCCCATTACAGAGAAGAAGAAGGCACGCAAAAGAAAGACTAAGAAGGGTGCGAGCCAGCTGGCACCGAGTACGATCCGTGCTCAGGACGGGCCACCTTCACCGCAGGATATCTCGAGGAGGGTGCATGTGGCGGGTAGGGCGATGCTACCGACAAATATGCTCAATGCTGCAACCGGTGCTATGCGGAGTCTGCATGACAGTGTTCTTTCTTTGGAGAAGCGGCGTCTCAGGGAGAAGGGTGTGGCATACCCGGTTTTCGCGGCCAAGGTGCCAGAGGGCAAGGGCTTTGTGGATAACTCCATCGGGCGTACGATCGTCCTGCGTTTTGATGACATCCACGCTATGTTGAACCTTCATCCGCTGCACTACACCTTCGCTCGCTATTTTCGCTGAGTATGGAGATGCGGATCATTCGCGACAAGACCCGGACATCATGATAGTTGACCCTTCTACATGTGTGCCAAGATCTTGGGCAGCGCTGGGACCGCAAGTCGCGAAGTTCTTACCTCAAGGCGTCATTCGCAAACCAAGATAAGGATAACTTCCTCGTGCCTTACTTTCCCGAGTAAGTCCTCCCTCAACCGCCCGTAACATATGAATTCTTACATTTCGATCGTTTTTATTTTAACGTTCCGTGTTTTCTCTGATGACACGTTGCACGCCATCCTCCTAAGCCCCAAATATTCCATGGCCACGATTTCGACCCGGACCGTCATCGAACGTAGACTACACAAATGTCAAGAAGGTTCTTGATGATGTTCTCCCGCCACGCCAAATCTGGAGGCACCTTCACCAGGCCTATTCGTAAGCACGACAAGCACGTGTTCTCCCACAACACGACGCTCGCTGCGTCAAGCAGTCCGCCGGGCGGTCGAAGGGTGCCTACTACGCCATCCATCACATGCAGGCGATCGTGACGAGACCATCATCAACTTCGCTACCGAGTAAACTCCAAGATTGGGCGCGGCGTGTCGGCAATCCAGACGCGGACCTCCGACAAGAATTCTTTCGCATCCAATGGAGTTTGCGGAAATCATCCATCAAGATGTCCTTCGTACCTGGGCAGTTCTACCTCGAAATCAACCGTCCAACAGTGACATCGACACAATGCTATTTAATGCAGGATGACAACGCCTGCTCTTTCATGACTCCCACGATAGACGGCGGCTTCATCCACGCTCCGTCCCTTGAGTCGAGTTGTCTAGTTCTGAAACATCGATTGGCTCATGTTGTAATTAAACTTTAATGAACATGTAGTATGTCTCTTTGGTTTCGAGAGTCGTTCAACTTAGATGTAATCGATGCTATTAATGTCTTGCTTTTCTCTTCCGATCGTTCTGTTGCATACTTATATATTGCTTATGTATTGTCTGTGAATTGGTACTAACGTTTCGTTTGGCTAGTGCATAGCGATGCCGACGTATGTCGTGTACAAGGGTAAGGTTCCCGGAGTCTACGATGACTGGGAGGAGTGTCGGAGACAGGTTCACCGATTCAGCGGTAACAATTACAAAGGGTACACCACTAGGGCCGAGGCCGAATCTAGATACGCCCGCTATCTAGCGGGAGAGGGGAGGGAGCGTTGGAGGAACCGGATGAAGACGAGTTTCATCGTGATGATGCTCATCGTGATGACCGCAGCTCTCTTCTATGTGATGGTAGTTTAGATGATCGATATCGACTTGTAATGTGAAGACAAACTCGCTACTCGCGGTCTCGAGACTTGTAATATAATGTTCTATCTTTGTTCGGTCTTTTCAATTCGGAGACTAATATGATGAATTGTATTCGGAGACTAATATGATGAGTTGTATTCAAAGACTAATCTTCTATTGTATTTGATGAATCTATTGTTGATGTGTGTTGTCTATATTTTGTCAAATTATACATTTTGTAACCTGTCCAAAAACAGAAAATAAAAAATAAAAAAACCTAATATTCATACTAATGGCGATCACATGACAGTGCGCCATTAGTATGACAGTGCATACTAATGGCGATCATGGGTAGTGCGCCATTAGTATACCATGTTACTAATGGCGCATCCAGAGGTGGTGCACCATTAGTATGCCAAAGCACCTGGGTATACATGCCCCCTGGAAGGCATGCTAATGGCGCACCCTGGCATATACTAATGGCGCACCAGGTGGTGCGCCATTAGTATACCAGATACTAATGGCGCACCAGGAGGTGCGCCATTAGTAAAAATTACTAATGGCGTGCTATTAATGGCGCACCAGTGATGCGCCATTAATGGCCAAATTAGGTGCGCCATTAGTAGTGGTTTTTCTAGTAGTGCTAGGTTTGACGATGCCTGGTGCAATTATTTCAGCCACCCGTCTCTCAATCTCATCCTTCTAAAGAGGTGATTATCTATAAGGTCTGGAATCGACTAGTGCACTGCTTAGAAGAACATCGCATGGTGAAACTCTCTATGAAGTGGTAGCCCAGCTTGTGGTTCTTGGAATATGTCCTGAAATTGTCCAAGAGTTATCTAAATACATTCTAGTACAGGGGAATTTCAGTTTCAGAACTAGAAGACAGAACAGATGCAACCCAAATTTCATTCCCTTTATGGCATTTAACAACTTGCTCCAAGGTGGATTTTTCTAATTGAGTAACTGGGGTTTCCTGTAAACCTTGCATAGTTACATCTTTTTCCCCGCATTTGAAACTGGATCCACTTTTCCTCCCAATGACAAACCATGGGATCCCATTGAGAAAGGCAGTCCATCCCTAGTATAGCATCATAAACCCCCCCCCCCCCCCTTGATAATTTTCATTTTAGTAGTAAACATGTGCCCATGAATTGTGACATCCTTGCTTAATAGGAACGATAGACTACTCATATCAATAAGGAATTCTTTCTTTTCCCGGAGCCCATTCATAAGGAACCTCAAAGTTAAGCATGATTGGCTTGGAACAATTTGATGATTGGTGACTGACTATGAAGTTGATCCTGGATGCGCACGAGGGAGGACAAAGTACGCAAGAAATACTCGACGCTCGGCGTGTCCTGCTGTCTTTCCAACGGCGGCGGCAGATCGTGTGTCTCCGCGAGCAGCTTGCCAACATCTCCTTCACGCTCGAGGGATGGGTCTTCTTTGAGCGGTGTTGTGCCCTCTTCATCCTCCGCGGGCTCGTCTGCTTCAAGCTTGTCCGCTGGATCGCCATCCGTCGGTCCTGCTACATCGCCTGTCGTCACACGCGCTCCCATGCTGTCGCAGCGGATGGTGACACACGCTCAGGCTGGCGTGTTCCACCCCAACCGAGCTACTACGACGCGGCCACGGCTTCCTCCACGTCGACGATCTCGCCGGTTCCCAGCTCTGTTCAGGTGGCCGTCCGCGACCCCAACTGGTTGGCGGCCATGCGCGAAGAGTACACTCCTTCGTCGGCAACAGGACCTAGGACTTGGTGCCTCACCCGCCCGGCACCAATCTTATCACCGGCAAGTGGATCTTCAATCAAAAAATGCGCGCCGATGGCTCGCTCGAGCGCTACAAGGCATGGTGGGTCGTCTGCGGCTTTCGCCAGCACATCGGCGTCGACTACGGCGAGACCTTCTCGCCCGTTGTCAAGCCGGCCACCATCCGCGCCGTCCTCACCATCGCCGCCTCGCGTCGATGGCCCGTTCACCAGTTGGATGTCAAGAACGCATTCCTCCACGGCATGCTCTCGGAGGAGGTCTACTGTCTTCAACCCGACAATTGGCTTTGCCGCCACACGCTCTGACTCCTCGCTGTTCACGATGGCGTGTGGTGCCGACGCCGCGTTCCTCCTGCTCTATGTGGACGACATCGTGCTCACGGCCTCTTTGCCGGCGCTTCTCCAACGCATCGTCCGACAGCTCACGGGCGAGTTTGCCATGAAGGATATGGGGGCACTGCACTTCTTGCTTGGCATACGTGTCACCCGCATGGCTGCTGGCTTCTTCATGTGTTAGCAGCAGTATGCACAGGAGGTGCTCGAGCGTGCTGGCATGGACACTTGCAAGCCTTCGCCAACCGCCATTGACACCAAGGGAAGCTGCCACAAGTGGATGGTCCCTGCGCCGACAATCCCTCCGCCTACCAGAGCCTCGCCGGAGCGCTCCAGTACCTCACCATCACGCGCCCCGAGCTTGCCTACGCCATCCAACAAATCTGCTTGCACATGCACGACCCGCGCATCTGCCATCAGAACCTGATCAAGAGGGTGCTTCGCTATGTGCGTGGCACACCAGCTCCTGGCCTGCTTCTTCGCGCCTCGTCGAACTTGGAACTTCGCGCCTTCACCGACGCGGACTGAGCCGACTGCCCCGACACGCGCCGCTCAATTTCCGGCTTCTGCGTCTACCTAGGCGATGCCCTGGTATCGTGCTCCTCCAAGCGCCAGGCGACTGTGTCCAGGTCCAGCGCCGAGGCCGAGTACCGCGGCGTCGCCAACATCGTCGTTGAGTGTGTGTGGCTCAGACAGCTGCTTGGTGAGCTGCTCGCTCCGGTGACCAAGGCCACGCTGGTGTTCTCCAACAACGTCTCGGCGGTCTATCTGTCGGCCAATCCTGTTCACCACCGGCGGACCTAGAATGTGGAGCTAGACATACACTTCGTGCGCGAACGCTTTTCTCTCGGTCAGTTTCGCGTCCTCCACATCCCCACGGCGTAGCAGCTCGCTGATGTGATGACCAAAGACCTGCCCCGGGACATTTTTCTTCAGTTTTGGACCAGTTTTTGCGTCGCCCCAGCCGACATCACGACTGCGGGGGGTGATAGACTGTACGTATTGTAGCTCTTGTATAGCAGTTGTAAACCAGCCCTGTGTACGCCACGACCACGATGCCCGCGTAGTGGTGCACGATGGCTAGAGTAGTGGCGCACGATCAGCCAATGGTGCTCTCTGTAACCTGTATATATCGCCCCATCGATGGAAAAATGAAGTGTGTTGAGTCTCCTATCTAGCTTGCTCCTTAACAGATCTAAGCACTCAATTGCATCATCAACAATGTGCACATCAACAAGGATGCCAAGAAGGTCAGCGCCAAGGGGAAGCAGCGTCATTGTGGCCATTCGCAGCCAATGATGAAGGTTACTCATTCCGTTTCTAGCGGCACATGGTTGTGGCTGCCATAATCAATGTCCAGAAGATTGTGGAGTCTATATCTTGAAGTTCCTATTTGTGTCTGCTCTGCGAGACAGCTATGGCCCAGAATGTGAAGGGCAGGCGCCATGCACTGTGCGGAAACCTTGATACGTCAGTAGGTATGTGGAGTTGTTGTGGGTTCATGGGCTTGCTGAGTATAGCAGGTGGGTTGGGAATAATCCACGGGAGAGTGAGTGTGATTTTCACTTGGTTTCCCCCTTAAAATCTGGGAACAGAACTTGGAAATACTGAGTTCATTTACTTCTCATGAAAATACGGTAATGTTTTTCTCGGAAAGGGGGAACTGCCATGTTCCTCGAAGAAAACCTAGCCATCACTTCTGTATGTACCTTCCATCTAGTATTGCTGAAAACCGCTGAATCGGCATTGAGAAGATCGTCAAGCTCATCAAGATCTTGTTTTACTTGCAGAATCAACTTACACATGGTTGCATCATTGGTGGCATTGAAAATACAGTTACGCTTTCTTGCATCATCAACGATATCTTCCCAGACAGTCCCACCTTTAGACAATGTATTAGCATTCCCAACAATCCAAAGACAGTGCCTACATTAAATAAAGCATCAATCTGATGGTTAAAACTTATAAGTTTGACATTTCTCAAGTTTCAAAATTGTAAAACAAAATATTGATGTGCACCTTGCTCTAGTCAGAGCAACATTGGTTCTCTGGTTATTAGCAAGAAATCCAACAGCTCCTCTCCCTTTGGATCTAACAGTCGATAATATGATTACATCATCCTCTTTGCCTTGAAAACCATCAATGGACTTGATCAGCACATGAAAACCATCACATTTTTCGTATTTGTTGCCGAGCCTACATTTAATTTCATCAACTAGAGAACTATATGGAGAGACCACGCCGATGCTGAACCCTTGACCTGATCTTTCCCAAGCTGCAGAAAAAAAAACTCAGGACCGATATGTCCACATATCTTTACAGGTCAATTTATGCACAAGACTAGTCGGATAATTTTTGCCAATAATTGACTAACGTAGGTTCACACAGAACATAGAAAATTACTAGTGGGTACGGGTATACCAGAGGGTTTCAAGTTAGGATGCCATGGTTAAAAATAAGATAGGGTTTCAGCTTGGGACATTTAAAGATGGTTTGAATCAGGTGCAGAACTACAGCAACTTCAACCATGTTCCTCCAACTCTTTCTAGTGCCCTCTTTGTCCTCCCTTCCATCAACAACATTTATAAAAGTGTAGCTGCCAAAAGGGAGGCTTGTGTATTCCTTATTATACAGAGGAGACAACACATTTGGACCATCTAAAATTTTCCTCCCATAGAACTGAGCAATTGGAAATAAGCCGATGCAAGGATCCATGCGATACTGTATATTCAACAAATGCTTCTCAAAGTTCATCATAACCAATCTCTGGAAAAGACTTCTTCCAAATCCAGATTCTTTGCATACCTGAAGATAAACAATGAATGGTATGAATTAAGGAATCAAAATATACAGTATAAAGAGGTCAAGAGAAAACCTTACTTGGCTTTTAACCATTGCATTTAGCTGGCAGTCATCTCCTGCCAAAACAACATGTTTCAACCCATGCAGACGTAGTGGGATCACCAACTCACTCCCACACTTGAGCAGCCTCATCGACAATTAACACATCAAGGGGTGCGATCTCCATGTGATGTAGTCGATAAGAGCTAGAGGTGGTACAGAAAATAAGCGTTGCATTACGCATGCAGTACCTTTGGACCCAGTTTCTGTCTACTCCACTTGGTAAATTAAGCGACTGCTGAAGATCCTTCAGCAATATAAGGCATGTGGACCTTGCTCCATCCAGTTCCTTCTCAATAAAAGGAATAGGCTGCACGCAAACAGAGTTTCCAGCTGAACATCCACCAAGGACTCTTTTTAAGCTCTCATCAGTCAAATTTACATCGCACAGAAGGGCATCAATATTTTTTTAGCATATTAAACAATTTAGATATACTACTGATGCTATCACATGAAAAGCATCTTCCAGGAAGGTGAATCCACAAATTCATTATGCATCTTATAAGACCTTTTGCTGTCACATCAAATTGCTTCTTTAGGAAGTCCAAAAAGCACACGGGATCACCACTTCCATCATCCTCAAAAAGCATATCATACTGAGAACCAGAACCACAGTCTTCAAAAAATGATGCCATTGAAGCTAATCTATACTCCCATCCAGACAATCGTGAAAAGCACCGAACAAGTTCTTCCACATGAAAATCCAAGAAAACATCATGAAGATCCTCCGTGATATCCATATTATACTTGTTCCCAAATAGCAAGACCTCTCCAAGAGAAACGGGCAGACCATTTTCATCAATATGTTCAGTGAAATCCTTCAAGTTTTGAAGAAAACGGGTGCAAACTCCAGTGACAGCAACATTTGTGGGAGCACATGTTAGAGTTCTGCATTTCAAACAAGTCAATGCCCACAATAAAGCACTAACCATCTTGGTCTTTCCTGCACCTGGTGGACCCCATATAAGCTTTATGAGATTCATATGCTTACATTGTTCAGCCGAGATGACAGATCTAATAGCATCCACTTGCGTTTGGTTAAGACTTATTGATACTAATTTGTCGATAAAAGAAGACAAACAGTCCCCATCCTGTTTAACACAGATACCACAGACATCATCACCCTACAACGGAACCAACAAAGGGAAGCTTAAAAAGTTAGCTACTGATCGTAATAAAAATATTGAGTTAAATTCAAAGGCAAGTATGGAAGTTATATTACCGGATTTGTGGGGGCTAAGAGAGACTTGATAACTGTGAAGTTGTTATTCATGTGTGTATCAAAGCAAAGTGCTTTCCATATCCACATGTTTGTCATGATGTTATTGACAAATATTGTGTGCCTGAGTTTACTCATATCTTGCTCCAAATCAATATCCTTTGGAACCTTAATTCTAAACCCCTTCCGGTATTCATTATCCATAGAAACCTCAGTAACCATTGCCAAGCAATAGATCACACCATTGCGGCTGAAGTCCTCTGCAGCTTCAGGTTTTATGTTGGACAAAATAAATATGTCACCCTTCCTTGCAGTATAAGACTCAGTACAAGTATCAGCCTCATTGTCCCAGAAATCCACATCCATGAAGTACGATCCTGATTTCCCTGCCACCTCCATAGAAAGTATTCTCGAAGAGGGTGCTTCTGTGACGAGTTCAAGGCATGAACATAGTTCCGACCTTGTTTCTTCGAGCAGAGGTGCACGGTATGATTTGAAATAGTGATCAAGTGACTTGAAGGTGCAGGGAATAGTATCAACCTACAATAAAAATAGTTTACAATGAAAATATGATTAAACTAAGCAAAAATATCCTGAATGCAACAGCTTGAGCGCACAAATAGCATGTGAGCAGCAGAACAGCCATGTGACAAAAACAGCCATGAGCGCACAAATTTCATCTATTGCAAAACAAGTATCGATACTGGACTAAAGCTTGCTCATGTCATAAGGACTCAAGAAGGTAACTGCAATCAACCATCAATATGATTTGTCAACTTCAGAATATTACTAATCGTAAAATAATTTATAATTTCGGCCACCAACTTATACAACAGCTAAATGGCATTGCATGTATATATATAGCTGTCCCATTAGGCAACAGAAATAATATCTCCCACTAGCCCTTCAGAACTTGATGAGTAGCACCTGCATTATAGTGTTGTCTACACTTTTATGGAATCAAACACAGGCTAGATCATGCCACAGGCCGCTATAACACTTTGCAAAAGATGGTCATCACAGAGATAGCTAATCTAGTGTGTGACTCCTGTAAACAACAAAGCACGGCATCTCCAACAATAGTAATGAAATCAACCATTTGGGAAAAATATTCAGATAATTGAGCTGGCTGGAATCAGATACATATGCCACCAACAGCAATATGCAATTTCCACACTACTAGGCTTGGTGGATTTTGGAAGCATCACGACACGGCCATCTTCGACGGCGCGCAACCCAACATCGCTAGCCTACTTCCGGCAGGGCCGTCGAGGGGCCTGTGCGGGCTGTGCGACCACACAGGGCCCCCAAATTCCAGGGGGGCCTGATTTTGGGCCAATATTTCGTAGTATATTTTTTGTTTTGGGCCCTGTTCTCACAGCAAGCACAGAATTAGGCCTATTCCTGGCTCCACCGAACTGGACTCCTGAAATGAGGCTTTCCTTAGTGCCGATCCACACACCCTGCCGATCGATCAATAAATCTATCGATCTAGCTCTGCTAAAAAAACAAGCATCTATTGATCTAGCTCCGCGCGATCTGCTCGGGTAAGGAAAAGGCCCTCAGGGAGATGAGCTGACTGCAGTGTGGCGCCGTCCGAAGGGTAGCGGCGCTGCCGGAGAAACGACCCACAGCCCTGCCGGCATGGATAATTCATTCCACCATTCTGTTGGCCGCCGGTAGCCGAGACAAGGTGAGGGCATCACTGACCTATCCACAAGGTGCGCTCAAACTGAATCCTTAATTAATTTAGACTATTTTGTCCTCACGGAGATGAACTGATTGAGGTGCTCAAACTGAATAACCGATCTGAATAATTATATTAGTGAATATATTGTGTGCATATGCATCGATTCATCAATCCAGTTTTTCTAGGGAATATAAATAATAGGCTTGTTGATTAAGTTGTCACACACCAAGATTTCCAAGCTAGTTGCTCGTTCAAAATTCAGGGTTCAATCTTTTTTTCGTTTTGTTATCTTGATAAGCCTATAACTCATGGGAAACTCTTACCATCGCCCGGCGGATCGCAGCGTCCACGTCCGCCACCTCCCCTGCCTCACACGTGTCCTAGTGAGAGCCCACACACTATCCTTTGTCGAACGCGCTTATGCAACATGAGCTATGTTTCTGAAACATATGTAGTGTTGCAATGGTCTATGATGGATCTACATTTTGCAACAAAATATCTCTTACGAAATTTTTCTGCAACAAGACATCAGTTGCAAAAAAAATGCAACAAAAACTCGGTTACAAAAAAATGCAACAAAACAGTTGTTGCAGAAAAATTCTGCAACAAGACCTATGTTGCAGAAATAATCCTGCAACAAGACCTGTGTTGCAGAAGTAGTCCTGCAACAAGACCTGTGTTGCAATGACGAAGGCACATCTGAGCGCTCGATGCGACACAGATCTGATGGTTCGCGACCCGGTTAATCTTTTAAAAAGATCAGCCGACGGACACATAGGAATTCATTCATATTTCTTTTGTAAACAAATCATTTATTCTAAAAATTCTAGGGCCTCATTTCGCGTTCTGCACCGGGGCCCCGAATTCCTGTAGACGCCCTCACTTCCTGCAGTGCCTAGTTCAGTCTCATGAGAAAAAATTAAATCAAATATTTGGGAAAATATTCAGACCATTGAGTTGCCTGGAATTAGATACACATCCCACCAACGGCAATATGCAATTTCCACGCGACTAGGCTAATTGCATTTCCCAGCCAACTTCAGTAAACTATGAGAAAAAATGTACACGGCAAACCACCAGCAGTGAAGTAGCGAACCACTTATTAGATTCGAGCAGATGAACGGCAAAGGATGATCCTTCCCTACTACGAGGGCAAACAGTTGTAATGTCCCCCTCCGCTCCCTTTCTCTCCGCCGGCCAGCCATGTCTCCACCACTCCTCTTCTCTCCACCGGCCGGCCAAGTCCCCTCCCTCCATCCCCACCGCGGCAAGGCCCTCTCCTATCGCCGCCGCCTCCTGACCACAGCACATCCGCCGCCGCCGCCGGCGACACTTCGCCCTCGCACAATCGGAGAAGAGGGGGGAAAAACGCCCGAACAAATCATTCGCAACGGAAAGATGTAGTAGCACCCGAGGGTCCCGGCACCTCATTATCCTATCCGTTGAATCACATCGAGATTCCTGCAGGGCCTGACGAGTTGCAAACAACAGGATGCTTAGTGAGGCCATTTGACTCATCTGACAAGCGATATGTACTAGGCCTTAGGTCTAATTAGCAGGTAGTAGGTCTGACGAGCCTGTTTCCGACAGGAGTGACAGGCTGGGTCACGTTCTACACAGTCAAAGCGGCGCCTGCACCATTTGCTTCGGAGACAGTAATTTGCAGAGACATTTGCAGCTCATCTCCACTACTCTAATTTGAAATCCTCTTGATAAAGGCCCTGTTTGAATCCATGGGTTAGAGTTAGTTTGGGTTAGTTTGGACTTAACTAACCCAAAAATATCCAAACATAAGGATTAGTTTGGGTTAGATGCATCTAACTCATCCAAAAAAAATTAACCCACCTAAGAGGTGCTTATTTGGGTTAGTTCTTCTCAGGACCACTAAAAAACACTTTTTTCTCTCGCTCTTCCCGAGGCAGATCCCTCCTCACTTCCTCGAAGCTTCTTGTCCTCTCCCTCCCTCCCTCTCGCACCGCTCGTGAAGGCGCCTCGCCATATCCGCGCTCCATCTAACCCTGCTATCCAAACACCTTTTTGGTTAGAGTTAGTTCAGGGTTAGAATCTAACTCTAACCTCTAACTGAGTTAGAGTATCCAAACAGGGCCAAAGGTGGGACTCAGCGCATTGAAAACAGCATCTTGTCTCCAGTCCTCTGCTCGGCAGTCATATCAGAGACATGAACAGTATTTGCGCACTGTTCATCTATGATCACATTGCCTCTCGCTCTATAAAAACCACTTTGGGTCAAGAGTGACTTCCCTGTGCATGTGCTGCACGCTGGAGAGAGATAGAGATTGGAACAGTGATGTGATGTGCTGCGTTGGTTACTTTTTGATTTTTTAATTCACAGGCTGGACAACGACCAGGCTGTGAAGATGGGAATCTGCACTGTTCATATAGGCCTGCTAATGCAAAATCATTGCATGGCATGGCACAGTTCTCTCAGACTTGTGATCCATGCGAGCAGCTCCTGATTGCCGGGTGCCCTGACCCCCGGGTGTTGAAAAGCCGGTCTCTCGCATCGCAATCAACCGGCCGGGGGAATCGATCGACCACGCACCTGCCCTTTGTAGAGGTCGCCGTCGATGATTTCCTGGACCGACCAGGAGATGACAATGTCGCCCAAATCTATCTCCTCCCCCATTGTCTCCTCACGCGCGAGCGAGTGAGCAAGCGAGCGCCATTTCGAGTAGGGGGGAGTAGGTCCCTTGGAGTCAATGCGGCCTCTGCGAGCTTGTGAAAAAGCAGCGACGGTGACTAGTCGAGGGAGAGGGTTTACTTTCTTTTTTTTAGAACCGGGAGAGGGTTTACTCGAGAGAAGGAACGTGTTCCCGCCTTTTTACTGTCACGGGTCCTTGGGCCTTCGACTTTTTCCTCTCACAAGTATGAAAAAACATCAAAACAATACTCTTCATATAAGTTCACTTTGGTCACCGCATTTTGAACATAGCATCATAATAAATTTGCACATCAAAACTTGGGGGACTAAAAATATCATCTTCATTAAACATAGCATCCCCAAGTGGGACAAACATTAATTGCAGCAAATAAATTCTCAAACATGTCATTCTCATCAAACATAGCATCCCCAAGCTTGTGGTTTTGCATATCATAAGCATAATCACTCTCATCATTAATAGTATGAATAACACCAATAGTATAGCAATTATTATCATCAGATTTTTCTAAGTTGGTGCCAAAAAAGATTCTCAAGATTATAACAAGTATCATTACTTTCCCAATCATAATCATCACAATGAGTAATAGGCATAACAATAACAGGAGCAACATTATTTGGGAGGAATACCTTTTTATCTTTGCTTCTCCGTCTTTTCTTTTTCTTCTCCACATCATGTGTGGGTTTGATACGTCTTCAACGTATCTATAATTTATGAAGTATTCATGCTGTTATATTATCATTCTTGGATGTTTTACAATCATTCTATAGCAAATTTATATCAATTTTTGGGACTAACCTATTGACATAGTGCCTAGTGCCAGTTGTTGTTTTTTGCTTGTTTTTTACATCTCAGAAAATCAATACCAAACGGAGTCCAAACGCAGAGAAACTTTTTGGAGAATTTTTATGGACCAGAACACCCAGGATGGGCCAGAGAAGTACTAGAGGGGTGCCCCTAGGTGGGCACAACCCACCTGGGCGTGCCTTGGGGCCCAGGCGCGCCCTGGTGGGTAGTTCCCACCTTGGTGGCCTCCCGCACCGCCTCTTCGCCCTATAAATGCCCATATTCCAAAAACCCTTGGGAGACCCTAGATCAGAAGTTCCGCCGTCGCAAGCCTCTGTAGCCATGAGAAACCAATCTAGACCCCGTTCCGGCACCCTGCCGGAGGGGGGAATCATCACCGGTGGCCATCTTCATCATCCCGGCGGCCACCACGATGAGGAGGGATCGAATAGTCCACCCTTGGGGCTGAGGGTTTGTACCAGTAGCTATGTGTTTAATCTCTCTCTCTCTCTCTCATGTTCTTGATGGCACGATCTTGATGTATCAGGTGCTTTGTTGATATAGTTGGATCATACGGTGTTTTCCCCTTTCTATCTTGTTGTGAATTGAGTTTTCCCTTTTAGATTTCATTTTTATCTGATTGAATACTTTTATGGATTTGAGAGCACTTGATGTATGTCTTGCTATGAGTATCTGTGGTGACAATGGGGTATCATATTGATTCACTTTATATATGTTTTGGCACTCAACTCATGGATTCCCGAGGTGACACTTGGGTAATCTATGCATAGGGGTCGATGCACGTTCTCGTATTTTGTTTCTCCAGTAGAAATCTTGGGGCACTCTTTGAGGTTCTTTCTGTTGGACTAAGTATTATGAATCTGAATTTGCTTTGGTGTTATTTTAGTATGAACTCTTGATAGATCAATCGGAAAGAACAACTTAGCGTTATTTTATTACGAACTCTTGATAGATCGATCGGAAAGAATAACTTGGTGTTATTTTAGTACGAACTCTTGGATAGATCGATCGGAAAGAATAGCTACAAACAACTTCTTCTTATGTTCTCCGCTAGATAGGAACTTTGGAGTGATTCTTCATCGCACGTTGAGGGACGGTTATATGATCCAATTATATTAGCATTGTTGAGAGATTGCACTAGCGAAAGTATGGACCCTAGGCCTCATTTTCAAGCATTGCAATACCGTTTGTGCTCTGTTTTATCAATTGCCGCCTTGCTGTTTTTATTGTTCTATTACAAAAACCAATATCTACTATCATTATTACACTTTTATTACCATCTCTTCGCCGAACTACTGCACCCATACAAATTACCATTGTATTTGGTGTGTTGGGGACACAAGAGACTCTTTGTTATTTGGTTGTAGGGTTGTTTGAGAGAGACTATCTTCATCCTACGCCTCCCACGGATTGATAAACCTTAGGTCATCCACTTGAGGGAGAACTGCAACTGTCCTACAAAACTCTGCACTTGGAGGCCCAACACGTGTCTACATGAATAAAGTTGCGTAGTAGACATCAAGCTCTTTTCTGGCGCCGTTGCCGGGGAGGTGAGTGCATGAAGGTATATCTTTAGATCTTGCAATCGAATCTTTTAGTCTCTTGTTTATCACTAGTTTGGTTTATAAAAACAAAAACTACAAAAAAAATGGAATTGAGGTTGCATCATCTTTATAATGTCTTTTATGAAAATGATGGAAAGGAAAATTGTGCTCAATTGATAGAAGAAGAATTCTATAAAATGTTTGGCATAGATGATGAGCATGATTGCAATGTTTCTAGTATGAATTCTTTGAATATCCGTGATGCTAGTGATATGCAAAGCCATAAGCTTGGGGATGCTATATTTGATGAAGACGATATTTTTAGTCCCCCATGTTTTAATGAGAAAATTTATTATGATGATTGCATGCCTCCTATTTATGATGATTATAATGATGAAAGTGTATTTGGAGAAGTCATGACTTTATTTAGTGATGAATCCACCATTTTGGATGAGGCTTCAATTGACTATGATAACAAAATTGATATATATGATGATTATGGTGATGACATGTATGCTACAAATAATAATGATAACCATGAAACTTTTCATCAGGATTTTAATTTTCACTCTCATGATAGTTATTTTGTTGAGTTTGCTCCCACTACTATTGATGAGAAGAAATTTGCTTATGTGGAGAGTAATAAGTTTTGTATGCTTTTGTGTCATGAAAAGAATGCTTTATGTGATGGTTATATTATTGAATTTATTCATGACGCTACTAAAAATTATTATGAGGAAGGAACTTATGCTTGTAGGAATTGCAATAATATCAAGTTTCCTCTCTATGTGTTGAAAGTTTTGAAGTTATGCTTGTTTTTCCTTCCTATGTTAGTTGATTCTTGTTCTCATAAGTTGTTTGCTCACAAAATTACTATGCATAGGAAGTGGGTTAGACTTAAATGTGCTATTCATATGCTTCATGATGCTCTCTTTGTGTTTCAATTCTTATCTTTTATGTGAGCATCATTGAAATCATCATGCCTAGCTTAAAATGCACTAAAGAAAAGCGCTTGTTGGGAGAAAACCCAACACTTTTACCTACTGTTTTTATGTGTTGAAATTATTAAGCTACTATATTAATCATGTTTTATAGCTTTTATTTCCATAAAGTGCCAAGTAAAGCCTTTGGGATAGTGTGGATGATAGTTGACTTGATTCTGCCCAAAAACAGAACCTTTTGCGCTCAGTCCAGGAATTTTGAAAATTCACTGGAATGTGCTTTTGATCTGAATTTTTTATAGGTGAAAAATATACAAATTACCTACGTTGTCCTAATTTTTAGAATTTTTTGAGTTACAGAAGTATGGTTGGAGTACAGATTACTTCAGACTGTTCTGTTTTTTGACATATTCTGTTTTCAATGCATAGTTTGCTTGTTTTCTAGTTTCTATGGCTTATATTGGTCAATATAAATTGTATAAATGATATGGTACAGTAGTAATTGTGTTAGAACAACTATGAATCTTGTCTTTGACAGTACCAAAAGTGAATGGTTTGCTCTTTATCATACTAACCTATCTCACGAAGTTCCGTTAAGTTTTGTGTGATTGAAGTTTTCAAGTTTTGGGTGAGATATCGATATGAGGAGAATAAGGAGTGAGAAGACCCTAAGATTTGGGATGCCCAAGGCACCAAAGTTAATATCCAAGGAGGATTCAATCAACTAAGCTTGGGGATGCCCCGGAAGGCATCCCCTCTTTCGTCTCCAACATTATCGGTAACCTTACTTGAAGCTATATTTTTATTCATCACATGATATGTGTTTTGCTTGGAGCATAACTTTATTTTATTTTTATTTTCTTGATGCTATTTATAATAATGTTTTTCATTTTTATTTTCAATAAAAATGTCAAGGATAGCCTTCACCATGCTTATTTTGCAAGTATACATGTTGCTGTTTCAAAACAGAAAGTTTATCGCTGTTGCAAAAATTCCCTAGAAAAATTAGAATGTGATAAAATGCTGGATTTTTTTTCAAAATAAGCTATGATAAATTTTCTACAGTGTGGTAAATTTTCATAATTTTTGGAGTTAAAGAAGTATTAATACTCTTGCATTCTTTACAGAATGTACTGTTTTGGCGGATTGCTGTTATGTTTGCATATGTTTGCTTGTTTAATGATTCTATTTGAGGATAGGAGTATTAAATATGCAGAGGCATTTAGTATGCAATGTTGAATAATAATTTTAGTGATTTGCTGCAGTAGATAATTATAAGGTTTTTGCATCGGTTTATACTAACTTATCTCACGAGTTCTTGTTGAGTTTTGTGTGGATGAAGTTTTGAAGATTTAGGGAAACCGTGATATAAAAGGAATTAAGGAGACACAAAAGCTCAAGCTTGGGGATGCCCAAGTCATCCCAAGATAATATTTCAAGAAGTCTCCAGCATCTAAGCTTGGGGATGCCCCGGTAGGCATCCCACCTTTCTTCTTCAACAATTATCGGTTAGTATCAGTTGAGCCTAAGTTTTTGCTTCTTCACTTGATGTGTGCTATTCTTGGATTGTCATTTTATTTTATTTTGCTTTTTGCTTGCTGTTTTAATAAAACACTTAGATCTGAAAGTTTTTTTTAATAAAAGAGAGTCCTCAAATAGCTACCCATTTACATAACTACTCGCTTGATCTTCACTTGTATCCTTTTTGGAGTAGTTTGTCATTTACTCATGTGCTTCACTTATATCCTATGAGTAAAATGTTGAATGAAATGAATATCATGAAGTTGAAATTATATGTTCATATCATGCCTAGAGCTAGCTTCACATTGGGTTTAGAAAGTGAAATCTTTTGAAGCTTGACAATCACAATATTGGTCATACAAGCAATTCCTGAATGATTACTATAAGGAAGAGAACTTTCACATGCAAATACACTATCTTGGAAATCTTTTGTGATTGTGAGCCCACATCAAAATATTATATGCCAAAATTGTTGACGTTGGACAAGGAAGACAACATAATGGTTTATGTTTGTTCATATTCACATAGAAGTTATATTGTCATAGATCCTTCAACATGTGGTGCTTGCCCCCCATCTTTGCTAGCCAAAAATTCCGCACCAAGTAGAGATACTACTTGTGCGTCCAAAAACCCTTAAACCCAAATCTTGTTTTCAAGAGTCCACCATACCTACCTAAGGATTGAATAAGATCCTCCAAGTAAGTTGTCATCAGTGCAATAAGGCAATAAAAATTGCTTCTAAAAGTGTTAGATCATTTAGAGTAAGAGAAAATTGAGCGTGGTACGAACTTGTGATGGCAAAGAATAAAAGCAACAAACTGCATAATAAAGGTTGCTATCATAAGGGGCAATATAGCATGACGTTCTTTTGCACTAAGGAATTGAGCATACAAATAAAAAGCGCATGGCAACCTCTGCTTCCCTCTGCGAAGGGAATACCTTTTAATTTTATGTATTTACTTTCATCCAAGAGTCAAAGTTTTTCTCTCTATTCCTTTTTATTTTTCTCTTTTGGCAAGCATCATGTGGTGAGGAAAGATCTAGGCACATATATCCAGTTTGATATGGGTAGCATGAGTTATTATTTTTAACATCACCTTGAGGTGAATACGTTGGGAGGCGAAATTATAAGCCCCTATCTTTCTGTGTGTCCGGTTGAAACGTTTTGCTCATGTGTATGCAGTGAGTGTTAGCAATCATAGAAGACTATATGATGGTTGAGTATGTGGAGCTCTTACTTAGACTTTGTTGAATAAGTTGAATTGCAATTGCTTGGTGACTGAGAACATAGGTTGTTGAGTTTCAAGAGAATTCATTGTTTGAACCTTAACATGTGAATTGGTTGCTGCTTTAACATGAGAAGTTTTATAAGAAAGAATTGATGTTATGATGCTAGGAAAAGTGATTGAAATTGTCATTGATCAAACCTGTGCACTTTGCTAGCATTCACACTTCATAAATTATTTCTTTTATCATTTACCTACTCGAGAACGAGTAGGAATTAAGGTTGGGGATGCTGATACGTCTCCAACGTATCTATAATTTTTATGAAGTATTCATGCTGTTATATTATCATTCTTGGATGTTTTACAATCATTCTATAGCAAATTTATATCATTTTTTGGGACTAACCTATTGACATAGTGCCCAGTGCCAGTTGCTGTTTTTTGTTTGTTTTTTACATCGCTGAAAATCAATACCAAACGGAGTCCAAATGCAACAAAACTTTTTGGAGAATTTTTATGGACCAGAATATCCAGTATGGGCCAGATAAGTACCAAAGGGGTGCCCCGAGGGGGGCACAACCCACCTGGGCGCGCCTGGGGGCCCAAGCTCGCCCTGGTGGGTTGTGCCCACCTTGGTGGCCTTCTGCACCGCCTCTTCGCACTATAAATTCCCAAATATTCCAAAAACCCTAGGGGAGACCCTAGATTAGACGTTCCACTACCGCAAGCCTCTGTAGCCACGAGAAACCAATCTAGGCCCCATTCTGGCACCCTGCTGGGGGGGATCATCACCGGTTGCCATCTTCATCATCCTGGCGGCCACCATGATGAGGAGGGAGTAGTCCACCATCGGGGCTGAGGGTTTGTACCAATAGCTATGTGTTTAATCTCTTTCTCTCTTTATCTCTCTCCCTCTCTCCCTCGTGTTCTTGATGGCACGATCTTGATATATCGGGGACTTTGTTAATATAGTTGGATCATATGGTGTTTTCCCCTTTCTATCTTGTTGTGAATTGAGTTTTCCCTTTGAGATTTCGTTTTATCGGATTGAATACTTTGATCGATTTGAGAGAACTTTGATGTATGTCTTGCTATGAGTACCCGTGGTGACAATGGGGTACCATATTGATTTGTGACGCCCCCGATTCAATCGTACACTAATCATGCACGCAAATGTGTACGATCAAGATCAGGGACTCACGGGAAGATATCACAACACAACTCTAAAACAAAAATAAGTCATACAAGCATCATAATACAAGCCAGGGGCCTCGAGGGCTCGAATACAAGTGCTCGATCATAGACGAGTCAGCGGAAGCAACAATATCTGAGTACAGACATAAGTTAAACAAGTTTGCCTTAAGAAGGCTAGCACAAACTGGATACAGATCGAAAGAGGCGCAGGCCTCCTGCTCGATCCTCCTAACTACTCCCGGTCGTCGTCCGCTGGCTGCACGTAGTAGTAGGCACCTCCCGAGTAGTAGTCGCCATCGACGGTGGCGTCGCTCCTGGGCTCCATCGCCCGTCGCACCAACCGAGTAGAGATAGGGAAAAAGGGGAACAAGGCAACCGTGAGTACTCATCCAAAGTACTCGCAAGCAAGGAGCTACACTACATATGCATGGATATATGTGTAAAGGGCCATATCAGTGGACTGAACTGCAGAAAGCCAGAATAAGAGGGGGATAGCTAGTCTTATCGAAGACTACGCTTCTGGTAGCCTCCGCCTTGCAACATGTAGAAGAGAGCAGACCGAAGTCCTCCAAGTAGCATCGCATAGCAATAATCCTACCCGGCGATCCCCTCCTCGTTGCCCTGGGAGAGAGCGACCACCGGTTGTATCTGGCACTTGGAAGGGTGTGTTTTACTAAGTATCTGGTTCTAGTTGTCATAAGGTCAAGGTACAACTCCAAGTCGTCCTGTTACCGAAGATCACGGCTATTCGAATAGATTAACTTCCCTGCAGGGGTGCACCAACTTACCCAACACGCTTGATCCCATTTGGCCGGACACACTTTCCTGGGTCATGCCCGGCCGCGGAAGATCAACACGTTGCAGCCCCACCTAGGCTCAACAGAGAGGTCAGCACGCCGGTCTAAACCTAAGCACGCAGGGTCCGCCCATCGCCCGAGCACACCAAGACGCTATGCGTGGGCGGCCGGAAGCGCACCTAGCCTAGTGGCGTTCAATCCAATCCGGCGCGCGCGCCGATCGGCCGACGTCACGGCGTTTCGGCCGATACCACGACGCCGAGTGCCCATATCTTTCCCACGAGTTGGTTAGTGCGATAGGCTCAGAGCCAACCAGATCAAATACCAAGATCTCGTTAAGTGTGTTAAGTATCCGCGAACGCCGAACAGGCCAGGCCCACCTCTCACCTAGGCGGTCTCAACCTGCCTGTCGCTCCGCCACAAAGATCCATCCAGAGGGCCGTCGAGACAAAGGTCCTTTCAGCCCCCAATCTGTGAATCACTCATGGGTGCTCCAAGCCAATTCGACTTTAGTCACCACATGTATCATGTATAAGTATAAGTATATACCCGTGATCACCTCCCGAGTGATCACGGCCCGATAGTATATCACAGCAGACGGACAAGAATGTAGGGCCACAGATGGAAATACTAGCATCCTATACTATGCATATAGGATTGCGTAAAGGTAACAACAAGAGTAACAAGGACAGCCTATGCATCGGGATAGGTATAATGTAAAGCAGTAATATGCTACACTACTCTAATGCAAGCAGTATAGAGTAGAATAGGCGATATCTGGTGATCAAGGGGGGGCTTGCCTGGTTGCTCTGGCAAGAGAGAGGGGTCGTCAACTCCGTAGTCGAACTGGGCAGCAGCAGTGTCGGCCTCGTAGTCTACCGGAGAGAAGAGGGGGAAGAAACAATGAATACCATGTAAAAAGATGCATATCGATGCATGACATGACAAGTAACGATGCTAGGTGTGCCCTAACGTGGTATGAGGTGGTACCGGTTAAGGGGGGAAACATTCGAGAAAGTATTCCCGGTGTTTTGCGTTTTCGGGCAGAGGAGCCGGAGGGGAAAAGTTGCGGGTTCGATAGGTTAGGGGTGTGTGGCGGACGAACGGACAGCGTATCCGGATTCGTCTCGTCGTTCTGAGCAACTTTCATGTTGAAAATATTTTAATCCGGGTTACGGATTAAGAGATATGATTTTCTAAAGATTTTATTAATTTCTGAAATTTAATTAATTATTTAATTTAATTCGAAAATGGATTTATGACATCAGAATGATGTCATGCTGACATCAGCAGTCAACGTTGACCGTTGACCTGGTCAACCTGACATGTGGGTCCAGGGGGACCCACGTGTCATCCTCTAATTAGGTTAATTAGGGTTTAGGTTAATCTAATTACAGTTTAATTAAACTAACAGGTTAATTAGTTTAATTAATTGATCAGGTTAATTAAACTCAATTAATTAAGTTAATTAATTAATTAATATTTTTATTATTATGATTATTATCTTCTCTTCTTCTTCTTTTTTGTTCTGGGGCGTGGGCCCCGTTTGTCATAGGCCCATAGGGCTTAGTGGATTCGGGCGCCGGTGAAACGGGCAGAGCCTCGGTGGCGGGCGCCGGGCGCCGATCGGCGCCGCTGGTGCCGGGCGGTCACCGAGCCGCCAACGAGGGTGTCATGGTTGGCTGGCGAGGTCGATGGTCGGAGGGCTACTGGCGGCAGCAACGCCGCCACAACAAGAGACGGCTGCGGGCGCGGTTAGGTGCGGTTGGGATCCCGCGTGAGGGGCGAAGGTGGGAGGCGCCTAATGCGCTGGCGCGACGAGCGGTCGGGCGGTGCGAGGGCGCGCGGTGTTCGCGGGCGACCACCGATGAGCGCGGCGACGACCGTGGGTCGACGGGGCCTCGTCGACGACGCCGAGGTGGCGGGCGCCGGTGCGCGGCGAAAGCACGCATCGGGCGTGGCTGGGCGTTGACGCACAGGCGGCGGCGCTGCCCGGTGTGCGGAGCGGCACGACGCGGTGAGCGAGCGAGGGAGAGAGCGCGGCCACGACGGAGCGGGCACGCGGCACGGTAGAGAGAGGAGGGAGCGGTGCGTGCTCACAGGGCCAGTAGGGAAAGGGCAGCGGGGGTCGGGGTGGTCGATGAGGACGACGGCGTCGAAGGATGCAGACCGGCGGGGAGGAGGAGGCACTACGGGTGGCGGCGCCGTTGTCCAGGCAGGGCGGAATGGGTGAGCGCCGACGACGGGGGTAGGGGCACTGTGGGAGAGCAGGCCGGTGGGGGAATGCTCCGGCATCCAACGGCGAGGCGGCGTCGGGCGGCGGCGAGCGCTGGGCGTCGGGGTCGACGGGATCGGGGCCGAACCCGATCCAGATCGGTGGGGGGAGGAGAAGGGGATCGTGGGGGGAGTGGGGGGTGTCGGTGCCTAGGGTTAGTAGTGGAGGGGGTTATGGGGGAGTGGGGACGGGCCGGCCTAGTCGGCCTGGTGGCCAGCTGGGCCAGTTGGCCCAGTGGGGGAAGGGGCTCCTTTTCTTTTGTTTTGTTTCTCTTTTGTATTTTCTTTTACTGTTTTATTTTATTTTAGCGCACTAAAATGCTTTACAAAATGTTGGTTCACCACCATAATTACTTCTGGAATATTTGCCACAGTTTGTACATTTTAGTTTTTACATTTGAAAACTTTTGATGTTTGCCGTTAATTAAATTTTTAATTTTGGACCGGTTTTGATCTAATGATAGATTAGCAGCAGTAACCGTGGTGACGTGGCACCATTAGCGTGGGATCACTGTAGCTTAAATATCCGGGCGTCATATGATTCACTTGATATGTGTTTTGGCACTCAACTCACGGATTCCCGAGGTGACATTGGGGTAATCTATGCATAGGGGTTGATGCACGTTCTCGTCTTTTGTTTGTCCGGTAGGAATCTTGGGGCACTCTTTGAGGTTCTTTGTGTTGGATTGAGTATTATGAATCTGAATTTGCTTTATTATTATTTTAGTACGAACTCTTGATAGATCGATCGGAAAGAATAACTTAGCTTATTTTAGTACGAACTCTTGACAGATCGATCGGAAAAAATAACTTGGTGTTATTTTAGTACGAACTCTTGGATAGATCGATCGGAAAGAATAGTACAAACAATTTCTTCTTATGTTCTCAGCTAGGTAGGAACTTTGGAGTGATTCTTCATCGCACGTTGAGGGACGGTTATACATTAGCATTGTTGAGAGATTGCACTAGCGAAAGTATGGACCCTAGGCCTCATTTTCAAGCATTGCAATAACGTTTGTGCTTTGTTTTATCAATTGCTACCTTGCTATTTTTATTGTTCCTATTACAAAAACCAATATCTACTATCATTACTACACTTTTATTACCATCTCTTCACCGAACTAGTGCACCTATACAAATTACCATTGTATTTGGTGTGTTGGGGACACAAGAGACTCTTTGTTATTTGGTTGCATGGTTGTTTGAGAGACTATCTTCATCCTACGCCTCCCATGGATTGATAAACCTTAGGTCATCCACTTGAGCGAAAATTGCTACTATCGTACAAAACTCTACGCTTGGAGGCCCAACACACGTGTCTACAAAAATAAAATTGCATAGTAGACATCAGGGTTTAATCACCTTTTTGGAGCTCCTAATTAATGAGATTGGTTGAATAAAATGCTCCTCCCCGTTACCTGATTCATCATAAGAAAAAATTAGGAGGATACTGGGAAACCTCTTCCCCTTCATTAGTAATCTCTTAATCTTCTATTTGTTTTCTTGTCTTTAAGTAATTGGCAATATAAAGATTCCCAATACAATTTACCGCACGATACATATAAATTTCTTCTAGATCAAAATCAAGAAATCTCTTAAGGTTATATTCTAGAATACCCTTAGTTATACGTTTCATTTCTTCATATCCCAGAAGCAACTAAGTTCATTATGATGCGCAACAGAAATCAAGTCATCACAATTTTTGGACACAATTCGATCATGAAGCAATTTGCATTGGAGATTTAAATGACCACGTTCATTGCAAAGTTCACAACAATGGCGAGAGAAATTAAATTTTCCAGCACAAACATCTAGCCTCTTTTGTGATGATTTAGTTTCTAAATACTTATGCCTCTTGCAAAATCTATCTTCCCTTTTTGGTATGTAACTGCAAACTCTATGAACTCCACAAAAACTGACATGCTTGTAAGAAACATTTTTATCATGACTAGTGAAATCATCATTTATACTATGGATATTCAAAGAATGCATGCTAACAACATTGCAACATGCTCATCATTCAAAGATTTTATGCCAAACATTTTATAGACTTCTTATTCTAACACTTGAGCACAATTTTCCTTTCCATCATTTTCACGAAAGATATTAAAAAGATGAAGCATATGAGGCAACCTCAATTCCATTTTTTTGTAGTTTTCTTTTATAGACTAAACTAATGATAAAACAAGAAACTAAAAGATTCAATAGCAAGATCTAAAAATATACCTTCAAGCACTAACCTCCCCGACAACGGCGCAAGAAAAGAGCTTGATGTCTACTATGCAACTTTATCCTGGTAGACGTTGTTGGGCCTCCAAGTGCAGAGTTTTGTAGGACAGTAGCAAATTTCCCTCAAGTGGATGACCTAAGGTTTATCAATCCATGGGAGGCGTAGGATGAAGATGGTCTCTCTCAAACAACCCTGCTACCAAATAACAAAGAGTCTCTTGTGTCCCCAACACACCCAATACAATGGTATATTGTATAGGTGCACTAGTTCGGCGAAGAGATGGTGATACAAGTGTAATATGGATGGTAGATATAGGTTTTTGTAATCTGAAAATATAAAAAAAGCAAGTTAGCAAGTGGTAAAGTGAGCGAAAACGGTATTGCAATGCTTGGAAACAAGGCCTAGGGTTCATACTTTCACTAGTGCAAGTTGTCTCAACAATGATAACATAATTAAATCATATGGCAATCCCTCAACGTGCGACAAAAGTCGCTCCAAAGTTCCTATTGCGGAGAACATAATATGAAATTTCTTGTAGGGTACGAAGCCACCTCAAAGTTATTCTTTCTGATCAATCCATTGAGCTATTCATATAAGTGTCACCAACAGCCCTAGAGTTCGTAGTAAAATAACAGCATATGACAAACATCAATCAACCCTAATGTCACCTAGATACTCCAATGTCACCACAAGTATCTGTGGGTCAATTATACGATATGCATCAAACAACTTTAGATTCATAATATTCAATCCAATACAAAGAACCTCAAAGAGTGCCCCAAGATTCCTGCCGGAGAAACAAGGACAAAAACGTGCATCAACCCCTATGCATAGATTACCCCAATGTCACCTCGGAAATCCGCGAGTTGAGTGCCAAAACATACATCAAGTGAATCAATAGAATACCCCATTATCACCACGGATATCCCACGCAAGACATACATCAAGTGTTCTCAAATCCATACTAGTATTCAATTCGATAATAGTGAAACCTCAAAGGTAAAACTCAATTCATCACAAGAAGATAGAGGGGGTGAAACACCATATGATCCAACTACAATAACAAATCTCGCGGTACATCAAGATCGTGCCTATCAAGAACACGAGAGAGAGAGAGAGAGAGAGAGAGAGAGAGAGATCAAACACATAGCTACTGGTACATACCCTTAGCCCCGAGGGTGAACTACTCCCTCCTCGTCATGGAGAGTGCAGGGATGATGAAGATGGCCATGAATGATGGTTACCCCCTCTGGCATGGTGCCGGAACGGGCTCCCGATTGGTTTTTCGTGGCTATAGAGGCTTGCGGCGGCGGAATTCCCGATCTAGGTTTCTTTCTGGGGGTTTCTGGATTTATAGGAACTTTTAGCGTCGGTTTCACAGCAGGGGGGTCCACAAGTCAGTGACCAGGCAAGGGGCGCACCCTAGGGGACTGGGGGCGCCCTCCACCCTTGTCATTGACTCAGGACTCTCCTGGCCCAAATCTTTTGCTTCCGGGGCTTCTTCTGGTCCATAAAAATCACCGTAAATTTTCAGGTCATTTGGACTCCATTTGGTATTCCTTTTCTGTAAAACTCAAAAACAAGGAAAAAAACAGAAAATGGCACTGCGCTCTAGGTTAATAGGTTAGTCCTTTTATATATTAGCATATAAATGCATATAAAACATCCAAGATGGATAATATAATAGCATGGAACAATCACAAATTATAGATACGTCGGAGACGTATCATATGTCATCACCTCCCACAAGGTCTCCGGATCCCATTGTTTAGTGGGTCCACGAGCAACTGCGAAATGGGCCTACAGAACTCCAAATGCCCTCCCAACATCCTTTCTAACTGCTTCTTGTCTTTGGGCAAAGTGAGCCTTTTTCTCGGCCAACTAGGTGCTGATAAAGGTAGCCTCTGAAGGATATATATATATATATATATATATATATATATATATATATATATATATATATATATATATATATATATATATATATATATATATATATATAGTAGCTATTCTAAGCGTGAGTGTAGAATAGCTTATTCTACACCCTAGTAACACTATGTACAAAATCTAGTAAAACGTGTACAAAATATAGTAATTGAGAAATATTTTTTATCATCTAAGTTTGTAATTTACTACATTTTTACGAAAATTACTATATTTTATATAGTGTATTACTGTATTTTGTATGTGTTGTTACTGGGTGTAGAATAAGCTATTCTACACTCACGCTAGTTTAGCATTATATATATATATATATATATATATATATATATATATATATATATATATATATATATATATATATATATATATATATATATATATGCCATCAACCAGATAGTATCCATGTTGTACTCATGTCCATTGACAGTATCGTGGCAAGGAGGAGCTTTTCCTTCAGTCAGCCTCACAAACAACGGTGATCACTGCAACACATTGATGTCGTTCTGAGACTCGGGCATGCCAAAGAAAGAGTGCCAAATCCAAAAATCGTGTGATGCAGCTACTTCAAGAATGATGGTGAGTTTCTTAACATGACCCTGATATTGCCCTTGTAAAGTCTTCGGGAAGTTCTTCCATTTTCAATGTATGTAGTCAAGAGATCTAAGCAAACCTGGCCACCCTCTTACTTCTGAGATCGGCAAGAGCCTCTCGGTGTCTGCCATAGATGGTTCTCTCAGATACTGAGGTCTGAACACCTCGACCACGACAGTTGCAAACCTGTCCATGACATCTTCGCATGTGCTCTCAGACATCCGTAGGTACTCGTCCCACGAATTAGAGGCCGCACCATATGCAAGCATCTGTAATGCGGTCGTGCACTTCTGGTAATCAAAGAAGACAATCATTCCAACGACGTCCTTCTTCAAGATGAAGTAGTCATCATAGGACCAGGCGCCATGGTACAAACGATCGAAGACATTCTTACGCATCCAAAAACACCGGCGAAAATGGTCAGCGAAGAGTGCATCCAGGGCAAAGTAACTCCAATTCGGTATCCATTGCTAGAAAGAAGAAGGGAAAATTGTTTTTAGCTCTGGCAATTCATCGAAGAGTTGCTGGGCATGGTGAGTATAGTCATAGCGAATGGTACCTGGCAGGGCGGTCGGCGGATAGAGGTTGAACGGTGACTGGAGGCGACTGAGACGTAGAGTTTCAACAGGGGTGTGGCATGGCGACCGGGGTGGTGGACCGGTGGAGAGAAAGAAGGAAGGAGAGAAAATGGTGAGGATGGAGGCACAGGGTTCAGGAAGGGTTTTGGGTGGGCCGTGGGTGTCGGAGTCCTACGTGTCTGGTGTCCAGACTCCAGCAATGCTCCCGTGCTTTTGTCTCTGGAATGCGGGAGAAACTACATCTGGACTGCGTCGCACACCGATACAGGACCATGTTGAATGCTTATGCGGTACGGACAGCACGGTTCAGACGTATGCGGGCGGTTTGTGGGTCCGCCTTGGGGATGCCGTTAGCTAGCTAAAGCTATTATGTCATGAAGGCATGCCTAATTAGGGCATCACAAGTCTATATAACTCAAGTTGTCCACTAAGGTAGGACACACATACTTGACCATAGAGGGTGTAACAATTTATACAACCAAAGTAGTCCATAACTTGGGGCCCACATGTAAGAAAAAATAGCTGACAACCTTTCCATGTAAATTTGGTTTTATATTTAAATGTGCACTAGATAATATATTCTATTGCTTATGGACTTCCCATAAGCCTAAGGGTTGCCCTTAAGCTTTATGGCTTGTGAACAACTCTTATAATGTATAAGGGTGGAACATAAGGGTGGCCTTTTGGCTTATAGGCAGATTTTTGTGCACATTGTGGATGCCCTAAGCCTAGTTAGCATGCCAAAGACTTGCTCAGGAGCAGTTTCACTAGATATGACTGCCTAGTGGTCATATGACAGTTGTTACACCAACACCGCATGTGGTAATTAGGGGGAATGGTGTATTCCTTTGTTCCACCACCTGTGACCCCAGAGAACCTCGCTTTACCGTTTCAGATAGAAACATATGGCGCTCCTAAAGTCGTTTCGATACTTTCTTTTTATTGAATTAAGCTAAGCCTTGGACTTTCTCACGTGAAGAACTCCTTCTTATGAACTTATGAACTTGATCAATGCTAGTTCAAGTTCACGTCATGTTAGGAAATTAGTTCATTAATTTGTTTATCTTCCAACGAAGAAGCCTTGCGCTACTCGGAAAGTACTGACTAGAGGGGGGCGTGAGTCATCTCATCTCAGCATGAGGCAGTTCAAGAAGTTTAGACGGTTCCATTCACGGTAGAGTTGGCACTATAAGTGCATCTAGTGCCACCCCTAGTTGGTTTTGGAGTATTGATGACAAACTTAGTTGAGGGACTAATGTGTTTGTGAGAATTGCAGGATAACACAGGCAGTAGTCCTTTATTGATTCGGTTTACCTACCAGAGATGACCCCTAAAAATGTGTGAAGAGATTGAAGACAATGGTGGTTCATGAAGACATTCATGATGAAGATTATGACATGTGAAGACATTCACTTGAAGACTATGGAGTGCGAAGACACAGTTGTTTCGTAGTTTCGTTTTCTTCTTTATTGTGTCATAGGAACCACCATACTTTTAAGTGGGGTCCAAGTGAACAAAGTCAGGGTGACTAATGTGATGCTCAACCAAAATCCTATGTATTTGAGCGAAGACAATGAGAGCAAACCTTATCCAGAGCTGGCGACTTTACTTGTAGCCCAAGTCAAGCTACCGCGTGTGTTTAAAATCCGACCGTTGGACACATGTCGGTTCCTTAGTGACCCAGGGTCATTTCGGACATATCATGTCGGGTTGCCTCCTAGCTATAAATAGCCCACCCCCTACACCATAAATTGCTGGCTGCTCAGAGTTAGTGCACGGCTTTTGTCGATTGAGAGTGAACCACCTCCGAAGCCTTTGAGAGAGAGATCCTTGCAAGGACAAAGCCCAAAACACCCATAGCCAAAGAGTGTTAGGCATCACTGAAGTATTTATGTCCGTGTGATATAAAGACTTGTTACACTTGAGGACTGTGAATCCTCCAGCCGGTTAGGTGTTGCGTTCTGAGCATCCAAGAGCCATTGTGGATCACCGGTGAACGAAGTCTGTGAAGGTTTGGAAGTCTACCTTGAATACTTACCAGAGTGATTGGGCGAGGATTGGGTGTCCTTAGCTCAAGGGGAATAAGGTGAAGACGCGGTCTTCCGAGTTCAATCTCAGCCTCCCTAACCAGACGTACAATTGTCACAACAACTGGAACTGGTCTACCAAATCCTTGTCTTCACCAAGCAACTAGTTCTATCCCCCACTTCCCTTTACTTTTCAGTTTGTCTTCGTGAAGTCATTGCTTGCCTGTCTAATCTGATTGACTTCACTTTGTGAAGACTATTACCTGTTTGTCTTCATACTATCTTCCATTCTGATCCATACTACCTCGCTGTTGATAGTCTTCGCATTTTCATTACATTGCTTACTTCACTATGGCTTCTCTAGTGTAGTCTATCTTCCGCTGCATATCAATAGGTTAATTTCATCTGTTTGTCTTCAAAGATCTCGTGTTTTGAAGACATTCATAAAAATTGCCTATTCACCCTCTTCTAGTCAATAACTAGCACCTTCAATTGGTATCAGAGCAAGGTGCTCCCGTGTTCTGTGTGATTCGGTTTAACCACCTGGAGTTTTAGCTATGTCGACTGCAGGGATAATCAAGGTGTCCACTGCATGCCTAGTCTTCGATGACACTGATTACCCCTACTGGAAGAATAAGATGTGCATGCATCTTGAAGCCATTGACGTCGACCTTTGGTATGTCGTCAAGACAGACGTTCCCAAGGTCGGTGAAGGTGTCACCGCTGCTGATGTCAAGAGGTTCACTCAGCTGGACTCGGCCGCCAAGAACATCGTTTGTGGTCATCTGACCAAAGGACAGTATGGCCGTGTGAGTGCACTGAAAACTGCGAAGCTAGTCTGGGACTGGCTGTCCAAGGTCAACGAAGGCGTCTCAACTCAGAGACACTCAAGGATTGATGTTCTTCGCAACCTCTTCAACCGCTTCAAGAGAAATGACAATGAGAATGTCCAACTCACATTTGATCGCCTCACTGATATCACAAATGAGCTTTGCGCTCTTGGCGCCACTGAGATCACCAAGCACGAAATCATGAAGAAGCTTCTGAGATCAATCGACAGCTCATTTGACACCCTATCCCTGATGATACAAGAGCGTCCTGACTTCAAAGACCTCGATCCGTATGACATACTTGAGAGACTCAACACACACGAGTTCCAGCTATCTAAGAAGAGAGACATCTATGGCCCCAACTATGGCTGAACCCGTGCTTTGAAGGCAAAGGTTGTTTCCTCATCAGCAGAAGAATCTGACTGTAGTTCTAAGGATCCTGAAGACATTGGAAAGGAGCTGGCTATGCTTGTGAAGAAGTTCTCCAAAAAGTATCGCTTCGGAAAATCTTCAAGATCCAGCTCAAGAAATGATGAGGCTTTGATACGTCTCAAAAGTATCTATAATTTTTTATTGTTCCATGTTGTTATATTATCAATCTTGGATGCTTTATAATCATTTTATAGTCATATTATATCATTTTTTGGTACTAACCTATTGACATAGTGCCAAGTGCCATTTGTTGTTTTCTGCATGTTTTTTACATCGCAGGAAATCAATACCAAAATGGACTCCAAATACAGTGAAACTTTTTGGAGAGTTTTTTGGACCAGAAGACATCTAGTGGGCCTAAGAAGCACCTGGGGGAGCTCCGAGGGGAGCACAACCCACCAGGGCGTGCCTGGGGGCCCAGGTGCGCCCAGGTGGGTTGTGCCCACCTCGGTTGCCCCCTGAACCGCCTCTTTCCTCTATAAATACCCCAATATTCAAGAAACCCTAGGGGATTCGACAAAAATCAATTCCAGCCGCCGCAGAGTCCAGAACCACCAAATCCAATCTAGACACCATCACAGAGGGGTTCACCACTTCCATTCGTGCCTCTTTGATGATGCGTGAGTAGTTCTTTGTAGACCTTTGGGTCCATAGTTAGTAGCTAGATGGCTTCCTCTCTCTCGTTTGATTCTCTCTTTTTTGCGGTTCTCTCGTTTGATTCTCAATACAATGGTCTCTTGGAGGTCCATATGATGTAACTCTTTTTGCTGTGTGTTTGTTGGGATCGGATGAACTTTGAGTTTATGATCAGATCTATCTTTTTATATCCATGAAAGTTATTTGAGTTTCTTTGATCTCTTATATGCATGATTTCTTATAGCCTCGTATTTCTTCTCCGATATTTGGTTTTTTTTGGACAACTTGATCTATTTATCTTTCAATGGGAAGAGGTGCTTTGTAGTGGGTTCGATCTTATGGTGCTTGATCCCAGTGACAAAAGGGGAACCGACACGTATGTATCGTTGCTATTAAGGATAAAATGATGGGATCTATTTCTACATAAATAGATCTTATCTACATCATGTCATCGTTCTTATTGCATTACCCCGTTTCTCCATGAACTTAATACACTAGATGCATGCTGGATAGCGGTCGATGTGTGGAGTAATAGTAGTAGATGCAGGCAGGAGTCGGTCTACTAATCTTGGACGTGATGCCTATATAATGATCATTGTCTGGATATCATCATGATTATTTGAAGTTCTATCAATTGCCCAACAGTAATTTGTTTACCCACCGTTTGCTACTTTTCTCGAGAGAAGCCACTAGTGAAACCTATGCCCCCCAGGTCTCTTTCTCATATTATTTTCCTTTGCGAACTATTTTCCTTTGCTTTTATTTTCAGATCTACTAAACTAAAAATACAAAAACATCTTGCTGCAATTTATTCTTATTAATTTTATTTGGCGTTCGATCTATCAATCTACTACAATTTATTCATGTCTGTTTGCCTATCTTGGGCGCCGTACCCGGAAGGGATTGACAACTCCTTTTACACGTCGGGTTGCGAGTATTCGTTATTTGTGTGCAGGTGTTGTTTATGTATTGTTGCTTGGTTCTCCTACTGGTTTGATAACTTTGGTTTCATCACTGAGGGAAATACCTACCGTCGATGTGCTGCATCATCCCTTCCTCTTTGGGGAAATACAGACGTAGCTTCAAGCCACATCAAAAGGAATTTCTGGCGCCATTGTCGGGGAGGATCTTAAACATATACCAGGTTCCTAATCACAAATCTCATCTCCTCGCAATTTACATTATTTTCCATTTGCCTCTCGTTTTCCTCTCCTCCACTTCACAAAAATTTGCCGTTTTTATTCGCCCTCTTTTTCGTTCGCCGTTTTCTTGTCAGATCTATCCTTTGCTTGTAATCATTAGTGATTTTGGAATGGCACCAACAGATGATGGACTAACTCCTAAGATTGGATGTACGGGCAATCTGGATGCTAAAACTTTTATCTTGGGGCAAGGGAACGTTATGGGAAAAGAACGTATCCAAGAATTTTTCAATTGTGTTGGAAATTTAAGTCTTGATGATGCTCCTATACTTAGGACTAATAGATCTTATGCGGATGCTATTTCAGCACTAGTTCTGAAACTTGAAAGCAAATTTATCCGTACTCATCCTACTTTGCAAAGATTGTTTTTTGAGCTTCCCGTCATAAAGAACCCTAAAGCTAAAAAGTTGGCCACTCTCGTTCTTATGAATGAATTTGACTACATAATACGGGAAGCTAGGGAAATCTTTGACTTTTATGGTAGATGAAATTCTTTACAATAGTGATTATGCGTTAAGACATTTGCTGGGGGATAATAAAACCTTTTATGAGAATCTTAAAAAGGAAGTCCCCATTCTAGATGTAATCCAACAAGTTTTCAATAATGTTAACCAACATTACTCTTGGATTGTTGCTGGAAATCAACACGGTTATGATAATGGGCAACTTAATAGTGCTAAGGTTTCTATGGACAATATGTTTTATGTTGTTTTTACAAAACTCCATGATGAAACCACTTCTAAAAGAATTAAGAACAAAGATGACAAAACTTAGATCCTTGCTTTATGCCTAGCTAGGGGCGTAAAACAATAGCGCTTGTTGGGAGGCAACCCGATGAATAAAATTTATTTTTGCTTTTTGCTTTCTGTTCTTGAGTGTTTGCACAATTATGCTACGATTATGATATGGTTTTTTGTGTTTTAATTAGTGTTTCTGCCAAGTAAAGCCTTTAGGATCTTCTTGGGTGATAGTTGTTTGATCTTGCTGAAAAACAAAAAAAAATTGCGCTCACGAAAACAATTCTCAATTTTAACCATAGTGCGATAAAATGCAAAAAAATTCTATAAGATTAATATACAAATTACTCACGTGGTCCAAATTTTTCAGAATTTTTGGAGTTTCAGAAGTATTCGAAATATCCAGATTGCTACACACAGTTCTGTTTTTGACAGATTTTGTTTTCTTTGTGTTGTGTGCTTGTTTTGACGATTCTATGGTTTTATTTGATGAGTTTTTGCCATAGAGAAGTTGGAATACATTAGATATAATGTAAGAACAAAATATGAATTGGTTTGCTACAATACTTATAGTAGTGATTTGCTTTCTTATACTAATGGATCTCACGAAGGTTTTGTTGAGTTTTGTATGATTGAAGTTTTAAAGTTTTGGGTTATCTTAAGATGGTGAAGGAATGAGGAGTAAGAAGAGCCTAAGCTTGGGGGTGCCCTGGCATTCCAAGATATTAACTAAAGATAGCAAGCAACTAAGCTTGGGGATGCCTCGAGTGGCATCCCCTCTTTCTTCTAACGACCATCGGTATTTTACTCGAAGCTATATTTTTATTCGTCATATACTATGTGTTTTGCTTGGAGCGTCTTGTATGATATGAGTTTTTGCTTGTTTTATTTTGTATTTTTAGTCTTAATTCCTTGCTGGACACACCTATTTGAGAGAGCCAAAATTATGCCATGACTTGTTAGAATTGCTCTCTATGCTTCACCTAAATTTTTATGAGCTATGGATTTGCTCTAGTGCATCACTTATATCTTTTTGACCATGGCGTGCTTTAGTATTTTTGATGAAACGCTCTCTTGTTTCATTTAGATTTATTTGAGAGTTAGTAAAATTTTCAAGAAATTCTCTCTTGCTTCACTCAAATTAATTTGAGAAAGAAAAAAATTATGCTCATGATCTTCACTTATATTTGTTTGAGCTTGTCAAAAGAAACATATGAAAATTAGTTTCAAAGTGATATATATCGAAGATGGATATAATAAAAACTTTCAGGAAGATCATTGGACAAAATAAACTTGATTCTTAGTAATAGTTTTGAGATATGATGATGTGATATGTGAGTCATGTTAATGAGTAATTTTGCTTTAGTAAGAATATTGGTGTTAAAGTTTGTGATTCCCTATGAAAGCAGGAAAGTCAGTAATTATGCAATGAAACTATATCCTACTTGTGGTGCATTTTCTGTGTTAATTATGCTTAATGCTCGCTTATGAGATTATTCGTTTCTTGGTTTGTCGCTTCTCAATCTTTTGCTAGCCTTCATTTTGCACTAAGTATGATCGCTACTTGTGCATCCAAAATCCTTTAAACCAGTTTTGCCACATGAGTCACTATATCTACCTATATGCGGTATTCTTTTGCCGTTCTAAGCAAATTTGTACGTGCCATCTCTAATATTCAAAATAAGTTTCTCTTTTGCGTGCTCGTACCGCTCGCGAGGCGGTGAGGGGTGGCTAACATTTTCCATGCTAGATGTGTTATTCTCATGATGAGTGTTTATTCACTTGTCATTGCACGAGAGTAAGGCAAAGGTATTAGGGATGCCCAGTCCCAAAACGAAAAATGAATTTACTTTATGTTGTCAAAAAATAAATTCCTTGGAAAGTGTTGATATGAAAGGCACCCCTGGATACGGTTAGCCATGGAAAGTGAAACTATGGTTGAAAAAGGAATAAACTTTATTTTCTGTTTGGGAACCGCCTATGATATATCTAGCATGGAAAGTGTTGGGAACTCTAAGTCATGTTTGTTGGTGGGAAAGGCACACCTCCCAAAATGTTTTTACCTCTAAGTTTTTCTCTTTGAGCTCTGGCACCTCTACAAATCCCTACTTCCCTCCGCTAAGGGCCTTTCTTTTACTTTATGCAATTTTTATTTTTGAATTTGAGTCTCCATCTTCTCTTATAAAGCACCAACTAGGGGGCACTGTGATCGTACTTGAGCATTGGGTGTAGTTAATATGCGAGTGTGTTTCATGAATGGATCAATGATTGAGCATGATGGGTTAGGGATAGCTTATTTTAGCATTGATATTTTGAAAGACATGGCTGCTTGTTGATATGCTTGAGTATTGAACTTATCATGTCAAAACTAGACTATTGCTTTGAACAATATAAAAGTCCAAATGTCCATGCTATAAAGAAAAGAATATGATATGACATGATAGGCAGCATTCCGCATCAAAAATTCTGTTTTTATTATTTACCTACTCAAGGACGAGCAGAAATTAAGCTTGGGGATGATGATACGTCTCCAACGTATCTATAATTTTTTATTGTTCCATGCTGTTATATTATCAATCTTGGATGTTTTATAATCATTTTATATCATTTTTTGGTACTAAACTATTGACATAGTGCCAAGTGCCAGTTGCTGTTTTCTGCATGTTTCTTACATCGCAGGAAATCAATACCAAACGGAGTCCAAATGCAGCGAAACTTTTTGGAGATTTTTTTGGACCAGAAGACATCCAGTGGGTCGAAGAAGCACCCGGGGGGTGCTCCGAGGGGAGCACAACCCACAAGGGCGCGCCTGGGGGCCCAGGCGCGCCCAGGTGGGTTGTGCCCACCTCGGGTGCCCCCTGAACTGCCTATTTGCTCTATAAATTCCCCAATATTCAAGAAACCCTAGGGGGTCGACGAAAATCAATTCCAGCCGCCGCAGAGTCCATAACCACTAGATCCAATCTAGACACCATCACAGAGGGGCTCACCACTTCCATTGGTGCCTCTTCGATGATGCGTGAGTAGTTCTTTGTAGACCTTCGGGTCCGTAGTTAGTAGCTAGATGGCTTCGTCTCTCTCGTTTGATTCTCAATACAATGGTCCCTTGGAGATCCATATGATGTAACTCTTTTTGCGGTGTGTTTGTTGGGATCGGTTGAACTTTGAGTTGATGATCAGATCTATCTTTTTATATCCATGAAAGTTATTTGAGTTTCTTTGATCTCTTATATGCATCATTTCTTATAGCCTTGTATTTATTCTCCGATATTCTTGTTTTGTTTGGCCAACTTGATCTATTTATCTTGCAATGGGAAGAGGTGCTTTGTAGTGGGTTTGATCTTACGATGCTTGATCCCAGTGACAGAAGGGAAACCGACATGTATGTATAGTTGCTACTAAGGATAAAACGATGGGGTCTATTTCTACATAAATAGATCTTATCTACATCATGTTATCGTTCTTATTGCATTACTCCGTTTCTCCAAGTTAATACACTAGATTCATGCTGGATAGCGGTCGATGTGGAGTAATAGTAGTAGATGCAGGCAGGAGTCGGTCTACTAATCTTGGACGTGATGCCTATATAATGATCGTTGCCTAGATATCGTCATGATTATTTGAAGTTCTATCAATTGCTCAAAAGTAATTTGTTTACCCACCGTTTGCTATTTTTCTCGAGAGAAGCCACTAGTGAAACCTACGGCCCTCGGGTCTCTTTCTCATATTATTTGCATTTGCGATCTATTTTCCTTTGCTTTTATTTCCAGATCTACTAAACTAAAATTACAAAAATACCTTGCTGTAATTTATGCTTATTTATTTTATTTGGCGTTTGATCTATCAATCTACTACCACTTATTCACGTCCATTTGCCTATCTTGAGCGCCGTACCCGAAAGGGATTGTCAACCCCTTTTACATGTCGGGTTGTGAGTATTTCTGATTTGTGTGCAGGTGTTGTTTACTTATTGTTGCTTGGTTCTCCTACTGGTTCGATAACCTTGGTTTCATCACTGAGGGAAATACCTACCGTCGTTGTGCTGCATCATCCCTTCCTCTTTGGGGAAATACCGACGTAGCTTCAAGCCGCATCAGGCTTCCACTCGTGACCACATGAAGAGAACATGCCACAAATGCAAAAAGCCAGGACACTACATCTCTGAGTGTCCTCAATGGGACAAGGAATCTAAGAAGAAGAAGAAGAGCAAGGTATATGATTCTAACGACAAGAAGAAGAAATCTGCAAAGTCTTCTTCAAAATCTTCATGAAAGTCTTCGTCTCACAAGAAGAGCTCATCCAGCAAGGCTCGTGCATTTGTTGGCAAGGAGATGGATTCAGAGGAGGAGTCTGCTTCTGAGGAGGCAGAGGTGGGGTTTGAGGAGGAGTCTGATTCAGGCGTGGCATGCCTGGCTCTAGCTTCGGCGTTCGTCGCCAAGTCCATCTTCAACACTGAAGACAATGGCCACGTGGCTGATGCCGAAGCCGATGATGAGGACGACTCTGCTCCGACCTACTGCTTCATGGAACGAGGTGCAAGGTAAACTCACGCGATGCTTATTTCGAACATCCAGTGAAGATGACTCTGAATGTGAATCCAAACCTAGCTATAAGACTCTTTCTAAAATTGCAACTGAACAACAAACTGCTATGGAACATATTCAGAAATTGCTAGACAAAAGCGATGACCTATTGGACGCAGAAATGAATTGTACTCAGTCCTTAATTAAAGACATCAAATATCTTCACGTTAAGTACGAAGAACTTGAAAGTCGTCATGAAACACTCTCAGCTACTCATGAGAAGCTTTCCTATGATTATCTTCAAAGGAAGCAAGATCTAGAGAATCTGAGAGCGTCTCATGAAGATCTTCAAAAAGAGAACGATTCACTTCACGCTCAGCAGATCGGTTCCGCTCAGGAAGACTTTGTGCCACCATGTTTAAAATGTTTTGAGCGTGATAATGTTGTCTCTGTTGCTGAATGTTCTACTGCTGCTAATGTTGCAATATCTTCAACTGCTGATGTGGTGACTAACCCCTCTTCCGAGGATACCACTACTATTGCTGATGAGAATGCTAGGTTGAAGACTTTGCTTGAAACAGGCATGTACAAAAGCCTCAAAGGGCATCATACACCATGCGATGTCCTCAAGAAACAGATTCTGAACCGAAACCCTAGGAAAGAGGGTGTTGGGTTCGAGAGGAAAATGAATGTTGATGGTTCATACTGGAAGCCTGAGCAGTACCCCAAAACCACATGGGTTGCTGCAAAGGGCCCTTCAGTGGACCCATCTACCTTATCTGGCTTCACTTGTGCTAACCCCATTATCATTGATGAATCCTTTGACGCCAATTATAGGCTGTTTAAGAATCAGAATGGTGAAGTGTTGCCAGGTTTATTGGTACTAACTATAGGAATGGACCACCCTTGAAGAAGCTCTGGGTGCCCAAAAGTTGTCTTGAGAAGCTTCCTGTGAATGTCATCATGACACCGAAGGAAATATGCCCTAGAGGCAATAATAAAGTTGTTTATATTTGCTTATATCATGATAAATGTTTATTATTCATGCTAGAAGTGTATTAACCAGAAACTTAGTACATGTGTGAATACATAGACAAAAACAGTGTCCCTAGTATGCCTCTACTAGACTAGCTCGTTAATCAAAGATGGTTAAGTTTCCTAACCATAGACATGTGTTGTCATTTGATGAACATGATCACATCATTAGAGTATGACGTGATGGAAAAGACCCATCCGTTAGATTAGCATTATGATCGTTTAGTTTTATTGCAATTGCTTTCTTCATGACTTATACATATTCCTCTGACTATGAGATTATGCAACACCCGAATACCGGAGGAACACTTAGTGTGCTATCAAACGTCACAATGTAACTGGGTGATTATAAAGATGCTCTACAGGTGTCTCTGAAGGTGTTCGTTGAGTTGGCATAGATCAAGATTAGGATTTGTCACTCCGTGTATCGGAGAGGTATCTCTGGGCCCTCTCGGTAATGCACATCATTATAAGCCTTGCAAGCAATATGACTAATGAGTTAGTTACGGGATGATGCATTATGGAACGAGTAAAGAGACTTGCCGGTAACGAGATTGAACTAGGTATGATGATACCGACGATCGAATCTCGGGCAAGTAACATAACAATGACAAAGGGGATAACGTATGTTGTTATGCAGTTTGACCGATAAAGATCTTCGTAGAATATGTAGGAGCCAATATGAGCATCCAGGTTCCGCTATTGGTTATTGAACGAAGATGTGTCTTGGTCATGTCTACATAGTTCTCGAACCCGTAGGGTCCACACGCTTAACGTTCAATGACGATTTGTATTATGAGTTATGTGTTTTGGTGACCGAAGTTTGCTCGGAGTCCCGGATGAGATCACGAATATGACGAGGAGTCTCAAAATGCTCGAGAGGTAAAGATTGATATATTGGAAGGTTATATACGGACACCGGAATGGTTTCGATAAGGTTAGGGGATTTTTCGAAGTACTGGGAGGCTACCGGAACCCCCCGGGAAAGTTAATGGGCCTATTGGGCCATAGTGGAGAGAGGGAGGCTGCCACAAGAGGTGGCGCCCCCCAAGCCCAATCCGAATTGGACAAGGGGCGGGGCCCGCGGCCCTCCTTTCCTTCCCCCTCCCCCCTTTCCCCTCTCCGTTGGAAGGAGGGGGGCGAATCCTACTTGGAGTCCAAGTAGGACTCCCCCCTTGGCGCGCCCCCCCTTGGGCCGCCCACCTCCTCCTCCCCTCCTTTATATACGTGGGCAGGGGGCACCCCAAAGGCACAACAGTCGTTCTCTTAGCCGTGTGCGGTGCCCCCCTCCATGGTTTACTCCTCCGGTCATAGTGTCGGGGGGATGACCCCCAGGTATGCCCAAGACGGCGAAACGACGCATCAAAACATAACCAAGGGAGTGCCCCCTGGCTGGCTGGAACTTGGCTGGCTGGAATCTGGCCGAGTTGACTTTGGCCGGGTTGACCCTGGCGGGGTTGACCTTGGCCGGGTTGATCTGTCCGGGTTGACCTTGGCCGGGTTGACCCGTCCGGGTTAACCTTGGTCGGTTTGACCCTGGCCAGGTTAACCTTGGTCGGTTTGACCCTGGCCGGGTTGACCTTGGCCTGATTGACCTGTCCGGGTTAACCCTGGCCGGGTTGAGCCCATCCGAGTTGACCCTGTCCGGGTTCTCCCTGGCCGGGTTCCGCCTGTCCGGGTTGAGCTGTCCGGGTTGAGCCCCGTCCAAGTTGAGCCTGTCCAGCTGGAATCTGGCCAAGTCAATTAAGACGTCCCGTCGGACCTGTGCAAACGTGACGGCCATACTCTACAGTGGAGCACTATAGATGAGCAGCCAGCACTGTTCCTGCATCATGTGACACTTCACTGCGCTTCAATAGTGGTGCACTATAGTCTGCATCACCATGTGACATCTCAATAGTATAGTGGGTGTGTGTGCCACCCCTTGTCCCCGGGCACTAGTATATAAAGTGACCCAGGAGAAGCCTCACACCCCCAGCCTCATTTTTGGCCACGCTCACGCACGCACGATGAGAACCACAGTACATTCCAGATCAACTAGAGTAGTCACACCAGGAGAAGGAGCAGCCTAAGCCCTAGCCAGCTTCCCTTCTTCCTCAACATAGCTCCAAGAGCAACTCTGTACTGCTACGTATACACTGTATATATCATCGGGCATGCAGGAGTAGGGGTATTATCTCTCCGGAGAGCCCCGAACCTGGGTAAATCACCGCGTGTTGTTTGCCCAATCCCGTCCCTTGATCTCCAGAGTAGTCTTGCCCCCACTTCAAGCCACCCCATGACATCTGCCGTCTCACGAACCCGCCCGCGAGATAACCGCGACAGTTGGCGCCCACCGTCGGGCAGTACTATGATACCAGCTGCCGCGGAACCGCGGTCCGGGCGGGATCATTTTCCTCATCATCACTGCCGTGTCGCGCCGTCTCTCTGGTAACGCTCGGGGGATCGACATCGACATGCCCCCGGAGCGGCCGCTCGGGACGGCGCATCCTCGTCGTGGGCATCGCCTTGCTCGTCATCATCACCGCGGCGTCGTCGCCGTCTCTCCGGCGCCCGTCGGCGGCTCGACATCAGCATGCCCCCGGCACGACTGTGCGGGGCGGCGCGTCGTCGTCGGCGGCCTTCGTACTGCATGCGCGTGCGCCCGTTTGGCCCCTGCTCTGCTCCGCCTCCGTCCACACGCGCGTGCGCTGCGTCCGGCCTCCTCTCCACGGCGCCCGTCGCTGCTCCGATCCGGCCGTCCATGGCGCCTCTTCCTCGCATCCACTCTCATATACGTTCTGCTCCAGCCTCCCCCTGGTTCTTCCTTTTCACACTGACCAGATGCATGTCGGATAAAGCATGTATATTGGTCAGATACCAGCCATACACTACCCAGATGATAGCCATACATGCCCCGTATAATCCCCATATATTGGCCATGCAATTCTCAGATGCAAGTCGGACGGACGCAGCTTCGGTGCCTTAAAGGCACCTGCCTTTGGGTCATTGACATATGGGTCAGTCATCTGTTGGGCCCATATATCATAGACATAAAGGCAGATGCCTTAAGGCACCGAAGCATTGTCCAAGTCAGACCATGGTCGTACATTGCTCGTGCACTTCCCAGAGAATGACTATACGCAAAGCTCGCCTCTGGTCCGCTCCGCCCGCCGCAGACGCGTGTCCGTCTCCGGTCTCCTCTGCAGCTCCGCTCGGCTGGGCGACCGCTGCATCGCTCCCTACGTGCCGCGCAGAGGGAAGAAGGGGCCGCGCCCCGCAGCACCACCGCCTCGGCTGCCTCCAGCAGCAAGCCGACCTCCAGCAGCAAGCCGGCCTCCTCTGCTCTCGTCGCCTCGTCCCCGACCAGCTGCTCTGGGCCTCCTCCCGCGCTGCCCCGGTCCGTAGCTACGCACCCCCGCCTCAGCGCCTAGCTTGTCTGCCTCCGCGCGCGAAGTGTCCGCCGCGCGCCTCCTCCGCCGTGCGTCGCCGCGCCTGGCAGCGTCCGCACGTCTGCCGCGCTGTTCCGCTGCTGGCTCCGTCTGCTCGTCGGCCTGCTCTGCCTCCACGCTCTCCTCGCATGAGCCGCTTCGCCGCCCCGGCCGGCCGCCTCCACGCTTCGCCGCGGTTTTCCTGCGCCGGCCGCTCCTCCGCTCAGCGTGCGGCAACTCTCGCCACCTCGCCCGCTGCTCCGCCCGCCACCTTCGCCGGGCTCCGGGACCGCTGGTCGCCGCCTGCCCCACCAAGGCCCGGCCGGCTCTGCCCGCGCCCCATCCTCGACTCCGCTGCTCCGCCTCGCTCGGCTCCGCACCGTCCGCAGCGCCAGCAAGCGTCGTCACGCCCTCCGCGCGACCCGCCCGTCTCGGCGTCGCACCCGTGGGTCGGCTCCCCTGCTCCCTCGCTCTGGCGGGTCCGGCTCGTCGCGCCGCCAAGCCTCCACGCGCCGCCTCCCCGCCTCCTAGCCGGCTGCTCCTCCCACGCGCGACTGCTGGCCCAGGTCGGCTCCAACGCCTGCATGTTCTGCTGCCGGTTGGGAGTAAAAAAGCTATGAAGCACCCATACGGCGATACGAGTACAACAATATGAGATACGGCAATTATAATAACTACAATACGGTGATACGGCAAGTATATATAAATAATAATATATAAAATGACAATTAACAAAGACAAAACATGATAGAATGTGTGAGATGAGATCAAAATACTGGCCCATTGGTTGCGTGATTTCCTCCATGCATCTTTTCAAGTCCTAAATGATCATCTAGGTCCTCAACTTATCATGGTGTATGCAAAATAGAAAATACATTATATGATATTATACTTTGTCAATTTGAGATAAATAGACATGAAAAGTGAAAAACGTTAAACAAATTGGCTTGAGCTTGCCAAATGAATATATACTTCCTTGTTCCAAACTAGCAAGCAATAGCAAACTATAGCAATACTAAGGCAAGCAGTAGTATGCACCTATGCTAAGCAGTAACGTCAGCAAGTAGTAGGAACTAGCAAGGAGTAGGAAGTAGCAATATAGCAGTAATCTGCAAGAACTAACCAGCCAGCCAAGCTGTCCACCCCGTTCGTAACAAGAACAGGGACCCAGAGTCATTGAAGAAGAAGAAAAAAAACATGAATGGATCACGACTGCCGACGGTGCCGGAGAAGATTCGAGTCAACCGAGGCGACGGCGTGGTGAGCCGAGGCAACCGAGGCAATTCCAGGCGGCGCCGGCGAGCGACTCCAGTCCGTGGCGGCGGCCGGCAGGGAGGCTTATACAGTGGCGGCGGTATGCCTGTGCAAGCTCCTGTCGTACAAAAAAACGACACACGAGAGGGAGCGCAGATGCTAGGGTTAGCCATGAGCCTTCTACTGGGCTGTCGTGTCCCTCCCCGTATCGTACAGGATGCACAGGACGTATCCACGTTTTTTCTTTTCTTTTTAAATCAGAAAATAGGATACTTCGCCGATACCCGTATCGCAGCCGTATCGTACGCATCGCCGTATCGGCGACGTTCGGTAGCCTCGACGTCATCGTCGGCTTCATCATCAACAACAAGACCCTCCGCCCAACTTTTCCAAGTTGCCCGGAGGCTCGGAGGCTACACCCAGTGAGTGCGCTTGCGCGCTCCCACTCGGAACACGCCGTGCCTGTTGCACGCCCGCCGCCGGCTGCAACCGGCATCTTCGACGCCATCTACTACATCGACACCCGCTAAAACCCTCCGTGCAACTTTTCCAAGTTGCCCAGAGGCTCGAAGGATACTGTCAGGGGGATGACTCCCGGGTATGCCCAAGATGGCGAAACGACGCTTCAAAACATAACCAGGGGAGTGCCCCCTGGCTGGCTGGAACTTGGCTTGCTGGAATCTGGCCGGGTTGACTTTGGCCGGGTTGACCCTGGCCGGGTTGAGCTGTCCTGGTTGACCCTGGCCGGGTTGACCTTGGTCGGGTTGACCTATCCGGGTTGACCCTGGCCGGGTTGACCTTGGTCGGGTTGACCTGGCCGGGTTGAGCTGTCCGGGCTGACCCTGGCCGGGTTGAGCTGGTCGGGTTGAGCCCATCCGGGTTGACCCTGTCCGGGTTCTCCCTAGCCGGGTTCCGCCTGTCCGGGTTGAGCTGTCTGGGTTGAGCCCCCTCCAGGTTGAGCCCGTCCGGCTGGAATCTGGCCAAGTCAACTAAGACGTCCTGTCGGACCTGCGCAGACGTGACAACCATACTCTACAGTGGAGCACTGTAGATGTGCAGCCAGCATTGTTCATGCATCATATGACACTTCAATGCACTCCAATAGTGGTGCACTGTAGCCTGCATCACCATGTGACATCTCAATAGTGTAGTGGGTGTGTGGGCCACCCCTTGTCCTTGGGCACTAGTATATAAAGTGACCCAGGGGAGGCCTCACACCCCAGCCTCATTTTTTGCCATGCTCACACACGCACGACGAGAACCACAGTACACTCTAGATCAACTAGACTAGCCACACCAGGAGAAGGAGCAGCCTAAGCCCTGGCCAACTTCCCTTCTTCCTCAACACATCTCCAGGAGCAACTCTGTACTGCTACGTATACATTGCATATATCATCAGGCATGTAGGAGTAGGGGTATTATCTCTCCAGAGAGCCCCGAACCTGGGTAACTCACCGCAGCTGTTTTCCCAATCCCGCCCCTTGATCTCCAGAGCAGTCTTGCCCCCACTTTAAGCCACCCCGTGGCATATGTCGTCTCACGAACCCGCCCGCGAGATAACCACGACACATAGCGTCGTAGTGCTTAGGCGAAGCCCTGCGCGGATCACATCACCATCACGGTCATCACACCATCATGCCGATGCAACTCTCCCTCGACCCTCTACTGGATCAAGAGTTCGAGGGACGTCATCGAGCTGAACATGTGCTGAACACGGAGGTGCTGTACGTTCGGTACTTGGATCGGTAGGATGGTGAAGACATTCGACTACATAAACCGCGTTAACGTAACGCTTCCGCTTTCGGTCTACGAGGGTACGTGGACACACTCTTCCCGTCTCGTTACTATGCATCTCCTAGATAGATCTTGCGCGATCTTAGGAACTTTTTTGAATTGCTACGTTCCCCAACAGTGGCATCCGAGCCATGTCTATGCGTAGATGATATGCACGAGTAGAACACAAAGAGTTGTGGCGATAATAGTCATATTGCTTACCACCAACGTCTTACTTTGATTCGGTGGTATTGTTGGATGAAGCGGCCCGGGCCGACATTACATGACCGCGTTCATGAGACTGGTTCTACCGACGTGCTTCGCACACAGGTGGCTGGCGGGTGTCAGTTTCTCCAACTTTAGTTGAATCGAGTTTGACTACGACCGGTCCTTGATGAAGGTTAAAATAGCACACTTGACGAAAAATTGTTGTGGTTTTGATGCATAGGTAAGAACGGTTCTTGCTAGAAGCCCGTAGCAGCCACGTAAAACTTGCAACAACAAAGTAGAGGACGTCTAACTTGTTTTTGCAGGGCATGTTGTGATGTGATATGGTCAATACGTGATGAGATATAAAGTGTTGTATGAGATGATCATGTTTTGTAAAAGTTATCAGCAACTGGCAGGAGCCTTATGGTTGTCGCTTTATTGTATGAAATGCAATCACCATGTAATTGCTTTATTTTATCACTAAGCGGTAGCGATAGTCGTAGAAGCAATAGTTGGCGAGACGACAACGATGCTACGACGGAGATCAAGGTGTCAAGCCGGTGACGATGGACATCATGACGGTGCTTTGGAGATGGAGATCAAAGGCACAAGATGATGATGGCCATATCATGTCACATATTTTGATTGCATGTGATGTTTATCCTTTATGCATCTTATTTTGCATAGTACTGCAGTAGCATTATACGATGATCCCTCACTAAATTTCAAGGTATAAGTGATCTCCCTGAGTATTCACCATTGCTACAGTTTGTTGTGCCGAGACACCACGTGATGATGGGGTGTGATAAGCTCTACGTTCACATACAACGGGTGCAAGCCAGTTTTGCACATGCAGAATACTCGGGTTAAACTTGACGAGCCTAGCATATGCAGATATGGCCTCGGAACACTGAGACCGAAAGGTCAAACGTGAATCATATAGTAGATATGATCAACATAGTGATGTTCACCATTGAAAACTACTCCATCTCACGTGATGATCGGACATGGTTTAGTTGATATGGATCACGTGATCATTTAGATGACTAGAGGGATGTCTATCTAAGTGGGAGTTCTTTAGTAATATGATTAATTGAACTTTAATTTATCATGAACTTAGTACCTGATAGTTTTTTCATATCTATGTTGTTGTAGATTAATGGCCCGTGCTACCGTTCCCTTGAATTTTAATGTGTTCCTAGAGAAAGCTAAGTTGAAAGATGATGGTAGCAACTACACGGACTGGGTTCGTAACTTGAGGATTATCCTCATTGCTGCACAGAAGAATTACGCCTGGAAGCACCGCTAGGTGCAAGACCCGCCAGCAGAGCAACTCCGGACGTTATGAACGTCTGGCAGAGCAAAGCTGATGACTACTCGATAGTTCAGTGTGCCATGCTTTACAGCTTAGAATCGGGACTTCAAAGATGTTTTGAACGTCATGGAGCATATGAGATGTTCCAGGAGTTGAAGTTAATATTTCAAGCAAATGCCCGAGTTGAGAGATACAAAGTCTCCAACAAGTTCCATAGCTGAAAAATGGAGGAGAATAGTTCTGTCAGTGAACACATACTCAGAATGTCTGGGTACCACAACCACTTGACTCAGCTGGCAGTTAATCTTCCCGATGATAGTGTCATTGACAGAGTTCCTCAGTCACTGCCACCAAACTATAAAGGCTTCGTGATGAACTATAATATGCAAGGGATGGAAAAGACAATTCCCGATCTCTTCGTGATGCTAAAAGCTGCAGAGGTAGAAATCAAGAAGGAGCATCAAGTTCTGCTGGTTAACAAGACCACTAGTTTCAAGAAATAGGGCAAAGGGAAGAAGGGGAACTTCAAGAACAACAAGCAAGTTGTTGCTCAAGGGAAGAAACACAAGTCTGGACCTAAGCCTGAGACTGAGTGCTTCTACTGCAAAGGGACTGGTCACTAGAAGCGGAACTACCCCAAGTATTTGGCGGATAAGAAGGATGGCAAAGTGAAAGGTGTATTTGATATACATGTTATTTATGTGTACCTTACTAATGCTCTTAGTAGTGCCTGGGTATTTGATACTGGTTCTGTTGCTCATATTTGCAACTCGAAATAGGGGCTACGGATTAAATGAAGATTGGCTAAGGACGAGGTAACGATGCGCGTGGGAAATGGTTCCAAAGTTGATGTGATCGCCGTCGGCATGCTACCTCTACATCTACCGTCGGGGTTAGTATTAGACCTGGATAATTGTTATTTGGTGCCAGCATTGAGCATGAACATTATATCTGGATCTTGTTTGATGCGAGACGGTTATTCATTTAAATCAGAGAATAATGGTTGTTCTATTTATATGAGTAATATCTTTTATGATCATGCACCCTTGATGAATGGTCTATTTTTATTGAATCTCGATTGTAGTGATACACATATTCATAATATTGAACCCAAAAGATGCAAAGTTAATAATGATAGTGCAACTTATTTGTGGCACTGCTGTTTAGGTCATATTGGTGTAAAGCGCATGAAGAAACTCCATGTTGATGGACTTTTGCAATCACTTGATACTTGCGAACCATGCGTCATGGGCAAGATGACTAAGACTCCGTCCTCCAGAACAATGGAGCGAGCAACTGACTTGTTGGAAATAATACATACTAATGTATGCGGTCCGATGAGTGTTGAGGCTCACGGTGGGTATCGTTATTTTCTGACCTTCACAGATGATTTGAGCAGATATGGGTATATCTACTTGATGAAACATAAGTCTAAAACATTTGAAAAGTTCAAAGAATTTCAGAGTGAAGTAGTAAATCATTGTAGAAAGAAAATAAAGTTTCTACGATCCGATCGTCGAGGAGAATATTTGAGTTATGAGTTTGGTCTTCATTTGAAACAATGTGGAATAGTTTCACAACTCACGCCACCTGGAACACCACAGCGTAATGGAAGTCATGTTACTAGACCATGACGAACCTACGAACTATGAGGAAGCGATGGTGAGCCCAGATTCAACGAAATGGCTTGAGGCCATGAAATCTGAGATTGGATCCATGTATGAGAACAAAGTGTGGACTTTGGTTGACTTGCCCGATGATTGGCAAGCCATAGAGAATAAATGGATCTTCAAGAAGAAGACTGACGCTGACGGTAATGTTACTGTCTACAAAGCTCGACTTGTCGCGAAAGGTTTTCGACAAGTTCAAGGAGTTGACTACGATGAGACTTTCTCACCCGTAGCGATGCTTAAGTCTGTCCGAATCATGTTAGCAATTGCCGCATTTTATGATTGTGAAATTTGGCAAATGGATGTCAAAACTGCATTCCTTAATGTATATATTAAGGAAGAGTTGTATATGATGCAACTAGCCGGTTTTGTCGATCTTAAAGGTGCTAACAAAGTGTGCAAGCTCCAGCGATCAATTTATGGACTGGTGCAAGCCTCTCGGAGTTGGAATATACGCTTTGATAGTGTGATCAAAGCATATGATTTTATACAGACTTTTGGAGAAGCCTGTATTTACAAGAAACTGGGTGGGAGCTCTGTAGCATTTCTAATATTATATGTGGATGACATATTGTTGATTGGAAACAATACAAAATTTCTGGATAGCATAAAAGGATACTTGAATAAGAATTTTTCAATGAAAGACCTCGGTGAAGCTGCTTATATATTGGGCATCAAGATCTATAGAGACAGATCAAAACGCTTAATTGGACTTTCACAAAGCACATACCTTGATAAAGTTTTGAAGAAGTTCAAAATGGATCAGTCAAAGAAAGGGTTCTTGCCTGTGTTACAAGGTGTGAAGTAGAGTCCGAATCAATGCCCGACCACTGCAGAAGATAGAGAGAAAATGAAGGTCATTCCTTATGCGTCAGCCATAGGTTCTATCATGTATGCAATGTTGTGTACCAGACCTGATGTGTGCCTTGCTATAAGTTTAGCAGGGAGGTACCAAAGTAATCCAGGAGTGGATCACTGGACAGCGGTCAAGAACATCCTGAAATACCTGAAAAGGACTAAGGATATGTTTCTCGTTTATGGCGGTGACAAAGAGCTTGTCGTAAATGGTTACGTCGATGCAAGCTTTGATACAGATCCGGATGACTCTAAGTCACAAACCGGATATGTATTTATATTGAATGGTGGAACTGTAAGTTGGTGCAGTTCCAAGCAGATCGTCGTGGTGGGATCTACGTGTGATGCATATTACATAGCTGCTTCGGAAGCAGCAAATGAAGGAGTCTGGATGAAGGAGTTTATATCCGATCTAGGTGTAATACCTAGTGCATCGGGTCCAATGAAAATCTTTTGTGACAATACTTGAGCAATTGCCTTGGCGAAGGAATCTAGATTTCACAAGAGAACCAAACACATCAAGAGACACTTCAATTCCATCCACGATCAAGTCAAGGAGGGAGACATAGAGATTTGCAAGATACATACGGATCTGAATGTTGCAGACCCGTTGACTAAGCTTCTTCAACGAGCAAAACATGATCAGCACCAAGACTCCATGGGTGTTAGAATCATTACTATGTAATCTAGATTATTGACTCTAGTGCAATCGGGAGACTGAAGGAAATATACCCTAGAGGAAATAATAAAGTTATTTATATTTCCTTATATCATGATAAATGTTTATTATTCATGCTAGAATTGTATTAACCAGAAAATTAGTATGCCTCTACTAGACTACCTCGTTAATCAAAGGTGGTTAAGTTTCCTAACCATAGACATGTGTTGTCATTTGATGAACGGGATCACATCATTAGAGAATGATGTGATGGACAAGACCCATCCGTTAGCTTAGCATTATGATTGTTTACTTTTATTGCTATTGCTTTCTTCATGACTTATACATATTCCTCTGACTATGAGATTATGCAACTTCCGAATATCGGAGGAACACTTAGTGTTGGGGATACAACTACGGAGTGTGAACCGCCCCGGAGGGGCCGGTTTACCCTCGTGCGTGTTCCAGGCCCATATGGAGGCCTGGAGCCCAGAGGTGAATTAAGGTCCATACATGTAAACCGCCTTAGTTTTATAGCTTGTATTGTAAGGCAAGGAAAGAGAAACCAAGCCGGACTCTTGTATGAGCCGGATTGGGATTCTGTAGACCGGCCGGGCGTCAACCCGTGTATATAAGGGGCGACCCGTGGCGAAGTTAGGGACAGAGAATTGAGGCTAAGGCAAAGCTATTGCTCCCTAGTCGCCGAAACCATATCAATCACACCACAACGGGACGAGGTTTTACCTTCATCGAAGGGCGAACCAGTATAATTCCCGTGTCTTGTGTCCGCATTAACCCCTCTAGGTTAACCCGTACGATGGCCCTGCGACTAAGTCCTTTCATGAGGACATCTGCCGTGACAATTCCACGACAGTTGGCGCCCACCGTGGGGCTATCGCATGATGGTTTGATGATCTTAGAGGGCAAGTTCGAAGGACTCGAAGGCTATGCAGTGGGCCGGATGACTAAAAGTCGTCGCGGCAAACTCTACATCGACGATGCGGACTGGGGCCCCGAGGCCGGCTCGGTTGAGTACGGGTACCGGGTCCCCTTTGGCGGCATACACGTGTTCATCGACAAGATTGGCGAGTCAGGGCCTGGGCCGGACGTCTGCACCGACCTCGTCGAGACGGCTCAGCGGGCGAAGAAGAGTCCTGCCCTAGCTGAACCGGCGGTCAAGCATGTTTTCGTGGGAGTCGTCCACGGAGGTTACGAGGGCGGATCGGTGTCTGGCGACGAAACCGCCGTTTACTCGGCGATTTAATCGTCGCCGGAGAAACCAGTCTTTATACCAGCCGCAGGATGGCCAGATCGGGGCTGTTCCGACGGTGAGAGTATTCCGGACCCTCTCGATCTACCCAACCGGTTAGGGTATTCATGGCGACGCAGGAGGCGCTTCACTCTTCGGCCGCGGCGCCCCTGGTCGCCGGTTCAACAGCGGTGATGGCAGCCGGGGGCGGAGGCCCTGTGCGCCCACCGGCTCAAGTTTTATCGGAGCTGTTCGACGCATGGGCGGTGCTCATGGCGGAAGCTAATCCACCGGATCAGGACATGCACAACGCAGAGATTGCAAAGGTGAGGGAACAGATCACTAAAGCTAAGGCGGACCTGGCGGCCGCGGACGAACGGATGGCAGTGGAACGGTTCATGGGAGCCGGCGGATCGCTCTGGAGTGCGAGGAAGGTGATGCGGCTTACGCAGAGTCGGTTTGTGCCACGGAGGAGTTAAAGTATTATAAGGATAATGTTGATCCGGCGGATATGACCCCTTTGAAGAAGCCAACTACAGAGCATGATCCGGACTTGAAGTTCAAATCGGCGGCCGAGACGAAGCTTGTTGATTTTGTGCCCGCGATTCATCCAAGCAGTTCACCATCGGTGCCAACCTGGATCCTAAATAGGAAAGCGCGCTCATCGAGTTCATCCGTGAGAATCGGGACATTTTGCATGGAAACCTTCCGACATGCGGGTGTACCGAGGAACTCGCTGAGCACACTCTTAATGTGGACCCAAATACAAACCGTAAAACAGTTTCTTCGCCGGTTTAACGAGGAAAGGCGCAAGGCCATCGGAGAAGAAGTCGCTAGACTTTTGGCAGCAGGGTTTATCGTCAAGTCTTTCACCCGAGTGGCTTGCTAATCCGTGTTGGTCCTTAAGAAAAATGGCACTTGGCGCATGTGCGTGGATTACACAGATCTTAACAAAGCTTGTCCAGCGGATCCTTTCGCCCTCCCCCGCATTGACCAGATCATTGATGCAACGGCGGGTTGTGAGCGTTTGAGCTTTCTGGATGCGTATTCCGGTTATCATCAGATTAAGATGGCGGTTAAGGACCAGGAGAAAACGGCGTTTATCACCCCTTTTGGAGCCTTCTGCTATGTGTCCATGCCTTTCGGGCTCAAGAGCGCCCAAGCAACTTATCAGCGTTGCGTACAGAATTGTTTGCATGAACAGATGGGCCGTAATGTGCACGCTTATGTGGATGATATCGTGGTGAAATCAAGGCAGAAGGAAACATTGATTGAGGACTTAAAGGAAACCTTTGACAACTTGCGGGTGTACAAGATGATGCTCAACCCGCCAAGTGCGTCTTTGGTGTTCCGCAGCAAATTGTTGGGTTTTCGTGTCCAACCGGGGATTGAGGCTAATCCGGAGAAGATTACAGCTATCACCTCCTTAGCTAAGCCAAAGTGCATCAATGATGTCCAACGTTTGGCAGGCGGATTGCTGCGCTAAGCCGGTTTATCGATCGCCTAGGAGAAGGCCATTCCTTTGTACCAGATCTTTGAAGAAGACGGATCAATTCGTGCGAGCTCAATTGCTTGATGAGGCATTGGAGGATTTAAGCGCAGCTGGCCAACCCGCTCGTTCTTGCTGCCCCTATTGACGGGAGCGCCCTGTTATATGTTCTGCTAATGCGAGGCGTGAGTGTAGCCATTGTGGTGGAGCGCAAGGAGGGGGGAAGGAGTATCCGGTTCAGCGCCGATTTACTACATCAGCGAGGTTCTCATCGAATCTAAACAAAGATATCCACATTGGCGAGAAGCTGGTATATGGAGTTTTTATGGCAAGTCGGAAGCTGAAGCAATATTTCCAAGGGCACCCCATTACAAAGGATTCGGCTCCCTTGGGCGATATCACATCGAACCGGAAGCGGCGGCGGATTGCTAAGTGGGCTATAGAACTTGGGCCAAGACGGTTTAAGGTATGTGCCCAGACGGCCGTAAAGTCTCGAGCACTTGTGGATTTCATTAATGATTGGACGGAGTTGCAAGCGCCGTAAGAGAAGCCGGATCACACCTATTGGACCATCCATTTTGATGGGTCCAGCAGTTGGAGGGCTCGAAATTTGGAGTCGATTAACTTCCCCACGAGGTGACAAGTTACATTATGTTCTCCGTCTAATGTTCCCTTGTACTAACAATGCAGCTGAGTATGAAGCTTTGCTCCATGGTCTCCGGATGGCCAAGGAAATGAATCTCAGCCGGGTTAAATGCTTTGGTGACTCGGACTTGGTGGCCCAAAGCAAGTATCCCGCACTTGGGACTCCAAAGATCCACTCATGGCTGCATATCGTCGGAAGTGGATGTTGTTGCAGGACATTTTAAAGGGTCGGGTGGACCATGTGGATCGTCGGAAGAACGAGGCGGTGATGCTTTGAGCGGCTGGGTTCCCAGCGTAACCGGGCGAGTTACGGAGGATGAGACGTTGGCCCGGCAGATAGTTCGGGCGGTCTAAGTCTATGACCATTGTTAATGGCGAGTTGCACCGTCGCGCGGTGTCGAGGCGTTTCAGCGTTGTGTGTCCCCCAAGAGGGTTGTGAGATATTGCGAGAGATTCATGAAGGGATTGTGGTCACCACGCCGGTTCAAAGTCCACAGTGGCCAAAGCATTCCGCCATGGTTTCTATTGGTTGTTGCCCATCTTGATGCGGAGGATTTAGTCGACGATGTGACGGTTGCCAAAAGTTCTCCAGGCGTGCTCATGTGCCAGCCCAAGAATTGAGGATGATTCCAATTACTTGGCCATTTGCGACTTGGGGGCTGGATATGGTTGGACCTTTCAAAAGGTCCAAGGATAAAAAGACCCACCTGTTGGTGGCGGTGGATAAGTTTACCAAGTGGGTCGAGGCAGAGCCTGTTAGCAAGTGTGATGCAGCCACGGCGGTTCAGTTCATCAAACGGGTGATTTTCCGGTTTGGGTTTCCACACAGTATCATCACGGACAATGGCACCAATTTGTCCAAAGGAGCTATGAAGGAATTTTGTGAGCGAGCACATCCGCTTGATGTTTCTTCTGTAGCCCACCCGCAATCCAATGGTCAAGCGGAACGAGCTAATCAGGAAATTTTGAAGGGTATCAAACCCCGGCTTATGGTCCCTTTAGAGAGGACGCCGGGTTGTTGGGTGGAAGAGCTACCATCAGTGATATGGAGTATTAACACTACCCCAACCGATCCACCGGGTACACGCCGTTCTTTATGGTCTATGGAGCGGAGGCGGTCCTTCCCGATGATATCCGCCACGACTTCGCCTCGGTAGCAGCTTATGTTGAGGTGGATAGCGAGGCAGCACGGCAAGATGATTTGGACCGACCGGACGAAGAGCGCGATATGGCAGCAGCCCGCTCGGCGGTCTACCGCAAGATCTTCGTCGGTATCACAGCCGGCGGGTTAAAACCAGAACCTTCGGGAAGGAGATTTAGTGCTGCGGCTCATTCAAGATCGAAAGATATGCACAAGCTATCCCCACCTTGGGAAGGGCCTTTTGTGGTCAGCAAGAATCTATACAACGGTTCCTACTATCTGATTGATGTTCGAGAGCGAAAGGACTCACGCACGTCGGAGGAGGAGACCAACAGGCCGTGGAACATTGCTCATCTTGACCTTATTATACGAGCCATTGGCTCCACTTGTGTACATATCAAGACTGTATATATTATGAATAAAAGCAATAAACCGGATCCTCGGCTAAAGCGGGGCATCTGTTCTGTATAAAAGACCGGTTTGGGTACATGGAGATGCTGTTGTGAAGCGGCCTCCGGTTCAACCCTTAGCCTTGTTTTCAGAAACTTTTGTCATTTGGGGGCTTGGTCGTATCCGAACCAATGCAACGCCTCTTGGCAGGCGAAAGCCACCAGATCATTTGGGGACATGGTCACGTCTGAACCAGTCACGCCTCTTGGTCGGCCTAAGGCCATAGAATCACTTGGGGGCTTTGGTCGAACCCGAACCATTGCAATGCCACTTGATCGGCATCATGCCACGAGTTGATTGGGGACTGGCTGACTTGAACCATCGCTACGCCGTATAGGGGGCTTGGTCCTGTCCGACCATGGTAACACCATCTGATCCGGCTCAGTACAGCCTTGTCTCGTAAAACGGTTTTTTTTTCTCATTGATTTTTTTCCATGTGGTTTTGATACCTATCATTTGGCTTTTGTCGGCCTTCGTAAACCGGCAAAATTTTTTCTTAAACCAGATTTACGTTGTCGATACGTTTTTAAGCTGGCGATTTTGTTCCGGTTTGATTTTACTGTTAAACATCCCATTGTGGAGTAACAGGGGCTTATCATGCCCGCACGATTTACACGGTAAATCGGTCTTATCTGAGACGTTGCCCTCCTTTGACGATGATGGTTTATAAGACCTCCGCTTCGGGATTGGCTAAAGCCAACTGTGTGCCTGATGCTGGCAGGTATGTTCGTATCACATAATTTTGATCGTATACCTCGGTATTTTCTCATATAAATATCGGTATCAGTCTGGTTGGAGGTGTAAACCGCCATGGCGGTTTAAGAACTTGTGATTGCAGGCAAAATATGTTGCAGGATTTACTACAAAAGCCAACGGATCCAGCACCGCCATGCAAAAGTTTACAGACCAAGGTTGTACCGGCATTGTTCAATGAAAGACACTTGCTATCCTATTACAAAAGCCTTTCGAGGCCGGCGTTTCTGTGAGTTATGCCTTGAAGCTTTGGATATGTTGCCCGGCTTGACGGATTCGCTGCTTCACGGGTTGGCGCGAGGTGGAGGGGCGGCGCTGGCGTCGGTTCAGCTTCTTCTTCTTCCTCACCCAAAGCCGGAAGTCATTGGTAGACCAGTCAATCCGGGTTAAGGCACGAAGACAGCTTCTTCACTTATCAGTTCAGCCGGATCAACGTCAGGGGCGTAAGTGTGCTTACGGATTGGAGGAATCAGGCTCTGCACTTCCGGGATGACAAACTCCACCCGCTTGTTATTGGCGTCATAAAAAGATCGGTGAACCTCCAGATTGGCTTCAGCGGCGGTTGACTTCGCCAACGGACGACTTCCTTTGTAATCCGTTTGAGGCATCGTTATCAAAGGCTTCACCATTCTCTTGAGCACTGGAAAACCTTTAGCTATGTCGGCGGATCAAGATCCGCTATCCATGCTTTGGCACGAGTCGAGCGATGGCGTGCCAGCCGGGCTGCGGATCGCTTCATCTCTTCAAGCTGCCCGGAATCATGGACAGCCGGTCCAGCGTCTCTCGATCAGGGGCGGCGCCGTGTTGTCATATGAAGTGGCGCATATGACCCTGGCTGGCGCCGGTATATAGCTGCTCAATCCGAGTGTACGAAGCCTTGAGCTTTTTCCGCACGTCGAGCCGGATGAGCAATCGTTTGCCTACACCAGGTTTAGACAGCTCAAGTTAAACCGGCGGAAGCATTAACACAGCATATTCGGTGTAAATTTGCTTACCAAAGATGGCAGAGGTCATGGCATGCACTTGGCGTTTGAGTCGGTCAGCTCTTGATCACCGCTTTAAGGGCCGCCTCGGCTTCCTCCGCCCACTTTACTAAACCGGCCTTCTCGGTGTCCCGATTGACCCTTCGGTTGTACCACTCCTTCAGCTGTTCCATGGTGGTCGGGGCAGTTCTTAGCTCATCCTTGGCTTTGGTGGCTTACATTATTTGGATTTCAGATTGGTTGGAGGTCCTTGAGTTGCACTGACTTCTTTGGTGTATTTCATTCGATGACAAAGGAAGCAGGTTAGTGGTTTCATTATACAAGTCCCAAGCTTAATACAAGTATTCAACTTGGCACTTGGGGGCTAATGGCTAGTTGATCTCAATTTGCTATGAGGACACACCTTAAGTCCCGGTTTAATTTTACAAAGTTAAACCGGCCCTTGGGGGCTACTATGCAGTTAAAATAAAAGAAAGTTCAGCCCATTACCTCATAGTGGTCCTTCATGCGATTTACTAGACCGGCTTCGAAGTCACGGCTTGTGTAAAGCCGGTTCAGAAAGCCGGAATGAAGCTCTTGGGCAGAGAAATTGTCGTAAGCCGACATATCAGCCTTCCCCTTGTCCTTGATCATAGTAGTGGAACTTTCTTTGATGCTGTGCTTTGCTAAAGCGACCGGTTGGCTAGGAGCGGTATAGCCAGTACCTGTCACAATAACATCGTCGTTTTCAGCGGTCTTGTTTGGGCTCGATGTCGTTTTGCTCTGGCTCGGCGGTTCAACAGTCACGACCGGCTCGGCAGACGGGTTTGATGGAGCAGGCTGGGAAGTTTCCACTTGGACCTCCGGTTCAACTTCTGGCGGATCAGCAGTGTCGTCTTTGTACAATTCGCCAGAGCTTTCCTTGGCGGCTTCAGGATTTTCGTGTGGTTGTTCTGGGGTTTTCTCCGGATCAACATCCGGGGTAGGATCAAGAGTTTTCGCCTTCTTGCTCAAGCGAGCCTTGGTGCTGCAATATTCAGAATCGGATCAAGACAAATTGACCAAGGTGACGGTGAGTCGAATTGACAAACAGTAATTACATACCCTGCGGCGATGTTCAGCGGAGGCAGTTGTGTGGTGGATGAACCGCCCAGACGAGTTGGAAGAGGCACGATAATTGGCCGACGCGGATTGAGAGGACATCGGAAGAAACCTTTTAAGGGATAACGCTTTTCAGGAGAGCAAGTCACCTCTGGACGACGCTTCCGGATTGGTGTGTCTGGTAAACCGACTGAGGTAACCCGTTGGCCACTGTGCCGGGTTGTACGGCGCTCTTCAGCCTGCTGTGTCTTCAAGTTAAGATTTGGATTCAAGTAAGCACAGGAATGATATTTTTTCACTTTCCGGACGGCGCGACGAATTCTCTTAACCGGCGCAAGATCGGATTCGGAAGAAAGTAAGATTACCTCAACAGGGTCGGCATGGCTGGCTTCAGCATCATCCTGGGAAGAAAATTGTCAGTAAAAAGAGTGTAAAGGGGCCAAGCATATGCAGGAAGAAACACAAAGCGGAAAGCCGGTTTACCTCAGCTTCCGATTCTTCGTCCTCCGGCGGATCAGAGGACTCGGCGGTCTTCTTCTTGCCTGTTTTCTTAGTGGCCTTGGACTTTACACGCGGCGCCCGAACCGGTTTGGTGCGTTTCCAGAAGGAGCTGTCAGCCTGAGAAGTAACAAGGATTAGCATATATCAACAGAGTATTAAGAGCCTGAAAGGCAGTGAGTAGAACGTATCACGGCGGTTTGTTGGCGACACAAAATGGAGCCAACCGGTTAGGCTGCAGACGGAGATCGGCTCATCAAGCATCTTCTTGGCGATCTCGGTGACCTCCTGTTCGATTATGGGCAGCTCGTGACGCCTTTGAGGATCTTTGAGGCTGCCGGTGTACTGGTGCATCAATCCGGGCCGGCGGCTTAGTGGCAAAACACCCCAAGAGACCCAGCAACGTACAAGATCCACGCCGGTTAAGCCGTTGGCCATTAGAGCTCGGAGCTTGATTATTTGCGGTCGAAGTTCTTCCGTTCATGGCGGTTAAGCGTCGCGAGCAGCGGATCTGGTTCTTGAGCGGTGAGAACGGTAACCCGGCAAGGGGTTTTTCGTCGGCGAGGGCGGTGTTCGGCGGTAGAACCAGGTTTGGTTCCGATCTTTTGGATGGCTGTGGTGCTTGGCGTGAGGAAAATCGACTTCCTTCCTCTTCGGATTGAAACGCCGCCCAGCTCCGTGTTAGGACCATCGAGAAAATTTCATGCGCCGGTTTAGATGGAAAAAATCCGGAACAACTCCACAGATGGTTCTTCTTGAAGATAGACTTCACGAAAACTTGAAAGTTGCATATGTTTGACACTGAATTGGGCCGATATCTTGCGGATGGAGTTGCAAGGCTGGCAAGGGCGTCCGGAAAAACTTTGAACGGCGGCAGAACCCCGGTCTAGGTGCTGCATAAACACAATTACTTCCCCGCTCATGATTCGGGAGAAACTTCGCCTACGGAACACGCCAATGGAGGACATTTTTGGAGCCAAACCGCCCGGTGGTGACATAGCCGTTGAGCTGCGTTTGATGACTCTGGACGGACCCGGTTGCAAGCGGAGAATTGAGGAGCCATTAGGAAGACTAAAGCTGCGAAAGAAAGGAAGAAAGCGGTTTACCGTCGAGCAGGTCAGGTGTTGTAGATATTGTTAAACGGCGATTCAGCAGCGGCTTCTCATTCCGGTTTAGCGAGGACTAATGGGTAGCGGATTAACTATCAAAAGTTAAACCGCCAAATGAGGAGAGCTGAAAAAAGTTACTAAGTGCGAGCGAAACAGGTTTCCCGCGAATGAAAGTAAACTAGATCTACGAAGTTGAAGAAAAATTTTTACGACTTATGCAAACCGCGTGACAGCGCAGGAAGGTTCGAGGCATGTTAAAATAAAGGATCTGAACAGAAAGGGAAGATCACGAGTTGAATGAGCGAAAGCAGCCATTTGCACAGGATGGCCGGTGCGGCTTGGGCGTCTGGCCGTGGCGAACAAGCAAGGAAGAACGGTATGAACGCTTACGAACTATGAGACGAACAGAGGTCGATGAGATCTAGGGTTGAAGAAACCTTACGACGGCGGGAACGCGGAGGAGCGCTGAAACTCTGGTAAGATCAGGTTGATGCAGCGACCCGCGGGAAGCGTCGGTCGAAGGTTGAGGACGACGGCAAGAGCTTGTGGTCGGTGGTCGCGAGGAAGAAGAAGAAAGGAAGAAGAAGAAGAGAATGGCCCGACCGGTCTATTTATAAGGGACGGAGTAATCAAGCGAGAATCGAGAGTCAAAAGCGGCGGAAGGTCAGTGGCCGCCTCGATTCCCGGATAGCCTTAATGAAGGAATCTTCTTGTTTGGATCTTTTTGTTCAAAATGGCGTCAGGTGCCCCGACACGAAGATCGAAGGATGATGTCACGGCGGTTCAAGCAGATGGCGGTTTCTGGGGAGATCAAGAGTTGCACGAAGATGTAGAAGATTAACTGAACGGTTCAAGTCAATCTGGGGCCTAATGTTGGGGATACAACTACGGAGTGTGAACCGCCCGGAATCGGTTTACCCTCGTCGTGTTCGAGCCCATATGGAGGCACTCGGAGCCCAGAGGTGAATTAAGGTCCATACATGTAAACCGCCTTAGTTTTATAGCTTGTATTGTAAGGCAAGGAAAGAGAAACCAAGCCGGACTCTTGTATGAGCGGATTGGGATTCTAGAGACCGGCAAGCGTCAACCGTGTATATAAGGGGCGACCCGGCGAGTTAGGGACAGAGAATTGAGGCTAAGGCAAAGCTATTGCTCCTAGTCGCGAAACCATATCAATCACACCACAACCGGGCGTAGGTTTTACCTTCATCGAAGGGGCGAACCGATATAATTCCGTGTCTTGTGTCGCATTAACCCCTCTAGGTTAACCCGTACGATGGCCCTGCGACTAAGTCCTTTCATGAGGACATCTGCCGTGACAATTCCACGACACTTAGTGTGCTATCAAACGTCACAATGTAACTGGGTGATTATAAAGATGCTCTACAGGTGTCTCTAAAGGTGTTTGTTGAGTTGGCATAGATCAAGATTAGGATTTGTCACTCCGTGTATCGGAGAGGTATCTCTGGGCCCTCTCGGTAATGCACATCATTATAAGTCTTGCAAGCAATATGACTAATGAGTTAGTTACAGGATGATGCATTACGGAACGAGTAAAGAGACTTGTCGTTAACGAGATTGAACTAGGTATGATGATACCGACGATCGAATCTCGGGCAAATAACATACCGACACTACAAAAAAAAAGACTAATCTGATATTTTGGGCCGAACGAATTTTTTTCTGTCATACTTATGACACTTCTATGACGATAATTGTGACAAAACCCGGTATCATCATAGGTGTGGTGGGGTCCTACTTCTATGACAAAAAATCATGACAGAAAATGGGCTTTTCGTCCTGGGCGAGTCGGAGACGCAGCTGCATGACATTCTTTGGGCCGTCCCTGACGGAAAAAACCATGGTAGAAGCAAGGGCGAGGAAAATATCGGGGAGTTCCCGGTTACGGTGGGTGGTCGGGGGCTGAGTGATGCACGTTTCTCTCAAATGCGTCTGCAGCGTGTGTGCGGCGTTGGGCTCTAATCGAACCCGGCGGCGTTGGGCTCTAATCGAACCCGGCGATTGCCGCTGCAGCTACGCGTTATGAACCCGAGCGATCGATCGATCCCTTGCTGTTAACTGAACCCGAGTGTGATTCCTTTGCTACTGCTACAAATTGAAGCCGATCGAACACTGCTGCCTCCTTCCCTGGATGAACAGTGAGCGTTGTTGAGGGTTTTGACGAGCAGTTCCGGTGGGGGTTGGATGAACAGGACCCGTGATAGTAGAGCCGTTGCGCTGGATGAACAACACCCGATCGGTCGAGCTGGTGGATGAAGCAGGACCCGTGGAGGCTGGTTGAGCGATGGCGGTGGAGGGCTGGTTGAGCGATGGCGGTGGAGGGCTGGATGAGCAGTAGCCCGTGGCGGGTGGTTGAACAGGACCCCCGTGGAGAGGGCTAGTTGAACAGTAGCCGGTGGAGAAGCGCGCGGTGGAGGCTGGATGAACAGGAGCCCGTGGATGAACACTCGTAGGTGGAGGCTGGAGGAGGTCGACGGTGGATGAACAGTAGCCCGTGGAGGCAGTCGACGGTGGAGATGAACATTATCCCATGGAGTCCCGTTTTGCGGTACGCCACACCCCTCCCGATGAACAGGACCCCCATTTCGACCATAGCGCTCCACACAAGTCCGTTTCCTCCGTTTTGCGGTACGCCACACCCCTCCCGATCAACAGGACCCCGTTTCGACCGTAGGAGGTCCGTTTCCTCCATTTTGCGGTACACCAGACCCCTCGCGATGAACAGGATCCCAATTCCACCGTGTCCGGTCAAACACAAGGCCGTTTCCTCCGTTCGGCAGTATGCCAGGCCTCGTTTCCATCGTTGTTCCGTCCAAGCCGGTTGGCTCCCGATGAACAACACGTGTTCCGTTGCCTCCCGATGAACACGACGCATTTCGTTGCCTCACCTTGAACACGACGACAGCGCAACTTATCCATTCCGACCCAGCCATGTACACGAGCCCTGGCCGTACGTATGCGCGAGTAGGCGTTCGAGACCCCGCCCGTATATACGTACGTGCCCATATTTTCTTTCTTGCACCCTGGACGATGTACATGCTACGTGCACGCCTCTACTATGACACGTGCCCTTCCTTACACCGTTACACGGCCACGGTTCATTGTTGCAGCCTGCAGACAGACTGATTGTAACATCCCAAAATTCTAAATTTTGGAATGTTATATTAGATAAATAACTATGCTTGTTGTTTGATTGTTTGTTTGATTGATTGAGTGGAATTAAGTGGAATTGAGTGGAATTGAGTGGAATTTGAAACTTTTGAAAGTTGAATGAGAGGGAATGAAATGACTTTCCCAAACTTTCCCCTTTTTGGATCTCAATGAATTCAATTTCATTCCAACACAAAACCCTAGAGTGAAGATGACATGACTTCTTCCATTTGAAATGAAAAGGGTTTTGAAAAGATTTGAATTTCATTTGAAAATATTTCAAATTCAAAGCTTTATGCAACTCAATGATTTTCATGAGAGAAGATAAAATGACTTCTTCAATTATATGAAATATGAGTTGGGAGTTTTAAAAGAATTAAATCCAAAGTTCTTTTGAATTTATTTCCAATTTAGAATTATTTGGATTTTTCAAATTATTTTTCCCCTAAAAATAAATAAATGGAAATTAGGGTAAAATGATTCCCTTCAATGGAAAATTAGGAGAAAATAAAATTGAAATAATGCTGGTATTTTAAAAATGATTTTTGTTGGGTTTTATTGCGACAGCAACACTATTTGAGTTTTGTAAATTTTTGAGGATTTTATTTGAACTTGAAAAATAGTTCATGTTGTAGGAAATCTCGACCGGCGCCCAGCGCCCCTCGCCGATTCCCTTCCCAATCGGTCGCCCGACCGAACGACCCTCTCCCCTCTCTCATTGATAACCGGCCCCACCCCTCCTTCTTCCCCTCGCCCAAGCCAGCCACCGCGCCGCCTCGCCGGAATCCCGACGAATCCGGGATTGCCTCCCGATCATCTCCCCTGATCGCCCCCTCGCCCAAGTCGGTGCCCCCCCTATATAAACCCCTCCCCTCGCCCCGTTTCCCCCTCGCCCTCTTGACCCTCTCTCTCCCATAATCCGTCATTTGGAGCACCGAGCCGCCGCCCATGTCATTTCCACCGCCCGACCGCCTGCCATCCCGAGCTTCCCGACTCCTGCTTGAACCCCTCGCTCCGCCGCACCCGCCGGAGGCCTCCGTCGTCGTCCCCGACCACCGGAGCCACCAGAGCCGTCGTCGCCCGAGCCGCCATCGCCTTCGGCCCCGCGGTAAGTCGCCGGAGATTCCCTCACCGTACGATCTAAATCGACGCGCTAGATTAGATCCCCGGAGCGTTAGGTTTATTTTAAATGAACCGGTTTTAGTTCCGGTTTAGTTCCGGTTTTATTTAGGGTTAGTTTAGACCGGCCCGACTCGGTTTAACCCCTCAGGCACGATTTAGTTATATTACGCCGATGCGTTAGATAGGCCCATTAGCAGTTTTTCCTTTTAGTTAATTTTTCGTTTCTGTTTTGAACAGAATAGTTTCAGTTTTGAAAATTTCATATCTTTTAATCTACTTAATATTTTTAATTGCTTATTTTTTGTTGGTTTGCAAATTTATTGTAGTTTTGTAGAAAATATGTTTAGTCATGTTTAAATTATTTAAAATTGTTTTATTTTAGATTTAGACATATTAGTAATTCTGCTATAAAATGAGTTAGGAATATTATCTTTTAGTGATTCTTTTTGTCACTACTTTGTTTTGACATTGCCTAACCTTAGGAATTTATTTGGGCATTTTAGATTTAATAAAAAAAAGTTTTACTCAAAACCATGTAGTTCTTATTTATTTAACTAGCTACTGTTTTCCTATTATTTTAATTAGCAAATAATTTTATTTTTCCTATGTGATAGTTTATTCTAGGTTAGTTTACGTAACTATAGAGCATGAACTTTTATTTACAATAAATAAAACCTTTATTTTATTTTTTCTTGCTAGGATTGTTTTAGGCATAATAGGAGTTTTAGAATAGCTTTTAATGTGATTCTTTTTGCTCCTAGTTGCATGATGAATTCTTTTCGGTTAGTTAGCAAAAACCCATGCTTAGGTTCTGTTAAGAAAAATTTGGTTGTGTAAAACTATTCTTAGTTGTTGCTTGATGTGGTGAAAGCATTGAGTTGGATTCCTTCGAGTTTTCATTTGGGTTTTTGATTCGATTGTTTGGTGTGTTTCATATTAGTATGCTGTTATGTTAAGTGACCATATGTTTGTATGCTTATATGATTGTTGTTTGCCTCGGTAGAATTTCCGGAGTGCGAAGCTTGCTACCACGAGTCCCTAGCTTTCGAAGATCGTCAGCAAGGCAAGTTCACTTTGACCATGTTTTTCATACCTATGTGTTTTATTGCATCTAGTGTCATCTTCGCAACAATCCCTCCAGTAGTGACACCCTGTAGTTGGGTAGTATGGATGAGGTAGGAACCCATCACCCTGTTACCAAGCCCGGGACGTTATTTATTTTTGTGCTACGCTATAGTAGACGTGGTTGGTATGAGTGCTCGGGAGTGGTGTGAGAATGGAGGATCTACGTCAATGACGACAACTCCATGATGGAATCTGCAAGGACTGCATCTTCAAGGCCTCAAGACTTCAAGACTCGAGACAAGAATTCAATACACACTCTTTGGGTGAAGGGCGGTTGTGGGCACCTGGAGAAACCGGTGGTTTGCGGGATGCATGGAGAAGCGCCATGACATCTTTGAGCTTCACCCAGACTCAAAGAGGCGGAAGAATACTTCATGCCGGAAGCTTACATGCAACCGCAAGTCACTATGGGCTCTGGCTTGGTTGACCTTAGTTGTGACTCTGGCTGGGGCGATGCTAGCAGATGTAGAACTACGGTAGGATTGGATGAGCACCGACGGTGGTGGAGGAACTCTTGGAAGACCATATTTGGTCGTCTTGTTCTCAAACACCCTGAAGTGCGAGCGTAAAAGAGGATCGAATCTTGCGGGTAAAGTGTACAAACCTCTGCAGAGGTTAAAACCTAATCGATTAGGCGTGTCGATTCACGGACAATTTGAGCCTCGGACTTGGATCTATCTCGGAACTCTCAACACGGATTGATAACAATTGTGGGCAACTTATGATGATTTTAGGCTATGAGACATCGGTTGGCGGAACCATGTCATGATATAAAACTCCATAGTACAGACTTCATTTATTCTTTTGGTGTAGGGAAAATAAACCAGCTTTCACGCAAACAAAACTCAGACCCAGAGCCACAAAGCCATATTGCATATAGTATAATTTTATCATCTGTTTTCTCATGTTGTGATCTTGCGGTACATTCAATGTCTGACCTACACGGCTGCAGCGTATCATGTTGCAGATACTTTCTTCGACGAGTAAGAGTTACAATCTGAGGTTACGGTCTACACTCAACTTGCCGATGGCGTTGATGGGACTCCACACCCGTTGTTGTTTCATTGAGACATATGAGGTATATATAAGTTTCGTTATTTATACATGTGATTGCACTTTGATATATACAATGATGTTACGTGTGTGCCAAACATCTTGATCCGAGGATGTACGAAACACGGAGGCTTGACCGTCGAGGTCGGGTCGCTCTGAATATGGTATCGAGCACATGTTGACTGTAGAACGTGACCTAGAAATCGGAAAGCCCTAGGACAGGATGTCTCAAAAAACTTTATTTTCAAAAGGATCCTTTACTTCTCATCTTTTTTGATTTTATCAAGTAGTTCCTCTGACCTCAAATAGTTAGAATATACACCTTTTCCTTTTGACCACACGGAAGATCAACTGAAGTCACTCCAAGAATTAAAGATATCGGGCAACTGATGGCCATTTCAGAGTAAATAGGATTTCACCATGCATTAGAAGAGTTGAAGCTACACCAGTTGAAGACTCGGACGACTTGAAGAATCAGAAGAATTATTTGACCGTTAGAGGACCAAATCCATGTTATACACTTACGTTAGATGCAGCGATTTGTGAGCTGTCATTTGTTTGATGTTTTCCGACAGCCCCAAAGTAAAACTTGTTTCTTCAAAAACTATTGTTTGTATTGTGTGTATATCCCTCCCCACCTCTCCCATATCTCATCCCAAAACTTTTGGACCCCATAGATGATGAATGAAGTTGGACCGATATTCTGGACCGAAGACTCGGCGGAGGCGAGCTATGGATTGAACATGGAGAATCACTTGAGAGCAATTTTATTCCAAGGAAGTATGAGGTTCAATCGCTCTTCAATGCTTTACGAGAAAGTGCTGCAACCTGGTGGAAAATGCATCAAGCCATACAAGGATTTAATGGAGCAAGAACTTGGGAGGAATTCAAGCGGACCTGTTGAGATCACGTCTCATCCGGAAGCACTATGATAACCGAAGAAGAAACCACTGTGCTGCAAGATTTGCGGAGAAATAGGACACACCGGGAGGAACACAAGGATGGATGCCCTCATTGTGAGGAGAAACACCAGTGAGGAATGCCCAACTAGTCGGTGACTTGTTTCTTGTGTGAAGGAACCACCCACTACCCGACCAGTGTCACATTTACCCCATGGTGCAACAAACTATTCAGGAGCAGGAAGAAGGAATGAAAGAAGCCCTCCAGAAGTTATGAAAGAACCTGTGATGAAGGAATGTGTTGAAGACCACGATGGAGAAGGCCTCAACAGATTTTACTCCAATGTCGCTATTCATGTGGAGAAGAAGGACATTTTTGTGAGATTGCACCAAGGAAAGAAAAGAGTATCTGGGATATTTCCGACAGCGAAGTGAAGTTTGACCCTCGGAAATAGAAGCTCTCGATCATTACTGAGAGAAATCCGGGAAGAGAAAAGAAGGCAACCCCGAACAACACAATTTTCGCAGAGAAGGACCTGAGTCATATCACTTATTACAGGTGCAAGGATTTAGGTCATTACGCTAGTAAATGTCGGAAAAGAAGCCAAGAATCCAAGGAGCCTACATAATCACAAAGAAGCCCGAGACATGTCGGAAGTCTTTTGTTTTCGCTGCAAGGAAGCAGGACATTATGCTACTAAATGTCCCAAAAGATGAAAGCTGGAGTTGAGTAGTTGGAATTTTGATATGGATAATAAGAGTAGTAGAAAGCAATTTCATTTTCATGAGTTCGATGAGTTGAGTTATGTAATAGATTACTCAGAGATTGTAATAGTTCATGACTCAATAAAGTTGAAATGTCATATGCTGAAAGGCTTTAAGGAATTGTTATATTTTATCTTGGAAATTAATATTCTGGATGAACATGGAAGAAAGTGAGTTGTGATGCATAAACTGGATGTTGGAAAATTGAGTTTGAAGTTTTGTTTGGAGGATATGAATGTGTATCCCAGGAGATATGTACCTTATTCTGAGCACCATTGTTGTTTTACAACTGCAGATGGCGACCCTTCTGAGTCTTTCCTTAAGGGTCGGAAGCGATCATGACCACGACAAGTGATCATGATTACCGAAGATCTGAAGGACATGATGAAGCATATTCACCTTGAAGGAGATGCGGTCTACAAAGGCTACCCTTCATGCAAAGGAGTGGAACTTTGGTATGTGGAGTACACCTCCACCGTTTGAAAGAGTTTGCCCAAAGATGATGGGGCAGTACTTTTCATCTCACGTGTGCCACAAGCAACTTTCTTCGACGCTGTTCGTGAAGCAGCCATGGAAGCCATCGCGGATCGGAGAAATACTTGAAGCAAGACTCCGTTTTACTCAGGAATACCTAAGAGAAGTGCATGCAGAGATGATGGAGGTGAAGCTCAAGGCCACCACGATGGAACAGAAGATTGAAGATTTCAAGGCGCATGTCGCACAATTCCAGCGGGACTAAAGAATCCTCGAGGAGGATAAATAAATAAAGTTGGAAGTAATGTCTGACCATACCGAACCATGTGGGTGGCAGCATTTGTAATAAACTTTTTGGAATTTGGATTTATGAAAAATGGTTAAGGATGTAATAAAAGATTGATATGAAAATAATGGGATTTATGGATAAACTAGTGCATTCCTTTTGGTATCGTAGTACTCCGTAAAGCCACATGATCAATGAAGAAAGAAATGTGTTATTCATGACGGTCCATAGAAGGAAGCTGGACAAAACAAGTTGGAGTTTTGTATGATCGTCACCACAAGGGTATGAAGGAAGAAGTACTATTGGATTTACATGAGATGTAATGTTGGAATATGGAATGATAATCCTAGGAAGGATGAGTTAAACTTGTACAAGGGTTGAAGTGGGCCATAACCCACAGGCCCAGGAGTTAATAAGAAGCAAACACACTCTTGCTGTAGGAACATATTTCGGAAGAAAACTCCGAGTTTAATCATCCGACATTTTAGGAGGATACGAGAACCCGAGGATTGTGAAGAATGATAGATGTCTTGTTCAGCTTGCGAAACCATGGATTTATCGAACTCGGTTAAATCGACAAGGAACTTCGCAATGCTTGTGAGTATGCCCAAGTGTTAGAATCGTGATTCCTTTGTTTACATTATGTGGTAATGATTCAAATGCGGGATGGATTGGCCCCATACGGAGACTTCTATCATGAACTATCATATGTTGATGGAAAATCAGAGAGCCTTGAAAACCTTAGAAGAGTGTAAATAGCGATAAGCCATAAAACCATAGAATGGTAGGACGATGGAACCCTTTTGAGCAACCGTTGCCAATCGTGGGTTATCTGCTGAGATCAACCCGACCATTTTCCTGCAGGAGAAACCATGAATTGTCGACCATCATGAGATTTTCGATAGTTGTTTAGTATTGGCGACAGACCCGTCAGAGATGAAGACCCAGTTTAGGAAGAACCTTACCATGACAAAATGACACATGATATTGTGGAAAAGGTTATACCCCTACCGAAAGAGCCTCAGTAAAAGAGTTATCCGGACCGACACGGTCAACCCAAAGGGATGGAGTACATGAGTTCCGTTGGAACCATAACCCTGCTTTTAAGTGTGGTAGGACGCTAGACCATACCGATCAATGGAATTGCTGGAAGACCTCCAAACCCTAACCTTTTCTTGCTAGCCCATTCGAATCTCGAGGACGAGATTCATTTTAAGTGTGGTAGGTTTGTAACATCCCAAAATTCTAAATTTTGGAATGTTATATTAGATAAATAACTATGCTTGTTGTTTGATTGTTTGTTTGATTGATTGAGTGGAATTAAGTGGAATTGAGTGGAATTTGAAACTTTTGAAAGTTGAATGAGAGGGAATGAAATGACTTTCCCAAACTTTCCCCTTTTTGGATCTCAATGAATTCAATTTCATTCCAACACAAACCCCTAGAGTGAAGATGCCATGACTTCTTCCATTTGAAATGGAAAGGGTTTTGAAAAGATTTGAATTTCATTTGAAAATATTTCAAATTCAAAGCTTTATGCAACTCAATGATTTTCATGAGAGAAGATATAATGACTTCTTCAATTATATGAAATATGAGTTGGGAGTTTTAAAAGAATTAAATCCAAAGTTCTTTTGAATTTATTTCCAATTTGGAATTATTTGGATTTTCAAATTATTTTTCCCTAAAATAAATAAATGGAAATTAGGGTAAAATGATTCCTTCAATGGAAAATTAGGAGAAAATAAAATTGAAATAATGTTGGTATTTAAAAATGATTTTTGTTGGGTTTTATTGCAACATCAACACTATTTGAGTTTTGTAAATTTTTGAGGATTTTATTTGAACTTGAAAAATAGTTCATGTTGTAGGAAATATTTTTCTGAAAATTTTGATATATATATGTCCTATATAAAATATTTATATGCAAATATATTTTCTCTCTCTCACTAATTCAAAAAAAAAAGGAAAAGGGACCCAGGCGCCAGCCAGGTCAACCGGCCCAGCCCGCACCTAGGTGGCCCACCGAGCGCAGCCAGGCGCAGCCCACCAGGCGCAGCCCAGCCACGCCCGAGCCAACCCACGCCCAGCGCCCCTCGCCGATTCCCTTCCCAATCGGTCGCCCGACCGAACGACCCTCTCCCCTCTCTCACTGACACCCGGCCCACCCCTCCTTCTTCCCCTCGCCCAAGCCAGCCACCGCACCGCCTCGCCGGAATCCTGACGAATCCGGGATCGCCTCCCGATCTCCTCCCCCGATCGCCCCCTCGCCCAAGTCGGTGCCCCCCCCCTACATAAACCCTCCCTCGCCCCTTTCCCCCTCGCCCCCTCGCCCGACCCCTCTCTCTCGCCGCAATCCGTCGCCGGAGCACCCGAGCCGCCGCCGCGCCATTTCCACCGCCCCGACCGCCCCGGCCATCCCCGAGCTTCCCCGACTCCACCAACCGAACCCCCTCGCTCCGCCGCACCCGCCGGAGGCCTCCGCCGTCGTCCCGACCACGAGCCACGGACCGTCGCCGCCGACTCTGCCGTCGCCGTTAGCCCTGTGATAAGTCGCCGGAGATTCCCTCACCGTCCGATCTAAATCGACGCGCTAGATTAGATCCCCGAAGCGTTAGGTTTATTTTAAATGAACCGGTTTTAGTTCCGGTTTTGTTCCGGTTTTATTTAGGGTTAGTTTAGACCGGCCCGACTCGGTTTAACCCCTCGGGCACGATTTAGTTATATTACGCCGATGCGTTAGATAGGCCCATTAGCCGGTTTTTCCTTTTTAGTTAATTTTTTCGTTTCTGTTTTTAACAGAATAGTTTCAGTTTTGAAAAATTCATATCTTTTAATCTACTTAATATTTTTAATTGATTCTTTTTTTTGTTGGTTTGGAAATTTATTGTAGTTTCTGTAGAAAATATGTTTAGTCATGTTTAAATTATTTAAAATTGTTTTATTTTAGATTTAGACAGATTAGTAATTCTGCTATAAAATGAGTTAGGAATATTATTTTTTAGTGATTCTTTTGTCACTACTTTGTTTTGACATTGCCTAACTGTAGGAATTATTTGGGCATTTTAGATTTAATAAAAAATAGTTTTACTCAAAACCATGTAGTTCTTATTTATTTAACTAGCTATTGTTTTCCTATTATTTTAATTAGCAAATAATTTTATTTTTCCTATGTGATAGTTTATTCTAGGTTAGTTTCGTAACTATAGAGCATGAACTTTTATTTACAATAAATAAAACCTTTATTTTATTTTTTCTTGCTAGGATTGTTTTAGGCATAATAGGAGTTTTATAATAGCTTTTAATGTGATTCTTTTTGCTCCTAGTTGCATGATGAATTCTTTTCGGTTAGTTAGCAAAAACCCATGCTTAGGTTCTGTTAAGAAAAATTTGGTTGTGTAAAACTATTCTTAGTTGTTGCTTGATGTGGTGAAAGCATTGAGTTGGATTCCTTCGAGTTTTCATTTGGGTTTTTGATTCGATTGTTTGGTGTGTTTCATATTAGTATGCTGTTATGTTAAGTGACCATATGTTTGTATGCTTATATGATTGTTGTTTGCCTCGGTAGAATTTCCGGAGTGCGAAGCTTGCTACCATGAGTCCCTAGCTTTCGAAGATCGTCAGCAAGGCAAGTTCACTTTGACCATGTTTTTCATACCTATGTGTTTTATTGCATCTAGTGTCATCTTCGCAACAATCCCTCCAGTAGTGACATTGAATCCTTGTAGTTGGGTAGTATGCATGAGGTAGGAACCCATCACCCTGTTACCAAGCCCGGGACGTTATTTATTTTAATGCTACGCTATAGTAGACGTGGTTGGTATGAGTGCTCGGGAGTGGTGTGAGAATGGAGGATCTCGTCAATGGCGACAACTCCATGATGGAATCTGCAAGGACTGCATCTTCAAGGCCTCAAGACTTCAAGACTCGAGACAAGAATTCAATACACACTCTTTGGGTGAAGGGCGGTTGTGGGCACCTGGAGAAACCAGTGGTTGGCGGGATGCATGGAGAAGCGCCATGACATCTTGCGGAAAGCTTCACCCAGACTCAAAGAGGCGGAAGAATACTTCATGCACGGAAGCTTACATGCAACCGCAAGTCACTATGGGCTCTGGCTTGGTTGACCTTAGTTGTGACTCTGGCTGGGGCGGTGCTAGCAGATGTAGAACTACGGTAGGATTGGATGAGCACGGACGGTGGTCGAGGAACTCTTGGAAGACCATGTTTGATCGTCTTGTTCTCAAACACCTGAAGTGCGAGAGCGTAAAAGAGGATCGAATCTTGCGGGTAAAGTGTACAAACCTCTGCAGAGGGTTAAAACCTAATCAATTAGCCGTGTCCCGATTCACGGACAATTTGAGCCTCGGACTTGGATCTATCTGGAACTCTCAACCTTTGGATTGATAACTTAATTGTGGGTAACTTATGATGATTTTGGGCTATGAGACATCGGTTGGCGGAACCATGTCATGATAGAAAACTCCATAGTACAGACTTCATTTATTCTTTTGATGTAGGGAAAATAAACCAGCTTTTACGCAAACAAAACTCAGACCCAGAGCCACAAAGCCATATTGCATATATTATAATTTTATCATCTGTTTTCTCATGTTGTGATCTTGCCGGTACATTCAATGTACTGACCTACACGGCTGCAACGTATCATGTTGCAGATACTTTCTTTCGACGAGTAAGAGTTACGATACAGGGTTACGGTCTACACTCAACCTGCCGATGGTGTTGATGGGACTCCACACCCGTTGTTGTTTCCGCTGAGACATATGAGGTATATATCAGTTTTACGTTATTTATACATGTGATTGCACTTTGATATATACATTGATGTCTTGTGTGCCGGCATACTGATCCGAGGATGGCACGAAACACGAGGCTTGACCGTCTCGAGGTCGGGTCGCTTCTCGATCGTATATCGTACCGTTCGCGACCAGAATGACAACGCTACCTACGCCCGACCGGTGGGTCTGGTATCGAGACACTTCCTTGTGTTGAAGATGTAGCAGCTGGGTCCCAGCGGTGGGGAAGCGTTTTTTCGTGAAATCTGATGGCCCGTCCGGTGGGTCCCGATGTCGGTGGAGGAATCATTATTTTCAGCGTAATAAGGAGGCACTTCCTTGCTGCGGCCGTGGACCCGGTGTCGGCCTCTCCACGTCTGATACTCTTGATGGAAGTCGTTCCTTGACCACGTTGACCACGCCGCACTGAGAGCACCAGGGCGGTGGACGACGGTGAGGCCTAGGAAGGGGATGACACGGAGCCGGGGAAGACGTGGCAGTGGATGCCCACGCGGAGAGGAGTACGATGGTTCACTGGTTCGGCTTCGGTGTGAGGCTGCCGTAGCTGCAGAATAACAGGGGGTGTGGGTGAGTGGAGGGATGGCCTGGCCAGCGGTGGGAGTAGTAGGGGGCGATGAGGCCTCCACGACAGCACAGCCGGCCACGGGAGGCAGGAGCAGGCGGCACGACCGGCGCTGCTTTGGGCGGCTGGAGCGAGAAGACCAGAGGTTGAAGAAGCACTACAGCCGTTGGATGGACATCGTACGGTCACTGGACCTAGAATCGTTCATATTGACTAAGTTGACAAAGCCCTCCGTCCCCGTCAACTTAGTAGGCCCAAGTCAGCTTCCCACTATACTGAGTCCTAGCTAGCAAGGGGAGTATTCATTTTTTTGTGCGTAATAAGGAGGCACTTCCTTGCATGCGAAGATATAGCTAGTGGGTCCGACCTGTCAGCGGGGGAATGTTTTTTTCATGAAATACAGAGGCCCTTCCGGTGGGTCCCAGATGTCAGGTGGAGGAATCATTATTTTGCACGTAATAAGGAGGCATTTCCTTGTGTGCGTCCGTGGACCCAGATGTCAGCCTCTCCACATACAGTCCACTGCTGATGGATGTCGTTCGTTGACCATGTTGACCACGCCGCGCCGAGAGCACCAGGGCGGTGGACGACGGCGAGGCCTAGGAAGGGAACGATACGGAGCCGGGGAAGACTCGGCAGTGGTTGCCCACCCGATGGGGAGTACGAGGGTTTACTGGTCCGGCTGCCATCTCCGGAAAATAACAGGAGGTGTGGGTGAGTATAGGAATGGCCTGGCCAGCAATGGAGTAGGGTGGGGCAGTGCGGCCTGTGCGGCAGCACAGCCGGCCATGGGAGGCAGGAGCAGGCAGTCCCATCGGCGCTGGTTTGGTAATTGGAGCAAGAAGATCAGATATTGAAGAAGCAGCACAGGATTAACATCCAACGATCACTGCTGCTAGAATTGTTTGTGGACTAAGTTGACAAAGCTTTTCGTACACGTCAACCTAGTAGACCCACAAGTCAGCCTCCAAATCTGTCCCAAACATCATACAACCCAAAATTTCTAGCCAGATTCAAATTAATTTAAAAACTAAACATACCTTAATCTAAATCCAATGAAATTTTACCCGCACAAAAACAATGAAATTTAAAATATCAAAATCCGAAAGAAAAAAGTATTTTGGAACTAATTACCTGTTTGCTGTGATTTTTTCATTTTACAGCCCATTTATTATTACTTATAGGCCATTTCTTATTACTTATAGCCCATTTTCTAGGAAAAATGCATCCCTCCTCGTCTTGAAAGATTTCCGGCCCAGCAGGGCGTAGAAAAGCAAGTAGGCCTACGTTGGTTATTATGCAAAAAACAAAATAGCTGGGCTAGCCATTTTCAGAAAGGAAAAAAACAAACTGGGTTGGTCATGTGCTAAACATATGAAATAAAAGCCTGGGCTAGACGGGCCACAACTCCTGCACAACCCAGTTCCCTTCTCCGTCCCAAAAAAAAATTACTGCGCGCGCTGCTGCGTCCCTACTGTCATCCTCACCATGCACAGTCATATCCTTATTCCTCTCAGTTGTTGACCATGTTGACAACACTGGAGGGCGCCGCCGCAGCGAGCGAACCAAGGCGGAGGATGATGGTGAGGCCTCGGACGGGAACAAACAGGAGCTGGGGAAGATGTGCAGAGTTTTAGGGTGCGATGTGGCCATGATGCGTGCGCGGTAGCACAACCAGCCGTGGGAGGCGGGAGCAGGCGTCCCGTCGGCGCTGGTTTTGTTTTGGCGGCTGGAGGAAGAAGAGACTGAAGAAACACGATAAACGTTGAATGTCAATCCAATGGTCAAGGTTGGCACAATCATTTGTTGACTATGTCGACACCAAGTAGCATACTTTTTTATATATAGGAAGAAAAGAAAAACTGGGCTTGTTCGCCTGGTAACATTCCCGAAATTGCGACCGTTCGATCTTGCTTCATAACTAAAACTGCGAGGAAAATGCGCTCGTCTGCCGTCGTCGTCCCAGGGAACGTTCGCCACATAAGTGACTAGCACCCTTGGCATTCAACCGAGAGGCCTTGGGTTCGAGTCCCAGGAACTCTCAATTTTGTCCTCCTTCCTTCATCGCGAAAAAAGAAAGAAAATCAAAGACTTGAGAAGGCATGCAGAACAAGCTAGTGTACCAGTAAAGAGACGTTGCTGAGTTTTAGAAAAAAGAGAGACGTGCTCCTGTAGCTGGTTCGAATCCAAACCTAGACTATGACTATATATGGTGCTATGCTACTCTGCAAGTAATGAAACTGACATATCCAACGTTCGCTTCTCCTCTTCTCTACTTACTCTGCCTAGCATCAGAAGCTCTGGCCGCAACAACCATGTCCGTTGGTTGCTCGTCCACCTGCTCTTCAGCAAGCAACAACCAGATATGCGCCAAGTCGCCACCCATACCATCGCCTGTGGGTCTCATCACACCCCCGCCGGCACACGCACCGCAGCCGGTTGCTCATCACAACCCGCTGACATTCGTGTGGTGCCACTGCTACAAATCACGCAGAGTCATCCATCGCGTCTCAACCACAATCCTTAACCCTGGCCGAGTCTTCTACAAATGCCCGAATCATGGGGGAATAATATGTATAAGTGTTGTTCTGCTGCTTTCAGTTGCTGATTTTTTTAATAGTTTGTTTGATGATCTTCCAATTTGATTCGTGCAGAAAAGGGAAGCTTCATGTGATTTGTATTTCTGTGAAGTTGCTGATGTGGGGGAATGCAACTACGTTGATTATTTCGTTAGACGAGGAATCCCAATACCAGCAGGTTGGGGTGTTGGACAAATGGCGAAGGAGCAGCGAGAAGAGGAAGATCAGAGCGAAGGTTAAAGATGCAGTTCCTCTGATCATGGCCAAGCAACAGCTGCTGAACGGACTTGACGGCAATGAGGAGATGAAAGAGCTTGTGAAGATAATGGGCAAAATTTATGTGCTCTGTAGGATGATTGTCTCTTTATTTGCAGTGTATGTAGCACTCGTGATGTATTCAGTGGCTATGACATGAGCACTTTGTTGAAACTACTAATGAATGAAACCTGTGTAGCAGGCTGGGCGTAGTATTGTGAACATCTAATGATTTCTATTAACAGAAATCGGGGGTATCCCCTTTTGCTCATAAATAAATAAATAGCAGAGGCCCTTTTGGTAATAAATAAATTAGCAGAGGCCCTGTCGGGTCAGCTTTGTTCCTATTCGAAGACATCAAGCAAATTGCAGTCCAACAACAAACTATGTCATCAAATTCAAGTTTCACAGCCAAATATGAGTACAACTAAACAACAATGTCATCATGTTTTACTCGTCATACAATCACCAAACACAAATCAACATACATAACAAGTGATGTTCTCACAGGAAAATACTAAACAACACGTTCATCAGGTTTCAGTTGTCATAGCAAGCACAATTTCACATAGTAGATAAAAAACATCTTCTGACAGGCAAATACTACAAAAGCAATCTAATCATCATCCGCAGCAGCAACGTCACCATCTTTGCCATGTGTATCAGTCTGAATTGTAATTCCCCAAAGTGTCATCTTCTTCTTCATCCTCAATGTCCTCGAACGTTGGATTCTTCTTGATCAAGTCTTGTATGTCCACAACACGACAGGCAATCTTTTCGCCAGAGTCATTGATGTGATGGTTCTCAAAGATATTAGGAACATATGTGGAATCTTGTACATCAGGAGCGGTGTAAGCATCATCTTGTTGTGCAACTTCATTAAACGAATTCCTCTGCTCAAACCTTTGCAATACTCTCCAGTCATTGCTACGTGCAAATGTGTCTTCCAGGAAAAATATCTGTGTTGCTTGATTTGCCAAAATAAAAGGCTCGTTGGTCTGGTACATCGCCTTGACATTGATGGATTTGAAATAATCATCAGCTCTGGGTTTTGTGATCCTAGAAAATAGGTTATACCAACGACAAGACTGTGAGAACCACACACCGATGATCCTCGGCGGAGATATCTGCAAGCTGAACAATGTCTGTTATGTTAGCATACATTTCAGTTGTCTCTCTACAGTATGTATCCGTGCTCATGATGGCACTGTTTTGTGTCTTCATGCCTTCATCGCGTGTAAGGGTGTTGTAGTGCACATCTCCGACAACGCAAGATTCATAATGTCTTACCCGAGTATCAGGACCCATTGCTATTGCATAAAGGGCATCATCAACTGCCTGCCCATCCTCCAACATCTTCTTAACCTATGTTTAGAAAATAGACAAGCTGATCATCTTATGTACTCAATATATTTAAAAACCCGACCGTGTAATTCAATAGCTTACATGGCTCTTGAACCATTTCGCAAATCCTGCCATAACCAGTTTGTCAACTTTCTTGGATTTTGCGGCAGTAACTCATTTTTGTAGATGCTGCACAACATAGTGGTTGCGTCAAACATCTAAATATATAAGAATGTGTTGCAAGTTTAGTAGATTACGATGTATAAGCTGCAGTACTTAGCACTTACTTGATATAAGGTAGTATCTCAGGACAGTTATTCAACACATACCAAACCATTTTGTCCAAATCTTTAGGTTTGTCCTCTTGTCGACTCTTCCACGTGAACTTTCGAGCAGAATAATCGAAAACATTGAGCCCGGGATTGTCTTCACCCACCTCTTTGCTAAGCTGATCAGCTGTTTCAATGTATTTTGAGCAGAATGTCAACGCTTCTGTAGCAATGTAGGCCTCTCCAATGGAACCCTCGGGTCCAGCTCTGTTCCTGACATAGCCCTTGAAAGTGCCTAGCCGCCTTTCAATAGGGTACATCCATCCATAATGTACTGGACCTCTAAGTAGTGCCTCATCAGGTAGATGAACAACCAAATGCACCATCACATCAAAGAAGGCTGGAGGATATATCTTCTCAAGGTCGCATAGGATAGTTGGTATCTTGTCTCTAAGGCGCTCCAAGCATCTATCCCGATATTTCTCTGCAGAGTTCCACGAAGAATTGTCCCGACTCAGAATCGCTTTGTATAAGTCGTATGCCCAATCCTCTAAGGATAACAAGTAAAACCCTTTGAAGTAGGATGTGGCAGTCATGAGTTTTCAACCCTTGTACCTTGTTTCCATCTGCACCGACTCTCCTCTCAGGGTTGGAAGCAAATCCATGTGGGAATCTCACACGTGACAGGACATCGCAGAATTCTTTTCTTTTTACCTTGTCCAAGATGTACACAGCTGGTGCCATATCCCATGGTTTACCTTTATCTTGCACCTGCAAATCCTTTCTAATATCCAGATGTGTCAAATCAATCCTAGATTTTAAGGTATCTTTCATCTGGCATTCAATATTAAGAAGTGTGCCGACAATGCTGTCACATATATTTTTCTCGATGTGCATCACATCAAGATTATGCCGTAGATCCAAATCTTTCCAATACTCCAAGTCCCACAAAGTGGACCTGCGGGTAAACAATAATCTCTCTTCTTCCTTGCCACGCTTCCTTTTCCAGCTACCATTACCAGGATGGTTTCCTGGTGTAATATGCCTGACCTTCTCTAATTCCACTTGCAACTCATCGGCGGTGAGCCTCTTTGGTGCATCACGGTTTTCATGCTTTGCATTGAACACATGTCTTCGGTATTTTGTAGGACGCGGCTTGTCCTTGGCAAGGAAACGGCGGTGTCTAATGTAACAGATCTTGCTAAGTATTGCGTATGCGGATTTCGACACAGCGAACACATGCATTGTAACCATGTGTCGTTAATACGACATAGTGCCCAAAGCGGATAATCATGGATGCACCAAATTATAACAGACGCAGAAAGAAATCAGCTGGTGGGCTGCTATATAGGTCTCGAGTGAGAACACCCTTCCATAGCTGTTGAAGTTCCTCCACAAGAGGCTCCATGAATAAATCAAAATCCTTTCCGGACTTTTTGGACTGGGATGAGCAAGGCTATCATGTAGTTTGGTTCTTTAGTGCAGACATTTGGAGGCATGTTGTAAGGATAACAAGCACCGCCACATGCTATATGTGGCGTTTTGGTGGCCAAATGGGTTAAATCCATCGAAGCTAAGCCAAGTCTAATGTTTCTCGGGTCATGACAAACTTTTGTGTTTCGATTGAAGCTTTGCCACTTACTACCATGAGATGGATGGCTCATTACATTCTGATCTCCGTACTCCTGGTTCCTAGAATGCCACAGTACATCCTCTTCTTGTTTCAGCATCATGAAACAACCCCTGCATTCTTGGTGTAATTGGAAAATGTCTCAGAACATTATGAGGAACCCTCTTCACAGCATCGCCATCTTTCCATCTTGATGATTTTCATTTCGGGAATTCACTTAAGTTGGCATAATCCTTCCGGAACAGAACACAATTATTCTTACAAACATTGATCATATCATACCATATCCAATTCCAACTGCACGAAGGAAATTCTTCATTTTACTGTAGGTGTGTGGCAGCTCAGACGCATCTCGGAAAGATTTGCGGAAGGCAGGCAACATCGCATCAAATGATTTGTTGGTCATCCGCTCAGATGTCTTCACCTGAAGAAAGGTGACCATAGCTGAGAACACTGACAGCTTATTTCCTGGGGTGACAGCCACGTTGCATTGTTCCAACATGCGTGCCCACCATTTTTCTTCTGTAGGTGAAAGTTCATGAAATGCACGAGCATTTCATAGCATTGTTTCAATGTTGGTCAAACGCACTGGCTCCGCCACCACCTCCTCCTCCTCCTCTTCCACCTGAGCATCAGGCAGATCAAGATGGTGATCTGCTGCTTCCACGTAGTCAGTAACATTGACGTTCACAGCTTCACCATGATGAACCCACCTAGTATATCTGACCGACATCCCATACGAGTGTAGATGATTTTGCACAGTTGACTGGGGTCTTGTAACTGAATTCATACAACTGCTATACGGGCAGAGCACATCTGATTTTGGACCATCGTACTCGGCTCTGATAAAGTTCATGAAGTTTTCAACCCCCTCGACATATGCAGTAGAGAATCTTCGAGCAGAAGTTATCCAAGTCCTGTCCATCTGTTAGACATACAAATTAGTTCTTCTACTAGATATTATAGGAAAAACATATATGCTTTTTTATGAAGTCCAGAAAAAATATCTAGGTCGATGTCTAAAGCTATGGCAAGATATTTGGACGAGCAGATCTAAGTACGAGATATATGTAAAGCTAATTCAACAAATAGATTTGAGTGCTAAATTATGGCATGTTGTTTCAGCAGTCAATGAGGCCGAGCATGCAGCCATCAAACTATCGAAGGCCATCACAGCAACAAAGATCGAGTATAAAACGGTGTACATCTATTTCACCTAAAAGATTGGCTACTAGACCATGGCAATCTACGTCACAATAAATATATGGCAGGATATTTTAGCAACTAATTGGGCTTGGCATGCCATCTCAGCTAAGCAGATTGAGTGCAGAACAGGGCAAGGAAGCTTCTTAAGCAGAGCATATTGACTGTAAACTACTTCGGAAAACAGTGAGATTAACATCGTCTATAAGCTAACATTCAGCGCTACACCAACATGCACGGGGCCTCAGTCTAGAATGCGCGTACCATGGGAGAATCTGACCGCCGTGCGTCTCCACGCGAACATCGCCAGCAGTGGCGGCGCTGACCGCCGTGCGCCTCCACAAGAACGTCGCCGCCACCGCGGCTAGAGGACGACAGTCTACGAGGGCGTACTGTGGGAGCGAGAGGATCGCCATGCGTCCCCTCGACGAACCGCAACACCGACGTATCAATGCGGCGGGGAGGGTGGCTTTGGCAGAGCGAATGGAGTGAATTGGGACGGGGGGGGGGGGTTGGGGAATATTATTGGCTAGTTGGTCGTAGGGCGGTTGAATTTGGGATTTGGGAAATTTTTTGGGGATTTTTCGCGGTGGGCGGGGGGAGTTTGGCGCATGGTCGGTTTCTCCAAGTGCAGTCCCACGTGTCAGTGAAGAGGCAAGCCGAAGCACATTCTGTTTGTGTGAGCCGTGTGCAGGACCGAACGTGTGTGGGGTGCAATGCGACCGCGACAGGGGTGCTATTAGTGTACGACCTTTTTTCCTTTTAGTAAACTAGGTGCTTCACTCCCTAAAGAAAAAAAACTTGGTGCTTCGCGCGATCCATCGATACTACTGCTAGTAATCCGGTAATCCCCACTAAAACGGCGCGGCCGGGTCTTTTCCCGTGCGATATGCTGGGAGGTTGGCTTAGTTGGCTTTTTTAGGACGAGTAATGCTACACCTACGTAATCCTAGTTACGTAATTAACGTAATGTGAAACGTGTGAGCTGTTGATTGTAGATTGGGGGGAGGGAGGGGCCCACCACCATGAAAATCAAGGAGGAGAGAGAGAAGCAATTTACGTTAACCCTTTTGTAGGTTCCCATAGATGTAGAAAGATGTGAAATGCGTGAATGTGTAGTGGACGTACTATTGGAGTGCCTAAGATAAATTGTGTGTGTAGACTATATGTTTATTTTACTTCACATGTTAGCTTTGTCTCGGTTCAATAAAATGCAAAGTTGGTGATGATGGTGTGCCTGCCATCCTTCAACATAGGCCGTCCGATCTATATCTAACGGATAGGAAGGAAACTGTGACAATTTACCCGCACTCCTCTCCACATTTGCAGATAATGCCTTCCCTCGTTCATCCTTTTCTCCCACAAGATCTTGATGTTCCGTGCAACACACGGGCATCTTGCTAGTACTCCTACAATATACTATATTATTGTGAAAGTTCATATACACTGGCCGAGATTAATGCAAACACGGCAGATTTTCATTACATTTCAAACTTTTATAGGACAGAAAAATAAAAGAAACCCGACCCTAAACCTATTCTATGGCGGCGACCGACGTCCTCCATCTGCGATCTCCATGTACAGGGGCGGGGTTCAAGACCCATGAAGTGAAGGTGCGGTATCCGGCGAGGAAGAGTAGAACACGGGAGACGGACCAGCCAGTTGGCACACCATGCCCTGCCGTCTCCCATGCCCTACTCATCCTCGGAGGAGTCCCTGACCTCGGCGGTGCCGGACATTGGACGACGACAAGTAGGACGCATGGCTGACGGTGCTTCCATTGTCGGCCGCCAACGTGGCCACTGCTCGTACGACAACTTGAGCAAGGGCGGCGACCTCGAGCTTCATCCCCGAAGACAAGCTCTCCCGCAGAGCATTCGCGCTCGCGGTCATGGCGGATGTGGTGCTAGGTAGCAGGATGATGCGCTATGGTGTGGAGGTTAGCTGCGCATTGCCGCTTTAAGTAGCGCATTCCAGTGAGGCCAAGCGTCCGGGTGCGTCGTTAAGTCACCGGAGTTGGTTCCTCGGGCATCGAGCCTCTTAACGACGGCATATGGATGGACGACATGAATGCGGGCAGCTGGCGCCGGCTGGGAACGCACCGTGCGATGGCACGAGGGACGAGGGTTTTTGGTGTGCCAGGGTAGTCAGCTGTGGTCATGGCAACGTTGGAGATGCCCTTTGCTCACATGTGACCTCACATGTCATCAAAAAGCAAGACGACCCGACATGGTCTCAGGTCCTGGGGATGCAGTTGGCCGCGCTACACCACTCCGCGGACGCGTCGCGGTGCATGCGCACTTCGGCGCCCCGTGCATCCTCGACGAGCCGGGTGTTGATCTGCTGGTTGTGCCACAGCGCTAACGCCACCCTCGGCACACTGAAACCCACCGTGTAAAGCGATGATGAGCGTGTCGCTCCCGCATGCCTCATTTGAACATTATGCCGAGTATCATTCGCATGTGGGCCTAGACCATGCTTGTATTTCCAATGTTGAAATTTGTCCGACATGCATACAAACAAATGGTTCGTTTAGAGTTTCACTTTGCCTCCACTACGTTTCGCTTCCAGTATTAGTTTTGACATCCCATTCGGTTCATGCCCCGACACATCTTGACGAGATCGATTGATGTTGAGAAATCAATTTGCATGTCGTGCAAGGGGATAAAGGTTTGGTATGTTTCTATGATAGAAATAACCGGCAGGGGGGGAGGGGGTCTGTGGGGATCAGAGGGAGTATATTGTACGTTCATAAGCGAAATGAACGTATTGTACCCACCCTAGTCCTCTTTCAATTGATCTCCGGACCCCGAGATGAAATCGAGAGAGAACGAGTGGGTGCATGTGTGATACGTAAGGCGTATTCAAAATTTTGAACAGGTGATCATAGCATCCACAAATCATATATAAAGGGTATTCAATGTTTGTTTCTCTCTTGAACATACAATATACTCCCTCTGATCCTTTCTAGTAGTTTACATATAAGTTTTATGTGTAGTCAAAGTATCTCTACTTTGATCAAACTTACAGAAAAAAGTATCAACATTCAACAACGCCCAATCAATATTGTTAGATTCATAAGTACTCCTAGATTTGTATTCAAACAGACATGGTTTCCAATTTGTTTTCAACCACGTGAATGTGCTTGTTCTCGCGCATGCTCTTCCTACTAGGATTTTGCCACGTATAGCCAGTCCAATAGTAACGTTTTTAAGCTCCCTATCTGGCGAGTATCTTTGGACCCCAAAGAGTTGTATAAGTTGGAAAATGGAGATTTGCCTGTGGCATTGGCCGTTGGGCAGCTAGCTATTGCATTTGAAGGCTCTACAGAAAGAACCCTTGGTACTATTCTGACGGTGGCTTTGAATCCAGTTTGTTAGTCGTTTGCATCTCGGTTAACAAAAATAAGCTTGAATCCCTCCATTCGTAGAAGTTGTTAAAACAATAGTACTAGTGGAGTACTGACAACATCTGTAGTAGAGTATGCAGTGCTCATAGTACTCCCTCCTTCCATTTATATATGACCTATGTGGAGGAGAGAGATGTGAAAAAGTAAAGGGAGTGAGCTCTCATGCAAGAGCCTAGCTATATACGCATTCCTAGTTAAATACAATAAATATGTAGAAAGAGATAGAGAAGAGATGGAAAAAAGTACTAATACAATAGCCATCCTTATATTTTTTTTGTGGGAAATAGCCCACACTACTGTATGAGTGCATATAGATGATGGCTATAGATGACATGGCAGTTCCTTATAGCCATCGGCTGCCTATATTATTAACCATGCTCTAATGCGTTTTTCAAAACCGCCTTTGACTATTGACAAGATTAATAGTACATGAGATGTATAATGTGAAAATTATATCATTGGAAGCTCCTTTCACATACGAATTTGACCGTATGCTTTGTGTAAGTTGCATGTCATATATTATTATTCTAACATTTGGTCAAAGTTAGCCTCGAAAAGCGCATTAGGCCCTGTAGATGGAAGGAGGGAGTAGTAGTGGAAGTGGATCCTCTGAAGTAGGTATCCCTGCCTTACCCTCCCTTTCGTTCACTTAGTGGCGGACCCCATGCTTGCTAGGCCCAGCATGTCAGTTACTCAATGGGTTTGGCCACGTCAGGGGATCCTCATCCGTAGTATACTCCCTCTGTTTTTATTTACTCCGCATAAAACGGAGGGAGTGGTTGTATAAACGACATGGGCGGGGGAGGGGGAGGGACGTCGGTTTTCTCTCAACTGTGGTCCCACAAGGAAGCGAAAATGCAAGACGAAGCATGTTCCATTGGTGAGCGACGTGGAGGGTCCAGCGTGCCGGGGTGCAACGCGAACGCGACAAGAGCGATGTATAGTCAAAACCAATTGACCGGTCGTCACTGGAACCACTATTCACACCAGAACCTTCGCTGCTCGGCATCGCCAGCCACTGCCCCAAAACCACACCTCCTCTCCAGCCCATCCCCCCACCTTTCGATCCCCTAGCCTGCATCAAGCCTCCCCTAGTTCGCCGGAAAGCCATGATGCGCCGCAAGATCACGTACTACAAGATGCTGACGCCGAAGTGCCGCGCAGAAATCGCGGCGGCGGTCGGCGCCACAGACCTCCGTTCCCAAGCTCGCTTTGCGGAGGGCCAATCCCCGAGTTCTCTGGAGCCAAGCTACGAGGAGGAGGAAGACGATCCAATGTTCATGGCGGAGGTCGCGGCGCAGAAGGCCCCCGATGGGTATGAGACGATGGACGTCGACTTCGTGCCGGCGTCCGGGTCCCCCATGGTGCAGGCGGACCAACGGTTCAACCTGGCGATACTAAAGGAGGACCGGGAGGCAGAGGCTCAACTCGACGTGGAGCGCGCGCATGCCGCTGCCATCGAGGCTCTCCTGCAGGCGGAACCGGATGTCATGGATGTGAACTGGGCGGATGAGGCTCAACTTGAGGCGGAGCGCGTGGATGCCACTGCCATCGAGGCCCTCGTGCAGGCGGAACCGGACGTCCTCGACTTGAACCGGGCGGCGGAGGCTCAACTTGACACGGAGCGCGCGGATGCCGCTGCCATCGAGGCCCTCCTGCAGGCGGAACTAGACGTCCACGACTTGAACCAGGTGGCGGAGGCTCAACTCGACGCGGAGCGCGTGGATGCCGCTGCCATCAAGGCCCTCCTGCAGGCAGAACCGGAAGTCCTCGACTTGAGCCGGGCGGTGCTCTCTTCCGTGCAGAGTGCCCGCACGCTCCGCGTGAACGAGTAGCTAGAGGCCGAGAACAACTACGGTGCAGAGACACACGTCGGCAGTTACGGCTGGTTCGCGCCGCTAGCCAAAGACGACGAGGCTGTCTCGTTCCGCGAGCAGTGATAGTTTTTCTTTATGTTGTTGTTTTTTGCCTGACTTTCATCATTTGGGTCAGTCTACCATTTCAGTCTATTAGATGAATATCCTACGTCTCCTAACACTTCTTCTTCAGCTCTTCTTCTTCCTCAACAGACCACCGCACGGGCCGTACGGATCCTCCCCAACATGCGGTTGGATAAACATACTGTATGAACGAAAATTATTTGTCAGCGGTAGGATGGCTGAGTTTGGTTTGTTCACATGCGGTAGCACGTGTCAGTGAGGGTGCGTTCTCTTGGTTGGATTTGCGGCATGCAGGAGCGACTGTGTGAGGGTGCGGAGCGACCGTGTGAGGGTGCGGAGCGACCGTGTGAGAGTGCGGTGCGACCGCGAAAGCCGTGCGCAAGTGTACCTCCTTTTCATTTTGAAAACTTTAGGCAAGCTTGGCAAAAATGTGTGGCGAATTATGGCAATGCAAGTCCTAGACCCAAACAGGATAAGTACGTACGTACTAGGAGTACTGGTGTTAATAAACAAAGGTGGGGCTTTCCTTCGCGGGATTAATCGATACAAATCCTCGTTTGACGTGTCAATTAATGCGTATTTTTTCTCCAAAGCCCGAAGAGCTAACCATCTCACTCCTCATCGCTTGATTAATGCAGCGCCATGCAAACCAACCTTCTCACTTCCGCATGCATGCAAGGGTATATTAATGTCCTTGGTTGCTAGTACGAGGCAAACCCCATCATTTTTGCCTCGATTAGTGTTAGTGGCCTTTTGCAAATTGTAATTTTGATATACTGGCCTTGTGTACAAAAAAATGGAGGTAGTAACTATTTGACTTCCTTCCCCATTGCGGTGACGTCGACGATATCTCGAACATTGTGGTTTGACAAAGTGCATTCGACGGAGAACACCGTTGAGGGAGACCACCGGACGCAAGTGCCGCCTGCAAGCCGAGACAACCGCCTTATTTGCATCCAGGAAGTCTGTTGAACCAATGGACGCGTAAATGTACTAGTACTACTAGTACACAATAGCGTCGTCCGTCCAGCTTAGTGCCGTGAGGTGGTTTCTCGAAGAAGACGATGGAGAAGCGGAGTCAGCGAAGAGTGAAATGATGGTTGCTTCATCCGTGCTTTGTGATTTGACACCTCATTGCTTTGTGATTTGTGATAGAAGGGACAGGGGGACGCAGCTTCGGTGCCTTAAAGGCACCTGCCTTTGGGTCACTGACATGTGGGCTAGGCACCTGTTGGGCCCACATGTCATAGACACAAAGGTAGGTGCCTTAAGGCACTGAAGCATCGTCCGGACAGGGGAGTAGACTCTGTGCTCTATACTGTACATGCGTCCAAGAACGGGAGCAAGAGGAGAGACGTTTGTCGGTGTACAAAAAGAGGGGTGCGTTTTGTACCCTTCACTGCTGCAGGCGATCGAAGCCGCTAGCATGGTCACACCAAGCGAGCAGGGAGGTGAGCCAAGGTAGGACCGAAGCCCAAGACAAAAAGAGCAACGCCAAGTCCAAGACCACAAAGAGCAGTGGGACGAAGCGGGTTCCCCCGGCAAGACCCTTGCCGGGGCAACCTCAGCAGCCCCGGCAAGACCCTTGCCGGGGCAGCTCGCCCCACACCAACAGAGCGAGCCACCCTTGAGCCCACGGTCCCCAACGCCATCATCCATGTGGGGCCAGGGCTCGAGAAGGCACCTCTGTGGTGGCATCCAGATCTTTGTGAAGACATATTCAAGATCAGATGAGGGTTAGAAGACGACGACTCTCAGCAAGACCCTTGCCGAGGAAGGCCACCAGACCCCCGGCAAGGCCCTTGCCGGGGACGACAGCGCGCCACGGCAAGACCCTTGCTGGGCCACCCGGCAAGGCCCTCACCAAGGACGCCAGCAGGGCCACTGGTACGTCCATTTTGCATAATGCTTTTATATCGAAATTTATTGCATTATGGGATGTTATTACACGTTATGTTACAATACTTATGCCTATTCTCTCTTATTTTACAAGGTTTACATAAGGAGGGAGAATGCCGGCAGCTAGAATACTGGGCTGGAAAAGGAGCAAATATTATAGACCTATTTTGCACAACTCCAAAAGTCCCAAAACTCCACGAAAGTCATTTTGGTAAATAATAAAAAATATCCAGCGGAAGAAGTTCACCAGAGGGGGGCCCACCTGTCCACGAGGGTGGGGGCGTGCCCTACCCCCCAGGGCACGCCCCCTACCTCGTGGGCCCCCTGTTGGCTCTCCGATGGCCATCTTCTGCTATATGAGGTCTTTCGTCGAGGAAAAAAATCAGAAGAACCTTTTGGGACGAAACTCCGCCGCCACGAGGCGGAACCTTGGCGGAACCAATCTAGGGCTCCGGCAGAGCTGTTTTGCCGGGGACACTTCCCTCCGGGAGGGGGAAGTCATCGCCATCGTCATCAGCAATGGTCCTCTCATCCGGAGAGGGCAATCTCCATCAACATCTTCACCAGCACCATCTCCTCTCAAAACCCTAGTTCATCTCTTGTATCCAATTCTTGTATCCAAGTCCGGGATTGAAAGGATCGAGAAGAGGTGTCTAGGGGGGGGGGTGATTAGACACTAAGTACAGAAAATTGCAGTTTTAAACTCTTTAAGTTCAATTGGAGTTTTGGCACAAGTTTATCAATCACAATACATAATTCAAGCAAGCATGCAAAGAGTATATGAGCAGCGGAAAGTAAAGCATGCAACTTGCAAGAATGTAAAGGAATGGGATTGGAGGATTCAAACGCAATTTGAGACATGTATGTTTTTGTCATGGTTCCGATAGGTGGTGCTATCGTACATCCACGTTGATGGAGACTTCAACCCACGAAGGGTAATGGTTGTGCGAGTCCACGGAGGGCTCCACCCATGAAGGGTCCACGAAGAAGCAACCTTGTCTATCCCACCATGGCCGTCGCCCACGAAGGACTTGCCTCACTAGCGGTAGATCTTCACGAAGTAGGCGTTCTCCTTGCCCTTACAAACTCCTTGGTTCAACTCCACAATCTTGTCGGAGGCTCCCAAGAGACACCTAGCCAATCTAGGAGACACCACTCTCCAAGAAGTAACAAATGGTGTGTTGATGATGAACTCCTTGCTCTTGTGCTTCAAATGATAGTCTCCCCAACACTCAACTCTCCCTCACAGGATTTGGATTTGGTGGAAAGAAGATTTGAGTGGAAAGCAACTTGGGGAAGGCTAGAGATCAAGATTCATATGGTAGGAATGGAATATCTTGGCCTCAACACAAGAGTAGGTGGTTCTCTCTCAGAAACAGCAAGTTGGAAGTGTAGGTTCGTTCTGATGGCTCTCTCCACGAATGAAGAGTGGGTGGAGGGGTATATATAGCCTCCACACAAAAACTAACCGTTACACACAACTTACCAATCTCGGTGAGACCGAATTGAAAAACTCGGTCGGACCGATTCAGCAAATCTAGTGACCGTTAGGATTTTCGGTGGGACCGACATGCAACTCGGTAGGACCGATATGGTTAGGGTTAGGGCATAACGTAATCTCGGTGAGACCGATTACACAAACTCGGTTGGGCTGATTTTGGTAATAAGCTAACCAGAGAGTTGGTCAGGCAAACTCGGTGAGACCGATTACACAAACTCGGCGGGACCGATTTTGGTAATAAGCTATCCAGAGAGTTTGCATTGTGATCTCGGTAGTACCGATTACTTAAATTCGGTGAGACCGATTTTGGTAATGGACATACACAGAGATATTACAATCCCATCTCAGTGAGACCGAGATCCCTATCGGTGAGACCGAGATCCCTATCGGTGAGACCGATTTGCCTAGGGTTTGTGGCAGTGGCTAAGACATCTGAACTCGGTGGCGCCAGATAGAAAGAACCGGTGGGGCCGAGTTAGACTTTGGGTTTAGGACATATGTGGATGTGGTAAAGTATTTGAGGGCTTTGGAGCATATCACTAAGCACTTTGAGCAAGCAAGCCATTAAGCAACACCTCATCCCCTCTTGATAGTATTGGCTTTTCCTATAGACTCAATGTGATCTTGATCACTAAAATAGAAAATGTAGAGTCTTGATCTTGAAGCTTGAGCCAATACTTTGTCCTTAGCATCTTGAAGGGGTTCCACATCCTTTAGTCCATGCCACTCCATTGTTGAACTTGTCTGAAACATACTAGATAAAAGTGTTAGTCCAACAAGAGATATGTTGACATTAATTACCAAAACCACGCAGGAAGCACTTGTGCTTTCAATCTCTCCCTTTTTGGTAATTGATGACAACATGCATCAAAGCTTTAGATACAGATATAAAGAATAGCCAGTAAAGCTTTGGAAAGACATGTAACAAGCATAGGCTCCCCCTACATGTATGCAATCATGTGAATATGGAAATTAGAAGCATGTGAGAGCATAACCATGACAGAGTAGGCAATGTGTTACATGTATCTTGGCTATATGCATCAGAGCAAATGATGTGAACATGGGAAATGTACCTTCATGCTCATGAGTCCTTCTTGAAAACAATATATAGATCAGAAAGAATTTGTCATACACATGATTGTGATGCATATACTTACCTTGTGGTCTTGAGTTGGCTTAGGATGGAATGAACCTGCATAAACAAGGTTAGATAACACATATACACCTGTTGGCCAGAGCAAACAAAAAGAAACCACAAGAGTACCAAGACTGGGATGACATGTAGAGAGTGAGTACTAAGTACCACATTTAACATAGACATGTCCCCAAAGGTAAAGATGTGCAATGAATTTAAAGAATTTCTTTCCCTTAGATGTCTTGCTCCCCCTGAATCTAGCATGGGATACTGGGAGAAGATAGGGAAAAGAAAACCAGAGCAGAATGCAAAATCAGAGCTCAAGGAAACAAATGAACAGAGCTAATGCAAATAAGCACATATGAACATGTCTTTCCCCTCAAGAAGACATGTGGCATCTCTCCTCTTGAACACCAAGCATCTGGGGTCCTTGAATATTACTCTTTCCTTGAGTATTCTCTCCCCTAGAGGTATCTCTCTCCCCCTGTTGAAGTGATAAGCTTTGATGTGATCTCTCTCTCCCCCTTTGACATCAATTTCCAAGAAGGGCCTTCTGGAATTTGTGATGGATGGGTTTCGTCCTTGAGTCACAGCACAAAGCACTGATAAAAATGTGATGCTTGTAGAGGACAAGATTTATTAAGTGGAGCTGGATTAAGAGTAGAGCAGGAATAAATGGCAAAATGTTTTTCCTGTTGCGAAATCGGTGACGCTGAGTGGTATGCTTCGGTTGCACCGAAAGGATTCGGTTGGACCGAAAGCAAGAAATCGGTGAGGCCGAGTTCATCACAAAGAAAACACTTGTCACCTCAGCTCACTAGACACGTAAGATCTCACAAGGATTTGCAAGGAATTAACTGAAGGATTTGCAATGAATTGGATGCAGGGAATGCAGAACAAGAGAAAAGAAAAGAAAAAAGGAAATCTAGATGAAGTTTTTTTTTATAGGGGAAACAAATATGCATGAGACAAATGCAAAAGGAAACACAAGAGAACTTCATCTAGAATTGGGCGGTGACGAAGTCACCTATGTTAGAGTATATTGACTTACGTGTCAAGTGAGATCACTTGATCATGGGTCATACTCATCGTTTAAGCTCAAAATGGGGTTGCCATTTTTCGTTTAAGCATCTTGATGTATTCACATCTTGTCGAGTTGCTTTGACTCATGACTTGGAGTAAAGCTTCTCTAAGATGGAATAACATACCTTGGGTGGTGGTGTTGATCGTGATCATGTAGTTGAACTTGTGTGGGTTGCTCAAGGTTGATGTAGCTCATCAAGAGTTGGGAGCACCACTTGGAATTTGAGTTCATCTACCTACATGGGTTAGTTTTTGCAAGGAATAGCACTTGTGTATCCAAAATGACAATCATGAGACTCAACATAGATTTTGTCAAAGGATATGTTTGAACGGTTTCGTGCTTCCTTGTCTTCAACCACCATTGTGTGGAGACTTGGTGATGTAGAGATTGCTCAGGATGTGAGTGAGTTGCAATCTCATAGACTTACATTCATCTGAGTACCTACAAGGGTTAGATAACATGCAAGATGCAAATATATCCAAGACATAATATAATCATCATAAGAGAAATATCAAGGATTAGTCATAAGCTCAGGTCTTGCATGTATCCCATGGAGTTCCTACTCCAAGTTTGAAGCATCAATGATGTTCAATTCTCCTCTTAACATGCAAAACACTTTCTCATCAAGTGGTTTCGTGAATATATCCGCTAATTGCTTGTCGGTGCGAACATGCTCTAGATTAATGTCACCCTTAGCAACATGATCTCGAATGAAATGATGACGAACTTCAATATGCTTAGTTCGAGAGTGTTGCACGGGATTGTGAGCAATCTTGATAGCACTTTCATTGTCACAAAGTAATGGAACATGTTTCACATATATCCCATAATCTTTAAGAGTTTGGGTCATCCAAAGTAATTGAGCACAACATGAACCAGCGACAATGTATTCCGCTTCAGCGGTGGATAAGGATACCGAGTTTTGTTTCTTGGAAGACCAAGACACAAGAGATCTACCAAGAAATTGACAAGTACCCGAAGGGGACTTTCTATCAACCTTGTCACTGGCATAGTCCGAGTCGGAGTAACCAACAAGATCGAAAGAAGACCTCTTAAGATACCAAATGCCATTTGGTGTATGGATTAAGTATCTCACTATCCTTTTCACGGCCTTAAGATGACATTCCTTAGGAGCAGCTTGATATCATGCACACATGCACACACTTAGCATTATATTGGGACGTGAAGCACATAGATATAACAATGAACCAATCATAGAGCGATAAACCTTTTGATCAACCGGTTCACCATCTTTGGTTAAATCAAGATGTCCACTAGTAGGCATGGGTGTAGTCATACCTTTGCATTCTTGCACATTGAACTTCTTGAATAAGTCCTTGGTGTACTTCGTTTAAGAGTCAAAGGTACCTTCCTTAGTTTGCTTGATTTGCAAACCAAGAAAGAATTTGAGTTCACTCATCATAGACATCTCAAACTTTTCCGACATTAGCTTCCCAAAGTTTTCACTAAAATGAGGGTTAGTAGATCCAAATATAATATCATCGACATAAATTTGGCATACAAATAGTTCCCCATTAACCCTTTTTGTAAAAATATTAGAATCAATTTTACCAATTTCAAAGCCTTTTTCAATAAGGAACTTGGTCAAGCATTTATACCATGCTCTAGGAGCTTGTTTAAGACCATAAAGAGCTTTGTGAACTTTGTAGACATGATCAGGTTTCTTAGGATTGACAAAGCCGAGAGGTTGCTTTAGATAAACTTCCTCCTCAATTTCACCATTTATAAAAGCACTTTTAATGTCCATTTGGTACAAGGTGATATCATGGTGATTAGCATAGGCAAGTAAGATGCGGATGGACTCAAGTCTAGCAACGGGAGCATAAGTCTCACCATAGTCCATATCTTCGACTTGTGTGTAGCCTTGGGCGACAAGACGTGCTTTGTTGCGAACTACTTGTCCATCTTTATCTTGCTTGTTGCGAAACACCCATTTGGTACCGATGATGTTGTGGTTGTTGTCGGGCTTCTCAACCAATGTCCACACTTGATTTCTCTCAAAGTTGTGTAGCTCTTCATGCAAAGCGTTTATCCAATCCGGATCTTCCAATGCTTCTTCAACCTTCATAGGTTCAATGCTAGAGATGAAAGAGTAATGTTCAAAAAAGTTAGCTAAACGAGTTTTAGAGCGAGTGATTCTCCCGGTTTGGATATCTTTGTAGATTTGCTCGACGGGATGATCTTTAGCAATTCTTGCTCGAACTCGTGAAAGCTTTTGCTTGGGTCTTGGTTGAACATCTTCTTCATCTTGTTCTTCTTCTTGGCCTTCTTCATTGTTGGTGTTGTCGTTCTCTTTTCGTGGTGGAGAAGGAGGTTGTTGACGTTCGTCTTGGTGCACTTCCTCGTTTTCTTCATCTTGGTGTGTCCCACTTGTGGATGCTTCCATATCAATTCTTGGTTCACCTTGTCGTGAGGTAGAAGCTTCCACTTGGACGGACGAGGTACTCTCCTTCACCTCCGTTGGATGAATCTTGCCAATAGACAAGTCTTGAATTGCTTCCGAGGGGTCTTTGTCTCCTACATCAATTGGCAGTTTCTCTACTTGCGAGCCGTTAGATTCATCAAACTTCACATCTATCGTTTCTTCAACCTTTCGGGTGAAATTTTTGTAGACACGGTATGTGTGAGAGTTTAAGCCATAACCAAGTAGGAAACCTTCATGAGACTTAGGAGAAATTTTAGAACGACGATGCTTATCAAGAATGTAGCACTTTGAGCCGAATACTCGAAAGTATCCAACTTGGGGTTTGTTACCGGTGATAAGCTCTTATGCCGTCTTGCCGAGTAGCTTGTGAAGATACAGGCGATTTGTTGCATGACAAGCTGTCTCAACCGCTTCCGCCCAAAAGCGCTTCGCCGTCTTGTACTCATCAAGCATCGTTCTCGCCATTTCGATGAGCGTCCGGTTCTTCCTCTCAACAACTCCATTTTGTTGAGGTGTGTACGTAGCCGAGAACTCATGTGAAATCCCTTCTTCGTCAAGAAAGGTGTCCACATTTGCGTTCTTGAACTCTGTTCCGTTGTCGCTGTGAACCTTCTTGATTTTCACTTAAAATTGGTTTTGGGCCTTCCTAGCGAAGTTTTTGAAGATCTTTTGAACCTGTGATTTATCATCGAGAAAGAACACCCACGTAAATCTTGAAAAATCATCAAATATAACTAGACCAAAAGAATTTCCACCGAGACTTTTGTAGGCGTTGGGACCAAAGAGATCCATGTGAAGTAGCTCGAGTGGCCTCCTTGTGGTCATGATGTTCTTCACGGGATGCCTCCCTCCAACCTGTCTACCTGCTTGACAAGCACTGCAAAGTCTATCCTTATCAAATATGACATCATTAACGCCAAGGATATGATTTCCTTTAATAAGCTTGTCAAGGTTACGCATACCAACATGACCTAGTCTTCCATGCCACAACCAACCTTTAGAAGATTTAGCAATAAAGAAAGTTCTAGGATGAGCCTTTTTAGTGAAATCAACAAAGTATATATCACCTCTATTTACACCGGTAAAGACCATTTTATGATTATCTCTACGAAACACTTGGCAATCTACTTCAGTAAACAGGACATTGAAACCGAAATCAGCAAGTCTAGATACTGAAAGTAAGTTGTAGCCAAGAGATTCAACGAGCATGACATTTTGTATGGAGCTATCATGTGAGATGGCCACCTTACCAAGGCCAACCACCTTACCCTTTGAATTATCACCAAACGTGACATATTTTCGAGGGCCGTCGTTTTCAGCAAACTCATGGAACATGTCTTTATCTCTGGTCATGTGATCGGTACATCCACTATCAAGAACCCATCCCTTTCCTCCTGCCATATATCCGCGAAGATTTGCCATAAGACCAAAGTGTCTCATTGCATCGTCAAGATCATATTCACTATCATCATCCTCATCATAGTATCCATGTTCAACATCGTCAAGTGGTGGATCAAATCCTAGAGATGGTAATTCATTAGACAAATGATCATTTCTATGATTGTCTTTATGGATTCTAATAGCTCCGGAAATAATATTGCTAATGATTCCAACATCTCCTGTGGCACGCATGAAATTTGTAAGCTCAAATAGACAATCACCAAAGCTAGGATCACTAGAATTCATCTTACTCAAGGCAATAGACTTATGGAGAATTTCATCTAAATTTTTCAAGGAATAATCTGGAAATCGTTCCTCAAGAAATCTCCATATAGCATAGGCACAATCAAGAGTAGGCAAACTAGTAATAATTTTTTTGGGCAATCCTCTTATGATAAGATTGATGGTTCTAAGATTGCGAATCATGTCAAGATCCTCTTCGGGTGTGGGATGCAAGGGATCAATATGAGGTGCACAAGGGCTAGCAATGTACTTGTTCAAATGCTATTCATTGAAAATCTCAAGCATTTCATTTTTCCACTCATGAAAATATTCTCCATCAAGAATAGGCACTCTATGTCTAAGACTCCCTAAACTAGACACATCCATCTTCCTCCAACGGTGATTAAACCAAGGCAATGGAGACCAATGCTCTGATACCAATTGAAAGGATCAAGAAGATGTGTCTAGAGGGGGGTGAATAGACACTAAGTACCAAAAGTTGCAGTTTTTAACTTCTTTATGTCAAAGTGGAGTTTTGGCACAAGCTTAACAAACACAATACATATCAAGCAAGCATGCAACGAGTATATGAGCAGCGGAAAGTAAATCATGCAACTTGCAAGAATGTAAATGGAAGGGTTTGGAAGATTCTTGTCTCCAAGTCCGGGATTGAAAGGATCGAGAAGAGGTGTCTATAGGGGGGGGTGATTAGACACTAAGTACAGAAAGTTGCAGTTTTTAACTCTTTAAGTTCAAGTGGAGTTTTGGCACAAGTTTATCAATCACAATACATAATTCAAGCAAGCATGCAAAGAGTATATGAGCAGCGGAAAGTAAAGCATGCAACTTGCAAGAAAGTAAAGGGATGGGATTGGAGGATTCAAACGCAATTGGAGACACGTATGTTTTTGTCGTGGTTCCAATAGGTGGTGCTATCATACATCCACATTGATGGAGACTTCAACCCACGAAGGGTAACGGTTGTGTGAGTCCACGGAGGGCTCCACCCACGAAGGGCCCACGAAGAAGCAACCTTGTCTATCCCACCATGTCCGTCGCCCACGAAGGACTTGCCTCACTAGCGGTAGATCTTCACGAAGTAGGCGATCTCCTTGCCCTTACAAACTCCTTGGTTCAACTCCACAATCTTGTCGGAGGCTCCCAAGAGACACCTAGCCAATCTAGGAGACACCACTCTCCAAGAAGTAACAAATGGTGTGTTGATGATGAACTCCTTGCTCTTGTGCTTCAAATGATAGTCTCCCCAACACTCAACTCTCTCTCACAGGATTTGGATTTGGTGGAAAGAAGATTTGAGTGGAAAGCAACTTGGGTAAGGCTAGAGATCAAGATTCATATGGTAGGAATGGAATATCTTGGCCTCAACACAAGAGTAGGTGGTTCTCTCTCAGAAACAGCAAGTTGGAAGTGTAGGTTTGTTCTGATGGCTCTCTCCACGAATGAAGAGTGGGTGGAGGGGTATATATAGCCTCCACACAAAAACTAACCGCTACACACAATTTACCAATCTCGGTGAGACCGAATTGAAAAACTCGGTCGGACCGATTCAGCAAATCTAGTGACCGTTAGGATTTTCGGTGCGACCGACATGCAACACAGTAGGACCAAAATGGTTAGGGTTAGGGCATAACGTAATCTCGGTGAGACCGATTACACAAACTCGGTTGGGCTGATTTTGGTAATAAGCTAACCAGAGAGTTGGTCAGGCAAACTCGGTGAGACCGATTACACAAACTCGGTCGGACAGATTTTGGTAATAAGCTAACCAGAGAGTTTGCATTGTGATCTCGGTAGTACCGATTACTTAAACTCGGTGAGACCGATTTTGGTAATGGACATACACATAGAGATTACAATCCCATCTCGGTGAGACCGAGATCCCTATCGGTGAGACCAATTTGCCTAGGGTTTGTGGCAGTGGCTAAGATATCTGAACTCGGTGGCGCCGGATAGAAAGAATCGGTGGGCCTGAGTTAGACTTTGGGTTTAGGACATATGTGGATGTGGGAAAGTAGTTGAGGGCTTTGGAGCATATCACTAAGCACTTTGAGCAAGCAAGCCATTAAGCAACACCTCATCCCCTCTTGATAGTATTGGCTTTTCTTATAGACTCAATGTGATCTTGGATCACTAAAATAGAAAATGTAGAGTCTTGATCTTGAAGCTTGAGCCAATCCTTTGTCCTTAGCATCTTGAAGGGGTTCCACATCCTTTAGTCCATGCCACTCCATTGTTGAACTTGTCTGAAACATACTAGATAAAAGTGTTAGTCCAACAAGAGATATGTTGACATTAATTACAAAAACCACCCAGGGAGCACTTGTGCTTTCAGGGATTGGTACTACTAGGTTGCTAGTAGTGTTGATTACTCCTTGTAGTTGATGCTAGTTGGTTTATTTGGTGGAAGATCATATGTTCAGATCATATATGCATATTAATACCCCTCTGGTTATGAACATGAATATGCTTTGTGAGTAGTTACGTTTGTTCCTGAGGACATGGGAGAAGTCTTGCTATTAGTAGTCATGTGAATTTGGTATTCGTTCGATATTTTGATGAGATGTATGTTGTCTAGCCTCTAGTGGTGTGATGTGAACGTCGACTACATAGCACTTCACCATTATTTGGGCCTAGAGGAAGGCATTGGGAAGTAATAAGTAGATGAAGGGTTGCTAGAGTGACAGAAGCTTAAACCCTAGTTTATGCGTTGCTTCGTAAGGGGCTGATTTGGATCCATATGTTTTATGCTATGGTTAGGTTTACCTCAAAAGTAGTTGTGGATGCTTGCAATAGAGGTTAATCATAAGTGAGATGCTTGTTCAAATAAGAATAGCGCCCAAGCACCGGTCCACCCACATATCAAATTATCAAAGTACCGAATGCGAATCATATGAACGTGATGAAAACTAGCTTGACGATATTCCCATGTGTCCTCGGGAGTGCTTTTCCTTATATAAGAGTTTGTCCAGGCTTGTCCTTTGCTACAAAAGGATTGGGCCACCTTGCTGCACTTTACTTATTTTTGTTACTTGTTGCTCGTTACAAATTATCCTATCACAAAACTATATGTTACCACTTATTTCAGTACTTGCAGAGAATACCTTGCTGAAAACCACTTATCATTTCCTTCTGCTGCTCGTTGGGTTCGACACTCTTACTTATCGAAAATACTACGATAGATCTCCTATACTTGTGGGTCATCAAGACTCTTTTCTGGTGCTGTTGCCAGGGAGTGAAGCGCCTTTGGTAGGTGGAATTTGGTAAGGAAAAATTTATATAGTGTGCTGAAATTTACTGTCACTTGTTACTATGGAAAGTAATCCTCTGAGGTGCTTGTTCGGGGTATCTTCAACCCGACCAGTAGAGAAAAGAGTTGCTCCTCAACCTACTGAACCTACTGAACATGAAAATATTCCCTTTGAAGTTCCTTCGGGTATGATGGAAAAACTGCTAGCTAATACTTTTACAGGAGATGGAACAAAGCATCCTGATGAACATCTACTCTATGTGGATGAGGTTTGTGGATTATTTAAGCTTGCAAGTATACCCGATGATGTTGTTAAGAAGAAGGTCTTCCCTTTATCTTTGAAGGGAGATGCATCGACATGGTATAGGCTATGTGATGACACGGGATCATGGAACTATAAACGAGTGAAATTGGAATTTCATCAAAAGTATTATCCTATGCATCTTGTTCATCGTGATCGCAATTATATATTTAATTTTTGGCCTCGTGAAGGAGAAAGCATCGCTCAAGCTTGGGGGAGGCTTAAATCAATGTTATATTCATGTCCTAATCATGAGCTCTCAAGAGAAATAATTCTTCAAAATCTTTATGCTCGGCTTTCTGAAAACAATCTTACCATGCTCGATACTTCTTTTGTTGGCTCTTTTATGAGGAAGACTATTGAATTCTGATGGAATTTATTGGATAGAATTAAACACAACTCTGAAGATTGGGATCTCGACGAAGGTAAGAAGTCAGGTATGACACCTAAGTTTGATTGTGTTAAGTCTTCTATGGATACCGATGTTTTCCGTAAGTTTAGCACTAAATATGGACTTGACTCTGAGATAGTAGCTTCTTTCTGTAATCTTTTGCTACTTATGTTGATCTCCCCAAAGAGAAGTGGTTTAAATATCATCCTCCCATAGAAGTAAAAGTAGCTTCACCTATTGAAGTTGAAGAAAAGATTGTTACTTATAATGATCCTGTTGTTCCTACTTCTTATGTTGAGAAACCACCTTCCCCTGTTAGAATAAAGGATCATGCTAAAGCTTCAACTGTTGTTCGTAAAAGTAATATTAGAACTTATACACCTCCTGAGCAAATTATAGTTGAACCTAATATTGCTTTTTTTAAAGATCTCTTGGCTGATAATATTGATGGGCATGTTATTCAATTCTGCGGTGAAACTGCTAGAATTGCTAAACCTTGTGCTAAAGATAAACATAGACGTGTGGTAGGCGTCCCTGTTATTTCTGTTAAAATAGGAGATCATTTTTATCATGGCTTATGTGATATGGGTGCTAGTGCTAGTGTTATAGCACATACTTTATACGAAGAAATTAAGCATGAAATTGCACCTGCTGAGTTAGAAGGAATTGATGTCACAATTAAACTTGCCAATAGAGATACTATATCAGCAATGGGAATTTTTAGAGATGTTGAAGTCTTGTGTGGGAAAACTAAATATCCTACTGATTTTCTTGTTCTGGGTTCCCCACAAGATAGCTTTTGTCCCATCATATTTGGTAGACCCTTCTTGAACACTGTTAATGCTAAGATAGACTGCGAAAAGAATGTTGTTACTATTGGCTTGGATGATATCTTATATTAACTAATTGGAGGCACCATACAAATCGCCATGTTAATCCACATCATTAAAAATATCTAAACCATTCAATCTATATAATGATTTATCTCAACCATACGATTTACGTTCCTATGTGATGAAAAATAAGGTCAACCTGACACGATAACTACGATTTACGTTGCTCTGGTGGAAAAAAAAGTACAACAACGTACAGGCAAGAGTCCATGGCGTTCAAGACCCAGGATAAAAAGTATGCACGTCCCAATTCATAGAAAAACACATGTTCCCATAAAAATAAAAAAGACAAGAACATATATAAAGATTAAAGGATCATGTAGATGTAAGAGTCCTCAATGACATGTAAAAAAAGAAGAGTCCTCATGGACAACCTCCAAGTTCCAACCTTACGTACCTATGTGATGAAAAATAAAGACAGCCCGACATGATAACTACAATTTATGTTGCCATGGTGGGGAAAAAATAAGTGCAACAACGTACAGGCAAGAGTCCATGGCGTTCAAGCATCAGGATAAAAAGTGTGCACGTCCTGATTTTTATTAACTAATAGTCCCTCCGTTCCATATTAAGTGTAGCACAAACTGATGTATCTAACACTAAAATATGCCTAGATACCTCCATTAGAGCCACACTTAATATGGACTGTGGGAGTAATTTCTTAGAAGCCTTTACTTGGTGTACATACTTATGGTTCAAAAATTGAATAGTTATATAGAAATATGCTAAGCAATTACAAAAATTATTGCCGCCAACCATTCTTTAGGGGAAATTGAAGCAAATAGCGGTGAGTATCACAATAATTGTATGAAATTGTGCCTACCCTTGATGTTTATCAAAGGTTGGACATTACTTCAATTATTTTGGCAAGAAATTTTCGAACAACAGAAACATATTAGGATTTTCTGCATTTCTCTTCAACAATTTGAAGTAAATATATATATTTGTCCAAAAATGTTGATATTGTTAGTCAGAAATACACTGCAGTTGCAAATCTCATGCAAAAGAATCTTCTAATATATACAAACTGGACATCATTTCAAATATAAAAGGTCTTATATTTTGAATTAATTTTCTTTTAACTAATTTGACAAATATTTAAATATAAAAATTAACATGTGCCTTTAATACATCAGAATATAAATTTTGTTGTTTATTTGTACATATAGTTGACTCTTTCATTCCAAAATTTCATTATTGAAACAATATTGAATAACATAAAAACATTAAGAACACCTATATCTAGCCCGTGCAGAAGCATGAGTTGATAAGTAGTGACTCATGAGTTTAATTTCTCTCAATTTAGTAGACAACACTTTGAAGAAGAATTGCCTAGTAAGGATGCTATTATTGGTCTTGCTTCTATTGTCGTACCTCCTAGTGATCCTTTAGAACAATATTTGCTAGACCATGAAAATAATATGTTTATGAATGAAAGAAGGGAAATAGATGAAGTATTCTTTAATCAGGAACCCATTCTGAAACACAATTTACCTGTTGAAATCCTAGGGGATCCTCCTCCACCAAGGGTGATCCCGTGTTTGGGCTTAAACCATTGCCTGATAATCTTAAATATGCTTATCTAGATGAAAAGAAAATATATCCTGTTATTATTAGTGCTAACCTTTCAGAGCATGAAGAAGAGAGATTATTGAAAACTCTGAAGAAGCACCGTGCTGCTATTGGATATACTCTTGATGATCTTAAGGGCATTAGTCCCACTCATGTCAACATAAAATAAATTTGGAAGAAGATGCCAAACTAGTTCGTGATCATCAACGAAGGCTTAATCCTAAGATGAAAGAAGTGGTAAGGAAGGAAATACTAAAGCTTCTGGAGGCAGGTATAATTTATCTCGTTGCTGATAGTCAGTGGGTAAGTCATGTCCATTGTGTCCCTAAGAAGGGAGGTATTACTGTTGTTCCTAATGATAAAGATGAATTGATTCCGCAAAGAATTATTATAGGTTATAGGATGGTAATTGATTTCCGTAAATTAAATAAGGCCACTAAGAAAGATCATTACCCCTTACCTTTTATTGATCAAATGCTAGAAAGACTTGGCAAACATACACATTATTGATTTCTAGATGGTTATTCTGGTTTCTCTCAAATACCTGTGTCGGCTAAGGATCAATCAAAGACTACTTTTACATGCCCTTTTGGTACTTTTGCTTATAGACGTATGCCTTTTGGTTTATGTAATGCACCTGCTACCTTTCAAAGATGCATGATGGCTATATTCTCTGACTTTTGTGAAAAGATTTGTGAGGTTTTCATGGACGAATTTTCCGTCTATGGATCCTCTTTTGATGATTGCTTGAGCAATATTGATCGAGTTTTGCAGAGATGTGAAGAAACTAATCTTTTCTTGAATTGGGAAAAGTGCCACTTTATGGTTAATGAAGGCATTGTCTTGGGGCATAAAGTTTCTGAAAGAGGTATTGAAGTTGATAAAGCCAAGGTTGATGCTATTGAAAAGATGCCATGTCCCAAGGACATTAAAGGTATATGAAGTTTCCTTGGCCACGCCGGATTTTATAGGAGGTTCATTAAGGACTTCTCAAAACTTTCTCGGCCTCTGACTAATTTATTACAAAAAGATATACCATTTGTCTTTGATGATGATTGTGTAGAAGCATTTGAAATACTTAAGAAAGCATTGATCTCTGCACCTATTGTTCAGCCACCTGATTGTAATTTACCCTTTGAAATTATGTGTGATGCTAGTGATTATGTTGTAGGTGCTGTTCTAGGGCAAAGAGTTGATAAGAAATTAAATGTTATCCATTATGCTAGTAAGACTCTAGACAATGCTCAGAGAAATTATGCTACTACTGAAAAAGAATTCTTAGCAGTTGTATTTGCTTGTGATAAGTTCAGACCTTATATTGTTGATTCTAAAGTAACTATTCACACTGATCATGCTGCTATTAAGTACATGATGGAAAAGAAAGATGCTAAACCTAGACTTATTAGATGGGTTCTCTTGCTACAAGAATTTGATTTGGATATTGTTGATAGAAAGGGAGCTGAGAACCCCGTTGCAGACAACTTGTCTAGGTTAGAAAATGTTCTTGATGACCCACTACCTATTGATGATAGCTTTCCTGTTGAGAAATTTAATGTCATAAGTACTTCTCGTAGTACTCCGTGGTATGCTGATTATGCCAATTACATTGTTGCTAAATTTATACCACCTAGTTTCACATACCAACAAAAGAAAAAGTTTTTCTATGATTTGAGACATTACTTTTGGGATGACCCACATCTTTATAAAGAAGGAGTAGATGGTGTTATTAGACGTTGTGTACCTGAGCATGAACAGGAACAGATCCTACGCAAGTGTCACTCCGAGGCATACGGAGGGCACCACACTGGAGATAGAACTGCACATAAGGTATTGCAATCTGGTTTTTATTGGCCTACTCTCTTCAAGGATGCCCGTAAGTTTGTCTTATCTTGTGATGAATGTCAAAGAATTGGTAATATTAGTAGACGTCAAGAAATGCCTATGAACTATTCACTTGTTATTGAACTGTTTGATGTTTGGGGCTTTGATTATATGGGACCTTTTCCTGCCTCTATTGGATATACACATATTTTAGTTGCTGTTGATTACGTTACTAAGTGGGTAGAAGCTATTCCAACTAGTAGTGTTGATCATAAAACTTCCATTAAAATGCTTAAAGAAGTCATTTTTTCGAGATTTGGAGTCCCTAGATATTTAATGACTGATGGTGGTTCACATTCTATTCATGGTGCTTTCCGAAAAATGCTTGCTAAGTATGATGTTAATCATAGAATTGCATCTCCATATCACCCTCAGTCTAGTGGTCAAGTAGAATTGAGTAATAGAGAACACAAATTAATTTTGCAAAATACTGTCAATAGGTCTATAAAGAATTGGTCCAAGAAACTTGATGATGCATTATGGGCCTATAGAACTGCATATAAAAATCCTATGGGTATGTCTCCGTATAAAATTGTTTATGGAAAAGCATGTCACTTACCTCTCGAACTAGAACATAAGGCTTATTGGGCTATTAAAGAGCTCAATTATGATTTCAAACTTGCCGGAGAGAAGAGGTTATTTGATATTAGCTCACTTGATGAATGGAGAACCCAAGCTTATGAAAATGCCAAGTTGTTTAAAGAGAAAGTCAAAAGATGGCATGACAAAAGGATACAAAAGCGTGAGTTTAATGTAGGTGATTATGTATTGCTATACAACTCTCGTTTAAGATTTTTTGCAGGAAAACTTCTCTCTAAATGGGAAGGCCCTTACGTTATCGAGGAGGTCTATCGTTCCGGTGCTATAAAAACCAACAACTTCGAAGGCACAAATCCGAAGGTGGTAAATGGTCAAAGAATCAAACACTATATCTCAGATAATCCCATAAATGTTGAAACCAATGTTATTGAAACCGTAACCCCGGAGGAATATATAAGAGACACTTTCCAGAACGTTTCAGACTCCGAAAAGGAATAGGTATGTGGTATGGTAAGTAAACCGACTCCAAAACAAAATTTAAGGCAATATTTCTCCGTTTTGGAATATTTAGAAACATAGAAAAATAAGTAGCAGTCCGAGAAGGACACGAGGGCCCCACGAGGGTGGAGGGTACGCCCTACCCCCCTGGGTGCGCCCCCCTACCTCGTGGGCACCTCGTGTGCCTTCCGGACTCTGTTTTCTTGCACGATACATATTTTAGTCGGTAAAAATTCATTATATATCCTCCCGAAGGTTTTGACTCCTGTATCACGCAAATATCCTCTGTTCTTGTTTCGAGCTGTTTCTCTGACAGATCTAGATTATGATGACGTCCCCAAGTGCCTCAAAGGACAAGTTCTTCGAGAAGGTCATCAACCCTTACCTCGCGGAGGTGCTGCGACACCCTCAAACCATTGAGATGCGTGATGGGTTGCTGCACATCCGCGATGAAGAGGGACCCAAGGGGACCGGAAGCATGGAGACGACGCTCGAAGTAGTGGAGCAACAAGTTTTCAAGTGTTAGGGGATGGTGGCACGTGGACTCAACTCCAACCACATGATGATTGCGGAGTTCACTAGCAACCACAAGTTGGATACCGACAACATCGGGGAAGCCATCTTCAAGCTTCATGAGAAGATCGAGCACCTTCAAGCCCAAATCTATGACCTGCAAAACCAAAACTGTGAGTAAGAATATATATTCAAAAGGATGAGTTTGGCTGCAGATTTGAGGATTCCGGAGACTCGGTCATCCTTCTGTGATGGTGAGCCTATGCCCTAGAAGATGGATGACAAGCCCGCATCATCAACATCACCACCACCTTCTTCACCAGCAAAGGAGACATAATCACATGGGTATGGGCACTCCCCCTTGGCAACTTCCAAGCTTGGGGGAGGTGCCCCGATATCGTATCACAATCACATCTCCTATCTTTACCGTTTTTCTTAGTTCGATCCTATTAGTAGTATCTTGATCTAGTAGAATAAAGTTCATGACATGATCTAGTTTTGAGTTTTGCTTTATGATCTCTCTATGTAATCGAGTCCGTGAGCTATATAATAAAGATTAGTGTTGAGTCAAGGACTTGATTATTTTGCCATGATCTTGAGTGAATAAAATAAAAAAAAGGGGATAAAAAGAAACAAAGAGTTCATATTGATCTTGTTGAGTAATGACTTCACATAGAAAGAGTATGATGATTAAAAGTTGTTGGGAGTTGGCAAACATAGCTTCGGTCATCGTTGCAATTAATAGGAAGTAATAAAGAAAGAGAGGTTCATATATAAATATACTATTGTTGACATCTTTTATGACTGGGAGCACTCATTAAAATATGACATGCTAAAGAGTTGACGTTGGACAAGGAAGACAACATAATGGGTTATGTTTTCTTATATCTGAGATAAAGTATATTGTCACGGATCATCCAACATGTTGAGCTTGCCTTTCCCCCTCATGCTAGCCAAATCCTCAGCACCAAGTAGAGATACTACTTGTGCTTCCAAAACCCTTAAACCAGTTTTGCCATGAGAGTCCACCATATCTACCTATGGATTGAGTAAGATCCGTCAAGTAAGTTGTCATCGGTGCAAGCAATAAAAATTGCTCTCTAAATATGTATGATTGATTGGTGTGGGAGAAATAAGCTTTATACGATCTTGTGATGTGGAAGAAATAAAAGCGACGGACTGCATAATAAAGGTTCATATCACAAGTGGCAATATAAAGTGACGTTCTTTCGCATTAAGATTTTGTGCATCCAACCATAAAAGCGCATGGAAACCTCTGCTTCCCTCTGCGAAGGGCCTATTTTTTATTATTATCTTCTACCTTATGCAAGAGTCATGGTGATCTTCACCTTTCCTTTTTACATTTTATCCTTTGGCAAGCAAGGTGTTGGAAAGATCTGATTGATATATCTAATTGGATGTAGGGGCATGAGTTATTATTGTTGACATTACCCTTGAGGTAAAAGGTTGGGAGGCGAAACTATAAGCCCCTATCTTTCTCTGTGTCCGATTAAAACTCCGTAACCACAAGTATCGCGTGAGTGTTAGAAATTATGAAAGACTAAATGATAGTTGAGTATGTGGACTTGCTATTAAGCTCTGACATAGACTCTTTCTGATGTTATGATAAATTGCAATTGCTTCAATGACTGAAATTATAGTTTGTTGGTTTTGAATAAAGTTTACGATTCGTACTATGCATTGTGAATGGATTATTACTTGAACATAAGCAATCATATGACAATATCTATATATGTTGCTGTTATGAGAATAATCATGATGCCTTCATGTCCGTATTTTATTTTTATCGACACCTCTACCTCTGAACGTGGGGACATATTTATTGTTATCGGCTTTCGCTTGAGGACAAGCGAGGTCTAAGCTTGGGGGAGTTGATACGTCCATTTTGCATCATGCTTTTATATCGATATTTATTGCATTATGGGCTGTAATTACACGTTATGTTACAATACTTATGCCTATTCTCTCTTATTTTACAAGGTTTACATAAGGAGGGAGAATGCCGGCAGCTAGAATTCTGGGCTGGAAAAGGAGAAAATATTAGAGACCTATTCTGCACAACTCCAAAAGTCCTGAAACTCCACGAAAGTCATTTTGGGAAATAATAAAAAATATCCAGCGGAAGAAGTTCACCAGAGGGGGGCCCACCTGTCCACGAGGGTGGGGGGCGCACCCTACCCCCCAGGGCCCCCCCCCCTAACTCATGGGCCGCCTGTTGGCTCTCCGATAGCCATGTTCTTCTATATGAGGTCTTTCGTCGAGGAAAAAATCAGAAGAAACCTTCCGGGACGAAACTCCGCCGCCACAAGGGGGAACGAATCTAGGGCTCCGGTAGAGCTGTTCTGCCGGGGACACTTACCTCCGGGAGGGGGAAATCATCGCCATCGTCGTCACCAACGCTCCTCTCATCGGGAGAGGGCAATCTCCATCAACATCTTCACCAGCACCATCTCCTCTCAAAACCCTAGTTCATATCTTGTATCCAATTCTTGTCTCCAAGTCCGGGATTGCTACTAGTAGGTTGCTAGTAGTGTTGATTACTCCTTGTAGTTGATGCTAGTTGGTTTATTTGGTGGAAGATCATATGTTCAGATCCTATATGCATATTAATACCCCTCTGATTATGAACATGAATATGCTTTGTGAGTAGTTACATTTGTTCCTGAGGACATGGGAGAATTCTTGCTATTAGTAGTCATGTGAATTTGGTATTCGTTCGATATTTTGATGAGATGTATGTTGTCTAGCCTCTAGTGGTGTTATGTGAACGTCGACTACATAACACTTCACCATTATTTGGGCCTAGAGAAAGGCATTGGGAAGTAATAAGTAGATGATGGGTTGCTAGAGTGACTGAAGCTTAAACCCTAGTTTATGCGTTGCTTCGTAAGGGGCTGATTTGGATCCATATGTTTTATGCTATGGTTAGGTTTACCTTAATACTTTTGTTGTAGTTTCGGATGCTTCCAATAAATGTTAATCATAAGTGGGATGCTTGTTCAAGTAAGAACAGCACCCAAGCACCGGTCCACCCACATATCAAATTATCAAAGTACCGAATGCGAATCATATGAACATGATGAAAACTAGCTTGACGATATTCCCATGTGTCCTCGGGAGCGCTTTTCCTTATATAAGAGTTTTTCCAGGCTTGTCCTTTGCAACAAAAGTATTGGGCCACCTTGCTGCACTTTACTTACTTTTGTTACTTGTTGCTCGTTACAAATTATCCTATCACAAAACTATCTGTTACCACTTATTTCAGTACTTGCAAAGAATACCTTGCTGAAAACCGCTTATCATTTCCTTCTGCTCCTCGTTGGGTTCGACACTCTTACTTATCGAAAAGACTACGATAGATCCCCTATACTTGTGGGTCATCAGCCACCGCCAGGGCCACGCCAACCAAGCTTCCACCGCCATTCACATGCAGCTGCCAGCCGAACCAGTTGGGCGGGCACCTGCGTGGCAACATGCAGCCCCCAGGCCAACTCGTCAAGCGCCTGTGTGGCGGCATGCAGATCTTTGTGAAGACTCCACCACCGCGCCACCTCAGCTGCCTGCCTGCCTACATGGCACCACACACATCGCTGGCCAGGGCGCGTGTCGAAGCGAGAAGGAGCGGCGACAGACGGGACGGGCCTCGCCCCCGTCCCCAACAAAGCAAGGGGACACCTAAGCTACGCATGAAATGCGTCTTGTCCTATAATACGAGCGATAAGCTCAGGGCACTGTACGCCTTTCCACCTCCTGTGTGCCACTGTGGCAGCCCCTTTCGACTATAAAAGGAGGCCCATGGCATACTGGAGGGGGATTCGGCTCTTTGGAACCACGCACGCACCACAGCTAGTTCGAGAGCTCAAGAACTCTCTGAAATACACCCACCAAAGCAGGACTAGGGTTTTACGCGTCCTCGAGGCCCGAACCTGGGTAAAGGATCCTTGTTCTGTCTACTAGTCCTGCTCTCCTTGCAACCCCGCGCCCCGGCAACCGTAGTAGGGATTCTTGTGATCCCATATGTGTCGTTCCACACCGACAACGTTGCTTTTTTCTATTCCTTCAATCAATCAATCAGGGAGCTTCAGTTCCATCTTTTTGGCTTTGGCAGCACCGTCCACAATGGTTCCCATCGATGCCAAAAGCTATTTTCACATTTGGCTACACATTGTGGATGCCTTTAACCGTACCACTTGGTTTTGCTCCTGTGTGCTATCTATACAAATCTCAATTATATTGATCTAAAAAGTTATAGAATCAAGATTAGTAAAAAGGAGGTGATTTTGCCGCGCGGATGGCGGGGGAGGTTTCTTATTTTTAGAGGACGTTGGCCTGGCGGTTTGCTAACATGCGGTCCCACGTGTCAGTGCTTTACCAAGCCGATCCGCGTCCCACATGAGGCAGAACAACAACAGAAGCAACACGTGGTTAACTTGAAGAAGATCTTATAAAAAATACTTGAAGAAGATGAGGGAGAAGCGGATTCAACAACGAGTGAAATGATGGTTGTTTCGTCCCTCCAACTTATTTTTTTAGCATTATTACTTCGTCCCTCCAACTTAACTGCGGGAAAGGTGCAGCTTTGTGATTTGACGCCTCATTGCTCATTACTACGCCGGCGCCATGACTGGGGTGCTTCACCCCTGCTGCTCTGCACTGTATTTCGGTATGGCACGTGGACCCGGTAGCATGATGTCCCACATGTCGGCAAACGGGACTAGAACATTTATGACAGCGAGCACTCCACTCTTACGACGGAGGAGTACACGACACGGCGGCCCTATGAAATGTCACTTGTACTATATAGTACTATAGTTTTGCTGTTTCGCACGATCCATCGATACAAACCCGATTAAACAGGAAAGGGCGGGATTTTCCCGCGCGGTAGATGATACTGGCCATACATTTCAAAGGCAATTTTAATGTATGCAAACTGAATAATTAAGTAACAATATGATATCTAGTAAAACTAAAAACACATATGATTTATTGTGTTAGAGTGTAGTAGTAGTGTTGTATTGCATAGTTGTTAGATGTAACATGCGAGAACGTGTAGAGATGTAGTTTTGGAGGGCCTACAGAGAGAAAAGCGTAATACGGTCACCGAACTTCAGACTACGCTCATTACCGTCACTATATACATTTTGCGGTGATTATACGGTCACTTGCTCACCGTTCAGCATCAGATTGCACTATGTTGACCGGCCAAATAGTCTGCGTGGCACTATGTTGACTAGTTAAACTGACCACGTTCCTTGTGGGTCCCACATGTCAGTTCACATAGGAAAAAGGTCAGATAAACACAAATTTACCCAGGCGCGACAAGACTCCAACCCATGCGCGGGAATCACCTGGTTGTGTATGTGTCTGTCAGGGCCTGGTGTGTGCGCGTGCACGTGTAGGTTGAGCACTTGAGCGTGAGAGTGTGTGTTGGTCGTGTGGTGTGTGCATGCATGTGTGCGTGTGTGCGTGTGAGTTTTGCGTGCGTGCGTGGCTGCGTGTGTACGTGTGAGTGTTGCGTGCATGCGTGGCTGCATGTGTTCGTGTGAGTGTTGCATGCATGCAGTTCGCGTGCATGCGTGCATGTGTGTATAATCACCACACCAACTCATGTGTGTTAAAACAGACGGCTCAGCATACCAATACAAGGCCACCTTGTCCGCTATGCCCGCGGTCATGACTTCGAACCACCGTCCAATATTTTTTTGTCATTTGTTTTCATTCTTACTAGCAAGATGCCCGTGCGTTGCACGTAACATTAAGATGCATTTGTATGAATAGTTTATCTTGTGAGAGAAAAGGATGAACGAGGGAAGGCCTTATCTGCAAATGTGAAGAGGTGTGTGGGTACCTTTTTGCAAAATTGCCATAGTTTCCTTCCTATCCGCCAGATATAAATCGGGCGGCCTATGTTGCGGGATGGCAGGCACACCATCATCACCAACTCTGTTTTTATAAGAGTGTAGAAGAGTAGATACAAGCCGACAGGTGGGCCCAATGGTAGTGAGATAATGTGATGCAACACTAGAGGTGCAACATGGAGTGTTTAACTGGTCAACTAGTCGTGTCTTGAGAAAATACAGAGTTGTACGGTGAGCCCGTGACTGTATAATAACCACAAAACGTAAATGGTGACCGTAATGAGTGGATTCTGAAGTCCAATGTACGTATCGTGCTTTCGCTCCAAATACAATGATCGTCATTGTATATATCGCGAGAGAAAGATGAAACATGCGTGAATATGCTGGGGGCTTACTTTTAGAGGACCTGGAGATAGTTTGTGTGCATACGTGAAAGGGGCGCAGAGGGGGTGTATGTGATGGGGAGAGAGATGCTCTTTGTTTCTCTTTACTATGACTAACTTTATATATAGTATAAAAATATAAAAAATCACAGTGCGGAATAAATATCATTGTGGGCACCATGCAATGAAAATTAACGCTCATACTCCTCCATATAACTTTGTAATGTTGTATATATGTAGAAATTCTAAAATATTTTTTTGGCCACACTTTATTCAAAAGGAATGTTGTATGCGAACTATACATGAAGAGAGGGCTTTTTAGATCAATGGGGTACGTGATGTAACATGTGTGAATGTGTAGTTGATGTATTTGGTAGGGCCTAGAGAGGTATGTGGGTGTGTTACGTATTCGAGAGAGGCATGGATAGAGGGGCCGGCGGGGGGAGGGGGCGTGGGAGAGATAGCACGAGAAATGAGAGAGGTCTAGAGAGAGAGACTAATATATGATGTCACAACAAGAGATTCCCTTGAGTGTGTATATGCAAGGGGGAGGGTATAGAGGCACGAGGAGATTTTTTTGTGTGGTGTATGTGTTGGTATGTGTGGGTGTGAGAAGATAACGAGACCTGGGGGCAGAGGTCAGGCCCTTGGTTCGGTTCTGTCCTGCACCACATTGGTCGGCCCGTGAAGCATTTAGGGAGACCCATGGATGACTTGTCGTACAAGACATCGATAGCAGAATTGTGAAGGACTCTATGTCCACTGACAAAGCCGGCTAGGATTTGTAACCCTGGGTTATCGGACTAAGGTAACCACTTATCTCCGATATTACTATTCATCCAACCTAACTTTAAGGGGCATCCTACAAAATGCTCTGCTAGAATCATACTCGTCGATTAGGAAAAGAGGTGTGAGATAATGCGTGAGAGAGAGGTCTAAAGATAATGTGTGTACAGGAGACACGTGGGCAGGTCTATGTCAATAGAAAGGGTCGATGGGGATTGTGTGTGTGTATGCTTGTGAGAGGAAGAGTGCTTGTGATAAAGGTTAGTGAAAACAGTCGTAAATGGTAACGAGAGGGAGGGAGGGTTATATTGGGAGCATGTCTGCGAGAAAGACACCTCGGGAGAAAGTGTGTGAGCATGTGTGAGAGACCACCAATGGAGAGTGAAACTACACATAAAAGAGTGATGTACACATTGATTAAAGATATAAATTGTATCCAAATATTAGGATGGGATCATGATATTTGCAATTTGAGTAAGGAACGGTCATTGATCCATCAGACATCTAGATTTTATCGAATTTGAGCATGTCTATGTTATTATTCGACATAATTGATCCACATAGTTAGTATTTTGAACTCCAGACAATGCATCGCTTTAGAAATCGAATATAAACGTGATTATAGTTCATGTTGTGTGTGTAAAGCACATTATACATACGAAAGTTACACAATGAACATTATAAATAGCTAGCTATGAACTAGCATACATTTGAATTCAACTTAAGGTGGTTTAAAAAAAATCGAATTCAACATGAAGTCCATTCAATTATTTGAATTCGATATCATGGCATTTGTAAATCATACCTAAGTTATGAGGGCACCAATCTTTGCTTTGATTTTGTACATAATAGCATATATAGTCGTGCACAAAATAGATTCAAATTTAGCTCCTCTATTCCAAAATAATCGTAGTTATAGGATTTTCAAGTGTCAAAATTTCAAAAAGAAGCGGATAATTTAATGAGGTTTTCAAACATACAAGGTCAAATTTAACGTTGTCTATTTAGGTCAATCCTCAATGTTCAAGAGTACTCTAAACATGAATGCTTCTGTTTCAAAATTTCGAATGAAGCGCCAAAAGAGCATCTACTCGCCCGAAACCGCATGAGACCAATGTTTGGTAGTAGAAGGAAATTACTTTTCTAACTCCGACCCGTGAAACCTACCGGCCCGACGTCCAAAGGTCTAAACCGGGGTAGGTTTGTAGCTTCATCTGGACGCCACGCAACCGCCTCCGAAAAACATTCATACACAATGGCCGCCTAAGCACACATGCGCGCGGCCGAAATCATTCCCGCCCACTATTTGGGACACATTACCATCATATCCCGACCCGTAGTAGGTCCGAAATTTAAGAGGGGGGGTAAAGTTTGTACTTTCCCCAAATTTCCAACAAGCGCGTCCCATCTGTTCAAAAAAGACAAAAACAAGTGCGTACCAGACCGAAACATGGTTCTCCCTTAGCTCCCCCCGCCCCCGTCTGATTCCCCATTCGTACTCCGTGGGCGCCAAAACTACCTCTCCACCAGCCGCGAAACCCCGGCGTCCTCCGTCCGCCACCCCATCCCACCCATCAACCGCCGCCCTCCTCCATCACACCGGAGCCGATACCCCGACGTCGTCGTCCACCGCGACCTCAACCGCAACGCCCTCCACGGCTAGTAGTTGAAGCCGAGGCCGAGCCATCCGTACTCGAGCCAGTTCAACCACGCCGTCCTGCGCCTCACTGCTGCCGCTCCAACTTCGCCACCGTCCACCGCACCGGAGCTGTTCTTGCTACGCCGTCCTTCGCCGCCTCGGATCTGCTTCCCCTCCACCGACATATGGCCATGGCAACATAGTCAACAATTTGGACATGGGTTCGTCCAAGCCTGCACCCTCCTCCAGAACATCGGTTTCCCCGACAAAAAGAAGAAGATCGGCGCGACATGTGGAGGCGACCACACCGGCAACCGAAAATGGTACTCCTCTTCCCTTATTCATGCAAATCTTACATATTTTCTTGCATGGTACTCATCCCACAGAAGACACTAGTTGACCGCTTCTTCTTGATACTAGATGTTCCTAGTTACTCGCGATGGACAAGGTTTCTCCTCATATACTATTTCACCTTAGCTAGAGGTCCGTCGCCCCCTGGATTTCAATTCCTGGTCAGTTGGTTCCCAATTAACGGAAGCATTCCCCGGCGTAACAGGCGCTAGTCCGCCTATTACGCCGGGGAAGCAGTGCCTCGGTGTTTATCTTAGGGGAGTGTGGGGCCTAGAGCTGCTGGCGCCCCATCTGGAGGTCGGCCGGGATTAAAGGGATGGCCTGGGGCGCTGCCAAGCACGGCGGTGGTGTGAGGTCGAGGGGAGGGCGGGGCAGCTGAGGCAGGGGTCTGGGCCAGTGGTCGCTGGCGGTTCAAGAAAGATCGTCAATAGTGACTGGCGGGAGGTAGACGAAGGCCATCTGCCCGTCCCTTATAGATCGGACGGTTCATAAAAAAATCGACTGACCTATTTATTTTCAGTCGACTGTTATCTTGATAGGACCACATGTGGTGGTGTCTTTGGAGGAGTACTGCATTTCTGTGCTCATATATTACAAAATCATACATAGTAGAATCTAATTTTGTTTGCCATGCAATGTTATAGAGCTATCATATGTCTCCTATCATTTATTTTTCAGCCACCGCTATCTCGCTACTTTTACAAAGGCACTAGTTCGCACACACTTCACCCATACTCTCACTATTGTGTTTTTATGCAAGGGTATTTCAGACTCTGCTGCTATGAGAGAAGCAAAAAAGAAAGAGAGAAGTCGCTCCAGCGTCGGACGCGGATAGGCCAGACACGTTTCAGCCTTATAATAGGTGCAGTGTCAGCAGATGAAGATGGTAAACGTAGCTCTGGAGTTGGCAATCTCTCTCCCAATGAACCACCATCCCAAGTGCGTGCTTTAACTTCGGGTGTCATATGTGGTTGCATGTTGCATATGGTGTCTAGCTTGTATTCGAAAGGCCAAAGTCGGTCTTTATTAAGATAAGGAAAGATATTTTTTACATGAACCACCATCCCGGGAGCACCAGAAGTCAAATAGCTTGTCAGGGCACTGGCCGAGCTAGTGACAAGCCCAGCACAGACATGCATCACTTGGAAGCCAACTAAAGATCCACGATGGTGGCGAAGCAGCCCGCCTCCCACCAGGCTCTCAGGTCCTAGATGATCGTGCTCACCACTCTTGCCGGATGTGTAGCTTGTATTGCTTCCAATTTGGTTAAATTGCATATGCTTAGCTTACATACTATACCTTTGAATATGACACGCCTTCCTGTTTTTGGTACATACTAGTACATATGTCTATTAACCATGTTCTTACATCAAACTAATGTTCTTGTGTATCCCTCATCAATCACTTATGATGAGGCAGTCAGGCCAGTGGACTACTGTGATAAAAGATCCTCATTTAAAGAATGCAGCATCAGCCTCCCCACATGATTCTCAAGAAACAGCAAGGCTAGATGAAGATAGTGAACATATCTCTATAGTTGATTACCCATATTACCCCTACACTAGCATCGCAGGTGCTTTCTCTAACTTGGCAGCGTGATATGTGGTTGCATGTTGCATATGGTGTCTAGATTGTAATTCTTCTAATCTGGTTAAATTGCATGTGCTATTCTGCTTAGTTTATACATTATACCTATTAATGTGACATGTCTTCCTGTTTTTAGTACATAGTACATCGATCTATTAAGCATGTCCTCACATAAAGCTATTGTTTTTTTGTATCCCGCATAAATCAATATGACGAGACACCTTCAGTATATGCAGTGTGATATTAGTTGCATCTTTCATATGATTTATAGCATGCGCTGCTTCTAATTTGTTGAAATGAAATTTATGATGGGACACTTTTAACTTGGCAGAGTCATATTGGTTGCATCTTTCATGTGGTGTCTAGCTTGCATTGCTTCTTATTTGTTGAAATGGTTTCTGCTTAGTTAACACAAACAATTGTGAATATGCCATGTCTTCCTGTTTTCCGTATTATTCCATCCTGGAATCATGTGTTTGCCTTACATCAAAGTAGTGATTGTCAGTATCATGCACGAATGAGTTCTGAAGAGTGAATTTTATTGCTTTTTCTTGTCGTTTTTACTTGACAATTCAAAATCAATAAAGAGGAAGGAAGTTAGCAAGGCAGCGGATGAAAGTGCTCCTTCCAAATGGAGGGCCTCTACAGATTCTACTCCTCCATCCCCCCAAGATGATTTCCAAGACAACACATGCATAGACACTCAACGTAGCTGTGTTGGTGATGAGCACGTCTCCCCTAGTGCACCATCACAGGTGCTCCCTCTAACTTGGCACTGTTATATGTGGTCGCATGTTATGTATGATTTCTAGCTTGTATTGCTTCTAATTTTGTTGAATTTCATCTGCTTACTTTACACATTATACTTGTGACTAAGACACATGTTCCTGTTTCTAGAACATACAATATCTGTCTATCACACCATGTTCTTACATCAAAGTACATTTGTTCTGAAGAACTAAATTGTTATTAATTTTTCTTGTCGGCTTGACTTAACATGGCACAGAGAAAGAGGAAGCAAACACAGAACGACAGGGAAAGGGAAGCGGAACAATCCTGCAGATTCTGTTGGTACTGATGGTGCAATAGAAGGTCAAAGTCCAGCGGAAAATTGTACCGATAGGGTATCCCGTGCTACACGAGCTGCATAACAAGCCAAACATAAACAAATAGCTGCCACAAAACAAGCAGAGACAACCCTAGTTGTTGCAACACCTTCCACGGTACCACCAGCTGCACGATTTACTCGTTGGTCAACTCAGCTAGCAGCATGTTCCTAAGCTCCCTTGCCACCTGACATTACTCCCGAAGCACTCTTGACACAAGATGAGTTGGCAAGATCAGATGAACTTTGTGAGCTTCAACAGCAAGAAGGTAGTTGCTGGAGTCAAGTTACAGTTGCATGCTTCTTTATATGTAGTCTCACAGTTTGACGTACACTAACACTTCCAATTTTCGTTGTTGGACTAGCACCTAGGCGCAAGAGGCAACAAACATCAGGGATAATGCTTGATAGGTTAAGTAAATCTAGAGGAGGAAGAACGGAGATCCGTTTTGAGGCAGGTTTAAAAAGGCCACGTGATGCTACAGAGTCAGCCAAGTTAGTATCAGAGGCAGCGGTTGCCTTTAGGTGTCATGTACGTATCCTCCCAACATGGATTCAGTATGAGAATGACAAAGAGGAAACCCAGTTCAACACCTTCCTCAACCATTTATCTGTAAGTACGGCTATGTATGGAAACTAGTAATATCGTCTTGCTCCATCCAATACTTTCTAGGTTGTTGATAATGAGACTCTCATAACTTTCAACATATGAGGTTCAAGTTGGATAGCCAAGATGATGCAACCAAACAATCTTGCACGCATGTTTTCAAGTCTGCTCTGCGACAGTATCGGTATAACCTGAGGAAAACTCACTTTGAAGGCAAGGCTAATAGTGAACTTGCCCAAACATCTCCAGTGGAAAATATATCGGATGGAGACTGGAGAGGCCTCATTAAACACTGGTCTGATCCGAAGTATCAGGTACATTATATATATCTGATCTGATCACATGTTGAAGTCCTATTTACGCATGTGCCACACAAATCTATCTTCTTGTAGGTGAACTGTTCAAAGAACAAGGCCAACCGTACGAAAGTGAAATTCCAAAAGACGACAGGATCTCGTAGCTATATTGCACACTGCGAGGCTCTTGTAATTAGCTGTCGTTTCACTCTTTTGGTTGTAACATATTATCAGATCTATATTGACTTGTTCCAAATGTAGAGGAAAGCCCGCAAGGACCAAAAAGTACATGAACCAAATGCTGTGGAAATCTTCAAGGACTGTCACACCAGCAAGACGAAGGGCATGACTACACAAGTCAAAGCCACTGTTGTAAGTCCTTAATCCTCATGCCTTTTAACTACTACTTTGTCGGTGTACAAAAAGAAGGGCACGTTTTTGTACCCCTTTACCTATGCACGGGCAGTCAGAGTCGCGCCCACAACCACACCAAGCAGAGCAGGGGAGGTGAGCCAAGGTAAGACCGAAGCCCAAGATAATCAGAGCAACGCCAAGGCCAAGACCACAAAGAGCGGAGGGACGAAGCAGGTTCCCCCGGCAAGACCCTTGCCGGGGCAACCTCAACGGCCCCGGCAAGACCCTTGCCGGGGCAGCTCACCCCACGCCAACAGAGTGAACCACCCTTGAGCCCACGGCCGCCAACACCATCATCAACGTGGGTCCAGGACTCAGGAAGGCACCTCTGTGGTGGCATGCAGATCTTTGTGAAGACAAAGAATAGTCAAGATCAAATGAGGATAGGAAGGCAGCCATCCTCACAAAAGAAACACACAAGACCCTCGGCAAGATCCTTGCTGGGGACGCCTGCGCACCACGGCAAGACCCTTGCTGGGCCACCCGGCAAGGCCCTCGCCAAGCACACCAGCTGGGCCACCGTCAGGCCCGCACCAGCCAAGTCTCTGCCGCCGTTCGCATGCAGCTGCCGACCCAACCAGCTGGGCAGGCACCTGTGCGGCAACTTGCAGCCCTTCGTGGAGGCTCCACCACCGCGCCACCTCAGCTGCCTGCCTGCCTACATGGCACCGCATGCATCGCTGGCCAGGGCGCATGTCGAAGCTTGGAGGAGCGGCGACAGATAGGACGGGCCTCGCCCCCGTCCCCGATAAAGTGAAGGGGCACCTAAGCCTCGCATTAAATGCGCTTTGTCCTGTAATGCCAGCGATAAACTCGTGACGCTGTAGCACTTTCCACCTCCTGTGTGCCACTGTGGCAGCCCCTTTTGCCTATAAAAGGAGGCCCATGGGGGAAAAGAATTTGGCTCTTTGGAACCTCGCAGCACCTAGAGCTAGTTCAAGAGCTCAAGAACACTAAATACATCCAACAAAGCAGGATCGTAGGGTTTTACGCATCTTTGCGGCCCGAACCTGGGTAAATCCCTTTGTGTCGTCTGCTAGTACCGCTCTTCTCACGATCTCCGCGCCCCGCAACCGTAGAAGGGATTGCAGTGATCCCATAGGTGTCGTTTCCCACCGACATCTTTGGCGCGCCAGGTAAGGGGCGCAATTGTGAGAATCTGGTCTAGCAGTTGACCTAGCTATTCTTCATCGCCATGGCTCCTAATAAGAAGGCGACCACGGCGATCGGTTTGTCCGGGACCAGGTTGCCAGCACCGGTGCGGACCAGTAGCGGGCCAGTCGTGGTGAGAACCCGCGGCGCGGCCCGCGAACATCCACATCACCCTGGCGGTTCAGGCCTGGCGAGTGGCGTCGTTCGCGCGCCAAGCGACGAGCCGCCGATTATGGGGGCTCGAGACGGAGTCGGGCCCCCGCAGAGGCGCGGGGCCTGTGGCGCCGCCATCTCCGCCAGCGGCGGTGAGGGAGTCTGGATTAGGGGTATCGACAGCCGGACTGTGTACAACATCCGGACTATTGAAGTGTGAAGATACAAGACTCAAGACTTCGGCCCGTGTCCGGATGGGACTTTCCTTGGCGTGGAAAGCAAGCTTGGCGATCCGGATATTATGTTTCCTTCCTTGTAACCGACTCCATGTAAACCCTAGCCCTCTCGGTGCCTATATAAACCGGAGAGGTTGGTCCTAGAAGGCCGATCACAATTACAATCATACCATCATAGGCTAGCTCTTAGGGTTTAGCCTCACGATCTCGTGGTAGATCTACTCTTGTACTACCCATATCATCAATATTAATCAAGCAGGAAGTAGGTTTTACCGCATCGAGAGGGCCCGAACTGGGTAAACATCTGTGTCCCTTGCTTCCCGTTACCATCAGCCTTGACGCATATCGGGACTCCTACCGAGATCCGCGGTTTTGACACCGACATTGGTGCTTTCATTGAGAGTTCCTCTCGTCGCCGCTATCGGGCTCGATGGCTCCTTCAACCATCGCCAATAACACGGTGCGGACAGATCCACGACGAGCACGGTTTAGACCTCTTTGTCGGACAAAGCTCGGGTATCACCCCGCGATAGCCTCGGACCTAAATCCGGAGCAAGCTGTGTTGCCTGAGGACGGAGGGCTGGACCCCGCCCCGCAGGTCGCGCACTCATCGGCGTTGGAGCCGAACACGGGCCTTACCTCTGTGGTGGCCTGTGACTACAGACCCCCGGATTCATATCCGGATGATGGTTCTGGTCCGCGCACACCCGAGCCAGTCGATCAGGGTTGGGCTCCGGTAATGGAGTTCACCGCCGCGGACATCTTTCGGCACTCGCCCTTTGGCAACATGCTGAACTCGTTGAAAATTGTCTCTTTGACAGAAATTTCTGGGCCAAACTATGTCCGGTTTGAGTTGGAAGCAGGCGACGAAGAAATTCGTTCACCACTGGGTAAACTATACTGGGTTGACCAGTCTCTCGCTGTATCATGACAGTCAGTTTTAAGCCCAATCTATGCACCTCACTGGGTAAACTACGCCATTCTAAGTCCAGCAACAGTAAAAATAGGGACAAGCGCGCTAGAGGGATTGATACTACAATCAACTCCGAAGGCAACAACAACCATATGGACCCAGCGATGGAGCAGGACGAACCAGGTCACCCCGAACACAGTTCGGAGCAGACGCCCGAGGAAAATGATCCCGACGGACGAGGTCATCAAACCGAACCAGCACAGGAAAATAGTCCGGATAATGATGCAATCCCGGAAAAACACGTGGAACGAGATAACCTCCACAGAAAGCTTATGGCCACCGCAAGAAGTCTAAAGAAGCAGAAGCTATGGCTCAAAGCCGCACAGGAAGTGCTCAACCGCAGATGGAATAAAGTGCTAGACACTAAAGAAAGATACGGCGATGATCGCCATACAAAGAGCTATCGAGAACGCAAGCTACTGCCAGAATTCGATGACGAAGCCGTGCCACTTCATAACCACAACAAAGTGGCTACCGACGCCGCACACGATCTCCGTGAGCACCTGGATGAGGAAGCAGGCGCAGCAAGGTCCATCTACGGATCTAAAGGACACACCCCGGTGGGGGACTGTGGCCGTAAAAACAATTATGACAATCGAATACCAGTTCGGAATAAACACCGGACACAACAACAGCCGACGGCATGCCACAGCACGTCCAGATACAGAGGGGCTGCTCACCCCTGTGCTTTACCGATGAAGCATCGACTATGAATTCCTACGTGGCTTTAAACCTGTGAACATAGAGGCATACGACAGAAGCAGCTGCACCTGTGGGTGCGGATCGAGGACTTTATCCTCGCACATACATATGGCTCGTGGGGATGACCTTCACGCCATCAAATACCTCCCCTCAAATCAAGGGACCAGCTCGGCACTGGTTGAAAAGCCTCCCGAAAATTCAATTGGGGCTGGGAGGAGCTCGAGGACGCCAGGCCAATTTTCAAGGGACATATGTCCGCCTCCGGATGTCGACGACTTAAGTCACATAGTCCAACAGCCGGAGAGTCCGCCCAAGAAGCTTTGGAACAGATTCCTCACTAAGAAGAATCAAATTGTTGATGTCCGGACCAAGCCTTAGCGGCATTCAAACACAACATCCGTGATGAGTGGCTCGCAGACACCTCGCCAAGAAAAGCCAAGGACAATGGCAGCCCTAACAAGCCTTATGACCCGCTTATGGGAGAAGATAGCTGGCTAGCCCGTAATGGCACCAGCGACCCCAGCACATCCGAAATAAGGGATGGCAACGGGAAGCCACGGCGTCATAAAAACAAACGCCAAAACAAGGAAGAGAGTCCAGATAACGCGATGGTTAATGCCGGATTCAGGGGCTCTCGACCTAATCAGCAAAATAAGCCATCTAAAGGCAGCAAAGAGGGACCGTCTGATCTGAATAGAGTCCTAGACAGACTATGCCAAATTCATGGCACCCCTGACAAACCTGCAAACCACACGCACAGAGAGTGCTGGGTCTTCAAGCAGGCCGGCAAATTAAACGCCAAACACAAGGGAAGGGAAACACCAAGTGAAGACGAGGATGAACCTCGCCAGCCGAACACTGAAGGACAGAAAAAATTCCCGCCAGAGGTTAAAACAGTGAACATGATCCACGCGACTCACCACATCCATGAGAAGGCACGAACGCGCGCATAAAGACGTGCGGGATACAGAGTACATTATTTCCACACCTAACTACTAGATGTCCTATCCGATCACTTTCGATCACTTGGATGGCTGCACTAGTATTCGGCGCGGCGGATCAGAGGCCTTGGTGCTTGACCCAATAATCGACGGATACCATCTCACCCATGTCCTCATGGACGGCGGCAGCAGTCTCAATTTAATATATGAGGACACTGTCCGCAGGATGGGGATAGACCCATCCAGAATTAACCAATGCAACACCACCTTTGAAGGGGTGATACCTAGCGTTAAAGCCCATAGCAGGGACTCCGTCGTACTGGAGGTAACATTCGGCTCTCCAGGCAACTCCAGAAGCGAGGAGCTACTCTTCATCATCGCACCCTTCCAAAGCAACTATCATGCATTGCTCGGAAGAACGGCCTTCGCCCGCTTCAACGCATTGCCGCACTATGGCTACCTTACACTCAAGATGCCCAGTCCACGTGGCGCCATCACCGGTAGAGGAATCACAGAGCGCTCTTCACGCGCAGAGTAAATCACGACGGCCTTAGCGGCCGGACTATAAGCGGCCTCCAACATCAGAAAACATGACTGGTCATTAAAGACCACATACTCGGCTAGACGAGTCTGGTCGCCCGGATAAAATTGAATCAGGGCACCGTATATGTAATCCCATAGTGGACACCAAGGGCTATAAATACTTAACGCAGTCCCATAGTTGACTCAACCTTATGGGCAGGCCAACATCTTACACTTTTATTAGCCATCGCATACTTACGTTGCACTCTTCTACGAGTTTTCCTTTTTCCACAGACAACGTTCACGCGATACCCTTCCAGGATACGGCACAACGGAGACAAAGGCGCAGACGTGCAGTAGGGCCCCGTTCAACAGGTTTCTTTTTAGATTAAGCCCCTGTCTAAACCTTTTCTATTGCCTCTTGTTGTTTAACCATCCCATGGGTTCCATACCCATAGAGGATACTGCCGTTTTTGGCATTTCGCCACGACAGATTAACGCACGTACCTGGAAACGCAGGGTTTATAATGAATGGGCATTCTTGAGCTCATCATCTGTTATAAAGTCCGAATACCTTCGGGAGTGTTCGGCATCACAAGTTTGGCCTTATATGCATCAGCTCTGAATCATGTCTTTGGTCAAATGTTGGGTTTGCCCGGCTCCTGGGTTTGCCGCCTTACGCTCCATTATTATCGACTAAGGCGGCTAAAGGAGAACTACTGCGATTGTGCCCTGGTTATTCGGACGAGCACCTCAAGAGAGAAAGCCGAAAACCGATCGTCATGATACAAATGAGAGACTGGTCAACCACTCGAAGACTTATCGGAATCTTTAGGATCCCTCCGCATTAACGAAGGACCGTTTCCCGGTCATGTACACACGTGCCCGTATTTGGATACACAAGAAGGTACCAGGGGCTACATAGTAGCCCCAACGTTAGACTCCCATGGCTAAGAGAAAGTGTTACAGCTATATAGTCCGGTTGCCTAGTTCGACGTGCGATCACCTCCTTAATGGACCAAGACGTTGGATCAAGTGTGATTAAGCATATTTTTCGCGAACACCCCCGCATTGTCTGCGTGGGGGCTGAAGCCAACGACTGCTATCTTTCGGATTACACATTCATATATATGTAAACGGCCGCACAGTGGACACAATAATTCTTTCGGGCAAAAAGTATAAATATAAGCCTTATAATCAAAATAACATTGTTCTTACAATGATTCGATTCACCACTCGAATAAGACATTCTTCGAGCACTGCGCCTCTATTAGGCGGGCACCTTCTGTGACCTGCGCCAAGTAGTGCTCGGCCGGATATTGGCCCCCCGCCGGATCTTGGGTCGCTATAATGGTGGCCTCCATATCCGTCCAATAGGATTTAACGCGGGCAAGAGCCATTCGTGCACCCTCTATGCGCGCCGACCTCCTCATGGCGTCGACCCGAGGCACGGCCCCAAGGAATTGTTGCACCAAGCCAAAGTAACTGTCCGGCTTAGGCCCTTTCGGCCAAAGATGGTCTATCACAGACCGCATTGCAAGATCGACAGCTCGTGAAGCTCCGCCACAAAGCAGCCATCTTGTCACTTAACGGCAGCGGGCGAGTGGGAGCATTGAATTGCGACCAGAAAAGCTTCTCCACTTCCTTATCACCCTGATCCTCGAAGAACTTGGCAGCGTCAGCCGTACTCTTCACCAAATCCGCATACGCGTCCGCAGGACTCCAGCGCCCATCCAGGGGAGCGTATTTCGGATCGAAAAACTTCGTCCGTAGTAGGTAGGAGCCTCTAGTCATGATTTTATCGGCCTGTTGAAGTTCCTCCCGCGCACCCCTGAGCGTGGTACATATTTCCTTGGTGGCATTACGCGCCTTGTCCATCTCGGCCAAACTTTCCTTATGCTCCTTTTCAAGGAGCTCATACCGGCCAGCGGCATTTTTTAACTCCACAGCCATTTCGGCCATCTTTTCCTCGCTTCGGTGATGAGCAGCTTGTTCGTCTCTTAGTTCCTTGGCCGCCTTTAGGGAAGCCGCATTGCTAACCCGAGCTTGTTCCTTGGCTTGGACAAGTTCAGCCCTCAGGGCCTCCACGACAGCAATACCATCTGCAGTCCGAACATATTACATTAATATCATGTCGCCTCCATATTTTCCTATACAAAGGAAGGCAGAGCACATACCTTGTGATTTGTCCAGCCGCTCATTCACCAGCGTGATATCGGCATCAATTGATCGAATCTGCCTGGTCAGTTCGGAAACTTCAACGGACTGGTCGGCGGCCGGACTCACAGGTACCTGCACGTATTTACAGCGCAACCATTGATTTATGATCCCCCATTTGCCTCCTAGGGCGGGCAACCAGAGTCTCAGGGGCTACTATCTATATGGAGCACACCTAACGCATGCCTCACAGCCAAAAACAATGTATTCTTCACTACATACCTCAAAGCCTCTGAGCAGACTTGTAAATGCTTCATTCAAACCGCTTGTAGCGGAGGAAACCTTCCTGAGCACCGCGCTCATTAATGAGCGGTGCTCCTCCGAGAGTGCAGCGCGCCCAAGAGGCCCTCCGCCAAGACGTCCGCCGGACATCGAACTATGCGGACCCTTTTCCCATCGCGGGAGCCAAACGCTCCGAGCTCAGGGCGGCTGACGCATTGGCTTCCGGCTTCGGCAGATCCGGACTCCTCTGTGACGACACCTCGGTGTCGCCCGCTTCGCGAGCCGGAGAGGTAGGTGGGGTCTCGCTCTCCATCATTTCCGGAGGAAGATCCCCCGAAGACGAACTCTATTGAGAAGGGCTGCTAGCCGGACTGCGAAAGACGAATCCGGTTATTGATCTAGAAGGAACGCAGTACCTTCGAATTAAAGATTAACTTACAGCCCGGTGGAGGGCTGGCACGTTGGAGGGCATGGTGCGGTGAGGGTGCCCGTCAGGGAAAGGCCCCCTGGGGATGTCTTTTTCCCTAATTTGGGCATCTCTGCCTCCAAATCTTCGGAGGCGGCCCTCTTCTTCCCGCGTGGGGAGAAGGCTTTAGCCTCCCCTCCCCGACTATCCTCCTTGGGGGAGGTAACAATTCCCCCGGTTCGGAGGCGTAGCATGTGGGGTTCGGTTTCTTCGTTCCTCCCCTTGTCTTGCCTCGAGGGCATCCTGCTGAGTACCCGGTCGAGCATCTTGGCCATGGTGGGGGCGGGCGAGCCTTCGGGAAGTGGTGCCGGACACCTGATTCTCTCCGCCTTGCTGAGCCATTCCTGGACGCAGATGATTTTTAGAATAAACAATCATGACAAATACAAAACAGGGTGCCCGGTATCTAGGCTACTTACTTGAGTATCTAGACGATTGCAGCTTAGGCCCGCATCCTCGGTGGTATCCGGACACACTACTTTCCGTCTGAAGAATAATTTGCACATCTCTTCGAGCTTCAAGCCGAAGAAGTGCTTGACAGTCCGCGGACCCTCCGGATTGAACTCCCACATCCGGAGAGGCCGGCGTTGGCACGACAACATCCGTCGGATTAACATCACTTGCATTATGCTGACAAGGTTAATGTCCCTCTCGAGAAGCTCCCGGATGCGATTCTGCAGTACTGGTATATCACCAGTGGGCCCCCAATTCCGTCCTACGTCCGTCCAAGACGCCAACTGTGACGGAGGGCCCGAGCAAAACTCGGGGGCGGCTACCCACTTCGTGCCTCTCGTAGCTGTGACATAAAACCACCTCCGCTGCCATACATCGGATACTTCTGGGAAAGAACCCTCTGGCCACGGGGCATCGGCGTTCCTTCTTATTAAGGCACCTCCGCACTCCACATGTCGCCCCTCGATCATCTTCGGCGTCACATTTAAGGTCTTGAGCCATAAGCCGAAGTGTGGGGTGACGTGGAGAGAAGCGTCGCACACGATGATGAACGACGAGATATGAAGGATAGCGTCTGGATCCAGATCATGAAAATCCAACCCATAATAGAACATGAGCCCCCTCACGAAGGGATCTAGGGTGAAACCCAAACCGCGGAGGAAGTGTGGGACGAAAACGACACACTCATCGGGCTCCGGCATAGGGATGACCTGCCCTGGAGCAGGAAGCCTGTGCTGGATATCTGCGGTCAAGTATCCGACCTCCCTAAGCTTTGCAATGTCCTTCTCTTCAATCGAGGAGGCCACCCGCCGGCCTTGAGGGTCAGATCCGGACATATTGGAGGGTTCCGGAGTGGAGGAGCTTAGGTTTTGGGTGTTAGAACTCGAGGTGCGAGAAGGCGGGACGAAGGTGAAAAAAGAGGCGTAGGTGTCGACCCCTTTATAAAGAGGGTGAATATCAAGAGTCCCCGGTGTGACCGTTTGAGGCTTATCTAAAAACACAGGGTTATACCAACAGCCGTCGTGGGGTCACGCATGCTCATATTGATGGAAATCCCGTAATAAGAGGAACACGATCTCTGCCTCGACGGGACATGCCAATAAAACCGCCTCGTAACACGAGTCGTTGTGGGGCAGGAAACGTCGGTTCGCGTTGGACCGAGCCACGATGCAAGGGCACGACGCATGAAGATTGCCAGCAAATCAGATCTATACCATACGAAGATCATCTTGCAGATCCGGACACGGTCTACGTGTTCGATGACCACTTTGGAGTATTCGGAGGAGGAACCCGCCTTGCAATGCCGAAGACAATACTGCGCGTCGGACTCATCGTCATTGAAGCCTAGTTCAGGGGCTACTGAGGGAGTCCTGGATTAGGGGTTATCCGGACAGTCGTACTGTGTACAACGTCTGGACTATTGAAGCGTGAAGATACAAGACTCAAGACATGGGCCCGTGACGGATGGGACTTTCCTTGCGTGGAAGGCAAGCTTGGCGATCCGGATATTATGTTTCCTTCCTTGTAACCGACTCCATGTAAACCCTAGCCCTCTCCGGTGCCTATATAAACCGGAGAGGTTGGTCCTTAGAAGGCCGATCACAATTACAATCATACCATCATAGGCTAGCTCTTAGGGTTTAGCCTCTACGATCTCGTGGTAGATCTACTCTTGTACTACCCATATCATCAATATTAATCAAGCAGGAAGTAGGGTTTTACCTCCGTCGAGAGGGCCCGAACCTGGGTAAACATCTGTGTCCCTTGCTTCCCGTTACCATCAGCCTTGACGCACAGATCGGGACCCCCTACCTGAGATCCGCCGGTTTTGACACCGACAGGCGGCACGGCGGCCTCCAAGACACCAACACCAGCGCCCACGGCACGCTCTTCCCAGGTTGTGTGTGATGAGCAGCGTCACTGTAACGCCCCGGATTCGATGCGCCAGGTGTCTGTCAGTTATTCGTCGTCCTTGCCATATCATTTGCTTGCGTGTTGCACTTTGCCATGTCATCATCTGCATTTCATATCATGTCATCATGTGCATTTCATTTTGCATACGTGTTCGTCTCATGCATCCGAGGATTTTCCCCGTTGTCCGTTTTGTAATCTGGCACTCCTATGTCTCCCGGCGCCCCCTTTTACCTCTTTTCATGTGCGGGTATTAAACGGTCTCGGAATGGACCGAGGTTTGTCAAGCGGCCTTGGTATAGCACCGGTAGACCGCCTGTCAAGTTTCGGATCATTTGGAGGTCGTTTGATACTCCAACGGTTAACCGGGTAACCGCAAAGCCTCTTTTGTTTGCAGCCCAACACCCCCACCAAAGTGGCCCAAAACCCAGGAAACTCCTCTCCATGCTCTCGGTCGTTCGATCAAGATCGCGTGGCCGAAAACCGCACCTCATTTGGACTCTCCTAACTCCCTCTACCTATATATATGTGCTCCTCCCGAAAATTCGCAGTCCAAAACTCTAGTCTAGCTTCTCCCGCAGCCACCGGACGCGTCCGCACCCCGCCGGACATATCCAGCCGCCGCCGCCACGTCGCTCCGACGAATCGGAGGCCGCCACCTCAGCGCCGCCGCCCCCCTCCTCCACTCGCGCGCCGCCACGTCGCCACCATCTCTCTCTCCCGCCGCCGGGCCCTCCAGGGCCCAGATCCGGCCCGCCGTGGGTCGCTCGGGCCTCCCCGGGACACCCCGCCGCCGCCCGCGCGGCGAAGGCCGCGCCTAGCAGCAGCGCCGCCCTGGCCGCGGCCCTCGCCACTCGCCCGGCGTCGCCGCCATGGCCGCTCGAGCTCGGGGCCGAGCTCTGCCGCCTCTCCGCGTCGCCTCCCCGTCGCCTAGCCGCCTTCCCCGCCGGGATCCAGCCGGATCCGGCGAGATCCGGCCCGGATCCGCACGTCTCCGGCCATCTCCCTCCTCTCCGGCGAGATTCCGGCGAAGTCCGACGCATTGACTTTTCCCCCTCGAGGTCGAATTCTTCCAAGTCCCCGTGCCTGCAGATATTTTGTTGCATTTTCGTTGCATCATAACTCTGTCATCGTAGCTCCGTTTTGTGCGTATAATATGTCAAAATGTTCGTCTCGAAGAGTAGATCATTTCATCTCATTGCATCATTTTTATTTGAGCTCACCTTGATGCCCGAAATGCTGTTGGAAGAGTGCTATATGATGTTAGTTTCTGTTTCTTAACAGAACATGCACTTTTGTCATTTTTGCCATGATTGATGTGTGCACCCTATGAACTTGAGTCATACATGTGTTTTGTAATATGCCATGCCATATTTCCAGGGGTGTATGCTATGTATTTTTGTGATCAATGTGGTGACTAGCACAAGCATGCAAACTAGGCATCATAATGTTGCTGTTTTCAGCCCTGTTTTGCTGATATTTTTATGCCATGTTAACTTGATGCTACAGAGAGATCCATGCATATTTTGAGATACTTCAGTAAGGATGTTTTGTTATACATGTTATTCTCTATCCATCCATGCCCTTGTTTGCAATTATGGAGTGCCATAGCTTGAGTCAATCGAGCTCTACTTTTGCTATAAAATGTTTCTGGCAGATTGTTTACATGTTATTCAATTTTGCCAAGGTTGTTGTAGTTGATCCTTGCAAGGTATGTTGTTGTTCTTGCCATGTATAGCTTCTATGCCATGTCTTCTTGATGGATGTATGCTTAGTTTGTAATGTATTGCTCTGTGGTGAGTGGTTCAAGCTCACCAACATACGTACTTATCGTTGTTTCTGCCATGTTTAAATCTGTAATATATCTTGCCATGTTTACATGGGTGCCACCATATTTTCTGATCCTTTTTAGCTCATGGTCACTAAAGGACTTTTGTTCTATGCAATTAGTAGATTCATGCCATGCCTTTGTTTACAATGTTAAGTTCCTGTAACATGTTGTTTGATAGCTCTAAACATTGCAACCTGATGTTATTTCTGCCAATGCCTGAAACTGTTATTATTTGCAATCTTGCCATGTCATTTTGAGCATGTTCTAGTGATTTCTGGAGATAGCTCAGTGTTCATGTTTTGTAATGCTTTACATGTACATCATGCCCATGCCTTTTGTTATTATGTTAAGATGCTGTAGCATGTTGTTTTGATGCTTGCAATATGCCTAGTTGCTGTTTTGGGGCAGATTGTTGCCATGTCTTGTATAGGGTGTATGTGTTGATCCGTTGCTCCGTTTTGAGTGTGCTCTATATGAAACTTGCGTGATTTTGCATGTAGCTTCATATTATCATGTTGCATCTTTGTTTTGATTTGTTTTCTTGATGTTTGTATGCATTTTGCATCAATGCCATGTTTAACTTGTTTTGCTCATATCTTCTAGGCCGTAGCTCCGAATCTAATGAACTTTATATGTAACTTGACTAGAATTTCGTGTAGATCATCATGGTGCTTCTTAATTTGCTGTCTAACAACTTGAACATAAGATTTTTCCAGATCTGGACCAATTTCGAAATTTGCATATGAGGACTTACCGGAATTGTTATATGTTGTTCCCGGCCTCATTTAAACTTGCCTTGATGTGTTGCTCTTGTTTGCATCATCTCTTGCCATGAGTAGCTTCATCTAGTTTTGTCATGCATCATGCTTGTTTTGCATCATGTCTTGTATATGTCTGGTGTGTTTACTATGTTGTGTGCTTCTTCTTGTTAGTTCCTGTTTCGTTGCGATCGTGAGGATTCGTTCGTCTACGCTTGGTTCGTCTTCGTGGCTTCATCCGTTCGTCTTCTTCATGGACTCGTTCTTCTTCCTAGCGGGATTTCAGGCAAGATGACCGCTACCCTGGATCTCACTACTATCATTGCTATGCTAGTTGCTTCGTTCTATCGCTATGCTGCGCTACCTATTACCTGTTCCTCAAGCCATCCCAAATTGCCATGTCAGCCTCTAACCTTTGACACCTTTCCTATGCAAACCGTTGTTTGGCTATGTTACCGCTTTGCTCAGCCCCTCTTATAGCGTTGTTAGTTGCAGGTGAAGATGAAGTTTGTTCCATGTTGGAACATGGAGATGTTGTTCCTTGTTGGAACATGTTTACTTGTTGGGATATCACAATATATCTTATTTAATTAATGCATCTATATACTTGGTAAAGGGTGGAAGGCTCGGCCCTATGCCTGGTGTTTTGTTCCACTCTTGCCGCCCTAGTTTCCGTCATATCGGTGTTATGTTCCCGGATTTTGCGTCCCTAACGCGGTCGGGTGATTTATGGGACCCCCTTGACAGTTCGCTTTGAATAAGACTTTTCCAGCAAGGCCCAACATTGGTTTTACCATTTGCCTCACCACCACCTACTTTCCCTTGGGAGTCGCTCTCTCGAGGGTCATCTTTATTCAGCCCCCCCGGACCAGTGCTTCTCTAAGTGCTGGCCCGAACCGAGTAGACTGCGGGGCCCCCTCGTGGCAACTCGAGGTTTGGTTTTACTCGTAGGATGTCTCATCCGGTGTTGCCTGAGAACGAGATATGTGCAGCTCCTATCGGGATTGTTCGGCGATCGGGCGGCTTTGCTGGACTTGTTTTATTATTGTCGAAATGTCTTGTAGCCGGATTCGAGACTGATCGGGTCTTCCGGGAGAAGGAATATCCTTCGTTGATCGCGAGAGCTTATCATGGGCTATGTTGGGACACCCCTGCAGGGTTTGAACTTTTGAAAGCCGTGCCCGCGGTTATGTGGCAGATGGGAATTTGTTAATATCCGGTTGTAGTAAACCCGAAGTTGATCTTAATTAAAATACACCAACCGTGTGCGTAACCGTGAGTGTCACTTTTCGGGGTTGATCGAGAGGAGAACACGGTTTCTGGGTTATGTCTGACGTAAGTAGGAGTTCAGGATCACTTCTTGATCATTGCTAGTTGACGACCGTTCCTTTGTTTCTCTCCTCGCTCTCATTTGCGTTGGTTAGCCACCATATATGCTTAGTCGCTGCTGCAACCTCACCACTTTATCCCTTCCTTTCCCATTAAGCTTTGCTAGTCTTGATACCCATGGTAATGGGATTGCTGAGTCCTCGTGGCTCTGATTACTACACCACAGATTTGCGGTACAGGTTTGCGATGATCATGATGCGAGAGCGATGTTTACTTGTTTTGGAGTTCTTCTTCTGCTTCCTCTTCGATCAGGGGATAGGTTCCAGGTCGGCAGCCTAGGCTAGCAGGGTGGATGTCGTTTGAGTTTCTGTTTATGTTTCATCCGTAGTCGGATGTTGCTCTCATGTATGATGTTGATGTATTCTTGTGGCATTTGTGCCTTATGTATGTATCCCTATGTATTATGTAATGTTGATGTAATGGTATCCACCTTGCAAAAGCGTTTCAATATGCGGGTCTATCCTTGGTGGGACCTTGAGTTCCTTTTGGATAGGGTTAGCATATTGGGCGTGACGATCCCCTATTTGGTGACCTGCAAGCGCTGCCCTAGGAAGAGTCCCGTGCGCCCATCACATGATGAGGAGGGCCAGCATGCGCGCCGAGGTGTTGACAGAGGTGGCGAACGACTGCGGGGCCGTGACGCAGCTCCTTCTAACGTAGTTAGAAGTCGAGGTGCATCGCGGTCCACCCAGCTCTCGCCGACACCCACGCCAACGGAGGCCCTAGCACGCGCGCAGCTGCTCCTCGATTTTCCTCCCGCCGCAGAGAAGCTTGACGAATGGAGGGCCACCGTCCGGAGCCTCATCGTCATCGCCAACAACGTTGAGTTGCGGTCGGCGGGACCCGTAGGCCGTCACTCCATCGGGCTACCGCGTGCCAGCGGAGGCCATGCCGGTGGCGGCACGACCACAGTGTACTCCCCACCTCCATGCCGACCGCCCCGGGCGTCGGTTCGCCGCGACAACGCTCGGGACGACATCTCCATCGCGTCGTCCAACCCGCGCACCAACCGCGATCAGCGTCAAGTCCTTCGGGAGCGGGCTCATGAGGATGCTCGAACAACGATCGAGCGCCGACGAGACGCGCGCCACCAGTCGGACAGGCGGGCAGCCCCCGCTACGGACCAACCAGCGCCAGGAGGCTACGGCGGCCTACCTTACGAGGTGGGTTATCCGGCTTTCACCCGTGAGCTGCAGCAGTTCCAGTGGCCCTTCCACCGTACATTCAAGCCCGTCATTGGCGAGAAGTACAACGGCAAGACTCACCCGTCAGAGTTCCTCAGCATCTACACCATCGCGATGCAAGCTGCTGGGGCCCGCGACGATAAGGTGCTTGCCAACTACTTCCCGTTGGCACTCAAGCCTAATGTTATGTCATGGTTGATGCACTTGCCAGTGGATTCCATCTCTTCTTGGGCGGATCCGTGCCATGATTTTGTTGGCGCCTTTAACGGAGGTCACCAAGCTCATGGCCAGGCGGGTGATTTACACATCATCCCCCAGAAGGAGGGAGAAAACCTGCGCAAGTACATCCAAAGGTTCAGCCGGGTGCAGTACAACATCCCCGATGTTCATCCTGCCGTCGTGATTAGTCCGTTCCATCAGAACATGCGCAATCGCAAGATGCGTGAAGAACTGGCGATGAACAAGGTTAAGGATGTGGCCGAGCTCTATGTTCTGGCCGATCGATGCGCTCGTGCTGAGGAGGGAAGGAAGTACCCCGGCGAAGATGCCGGTGCGGAAACCGACTCCACTGGCGACACCGCCACCCTAGCGTAGAAGGGCCTATGCCGTAACAGGAAGCGCAAGGGCAAGGCCGTGCCTGCCGTTGAGGGATCCGACGACACCGGCGCCACCAAGAAGACCAAGGCGAGCGACCCCGGCAAGGAGGTTGCCGGGTGTGACGCTTGCAGGGCCTTGGCGGCTGCCGACAAGCCAGGAGGCTCCGACAAGTAGTACTGCAAAATCCACCGCACTAAGGGCCACGATCTCCAAAACTGCCGGTAGGTAGAGCTGCTCGCCAAGAAGCAGAAAGCCGAGTATGAGCGGCGGGACAAGGAGAAAGGCCCAGATGGTGCTGAGGGATCCGGCAAGAAACATAGTGGCCAAGGAGGCCACGGCGGCAAGGATAATCAGCAAGAGAGGCCCGCTCGGGGCTGTGACAAGAAGCAGGAAGACGATGATCATGACGAGGATGACGAGTCCGGCGACCACGAGTTTCAGAAAGCCACAGAGGCCATGTGCATCGATGGTGGCGCCTCGCTGCATACATCCCACCGCCAACTCAAGCAGTGGGCGCGTGAGGTCACAGCGGTGGATCCATCGTTCGACGCACGGAAGCCGCTGAAATGGTCCAGCATGCCCATCAACTTCGACACCGAGGACCACCCTGACTGCACTACTGCGGTCGGGTGCTTGCCATTGTTGGTCTCACCAACAATCCGCAACCTCAAGGTGACGAAGATGTTGGTTGACGGCGGGGCTGGCCTGAACTTGATCTCGCCTGTTGTGGTCAAAAGGCTGCAGATCCGTGATGAAGACCTCGAGGAGACGGGCACGTTCCAAGGGGTTAATGCGGGGAGGAGGCACCCAAAGGGAAAGATCACGCTGCCCGTGACATTCGGAGGCGAGCTGAACCACAGGACAGAGAGGATTGTTTTCGATGTAGCCGAGATCCCCTTGCCTTACAACGGGATCCTTGGCTGCCCGGCACTAGCCAAGTTCATGGTGGCTTCGCACTACGCCTACAACATGCTGAAGATGCCCAGGCCGACGAACATCATCACCGTCCCCTCCGACAAGAAAGATGCGCTGATCTGCGCCACCAACTCTATCGGGAAGCAGTTGCAGCAGCTGCCGCTAAGGCACCTGCTCCTGCCGACGGAGCCCGGGGAAGAAGACGGCGAGACCCCTCGCACCCACTCCGGCAAGCGCACCTCTTCGGGGTGTTGCGCTCCCGTTGAAGACGTGGCAGAGAGCTCCGCCGGCAAGAGCAAGAAGTCCAGAGCCGCACCACCAGAGACCAAGAAGGTGCCCGTCAAGGAGGACGGTACGGGGGGAGCTTTTACCATAAGCTCCACCCTCTACGGAAAATAGGAAAGTGAGCTCGTCACCTTCCTGCGGGCGAATGTCGATGTGTTTGCATGGCAAGCCTCCGACATCCCCGGTGTTCCCAGGGAGGTGATTGAGCACCACCTTGCTGTCTGTCCTCATGCGCGGCCCGTCAAGCAAAAGGTTAGAAAGCAAGCTCTGGAGAGACAGGAGTTCATCACGGAGGAAATCAGAAAGCTAGAGGCAGCAGGTTTGGTGAGGGGAGTACTCCATCCGACGTGGTTGGCCAATCCGGTGGTAGTGCGCAAGGCAAAAGGGAAGTGGAGGTTGTGTATTGATTACACAGACATCAATAAGGCCTGTCCAAAGGATCCTTTCCCGTTACCGCGCATTGACCAGATTGTTGACTCCACGGCTAGGTGTGACCTCTTGTCGTTCCTTGACGCCTACTCAGGATACCACCAGATCTTCATGACAAAGGAAGACGAGGAAAAGACAGCATTCATCACCCCATGTGGTACGTATTGCTTTTTATGGATGCCTTTCGGGTTGAAGAGTGCTAGCTCAACCTTTGCAAGATTAGTCCAAATTGGTTTTGAGCCCCAGCTAAATAGAAATATGGAAGCTTATATGGATGACATAGTGGTCAAAACCAAGGACAAAGCAACACTAGTACAAGATCTGGAGGAAACATTTGGGAACTGCAAGAAGATCAACCTCAAATTGAACCACGAGAAGTGTGTCTTGGCGTCCCGTCCGCAAGCTTCTCGGGTTCTTTGTGTCCCAGCGCGGGATTGAAGCAAACCCAGATAAGATCAAGGCCATCGAGCAGATTGAGGCGCCCAAACGGATCAAGGACGTGTGTCGGCTCACTGGCTGCGTTGCTGCCATGAGCCGGTTCATCTCCAAGTCCGCGGAGCGTGCCCTTCCTTTTTTCAAGATCCTGAAGAAGGCAGGGCCGGTGGAATGGACCCCAGAGGCCGAGGCAGCGCTGCAAGATTTGAAGAAATACCTCTCCTCTACCCCAGTGCTGGTTGCGCCTAAACCAGAAGAACCATTGCTGCTTTACCTAGCGGCAATAAATCAGGTGGTTAGCGCCGCACTAGTGGCGCAGAGAGAGGTTGATGAGGAGACAGCGGCGGCGGCGGAAGCGATGGTTGACGGGGTGGAACCCTCCCCGGCAGGGCTCAGTCCCGGCAAGACTGAGTCCCCGGCAAGGCTCAGTCCCGGCAAGACTGGCACCAGTACGACGGGACCCACGCGACCGGGTGAAGAGACGCAGAAGAAGAAAATGGTACAGCACCCAGTTTACTTCGTCAGCTCCCTCTTGTAGGGGACTAGGTCGAGGTACTCAGGTGTGCAAAAGCTGCTCTTCGGCCTCCTTATGGCTTCGAGGAAGCTGCGCCATTACTTCCAAGCGCACGAGATCACGGTGGTCACCCGCCTCCCATTGCAACGGATACTGCATAATCTAGATGCAATGGGGAGGATCGTGGAATGGGCCCTGGAGCTGTCAAGTTTCGGTTTAAAGTTCAAAAGTACCTCGACGATTCAGAGCAGAGTCTTGGCGGAGTTTGTTGCGGAATGGACCTCGACGCCCGACGAAGAGGTACAGGAGACCACTCTCCCCGGCAAGGAAACGAGCCGCAACTACCATAGCCGCAAGGTTCATGCCCGGAGCTTTGAGGAAGGCGACCTTGTTCTTCGGCACGTTCAGTCGGCCAAGAATTCCAACAAGTTGACGCCAAAGTGGGAAGGCCCTTATCGGGTAATCTGAGTCACTGGGCTTGGCGCAATCCGCTGGAGACGAAGATGCCGTCGATGAGCAACTCCTGGAACATCGAGCATCTTCGCAAGTTTTATCCATATATGCGGCTTGCCGGGCCTCCCGGCAAGCCACCTTTTGTACAAGCTTTGCCGACAAGGCATGTGACCCTTTGTACAAAGCCAGGCGCAGACCCTGAGCATAAATAAACGAAGCGCTGGCGCCCTAGGTTATAGCATGCATGCTAGTTTGAGTCTCTTCCTTGGTTAGGGTTGATAGTGCTTAGCGGCGGCTAACCCCTAGCTTAAAGGTTGAGTGTGCGTCTCTCTGTTCTTCTCTGTCTTCTTTGGTTCGTGACACATGAATATCCTTGCCGAGCTGCTTTGGAAGAAAGGGGACGGACCGATGTCCGGACCCCGGCAAGCCAGTATTGTCGGGGGCTACAAGAGCAAAGATCCACCCACGGCAAGCCAAGGTTGCCGGGGGCTGCAGATTCAGATGAGTTCTCTATTCCTTATCATACGTTTCGTTATGGACTGAGGTATGTGAAACCTCATTTTATCCTTAGGCTACCGTGCTCCCCTCCTTCCGGACCCTAGGACTCGTCTCCTGGGACCGAGTTTGGTCGTAGTAGCGGCACCAAGGAAATGAAACGAGGAGCCTAAGCCCACCTCATCCCTGCCTCCACCAAGGGCGTGAGAAAGGTCGAGCGAAGTGGGGGAACGGCAAGCCCTGTTGCCGGGCGAGAAAACGTTTATCTTAAAGGTAACAAGGGTTTACTCCTTGTCGTGGGTTTCACCTGCGAACAAAAAACCCGGCAAACATCCCTTTTCATTAAAAACATCCTGCAGGTGCAGTTCATAATGAAATGAAAAAAAATGAACAAGGGGATTACAAGTTTTGAATTTAACAAAGGCCCGCAGGCTTACAAACTAAAAAAGAGATAAGATGCCTGTAATCCCTTTCTTCTCCCTCTCCTCAGGAGGCGGGTCAAGGAGGCGAAAGGGCGAAAGGGGCGCCTAGGCGAGCTACGAGCAGCAGAAAGCACCAAGAGAACACCTTGGTGGCCGCCCACGGGCGGGCCGGTGATGACGGTGCAGGAAAGGAGCTGGAAGACGAGGTGGCACGACCGGCAATACGCGATGAAGGCTTCGGTGCCCGCGTACTCAGAGTTGACGGCCTTGCCGCCCGCCCTCTTCCTCTTCCGCAGCCTCCCAACGCCAGCCGCCCAAGGAGACGGCCCCGAGAAGTTCAAGGAGCTGGCCCCGCCCCCGGCAAACCTCTGCCGGAGGAGCGGCCAGTGCAGATCTTCTCTTGCCAACCTGCCCAGGCGCGGGGCGTCCGACGCCTAGTCGGACTCGTCCCCGCTATCTGCCCCGATGTCTTCCTCATCACTTTCACTCGAGGAAGAGCTTCCATCGTCAGAATATCCATCGGAAGAGCTCTCCACGTAGCACTTCAGGCTAGTCCCGAACTCTCCAAAGACCTTGACGGAGACTAGGCCGTCCTCCATTAATTTGAAGTAGAGGACGAGCCCCGCCGTCAGGCTGTGGATGCGAGCGAATGTCTTCCACCCACGACGGAGATACATGACTCGAGGAGCCGGGAAGTCGACGTCGACCCGCGTGCCCCCGTTCCCGCAACCCCTCATGTGCAATCTGAGGGATTGGGGCCGGTCACGCTCCATCTCCCGAGCAAACTGAGCAGGAAGACAAAGACGGCGACACGGAGGCCGGCGCAGCCTGATGAAGAACTCGCGGGGCTGGTCTTCGACATGGCCTTCCATCGGGAAAGGCATCATTGGCGGGGGCGAAGCCAGTGCGCCGCCCCGTCCTCCTCTTCCCAGAGCACTGCGACCTCTTCCCCGGCCTCGCCCCCTCCCCCTTCCCCTCGAGACCGGCTCCACCACTGCAGGCTCAGGAGGTGGAGGGACGCGTTGTCAAGCGACGACCCTCGCCGCCACCGTCGAAGGACCGGGATTCCCTTTCTCCATGGCGAGTGGAAGGAAGAAGCAGAAGCAAGAGGAGATAGATGACAAAAGAGTGCGAGACGCCATCCCCCCTTTCCCCTCCTTATAAAGGAGCGGGGTCGGGGCTCAGCCGCCCCGTTCGGCCAATCCAGCGACCAGAGACACACGGAATCGGGACTGACCCGCTGCCCCAACCAGTGACGGCCCGGTTTCCCGGCCCCGCCGCTTGCTACCCCAAGTGCATGGGGGACGCGTGTATGACGCGCAGAACCGAGGGACAAGCGAGCGACTCTCCCCACCCCGTGATCGTGGGAGTGGGCGCTTGAAGACCGTGTTCGGCCCCGCTCAAGAATGAGCCGCGCCTCCACGCCTCCCTCTTTTTACGGGGAAGGCGCGAGCCGCCTCTTTACTGTGATGTGACGCATGCATGTGAAAATCGCCCCTCGCATGCCGCCCACGCCACGCACACCCCTCCATGTCGCGCCACACGCGCGGGTCGTGGGAGGCGGGGCACGCGAAGAATCTTACCGCGGTAAAAACCGCCTCACCTGCCCGCGCACCATTTTTGGCCTAGCCCAACAACGTGTCGCGCTTATGTGTGGCCCAGACCCGGGGGCTCCTGTCGGTGTACAAAAAGAAGGGCACGTTTTTGTACCCCTTTACCTGTTCACGGGTAGTCAGAGCCGCGCCCACAACCACACCAAGAAGAGCAGGGGAGGTGAGCCAAGGTAAGACCGAAGCCCACGATAATCAGAGCAACACCAAGGCCAAGACCAGAAAGAGCGGAGGGACGAAGCAGGTTCCCCCAGCAAGACCCTTGCCGGGGCAACCTCAGCAGCCCCGGCAGGATCCTTGCCGGGGCAGCTCGCCCCACGCCAACAGAGTGAGCCACCCTTGAGCCCACGACCGCCAACGCCATCATCAACGTGGGGCCAGGACTCAGGAAGGCACCTCTGTCGTGGCATGCAGATCTTTGTGAAGACAAAGAATAGTCAAGATTAAATGAGGATATGAAGGCAGACATCCTCACCGAAGAAACCCACAAGACCCCCGGCAAGATCTTTGCCTGAGATGCCTGCGCGCCACGGCAAGACCCTTGCCGGGCCACCCGGCAAGGCCCTTGCCAAGTGCACCAGCAGGGCCACCGTCAGGCCCGCAAAAGCCAAGTCGCCACCGCTGTTCGCATGCAGCTGCCGACCCAACAGCTGGGCAGGCACCTGCTTGGCAACATGCAGCCCTTCGTGGAGGCTCCACCACCGCGCCACCTCAGCTGCCTGCCTGCCTACATGGCACCGCATGCATCGCTGGCCAGGGTGCGTGTCGAAGCTTGGAGGAGCGGCGACAGACGGGACGGGCCTCGCCCCCGTCCCCGATAAAGTGAAGGGACACCTAAGCCTCGCATTAAATGCGCTTTGTCCTATAATGCCAGCGATAAACTCGTGACGCTGTAGCACTTTCCACCTCCTGTGTGCCACTGTGGCAGCCCCTTTCGCCTATAAAAGGAGGCCCATGGCACACGGGAAAAGGATTCGGCTCTTTGGAACCTCGCAGCACCTAGAGCTAGTTCAAGAGCTCAAGAACACTAAATACAACCACCAAAGCATGATCGTAGGGTTTTACGCATCTTTGCGGCCCGAACCTGGGTAAATCCCTTTGTGTTGTCTGCTAGTCCCGCTCTTCTCACGATCCCCGCGCCCCGCAACCGTAGAAGGGATTCCAGTGATCCCATAGGTGTCGTTTCCCACCGACATACTTACTCTGACTTGTGCCTTGAACTGCATGGTTTGCAGCCAATGTATATTATTCTTTTCAATTTTATACACAATTGTCTTAGCGTATCATTGCACCTTACAAGGTTTAAAAGAGAGGGGTGATGTTCCTTTGATCTAGACCTATAATCTAGTTCCGTGCTGGACTTGCCCACACAACGTTACAATTGCCTGTTTGTCTGTTCTCAGTTGTTTTGTGATATGAATGATGTCATACTATGCTTACCGTATTATAAACTTTGTCTCTTTATCCTTAGCTGTTAATACAATGTGAAGAAATAGACAATACATTAGCCATGGTACATGGTCATATGTTTGGAACCTGGTTTTATTATGTACTTTGCAATAAAATACAACTAATATTTTACATGGGTTCACCAGAATAAGTTATGTATATAGACCACGGCTATTTTGTTTGTTTTGCTGCCTCCTTAACATCTTTTGTTCTGGTACTACTAATGTAAAAACTCAACTTTTCAGGAAGCTATGGAAAAAATGGTGGAACCGCCACCTTCTGAAGGTGGCGAGGCAACTATAACCGCAATGTCAGCTCTTGCTGCAGTGGGTCAGTACCTGTGCACTAACGGTGCCAAAAGCATGTTCCTGCGTAATACTGGGTTGGTTGTTAAGGCAATCTCGTCCAAACTGCATCATGATCAAGATATGCAAGCTCAAAACAATGTTATATCTGCACTCCAGACACAAGTCCGTTCCTTAAGAGATACCCTTTGTGAAATAAGGACAGACATTGTTCGATGTCATCAAGATATGCATGGTTTTGAAACTAGACTATCAGACATTTGCTATGTTGTTCAGGACCCTGGGAGAAATGAAGGCGAAGGTTATGGTGCTCCATCAGACAATACAGCATGAAAACGTAACAGTTAGGTCAAATGAACTGAGCTTATGAACTTCTGGTGGTGCATTTATCTGCCAGACTGTTAACTTTTATGCCAACCTTCCTTTTGTTTTATAGTTGTAATTTGTTATGTTGCGATATAAAATTTGTTGTTAACGTCCAGCCACTGGCTGAAGAAAACAGCAAGCCATTTTTGTATATTGTAGGGTGTTCCCTATATTTGGACTGGTGGCGATCTTTGATGCCCAGTGGATGTAATCTGTGCAATCTCCTTAATAGCCTAGCGTTAGTTTCGGGCTTATTTATTTCCTATTATTCTTTGCTAGTGGCTGCAACAACCATGGGCCATATACGGACCATGGTAGCCTTGACCCTGCTATGGGCCGTAGGGGCCTCTTATGAGCCGTAGGATCCATGGGCCTCCTACGGGCCGTCTTTAAATGGGCCTCCAACACAGCCGTAGAATCGGTGGGCCTCGAGCCGTCGGATAAATGGGTCTACATGGGCAGAATCTGGCGTGTCGGTATCGCCCAAAGATGGTAACGGGCCATTACTGGCCGGAGGACAAGCTGTCTGTCAAAACCGCGGATCTCGGGTAGGGGGTCCCAATCGTCTAGGCGGATGGTAACAGGAGACAAGGGACACGATGTTTACCTGTGTTCGGGCCCTCTTGATGGAGGTAAAACCCACGCCCCGCTTGATTGATATTGATATTGTGGATGTTTACAAGAGTGGATCTGCCACGAGATCAAGGAGGCTAAACCCTAGAAGCTAGCCTATGGTATGATTGTAAGGGTTGTTGTGATTGTAGTCCCACGGACTAAAGCCATCCGGTTTATATAGACACCGGAGAGGGCTAGGGTTACATAGAGTCGGTTACAATGGTAGGAGATCTACATATCCAGACGCCAAGCTTGCCTTCCACGCCAAGGAAAGTCCCATCCGGACATGGGGTGAAGTCTTCAATCTTGTATCTTCATAGTCTTGGAGTCCGGTCGATGAGGATAGTCCGGCAAATGATAGTTCGGCTGATGATGGTAGTCCGGCTATCCGGACACCCCCTAATCCAGGACTCCCTCAACAACAAAGGCTTAATTCTTTCACAGGCATAATGGGTCGTTAATGGGCCAGAATATAGGACAGGCTGGAAACAGCGCAACGGGTTAACAGGCTAGAAACGGGCCGACTCTTGCCACGGGCCGAATTTGGCCGATTAGGGGAACAGGCCAACAACAGGCCGGAAGTAATCGAGGGCCGGAAAGGAGCCCAAGAACGTATGGGCCGTCAGTAGGCCGAAAGCTAACACGGGCTGGAAACGGCCTATGTGAATCATGGGCCGTTAACGGGTACAAAGAAATTTACTATTCATTACGGGCTAGAGTCACCGTGGGCCTCTAAACGGCCTAAAGATACGAAGGCCCCATATGGGCCGAAAGACGTCGTGGGCCATACATGGGCCGAAAGTGAAACGGGCTGGTGTTATATTCGACAGTCCACGTGACGTTGTTGGGCCGATTTCGTGCAGGCCCTGACGGACCGTGAGTTACCGAGCCGTAAAATGGGCTATTTGCGAAGAGACCGTTAACAGGCTTTTCATGGGCCAGCCCGCTATCTTTTGACCAAGTCAAACGGGCCGGCCTTTGTAAGCTAAATGGGTCAGTGGTGGGCCGTCGCACGAGTCGACATATCATAGGCGCCTATCTGACCCACAAACGAGCTGACACGTGTTTCCTCCGGCTAATCAGAATTTTACATGTGGAAATTTCCCATTGGTCCGGGCTGTTAACGGGTTATAGGATCCAAAATGGGACCCGATAGCTTAACTGTGTCCTGTTACGGTGGATGCCACGTGTCGGTCACCCTTGACGAAAGCACTTCTATGACGTGCGATTTATCGTCATGGAAGTGGACACTTCCGTGATGCTAATTTTGGTAATGTCATGGAACACTTCTACGACAGCACAGGTATGACTATCTTGATTCTGTCATAAATTTGTCATGGATGTACATGCATGACAGAAAACGTGACCTACTGTGACAAACACGTATCATCACGGAAGTGTATTTTTTTTAGTGCGATGACAAAGGGAATAACGTATGTTGTTATGCAGTTTGACCGATAAAGATCTTCATAGAATATGTAGGATCCAATATGAGCATCCAGGTTCCTCTATTGGTTATTGAACAGAGATGTGTCTCGGTCATGTCTACATAGTTCTCAAACCCGTAGGGTCCGCACGCTTAATGTTCAATGATGATTTGTATTATGAGTTATGTGTTTTGGTGACCGAAGTTTGTTCGGAGTCCCGGATGAGATCACAGATACGATGAGGAGTCTCGAAATGGTCGAGAGGTAAAGATTGATATATTGGAAGGTTATATACGGACACCAGAATGGTTCTGATAAGATTCGGGGATTTTTCGGAGTACCGGGAGGCTACCGTGTAACGCCCCGGATCTGATGCGCCAGGTGTCCGTCAGTTATTCGTCAGCGTTGCCATGTCATGTGCTTGCGTGTTGCATTTTTCCTTGTCATCATCTGCATTTCATTTGCATGTTTTTCATAACTTGCATCCGTTCGGGTTCCCCCGGTCCTCTCCGTTGTCCGTTCGGAGTCCAGACACACTCGCACGCGCCCGCGGCACCTCCGAAATATTATTTTATAAGTGGCATAAAAATGTTCTCGGAATGGGATGCAACTTGGCGTGCGGTCTTATTATAGTGTAGACAGAGCGTCTGTCAAGTTTCGTCGCATTCGGAGTCCATTTGATAGCCCAACCGTCGTGTATAGCGGTATCGTTGTCGGTACCTTCATCGGACGTTTCGGCTTCCGAGACTGCCGCCGGACGACACCTCTCTTCTCTCCCCTCAGTCCAGACCCTCTCGTCACAGCCCACCTAGGCCTGCCTAACCCCCCCTCTCGATCGGGTCCGTCGGATCGCGATCGGAGGCTCCGAAACCCCTCCAAAATCCTCAAACCCTAGTCCCTACCCTTTATATACACCTTCCCCTTCCATTTTTGGCAGCCTACCCCCCCTCTCCTCCTCGTTTTCACCGCCTCCTCCCACCTCGAGGGCCGCGCCGCCGCCTCTCCCCTCCAGATCCGGCGCGCCCCAGCTCCCTCCGCCAAGTGACGCGCCCCCACTGGCCTCGTCGCCGCAACCAACGCCCTGGGCCAACCGGAAGGCGCCACGTCGCCCTGCCCTGCTCCTCCTCCATGAGGCCCGCCAGCCCAGCGCAGCCCGCCCAGCCCGCAGCCACCGCTGAGCTCCGCGAGGCCGAAGGCCTGCCGCTTCGCCCGCTGACCGGATCGGGACGATCCGATCTCGCCGCTGCCGCCGCGCGCTCGAACCCACGCCCACGTCCGTCTCCGGCGGGCCAATGAGGAGCTTCACGGAGATCCTCCCTGCCGACCCACGCCTCCGCCCGGACCAGGTCCCTCGCCGCCCCGCCTCCTTCCTCTTCTTCTCTCTCTCTCAGATCCCTCTCTCTCTCTCTCCAGGTTCCGCCGCCGCCGCCCTAGAAGCTTCACCGACCCCCGCCCCCACCGGATCCGGCAAGAAGCCGGCCGGATCCACTCGCTTTCCCTGCGCGGGCCCTCCTGCCTCCTGCTGCCACAAGACTGCCGCCGCCCGCTGCCATGGCCGCCCCTTCCGGCGTGCTCGTGCAGACGCTCGAGGAGGACGACCGAGCTCCCCTCATGGGCCTCGGCCCAGCAGCGCCAGGCTGCCGGCCCAGCGCGCCGGCTTGCCAAGCCCTCCCCGCCAACTGGGCTCAGCCCGCTAGGTGAGAACCCACAAAGTCCCGCCCCGGGGGACGTATAGTCATTTAGCGCTCACCCTGTTTTTTTCGAAAAACTGCTAAGTCCCCAGAAACTTATAAAATGTTGCATACTTTGACCTGCTGTAACTCTGCATCCATAGCTCCGTTTTGTACGTATAATATGTCAAATTGTTCGCCTCGACGAGTACATCATTGCATCTCATTGCATCATTTTCATTTGAGCTCATCTTGATGCCCGAAATGCTGTTAGAAGAGGGCTATGTGATGCTAGTTTCTGATTCTTATCAGTACATGCACTTTTGTCATTTTTGCCATGATTGATGTGTGCATCCTAGGAACTTGAGTCCTACATGTGTTTTGTACTATGCCATGCCATCTTTACAGGGGTGTATGCCATGTATTTTTGTGATCTCTGTGGTGACTAGCACAAGCATGCAAACTAGGCTTCATGATGTTGCTGATTTCAGCCCCTGTTTTGCTGATATTTTTATGCCATGTAAACTTGATGCTACCGAGAAATCCATGCTTATTTTGAGATACTTCATTAAGGATGTTTTGAACATATGGTTATTCTCTATCCATCCATGCCCTTGTTTGCAATTATGGAGTGTCATAGCTTGAGTCAATCGAGCTCTACTTTTGCTATAAAATGTTTTCTGGCAGGTTGTTTACATGTTATTTAATTTGGCCAAGGTTGTTGTAGTTGATCCGTGTATGCTATGATGTTGTTCTTTCCATGTATAGCTTCTATGCCATGTCTTCTTACTGTGAGTTGCCTTGCCATGCTATGTATTGCTCTGTGGTGAGTGGTTCAAGCTCACCAACATGCCTACTTATTGTTGTTCCTGCCTTGTATGAATCTGTAATATAACTTGCCATGTTTACATGGGTGCCATCATATTTTCTGATCCTTTTTGGCTTATGGTCAGTAAGGGACTTTTGTTATATGCAACTAGTAGATTCATTCCATGCCTTTGTTTGCCATGATAAGTTGCTGTAACATGTTGTTTCATAGCTCTAAACATTGCAACCTGATGTTATTTCTGCTAAAGTCTGAAACTGTTATTATTTGCAATCTTGCCATGTCCTTTTGAGCATGTTCTAGTTGTTTCTGCAGATAGCTCAGTGTTCATGTTTTGTAATGCTTTACCTGTACATCATGCCCATGCCTTTTGTTTTCATGTTGAGGTCCGGTAGCATGTTGTTTTGATGCTTGCAATATACCTAGTTGCTGTTTTGGACAGATTGTTGTCATGACTTGTATAGGGTGTATGTGTTGAACCGTTGCTCCGTTTTGAGTGTGCTCTATATGAAACTTTCTTGTTTTTGCATGTAGTTTCATATTATCATGTTGCATCCTTGTTTTGGGGTGTTTGCTTGATGTTTGTATGCATTTTGCAGCAATGCCATGTTTAACTTGTTTTGCTCATATCTTCTAGGCCGTAGCTCCGAATCTAATGAACTTTATATGTAACTTGACTAGAATTTCGTGTAGATCATATTGGTGCATCTTAACTTTTTGTTTAACAACTTGAACATAAGGTTTATTCAGATCTGGACCAATTTCGAAATTTGCATATGAGGACTTACCGGAATTGTTATATGTTGTTTCCGACCTCATTTAAACTTGCTTGATGTGTTGCTCTTGTTTGCATCATCTCTTGCCATGAGTAGCCTCATGTAGCTTTGTCATGCATCATGCTTGGTTGTGCATCTTGTCTTGTATATGTGTGGAGTGTTTACTATGTTGTGTGCTTCTTCTTGTTAGTTCCTGTTTCGTTGCGATCGTGAGGATTCGTTCGTCTACACTTGGTTCGTCTTCTTGGCTTCATCTTCTTCATGGACTCGTTCTTCTTCCTTGCGGGATTTCAGGCAAGATGACTGCTACCCTGGATCTCACTACTATCATTGCTATGCTAGTTGTTTCGTTCTATCGCTATGCTGCGCTACCTATTACCTGTTTATCAAGCCATCCCAAATTGCCATGTCAGCCTCTAACCTTTTGCACCCTTCCTAGCAAACCGTTGTTTGGCTATGTTACCGCTTTGCTCAGCCCCTCTTATAGCGTTGTTAGTTGCAGGTGAAGATGAAGTTTGTTCCTTGTTGGAACATGGAGATGTTGTTCCTTGTTGGAACATGTTTACTTGTTGGGATATCACAATATATCTTATTTAATTAATGCATCTATATACTTGGTAAAGGGTGGAAGGCTCGGCCTTATGCCTGGTGTTTTGTTCCACTCTTGCCGCCCTAGTTTCCGTCATATCGGTATTATGTTCCCGATTTTGCGTCCCTAACGGTCGGGTGATTTATGGGACCCCTTGACAGTTCGCTTTGAATAAGACTCCTCCGTAAAGGCCCAACATTGGTTTTACCATTTGCCTCACCTACCCTTTTTTTCCCTTGGGTTCGGAGCCCAAGGGTCATCTTTATTTTAGCCCCCGGGCGGTTGCTTCTCTAAGTGTTGGCCTGAACCGAGCTACTCAGGGGGCCCCTGAGCAACTCGAGGTCTGGTTTTACTCGTAGCTAGTCTCATCCGTGTTGCCTTGAGAACGAGATATGTGCAGCTCCTATCGGGATTGTCGGCGATCGGGCGGCTTTGCTGGTCTTGTTTTATTGTTGTCGAAATGTCTTGTAGCCGGATTCCGAGACTGATCGGGTCTTCCGGGAGAAGGAATATCCTTCGTTGATCGCGAGAGCTTATCATGGGCTTGTTGGGACACCCTGCAGGTATAAACTTTCGAGCCGTGTCGCGGTTATGTGGCAGATGGGAATTTGTTAATATCCGGTTGTAGTAAACTTGAAGCAAACTCTTCTAAAATACACCAACCGTAAATGCGAACCGTGAATGTCTCTTTTCGGGTTGATCGAGAGGAGAACATGGTTTCTGGGTTATGTCTGACGTAAGTAGGAGTTCAGGATCACTTCTTGATCATTACTAGTTGGCGACCGTTCCTTTGTTTCTCTTCTCGCTCTCATTTGCGTAAGTTAGCCACCATATATGCTTAGTCGCTGCTGCTACCTCACCACTTTATCCCTTCCTTTCCCATTAAGCTTTGCTAGTCTTGATACCCATGGTAATGGGATTGCTGAGTCCTCATGGCTCACAGATTACTACACCACCAGTTGCAGGTACAGGTTTACGATGATCATGACGTGAGAGCGATGTTTGCTTGTATTGGAGTTCTTCTTCTGCTTCTTCTTCGATCAGGGGATAGGTTCCAGGTCGGCAGCCTGGGCTAGCAGGGTGGATGTCGTTTGTGCTCCTGTTTATGTTTCATCCGTAGTCGGATGTTGATCTCTTGTATTTGATGTTGATGTATTCTTGTGGCATTTGTGCCTTATGTATGTATCCCCATCTATTATGTAATGTTGATGTAATGATATCCACCTTGCAAATATGCGGGTCTATCCTTGGTGGGACCTTCGAGTTCCTTTTGGATAGGGTCGCATATTGGGCGTGACAAGTTGGTATCAGAGCCTCGACCGACCTTAGGAGCCCCCTTGATTGATTGTGTAGTTTGGCCGATGTCGAGTCTAGAAAAAACTTTTCGAAGTCTAGTTATATCGGAGAGTAGGAATTCTTTTTACTCCTCAGCCCCTTCGTCGCTCTGGTGAGAAATCTTGACGTAGGTGTTTTGAATTACTCCTCTTCCCTTTTCAAACTTTCTTTAGGATCACACAGTTGGTTTTCCGATCGTTGTTCCTCAGCTCTTTGCATCTGGTGCATTTCTCGTCATGGTGATTCGACCCTCTTTGTTTTGCAAGTCCAATCCTCAGTTGTTTTATTTTCCCGCCCGCCCACCCTTCTTCTTCTCGGAACCGGAGTCCGTAATCGAGTATCCATCCTACTCGTGCGAAGTCTTTGCTTTCTTTCCTCAATGATTTCAACCAGTGTTTCCTCTTGAACTCATTCGTCAGTTTCCCCTTCCAAGTTGTCTTCATTTTCCCGCCCTCCCACCCTATTATTCCCGCAGTTCGAGTTTCTTCCGACCATCAATTCCATTCGTGTGGAGCCTCTTCAGTCTTCCCTCAATTATTTCAACCGGTGAATTTCTCTTTTGTTCGACATTCTTCATTTCTTTTTTCCGGTGAACTCAATTCAAGTTTTTCGGGTTGATCTTATTCTTTCTCTCGGCTCAAGTGTTTTCCTTGCTCGTTCGCCTCTCGCCAGCTTATCATTCCGGAGTTCCGAAGTCATCTCAGGAGATTCGTCTGTGTTCGAATTAATTCGAGGTTTTCACCTCATTCAAATATTTAATTGTTCCGGTGCATCACCTATCTCTTCAACAATCTTTTCCTACGGTGTTTTTCTCTTTAGTGGGCCCTAACCCACAGGTATTTTCCCAGGATCTTACCTGACCCTTCTATTTCCCCGGAGTTATTCTCAAATTCTTTTCGGAGTTTGACGTAAGTATGAATTTCATCAGTCAGATGCCATATCCAAGATTGCTTTCAAATTCTTTTCATCTCGGGTTCTACCTTTCCTCTTTTTCATTATTCCGGAGTACCTCTACAATTTTGATGGTGTTTCTCATCGTCATTCTCAACTTTGAAGATCGAGGAAGAGTTTCTCCAAATCTTGCCTGTTCTCTCGGATATTCGTGGTTCTAGCTTCAAGCTATCCTCTCGAATTATTCCGTTTGTCAGATATTCTTTCTTACCCATCCGGAGTATTTCAGGAGTTGTTTTTCTGTTCCGATCATCCGGAGGCCATCTTTTCGGAAGATTTCTTCGTTCCAAGTTTTCAGATTCGTTCTCCAATTATTCTATATCCGTGCCGTTTCGTTCGCCTCAATATTATCCCGGTGCTTCGTTCGAGTGTTCTTTAATCAGCTCATGATCTCTTTGTTCTTTTGCATCTAAATCCCCTCGAGCATATTGGTTCTTCTGATTCTCCCCGGTGATTCATTCTCTTTCATCAGTCATTTTTTAATTCTTACGGTGGTTCGTTCAAGATTCTTTTTCCTTGTTTATCACGTTTATCCATTCATTCGTTCTTTTCAATCCTACCGGTGGTTCATGAAGACCTTCTCAAGTTTGTGATATGTCGCTTCTCAATTCTTTTTCAAGAAGAATAAGTAGTATGCAAAATCCATTGCTTGTCATCAATTTAATTTGATGAAGGATAAGCATACAATAAATCTTATTCTTATTTCCTCCTAGTGATTAATCCCTTCCTCAGAGTTTGTTCTTGATGAATAAATTCTAGTTCCAAGTCTTTTCATCTTTTCTTTTCCGGAGTTCATTTATTTCCTCGGCCATCTCGTCGGAACCTCCATCTAAATCATCGCAAGGTTCATTTTATTCTTTCATCCTTCAGTTCTATTTCATCATCCTTTTGTTACCGGAGTTCTTCATGGTGGTTCTTCATGATTTAATTCATTCTTCAAGAGTTCATCAAGATTCTAATCGAAGGAGCTCAAGTATCTTTTCTTCTCCCGTCTTGAAGAGCAAATAATTCTTCATTTTCTTGGAAAGTGGAGTTTTGCATTCCTACGTTTTTCTCAGCTATTCAATCATTTCCGTTTGCGGCTGGTTGTCACCTCATAATTTCTGAGATGTTATCCATAAGTCCACCACAAGCTTATTCTTTTCATTGTTGATTTTCTCAACAACTCCGTTCAATCCTTCCTTCTAAGTTATTTTCATTCAATCCTTTCAATTCTTCCGGAGGCATTGTGTTGTTCCTCTCGTCAACTATCGTTCCATTTTGTCAAACTCAGTTCCAACTCCTTCCATGTTCAGTCGGTGTGATGCCTAAATCCTTTCAGTCTTATCCGTTTCTTTTCTTATTCTAACCACTCCGGTTAGAACGAGTGCTTTCATAGTCTATCTGATTTCGGGAGCTTTCGATTCTTGTCATTCTCGTCGTTCCTATCTTCTTCTTGAGTGCTCTCGATTCTTTGCTTCTTCTCTTGAGTTCTTATTTCACCTCATCTTTTTCCCTTCCGTCTCGGTCCTAAGATCTCGGGACGAGATCTCTTGTTAGTGGAGGAGTGTTGTAACGCCCCGGATCTGATGCGCCAGGTGTCCGTCAGTTATTCGTCAGCATTGCCATGTCATGTGCTTGCGTGTTGCATTTTTCCTTGTCATCATCTGCATTTCATTTGCATGTTTTTCATAACTTGCATCCGTTCGGGTTCCCCCGGTCCTCTCCGTTGTCCGCTCGAGTCAGACATTAATCGCGCACGCGCTGCTGCACCTCCGAAATATTATTTTATAAGTGGCATAAAAATGTTCTCGGAATGGGATGCAACTTGGCATGCGGTCTTATTATAGTGTAGACAGAGCGTCTATCAAGTTTCGTCGCATTCGGAGTCCATTTGATAGCCCAACCGTCGTGTATAGCGGTATCGTTATCGGTACCTTCGTCGGACGTTTCGGCTTCCGAGACTGCCACGGACGACACCTCTCTTCTCTCCCCTCAGTCCAGACCCTCTCGTCACAGCCCACCTAGGCCTGCCTAACCCCCCTCTCGATCGGGTCCGTCGGATCGCGATCGGAGGCTCCGAAACCCCTCCAAAATCCTCAAACCCTAGTCCCTACCCTTTATATACACCTTCCCCTTCCATTTTTGGCAGCCTACACCCCTCTCCTCCTCGTTTTCACCGCCTCCTCCCACCTCGAGGGGGCGCGCCGCCTCCCCCCCCGATCCGGCGCCCAGCTCCCTCCGCCAAGTGGCGCGCCCCACCGGCCTCCGCCCAGCAGCTAACGCCTGGCCAACCGGAAGGCGCCACGTCGCCCTGCCCGTTCCTCCTCCGCAGAGCCCGCCAGCCCGGGCGCAGCCCGCCCCAGCCCGCAGCCACCGCTGAAGCCGCGAGGCCGAAGCCTCCGCTCGCCCGCTCGACCGGATCGGGGACGATCCCGATCTCGCCGCCGGCCGCCGCTCAGACCCCGCGCCACGTCCGTCTCCGGCAGTCAGCGGCGAGGAGCTTCGCCGGAGATCCCTCCCCGTCGACCCACGCCTCCGCCCGGACCAGGTCCCTCGCCGCCCCGCCTCCTTCCTCTTCTTCTCTCTCTCTCTCTCAGATCCCTCTCTATCTCTCTCTCTCCAGGTTCCGCCGCCGCCGCCCTAGAAGCTTCACCGACCCCCGCCCCCACCGGATCCGGCAAGAAGCCGGCCGGATCCGCTCGTTTTCCCTGCGCCGGGCCCCTCCTGGCCTCCCTGCTCGCCGGCGCCGCCGCCGCCCCGCTGCCATGGCCGCCCCTTCCGGCATGCTCGTGCAGACGCTCGAGGAGGACGACTGAGCTCCCCTCGTGGGCCTCGGCCCAGCAGCGCCAGGCTGCCGGCCCAGCGCGCCGGCCTGCCAAGCCCTCCCCGCCAACTGGGCTCAGCCCGCTAGGTGAGAACCCACAAAGTCCCACCCCGGGGGACGTATAGTCATTTAGCGCTCACCCTGTTTTTTTTCGAAAAACTGCTAAGTCCCCAGAAACTTATAAAATGTTACATACTTTGACCTGCTGTACCTCTGCATCCGTAGCTCCGTTTTGTGTGTATAATATGTCAAATTGTTCGTCTCGACGAGTACATCATTTTATCTCATTGCATCATTTTAATTTGAGCTCATCTTGATGCCCGAAATGCTGTTAGAAGAGGGCTATGTGATGTTAGTTTCTGATTCTTATCAGTACATGCACTTTTGTCATTTTTGCCATGATTGATGTGTGCATCCTATGAACTTGAGTCCTACATGTGTTTTGTACTATGTCATGCCATCTTTACAGGGGTATATGTCATTTATTTTTGTGATCTCTATGGTGACTAGCACAAGCATGCAAACTAGGCTTCATGATGTTGCTGATTTCAGCCCCTGTTTTGCTGATATTTTTATGCCATGTAAACTTGATGCTACCGAGAAATCCATGCTTATTTTGAGATACTTCAGTAAGGATGTTTTTAACATATGGTTATTATCTATCCATCCATGCCCTTGTTTGCAATTATGGAGTGTCATAGCTTGAGTAAATCGAGCTCTACTTTTGCTATAAAATGTTTCCTGGCAGGTTGTTTACAAGTTATTCAATTTTGCCAAGGTTGTTGTAGTCGATCCGTGTATGCTATGATGTTTTTCTTCCCATGTATAGCTTCTATGACATGTATTATTACTGTGAGTTGCCTTGCCATGCCATGTATTGCTCTGTGGTGAGTGGTTCAAGCTCACCAACATGCCTACTTATTGTTGTTCCTGCCTTGTATGAATCTGTAATATAACTTGCCATGTTTACATGGGTGCCATCATATTTTATGATCCTTTTTGGCTTATGGTCAGTAAGGGACTTTTGTTCTATGCAATTATTAGATTCATTCCATGCCTTTGTTTGCCATGATAAGTTCCTGTAACATGTTGTTTCATAGCTCTAAACATTGCAACCTGATGTTATTTCTGCTAAAGTCTGAAACTGTTATTATTTGCAATCTTGCCATGTCCTTTTGAGCATGTTCTAGTTGTTTCTGCAGATAGCTCAGTGTTCATGTTTTGTAATGCTTTACCTGTACATCATGCCCATGCCTTTTGTTTTCATGTTGAGGTCCTGTAGCATGTTGTTTTGATGCTTGCAATATGCCTAGTTGCTGTTTTGGACAGATTGTTGTCATGACTTGTATAGGGTGTATGTGTTGAACTGTTGCTCCGTTTTGAGTGTGCTCTATATGAAACTTGCTTGTTTTTGCATGTAGTTTAATATTATCATGTTGCATCCTTGTTTTGGGGTGTTTTCTTGATGTTTGTATGCATTTTGCAGCAATGCCATGTTTAACTTGTTTTGCTCATATCTTCTAGGTCATAGCTCCGAATCTAATGAACTTTATATGTAACTTGACTAGAATTTCGTGTAGATCATCTTGCTGCATCTTAACTTGCTGTTTAACAACTTGAACATAAGGTTTATTCAGATCTGGACCAATTTCGAAATTTTCATATGAGGACTTACCGGAATTGTTATATGTTGTTTCCGGCCTCATTTAAACTTGCTTGATGTGTTTCTCTTGTTTGCATCATCTCTTGTCGTGAGTAGCCTCATGTAGCTTTGTCATGCATCATGCTTGGTTGTGCATCTTGTCTTGTATATGTGTGGAGTGTTTACTATGTTGTGTGCTTCTTCTTGTTAGTTCCTGTTTCGTTGCGATCGTGAGGATTCGTTCGTCTACGCTTGGTTCGTCTTCTTGGCTTCATCTTCTTCATGGACTCGTTCTTCTTCCTTGCGGGATTTTAGGCAAGATGACCGCTACCCTGGATCTCACTACTATCATTGCTATGCTAGTTGTTTCGTTCTATCGCTATGTTGCACTACCTATTACCTGTTTATCAAGCCATCCCAAATTGCCATGTCAGCCTCTAACCTTTTGCACCCTTCCTAGCAAACCGTTGTTTGGCTATGTTACCGCTTTGCTCAGCCCCTCTTATAGCGTTGTTAGTTGCAGGTGAAGATGAAGTTTGTTCCTTGTTGGAACATGGAGATGTTGTTCCTTGTTGGAACATGTTTACTTGTTGGGATATCACAATATATCTTATTTAATTAATGCATCTATATACTTGGTAAAGGGTGGAAGGCTCGGCCTTATGCCTGGTGTTTTGTTCCACTCTTGCCGCCCTAGTTTCCGTCATATCGGTATTATGTTCCCGGATTTTGCGTCCCTAACGCGGTCAGGTGATTTATGGGACCCCCTTGACAGTTCGCTTTGAATAAGACTCCTCTAGCAAGGCCCAACATTGGTTTTACCATTTGCCTCACCTACCCTTTTTTCCCTTGGGTTTCCGGAGCCCAAGGGTCATCTTTATTTTAGCCCCCCCGGGCCAGTGCTTCTCTAAGTGCTGGCCGGAACCGAGCTGCCTGCGGGGCCCCCTCGGAGCAACTCGAGGTCTGGTTTTACTCGTAGCTAGTCTCATCCGGTGTTGCCCTAAGAACGAGATATGTGCAGCTCCTATCGGGATTGTCGGCGCATCAGGCGGCTTTGCTGGTCTTGTTTTATTCTTGTCGAAATGTCTTGTAGCCGGATTCCGAGACTGATCGGGTCTTCCCGGGAGAAGGAATATCCTTCGTTGATCGCGAGAGCTTATCATGGGCTTGTTGGGACACCCTGCAGGGTATAAACTTTCGAGAGCCGTGCCCATGTTATGTGGCAGATGGGAATTTGTTAATATCCGGTTGTAGTAAACTTGAAGCAAACTCTTCTAAAATACACGGTTTCTGGGTTATGTCTGACGTAAGTAGGAGTTCAGGATCACTTCTTGATCATTACTAGTTGGCGACCATTCCTTTGTTTCTCTTCTCGCTCTCATTTGCGTAAGTTAGCCACCATATATGCTTAGTCGCTGCTGCTACCTCACCACTTTATCCCTTCCTTTCCCATTAAGCTTTGCTAGTCTTGATACCCATGGTAATGGGATTCTTTGAGTCCTCGTGGCTCACTGATTACTACACCACCAGATTGCAGTGTACAGGTTTGCGATGATCATGACGTGAGAGCGATGTTTGCTTGTATTGGAGTTCTTCTTACGCTTCTTCTTGATCAGGGATAGGTTCCGTGTCGGCAGCCTGGGCTAGCAGGGTGGATGTCGTTTGTGCTCCTGTTTATGTTTCATCCGTAGTCGGATGTTGATCTCTTGTATTTGATGTTGATGTATTCTTGTGGCATTTGTGCCTTATGTATGTATCCCCATCTATTATGTAATGTTGATGTAATGATATCCACCTTGCAAAAGCGTTTCAATATGCGGGTCTATCCTTGGTGGGACCTTCGAGTTCCTTTTGGATAGGGTCGCATATTGGGCGTGACATACCGGAACCCCCCGGGAAAGTTAATGGGCCTATTGGGCCATAGTGGAGAGAGGGAGGCTGCCACAGGAGGTGCCCCCCCCCCCCAAGCCCAATCCGAATTAGACAAGGGGTGGGGGCGCGGCCCCCTCTTTCCTTCTCCCTCTCCCCCCTTTCCCCTTTCCCCTCTCCGTTGGAAGGAAGGGGGGTGAATCCTACTTGGACCAGGAGTCCAAGTAGGACTGCCCCCTTGGCGCGCCCCCCTTGGGCCGGCCACCTCCTCCTCCCCTCCTTTATACACGTGGGCAGGGGGAACCCCAAAGGCACAACATTTGTTCTCTTAGCCGTGTGCAGTGGCCCCCTCCGCAGTTTACTCCTCCGGTCATAGCGTTTGTAGTGCTTAGGCGAAGCCCTGCGCGGATCACATCACCATCACTGTCATCACGCCGTCGTGCTGACCTCGACCCTCAACTGGATCAAGAGTTCGAGGGACATCATCGAGTTGAACGTGTGCTGAACACGGAGGTATCGTATGTTCGGTACTTGGATCGGTTGGATCGTGAAGACGTTCGACTACATCAACCGCGTTAACATAACGCTTCCGCTTTCGGTCTACGAGGGTACGTGGACACACTCTCCCCGTCTCGTTGCGATGCATCTCCTAGATAGATCTTGCGTGATCGTAGATTTTTTTTTGAATTGCTACGTTCCCCAACAGAAACCACCTAGGAAGAAGACAAACCCCAGACCAAAGGCTTCATATGGTCCAAAGACTTCATACAGACAGAGGACCCCCAGGGTCACCCTAACGCCAATGTTTTGCACGGGAACCATACTCAGACTTATGAATATGAGCGCGTTTCTTCAAACCACTATGTTCAAAAGACCAAGAACTTTTCTGCTTATTCTTATGAGTATTATTCACCTCCTGCAAGGCTATTTGCTAGGGCTCCAAAGCCAAAGTTCTCAGATGCTGCACTTAGACTCATTGCTTCTAAGCCCTTGAAGATGTGGGTGGTTAAGAAGAATTAACTTTCTTTTGCAGGGAAAGGTCTCCAGCCGGAAATCAAAAGCTTCAGGCACTAATGCCGGGGACCTAAAACATCTTGTGGGACGCAAGATAAAGTGCCAAAATGGTCTCACTATGTATTTCGTCCCAGGGTTTCTTGACAATCATCCTATCTACTCTAACAAAGGATCTGAACTTTGATAGTATGCTTGTTCATCAAATGTTTATGCTTCACACTTCTCTTTGTGAAGCCTATCCCCTAACTGCACTATAGGGTACGACTCCGAAGGCTACTGAGTGGATTATAGACACTGGATGCACTAACCACATGATTGGTGATCGAAGTCTTCTTATGGATTCAACCCTACGTCCATCTGAAAAAAGTCACATCACATTTTCTAACACTGGTAAAATCAAGTCTTCGAAGGGTATCGAAGAGACGAACTGTATATGGTAGATTTCTCTGCAGGACCACAACTTGCCGTATGTCTTCTAGAAAAAGCTTCAGAGTTCTGGCTCTGGCATCGGAGGCTACATGCGGGCATGAGGAACTTGCACACTCTCGCGAAGAAGAAGCATGTCATTGGCATCAAGGGCGTCAAGTTCAAGAAGGATCACCTGTGTGGTGCCTGTGAAGCCGTAAAGATGACTAGGGCCAAGCATCCCTCGAAGAAAATCATGACAACAACACGTCCTTTCAAGCTGCTTCACATGGACTTATTTGGCCCTACTCACTACTCTACCCTTACTACCACTGCATGCCTCTATGGCTTCGTCATTGTTGATGATTACTCAAGATATACATGGGTGCACACAATTCTCTACAATACTGAAGTGCAGGATGTCTTCACGCCAATTGTGCCATGACCAACTATGGCATCAAGATCAAGCACATCAGAAGTGACAACGACACATAATTTAAGAACACTGGCCTTGGCACTTATCTCGATACATTGGGCATCACACATGAGTTCTCTGCTCCATACACACCTCAGCAGAATGGCATCGTGGAGCGCAAGAACAAAACCCTCATTGAGATGGCACGTACGATGCTTGATGAGTACAAGACTCCAAGGAAATTCTGGCATGAAGCCATTGATACTGCTTGCCACATCATCAACTATGTTTATCTTCACAAGTTCCTAAAGAAGACATCATATGAGCTCCTGACTGGTAAGAAGCCAAATGTCAGTTATTTCAGAGTCTTTGGCGCTAGGTGCTGGAACAAGGATCCACATCACACTTCAAAATTTGCACCGAAAGCACATGAAGGTTTTATGCTTGGTTACGGAAAGGATTCGCACTCCTATAGAGTCTTCAACCTCTTTCACTACAAAGTGGTTGAAACTGTGGATGTGCGGTTCGATGAGACTAACGGCTCACAAAGAGAGCACCTGCCAAATGTGCTAGATGAAGCTACACCAAGTGAATCTATCAAGCTTATGGGTACTTGAGAAATCATACCTACAAAGGAACAGGCTGAAGAGGAAATCATAATTTCTGCACCTAATCAGCATGAAGACACTGCTCAGCCTGAAGCCAATGCTGAAGATGAAGACAATGACCAGCAAGGACAAAATCTTCATCCAGTACATCCTCGTGTTGCAAATGAAGTCCAGATTGAGAAGATAATTGATAGCATCAATGCATCTGGTCCACTCACTCGTTCAAGAGCAACATAGCTAGCAAATTTATGTGGGCACTTTGCATTTGTCTCTATATCTAAACCCAAGAAGAGCTTCAACAGTTTGAACTGAACAATGTATGGGAGCTAGTAAAGCGTCCAGATCCTCGCAAACACAATATCATCGGCACCAAATGGATCTATCACAACAAACAAGATGAGCATGGTCAAGTTGTCAGGAACAAAGCTCGTCTCGCTGCTCAAGGTTGCACAAAAGTTGAAGGGATTGACTTTGATGAAACCTTTGCTCCTGTGGTTAGGCTTGAAGCCATTTGTATACTGCTAGCCTATGCCAATCACAACAACATTCTTCTATAGCAAATGGATGTAAAGAGTGCCTTCCTCAATGGCAAAATAGAAGAAGAAGTGCATGTTGCACAACCACCTCGTTTTGAAGACCCAAAGCGTCCTGACATGGTATACAAGCTCAACAAGGCACTGTATGGCCTCAAACAAGCACCTCGTGCTTGGTATGACACACTCAAAGACTTCCTGAAGAGCAAACGCTTGAAACCTAGTTCTCTAGATCCCACTCTCTTCACGAACACATATGATGGTGAACTGTTTGTATGTCAAATCTATGTGGATGACATTATCTTCGGCTGAACTGACAAGAGATACAGTGATGAGTTTGGGCATACTATGCAAGAACAATATCATATGTCCACGATGGGTGAGCTAAAGTTCTTCCTTTGTCTTCAAATCCATCAGCAGAGAAACGGCATCTTCATATCACAAGAGAAGAACCTCAAAGATTGCCTGAAGAAGTTTGGAATGCAAGACTGCAAAGGGTACATGACGCCAATGCCAACCAAAGGCCAATTGGGCCCCAACGACAATGGTAAAGAGTTTGATCAAAAGGTATACCGCTCCATGATTGGTTCTTTACTCTACTTATGTGCATCTAGGCCTGATATAATGCTTAGGGTTTGCATGTGTGCCCAATTCCAAGCGGCACCAAAGGAATCGCATCACTTAGCTGTGAAGCGAATCCTTCGATATTTGGCTCACACCCCAACACTAGGATTATGGTATCCAAAGGGCTCGGAGTTTGATCTAGTTGGATTCTCAGATGTTGGTTATGCTGGTGACAAGGTTGATCGCAAGTCCACATCAGGAACATGTCACTTTCTTGGACGATCTCTTGTCTGTTGGTCTTCAAAGAAGCAGAATTGTGTATCACTCTCCACTGCTGAATCTGAATACATTGCTGCTGGATTTTGCTGCGCTCAACTTCTCTTGATGAAGCAAACTCTCAAGGAATATGGCATCAACATGAAGCATGTGCCACTCTACTGCGACAATGAGAGCGCCGAATTTCCTCAGAAGGATCAGCCCTCCCACCTAGCCCTCCCACCTAGCCCTCCCACCTTGCGCCGGTGGCCGCTCCGGCCCGGGCCCAAGCTCTGCCGGTGGCAGCCCGGCTGGTAGCCACTCTTCCCTTCGTGATGGCTCCTTTTGCCCTTAACTTTGATCGTGGAAAGAAGTTTCAAGCGGATATGAAGGCCAAGTTTGGGCACCCGGTGGTCTTCTCCCCGGGGTTTCATCAAAAGGAATTCACCATGGTGGTCTCTTATAGACGTGCCTCATTCCGGCTCAATGTACACACGGTTAGTGTTTCTCTTCTTGCCATGTTTGGGGGCTATGCCCAAGGTTTTCGAGTTCGTTTCTTGAAGGATAGGACGTTCAAGTTCTCGGTTGCTTCAAAAGCAGTGGGTTTTGAGATTTATAATGCTGGTAACATTGTTGAGACGGATTTTGAAGTGGGTTTCAATCTTTGGAATTTTGGGGGCCCGAATTGGCAACGTGAGGAAGCTCTATACTATGCAGAACTTGATAAGGAATGGACCCTAGTGGGCAGGTCCGGCAAGGCCATTGCAACTCACTCCGGTGATCACCGGAGTTACTCTGCGGTGGTCCGAGACGGTAGATCGGTTCTCGATAGATTATCGGGACCCATTCAAGAGGGCCCTAATCAAGGTCTTAACGGCTCTTCAGTGCACGATAATTCGGGTCATGACAGGCCCCAAATTGAGCGCCAGGTCACGCAACGATCTTTTGCACGTAACTACGTGGTTTTCCATGCATGCGGGGCCAACGGTCACATGGCCCGCTTCTGCACCACTCCGAACCTTCCTGGGCTCTGGCCGTTTGTCAATTTTGATTCTTTCCCGAGCCCACCTGCCGAAGCTTGGGCCGAAGGTGCCGTGGAATCATGGTTTCGATGTATTGGGCCGGCGCAGCAGACTAGGCAGGTGCCTTCATTTAAGGAGTTAGTCAGGGATTTTTTTCCCAAACTTCCAACCGAGACCGTCGCTTGCCTCCTCGCCTTCCACTTCACTTTCCCTCTCTGCCACTAACTCTGCTTCTGCCTCGACAAACTCGCCACCGCTGCCATTGTTGTCCGACAGAGCTCGGGTCTCCATCTCACCGGAGCCGCTACAGATGGCCAACATTCCCATTTACCCTCAACCGTTCGTCCCTAATGGCTTTCAGATTCACGTGATTGAAGGCCGCAATGGGGTTTCTCGTGCGATTGTCCCTCATCGCCCAAGACGGCACGAAGACTGGGCGATTGCCACTATCCATCCGCATCCTGATGAGGTATTCTTCCCTAATGTGTGTGAGGTCCTTGAGGAGTTCCTAGCGATAGAGGAGCAAGTAGGTTTCAGGGAAATACAACCCTGTCCGTTTGGAGAGGCATATGTTAGGTTCACGCATGTCAGAGACAGGGATAGGCTTATTCAGCAGAGTCCGCATGCCTTTGGTGATGTCTTTATTTCTTTTACTAAACACAATCAAGGAAGAAATCAGGATTCACTTCAATGTAACCTGTTGGCTCTTGCTTGTGGGGGTGCCTTTTGATTTCTGTAATACTGAAGATATTGCCTCTGTGATCTCAAAGTGGGGCAAGATCATTAGTTGGGAGAAAGAAGATGCATTAAAGGGTAAGATTTTGGTCAAGGCTAGAGTGACTGATCTTGGTGATATCTCAAAGAGTATAAGATGGTCTGAAGGAGAATTGTTTGAGGAGGAGTCCTGGACCTGCTCTGTTGAAGTGCTTCTTGAGGAACTGATGGGGGGTGGGCCTGCAGATGAGGACCCTTTTCCACCTGAGGGTGTGGATCCACACCCTGTGCCTCAACATGCAAATGATTTTCCAGGTTTTCAACCTATGCCTAATCCTAACAATAATGCTCCTAATGAAGAATGGGATGATTGGGAAGAACAGGCAGAGCAAGAGGAACACTGGGCTTTTCCACAGCCAGCTCATCACCATCCCCTGCAGCCTCAAGTTGAAATTCCTGTCTTGGCAGAAGAAGGGGCCCCGAACAGCAGCATTACTACTCTGTTTCTCTGTCTGATGGTTTGCTCTCCTTGACCCACTCTGCTAGTGAGGAGGTCAATCAAGGTGCTCTAGGCCCTCAAATTGGTCAAGGGCTTCTCATCATTGCTTTAGCTTATGATGCAGTTGAAGAAGAGGAGAATTTTCAGGATGTGCAGCCCAATGTTGAAGATCCATTGAATGTGAGCATGGTGCCTGCTGAACAGGCCCTGCATGTGACCATGAATCCTACTGAACAGCAAAACCTGCAGTCTGAATGTGTTGTTTTTATGCAGTCAGTTCCAACTCCTGGTATGTCATCACATGACAGAGATTTTGTGGCTTCTGGCTCCTCTTTGCCCATGGACAATCAAGACAAACAGCCTGAGAACGTGCAAGAAGTGCAGGCTACTGATAATTTTATTGAGCCTGTGGAAGCTGATGCTAATGCTACTATGGGTGACTCCATTCCTTCACTCCAAGTCAATAAACCAGACAAGGGCAAGGCTGATGTTCCAATTCCCCACATTGGATCCTCACACACTGCAAACCCTAAAGGTAATTATGGGTCATTCTCTTTGCCAGGTTCTCCTTCCTTGCTTACATTGCATACTTTGGCCCAAGAACATGCTTTGCAAATCATTGATGGTGCACATTTAATATCTGAAGAAGGACTGGACTTATGGATACAACATTTTGCACCAGCAACACAGGGAGCTACACCAACTTTCAAAATAGAAATCCCAGTAAGTTGGTTTAACTTCATAATACACTTACTGTTGACAACTGACAAGTTTGGTTGGACAATGCATTTGCTAAAGTCTAAGGTGTGGAAAATTTTGACTGATAATTGTAAACATGAGGACACTTTGCCTTTTCACATTCCTGATGAATGTGCAACTTCTCAGGCACCTGCATGTAAGGATTTCATCTTGGGGCTAGGCAAAGAAAATGAGGGTATTAGCCCTGCTGCCCACTCTTCCACTGGGGCTAGCAGTCCTCTTCACCAGGTGTCCCCAAATAAAATGCTGCCCCTTGGAGAGGCCATATCAAGGAAAAGGAGGGAGAAAGAACCTATGGTAGAAACTGAGGTAAGAAGAAGTGATAGGATTAAAAAGGATAACAATGGCTATAGAAGGAAACCTTGTGCTACTCAGTCTTGTTTACCATGCAATGCCATACCCCCAGTTATTCACAATTCAGTGGTTAAAAACCTGTCCAAATCTTTTCGCAAGGTTCTTTGAGGAGGACATTCAGAGAAGTTGACAAACAAGCCCAAGAAAAAGGGGCAGGAAGATGTGGCTAAGGTGTCCAAGGCCACAACAGAAGCATCACAGTCCAGGCATGTGTGATATGTGTCTACAACATCAGTCTCCTATAGATAGCAAGATGGCTTGCTATTCTCTTTTGGGAATTTCTTGTCTTATGTATGCAGTTATCTGTAATGCTTCCACTTGTTGCACAATGCTTGTTTGCCCTGGAAGGTACCTTTTGTATGTTAATTGCACTTTGCTGCTGTGTCAGCTCTGGTATCCACTTATGGCTGAGACTTCTGTCCTCTCTGTTGCCTTGGAAGCTATGGGCAATCAACTTTGGATGATTTGGTTCACCTCCTCACCTACTTATGTCCACTGCTGGACTGTCCCAACATTCTTACAATGCTCTGTCCTTTTTGTGGAAACAAAAAAATTTATGGCCTGGAATTGTCATCAGGGGGTGGGCTCTGCTGACTTCAGTATCACCAAACTGATTATTAATGAATAACAATACAACTTGGAATATCTTAAACTGGAATGTGAGAGGCATTAATTCCTCAGATAAGTGGTTGGCAATCAGGCACAAAGTGGAAGAAAGTGCTGCTGGTATTGTTTGTATACAGGAAACTAAGAGAGAAAATTTTGATCTAGCATACATTCATAAATTTTGTCCCCAAAGGTTTAATAAATTTGAGTTCTTACCTTCCATTGGGGCATCAAGTGGCATCCTCACTGCTTGGAATGGAGCTCTCTTCTCTGGAGAGCTAATGTTTCAAAATAAATTCTCATTATCTATTCAGTTCACCTGCAGAACATCTTCCAAAAGTTGGGTCCTCACAAACATTTATGGCCCTTGTAATCATGAGGACAAAATTGAATTCATTGACTGGTTTGGGAATATTCAGATGCCTAATGATATAGATTGGATTACTATGGGAGATTTTAATTTCATCAGAACACCTGAGGATAGAAATAGACCTGGAGGGGATGTAAATGAAATGCTCATGTTTAATGAGGCAATAAGTGAGCTTGGACTGATCGAATTACCCCTTAATGGCAGACAGTTTAGTTGGAGCAACATGCAAGACAACCCTCTCTTGGAGAAATTAGATTGGTTCTTTACCTCTACAGCGTGGATGACCAGTTATCCTGATACCTTGGCCCTCCCCATGGCTAAACCAATCTCTGATCACCTCCCCTGCATGATTAAAATTGGCACAAACATTCCAAAGTCTAGAGTATTCAGATTTGAAAACTACTGGCTTAATCATAGTGACTTTAAACAGGTGGTTCAGAATGCTTGGGCTATTCCAGTAGGTCATGCAGACTGTGCTAAGAAGATTTATGCAAAGTTCAAGAATGTCAGAAGAGCTTTAAAGCTATGGGCCAAAAATCTTGCCTGTCATAAGAAGCAAATTGTAGACCTAAATGACTGTATATTTCTATGGGATATGATTGAGGAATTCAGAGATCTTACTCTATTTGAAAATAATTGCAGGACCTTGCTCAAGGAGCATCTGTTAACTGTGCTCAATGATCAGAAGATTTATTGGAAACAAAGAGGGAAAATTAAAGGAGTAAAGTTTGGAGATGAAAACACAAAATTCTTTCACACTAAAGGCTCTATTAATCATAGGCACAATGAGATTGCTATGTTGCTGAATAAAGACCAAGTTGAAGTAACTGATCATGAGGGAAAGGCTGCAATTCTCTGGGAGGCTTTTAAAAATAGATTGGGGCAGTCAAATGGTCACTCAATGCATTTTGACTTAATGATCTTTATGAAAACACAGTAGACGCCCAAATATTCATTGATCTTGAAAAGCCTTTTACCCAAGAGGAAGTTGAGGAAGTGGTCAAAAACCTACCTAATGATAAATCCCCAGGGCCAGATGGATTCAATAATGAGTTTATTAAGAATTGTTGGGATATTATTAAGAATGATGTCTTTGAGCTTATTTTGGCTTTTCATGCTGGGAATGTAAATCTTGAAAGCATTAACTCCTATTTCATCACTTTAGTGCCAAAAAAAGAGGTGACAATTACTCCAAATGACTTCAGGACAATTTCCCTGCTAAATGGTGTTCTCAAAATCATTACAAAGCTATTGGCAAATAGACTGCAAAGAATTATTCTACAGTTGGTGCATATTAATCAATATGGCTTTCTCAAAGATAGAGTAATCCAGGACTGCCTTGGTTGGGCATATGAATACATCCACCAGTGTCATAAATCTAAGGAGGAAATCTTAGTAATAAAACTAGATTTTGAGAAGGCTTTTGATACAATTGAGCATGATGCCATCATTGATATTTTTAGAGGTAAAGGATTTGGAGAGAAGTGGATTTCCTGGATGAAAGCTCTGTTCACAACTGCATCCTCTTCTGTACTTCTCAATGGAGTTCCTGGGAAAAGAATTTACATAAGGAGGGGAGTAAGACAAGGGGACCCTTATTCTCCTTTAATTTTTGTGATGGCTGCTGATTTGCTTCAATCCATCCTTAATAAAGCCATGAGATTAAATCTGATTACTGCTCCTCTGCAAGTAAACTCTTGTCCTCACTTCCCAATTGTGCAATATGCAGATGACACCTTAGTGTTTATGCAAGCTGATTCTAGGCAGTTATTCTGCTTAAAAGCACTTCTGAATACTTTTGCCACAGCAACTAGGCTAAGAGTTAATTATGGGAAGTCCATCATGGTGCCCTTGAATATTGCTGAAGACAGAGTAGAAATCTATACAAACACCCTGCAGTGTGCTAGAGGGAAATTCCCATTTACCTACCTTGGTATTCCCTTAGGAATTTACAAGCCAATGGTTGAGCAATGTCTACCTTTAGTTAACAGGATTGCAAAAAGAGTGGCTGGTATCTCTATCTTCATGACCCAAGCTGGAAAATTACTGTTGGTCAAGTCAGTGATGGCATCTTTATCAGTCTTCTTCATGTGCTGTTTGGACATACCAGTTACAATAAAAAAATAGATCATCAAATACCTGAGACACTGCCTTTGGAGAGGACCTGATATGGAGGACAAAAGGCCTGCTTTGGTATCATGGACCACAGTGTGCAGACCAAAAGACCAGGGAGGCCTAGGTGTTTTAGATATCTTCACACATAATAAGACCCTGCTCATGAAAAACCTTCACAAATTCTTCAACAGACATGATATTCCCTGGGTAAACTTGATCTGGGAGACATATTACAATGATGAGAAATTACCAGGGGACAACATGATTGGATCTTTCTGGTGGAAGTCCAACTTAGCCCTCATTGATCAGTACAAAGCTATTGCTAGATGTAATGTGGGGGATGGTGTTAGTGCATTCTTTTGGGATGATCTATGGAGCCAAGCAATTCTTAAACACCAATTTCCCCACCTGTTCTCTTTTGTCAAAATCCCCACTGAATATTCAACAAGTTTTACTGATGAGTACTGCAGGATTTATTCTTCCTCCCCTTGACAACTGAGGCCTATGAGGAATTCTTACAAATGGAAGACATTTGTTTAGCCATGAGACAATCTGAACATTTAAACTCTTTGGATACTTGGAGCTACATTTGGGGAACTGAGCACTACTCCTCCATCAAAGCATATAAAGTATTAATTGGTCACAAGCAGACACCCCTCATTTCAAGCTGGATCTGGCAGAGTTCACGCCAACCAAAGCATAAAGTTTTCTTCTCGCAACTTCTACATGATCGAGTTAACACCAGAAACTTACTTAGAAGGAAGAAGTTCGTGTTGGAAGATTACAATTGTGCTGTTGGAGGCTGTCCTCTAGAAGAAACATTGCATCATCTCTTTTTGGGCTGTCCATTTGTTCAACAATGCTGGGACTTCATTTGTCCCACAAGAGCTCCAAACCTGTCTGTATTAGAAGCATTCCAGGACCTCAAAGATAAGATAAGATACCCATTTTACATGGAGATAATCATTCTTGGAGCTTGGGCCATTTGGATCACCAGAAACAATAAAATCTTTGAGAATATTGCACCTTCTTTCCAAGGGTGGAAGTTCATTTTTCTGGAGGAACTGAAACTTCTCAAATATAGGATGAGGAAGAAGCATGAGAGGCAATTCTCAGTTTGGCTTGATGGCATGTTGTAATTTTTCTTCTTAGGCTTTTTAGCTGTTTAGCTTCTTTCTCTCCTTTTTTAGATCTTTAGCCTTTTTTTGTTTCTTGGGCTTATCTCAAGCCTTTCAGACTGATTTGTTGTTCTAATTTATTTTAATAAAAATTGCAGTGGGGTTTTACCCTACTGTTTATTTTCAAAAAAAACAATGAGAGTGCCATCAAGATTGCTCACAACCCAGTTCAGCACTCGATGACAAAGCACATTAAAATCCGTCATCACTTTCTCAGGGAAGACATTGATATCATTCACGTTAACACTGAAGAGCAATTGGCAGATATCTTCACAAAGCCCTTGGATGGACACACATCCTAACGCTTATGCATTTTGATGACTTAGATGTGCAACACACGAAGTAACGTATATCTTCAATTAATGAAGACTTACCCTCTAAGTGTGAATACATTAATGCGGAAGTTGACTTCGAAGCGCCACGATAATTGTGCGCCGTGTCTGGGTCTAATACTTCCTATACGGTGGGTAACGCCACCACCAAACTTTCTTGATTGCATTATCTTCATATTTGGTTTGTCTTCAACATTAATTTGACTTCAGAGTTTATCTTCGCAATGTTGATGTGTGTGTGTGTGTGTGTGTGTGTGTGTGTGTGTGTGTGTGTGTGTGTGTGTGTGTGTGTGTGTCTTCTACATCATTCACTTGTAGCTTTGTCTTCAAACTTGGCTTTTTTGAACTAAACGAATGTGATCGGACCCTAACCCATTATGTGCTTCTACCTCAAATTCTTTCTGTCCAGTCATATGCATTCTGTTGACTCGTGTCAAATATCTTCACTGCGTCCTTGTCAGCTGAAGATACAGAGACACATATTTAAAACGGTTTTAATGCTATATCTCTTTTGCCTGAATACCGGAGAAGCCGGAAAGACCACCCGACAAACCAGGCGCGCGTGGGAACATGGAATAACTATCAATGAGTTGCATGCATGCCACGTGTCCATCAAATGTGAACAGCCAGGGGCACCTGCATAATTGCGTTGTGCAACCCTTCACCTTATAAATACACACCCGCGCAGTCATTATCTCCTCTTCCACCTCGCCATCTCGCTCAAACCCTAGCGCCACCGCTAGCTCGCGTCGACGCCGGAGATGAAGCGCTTAGCTGCCGCGATCTCTTCGACGCCGTCATCACGCCGTCCGCGGACCTCGTCTTCTCCGCCACCGTCGTAGGTGTCTTCCGTCGCCAAGTTAGGGCACGGGAGATTGGACTGCTTGTCATCTGTTCTGCCCCGTCTAGCAGTTCTTCAATTTGTAAATAAACTCGCTTTTTACCGCTTTTTCGATCTATCAAATCCATCCACTTCACCCAAAAGTGGTTTCTGCACTTCCAAATCTTGATCTTTCTGTTTCTGAATCTCATATCTTGCAAAGTATATTCACTTATGCTTCACAACTAGTTAGATTCCTCACTTGTACTTATTCATGGATTCTTACAAATCTGGAACCAACTCACTTCAAATAAGTGAATGTCTTCGCACTATGAGGTCAACGTCTTCAAACTGATTTATCTTCAAAATCTTCTGAGAATGCATAGGACCTCTTCCCCTTCCCTCACATCTCTAATGTTGTCACAAGTACATGTCCGTGGGAGAATCCCTTGGTTGTCATAGTCTGCATTCATTTGCAGAATACTTACAACATCACATTGAATCTCTTGAAGCCAGTTCTTGCTTGACGTCGTTGGTAGCCTTTCACTGTTTTGAAGCCTCTCTCTCTGAATATTATGGCAACTGAAAAATCTGCAAGGAAAGGTGGCCGGCAACGCCGTGGCAATACTGCTCTGGACCTGCCCCCAGATCTGTTTGAACTTTACAAGTCTGATCCTGAGGAGAACTACAATCAGTGCAAGACCAGAATCCAGTGGATCCAAAGATATTGGACTGAGAAATGGTTCAAGTATAACTTCGTCACACCTGAGTATGCAAAAAAGAATGCTATCAAGCGCCCGTGGGGCGATATTCTTTACGGGAATTTTCCACCCAAGACGAAGCCTAAAGCTATTGCTCAAGGCTTCTATCCATGCATGGTCCGAGGGCCCCAGCCTAAAAATGCCGACCCATCATCTCTTTGATGGTGACATGACGATGATATCTTCAAGCGCAACTTCCAGTTTTCAAAGGAGTAAGCTGCCAAGAACAAGAAGGCATTCGGACTCAACTTCAAACCTGGTCCGTCTGCTCCAAGGCCGGATGGCATACGTGACGCCAGTCCCAATGTCATCGGTCCCTTCAATGGCTTTGATGGGATCCTCTCCCATATTGCTGCTCAGAGGGCCACAATAGAACAATCTGCTGATGACGCAGACTCTGAGGATGCTCCTACACCACCAAAGTAGAAGAAGTCAAAAGCTTCAAAGCCCTCTGCTGTACCAAAAGCTTCGACTGCGAAGCCATTGAAAACTGCACCTCCTGAACCAAGTGTCCAGTCTGAAGATTTATCCTGTGTCTCCAAGAAGACCAAGAAGCCCAAGAATATTTCTGGGCATGACCTTACTCCTGCTGCTATTCTGTGAAATGAGTACAACACCATTGATCTATCAAGTGATGAAGATCTTGGAGATGATGCTCTGGAAATGTTGATCAAGAGCAAGCAAGAGGCTGAGATCTTCAGAGATCTACCTCTTGTTGATGCTGATATACTCAATAACTTCATTGATGAATGGTTTGAGGATCAAAGCATCAACATTGATGATCTGCAGCTGCCAATGGACATCAGCGTCACCTTTCAAGGTGCAATCGCCAATGAACTTGCCTTAGCTCAGAAAATAGTTGAGCTGAAGAACAAGATAGACTATGAGAAGGCGCAGTTCAAGAAGCACATGGCCAAGCTCAGTGTTGCTAATGTGCAAAAATTCAAGCAGATGATGCATGACCTCAAGGACCAGTTCAACCAGAAGCGTGAAGAAGCCAAAGGCTCATGAGAGCGCATGAAGTACTATGCGCAAAAGTGTGTGCAAGCACACAATGAGGCTGGGAACAGAAAAGCACTTGGGCATCCTGGCATCAACCCCAAGATGGCTGCCAAGAAGAGCAAGAAGTCTGCTGACGCTGAACCAAAATCTTCAAGGCAGGGACAACCCAGCATTGTCTTCCTACCAGCATGACTGGCTCGAAGCCAAAGGTCCCCTCAGCTTCTTCTAAGCAAAAGAAGACAAGGCAAGCCGAAGATGAAGCTAGGAAGAGGAAGCACAACGACACCTCTGATGATGCTCCCTCCAAGAAGAAATTGAAGACTAAGGCTTCAAAGTCTTCAAGAAAAGAGCGTACCAATGCCCAAGTACCGTTGAATGTCAAGCCAATCTCTGTTGCTCCACCTGACAACCGCGAGCACCACCTTGTGATTCATGAGCCTGCTCCCATAGAGGCTCCAGAAAGTGAAGAGATTCCAGCTATTGACCCCAACGCAGCTGATGACATTGGTCGTGAAGACAATGTTGATGATGATGAAGTCCTTCCTCAGCTTGAACCCAATCCGGTATTATCGCCTGCTCCCACGAGCAGTGAACTCATTAGCATTGGTCGTCCCTTGACGCCAGTTGCTCAAGATGATTCATGGGTAGAACAACAACCAGACACCCCCCTGCAAGATGAGATCCCCCGTACTCCACCAGCTCAAGTCACCACTCCGGTGCATGATCATGACTACATGGAACAGACCACCCCCTCACCAAAGGCGTCGCCAGCATTTCGCAGGATTCGCAAAGGCTTTAGGCCTTAGGTCTCCATGTCAAGCATACTAGAAGAGGATGTGCAACAAACCAGCTCAGTAGCACATCAAGTGTTCCCTGAAGCCATCCCCTCTATATCTGCTTCTGAGTCTGAAGCTAAAGCTGCTGAAGACAATCCAGCTGCATCAGCCGAAGAAGAGAAAGAAGAAGAGAGAGAGGCTACCCCCTGCCAGTGACCCAGTCCTACAAGAAGAGAATGTGAGTGTGCCAGACCCTCCAGTCATTGAAGAGATGGAGGTTGAGAACAATGAGGCTGCCACCACCAACACCACTGAAGCCAATGACACTGTCATGGCTGAAGACAATGTGGATCCCGAAGCCAATGCTGCAACTGACGACATTGTGCAGCCAATCACTTCTGATGGCGTTGTTCCTCCACCAAGGCCTCATACAATGGAATGCGCGTTCAATCATAGTGGTGAGCTTGTCACCGGTAGATGGCTTATCATGGTTCCACCCACTGCTCCTGGACCTCAGTATGATGACCATGTGGAGCAAAGGCCTCAGGTTCAGAAGCCAAAGCCAAGATTGCCAAGGCTCCCCAGTGCTGCAACAACTCAGGGCTCGTTCAATGTGCTCAACTTCAGAGAGCACAACACATTCTTCGACAGCACCAAGAACCCATACAAGAAGCCCAAGATCTCCTCTGACAGGTTTTGGAGCCATCAGCAACGAAGTTACTACTCCTGCATCTTATACAACCAAGACCGGATTTTTCCTCATAAGCGTCTGGATTGTGATGCTATGGCTAGGCTGCCATGCCTTGAAGAGGCCCTTGACTGTTACAGAGACGTTGGGCTGCTACCATTCATGACTGACAAAGAGCACTGGAACGAAGAGCTTCTGCTGGAGTTTTATGCCACATTGCATATTCAAGGCTACAACAGGGATCCGAAGACTTGGATCCTTGAGTGGATGACAGGTGACATTCATCATGAAGCCGAAGCTCACGACATCATTTAGCTTAGTTCCCTGCCCACTCCACGTGAGTTGTTTGAACTTGGTTGCCAGCTTCATCAGAATGAACTGCAGAGCATATTCCAAAAGCCCGAGCCCAACATGATCCAGATGCTGAGCATGATGAAGCCATTGCCCCATGACACCGAATACCCCAAGGAGTTCTTTGTTAAGGACCTTTGAGTACTTGCCCCGCACAGTTTATCACATTCTGAGGCGTACTCTCTGGCCAATCAAAGGAAACTCCTCTGAAGCTAAACTCGAAGGCTCCATGAAGACATTGGTTTTCTATATCATCAATGGCATCAGATTTAATACTCGGGATTTGTTCATCCGACAGCTTGCAACTTCTGGGATTGATCTCTTTGGACTGAAGTTTTATGCTCCATCGGTGATGCGTTTGATCAAGCTTCATTCAACCATCAACTATCAACCTTCAGCGCGCAATTGATACATCTCGAATGTATCTATAATTTTTTATTGTTCCATGCTATTATATTATCAATCTTGGATGTTTTATAATCATTTTATAGTCATTTTACATCATTTTTGGTACTAACCTATTGACATAGTGCCAAGTGCCAGTTGTTGTCTTTTTGCATGTTTTTTACATCGCAGGAAATCAATACCAAATGGAGTCCAAACGCAGCAAATTTGGGAGATTTTTTTGGACCAGAAGACATCCAGTGAGCCGAAGAAGCACCTGGGGGGTGCTCCGAGCGAAGCACAACCCACCAGGGCACGCCTCGGGTGCCCCCTGAACCGCCTCTTTTCTCTATAGATACCCCAATATTTCAGAAACCCTAGGGAAGTCGATGAAAAATTAATTCCAGCCGCCGTAGAGTCCAGAACCGACAGATCCAATCTAGAAAACATCACGGACGGGTTCACCACTTCCATCGGTGCCTCTCCGATGATGTGTGAGTAGTTCTTTGTAGACCTTCGGGTCCGTAGTTAGTAGCTAGATGGCTTCCTCTCTCTCTCTCTTTTGATTCTCAATACAATGGACTGTTGGAGATCCATATGATGTAACTCTTTTTGCGGTGTGTTTGTTGGGATCGGATGAACTTTGAGTTCATGATCAAATCTATCTTTTTGTATCCATGAAAGTTATTTGAGTTTCTTTGATCTCTTATATGCATGATTGCTTATATCCTCGTATTTATTCTTCGATATTTGGGTTTTGTTTGGCCAACTTGATCTATTTATCTTGCAACGGGAAGAGGTGCTTTTAGTGGGTTTGATCTTACGGTGCTTGATCCCAGTGACAGAAGGGGAACCGACATGTATGTATCGTTGCTAATAAGGATAAAATGATGGGGTCTATTTCTACATAAATAGGTCTTGTCTACATCATGTCATCGTTCTTATTGCATTACTCCGTTTCCCCATGAACTTAATACACTAGATGCATGCTGGATAGCGGTCGATGTGTAGAGTAATAGTAGTAGATGCAGGCAGGAGTCGGTCTACTAATCTTGGACGTGATGCCTATATAATGATCATTGCCTAGATATCATCATGATTATTTGAAGTTCTATCAATTGCCCAACAGTAATTTGTTTACCCACCATTTGCTATTTTTCTCGAGAGAAGCCACTAGTGAAACCTACGGCCCCGGGTCTCTTTCTCATATTATTTGCCTTTGCGATCTATTTTCCTTTGTTTTTATTTTCAGATCTATTAAACCAAAATTACAAAAATACCTTGTTGTAATTTATTCTTATTTATTTTATTTGGCGTTTGATCTATCAATCTACTACAATTTATTCACGTCCGTTTTGCCAATTTTCAAGCGTATTTGTTACGAAAGGATTGATGCCCTTTAATACGTCGGGTTGCGAGTATTTGTTATTTGTGTGTAGGCGCCGCTTACGTGCTGTTGCTTGGTTCTCCTACTGGTTCGATAACCTTTGTCTCATCACTGAGGGAAATACATGTCGTCGATGTGCTTGATCATCCCTTCCTCTTTGGGGAAATACCGACGTAGCTTCAAGCCGCATCAAAAGGAATTTTTGGCGCCGTTGTTGGGGAGGATCTTCAACATATACCAGGTTCCTAATCACAAATATCATCTCCTCCCAATTGATATTATTTGCCATTTGCCTCTCGTTTTCCTCTCCCGCACTTCACAAAAATTTGTCGTTTTATTCGCCCTCTTTTTCGTTCGACGTTTTCTTGCCGGATCTGTTTTTGCGTGTGTTCTTGTTTGCGTAGTCATGATGCCTCAAAGAAAATATTATGATGTTTCTTACCCAAATATTTTGCTTGAAATTGAGAAAAGTACTAAGGAATATATAACTACACAATTTGAGCATATATAATAAGTATTTTACTGAAGAACTTAAGGAGCACTCCATTGTGCTTGATGCTATAACAAAACAACTTGATGATATTAGTAGAGAAGTTTGCAATCTCCAATCTAAGTATGCTTTTTCCAAAAGTTTGCTAGGAAAACTATCTGATGCACAAGCCCTAGTAAATCAAATGGCAGCTAATACAATCTCGTTAGAAGATAAAAATGATGATCTTAAAATGATTGGTGTTTCTTCTATTGACTCCTTGTTTAGTAAAGTTAAGATTAATGAAAAAGGGACTGGAGAAGAGTCAACTTTAGTTAGAGGCGTCCCGATAATACAGAGGGTAAAAATCTTGTTGAGAAAATTGATAAAAGTGGGTTTGAAGAGGTCAAAACTTTAACTAGTGATGCACCCACTCTTTTGGCTTACAATGACTTTAATTATGATAGTTGCTCTTTGATTGATTGTATTTCTTTGTTACAATCCATGATAAATTCACCCCATGCTTATGAACAAAATAAAGCTTTTACTAGACATTATGTTGATGCTATGATGAAAGCTTTAGAAGAAAAGTTGGAATTAGAAGTTTCCATTCCTAGAAAATTGCATGATGAATGGGAACCTACTATCAAATTCAAGATTAAAAATTATGAGTGTTTTGCTTTGTGTGACTTGGGTGCTAGTGTTTCTACAATTTTGAAATCTTTATTTGATGTGCTTGGTCTTACCCATATTGAAGAATGTTCTTTATATTTGTACTAGGCGGATTCTACTATTAAAAAGCCTATGGGAAGAATTACTGATGTTCTTATTCTTGCAAATAGGATATGTGCCCATAGATTTTATTGTACTTGATATTGATTGCAATCCGTCTTGTCGAATTATTCTTGGTAGACCGTTTTTACGCACTATCAGTGCCGTGATTGATATGAAAGAAGGCAATATTAAGTTCCAATTTCCTTGGAGGAAGAGTATGGAACACGTCTCTAGATCAAGAATTAGGCCACCTTATGAAAAAATCATGAGGGCATCTTATGGATCTCGAAACAAAGATGACAAAACTTAGATCCTTGCTTTATGCCTAGCTAGGGGCGTAAAACTATAGCGCTTGTTGGGAGGCAACCCAATGAATAAAATTTATTTTTGCTTTTTTCTTTACATTCTTGAGTGTTTGCACAATTATGCTACTGTTATGATTGTGTTTTTTGTGTTTTAGTTAGTGTTTGTTCCAAGTAAAGCCTTTAGGATCTTCTTGGATGATAGTTGTTTGATCTTGCTGAAAAACAAAAAAAAATGCGCTCACGAAAACAATTCTCATTTTTAACTAGAGTGTGATAAAATGCCAACTATTTTTGAAGAAGATTAATATACAAATTTCTCACGTGTTCCTAATTTTTTCAGAATTTTTGGAGTTTCACAAGTATACGAAATATTCAGATTACTACAGATTGTTCTGTTTTTGACAGATTCTGTTTTCTTTGTGTTGTGTGCTTGTTTTGATGATTTTATGGTTTTGTTTGATAAGTTTTTGCCATAGAAAAGTTGGAATACAGTAGATATAATGCAAGAACACAATATGAGTTGGTTTTCTACAGTACTTATAGTAGTGATTTGCTTTCTAATACTAACGGATCTCACGAAGGTTTTGTTGGAGTTTTGTGTGATTGAAGTTTTCAAGTTTTGGGTTATCCTACGATGGATGAAGGAATAAGGAGTAAGAAGAGCCTAAGCTTGGGGATGCCCCGGCATCCCAAGCTATTATCCAAAATATAGCAAGCAACTAAGCTTGGGGATTCCCCGAGTGGCATCCCCTCTTTCTTCTAACGACCATCGATATTTTACTCGAAGCTATATTTTTATTCGTCACATACTATGTGTTTTGCTTGGAGCGTCTAGTATGATATGAGTCTTTGATTGTTTTATTTTATGTTTGAAGTCTTGATTCCTTGCTGGACACACCTATTTGAGAGAGCCAAAATTATGCCATGACTTGTTAGAATTGCTCTCTATGCTTCACTTAAATTCTTATGAGCTATGGATTTGCTCTAGTGCTTCACTTATATCTTTTTGAGCATGGTGTGCTTTAGTATTTTTGAATGCTCTCTTGTTTCATTTAGATTTATTTGAGAGTTATTAAAATTTTCAAGAAATTCTCTCTTGCTTCACTTAAATTAATTTGAGAAAGAAAGAAATTTTATGCTCATGAGCTCCACTTATATTTGTATGAGCAAGTCAAAAGCAGCACATGAAAATTAGTTCCAAAGTGATAGATATTAAGAAGGATATAATAAAAACTTTCATGAAGATCATTGGACAAAATAAACTTGATTCTTAGTAATAGTTTTGAGTTATGATGATGTGATATGTGAGTCATCTTGATGAGTAATTATGCTTTAGTAAGAATATTGGTGTTAAGGTTTGTGATTCCCTATGCAAGCACGAAAGTTGATAATTATGCAATGAAATTATATCCTACTTGTGGTGCATTATTCAGTGTAAATTATGCTTAATGCTCTCTTATGAGATTATTCGTTTCTTGGTTGGTCGCTTCTCAATCTTTTGCTAGCCTTCATTTTGCACTAAGTATGATCACTACTTGTGCATCCAAAATCCTTTAAACCAGTTTTGCCACATGAGCCCACTATATCTACCTGTTTTTGTGGTATTCTTTTGCCGTTCTTAGCAAATTTGTATATGCCATCTCTAATTTTCAAAATAAATTTCTCTTTTGTGTGCTCGTACCGCTCGGGAGGCGGTGAGGGGTGGCTAATATTTTCCATGCTAGATGTGTTATTCTCACGATGAGTGTTTATTCAATTGTCATTGCACGAGAGTAAGGCAAAGGTATTAGGGATGCCCAGTCCCGAAATGAAAAATGAATTTACTTTATGTTGTCAAATAATAAATTCCTTGGAAAGTGTTGGTATGGAAGGCACCCGTGGATACGGTTAGCCATGGAAAATGAAAGTATGGTGGAAAAAGGAATAAACTTGAATTTCTGTTTGGGAACCGCCTATGATATATCTAGCATGGAAAGTGTTGGGAACTCTAAGTCGTTTTCGTTGGTGGGAAAGGCACACCTCCCAAAATGTTTTTACCTCTAAGTTTTTCGCTTTGAGATCTGGCACCTCTACAAATCCCTACTTCCCTCCGCGAATGGCCTTTCTTTTTTTTTTGAAAAATCAGTGACAGTGGGAGAGGCTCCCACTGACTTTGTATTACTCACCACATAACAGTTACAAGTATGTTACAATGGGTTTTAGGCCCCCTCGGCCGTAAGGGTATCAGAAACAAAAACTAGCGGTCCAAATTCACAATGAAATCAGAGAGAAAAGGATGAACCTTCTCAGGACAGTTATGAATCACCAAACCCAACAAATGTTTGAACCTAGCTAACCACGCGATGAACAAGTGCGGGATCCGCCTGAAATGTTGGTTGTTTCTTTCCATCCACAGGCTCCAAGCAGCAAGCAGGAAGATATCCATAAAGAGCGGCCGACGCCAGCTCTCTCTCCCACCATGCAAGATGGCTAGCCTATTGGTTCCTCCTGGCCAGGTCAGACCAACCTTACTCCAACATTGTTTGGCAAAAGGGCACGCGAAGAAGAGATGTTCCACAGTTTCCTCGGGCGGGTTTTGGCAGAGCATGCAAGTGTAGTTGCCCCCGGCAACAGCAAAGTGCCGCCGCTTCAGCATGTTCCTGGTGTTCAAACGATCGACCATAAGCAGCCACCCAAACATCTTAAACTTGATCGGGCATTTGGATTTCCATAGCCATCCAAAGGCCTCATCAGCTTTCACCTGCCCGAAACAGTGGTTGTAGTACTTCTTTGACGAATAACGCCCTAGGTCACAGACCCAAACGTCGGGCGAGCCGGTTTCAAGACTGACATGCAAGGACCCTTGCTGTATCTCTCTGATCTCCTCCCTAGCCTGGACCGAAAGAGGCAGATTGAAGATCGTGGCCAGATAAGTGGTCCTGAGAACCTTGGCAATGGAGTCATCCTCGTTCAGAGCAAAAGAGAAGGCTCGCGGATGCGTGTCCGTCAGTGTGGAGCCAGTGTCACTAAACCAGACATCTTCCCAAAACAGAGAACTGCAACCATCCCCGGGGATGACTTTGGCTACCCCACGGAAGGTTCCATTGAGCTGCATTACGTCTTTCCACCAGAACGAACCCACAGGCTCAGTGGCGTGCGGCACCTTGTTCAGGTAGTACGCAATTTTTATTTTTATTTTTACTTTATGCAATTTTTATTTTTGGATTTGAGTCTCCATCTTCTCTTATAAAGCACCAACTAGGAGGCACTATGATCGTACTTGAGCATTGGGTGTAGTTAATATGCGAGTGTGTTTCATGAATGGATCAATGATTGAGCAGGATGGGCTAGGGATAGCTTATTTTAGCATTGATATTTTGAAGGCATGGTTGCTTGTTGATATGCTTGAGTATTTAAGTTATCATGTCAAAACTAGACTATTGCTTTGAACAATAAAAGTCCAAATGTCCATGCTATAAAGAAAAGAACATGAGATGACATGTTAGGCATCATTCCACATCAAGAATTCTGTTTTTATCATTTACCTACTCGAGGACGAGCTGGAATTAAGCTTGGGGATGCTGATACGTCTCCAAAGTATCTATATGTTTTGATTGTTCCATGCTGCTATATTATCAATCTTGGATGTTTTATAATCATTTTATATCATTTTTTGGTACTAACCTATTGACACACTGCCAAGTGCCGGCTGCTATTTTTTTTTGCATGTTTTTTACATCGCAGGAAATCAATACCAAACGGAGTCCAAACGCAGAAACACTTTTTGGAGATTTTTTTTGGACCAGAAGACATCTAGTGGGCCGAAGAAGCACCTGCGGGGGGCTCTGAGGGGAGCACAACCCACCAGGGCGCGCCTAGAGGCCCAGGCGCACAGGTGGGTTGTGCCCACCTCGGGTGCCCCCTGAACCGCCTCTTTGCTCTATAAATACCCCAATATTCCAGAAACCCTAGGGGAGTCGACGAAAATCAATTCCAGCCGCCGTAGAGTCCAGAACTGCCAGATCCAATCTAGACACCATCACGGAGGGGTTCACCACTTCCATTGGTGCCTCTCTGATGATGCGTGAGTAATTATTTGTACACCTTCGGGTCCGTAGTTAGTAGCTAGATGGCTTCGTCTTTCTCTCTTTTGATTCTCAATACAATGGTCTCTTGGAGATCCATATGATGTAACCCTTTTTGCGATGTGTTTGTTGGGATCGGATGAACTTTGAGTTTATGATCAAATCTATCTTTTTATATCCATGAAAGTTATTTGAGTTTCTTTGATCTCTTATATGCATGATTGCTTATAGCCTTGTATTTCTTCTCCGATATTTGGGTTTTGTTTGGCCAACTTGATCTATTTATCTTGCAATGGGAAGAGGTGCTTTGTAGTGGGTTCGATCTTACGGTGCTTGATCCCAGAGAAAAAAGGGGAACCGACACGTATGCATCATTGCTACTCAGGATAAAACGATGGGGTCTATTTCTACATAAATAGATCTTGTCTACATCATGTCATCGTTCTTATTGCATTACTCCGTTTCTCCATGAACTTCATACATTAGATGCATGCTGGATAGCGGTTGATGTGTGGAGTAATAGTAGTAGATGCAGGCAGGAATCGGTCTACTAATCTTGGACGTGATGCCTATATAATGATCATTGCTTGGATATCGTCATGATTATTTGAAGTTCTATCAATTTCCCAACAGTAATTTATTTACCCGCCGTTTGCTATTTTTCTCGAGAGAAGCCACTAGTGAAACCTACGTCCCCCGGGTCTCTTTCTCATATTATTTTCCTTTGCGATCTATTTTCCTTTCCTTTTATTTTCATATCTATTAAACCAAAAATACAAAAATACTTGCTGCAATTTATTCTTATTTATTTTATTTGGCGTTCGATCTATCAATCTACTACAATTTATTCACGTCTGTTTTGCCAATTTCTTGCGCCATTACCCGAAAGGGAGTGACAACCCCTTTAATATATCGGTTGCGAGTATTTGTTATTTGTGTGCAGGCTCCGCTTACATGTTGTTGCTTGGTTCTCCTACTGGTTCGGTAACCTTGGTCTCATCACTGAAGGAAATACCTATCGTCGTTGTGCTGCATCATCCCTTCCTCTTTGGGGAAATACCAACGTAGCTGTTGGGGATCGTTGCAGAAATTAAAAAAATTCTACGCATCACCAAGATCAATCTATGGAGATACTAGCAACGAGAGAGAGGGGAGTGCATCTTCATACCCTTGAAGATCGTGATGCGGAAGCGTTACAAGAACGCGGATGAAGGAGTCGTACTCGTAGCGATTCAGATCGCGGTTGATTCCGATCTAAGCGCCGAACAACGGCGCCTCCGCGTTCAACACACGTGCAGCCCGGTGACGTCTCCCATGCCTTGATCCAACAAGGAGAGAGGGAGAGGTTGGGGAAGAAACCTCCAACAGCAGCACGACGGCGTGGTGGTGTTGGAGCAGCATGGTACACCGGCAGGGCTTCGCCAAGCACCGCGGAAGGAGGAGGAGGTGTTGGAGAGGGGGAGGGCTGCGCCTTGGATGTGGTGCGGCTGCCCTCCCTCCACCCCTCTATTTATAGGGCTAAGGAGGAAGGGGGCGGCTCCTATATATGAGATCTAGAGGGGGGCGGCGGCAAGGGGGAGGGGGCTTGCCCCCCAAGCCAAGGGGGGCGCCCCCTTTAGGGTCCCCCCCCCCAATCCTAGGCGCATGGGCCCTAGGGGGGGATGGCGCCCAGCCCACTTAGGGGCTGGTTCCCTTCCACATACAGCCCATAGGGCCCTCCGGGGCAGGTGGACCCCCGGAACCCCTTCGGTGGTCCCGATACAATACCGGCAAACCCCCGAGTACTTCCGGTGACCGTATGATGACTTCCCATATATAAATCTTCACCTCCGGACCATTCCGGAACTCCTCGTGACATCCAGGATTTTATCCGGAACTCCGAACAACATTCGGTAACCATGTACAAACTTTCCCTATAACCCTAGCGTCATCGAACCTTAAGTGTGTAGACCCTACGGGTTCGGGAGGCATGTAGACATGACCGAGACATCTCTCCAGCCAATAACCAACAGCGGGATATGGATACCCATATTGGCTCCCACATGTTCCACAATGATCTCATATGATGAACCACGATGTCGGGGATTCAATCAATCACGTACACAATTCCCTTTGTCTACCGGTATGATACTTGCCCGAGATTCGATCGTCGGTATTCCTATACCTTGTTCAATCTCGTTACCGGCAAGTCTCTTTACTCGTACGTAACACATCATCCCGTGATCAACTCCTTGATCCCATTGAGCTCATTATGATGATGTCCTACCGAGTGGGCCCAGAGATACCTCTCCGTCACACAGAGTGACAAATCCCAGTCTCGATTTGTGCCAACCCAACAGACACTTTCGGAGATACCCGTAGTGCACCTTTATAGCCACCCAGTTACATTGTGACGTTTGGCACACCCAAAGCATTCCTACGGTATCCGGGAGTTGCACAATCTCATGGTCTAAGGAAATGATACTTGACATCAGAAAAGCTTTAGCATATGAACTACACGATCTTGTGCTATGCTTAGGATTGGGTCTTGTCCATCACATCATTCTCCTAATGATGTGATCCCGTTATCAATGACATCCAATGTCCATGGTCAGGAAACCGTAACCATCTATTGATCAACGAGCTAGTCAACTAGAGGCTCACTAGGGACATGTGGTCTATGTATTCACACATGTATTACGATTTCCGGATAACACAATTATAGCATGAACAATAGACAATTATCATGAACAAGGAAATATAATAATAACCATTTTATTATTGCCTCTAGGGTATATTTCAACAGTCTCCCACTTGCACTAGAGTCAATAATCTAGTTACATTGTGATGGATCAAACACCCATAGAGTTCTAGTGTTGATCATGTTTTGCTAGTGGAAGAGGTTTAGTCAACGGATCTGCGACATTCAGGTCCGTATGCACTTTACAAATATCTATGTCTCCATCTTGAACATTTTCACGAATGGAGTTGAAGCGACGCTTGATATGCCTGGTCTTCTTGTGAAACCTGGGCTCCTTGGAAAGGGCAATAGCTCTAGTGTTGTCACAGAAGAGAATCATCGGGCCCGACGCATTGGGAATAACTCCTAGGTCGGTAATGAACTCCTTCATCCAGATTGCTTCATGTGCTGCCTCCGAGGCTGCCATGTACTCCGCTTCACATGTAGATCCTGCCACGACGCTTTGCTTGCAACTGTACGAGCTGACTGCCCCTCCATTCAAAATATACACGTATCCGGTTTGTGACTTGGAGTCATCCATATCTGTGTCGAAGCTAGCATCGACGTAACCCTTTACGACGAGCTCTTCGTCACCTCCATAAATGAGAAACATATCCTTAGTCCTTTTCAGGTACTTCAGGATATTCTTGACCGCTGTCCAGTGTTCCATGCCGGGATTACTTTGGTACCTTCCTACCAAACTTACGGCAAGGTTCACATCAGGTGTGGTACACAGCATGGCATACATAATAGACCCTATGGCCGAGGCATAGGGGATGACACCCATCTTTTCTCTATCTTTTGCCGTGGTCGGGCATTGAGCCGTGCTCAATCTCGCACCTTGCAACACAGGCAAGAACCCCTTCTTGGACGGATCCATATTGAACTTCTTCAATATCTTGTCAAGGTATATGCTTTGTGAAAGACCTATGAGGCGTCTCGATCTATCTCTATAGATCTTGATGCCAAATATGTAAGGTCTTTGATCATCTCATCAAAGCGAATGCCAACTCCGAGATGCTTGCACGAGCCCATAGATTGAGCGCTGGAGCTTGCATACCTTGTCAGCATTCTGAGGATCGACAAAACCTTCCGGCTGCATCATATACAATTCTTCCTTAAGGAAACCATTAAGGAATGCCGTTTTGACGTCCATTTGCCATATCTCATAATCATAGAATGCGGCAATTGCTAACATGATTCGGACAGACTTCAGCTTGGCTACGGGTGAGAAGGTCTCATCGTAGTCAACCCCTTGAACTTGTCGATAACCCTTAGCGACAAGCCGAGCTTTATAGATGGTCACATTGCCATCCGCGTCCGTCTTCTTCTTAAAAATCCATTTATTTTCTATGGCTCGCCGATCATCGGGCAAGTCAGTCAAAGTCCATACTTCGCTTTCATACATGGCTCCTATCTCGGATTTCATGGCTTCTAGCCATTTGTTGGAATCCGGGCCCGCCATTGTTTCTTCATAGTTCAAGGTTCACCATTGTCTAACAACATGATTTCCGGGACAGGGTTGTCGCACCACTGCAGTGCGGAACGTGTCCTTGTGGACTCTGACGCTCAAGAGTAACTTGATCCAAGTTCCTTGATCATCATCATTAACTTCCTCTCTAGTCGGTGCAGGCACTACAGAAACATTTTCTTGAGTTGCGCTACTTTCCGGTTCAAGAGGCAGTACTTCATCAAGTTCTACTTTAATCCCACTTACTTCTTTTGAGAGAAACTCTTTCTCTAGAAAGGATCCATTCTTGGCAACAAAGATCTTGCCTTCGGATCTGAGGTAGAAGGTATACCCAATAGTTTCTTAGGGTATCCTATGAAGACGCATTTTTTCGATTTGGGTTCGAGCTTTTCAGGTTGAAGTTTCTTGACATAAGCATCGCATCCCCAAACTTTCAGAAACGACAGCTTAGGTTTCTTCCCAAACCATAATTCATACGGTGTCGTCTCAACGGATTTCGACGGAGCCCTATTTAAAGTGAATGCGGCAGTCTCTAAAGCATAACCCCAAAATGATAGCGGTAGGTCGGTAAGAGACATCATAGATTGCACCATGTCCAACAGAGTACGATTACGATGTTCGGACACACCATTAAGCTGAGGTGTTCCAGGCAGCGTGATTTGTGAAACAATTCCACATTTCCTTAAGTGCGTGCTAAATTCGTGACTCAAATATTTCCCTCCACGATCTAATCGTAAGACCTTCATTTTCCTGTCACGTTGATTCTCAACCTCACTTAGAAATTCCTTGAACTTTTCAAAGGTCTCAGACTTGTGTTTCATTAAGTAGACATACCCATATCTACTTAAGTCATCAGTGAGGGTGAGGACATAACGATAACCACCGTGAGCGTCAACACTCATTGGACCGCACACATCAGTATGTATGATTTCCAATAAGTTGGTTGCTCGCTCCATTGTTCCGGAGAACGAAGTCTTGGTCATTTTGCCCATGAGGCATGGTTCGCACGTGTCAACTGATTCATAATCAAGAGACTCCAAAAGTACATATGCATGGATTTTCTTCATGCGTTTGACACTAATGTGACCAAGGCGGCAGTGCCACAAGTATGTGGGACTATCATTATCAACCTTACATCTTTTGGCATTCACACTATGAATATGTGTAACATCATGTTCGAGATTCAATAAGAATAAAACATTGACCAGCGGGGCATGACCATAAAACATATCTCTCATATAAATAGAACAACCATTATTCTCAGATTTAAATGAGTAACCATATCGCATTAAACGAGATCCAGATACAATGTTCATGCTCAAAGTTGGCACTAAATAACAATTATTGAGGTTTAAAACTAATCCCATAGGTAAATGTAGAGGTAGTGTGCCGACGGTGATCACATCGACCTTGGAAGCATTCCCGACGCGCATCGTCACCTCGTCCTTCGCCAGTCTCCGCTTATTCCGCAGCTCCTGTTTTGAGTTACAAATATGAGAAACCGCACTGGTATCAAATACCCAGGAGCTACTACGAGTGCTGGTAAGGTACACATCAATAACATCTATATCATATATATACCTTTGGTATTGCCGGCCTTCTTACCCGCTAAGTACTTGGAGCAGTTCCGCTTCTAGTGACAGTTTCCCTTGCAATAAAAGCACTCAGTCTCAGGCTTGGGTCCATGCTTTGGCTTCTTCCCGGCAACTGGCTTACCCGGCGCGGCAACTCCCTTGCCGTCCTTCTTGAAGTTCTTCTTACCCTTGCCTTTCTTGAAACTAGTGGTTTTATTGACCATCAACACTTGATGTTCCTTGTTGATCTCCACCTCCGCTGATTTCAGCATTGAATATACCTCAGGAATGGTTTTCTCCATCCCCTGCATAATTGAAATTCATCACGAAGCTCTTGTAGCTAGGTGGGAGCGACTGAAGGATTATGTCAACGACCGCGTCATCCGGGAGATTAACTCCCAGCTGAGACAAGCGGTTGTGCAACCCAGACATTTTGAGTATGTGCTCGCTGATGGAACTATTCTCCTCCATCTTACTCCCTCCGTTCGGAATTACTTGTCATAGAAATGGATGTATTAGACGTATTTTAGTTTTAGATACATCCATTTCCAAGACAAGTAATTCCGAACAGAGGGAGTACAACTGTAGAACTTGTCGGAGACTTCATATCTCTCGACCCGGGCATGAGCTTGGAAAACCATTTTCAGCTCTTGGAACATCTCATATGCTATGTGTTGCTCAAAAAGCTTTTGGAGCCCCGGTTCTAAGCTATAAAGCATGCCACACTGAACTAGGGAGTAATCATTACTATGTGACTGCCAGGCGTTCATAACGTCTTGAGTTGCTGGGAAAATGGGTGCTTCACCTAGCGGTGCTTCAAGGACATTTGCTTTCTTGGCAGCTATGAGGATGATCCTCAAGTTACGGACCCAGTCCGTATAGTTGCTACCATCGTCTTTCAGCTTGGTTTTCTCTAGGAACGCTTTGAAGTTGAGGGCAACATTAGCATGTGCCACTTGATCTACAAGACATATTGTAAAGATATTTAGACTATGTTCATGATAATTAAGTTCATTTAATCAAATTATTTAATGAACCCCCACTCAGACAGACATCCCTCTAGTCATCTAAGTGATACATGATCCGAATCGACTAGGCCGTGTCCGATCATCACGTGAGACGGACTAGTCATCAACGGTGAACATTTCCATGTTGATCGTATCTTTTATACGACTCATGTTCGACCTTTCGGTCTTCCATGTTCCGAGGCCATGTCTGTACATGCTAGGCTCGTCAAGTCAACCTAAGTGTTTTGCATGTGTAAATCTGGCTTACTCCTGTTGTATTCGAACGTTAGAATCTATCACACCCGATCATCACGTGGTGCTTCGAAACAACGAACCTTCGCAATGGTGCACAATTAGGGGGAACACTTTCTTGAAATTTTAACGAGGGATCATCTTATTTAAGCTACCGTCGTTCTAAGCAAATAACATGTAAAAACATGATAAACATCACATGCAATCAAATAGTGACATGATATGGCCAATATCATTTTGCTCCTTTTGATCTCCATCTTCGGGGCGCCATGATCATCATCGTCACCGGCATGACACCATGATCTCCATCATCATGATCTCCATCATCGTGTCTTCATGAAGTTGTCTCGCCAACTATTACTTCTACTACTATGGCTAACGGTTAGCAATAAAGTAAAGTAATTACATGTCGTTTTCATTGACATGTAGGTCATACAAAAAATTAAGACAACTCCTATGGCTCCTGCGGGTTGTCATACTCATCGACATGCAAGTCGTGATTCCTATTACAAGAACATGATCAGTCTCATACATCACATATATCATTCATCACATCCTTTTGGCCATATCACATCACACATCATATGCTGCAAGAACAAGTTAGACGTCCTCTAATTGTTGTTGCAAGTTTTTACGTGGCTGCTATAGGTTTCTAGTAAGAACGTTTCTTACCTACGCCAAAACCACAACATGATATGCCAATTTCTATTTACCCTTCATAAGGACCCTTTTCATCGAATCCGATCCGACTAAAGTGGGAGAGACAGACACCCGCTAGCCACCTTATGCAACTAGTGCATGTCAGTCGGTGGAACCTGTCTCACGTAAGCGTACGTGTAAGGTCGGTCCGGGCCACTTCATCCCATGATGCCGCCGAATCAAGATAAGACTAGTAACGGCAAGTAAATTGACAAAATCGACGCCCACAACAACTTGTGTTCTACTCGTGCATAGAAACTACGCATAGACCTAGCTCTGATACCACTGTTGGGGATCGTTGCAGAAATTAAAAAATTTCTAAGCATCACCAAGATCAATCTATGGAGAGACTAGCAATGAGAGAGAGGGGAGTGCATCTTCATACCCTTGAAGATCGTGATGCGGAAGCGTTACAAGAACGCGGATGAAGGAGTCGTACTCGTAGGGATTCAGATCGCGGTTGATTCCGATCTAAGCGCCGAACAACGGCACCTCCGCCTTCAACACACGTGCAGCCTGGTGACGTCTCCCACGCCTTGATCCAGCAAGGAGAGAGGGAGAGATTGGGGAAGACAACTCCAGCAGCATCACGACAGTGTGGTGGTGTTGGAGCAGCGTGGTACCCCGGCAGGGCTTCGCCAAGCACCGCGGAAGGAGGAGGAGGTGTTGGAGAGGGGGAGGGCTGCGCCTTGGATGTGGTGCGGTTGCCCACCCTCCACCCCTCTATTTATAGGGCGAAGGGGGAAGGGGGCCGGCCCCTCTAGATGAGATCTAGAGGGGGGGCGACCAAGGGGAGGGGGCTTGCCCCCCAAGCCAAGGGAGGCGCCCCCTTTAGGGTTATCCCCCCCCCCCCAACCCTAGGCGCATGGGCCCTAGGGGAGGATGGTGCCCAGCCCACTTAGGGGCTGGTTCCCTTCCACATACAACCCATAGGGCCCTCCGGGGCAGGTGGACCCTCCCGATGGACCCCGGAACCCCTTCGGTGGTCCCGGTACAATACCGGCAAACCCCCGAATACTTCCGGTGACCGTATGATGACTTCCCATATATAAATCTTCACCTCCGGACCATTCCGGAACTCCTCGTGACGTCCGGGATTTTATCCGGAACTCCGAACAACATTCGGTAACCATGTACAAACTTTCCCTATAACCCTAGCGTCATCGAACCTTAAGTGTGTAGACCCTACGGGTTCGGGAGGAATGTAGACATGACCGAGACATCTCTCCAGCCAATAACCAATAGCGGGATCTGGATACTCATGTTGGCTCCCACATGTTCCACAATGATCTCATCGGATAAACCACGATGTCGGGGATTCAATCAATCCCGTACACAATTCCCTTTGTCTACCGGTATGATACTTGCCCGAGATTCGATCGTCGGTATTCCTATACCTTGTTCAATCTCGTTACCGGCAAGTCTCTTTACTCGTCCATAACACATCATCCCGTGATCAACTCCTTGATCACATTGAGCTCATTATGATGATGTCCTACCGAGTGGGCCCAGAGATACCTCTCCGTCACACGGAGTGACAAATCCCAGTCTCGATTCATGCCAACCCAACAGACACTTTAGGAGATACCCGTAGTGCACCTTTATAGCCACCCAGTTACGTTGTGACGTTTGGCACACCCAAAGCATTCTTACGGTATCCGGGAGTTGCACAATCTCATGGTCTAAGGAAATGATACTTGACATCAGAAAAGCTTTAGCAGACGAACTACACGATCTTGTGCTATGCTTAGGATTGGGTCTTGTCCATCACATCATTCTCCTAATGATGTGATCCCGTTATCAATGACATCCAATGTCCATGGTCAGGAAACCGTAACCATCTATTGATCAACGAGCTAGTCAACTAGAGGCTCACTAGGGACATGTTGTGGTCTATGTATTCACACATGTATTACGATTTCCGGATAACACAATTATAGCATGAACAATAGACAATTATCATGAACAAGGAAATAGAATAATAACCATTTTATTATTGCCTCTAGGGCATATTTCCAACAGTAGCTTCAAGCCGCATCAGCAATCATGTTGTATTCTTGCCTGATGTTGATATGTCCTTTGAAGCCATCTACCCTGAGCCTGCCAAGAAGCCACTCCATCTTCAAAATGCAGAATTCCAAAGCTTCACACAACAAATTGAAGGCATACATGTGCCAAATTCCGCTACACCTGCTTATCCTTTGGCTGACAACTTGCATCTGCCGCACCGTGCCAATACTGAAGCCACTGCCAGCACAATTTCTCAAAGGCCTCAGAAGCATCCCCGTGTCCTCAACGACCGTGAGCTTCTGGTATCTTTGCATCAAAAGCAGGATAGGCATCATGACTGGCTGAAGCGCCAAATGCAGAGTCTCTTGGTTGATGTAAATTGCATTCGCAATTTGGCCACTAAGAACTCATTCGTCGTGCATGAAGCTTGTCGGCGGTCCTGGAAGAGCCTCACATTGCTCTGCTCTGAAGATGATCTTTGTGAGAATGGCTTCACAGAGAAATTCAAGTTTGATTCTAGGCCTCCACAATCAGCAAGCTGGCGTCAAACCCCTTCAATTGAAGATTATGAACATTCATCTTCGGCTGCAACTGTTGTTGCGAGAGTCGTCGATGAAGAAGATGACGCCACTTCACCAACGATGGCTTCACTGCATCTCGACCCTGCACCAGGCCCATCTGCACTGCCCAGCTCCAACGTCGACCCTGCACCAACATCTTCTCCAACTGGGAACGAGTAGATCCTCTATGTCTTCAAACCTTTTTGGTACTTATTGACAAAAGGGGGAGAAGCATATGAGGTTGATAGTCTTCAAGCGGGTCCATATGGGGTGGTTGCATTATTTTTGCTAAGTTCTTACAACTCTCATTTTGAAACTATTTGGCTCTTGAGTTGTAACACTTAAACTTGATGGTCGTCTGCTACTCTTGCTGCTACTTTGTGATGTGATGATAAATTCCGCATGAAGTCATTCTGCAGACGGCCATTTCTCATTATGCATGTCATTATCTTCGCTATTCTTATATATGCATGATGAATTGTCTTCGTAAGTTAAAGAGGATCTCCACAAAGTAAACCTGCCATGTGCATTTGCATTCAAAAGCAAACTACTTATATGCACATCTTCAGGGGGAGCCTTTTGCAACTTATGAAGACAATAACTTTGATCTTTAACTTTCACATACTTTTATCCTTGTTGAAAACTTCAATCAGTTTGTCATCAATCACCAAAAAGGGGGAGATTGTAAGTGCATCTAGTGCCACCCATGGTTGGTTTTGGAGTATTGATGACAAACTTGGTTGAGGGACTAGTGTGTTTGTGAGAATTGCAGGATAACACATGTAGTAGTCCCTTATTGATTCGGTTTACCTACCAGAGATGACCCTTAAAATGTGTGAAGACATTGAAGACAATTGTGGTTTATGAAGACAGTCGTGATGAAGATTATGACATGTGAAGACACTCACTTCAAGACTATGGAGTGTGAAGACATAGTTGTTTCATAGTTTCCTTTTCTTCTTTATTGAGTCATAGGAACCATCGTACTATTAAGTGGGGTCCAAGTGAACAAAGTCAGAGTGACTAATGTGATGCTCAACCAAAATCCTATGTCTTTGAGCGAATACAATGAGAGCAAACCTTATCCAGAGCTGGATGAGTCTGCTTTACTTGTAGCCCAAGTCAAGCTGCCGCGTGTGTTTGAAATCCGACCGTTGGACACATGTCGGTTCCTTAGTGACCCAGGGTCATTTCGGACATATCATGTCGGGTTGCCTCCTGGCTATAAATAGCCCACCCCTTGCACCATAAATTGGTGGCTGCTTAGAGTTAGTGCACGGCTTTTGTCGTTTGAGAGCAACCCACCTCCGAAGCCTTTGATAGAGAGATCCTTGTGAGGACAAAGCCCAAAACACCCTAAGCCAAAGAGTGTTACGCATCACTGAAGTCTTTCTGTCTGCGTGATCTGAAGACTTGTTACACTTGAGGACTATGAATCCTCCAGCCGGTTAAGCGTCGCGTTCTGAGCATCCCAGAGCCATTGTGGATCGCCGATGAACGAAGTCTGTGAAGGTTTGGAAGTCTACCTTGAAGACTTACCAGAGTGATTGGGCGAGGACTGGGTGTCCTTAGATCAAGGGGAATAAGGTGAAGACGCGGTCTTCTGAGTTCAATCTCAGCCTCCCTAACGAGACGTACAGTTGTCACAGCAACTGGAACTGGTCTACCAAATCCTTGTCTTCACCAAGCAACTGGTTCTATCCCCAACTTTCCTTTATTTTTCAGTTTGTCTTCGTGAATTCATTGCTTGCCTGTCTGATCTGATTGACTTCACTGTGTGAAGACTATTACCTGTTTGGCTTCATACTGTCTTCCATTCTGATCCATACTACCTAGCTGCTGATAGTCTTCGTACTTTCACTACATTGCTTACTTGACTATGGCTTGTCTAGTGTAGTCTATCTTCCGCTGCATATAAATAGGTTCATTTCATCTCCTTGTCTTCAAAGACCTCGTGTTTTGAAGACTTCCATAAAAATCACCTATTCACCCCCCCCCCCTTCTAGTCGATACCTAGCACTTTTAGGCACCGAGATGGGATCACATGCTCATTTAGCCTAGTATGTAGGGTTGGCCTTCACGCCATCCAGAATAGAGCTCGTATCATGTCCAAAAATAATAACATAACTCGTATAATATATAATTACAAGTTGTTCATTAGTGAAAGACATACATCAGTACGATACTTTGTACTCATAAACACACAATGTGTAGGACCTTGAAGTATGTCTAGAGGGGGGGTGATTAGACTACTTGACTAATTAAAAGCTATGCCTTTTCCCAATTTTATAGTTTGGCAGATTTTAGCTATATTAGGACAAGTCAAGCAATCATCACACAATTCAAGCAAGCATGCAAAGAGTATATAGGCAACGGAAATTAAAGCATGCAACTTGCAAGAAAGTAAGGGGGAAGGGTTTGGAGGATTCAAACGCAATTGGAGACACGGATGTTTTTGGCGTGGTTCCGATAGGTGGTGCTATAGTACCTCCATGTTGATGGAGACTTCAACCCACGAAGGGTAACGGTTGCGCGAGTCCACGGAGGGCTCCACCCACGAAGGGTCCACGAAGAAGAAACCTTGTCTATCCCACCATGGCCGCCGCCCACGAAGGACTTGCCTCACAAGCGGTAGATCTCCACGAAGTAGGCGATCTCCTTGCCCTTACAAACTCCTTGGTTCAACTCCACAATCTTGTCGGAGACTCCCAAGTGACACCTAGCCAATCTAGGAGACACCACTCTCCAAGAAGTAACAAATGGTGTGTTGATAATGAACTCCTTGCTCTTGTGGTTCAAATGATAGTCTCCCCAACACTCAACTCTCTCTCATAGGATTTGGATCTGGTGGAAAGAGGGTTTGAGTGGAAAGCAAGTTGGGGAAGGCTAGAGATCAAGATTCATATGGTAGGAATGGAATATCTTGGCCTCAACACATGAGTAGGTAGTTCTCTCTCAGAAATGGTAAGTTGAAAGTGTAGGTTCGTTCTAATGGCTCTCTCCACAAATGAAGAGGAGGTGGAGGGGTATATATAGCCTCCACACAATTTACCAAACTCAGTGGGACCAAATAGTTAAACTCGATCGGACCGACTTAGTAAACCTAGTGACCGTTAGTGATTTTCGGTGGGACTGACATGCATCTCGGTGAGACCGATATGGTTAGGGTTAGGGCATAACGTAATCTCGGTGAGACCGATTACACAAACTCGGTGAGACCGATTTTGGTAATTAGCTAACCAGAAAGTTGGTCAAGTAAACTCGGTGGGACCGATTTGCTCTTTTCGGTGAGACCGAAATGTTACAAAAAGGAAACAGAGAGTTTACATTGCAGTCTTGGTGGGACCGATCGCTCACTTCGGTTAGACCGAAATGTTACGGAGGGAAACAGAGAGATTGCAACCCCATCTCGGTGAGACCGAGATCCCTATCGGTAAGACCGATTTGCTTAGGGTTTGTGGCAGTGGCTATGACTTTTGGAATCGGTGGCGCCGGATAGAAAGAATCGTTGTGACCGATTTTGGCTTTAGGTTTAGGTAATTTGTGGATGTGGGAAAGTAGTTGAGGGTTTTGGAGCATATCACTAAGCACATGAAGCAAAAGGCTCATTAAGCAACACCTCATCCCTTCTTGATAGTATTGGCTTTTCCTATAGACTCAATGTGATCTTGGATCACTAAAATGTAAAATGAAGAGTCTTGAGCGTTTGAGCTTGAGCCAATCCTTTGTCCTTAGTATTTTGAGGGATCCACTTTCATCATCCATGCCATCCATTCATTGAGCTTTCCTGAAATAATAGTCTTGGAATAGTATTAGCTCAATGAGTTATATGTTGTTATGAATTACCAAAACCACCTAGGGATAGTTGCACTTTCAATCTCCCCCTTTTTGGTAATTGATGACAACATATAGATCAAAGCTTCGACAAATGATAATAAAATTTAAATAACATCGTCGCTTTGAGAAGTATGTGATAAGCAAGAGCTCCTCCTAAATTTGTGCATAGTTTTAGATTTGCTTTGGACTGCAAATGCACAATGAATTTGGCTCATGGGTTACTCTTCCATGTCACATACATCTTGGTGGAGCGCTCAAAATAGTAAACAATGAATACATGCACTCATCACCAAGCATAGTGAGTGATCACATAAGATAGATAGGATAATATCAAGCATGCATAAGTGTAGCTTATGATCAAACACATGATCATCAATGTCTCACAAGCATAGTATCTCAACCAGAAGCAAACAAAGATTGAAAAACCACCAAATAAAGCAAGAGAGAACAAAACCAACACTCTCTCTCTCTCTCGAAGCCTATGATCTATACATTTTTCTCCCCCTTTGGCAACAAGTTACCAAAAAGTTCATAGAAAATGCATAGTGCTAGATCGACTCTCGGGCTTGATCTTCAGGTGGTGGAGTCCGGATAACGCCAAGGACGAAAGCTTCAGTTGAAGTAGATGGAGCTGGAGCTGATGTAGGTGCTGGAGATGATGGCACTGAGGCTGTAGCTGGTGCAGACGAAGTTGCTCTTGTGTCAGAAACTGGCACAGCAGATGACCTCTGGGCTCTAGGCACTCTGGCAAAAGCATTGGTTGTTGTTTTGCCCTTCCTCTCATGCATGTCATCTTGTAGTTCCTCCACTGCAGACTGAATCTCAGTTACTTTCACATCTAAGTTATAGAAGTTTTGTTCTATGATTCTCTCCAGGCTCTCCTGGTTTTGAGTAAGGGTGGCCAATCCCTTCTCTATCCTCAGGGTTGATGCTATCAAGTATACGAGCTGCTCCTGCTTGTTCTTCAAGAAATATTCAGATGCCTCCTCTTGAGTTGGCATCTTGGCAGCCTTCTCCCTCTTTGCCTTCTCCTTCTTCTCCTGAGCTTGAACTGACGATGGATCATTCTCATTCATGACAACCTCATTGTCCTCAAAGTCTGGATAAAGTGGAAAGTGTTCCTTATCCAACTGATATTTTCCTGTGCCCATCTTTGAGTTTATCAATTCTTGAATCTGAGGTGCATATCCACAGCTCCTCTTCTGATCTGCTGCAGTCCTCTTGATAGTTTCAATGATCAGGCTCATGACTTTGAACTTCTGTGGCACATCAAACACATGCAACATGTTGATGGCATGCCCTCTGATCATGTTATGGTCACCAGACTTGGGCAATAAAGTGTGCCTCATAATCCAATTTATGGTTGGCAACCCTGACAGCAGAAAGTGAACTGATCCAAACTTGTGAGTTGCTAATGCCTTGTCTGGAATTTCCTTGTACATGTGAGCCATTGAATTGGGATCCATTTTCTTCTTTGCATAAATGTCCAGATCATCCTCATTCTCCTCTGGGGCATTTATCAGACTTGCCCATTCTTCAACAGTTGACTGGTACCTTGTACCTTCAGACATCCAAACAATTCTTCCATCTGGGTAAAAATGTGTTGTGGAGTAGAACTGCATGATAAGTTCATCATTCCAATTTGTGAGCTTTTGCCCAACAAAATCTGCAACTCCACAAGCAATAAAACTGTCTTGCACTCCAGGATAGTGTTGTTCATTCTCCATCATGTAGGTGCAGTCGACCCACCTCATATCACAAACTTTAGGTTTCTTGTCCAACAAGATTGTCTCATAGAAGTCCTGTTGTTCCTTTGTATGGAACCTGTAATCAACAGCAGTTCTTCTCCTTGTGGCATATGGATCTGTCATCCTCCATTTCCTCAATCCTGAGTCCTTCCTAATTCTCAAGTCCTCAGCCACAGGATGGGCATCATTGTGGTCTGGTATCTTTGGCTTGAGCTTTCTTAGAACCTGTCCTTCTTCATCTTCTTCATCAACCTCAGGCACTAGGGCCTTGTTCTTCTCAGCAGCTGGAATACTCCTGGTATTCCTCTTTGGTGCAGACTTGGCCATGGGGGCAGCTTTGGGTGCTTCCTTGGGCTTAGATGTTGCAGCCCCTGATCTAATAGCATCACCCATAAGCTTTGGTGCCTTTGGTGCTGGTGCAGCAGGTTCTTCCTCTTCCATCATGGAAGGCTTCCCAATAACTCTGGACATGGTCATCTTGACCCTTTCCTTCCTCTTCTTGCTTTCAGCAGCTGGCTCTTTGGGATCAGGATTTTTAGGCAGTTGAGTTGATGTTCTGGCCTTGGACATTGGTTGTCTTCTTGCAGGCCTTTTGATCTTCATGACCCTTTCCTTCTTGAGCACCTCTTTCTTGGAAGTAGCCTCATCTTCCTTAGCTTTGTAATCTTCATCCTCTGAATCTGAAGTTCTTTTCCTCCTTTGCCTAGTAGCAGCTTTAGGCAAATTGCTAGGAGTACTTCTGCTCCCTTCATCTGAAGTTGAGGGGCTAGTGCCCTCACTCAAGTTCATCTGCTCTTTCGATTGCTCGCTGTCACTTTGATCGGACATCTTGCAAAAGCTGATCGCTGACCACGTGAAGAGTTATAGATGAGATAGAAAAGATGAGCATCACAAAATGCAAAGGTTTTTGCAAAGAATGACTCAAAGTTCAGTCTTAGTTTTCCACGAAGCATTTCGGATCCACCGATTTTCAAACTCGATGATACCGAAGCAGTTTTGGAACCTAAACTGAAGATCTCAGTTGGACCGAGTTTCAGTTCGGTGGTACCGACACTGCTAGGGTTTCAAAGAGTCCTCAAATCGGTTGCACCGATTAGTAATTCTCGGTCAGACCGAGAGTCACTAGTGCAATGGCATAAGCCAAATCGGTGAGACCGAGTTTCTCAACTCGGTGGGTCCGAGATGGTTTCGGCGGAAACCTAACCCTAAAAATTTGAATCACATCTAATCTATGAACTACTTTGGCTGGATAGAAGAGTTGCAATCGTGGCAAGATTCAATATGAAAACAATGTGCCAGGAATCAGACGTGGATAGCACAAAGTTTAAGTCCATACCCTAACTTGGCGGTGGACTTGCTACGGCGGCAACGGCGGGGACGAAATCCGTTGACGGCGGCGAAGACCAGCAACAGGAGGCTGCTGGTGACGAGGAGACGATCCGGATACCACGATGGCAGAGCGAGCTGTTGCGCGGGCGAAGGGTTTCAGAGAAATTTCCAAAAAAAAATCCCGTGTCTATATATAGCCCGACCCTGTCGGTGTGACCGAGTGGAACAACTCGGTGGCACCGAGATGCATAACTGTGTTCAATTACAGCAAATCGGTGAGACCGAAAAGTTCAAATCGGTTGCACCGAGATTGAAAACTCAGATCAACTTGATGATCTCGGTAGGACCGAAATGGAAGGATCGGTCAGACCGAGAATCATTAAGAGGTTTTGGAAGTTTAAGTCTATGACGAATCGGGGACCCGAGTGCTCCTCACACAGAGTGGTTCGAATCTGACTTGATCAAATTTTGTGATGTAGCATGAATAGAGTTTGAGAAGATAAAAGCATAGATAGCTAAAGAAGGTTCTTAGGCATTCTTGTCCATCCACTTGGCCAAAAGAAGAAAGAACCAAACAAACAAAACTACAAGTGGATGTCCTTGAATGAGTGAAATATGCACCAACATGCTCACACAATAAGATGGCAATTGAAATATGTGGCAAAGCATGCACAACCAATTCTAGCATCTATCAAGCAATTGGCGATGACTAGGTCATCTATATATGAGTATATTGACTTAGGAGTCAAATGAGAACATTTGATCATAGGTCATACTCATCGTTTAAGCTCAAGTGAGGTTACCACTTTTACATAATGCATTAATGTGTTCACACCATTAGAGTTGCTTTGACTCAATTCTTAGAGTTAAGCTCCCCCTAGATGTGAGATCCCCCCTTAGAGGGATGAACTAACCTTGGGTTTTGTCGATGATGACTTCATGTAGGTGTTGAAGATGTAGATGCTCAATGTTGATGTAGATCTTTTGGAGCAATCCTTTGGAGTGAGTTGCACTTTCAACTTGCCTACATGGGTTAGTCCCACAAGGAACAAACAAGAATATCCATAGACATAGAGTGATGCACACACAAGATGATGTCCATGAAAACATTAGGTTACCTTGTCCCTTGCCTTACCAACATGAGGGTTTGTGACTCCTTGAACTAGTGCAAGATGTGAAAGTTGATTGCACTTGTTCTCGCCAAAATGATATGAGTGAAGAATGTTGGCGGAGTCACCCTCAAGAACTCTCTAGTTCTTCTTCTTCGGGATCCACATCATCTTGATGGTAATCCTTGGAGTTGTAGTTGTACTTGATGAAGTAGAACTTGACGTAGTCTTGGGGACCCAACTGAACGAGGCTTTAGGTGCTTCTTCAAATGCATCAATCTCTTCTTGAAGCTTGTCCTTGCCTTTGTTCTTGTGGTCTTGTGGTGGAAGATCATCTTGAGCTTGTGTCCCCTTGAAGGAAGTAGGATCATACTTCTCTTGTTGAGGAACAAACTTTGTCTTGGGATATTGATCTTCTTCCCACTCAACTCCATTGGCGTTGAACTTTCGTTCAAAACCAACACCTTGATTCTTCCGGTGCCTTCCTTGCTTGCGTACAATTTCCTCAATTGCTTACTCCGCAAGGCTCTTGTAAACACCTTTCTCTATAATTCCCTTCAATAAACTATTTTCTTGCTCAAGTGTAACTTGGCTAAGAGAATCATTGGTGGAATCAAGAGAACTACTAGAAGCAACAACATTGGATTTGACATTATTATTGTTACTACTAGAGGAAGTATCTTTCTTGTACTTGTTACTAGACTTGACTTGAGGCATGTAAGTAGATAAGAGTAAACGCTTGGCAATGTAAGAAGAACTTTTCTTGCGGAGATTATCATTGATTGCCTTTAAGAACTCATGCTCTTGCTCAAGATTGAGCTTTTCAAAGTGTAACTTCTCATGAGCCCTTAAAAGTTCTCGATGATCTTCGAAGATAGTTTCATGAGCCAACTTAAGAGTGTTTAGTTCTTTAGTTAGAAGCTCAATTTTCTCCTTATCATTGTCATTCGTTTGATTAGCATGATTAATTGACGTTTCATCATAGTATTCATCACTAGAGTTGTCAACAAGTAAATCATCATCCACAAGCAAGTCATCTTCATCACTATTAAAATCAACATACTCGGGATGTGTTACCTTTGGACCTTTGGCCATGAAGCATCTTCCAATTCCTTCATTTGGTGAATCAAATATGTCATAGGAGTTGGCTGACACAAGTGCTAGGCCGGCAACACCTTCATCTTGAGTATATTCGGAGTCGGAGTGATAGCTTCTCTCGGAGTGATGGTCGGAGTCGGAGCCGGATACCCATTCACCAACATGAGCTTGATGTCTTCGTTTTGTGTAGCTCCTTGATGACTTGTCCTTCCTTTCCGAATCCTTGCTTCTCCGTGAGGGTTTTCGTTCATAACGATCATCTCTACTCCTCTCTCTTGGTGGTGATTCTTCTCTTTTGCTCCTTCTTTTTGGAGAATCTTCTCTTCTTTTGTAGGGTGCCGTACACTCATTGGAGTAGTGTCTGGGTCTCCCACAATTGTAGCAATTGCGCTCTCGACTAGAAGATCTCTTGTCATTGTAAGACCTTGACTTGGAGCTTCTTTCTTTGCTTCTACTTTTGTAGAATTTGTTGAAGTTCTTCACCATTAAGCTCAATTCTTCATTGAAGGTTGGTTTCTCACTTGATGATGTGGGGGCTTCACTTGAGGCTTTGTAAGCACCACTTGACTTGTTGTGAAGTTCCTCCTTGTCCTTGAGTGACATCTCATGAGCAACAATCCTTCCAATGACTTCCGTTGGCTTGAGATCTTTGTAGTTTGGCATCATTTGGATCAATGTGCACACGGTATCATACTTTCCATCCAATGCTCTTAGGATTTTCTTGATGATGAATTTGTCGGTCATCTCTTGGTCCCTAAGCCGGCAATCTCATTTGTGATAAGAGCAAGCCTAGAGTACATTTCAGCGACACCTTCACCATCCTTCATTTTGAACTTGTCAAGTTGACTTTGGAGCACATCCAACTTGGATTCCTTGATGACTCGGTACCTTCGTGCATATCAATCAAAGTATCCCAAATTTCCTTTGCATTCTCAAGACGGCTGATTTTGTTGAATTCTTCGGGGCACAATCCGCTGAAGATGATGTCACATGCTTGAGCGCTGTATTGTAGCATCTTCAATTCTTCCGCATTAGCTTCACGGTTCGGTTCTCTCCCATCGAAGAATTCACCTTGCAAGCCAATACAAATAATTGCCCAAACGGCGGGGTTATGTCCAAGAATATGCATTTTCATCTTATATCTCCAACTAGCAAAATTAGTACCATCAAAGTAAGGACCTCTACGGTGATAATTTCCCTCGCTAGACGCCATACTCTCCTAGGTTGTGAAACCAAGGCTATGACCACCAAAAGCTATGGAAATCAAAGCAAATGGAGACCAAAGCTCTGATACCACTTGTAGGACCTTGAAGTATGTCTAGAGGGGGGGTGATTAGACTACTTGACTAATTAAAAGCTATGCCTTTTCCCAATTTTATAGTTTGGCAGATTTTAGCTATATTAGGACAAGTCAAGCAATCATCACACAATTCAAGCAAGCATGCAAAGAGTATATAGGCAGCGGAAATTAAAGTATGCAACTTGCAAGAAAGTAAGGGGAGGGGTTTGGAGGATTCAAACGCAATTGGAGACACGGATGTTTTTGGCGTGGTTCCGATAGGTGGTGCTATCGTACCTCCACGTTGATGGAGACTTCAACCCACGAAGGGTAGCAGTTGCTTGTGAGTCCACGGAGGGCTCCACCCACGAAGGGTCCACGAAGAAGCAACCTTGTCTATCCCACCATGGCCGTCGCCCACGAAGGACTTGCCTCACTAGCGGTGGATCTTCACGAAGTAGGCGATCTCCTTGCCCTTACAAACTCCTTGGTTCAACTCCACAATCTTGTCGGAGGCTCCCAAGTGACACCTAGACAATCTGGGAGACACCACTCTCCAAGAAGTAACAAATGGTGTGTTGATAATGAACTCCTTGCTCTTGTGCTTCAAATGATAGTCTCCCCAACACTCAACTCTCTCTCATAGGATTTGGATATGGTGGAAAGAGGGTTTGAGTGGAAAGCAACTTGGGGAAGGCTAGAGATCAAGATTCATATGGTAGGAATGGAATATCTTGGCCTCAACACATGAGTAGGTAGTTCTCTCTCAGAAATGGTAAGTTGAAAGTGTAGGTTCGTTCTAATGGCTCTCTCCACAAATGAAGAGGAGGTGGAGGGGTATATATAGCCTCCACACAATTTACCAAACTCAGTGGGACCAAATAGTTAAACTCGGTCGGACCGACTTAGTAAACCTAGTGACCGTTAATGATTTTCGGTGGGACTGACATGCATCTCGGTGAGACCGATATGGTTAGGGTTAGGGCATAACGTAATCTTGGTGAGACCGATTACACAAACTCGGTGAGACCGATTTTGGTAATTAGCTAACCATAGAGCTGGTCAGGTAAACTCGGTGGGACCGATTTGCTCTTTTCGGTGAGACCGAAATGTTACAAAAAGGAAACAGAGAGTTTACATTCCTGTCTCGGTGGGACCGATCGCTCACTTCGGTTAGACCGAAACATTACGGAGGGAAACAGAGAGATTGCAACCCCATCTCGGTGAGACCAAGATCCCTATCGGTAAGACCGATTTGCTTAGGGTTTGTGGCAGTGGCTATGACTTTTGGAATCGGTGGCGCCGGATAGAAAGAACCGGTGTGACTGATTTTGGCTTTAGGTTTAGGTCATTTGTGGATGTGGGAAAGTAGTTGTGGGTTTTGGAGCATATCACTAAGCAAATGAAGCAAAAGGCTCATTAAGCAACACCTCATCCCTTCTTGATAGTATTGTCTTTTCCTATAGACTCAATATGATCTTGGATCACTAAAATGTAAAATGAAGAGTCTTGAGCTTTTGAGCTTGAGCCAATCCTTTGTCCTTAGTATTTTGAGGGATCCACTTTCATCATCCATGCCATGCCATTCATTGAGCTTTCCTGAAATAATAGTCTTGGAATAGTATTAGCTCAATGAGTTATATGTTGTTATGAATTACCAAAACCACCTAGAGATAGTTTATCGAAATATCGGCTGATATTTTGAACAGTGATCCTAATCGGGGAAAAGGTAACATGCATACATTGGAATCACACTCTTTGCCAATATATATGATGTATACACTTGATTCTGTACAAACATAGGCACATAATTTCCTACATGACAGATAGATTACAACCAAGTTTAATTACAACAGTAGATACTGATATATGTCCATCTCTATATCTGTATATTTACAAAGCACAAGAGCCAAACACCTGCATAGTTTGGAGGTTCAGTCTTCCAACAGTACAAGTTTGGGGCTACATTCTGCTGCTTGGCACATAAATTTTGGGTGAGCCAAGATGCTGCCCTCTTATTGACCAAGACATATTTCCTCTTATTGACCAAGACATATTTGAACAGTGAACTGAACCACTCTAGGCTTAATTTGCTTCTAGCACCTCCCATTCGTCGTCATCGTCGTCATCATCCGAAGATGTGGTATGGTCCTTAGCATGGCTCCTCTGAGGCAGATCATTTCTGTTATCATCGTTCCCCAAAGGCCGGTCTGTGTCAACTGACGCACTCTTACAGTCATCCTTGTCGGAAGAATTAGCTGAGCTGCTAGTTGTCACCAAGGCTGATTTAAGCTTGCTTACACGGGCGTGGATGCTTGATATTTCTCCTCTACAAAAGTAAAACAAGGGCATTCATATTCGGAGGTTGTATCGATAATACAAGAGCTAACTATGGTGGCCAAAGAGCTAGAAGACAGTATGCAGCTCAATTGAAAGCATGGCTTAGTAATCTTCACTAGTTAGGAGTTTTCTCCCTTTTAGCTCTGTTTTTTTTTCTTTACTTTGTTTGACGCTTGTTAATCATATAGTATTGATTTATGTTAACAATATAAAAATTGCAGTGGGGAATTCCTCACTGTTATGCTAAAAAAAATGTCATCTCGCATGCAGCACCAAGCTCAATTTCTACAGGTTCTTGATGCTGAGGCCCCCCAGCTCGACCGGCCTGCAGTCATCGTACCATGCTACTGAGCGGTTGCCACCATTAGCGTCGAGGTGATCAGTTCAGAAGAACTTGCGCAACCACTTATCGATGGCCTTCACCAGCCACTTATTGATGGCCTCGAGCAGCCACTTGGGCATCTCAGTTGCCATCATGGTGTGGATAGAATCGCGGGCAGAATTGTTTTCACCATGACGAGCCACCCTCCTTTGATGAAGATCCCGCTCACCAGCCACAAACTAGTTATCAGTTTTGTCCAGCAAAGGTTGGTAGCCAGCTACCAGATGGAAAGGCAAAGTTGGTAACTAGATTTTTCACTACGAAGAAGACACAAGTCACCCAAGTTTTGAATGAAGAGTTGGGTGGTGGGGGAGTGCACCCACCCTTCTATCGAGATAGGCTCCAAAACAGAAGGATGTACGCGACATAGTATGATAGAGCCTCATTTTATAATTATACACACTAACACTGGTCAAATAAATGCATGTACGAACAAGCAGTAAGCCTATATTACTGGGAGAGTGTAACATACTGCATGACATCAATGATGTGACCCTGGTCCAACAATTGTTCTCTCAGCTGCAACGAGAAAATTTTGAATCCATTAATACAAGGTATGCAAGAAGAGCAACAACCATGTGTGTGTGTGTGTGTGTGTGTGTGTGTGTGTGTGTGTGTGTGTGTGTGTGTGTGTGTGTGTGTGTGTGTGTGTGTGTGTGTGTGTGTGTGTGTGTGTGTGTGTGTGAAAGAAACGTAAAATCTACAAACTAAATTTTGCCTATTACCAAAATGTTCTCTTCGGCTTCCTTTTGGAGCTTTCTTGACTCCTCCATTATGCTCCCCATTGTAGCTTCCTTCTCTTTGCGTACCAATAGAGCTAATTTATCTTCTTGAATAATTTGCTCCATTGCTGTAGCCTCTTCCTCCATCGAAGTTGCTAGACGTGCATCTAGTTGAAATTTAATCTGCGCAATCGTATTGGATGTGAACATAAAACATTACTATCAATTTCTTACTCACAAAATAACAGCATCCTTGTTCAATGTTATTCTGTTGGCACTTCGCTCTTAATTAAGTTTAGCTGTTGTTACCTCCTGAACAGCTGTAAGCGCTTCATTTCTTTGAGCAGCCAATTTGGTAAGCTTAGACTGAAGGTCCTGAGTTAGAGCCACCAACGAACAATTTTCTTCACACACTACTTGAGTTTGCTATTTAGGAATGAATGAATGGTAAGCCTCATTTTCAATACATATGAAGATACCAGAGCGTTAAGAACATGGTACCTTATCATTTGACTCTTTGGAATTCTCAATGAGCTGATTAAAGTGCTCTGCCATGGCAAGAAAATTTTGATGTGCCTTGTCAGCATTTTGTTTTGCTAGTCGAGACTTTTCCTCCTGAAGCTCAACCTCTTTCATTTTCATGATTGTTGATTCATACAAAAAGCTCAATAATTCCTGCAATGAGCTTTATGTGAATTTTCTACAAAATTCATGATCAAATTATTGTGTTCTATATATTTAACCAAATTATCTTATGTATAATACGGAATAATTAAAAATTTATTACAAAATTTGGTACCATAATTTGGCAAGTGTTGGCACGCAAAAACTTGGCTTACCAATGACTAATCTGTAAAATTCAGGCCTTAAACAAAGCAATAAAATTCAACAAACGTTGGCTTGGAACATTAAGCAGGACCCATTTTATTAAGATAATGGAAGCTTTTTAAACCCGGCCTCTGCATCTTAGATGCATGTAGGCACACTTATTACAGAGTTAATTAGATCATCAAGAAAAAATAATCTCGACTAAAAAAGAAGAGGCCAAAACATCCTGGCCAATAACTACCAAGAGATATTATACCCATAAGCAAGACTACTCTATAAACTAAGAAGTCTATCAGTGGCACGCCATCCAAATCGGGACATAAAGCAGGACCCATATGTTTCTCAATTTGTTTCAGTGTATTATCTTAATGCTTTCAAGTGAGAAAAAAGAGAAATTACTGGCTGCAGGCATGCCAATGACAGAAACAAGATTAAACTTTATAGTTTACATAAACATAACTGCATAACTGATAATTTGTGATTCCACAATTAAGAGTAAGGGTTGAATCAAAAGCAATCCCATTGTTAGGAGCTAGGGTTCTGACGGCTCTAGGGCGGAGATTGTAGGGGAAGGATGGAGGAGGACGAGGACGAGGGCGCGGCGGCCGGCGGCTGGGCGCCGTCCTTGCGTAGTGGAGGCAGCGGCGGCTGAGGCAGGAAGGAGATGGCGCAGGGGAGGAGGAGGCTAGGGTTAAGTCTCCCGGCTCCCTAAGGAAGCCGAGCAATTATGATTGCTTCTTGCTTAATCTCAAAACGGGTCCTTACATGAGTTTATATAATCCTCCTAATGATATAATTGGGCTAAGCCCCTAACACGATAAGATAACTGGGCCAGGCCCCTAACTGCCTGGGCTGTAATATATGCCGCTCATAACATTTCTCCTCGCCTGCACAAACAGCTCGTCCTCGAGCTGGAAGGCGTGGAAGTGCTTGCGGAACTCCTCGAGGTGATCAACCGTCGCCAAACACCTCCGCGGCAGCTTGGGCGGGCAGGTCGCCGAGGCCGGCAGCGGCGGTGTCGGCCTCAATGTAGTCCGCAGCCTCCAGGTAGAAGAGTTGCGGGCAGACGTGGCAGGGCATGTAGGGCTCGTCGCAGTTGAAGCACAACCCTTGGCGACGACGCTCGAGTTGCTCGGCCGAGGTGAGCCGGTGGAACGGGCACGCCGCGGAAACCTGAGCAGGCCGACCCTGCGCGGGAACGTCCGGCCCGGGTGGCGGCCTAGCGGCCCAAGACGGTGATGCCTGCTGGATGACCACCGCGCGGCGCTCGAATGCGCGGGCGTAGTACATGGCCTTTTGGAGGTCCTGGGGTCCCCGCAGCTCCACGTCCACGCGGATATGATCCGGCAGACCGCCGACGAAGAGCTCGGCCCGCTGGCGAGCCGTTACGCCGGGCGTGTGGCACGCCAGGGCCTGAAAGCGGTCGGCGAAGTCCTACACCGTGGAGGTGAAGTGGAGACAGCCGAGTTCCGCCAGCCGGCTCCCGCGTATCAGCGGCCCGAAGCGAAGGAGGCATAGCTCGCGAAAGCGCTCCCATGGGGGCATGCCGCCCTCGTCTTGCTCGAGGGCATAGTACCACGTCTGTGCAGCGCCCCGAAGGTGATATGAGGCGAGCCAGGTGCGTTCCGCCGCGAGCATGCGTTGCCCCCGGAAGAATTGCTCACACAGGTTGAGCCAGTTGAGGGGGTCCTCGGCGCCGTCGTAGGTGGCGAAGTCGAGCTTGGCGAAGCGCGGCGGTGTCTGAGCATGACCGGCGTGAGCGTACGGCTCAGCTATACGGAGCAGCGAAGAGGATGGCGTCGGTCCGGTGTGCACAGGTGGTCCGCGGGGAAGCGGTGGCCCGTCGAAGCCAGCGTGGAAACCCGCGGAGCCGAAGGGCCCGCCGTACGGCAGGTAGGGCGCCGGCTGGTCTGCGGCCATGGTGTAGACTGGCGGCGGTGACGTCCCGGCCAACCAGGCCGGAAGCTGTGACGGCGAGGGCGGGAACCGCACTTGCTGAATCGGCATGCCCTTGGCTGGTTGTAGTCAGCCCGGTCTTTGGCGGCGGTGGCGTCTGCAATGGCATTCTTCGCTGCATGGAAAGCAGCGGCGGCGGCGCCGCGATGGCGCGGCCGCCATTGTGGCGAGCGTGGCGATGGCGGGGCTGCGATGGCCCGACCAGCGCCACGGTGGCCCCAGGTGCGGCGGCTGCCGTGGCGGTGACGGCGGAGGCCGCCGGTGTGGTGGCTCCACGGCGGCGGCATCGGCCCGTGGCGATGGTTGGTGGCGCGGCCGGCGGCAGCCCGTAGGGCCCGGCCGAGTAGAGGCAGATCTCCTGGACGTCTGTGACGAGATCGTTGAGGACCCCGGTGATCTCCTCCGGGGTGTAGGCGGCGGCCGGTGGTGCGGTGGAGGACGCCGTCATCTGGGTAGTCGCGGCGCCGGAGGACGCGACCAGCGGCGCGTACGGGGAGGGCAGCGGCGCGGTGGAGAATGCCAGCGGCGCGGTGGTGACGGTCGACATGGAAGCGACAGGATGGGCAGCGGCGAAAACATGATCGGAACAGAGCTACCTGATACCAAGGTGTTAGGAGCCAAGGTTCTGCCGGCTCTAAGGCGGAGATTGTAGGGGAAGGATGGAGGAGGACGAGGACGAGAGCGCGGCGGCCGGCGGCTGGGCACCGTCCTTGCACGGTGGAGGCGGCGGCAGCTGAGGCAGGAAGGAGATGGCGCAGGGGAGGAGGAGGCTAGGGTTAGGTCTCCCGGCTCCCTAAGGAAGCCGAGCAATTATGATTGCTTCTTGCTTAATCTCAAAACGGGTCCTTACATGAGTTTATATAATCCTCCTAATGATATAATTGGGCTAAGCCCCTAACACGATAAGATAACTGGGCCAGGCCCCTAACTGCCTGGGCTGTAATATATGCCGCTCATAACACCCATTGACTTGGCTTTGTACCGTATTTTTAGACTAATAAGCATGTTTTTTTTGGAAAAAGGGTAATATATTAATATCAAACTGATATCAAAAACACCTGGCCCGAGACTAATAAGCATGTAAGATACGAAAAATTTACTGAGCTTTTAAAGTGGTTTACCAAGTAGGATAAAAAATATTGGTTCTAAGGAGAAAGCCAAGTCGTACAACAGTTACCTTGCTTTTAGTGATATCAGAAATATTCTTGTTTATTTCAGTGATATGAAATGACTGAGTGGAGTTATCGAGAAATCCCTCACTTTTATCTGCACCAGGCATCATCCATTCTTCATTAAGCTGATCTGCATCAAGCTCAACCATCGAGCATAAGGAGTAGTGCTTATCACCATCGAAATTGCACGTACTAGTAAAAGTTCCACGATTATTGAAATTGAGATGTATTGAAGGTAGCTCCTCATTATGAACTGTCTCGGAACCACCCTTTTCTTGAAAGGCTTGTAATGAATTATCTACGATTTTGGATGAGGCAAATAAGTCAAATAGCTTGTGTTGATTGTCTAGCTTCACAAAAGACTGCTCATTTTCGTCCTCAGTAAAATTCAAAGGTACTTTTGTTGTCTCGTCAACTGTGCATAGATCGCCAAATAAATTGTAGAAGTTGCCATCATTTGCTGACTTGTGGAGTTCAGGGGTATTTTCTGCAGTACAGAGTGCACCCAACTCTTCTCCAGCATTATCTTTGTTTTCAAACAGAACTTGTAAGTCATTATTATCCTTTGGGTTGGAGAGCGTATGGATAGTTGGAGCATCTGGCAAATTATTTGATGTCTGTTTGTCTTCCTTTGAGTGAAAATTCACAAGTAAGGTTTCCAAGTAACAGTTATCTTCTGACTTGTCGAAATCATGTTTGCTTACCTCATCAGAAAGTTTCAGAGGCACTTGCCCTCCATGTTTCACTGCACAATCTGAAGGGCTCTCCATAAATAATGGCAACATATTCCCAGAAGAGGCAAGCAAATCTGATAGCTCATAATTATCATTATAATGCTTGTGGTTGCCTATTTCAGTCTCTGGAGTCACTTCATCTTTTTCAGCTGCACAATGATCATTACATCCTCCTGAATCAGACTGCTCATACTCTATCATATGTGGCTCCGTTGCAGATGTCGATGACGATCCAAGCAGAGCATAATGCTCCTGAAGAAGGTTGTTCATTACTGTTGTAGGTATTCTTGTTTCATTTATCACCACCTTATCCTCGATCTGGGAACATTTTTCTATTTTGTTGTTACTCTGGAATGGTCCATCATAATCTGAAAATGGATCATATTCACCAACAGTGCCACTGCTCTCAGCTGACGTACCGAATAGGGCACTGGCATCCTCTTTAGCTCCTAGATCCACCAATGATATCCCTCCAGAGTGCAAGTTAGACTTCCTGGCTAACATTTGAAAACAAACAAGCATGAGACTGAAGGCCCCATTGGATAAACAACTAGCAGATGCACATATTTGATTGCTACAAGTATTTCCACGTAATGGGTGAAAACAAACAACAGGAATGAAAAAAGGGGTGCAAAATACAGTGCACAAAATTACTTACAATCAGCATGGTCGTGTTCTGCATAATCAACAACTTGGAGTGTGAAAACTGTTTCAGTGGGTTCGCTTACTGCTGGAATGACATCGGAAAGAACAAATCCAACAGCTGCATCGACATCAGAGGAATACTGACTGGCTACAGCCTTCAATATTCGAAGATCAACCTGTAACACAAATACAAAGGGGGAAAATAACCTTAAATATGTCATGTTTTCTTTATCTCGATGTACAGTTGCACATATGTTAGAATTGGTTGCATAATTAAAGTACAAGATATTTGAGGTGGTTCATGTTCATGTTCATGTTAATGAATCCAGTCTCCAGGATGAAGTAAACCATGTTTGGCATTTATTTTTTTAACCGAGGCAAAAGATTTGCAATTTTCATTGATTAAGAAGGTGAGAGTTGCCTGGTTAATTAACGGAAACCCGGGCGAAAACCGAAATAACACGCCCATAGAAGGGCGCTCCGGCCGACCTGGCACCCACAAGACCAGCAATGATTGACAGGGAAATCAGTAATCCAGCAGGGCTGCACAATGAATGTCAGCATTTTATATTTAACTTTTGGAAAGGTTGAATAATGTCAGCGTAAATGACTTGATACTTCGACATTTTACTTGGTTGTTGGCTCCTTGCTACTCCTGTCACTATCTTTTACTGTATTTCCCTATAATTGCTCGATCTTATATTTCTTAACAGAGGGTGTACTTGGTTGGACTTATATTATGCACGTGCAGACCTACTACTGATGTTCCTTCCATATATGATACATACTGAGCAGAGCATTCTCCCTCAATAGTATTAAATTATCATTTATTGGCCTAAACCGGAAATTTATCTCCCCTAAGAAAAACTGAAATGCTCCCGGGAGCCTATTAATAGTTTTTTTAATTGCCCTATTAATAGATTTCATCAAACAGTTTGTCGGCAACCCATATGGCGGTGCCTTGTACTAGCAGCTAGAGCAAAACCAGGAAAATCCAAAAAGCGGCGGAGGAAAGAAAAGAAGATTCTCCAAATAGAATCTTCGCGTGTAAGCTAGATGAATTACTCCAATTTATTTATTTTTGCTAAATAGTACTACTATTACATAGAAGAGATTGACCTTGAGGTATTTACAAAGAAAAACATGAACAAATCTTGTGGAGCCAGCCAGCCGGACCAATCCATACCTGCGGGAAGACCTCTCGCAGGGCGCAGAAGACCTGCTTGAATGCCATCGCCGACGCCTCCAGAAGTGGAAAGGGGCTGGATTTTTGGTCAAGGAGAAGGGGGCTGACATGAAGGTTGGGGGGAGTGGAGAAAACCAGTGAGACAGAGAGAGGGGTGACGGATGGAAAGAAGCGAGGGAGACGACAGGTGCGGAGGAAAAGCTCGGATGGGGACGCGCCAGTTATTCGCGAATATTCATGGCGTATAGAATGGCAGCTGGGGCCGCAGGCCGTGGGGGCCATACGGTCAGTGAGTGCCACGGCGGGCTGCGCTTGGCTCCCGCCTTCCTGGGACGCTGGGACGCGAGGGGACCGGCTTGTCAGTGGCATGGATAGTGTGGCTCGTTGTCTTACTTATCTCACGGTGGGTTGACTAGGACAGCAACCAGAGGACCTGTCCGGTGTTGCCGACACGGAGGCCGTTGGCACGTAAGTTTCAACGTGGCCCACCGCCCGACCCGCAACACATTGTGTGAGTTATACACATCGGCCTCTTCTTTCCCAGTGCCGACCACCCGTCACACCCACCGTGAGCCCGTGATGTCGCGTCGTGTGCGTCTTCCGTTACACGTGGCCTCATCTGAGAATCTACCGCCGGACGCCCTACCCGCCACAAACGTCCTGGCGAACGGCCCGGTCACGAAATTTTAACCTAAGCGGACGTCTTAAACGGGCCTCAAACGCTCGGACTGACCGGCACTTCTCATATTCAACCTAAATATGAGGCAAATATGGGGCGTCAGGGCGCTTCCACCATGTCGGACTGACGATGGGGTCCTACAGAAAAAACAGTCCGAAACCCAGCGGTACGAAGCTCGTTCCCTCCGACAAACCGATAGTGCCGCACGCGTGGCGACGCTCCGACGGGCTGCGTATTGCCTAGCCCGGCTATTTAAGCCGACCGTTAGCATTGAAACCCTACCCGTACACATTTTCCTTCTCCCGTCTGCCGCCGTCACCACTTTCCACTCCCCGTCCACCACCACTAGTAGCCATGCCCCCATGCCAACGGGTAAGGAGCTACCCATATCTAGCGCCGGAGCGCCGGCTGCAGCTCCTTGAGCAGATCCGGGCAAGGCACGAAGCCCGAATAACCGCAGGGCTACCTCCGGATGTTGTTGATCCAAAGAAGGACTTGGTGGAGGAGGAGGAGGAGGAGGAGGAGGATGTGTTGGACGCTGGGGACGCGGATCTGCAGGCGAAGCAGCATGCCATCCTCGATTCCCTCCGCTTGAAGTCGGATGCAGAGGCCAGACGGCGTCATCGACAAGAGATGGAGGCAGAGCACACCGCGAAGGAGATGCTTGCGTACATGGATGAGGTCAAGGCGAAGCCAGAGCCCTCCTACACACCCATCCACCTGACGCCCGACGCCTAGCACCGACATCGTAGTCATCTCCGACGACAAATCGTAGCTAGTCATAGTATATAGGTTTATTTTGCATGATTTGTATGAATCTAGGGGATGGAATATCAGATAGTCAAATGCAAAGGAGCATATATGAGGCGAAGTGGCGGAGGCCTCCGGTGGGCAAGGTATGGCAGCTGCCATACCTTAGTTGGGTGCAGAACTTCTTTTATATGTATGCATCTCGTCTCGCTGGATGCTGGCTAAGCTAATTCACTGGCTACACTAATTATAGTCACTAGGAAAATTGCTAATTAGAGACGCTGAGAAAAGGTCTGCTCGGGACTGGTTAATGGGCCATTGAGGCAGTTGGGCCAGAAGCGGTTGAGCCAGCGCCCAACACGACGAATGACGCATCACACATTAACACCTTGCATGCACAGGTGCCTAAAAAAACCTCGCATGCACAGGACGCACACGCCCCACTCGACCACTCCCAAACCTAGCGCGGCGACGGCGGATGGCCAGGAGGATGCGGAACGGCGGACGATGGGACGCTCCACGAAGGCTGGGGGCGTCGAGCAAGCGGGCGGCTGGGCGCTGCCGCACAGGACGCACTACCCAACGAGCGGCGGCTGAGGGTGGGGGCTAGCGGGCGACAGCAGCAAGCGACGACGCAGGGGCAGCCGGGCAGCGAGCTTCGCGTCCTTCATGGCCAGCGCAGCGTCGCATTCGTCACCAGACTCATCAGGCGGATTGGCAGAAGATGGAGAGGAAAGGGAAGGGGCTTACCCACCGGAGGGCTTAATGATTTAATGGTGTGTTACATTGATAGAGGGATCTTCACAAGTATTGATTTTTGTAAAGTTAAGGAAGATTTCAGAAGGAGGGTAGAGCACTGCCATTGCCTAGGTCTTCTAGAGGCCATTAAAAACTTCATTATTTGTATGTTTTGGGTTGTTTTTCTATTGAAACATGTCTACATTTTCATTGCATTTAGTTATTCGTTTGCAGTGTGCATTGTTAGTGTGTATTGACTCTTTTGGTTTGCATAAAAAAAATCTTTGCTTAAGACTTCGCCACACCTTAATAAAAAATCGTCCTCCGCAGGCGTGACCGATCATTGTCCCCAGACGCGGCCGGATCACTGTTCGCGGACACTGTTCGCGGACACGCCAGGGCATTTTAGGGGTCGAATTCGCCAGCTCCAGCCGTAGATGCTCTAAGCCGCTCTATAGTTCGCCGCCGGCTGAAGCGCACCCAGCCGTAGGGCCGAACCAGGTTCCAGCATCAGCCCACAGCACACGCGAGTGCACACTTTAAGCTAATAACGAGCGCTAAAAGCCGTCACAGATTGTGGTCGGGCGTCAATTTTTTTCAGGCACAACTCACAGTCTCTGCTGTGCTCTCACTCCACAAGATAACCAGGACCATGGTACGGACAAGGTTGATAGTTACAACCATCTGTTATATTTACAGAACCGTGGAAACGGTGAAAAAGACGTGCGGCGTACATGCTACCCCGAGCCCAAAGAGGCAAAGCACTCTCACCAATCTTTCAGAAACTCGTCGGCCAGATCTTTGTAGCTCACCTTTTTCTTCTTCGGAGCCGCGGGATTTGGATCTGGGGCTGGAACCCCAGCACTGTATGACGAACTTCCTGCCCGCGGTGCCGGAGCCACGGGATTGGATGCAGAACCTCCTGTCTCAGACACCAGAATCCTGTTATCGGACGTGGAACTTCTCACACGCGGTGGATCATGCTCAACTTTGGCTGGGGGATCGCTGCTCGCGTCTTCCCTAAGCGACGGTATCATGTCAAGAAGCATCGCGTGCAGAGGATCAACCATCTGTTCTATCTTCTCGCCTGCCATGCTCGTTCCTTCACCAGCGTCTGTTCTCTGGGAAGTTTCTTTGCTTTCGTACTTTGGACTGCTTGTCGTATCCTCCGCTGCACTCAATTTGACGACTTTTGGCTCTCGCTCATCCAGTGTGATGAACTGGGCACCTGCTGGCGGTCCTTGATCTTCATCCAGGCTATCTTCTTCCATCTTTACGACGGAATCTGTGCCCAGCTTTTGATCTTCACCTGTTTCACCAGGGCCGCTTTCGTCAGATTCACGATAGTCTGTTTTTGCTTGCCGGGTTCCTCTTCTAGCACTTGTTCTTCGAACTGGTCTAGGAGCAACTCGAGGTGGTCGTTGGTCCTTGTCACTGTTATCTTCTTCCATCCTGGAGATGTGATCTGTGTTCGACTTTTCATCATCTTGACCTGTTTCACCAGGACCGTTTTCTTCAGGTTCACCATCATCTATTTTTGCCTGCTTATTTCCTCTTCTAGCCCTTGTTGTTCGGACTGGCCTAGGAGCAGCCCGTACAGTTCTCGAACTATTGCCGGCCGCCCTGCCCCTTTTCCTTGCATGTTTAACATGAGATATTTCAACATCCTCATTTTTAACAGTCTTGTCATTAGAGGGCTGGGCCTTTTCCTCACTGAAATAAAACATCACGATAACAATCAAAAGGTAAATAGTTGTTTTCATAGATGATAAAATGGTGGATACATTGAACCTTCAAATGTGAACATTCAACATATACCTCCTTTCGATTTGTATTTCTTCTAATGTATCCGGTTTAAGGTTGTAGGCGGTTTCAGGCAATTTCATTTGTTTCTCCACTGAATCTTCTAACCACTTGTTACTGACAATATGCAATCTTTTGTCATGTAGGTAACGCCTCTCAGCTGGAGAGAAGCTGCACAAACAATAGACTCATTACTGTTCCTATTCCCTGTCACTCACATGATATACAAAAAAAAGCATTAAATCATCACCTCTTGTACAATATGTCAAAATTGTACACCTCAAGAACTGAAACTATAACCAAATGGGTAGCAGGAGCAAGGCTGCTGCAATACTGACCACCATGCATTGTAAGGTCCTGCTTCACCCTCTTTAGTGCAAGATCAGATATTATGTTGTAGTCCTCGTTCCTTCAGGAAGAAAACAAAAAAAAAGGAGAAACAAATAAGTAGTGACATTACATGGAAGATGATATTTGGCAGTAAATGAGACTTACACTAAAGGTGCATGATACAAGTAAACGCAGCAACCCTGGAAGAAGCAGAATCTTTCATCTGCATAATACTTCTTTTTGTACCGGTGTACCATGCTTGGATCGACAGTAACTTTGTCCATGTTGATGAATATCTGAACAATGAGTCAATGAAAGAACTGAAACTATAACCATAAACTAGCCCTTATAAAAAGGGCAAAAAGCAACAATATTTCAAGTTACAGCCTGCAACACCTTTGCTGCCACTTGCTATTCAGAGCAACCTTCTCAGCACAAGCTAAGAATTTTACGTGATAAAACCACTTTAACAACAAAATTACAATGCCAGGGGATGCAACAATACGTGGTTCTATGGCGAAGTAACAATCAAAAATTATCTTTGTGCTGTCATTCAAACTCTAACAGTGCTCGTTGGGTGAGTTTTTGGATGGCCATTATTAAGGAGATTTAAATTGGTGAAATCTGTCAAAGATTTATGTGTCTGAAAGGGATATCGCAACATGATTTCTCCAACAAAAATCCAATAGTGATTTCTCTATCTTTGAGGCTTTATTCACAGAATGTACATAAATGTGGCCTTCATATATCCCTAAAGCCTATTCCAGATTCATAAGGCTCATGTTGAGGGATTTGCAAATTGCTCATATATGTACTGTAGCAATTCCATGTAGCTTCCAGCTAGCTATAGGGTGTACTGTAGTATGTGGCTATGTGCACCTTCTACTATATAGCTGATTGAGAGAACTGAGCACCACTCAGTTTGTGGGGCCGCGTGAACATCAACCCACCCAGGGGCGGATCTAGGCCAAACAAGGCCAAGGTGCACAGCTCATGGGCTAAGGAGCATATACCAAATTGGTGCAGAGCCCATGAGATACCAGGGTGCACGCGCCAACTTTTATGGGCTGATTGCAAGGAAAAAGATGTTGGAACCTGGTGCATGTGCACCCTGATAGCCCAACGTGGCTCCGCCCCTGAACCCACCCATTGGGGTTCAACTCTCATGGTATTGGTGCCTGGTGTTTAGGTCGTTCTTCTATAAACAATGCCATCAGCTTCTATAGCCTGCTGTCTACGTCATTCTTCTATAAACAATGCTATAAGCCATACTATAGCTGGTAGCATGATTAATTCAGACCCCCATAACAGATCTTGATTTTTGAAAAATTGTCACATGTGTTTAATGAGATAAAGCATTTGCCGCATACAAAAATAAGCTCTGTACCTGCTTCAGGTCAGAAACATCGATGTCCCAGTAGTAAAAATCAGCATACGAGTCGATCTCTTCAGGAAATTTGTGCCTGGCAAAATCTGCAAGAAAGAGGATATACCTGCACAACGAAATGCATTAGAATATGTTGGATAAACAGATTAGAGAGGAATATGGGATATAAGCAAAGGACAAACTTGGGTTGCAAGCGAAGAAGTAGTTTTTGCTTGCAACAGTCCAAGATCCAGGAATAATGAATGATCCTTCCGTGGCGTATGGCCGCCTGATATTTGATACCTGAGAGTGCAACAAATAGCCTCAAACTGTATGTACTGAGCACTCAGAATAAGGAAAAATAGCTCTGCACAACAAAAGTGGAATACCTTTCTTCTCCGCTGCTATGCAGTGAGTAACAGAGTCATTAAGATTCATCGAGAAAGATCCTCCATTCTCCACAACCAGTTTATGGAAATAGTCGAGGTTATAGGACGGAGGGGTGTTGACAAAATCTAAGTATGATAAGGAATGTACCATTTTGAACATATGGCGTGCTTTAAAAAAAATGCAGATATAGTTGCTCGACCTTCTACACAAATGAGTAGGTAGTGGCAAATATGCCAAAAAAGGATACAGAACATCGTGTTTGCAAATATCAGGGTTTCGCCCTTTAAGCCTGATATGTCAGTCTTCATAAGATGTGAAGGGATGATTGATACATTCTTCTTCTCCCCCCTTTTGTTTATTTTTGGGTTCTTTAAGCTGTCATTTTTCAGACTCTTATCATCTTCTGCCTTGTGCATTGACCCATTACTTGAATGCACGATCTCCACAAATGCTGCAATGATCAATATTCCAGAGTTCATCTTTGAGATATATAATCAATATGCATGGCATCAGAAGCAATGTGCCTTACTGTGAGATATTCAAATTGAAATGAGGGTACTGATACAACAAAAACTATTAAAAGCGCAAAAAGAATTACATTGCACATCAAGGCACTCGTGCCATGGCTTATCATATCTCACTCGTTGAATGCGGGGGAACCTCAAGCAGTATGGGGCAGCAAATACCTTTAATATATGGGAAGCAATTGTCAGAAACCAATTGGAGAGCAAATCAGTGATTGGCTAAATTGGACAAGAAGAAATATTTCTTAAGCATAACTTTTTTAAAGACTGCAATACAACAAGTATTCGACCCTTTAAAATGAATTACCTCGGATTTGATTGTTCGAATATCACTTGTTATAGATAGTATGACTGACCTGCAATTGTGATTTAGCAGATCAGATGCTTACTACAGCTGAGGCTGGATAGCAAGAAGCCAAGAACCCAGACGATTAAATAAAGCTTACTTATCAGGGCTTTCTATCCAAACATCTGGCCGCTCCTTCGAATTGTTTGTTACTTCATAAAATCTGGGTGTTTTTTTGGGGGTCCCACTTTTGCTGATTAAAAAAATAGCCGTTCATGAGACGGAAATGGGGTGCCTTAACAAATAAATTCAAACATGTAGTCCCTCTGTAAACTAATATAAGAGCGTTTAGAACTTTAGATCACTAAAGTAGTGATCTAAACGCTCTTATATTAGTTTACAGAGGGAGTAGCATACTAAACTAATAATAATGCAACAGCAGAAACAAACACAATAAATACCTAAAGTGGGGCTTCAGTTTTGCGACTAGAGTGGCAAGTTCTTCATCGGTGAGACCAGTACCGACTCGACAAAAAGAAAGAAATCTTGCAAAGATAGCAAAATACATAAAGGTAAGAAACAAAAACCTGACCCTATCAAAAGCTCGTAAGAAGCACACTGAGAACTATTAGAACATGAAAACTGAATGATCAAAATGCTATAGTTTATATACTTGTTTTCCTTTCTTTTGAGACCAGAACTTAGCTATCAAGAACGTCAATATAGTATTAGGAGAACCGAATTCCCTCTCTTAACCATACATCCACCTACTTTCCCCCGCATTGGTAGATATAAAGGTATACAAACTACTGTAGGAGAAAAGGTTTGCTTACCTTTTGGGGTGACTATTATCATCTGAAGACACTGCAAGACCAACTAAAAACTGTGCAACCTATAAATTGATTTTGAATGATCAGAATTCCCTCATAGCATCCACTTGAAGAACAAAGATAATTTAAGTATGGTCTTAGCATTACAAGAAAATTGCAATTGATAAGTCATGAGCTATGTAAGAATCAAGAGAGTACACTCAAAACTTTGCACCATCTGGTGACATCCATACTCAGCTAGTGTTAATGTCGAAACCAGAACAGTGAAAGAAGTATGTGAAATTCAAAACAAGCATATGTACGCACCTCTCCTCCTCGGCGCCCTGATCCATAATATCCACCTAAAAATAAAGGAATGGAGATACACTCAATCACTGCGCTCAATCAACAGGTGGAAAAGTTCACTGTTAATACTTCAAGTAAGCATGATGATGCTGACCTATAATAATAACATCCAGATCAGCACCAGCGTGTATATAATCAGGCTTTAGTTTAAGCCACTTTCCAGTTCGATCACCAGGTTCCCATTTGGAATCAAGGTCCTTTAGTACAATTCCCTCATCTCTAATCACAAACAATGGATTGAAAAATCATGAGACTACATTTAGTTATTAGTGTTACAAACAGATTGCTACATTGTTTTGTGTTTAGGAAGTGGAAACAAACCTGTTTTCAACAGTCTCCTTGAAGAATCTCTCAACGTCTTCAATATTGGGAGCAAAAATGGACCAGCATGGTTCATCTACAATTTGCAAACATAACTAGTGTTACATATTACTGAAGGGAAATAGAAGATATAGAAAAAAAATCAAGCTCGTTACGCACTGCAAAAAATGAATTTGTGAAGATAAAAAAATACATGTCAAAGCAAAAAGACAGTTCTGTTAACACCCCTATGGCAAATTTTTTGAAGATGCCATCTAGATTAATTTATTTGAATCAGATGTCAAGTTGAGGTTGCATATGACTTTCAGGAGCTACCTGGGGGGCGATGGGTGTTTAGACCACCTGTTGGGACCAAAATCTCAAGACGACCCTTTAAAGGTTTGACAACCTTCCGCAGAATTTCATGCCGCTCCGTCAAACTTTGGTGGATAACACTAGTGTCTCCAGAATAAAGAATGTCAAAAGCAATATCTGTACATTCCTAGCGTCAAGCAAAACATGACCAGCATAAAAAGAAAAAGGGATATGAAAAACTGAAGCGTGAAATAATATTCCTCATAATAAAGTATTTGCGAACCAAAGGAAAATAATTTTCAGGTCATGTGTTACATGCATATAGATCTACTAAAGCGAGAAACAAATGTCCTAGTTTTTCAGGACACTGAAACCCAAAAGGTGTTTCATTACCTATTTGGCAGTTAGGTATCAAGACAGAAAGCAAGATGCAAGAAGCAGTTAAAAGTGAAGGATACAGCACAACTGCAAGGAAAACAAAGTAAATTCAGTTAGATAGGAACTGCCATACCAGGGCGAATCTGAAATGAACCTATAGTGAATAAGTTGATGATAAAACCTGTCGATTTGTCTCCAGCCCCTCACTAGCGGCCTTTGCTGTGAATAAAATAGTTTGAGTTCACTGGAAAACATTCAACAGAACATGCAAACTATTACTAATTCCAATGAAAGTTTAAAACCTATTTCCTGGTTTGAGCCAAATTCGGCAAACCGATTAAGCGCAGTGTCCCAAACAAGCATCTCTCCATCCAAAATACACCTGAGGATTCAGTTGAATTCATATCAGAGTTAAGAATGAGTGGCCAAGTTGTATTGTGAAATAATCTACACAAAACATTGATACCATTCCCACAGAGAGCCTATATTGTTAAGGAAATAGTATTAAGGAGCAAGAAGATCCCATAGTAACTCAGCACATTTTGTCCATTTGATTATGATAAGACTAAGCCCTGAGATGGGCTTCTTTCATGCAAAGTCTGGTCTCATTTCTTATTAATGCTACAGTACCCCCAAAAAAGAGAGGATACTACTGCTTAGTAATAATAAACAATACCTGTCAACCAGGATATTTTCCTTAATAAATTTGGACATCCCAGATGTATATTCAGAATGATCAAGAAAGGTCCTGACATACAGAAAACATTAGTGGGCCAAGATGAGGCTCTCTGCAATATGAGAACAACTCAAAAAATATATACGTTTCAGAAGAATGTGCAAGAAGTAAATATGGAACAATTTAATTTACCGTGAGAAGAAATGAATCTCTTCCCCATTCTTGTGAATTTGGATACGGTCGCCATCAAATTTGCACTCAGCAACCACTGGTTTACCATGAAGCTGGAGACAGGGAGGTGGCAGTTTGACGAAGCAGATTCAGGTGATGCAGAAGAGAAATGCAGAGGGTATTTCCTTAGCAATAGTTACAACATGCAGTGTCACACTAGGAGCTAGAAAAAAACAAGGAAATACCTTCTTCCATGCAGATGAAGCATTACCGACTCTCATAGCTAGCTGAGGCCTCACAGCCTTTCCGACTTCTATATCCTGATCATACAGCATAGAAGTAACAGAAGTAATGAGAAAATTGTGTGTTCCTGAAAGATATTCAATGACCTATCCATCCAAAAGATGGCTCCATGCATAGACAAAAGAGCAAAAGGTAAGAGCCATGAAATAATACTACATTTTCAAGACTTAGACCGTTGAACCATGAATAGTACAACAGTATAATCACCTGACGTTTATGCCTTTGACTTCGATCATTAAGCTTTTCACAGACCCATTTTAAGTCACAAGTGACATTGAACAAGTCCTCAGCGTCAGGATGAAACTCATGGAATATGCTCTTCTCACTGATCCCCAATTTCAAGTCTATGATGGTACAGAAAACATCAAAAGTTCAAAGGTGCTGTTGGAATGCGCATCAATTATTAAGCATAAAGAAACGATAGTCTGTAGAACAAGTTCACCTTTAATAATAATCATTAGAAGCCACTTCATTTCAAGGGCATTGGTTTTCTTGATCAGACTTGAAAGAACCGAAGCCTTCTCAGACCTATATAAAATGAGGAAGAACTTCTGATTTCTGAATTTCAGTCATACACGAATGCAAAGGAAATATACGCATAGGCTACCTAGTATCACTTGCAGATAGACGATCGAGTGCGTCATTAACCTCCTTTATTGTCAATCCACCAGAAGTCATTCCTTGCCTCCGCTGCAGCACCTGAGTAGAAAAAGGAAATTATGTCAAAAGCGGCCTGAAAAAAAAAAGGCAAGATAAGCTGCTAGAACAAGCAGCATCTTGATAAATCAATACAGCCACATGCATTTTGAACTGAATTGGCGTTTCTTTTATACATTTATAGTATCAAACCAATGACACCATACAACTACCAATGAGGCTTCCAGCCTTCTACTGTTCAAGCAATTAGACCATTTTTCGTTACAAGTTGTGCACCCGAATCACAAGAACGCACTGACGATAACCAGTCGTACATTGGTAAGCATATGAAGAAACATCATGTCAAGCACACAGCTGAAAGGTCAAACCCCCAAGTCAATCTCTAATCCTCAACGGCTAAACTCTACACAATTCAATCAGTTGGCACAATCCATCGAACCCCATACAGCAATCCATCAAAAGCGAGGCGACGCGGTGATTACCGAGAAAGACAATGCTGAATGGTGAAAAAAAAAATGGTCCCGGCTGTACCTCGGCGGCGACGAGGGAGAAGTTGCCCGCGTTGCGGCCGCCGCCGCCGCGGCGCCAGTTGGTGAGCCGGACGGCGTCGGGGGAGTCCTTGGCGATGCCGAGCGCTTCGACGAGCGCGGCGGCGAGGGCGGCCTCCTTGAGGCCGTAGGAGCCGCGCTCGCGGTCGAGGGACGGGAGGATGAGGCGGAGCGCGCTGAAGTAGTCGTCCCTGCCGCTGGCGCCGTAGGCGCGGTCGAGGAACGTGCGGAGGCGGCCCCGCTTCTTCGCGGACGTGCGGTCCCGCGTCATGGCCTGGAACATCGCCACCAGGAGCCCGAACCGCACCGTCGCCGCCATCGCCGGCGTCGTGGGTGCGGGGGTGGGGGACGGCAGAGGGTCAAACCAGGGGCCTCTCTGCAAAATTGTGTCGCCGCTATATTGTTTTTTTTTCCGTTGTTCCTTCTCCCGCACGAGCTCGAGAGGGTTCGGAGGAATGACGTGGTTTACTTTTGTGTACAAGGCCCAACAGACAAACTACATTCGTTCGTCGGCCCACCTTTGCTTTCGTTCGTGGCCGTCACCGTACAAGGCCCGAAACAAAGGAGTGAGAGATATTTTTATTGTCAAAAAAAAAAAGGAGTGAGAGAGATTTTTGTGTTTCAGTGTCTAGTTTATTTCACATTGTTGATTCTAGTCCAAAGCATCCCCGTTTTGTGCAGTCTGTTATTTGCTTAGAATAATATACAATTTTTCTATTGATAATTGTATTGAAATACATGGATTATTTATCAAGTAGTTATGCATAGCATCTAACGACTTCGGGATATTTGATGACTGAGCATAGTTCCAATATTGATTGGTCTCTAAATGCCAGGCAGCTAAATACAGCATTTGATAACTTGGAGGTAGACACTTGCTCATAGGTCATACCATTGTGATTAGAGTTAAAATGGTCCCACTTTATCTTTTCCTTTGCATGTTCAAATGGCTGAACATTATTCATGTTTTCCCATCTGGACATCATTGTCCGATATATATATGGCTCTAAATCTTATTTTGTCCAGAACACATATAGGTTTGCACCTCATATATCCAGGAATTTTACTACCATACCACAGCAGGACCTTTTCCCACAAAGTCATGTTTGTTTTTTATAAGTTTAGCGTGACCATTTTTTCTCTCCCGCACAAGCTCGAGAGGGTTCCGAGGAATGGCGTGGTTCAATTTTGGGTAGAAGGACCGAAGGGCACGTCTATAGCTCACGTGTAGCGAGCGTGAGCCAAACAGTATTTGAAAAAATGCTCTACATGTATCAAAGAAAAGTTCTAGATGTATAAAGAATTGATAATGTGTATGAGTAACATAGACATGTATTGAAAATTATGAAGGCTAGAAAAAAAACTGGTAAAGAAACACATAAAACTGAAGCCCAGATACAAAAACCATTGAAAACTTACACACAAAACACACATGAAAAAAAAAAGAACCCGATTTTTATGCTTCTAAAAACCGCTTCCCAGGAACCCAAATAGGGTTGGACCATCTAGCGATTGCCTACTGTCTTGTAGTAGCCGAGATGCAACCTTGGCGAGGCATGTATTTGATTTGAGAATGAAACGGAGTGCAGTGCCATGGTTCCGTTCCACTGGAATGGGTTGGCTTCGTTCTGGAGTTTGGTAAGAGCAATTCCGAGAAATGAAATGATTATATTTTGGTGTTTGGTTTGAGAGATGGAATGAAATGGAATTGTTCATCTCATACACTGAATGCATACTGAATTGGATTTGGACAGAAAACTAAACTGATAGCTACAATAGTTCATTGGGGGGGCACCTAAAAGCTCACGAGAACTATATCTCTCCTACAGCGAGAGTAACTCTTTCTCTCCTGAAGCTTTTCGTGTGGCATGCAGTACTAGGCCGGCCCATTTCTATAGTTCATTCACTCGTTCGCTATTTGGTGTGTTCGCTGCTACTGTTTTCTCTTTGTTTCTTTCCTGCATTTTCTTGGTTTTTTGTCTTTTCTTTGTTTCTTCATCAGTTCTCTTCGCTACTTTCTTGGTTTTTGCTATTTTTTTCTTTTCTTTCATTTTTCTTGTTTTTCACTAGATTTTTTTTCCTTTTTGACTTCATTTTTCCTGGGTGTTCTTTGTTTCTTCTTCTATTTTCTTTAATTTTTTCGTGTTTTTCTTGGTTTTTATTATTTCCATCCTTTTGCATTAGTTATCTTTATTTTTCTTTTAGTTTTCTTTTGTTTTCCATTTATTTCCTGGTTTTTTTACACTTGTCATCAGGTTTTTCTTTCTCTTTTGTATAGAACAGGAAATTTTCTTATACATGATTAAAAATTTAAATACATGAATATCTTTCATATCGTCGGAAATATTTTTGTGTATACTTTGAACATTTACTAAATACCTGATCAACCATTTTAAACTATATGTTTTGATCGTTGATTTTTCATACACATTACATATTTTTCTATAAATATAAAACATTTCTGTCCCATTAACATTTTTAAAATACATGATTATTATTTTAAACATATATTTTGATGTAAAAATATCATACTGGTTGTACATATTTCTTTTGATTAACATTAGGAACACTTTTTATATACATGATGAACGCTTTTAGATGCCTGATCAAGAGTTTTTGAAAATTTGGTTTTAATTCATCTTTTAGGGTATTTTAATGACAATTTTTCCATATTCCTTGTAACTACATTTTTATGCATGTTTTATATTTTTCAAATATATGGTTTTGATGTCTACTTTTGTATGCCTACTTATTAAAATATTTATATACATGTTTAAAATTTTCCAAATATTTGATTATCACTTTTTAAATACATGTGTTTGAACTTTTTTGAATATGTATTAGAAGTTTTTGGATAAGTGAACAAATACAATGTTTATATTCTAAATACATTATCCTTTTGCTTATATTTCAAAAATATTCTAAATACATACTCTCTCTCTCTCTCTCTCTCTCTCTCTCTCTCTCCCTCTCTCTCTCTCTCTCTCTCTCTCTCTTCACAAATACAATGTTTTGGATATTTCAATATGTGTACATAAGGACCGAAACAAGTGAACAAACGCATTAAAATGTATATATACATCCGATACGGAAAAAAATTAGAACGTGAACGTCTTATATTTGTGAACAGAGAGAGTACATTTTAAAACTTAATTTACTTAATGTGAAAAATGTTAATTTAGTGTAAATATTTTGTTTGCACAATTTTTAAGAAATGTTCGTACCACTGAACAAAAATGTTCATGACATTTAAATCCTTCACTCGTTTCAATATTAATAGAGTGTAAAAAATATTTCATACCATTCAGAAAATGTTAATGGCATTTAGAAATGTTCACATGTTTAAAAAAATAGATGATACCCCATGCGTTGTTGCGGGAACTGTTAACAAATAATTTGATTTTGAAAAACATGAGACAATGTAGAAAACATAGTATAAGTTGATGATAAAGAATTATGAAAGAAATATTGTTTAGAGCAAGCATCTAAATAATTTTTTATGAAAAATATGAAAATTAGTGTGATTTTTATTCTGTTAACTTATTAAATTGACAATATATCAGCGAGGCGATTCGAGACTGCGCTTTCATAAAAAAAACCTAGCTCACATAGAAAAATAAAACACGAGTTCACTTGTAATTTGATTTTCTATTCAAAAGATCGCTTATAAATCATGAGGCCCACTGTTGAGTAAACCATGCCTCTCAGTGAAGCAGTGTACTACACCCATTCACCACAATATACCCAGGTAACTAATTATTTTTGTTTGTCTTGTCTGGTGTGCAACCATGCATGCTTGTTTTCTTTTTTTGTGGGGTAAAGATATCTCTCATTGATCAAACTGAGTCACTACCATCTCATCTGAGGTAGTTCTGAGCCACACAACAGTTTTAGGTCCTAAATGACCCATCTGTAACGGTCATTTAAAGTTGTTTCATCTTAACTTTTGTATGATTACGCTATTGCCAAAGAAAGAAGAGGCAGTTCGGATTGAGCAGTTGAGACCAATTTGCCTTCTTAACATGAGTTTCGAAATCTTCACAAAGGTGGGGACCAATAGGTTGACACAGATCGCGCATTCAGTGGTACAACCGAGCCAAACAACATTCATACTAGGGCGACATATAGTTGAAGGGGTGGTCGTTTTGCATGAAACGTTACATGAAATCCATTCGAAGAAGCTAGATGGGGTTATCTTCAAAGTGGATTTCGAGAAGGCGTATGATAAAGTAAAGTGGCCATTCCTACAGCAGGCGATGCGCATGAAAGGATTTAGCGAGGTCTGGCGGAACCAAGTGGGTTCTCAAGTCCAGAAGGGTAGTGTCGGAATCAAGGTTAACGATGATATCGATCATTATTTTCAGACACACAAGGGTTTGAGACAAGGCGATTCCATGTCTCTTCTCTTGTTTAATATAGTGGCCGATATGTTAGCCATTCTCATTGGCAGGGCCAAACAGGATGGGAAAGTGGAGGGTTTAGTCCCTCATCTGGTTGATGGAGGAGTATCCATTCTACAGTATGCTGACAACACTATCTCATTTATGGAGCACGACATTGCTAAGGCACATAATATGAAACTTATATAATGACTCTTCGAACAATTGTCAGGTTTAAAGATAAACTTCCACAAAAGTGAGTTGTTCTGCTTTGGGAAGGCCAAAGACGAAAAAGATACATATAGACAATTGTTTGGATGTGAATTGGGCTCTTTACCATTTAGTTATTTGGGCATACCGATCCATCACCGTAAGTTATATAATAAAGAATGGAAACGTATTGAATATCAAATAGAAAAAAAAGCTGAGCTGCTGGAAGGGTAAGCTTATGTCTTATGGAGGCCGGCTAGTGCTGATTAACTCAGTACTGACTAGTATGCCGATGTTCCTATTATCGTTCTTCGGAATTCCAAAAGGGGTACGGAAACGACTTGATTTCTTCAGATGTCGATTCTTCTGGCAGTCAGATGAGGCCAAGAGGAAATACCGTCTCGCGCGATGGGACATTCTTTGTCGCCCAAAAGACCAGGGCGGGTTCGGTATTGAGAACTTAGAAATCAAGAACAAATGCCTTATGAGCAAATGGCTCTACCGGTTAGAGACTGAGCCAGAGAGCATGTGCGCACAGATTCTGCTAATAATTATCTACAGTCGAAAACACTCGCTTAGGTTACCATGAGACCAACCGACTCACCATTCTGGAAAGGGCTTATGAGAGTGAAGGACTTATTCTTTCGTAGGGTCAAATTCCTAGTTGGAAATGGGATGTCAACAAGGTTTTGGGAGGATACATGGTTAGGGGAGACGCCCCTGGTCGTACATTATCCCACCCTGTAGTGCAACATAAGGAGGATTACATAGGCACAGTTCTACATATGAGTCCATTGAATATCCATTTCAGACGGGCGTTAGTTGGTGAGCGTTGGATTGCATGGATGCACTTGGTTCGAAGATTGATAGATGTTCAATTGTCCGACCAACCGGATTCGACGCAATGGAAACTAGCTAAGAATGGGGTTTTTATGGTAAAATCTTTTTATATGGATCTGGTTAATTCTGTCCCACTCTCGAGATCGCTGCATATTTGGAAGATTGAGGTTCATTTGCGCATTAAAATCCTTATGTGATTTGTCCACAAACAAGTAATTCTTACAAAGGACAACTTAATCAAGATGAGATGGGTAGGTAGTCCACAATGTTGCTTTTGTGATCATGATGAAACAATACAACATTTATTTCTTGAATGCCCACTCGCTAAATTACTTTGGAGAACGATTCATATAGCCTTTAACGTTACTCCTCCAGTTGACATTACATCGTTGTTTGGAACGTGGTTAACTGGGGTTGAACATACTACGGCGGCTCGTATTCGGATTGGAATATGTGCGCTTTTGTGTGCTATATGGAATTGCAGGAAGGATTTGATATTTAACAGACAAAACAATTTAACTTTCTTGCAGGTCATCTTCAGAGCTACTGCTTGGATCCGTACGTGGTCCTTACTCACTCCTATGGAATCCAGGGAGCCTTGGTTACTGGGTGCAACCAGTGGGAGATGGTAGCACGGGCTTTATTCAACCGGTTCGGATGGCGGTCGCATAACAGGATAGGAGTCTAGAGAGCTTATCCTTCTTATTGCCGTTCCGGTTGTGATTGTCGGCATGAACTTTGATTTTTTATTTCACTCCACTTGCGAGCTGTAATACTTTGACGACTTTGTGCTACTTTGCGAACTTTTATTAAGATGGCTGAATGCATCATTATGATGCAGAGGCCGGGGATACGCCTCCATTTCCAAAAAAATGACCCATCCATTCTGGAGCATGACTCAGCTTATTTTGCTCACGTCGTACATGCAGTATTGTATAGCAACGGACTCCCTCTAGCAATGATTTTGCGTCTCTCACCAGGGTCGCTGTTAGAGACCTATCTATAAGCTTGGATTCTTGATTGCAACCACTGCATTTGCACAGTCCGACTCGATAATAAATGAAAGGGTGCTCCATTCCAGTGTTAACTCAATGCCTTCCTTGATCGCCGTCAGCTCCGCCTCTAGTGGGCTCGTGCACGTCCTCAAATACCTGCACGAGGCGAAGATGGCTGACCCATTGGAGTCTCGAAGGATCATTCCAGCTCCACCAGTGTTGCTCGCCTGAAGGTAGGCTCCGCCCACATTCAATTTTGCCCAGCCATCCGTTGGTTTCTGCCACGTCTCCGGTGGCCTGGTGCATGCCTCCCGCGCTGGCTGAAGCTCCTCCATGCGTGATTGGCCACAGGATATCACCATCTTGCCCTTCAGAATGTCGGTCTTTGGGTGTTGCTTAATGCAGAGGATGGAGTCGATGTAGCCAAATAGAAATCTTCTCGATGCTTCCACTGGTGGCGCCGGTTTGTCGTGGGTAATTTTGTTTCTCACTGCTATCAATTATTTGGGTCGGGTATTCCGAGAGACAATGCCCATATGAAAAAAGCAATGAGTTGAAAGATTCCTGAAGATTGAAGCTTGTTGGGGCATTATTTCTCACTCTTATCCATACATGCATGCATCCTTACGTATGAATAAAGAAACGAAGACTCCCAAAGGCCTCTCTTGTGGCTATAAAAGGAGACATCTGCCAAGGACGAAAGACACCAGACGGAGAAGAACCAGCCACCAATAGATCAGAGAGTTGCAACTCAGCTAGCAAGCTCGTTGCTCAGTAGTAGTAGTAGCTCCTCATCCTGTAATAAGAGCCACAATATTCAGTGCATTGTAAGCTCACGAAGGTAGTTAGAAGGTAATTTCCTTTAGCTTGTGTAATCCCTTCGGGGCCTCCCGAAAGGAAAAGCCATATGTAAATTATATTGTGAAAATGATGTAGCCTCCTGCTTTACTTGGTATTTTTATTTATGGATTTATGGGACGAATTCTTATACTAGGGATCCTATAGGAGAAACTTCGGCCGATAGTTCTCTGTTTAGCCTTGTGTTGAATTTTAATGAGAACCTTGTGGCCGTAGAGAAGTGCCCCCTTTGGGTGGAACTGCCTGGGAAGACGATAGGAATTTACCCCATAAATTTGTAATTAAAATATCAATTAAACGAACCTAGCTACATCTGAAATAACATAATGAAAAATATGATGATTAATAAGTAGGATTTTACACCACCGCGCACATCGTCTGTTGGCCGCATTAGTCCTTGATAGATCTTGCATATTGGATAATTTCTGGTACAACCGAGCCAACCGAGCCAATAGATTGACACAGATCACGCATTCAATGGTACAACCGAGCCAAACAACGTTCATGCCAGGGCGACATATAGTTGAAGGGGTGGTCGTTTTGCATGAAATGTTACATGAAATCCATTCGAAGAAGCTAGATGGGGTTATCTTCAAAGTGGATTTCGAGAAGGCGTATGATAAAGTAAAGTGGCCATTCCTACAACAGGCAATGCGCATGAAAGGATTTAGCGAGGTATGGCGGAACCAAGTGGGTTATCATGTCCAGAAGGGTAGTGTCGAAATCAAGGTTAACGATGATATTAGTCATTACTTTCAGACACACAAGGGTTTGAGACAAGGCGATTCCATGTCTCCTCTCTTGTTTAATATAGTGGCCGATATGTTAGCCATTCTCATTGGCAGGGCCAAACAGCATGGTCAAGTGGAGGGGTTAGTCCCTCATCTGGTTTATGGAGGAGTATCCATTCTATAGTATGCTGACGTCACTATCTTATTTATGGTGCACGACATTGCTAAGGCGCGTAATATGAAACTTATATTATGTCTGTTCGAACAATTGTCTAGTTTAAAGATAAACTTCCACAAAAGTGAGTTGTTCTGCTTTGGGAAGGCCAAAGACGAACAAGATACATATAGACAATTGTTTGGATGTGAATTGGGCTCTTTACCATTTAGTTATTTGGGCATACCGATCCATTACCGTAAGTTATCTAATAAAGAATGGAAACGTATCGAAGATCGAATAGAAAAAAAGTTGAGCTGCTAGAAGGGTAAGCTTTTGTCTTATGGAGGACGGCTAGTGCTGATTAAGTCAGTACTGACTAGTATGCCGATGTTCCTATTATCGTTCTTCGAAATTCCAAAAGGGGTACGAAAACGACTTGATTTCTTCAGATCTCGATTCTTCTGGCAGTCAGATGAGGCCAAGAGGAAATACCGTCTCGCGCGATGGGACATTCTTTGTCACCCAAAAGACCAGGGCGGGCTCGGTATTGAGAACTTAGAAATCAAGAACAAATGCCTTATGAGCAAATGGCTCTACCAGTTAGAGACTGAGCCGGAGGGCATGTGGGCACAAAATTTTGCGTAATAAGTATCTACAGTCGAAAACACTCGCTCAGGTTACCATGAGACCAAACGACTCGCCATTCTGGAAAGGCTTATGCGAGTGAAGGACTTGTTCTTTTGTAGGGTCAAATTCCTAGTTGGCAATGGGATGTCAACAAGGTTTTGGGAGGATACATGGTTAGGAGAGACGCCCCTAGCAGTACAGTATCCCATCCTGTATAACATAGTGCAACGTAAGGAGGATTACGTAGGCACAGTTCTACATACGAGTCCATTGAATATCCAGTTTAGACGGGTGTTAGTTGGTGAGCGTTGGACTGCATGGATGCACTTGGTTCGGAGATTGATAGATGTTCAACTCTCCGACCAACCGCGCAATGGAAACTAGCTAAGAATGGGGTTTTTATGGTAAAATCTTTTTATATGGATCTGGTTAATTCTGGCCCACTCTCGAGATCGATGCATATTTGGAAGATTAAGGTTCATTTGCGCATTAAAATCTTTATGTGGTTTGTCCACAAACAAGTAATTCTTACAAAGGACAACTTAATCAAGAGGAGATGGGTAGGTAGTCCACGATGTTTCTTTTGTGATCATGATGAAACAATACAACATTTGTTTCTTGAATGCCCACTCGCTAAATTACTTTGGAGAACGATTCATATAGCCTTTAACGTTACTCCTCCAATTGACATTACATCGTTGTTTGGAACGTGGTTAACTGGGGTTGAATATACTACGGCGGCTCGTATTCGGATTGGAATATGTGTCCTTTTGTGGGCTATATGGAATTGCAGGAATGATTTGATATTTAACAGACAGAACAATTTAACTTTCTTGCAGGTCATCTTCAGAGCTACTGCTTGGATCCGTACATGGTCCTTACTCACTCCTATGGAATCCAGGGAGCCTTTGGTTACTGGGTGCAACCAGTGGGAGATGGTAGCACGGGCTTTATTCAACCTGTTCGTATGACGGTCGCATAACAGGATAGGAGTCTAGAGAGCTTATCCTTCTTATTGCCATTCCGGTTGTGATGGTCGGCATGAACTTTGATTTTTTATTTTCGCTCCACTTGTGAGCTGTAATACTTTGACGACTTTGTGCTATTTTGTGAACTTTTATTAAGATGGTTGCATGCATCATTATGATGCAGAGGCCGGGGGTACGCCTCCATTTCCAAAAAAAAATGACCCATCTGTCCTGGAGCATGACTCACCTTATTTTGCTCGTGCCGTACATGCAGTATTGTATAGCGACGGACTCCTGCTAGCAGTGATTTTGTGTCTCTCACCAGGGTCGCTATTGGAGACCTATCTATAAGCTTGGATTCTTGATCGCAGCCACTCGTTTGCATAGTACGACTCGATAATAAATGAAAGGGTGCTCCATTCCAGTGTTAACTCAATGCCTTCCTTGATCGCCGCCTACTCCGCCTCTAGTGGGCTCGTGCACGTCCTCAAATACCTGCACGAGGTGAAGATGGCTGACCCATTGGAGTCTCGGAGGATCATTCCAGCTCCACCAGTGTCGCTCGCCTGAAGGTAGGCTCCGTCCACATTCAATTTTGCCCAGCCATCTGTTGGTTTCTGCCACGTCTCCGGTGGCCTGGTGCATGCCTCCCGCACTGGCCGAAGCTCCTCCATGCGTGATTGACCACAGGATATCACCATCTTGCCCTTCAGAATGTCGTCCTTTGGGTGTTGCTTAATGTAGAGGATGGAGTAGATGTAGCCAAATAGAAATCTTCTCGATGCTTCCACTGGTGGCGCAGGTTTGTCGTGGGTAATTTCGTTTCTCACTGCTATCAATTATTTGGGTCGGGTACACCGAGAGACAATGCCCACGTGAAAAAAGTAATGAGTTGAAAGATTCCTGAAGATTGATGCTTGTCGGGGCATTATTTCTCACTCTTATCCATACACGCATGCATCCTTATGTATGAAATAAAGAAACGAAGGCTCCCAAAGGCCTCTCTTGTGGCTATAAAAGGAGATGTCTGCCAAGGAGGAAAGACACTAGACGGAGAAGAACCAGCCACCGATAGAGAAGAGAGTTGCAGCTCAGCTAGCAAGCTCGTTGCTCAGTAGTAGTAGTAGTAGTAGCTCCTCATCCTGTAATAAGAGCCACAATATTCAGTGCATTGTAAGCTCACAAAGGTAGTCAGAAGGTAATTTCCTTTAGCTTGTGTAATCTCTTCAGGGCCTCCCGAAAGGAAAAGCCATATGTAAATTATGTTGTGAAAATGATGTAGTCTCGTGCTTTACTTGGTATTTTTATTTATGGATTTATGGGACAAATTTTTATACTAGGGATCCTATAGGAGAAACTTCGGCCCATAGTTCTCTATTTAGCCTTGTGTGGCATTTGAATGAGAACGTTGTGGCCGTAGAGAAGTGTCCCCTTTAGGTGGAACTGCCTGGGAAGACGATATGAATTTACCCCATAAATTTGTAATTAAAATATCAATTAAACAAACCTAGCTACATCTGAAATAACATAATGAAAAATATGATGATTACTAAGTAGGATTTTACACCACTGCGCACATCGTCGATCGTATTGTTGGCCGCATCAGTCCTTAATAGATCCAGCATATTGGATAATTTCTGGTACAACCGAGCCAACCGAGCCAATAGATTGACACAGATCGCGCATTCAGTGGTACAATCAAGCCAAACAACGTTCATGCCAGGGCGACATATAGTTGAACGGGTGGTCGTTTTGCATGAAATGTTACATGAAATCCATTCGAAGAAGCTAGATGGGGTTATCTTCAAAGTGGATTTCGAGAAGGCGTATGATAAAGTAAAGTGGCCATTCCTACAGCAGGCAATGTGCATGAAAGGATTTAACGAGGTCTGGCGGAACCAAGTGGGTTCTCAAGTCCAGAAGGGTAGTGTCGGAATCAAGGTTAACGATGATATCGGTCATTATTTTCAGACACACAAGGGTTTGAGACAAGGCGATTCCATGTCTCCTCTCTTGTTTAATATAGTGGCCGGTATGTTAGCCATTCTCATTGGCAGGGCCAAACAGCATGGGCAAGTGGAGGGGTTAGTCCCTCATCTGGTTGATGGAGGAGTATCCATTAAGCGGTATGCTGACTACACTATCTTATTTATGGAGCACGACATTGCTAAGGCGCGTAATATGAAACTTATATTATGCCTCTTCGAACAATTGTCTGGTTTAAAGATAAACTTCCACAAAAGTGAGTTGTTCTGCTTTGGGGAGGCCAAAGATGAACAAGGTACATATAGACAATTGTTTGGATGTGAATTGGACTCTTTACCATTTAGTTAGTTGGGCATACCGATCCATCATCGTAAGTTATCTAATAAAGAATGGAGATGTATCGAAGATCGAATAGAAAAAAGTTGAGCTGCGGAAAGGGTAAGCTTATGTCTTATGGAGGCCGGCTAGTGTTGATTAACTCAGTACTGACTAGTATGCCGATGTTCCTATTATCGTTCTTACAAATTCCAAAAGGGGTATGGAAACGACTTGATTTCTTTAGATCTCAATTCTTTTGGCAGTCAGATGAGGCCAAGAGGAAATACCATCTCGCGCGATGGGACATTCTTTGTCGCCCAACAGACCAGGGCTGGCTCGGTATTGAGAACTTAGAAATCAAGAACAAATGCCTTATGAGAAAATGGTTCTACCGATTAGAGACTGAGCCGAAGGGCATGTGGGCACAGAATTTTGCGTAATAAGTATCTACAGTCGAAAACACTCGCTTAGGTTACCATGAGACCAACCGACTCGCCATTCTGGAAAGGGCTTATGAGAGTGAAGGACTTGTTCTTTCATAGGGTCAAATTCCTAGTTGGCAATGGGATGTCAACAAGGTTTTGGGAGGATACATGGTTAGGAGAGACGCCCTGGCCGTACAGTATCCCACCCTGTATAACATAGTGCAACGTAAGGAGGATTACGTAGGCACAGTTCTACATATGAGTCCATTGAATATACAGTTCAGAAGGGCGTTAGTTGGTGAGCGTTGGAGTGCATGGATGCACTTGGTTCGGAGATTGATAGATGTTCAAATCTCCGACCAACCGGATTCAACGCAATGGAAACTAGCTAAGAATGGGGTTTTTATGGTAAAATCTCTTTTTATATGGATCTGGTTAGTTCTGGCCCACTTGAGGGAGTCCTGGACTAAGGGGTCCCCGGGCGTCCGACCTGTTAGCCATGGGCGGGAATGATGGGTTGTGAAGATACAAAGACCGAAGACTGCACCCGTGTCCGGATAGGACTCTCCTTGGCGTGGAAGGCAAGCTTGGCGACCAAATATGTAGATTCCCTTGTTTGTAACCGACCCTGTGTAACCCTAAATCCTCCCGGTGTCTATATAAACCGAGGACTTAGTCCGAAGGGACAGACTCATTACCATAGTCATACAGGCTAGACTTCTAGGGTTTAGCCATTATGATCTCGTGGTAGATCAACTCTTGTAATACTCATATTCATCAAGATCAATCAAGAAGGAAGTAGGGTATTACCTCCATAGAGAGGGCCCGAACCTGGGTAAACATTGTGTCCCCTGTCTCCTGTTACCATCGACCTTAGACGCATAGTTCGGGACCCCCTACCCGAGATCCGCCGGTTTTGACACTGACATTGGTGCTTTCATTGAGAGTTCCACTGTGCCGTCCCCAAAAAGGTTTCGATGGCCCCTTCAATCGTCAACATTGACGATGTCCAAGGAGAAACCTTCCTCCCTGGACAGATCTTCTTGTTCGGCGGCTTCGCACTGCGGGCCAACTCGTTTGGCCATCTGGAGCAGATCGATAGCTATGCCCCTGGCCATCAGGTCAGATTTGGGAGCTTGAACTACGTCGCGGACATCCGTGGAGATTTGATCTTCGCCGGATTCGAGACCGCGGCGACTGCTCCTGGTCACCTCGATGAACATGACCTAAATCTGTCATCGGACCGTGTTCAGGAGATAGCTCATGTAACTACTCTGGCCTTAGATCCGGAGCATACTGCGCCATCCAAGGATTGGAGGCTCAACCCCACCACGGAGGCCATAAATTCCCCGATGTTGGAGCCGCACATGGACTTAACCTCAGATAATATTTGCGTCACCGGAACTCCGGACTCGTTTCTGGGTATAAGTTCCGAACCATGTGAGTCCGCGGACACCGAACTTGATCGCTTACGATCTTCGAGTTCAGCGCCGCAGACATCTTCTAGCACTCGCCCTTGGGCGATGTGCTGAACTCATTAAAGAACCTGTCCTTGGCAGGGGACCCGCAGCCGAACTATGTCCGGTTCGAACTAAGGGCTGACGATGGAGAATTTTGCTTCCCACCCACCACCCACTTCATAGCCACAGTCGAGGATTTAACCGACACGCTTGATTACGACTCCGAAGACATCGACGGTATGGACGACGATGCTGATGAGGAGTAAAACCAAAATCCGCCATTCACTGCACTACGGATGGACACTTTTTCGTACAACGTGTACATGGTGGATACACCTAAAGAAACCAATGACGATGACAAAAAAGACCCAGTTGAGAATAAAACTCCTGAGACACAGAACAAACACCGGCGTCCTCGGCGCCGCTCTAAGTCACGTCGTTCCAAAGACAGCAACGCTAGCACCGGAGGAAATAATACCCCGGAAGATGCCGGAAACGATGAAGACCCTGTTGAGACAATTTCCGAACAGGGGGAACCAGGAAACGGGCAAGTTAGCCCTGATGAATAGGCCACACATGACAATTCGGAGGATGACAATTATCTCCCGGTCTCTGAAGATGAGACAAGCCTCGGCGATGAAGAATTCTTCATGCCAGAGGAACCCTCCGAGCAGGAGCGCTTCAAGCGCCGGGTCATTGCCACAACAAGAAGCCTGGAAAAGAAACGGCAGCAGCTTCAAGCTGACCAAGATCTGGTAAACGACAGATGGACTAATGTCCTAGCAGCCGAAGAATACAGCCTCAAACACCCAGCCAAGAGTTATTCGAAGCGCAAACTGCTGCCTCAGTTTGATGAGGATGCACCGAAGTCCGTACCTCCCTCATGCAATACGGCTAACAGACCACCACGTGGTCGGGAGGAAGCGGCAATTCAAGCCGAACCGCAGCCTATACCACCGGAGCATGAAAACAAAAATAAAGCAGCCCAGAATTATAAACACGGCACTCGGCAGGACCTGGACATCAGAACAGGATATACCAGATCGATCTACGGATCACAAAGACACACCTCAACACGCGACGACGACCATCTATTCGGACGTACCGAACCTAGTCACGCCCAGGCCAAAAACCACAGACGAACTCCATCAGAGATACGCCGCGATGTGGCCCGATATAGAGGAGCCGCACACACCCTTTGGTTCACTGATGAGGTGATGGATCATGCATTCCCTAAAGGGTTTAAACCCGTAAATATTGAATCATACGATGGAACAACCGATCCCGCGGTGTGGATTGAGGATTTCCTTCTCCATATCCATATGGCCCGCGGGGACGACCTTCATGCCATCAAATACCTCCCGTTAAAACTAAAAGAACCAGCTCGGCACTGGTTAAACAGTCTGCCTGAAAACTCGATTGGCAGCTAGGAGGATCTGGAAGACGCCTTCCGCGGCAACTTCCAGGGTACATATGTCCGACCACCGGATGCCGATGATTTAAGTCACATTGTCCAGTAGCCCGGGGAGTCCGCCAGGAAGCTCTGGACTAGGTTCTTAGTTAAAAAGAACCAAATCCTAGACTGTCGACGCATAAGCCCTAGTGGCCTTCAAACACAGCGTCCGGGATGAGTGGCTCGCCCGCCACCTTGGTCAGGAAAGACCAAAATCCATGTCAGCCCTTAAGGCTATTGTCGGTGTCAAAACCGGCGGATCTCGGGTAGGGGGTTCCGAACTGTGCGTCTAAGGTCTATGGTAACAGGAGACAGGGATACGATGTTTTACCCAGGTTCGGGCCCTCTCTATGGAGGTAATACTGTAACACCCCGGACGTAACTTTCCATATTTGTAACTCCAACTCTTGCCATTTTCGGCATTGTTATATGATATTCCCTCCGTGGTTGGGTTTTTCTTCTTTTGCATTTTGTCCATGTCATGCATTTTATATTATGTCATCATGTGCATCGCATTTGCATACGTGTTCGTCTCATGATTCCGAGCATTTTTCCCGTTGTCCGTTTTGCAATCCCAAGACTCCTATCTCCCCGGCGGTCCTTTTACGTTTTTCCGTGTGCGGATACTAAACCTTCTCGAAATGGACCGAGGTTTGTCTAGTGGCCTTGGTATACCACCCGAGACCACCGGTCAAGTTTGGTCATTTGGAGCTCGTTTGGTACTCCAACGGTTAACCGCACTCTCGCAAAGGCCTCTTTTAAGTTGCAGCCCAACACCCCTTCAAAACAGCTCAATAACCCATCTAAGTCACTTCCATGCTCTCCGTCGTTCGATCACGATCGTGGGCGAAAACTACACCTCATTTGGACTCTCCTAGCTCCTCTATGCCTATTTAAGCAAACCCCTCCAAATCCGGATCATCCTCCCCAAACCCTAGCAATTTGCCCTCCGCGCCGGACACGTCTGGCGAGCGAGACGGCGTCCGCCCGCCGCCAAGACGGCCAACCGCTGCCGCCACGTGGCCGCCGCCGCCACCGCCCCGCTTGGCCGCTGCCGCTTGAAGCCCGTCGCGTCGGGCTTGGCTGGCCGCCTCGGGCGAGGCCTGCGCCGCGGCCGCCGCCGCCAGGCCGCGCCGCCGCCGCCGCCGCGCCTGCTGCCCGCCGCCTCTCCGCCGCCGCCACGCCGGGCGGCAAGCTTCTTGCCAAGGCGTCGTCCGCCACTGCCACCACCGGATCGGCCGGCCAAGCGCCTCCCGCCGCCGCCACCGGCTCCGGCCGCCCGCCACCACCGCCCGCCGGTGCCACCTCCTCCTCGCTGCCCGCGTCCGCCCGCCGTCGCCGAGATCCGATCCGCCCGATCCGCCTCGGGAAGCGCCCGCTGACTTCTCCCTCACCTTTTCTTCTAAGTCCTTAATCGCATGATATTTTGTTCCATTTTCAAAGTGGTATATCTTTGCATCTGTAGATCCATTTTGCGCGTATAATATGTCAAAATGTTCGTCTCGAAGAGTAGATCATTTCGTATCATTGCATCATTTTCATTTGAGCTCATCTTGATGCCCGAAATGCTGTTGGAAGAGTGCTATGTGATGTTAGTTTCTGTTTCGTAACAGAACTTGCACTTTTGTTATTTTTGCCATGATTATTGTGTGCACCCTATAAATTTAAGTCCTACATGTGTTTTGAAATATGCCATGCCACCTTTCCAGGGGTGTATGCCATGTATTTTTGTGATCTATGTGGTGACTAGAACAAGCATGCAAAGTAGGTGTCCTGATGTTGCTGTTTTCAGCCCTGCTTAGCTGATATTTTGATGCCATGTTAACTTGATGATACCGAGAGATCTATGCATATTTTGAGATACTTCAGTAACGATGTTTTGTAAAGCATGTCTTGCTCTATCCATCCATGCCTTTGTTTGCAATTATGGAGTGCTATAGCTTGAGTCAATCGAGCTCTACTTTTGCTATCAAATGTTTCCTGGCAGATTGTATACATGTTATTCAATTTTGCCTAGGTTGTTGTGGTTGACCCATGTATGCTATGTTATTGTTCTTGCCATGTATGTCTTCTATGTCATGTCTTCTTGATGTATGTATGCTTAGTTTATCATTTAAGGCTCTGTAGTGAGTGCATTGAGCTTGTAAACATGCCTACTTGTTATCAGTTTTTGACATGCCATGTTGCTGAATCTGTTAACGAAACTTTCAATATTGACATGGGTGTTACTATATTTTCTGATCCTTTTTGGCTTATGGTCAGTAAGGGACTTTTGTTCTATGCTTTGAGTAGATTCATGCCATGCCATGTTTTGCTATTTTAAGTTCCTGTAGCATGTAGTTTTGCTGCTCTGAACATTGCAACCTGATGCTGTTTTTGCCATGTCCAGCCTGATATTTTGTGCACTTTTGCCATGCTTGTTTGAACCTGTTATGTTGTGAACTAGCCGTAGCTCAGTGCTCATCTTTTGTCGAGCATCTTGTGTAGATCACTGCCATGTGCTTTGTTGATACGTTTGGGTGCAGTAGCTTAATTATTTGTTGCTTGCTAAGTGGCATCATGCTGTTAATGGCAGATTTGTGCCATTCTTGTTTTGCTTGTCATTTGCAAACCGTGCATCCGATTCCGGTGATCTTTATATCGATTTCAACCGAAATCATCTCATCTTTCCAGTGGCATACTTGGTTTGCCAAGTTGATTCCTGGTTCATCATTTACCTTCCGGAGCGCACATAAGCATTGCATATCGCATCCCGCATATCATGTCATGTTTTGCATCATGTTGATTGTGCATTGCACCGTGATTTATTGTGGTTCCTTTGTTTGTGTTGTTGCTTTGGGTAGAGTCGGGAGACGAGTACGTGAACGAGGAACCTGTTGAGAACGCTTACGAGGATCAAGTTTTCGACAACTCGAGAACATTGCGAGCAAGATGACCATACCCTCGAAATCACTTCTATCTTTGCTATGCTAGTTGCTCGCTCTTTTGCTATGCCTATGCTGCGATGCCTACCACTTGCTATATCATGCCACCCATATTGCCATGTCAGCCCCTAACCATCCTTTTCCTAGCAAACCGTTGATTGGCTATGTTACCGCTTTGCTCAGCCCTCTTATAGCGTTGCTAGTTGCGGTGAAGTGAAGTTTGTTCCTTGTTGAACATGGAGATGTTGTTCCTTGTTGGAACATGTTTACTTGTTGGGGATATCACAATATATATCTGCTATATTTTAATACATCTATATACTTGGTAAAGGGTGGAAGGCTCGGCCTTATGCCCGTGTTTTGTTCCACTCTTGCCACCCTAGTTTCCGCCATACCGGTGTTATGTTCCTTGATTTCGCGTTCCTTACGGTTGGGTGATTTATGGGACCCCTTGACAGTTCGCTTTGAATAAGACTCGTCCAAAGAAGGCCCAACTTTGGTTTTACCATTTGCCGCCTAAGCCTTTTCCCGGGTTTTCGCGAGCCCGAGGGTCATCTTTATTTTAACCCCGGGCCGTTCTCCTCGAGTGCTGGTCCAAACTGTCACCGCCGGTGGCCATCAGGGCAACTCGAGCTGGCCTATCGGAAGTTTGGACAATCCGGTGTGCCTCGAGAACGAGATATGTGCAGCTCCTATCGGGATTGGTCGGCACATTCGGGCGGCTTTGCTGGTCTTGTTTTATTCTGTCGAAATGTCTTGTAGTCCGGGATTCGAGATTGATCGGGTCTTCGGTAGAAGGAATATCCTTCGTTGACCGTGAGAGCTTATAATGGGCTAAGTTGGGACACCCTGCAGGTAATATCTTTCAAAGCCGTGCCTGCGGTTATGAGGCACATGGGAATTTGTTAATGTCGGTTGTAGAAAACCCAAAGTTGACCTCAATAAAATACACATCAATCGCGTGTGTAACCGTGATGGTCTCTTCTCGCGGAGTCCGGAAGTGAACACGATGTTGGAGTTATGTCGACGTAAGTAGTTCAGATCACTTCTTGATCGCTACTAGCTTCACGATCGCGCTTTGCTTCTCTTCTCGCTCTCTTTTGCGATGTAGCCACCATATATGCTAGTCGCTGCTGCAGCTCCACTTTACTACCCTGTCCTTCCTATTAGCTTAAATAGTCTTGATCTCGCGGGTGTGAGATTGCTGAGTCCCCGTGACTCACAGATACTTCCAAAACAGTTGCAGGTTCCGATGAGGCGGTCAGGTGACTCAACCGAGCTCAAGTGGGAGTTCGACGAGGAACGTGGTCGTTACTATGTGTCTTTTCCGATGATCGTAGTGGAGCCCAGTTGGGACGATTCGGGGATCTGTGTAGCATTTGGGGTATCTTCTTTTATTTTGGTTCCGTAGTCGGACCTTGAGTGTACTCTGAATGATGGATGTTTATTTATGTACTGTGTGAAGTGGCGACTGTAAGCCAACTATGTACCTCTTTCCCTTATTTCTTACATGGGTTGTGTGAAGATTACCTCACTTGCGACACTGCTTTCAATGCGGTTATGCCTCTAAGTCGTGCCTCGACACGTGGGAGATATAGCCGCATCGGGGGCGTTTCAAGTTGGTAATCAGAGCCTTCCCCGACTTAGGAGCCCCCCTACTTGATTGTTTGCTGGCGTTGTTGAGTCTAGAATGGAAAATGTTTTGAGTCTTAGGATTATATATATCGGAGAGTAGGATTCTTTTTACTCCCCAGTCCCTTCGTCGCTCTGGTGAGGTATCCTGACATAGAGTTTTGACTCTCCTCTTCTCAATATTTCACTAAATTTTTTTTTTAGGATCACGTGGGTATCTTGGAATCGTTCGATGGTTTTGTGACGAGAACATTGTTCTTGGTGCCTCGACATTTAGGGGTTGTGGCGGTGTCCGGGAGTTGAGCTCCGAGGTGTTGTCGTCACAATTTTATCGCTGATTCTGGAATACACGAGTTTTGCCGACATCGAAATCTCTTTTGTGCAGTTGTTGGTGAGATAACCCCGATAGCCCGATCTTCGTGGCGAAAAGGGAGTATTGCCATGACTTGTATAACGGATGTTTTTCAAGGTCGAGGTACACGATTTCGAGGATTTCTTGGTTATGTGTTGACGGATGGATACTGGTGGATCTAGGTATTGTTAGTTTGGGTGATATATTTTGTGTCCCTGTATCCCCAACACCAGATTGCATAACCAGAAAGTTTGGGAGTTTATATGTGGGAATTCTAGTAGCTTACGGGATATTCTTCCGGCGGATGTATGATTTGAGATTGGGGTTCAACGTCTAGTGGTCCGCCCATTCACGGTCGATTCTGATGGTCGCGAGGCGTCTTAAAGAATCCTTGGCTATGCTGATTCGGGACGTCTTGTTTGTCATTCGTGACGTCCGCTATCGTCGTGTCCGTGTGGGCCCCACCACTAACACTTTGGGCGAAATCTCTATCATGTGTTTGTTCCGCTCATTCTAGAAGCCAATCTTTTGTTTTCAGTTGTGATATTCGTTTTGTTTCTAAGACAGATGTTGTTTCCATATCTTTATCTAAGTGGCTTCTCACCTTAATGGACGTGTGATGATTAACTTTTGAATTCATTCGCTCATTCTTGTTGAATGTTTATTGTGAAGACTATATGTTGCAATTTCTATCCGTTGATTCTACTTATCTATTTGTCTATCAAAGGACTAACGGATGTCACCCTCTTCAGATGGCTCCGCCAACGTCGAATCCGGATCGCAATGATGGGGATCGGTCGAACCTCCACCTCCACCTCCACCTCCGCCTCCGGAGGCTGGCAAGCTATCATGGCAGCCACCAATGCCAATGCTCGATGATTTTGCAGCTCTTGCAAGAAGCGTACTGGGCAAGGCAATCAAGGAAATCAAGGTCAAGGCAACAATCAGCCGCACTTTGCTGCTCTCGATCGGTTCCTCGCTAATCAGCGAAGTCTTTCAATTTCGTGTCGAGGCCACGACGGCGACGATTGGTTAGTGGACATCTGCAAGCATTTTGATTGTAGCAATGTCGGACGAGGACTTTGTCAAGTTTGCATCGTTTCAACTCAAGGATCAAGCTGTTGAGTGGTACCAGCAATACAAAGATTCCAGAGGAGGTCGTGTCATTACAGGATGAGTTCCGCCGTGATTTTGAGCTCATCACATTCGAAAAGTGTTGTTGAGAGCAAGCGTGAGGAGTTCCGCAATCTCAAGCAAGGCGTCATGTCATCTATCAATACAATATCCAGTTCCGAAGCTTGCCTCGCTTTGCTAAGCAAGACGTGCACGATGAGAAGAGTATGATCTATCAATTCAGAGGTGGTGCGAGAGAAGATCTGCAATTAGCTCTTGTGCTTTTTGAGCGAGATAAGTATGATGATTTCTACAACATGGCTCTGAAGCAAGAAGCTGCCCAGCTCAAATGTGAGGCTTCAAGAAGAGAATCAGGATGCAGTTCAGTCTTCTTCTTCCTCTCAAGTGGCAGCTAAGCAGCGAAGTTCTACCTTCCTCCTCCTCCGTTCCGTCGGCCTTATCGCCAGAAGAACTCAGGTGGTCGTGGATCTTCCCACCCACCCAACCCAAGCTATCGAACAAGTCTAATTCTCAAGCTCCAAGGTCAAGTGCTCCTTACCACCGTCCGCTCTACGAGGTGACTTGCAACAAATGTCGCAGAAGGTCACTATGCGAACAAGTTCTTCAACCGAGGCGTCTTCCGCCTCCTCCTCTGTGAAATCTTCCAGCAATGCAGTGGTCAAGCATAATCCAAAGTATGCCAAGGTCAATATGATGAATGCAGCTCAAGCAGAGGATTCTTCTGATGTGATCATGGGTAATCTTCTTGTTAATGATATTCTGCAAAAGTTCTTTTTGACTTTGGTGCATCGCTTAGTTTCATCTCTAAACCTTTTGCATCTAAGCATGACTTGTCTTTCCAAGATTTGCCAAGACCATTAGCAGTTGTCTCTTCGGTAAATGCATGAATGCAAGCTACATGGTTCGGATGTCTCTATCAAGATGGGCGATTATAGATTTCTGTCTAAACCAATTGTTCTGGTGACTCGGATATTGATCTTATTCGGGAATGGATGGCTTTATCAAGACAAAGCTCAGCTTGATTGTGCTGCTGTGGAAATTCAATTGACTCACTCTTCTAATGATGTGATCATCTATGCCGCTCGTGATGAAACCATTCGGTTGTTTTCTCTCAATGAGAAGGGCGAACTGAATGCTATCTCTCGATTCGATCGTTTGTGAGTACCAAGATGTCTTTCGGAAGAGCTTCGGGTATGCCTCCTCATCGGCCGCTTGAGTTCGTTATCAATCTTGAGCCCGCATGAACCCGTTTGTAAGCGTCCATACAAGCTTGGACCTGATGAGCTGAAGGAATTGAAGAAGCAACTCGATGAACAAGAGCGTCTGGGTTTGATCGGACGAGTTCATCTCCTTGGGGTTGTGGTGTTCTTTTGTCCGAAGAAGGATGGCACGGACCGACTTTGCGTCGATTACCGTCCATTGAATAAGAAGACAATCATGAACAAGTATCCACTTCCCAACATCAATGAGCTTTTCGAGCAACTCAAAGGTGCTACGAGTGTTCTCCAAGCTTGACCTTCGTATGGGGTATCATCAGATTCGCATTCGTGAACAAGATATTCCCAAGACAGCATTCGAACAAGTTTTGGTTCTTATGAATATCTTGTCATGTCTTTCGCCTTGTCAATGCTCCTCCAACTTTCTCTCGGATGATGAACTTCATTTTCAACCCTACACCAATGAATTCGTCTTGGTCTATCTTGATGATATTTTGGTCTTCTCCAAGAATAAGAAGGATCATGCCAAACATTTGCGATTGGTGCTAGACAAGCTCAGAGAGTATCAATTCTATGCTAAGTTCTCCAAATGTGAATTTTGGCTTGATGAAGTGCTTTATCTTGGTCATATCATCTCCGCCAAGGGCATCGCTGTTAATCCCGAGAAGGTGTCTGCAATTGTGAATTGGGAACCTCCTCAGAATGTCAAGCAGCTCCGCAGTTTTCTTGGCCTTGAAAGCTATTGCCGAAGATTCGTTGAGAACTTCTCCAAGATTGCAAAGCCTCTTTCAAACATCCTCCAGAAGCATGTGAAGTATGTCTGGTCTCCCGAGTGTGACGTTGCTTTCAATATCCTCAAAGAGAAACTCGTCACAGCTCCTGTCTTGACTCCTCCTGATGAATCCAAGCCATTCGAAGTTTTCTGTGATGCTTCTCTTCAAGGTCTCGGTGCTGTGTTAATGCAAGAGAAGAGAGTTGTGGCTTATACCTCTCTTGATTGAAGCCCAACGAGAAGAACTACCCCACTCACGATCTTGAGTTGGCGGCAGTTGTCCATGCATTGATAATGTGGAGACATCTCTTGTTGGGAAGGAAAGTGGACATTTTCACCGATCACAAGAGTGTCAAGTACATCTTCACTCAGCCCAACCTCAACCTCAGGTAGACTCGATGGGTCGAAATGATTCAAGAGTACAACCCAAGTATTGAATATACTCCGGGCAAGGCCAATGTCATTGCAGATGCTTTGAGCAGGAAAGCTTACTGCAATAGTCTAATCCTCAAGCCCTTTCAGCCGGATCTCTGTGAAGCTTTCCGCAAGCTGAATCTTCAAGTTGTTCCTCAAGGCTTTCTTGCCAACCTTATAGTCTCTCCTACTTTGGAAGATCAGATTCGTGAGGCTCAACTTCTGGATGCCATGGTGAAAAAGGTGAAACGTGGTATCGACAAGGGCATTTCTAAGTACAAGTGCTTCCACGTTGATGACAAAGATACTCTTTTCTTTGAGGACCGGATTGTGGTTCCTAAGGGTGATCTACGAAAAGTCATTATGAACGAGGCTCACAATTCACTTCTATCCATTCATCCTGGAAGTACGAAGATGTACCATGACCTCAAGCAGTCTTATTGGTGGACTCGAATGAAGCGAGAAATTGCTCAATTCGTGAATGAGTGTGATGTCTGCAGAAGAGTGAAAGCAGAACACCAAAGACCAGCTGGTCTCCTTCAACCTCTTGCTATTCCTGAATGGAAGTTTGATCATATTGAAATGGACTTCGTGACTGGTTTTCCTAAGTCCAAGCGTGGAAATGATGCTATCTTCGTTGTCATTGACAAGCTTACTAAAGTGGCTCATTTTCTTCCTATCAAAGAATCCATCACATCAGCTCAGTTGGCAGAGCTATACACCTCCAGGATTGTCTCCTTGCACGGCATTCCACAAGTGATCTCTTGAGACCGTGGCAGCATCTTTACCTCCAAGTTTTGGGAGTCTTTTCGAAGGCCATGGGCACCAACATTCGTTTCAAAGACAGCTTTCCATCCTCAAACAAGTGGCCAAGTTGAGCGAGTAAATCAAATTCTTGAAGATATGCTCGGGGCTTGTGTCATTTCTTTCGGTATGAAGTGGGAAGATTGTCTTCCATATGCGAGTTCTCTTACAACAACAGCTTCCAAGCGAGTTCGGGCAAGGCCCCATTCGAAATTCTCTATGGCGAAAGTGCCGTACTCCTCTCAATTGGTGCCGAGGCAGGTGAACGCCAACTTCTTGGCAATGACTTGATCACGAAGCGGAAGAAATGTGCAAAGTCATTCGTGAGAATCTCAAAGCCGCGCAATCGCGCGGAAAGCTATTATGATGATAAGCACCGTGATGTGGCTTTTGAAATTGGAGACCATGTCTACCTCCGCGTCTCTCAATGAAAGGCACTCGCCGCCCGGTATCAAAGGGAAGCTTGCCCCTAGATCGTGGGTCCTTTCAAGATCATTGGCAAAAGAGGCGATCTAGCCTATCAACGAGCTTCCATCCAACTTTGCAAGCGTGCACGATGTGTTTCACGTGTCACAGCCGCAAGTGCTTCAAGACTCTGACGCACTATCAACTTCAAGAGATTGACCTTCAAGAAGATCTCTCTTATCATGAGCACCCCGTTGCTATTCTTGAAGAAACCGAGCGCAAGACTCGCAACAAGTCAATCAAATTCCTGAAAGTGAAGTGGTCACACCATTCCGACCGAGAAGCTACCTGGGAGCGCGAGGATCACCTCCGTTCTGAATATCCGGAGTTCTTTCAGTCCTAGATCTCGGGACGAGATCCTCTTGTAGTGGTGGAGTGTTGTAACACCCCGGACGTAACTTTCCATATTTGTAACTCCAACTCTTGCCATTTTCGGCATTGTTATATGATATTCCCTCCGTGGTTGGGTTTTTCTTCTTTTGCATTTTGTCCATGTCATGCATTTTATATTATGTCATCATGTGCATCGCATTTGCATACGTGTTCGTCTCATGATTCCGAGCATTTTTCCCGTTGTCCGTTTTGCAATCCGGCACTCCTATCTCCCCCGGCGGTCCCTTTTACGTTTTTCCGTGTGCGGATACTAAACCTTCTCGAAATGGACCGAAGTTTGTCTAGTGGCCTTGGTATACCACCCGTAGACCACCGGTCAAGTTTCGGGTCATTTGGAGCTCGTTTGGTACTCCAACGGTTAACCGCACTCTCGCAAAGGCCTCTTTTAAGTTGCAGCCCAACACCCCTTCAAAACAGCTCAATAACCCATCTAAGTCACTTCCATGCTCTCCGTCGTTCGATCATGATCATGTGGGCGAAAACTACACCTCATTTGGACTCTCCTAGCTCCCTCTATGCCTATTTAAGCAAACCCCCCTCCAAATCCGGATCATCCTCCCCGAAACCCTAGCAATTTGCCCCTCCGCGCCGCCGGACACGTCCGGGCGAGCCGGACGTCCGCCGCCGCCGCCCGCCAACCGCCGGCCGCCACGTAACCGCCGCCGCCGCCACCGCCTCGCGCAGCCCGCCTTGAGCCCGTCGCGGGCCAGCGCCGCCTCCGCCGGGCGAGAGCGCAGCGCCTCCGCCCAGCGCCCGGCTGCCGCGCCGCCAGCGCCGCCCCGCCGCCGCCGCCGCTGCCCGCCGCCTCTCCGCCGCCGCCTGCGCCCGCCCGTGGCAAGGCTCGCGCCAAGGCCGTCGTCCCACCGCGCGCCTTGCCGGATCCGGCCGGCGCGCCGCCTCCGCCGTCGCCACCGGCGCCGCCGCCAGCCACCGCCCCGCCGGCGCCACCTCCTCCTCGCCGGCCCGCGTCCGCCCGCCGTCGCCGAGATCCGATCCGGCCTGATCCGGCCTCGGGAAGCGCGCGCCCGTTGACTTCTCCCCCTCACTTTTTCTTCTAAGTCCTTAATCGCATGATATTTTGTTCCATTTTCAAAGTGGTATATCTTTGCATCTGTAGATCCATTTTGCGCGTATAATATGTCAAAATGTTCGTCTCGAAGAGTAGATCATTTCATCTCATTGCATCATTTTCATTTGAGCTCATCTTGATGCCCGAAATGCTGTTGGAAGAGTGCTATGTGATGTTAGTTTCTGTTTCGTAACATAACTTGCACTTTTGTTATTTTTGCCATGATTATTGTGTGCACCCTATAAATTTAAGTCCTACATGTGTTTTGAAATATGCCATGCCACCTTTCCAGGGGTGTATGCCATGTATTTTTGTGATCTATGTGGTGACTAGCACAAGCATGCAAAGTAGGTGTCCTGATGTTGCTGTTTTCAGCCCTGCTTAGCTGATATTTTGATGCCATGTTAACTTGATGATACCGAGAGATCTATGCATATTTTGAGATAATTCAGTAAGGATGTTTTGTAAAGAATGTCTTTCTCTATCCATCCATGTCTTTGTTTGCAATTATGGAGTGCCATAGCTTGAGTCAATCGAGCTCTACGTTTGCTATCAAATGTTTCCTGGCAGATTGTATACATGTTATTCAATTTTGCCTAGGTTGTTGTGGTTGACCCATGTATGTTATGTTATTGTTCTTGCCATGTATGTCTTATATGTCATGTCTTCTTGATGTATGTATGCTTAGTTTATCATTTAAGGCTCTGTAGTGAGTGCATTGAGCTTGTAAACATGCCTACTTGTTATCAGTTTTTGACATGCCATGTTGCTGAATCTGTTAACGAAACTTTCAATATTGACATGGGTGTTACTATATTTTCTGATCCTTTTTGGCTTATGGTCAGTAAGGGACTTTTGTTCTATGCTTTGAGTAGATTCATGCCATGCCATGTTTTGCTATTTTAAGTTCCTGTAGCATGTAGTTTTGCTGCTCTGAACATTGCAACCTGATGCTGTTTTTGCCATGTCCAGCCTGATATTTTGTGCACTTTTGCCATGCTTGTTTGAACCTGTTATGTTGTGAACTAGCCGTAGCTCAGTGCTCATCTTTTGTCGAGCATCTTGTGTAGATCACTGCCATGTGCTTTGTTGATACGTTTGGGTGCAGTAGCTTAATTATTTGTTGCTTGCTAAGTGACATCATGCTGTTAATGGCAGATTTGTGCCATTCTTGTTTTGCTTGTCATTTGCAAACCGTGCATCCGATTCCGGTGATCTTTATATCGATTTCAACCGAAATCATCTCATCTTTCCAGTGGCATACTTGGTTTGCCAAGTTGATGCCTGGTTCATCATTTACCTTCCGGAGCGCACATAAGCATTGCATATCGCATCCCGCATATCATGTCATGTTTTGCATCATGTTGATTGTGCATTGCACCGTGATTTATTGTGGTTCCTTTGTTTGTGTTGTTGCTTTGGGTAGAGTCGGGAGACGAGTACGTGAACGAGGAACCTGTTGAGAACACTTACGAGGATCAAGTTTTCGACAACTCTGAGAACATTGCAGGCAAGATGACCATACCCTCGAAATCACTTCTATCTTTGCTATGCTAGTTGCTCGCTCTTTTGCTATGCCTATGCTGCGATGCCTACCACTTGCTATATCATGCCACCCATATTGCCATGTCAGCCCCTAACCATCCTTTTCCTAGCAAATCGTTGATTGGCTATGTTACCGCTCTGCTCAGCCCTCTTATAGCGTTGCTAGTTGCAGGTGAAGCTGAAGTTTGTTCCTTGTTGGAACATGGAGATGTTGTTCCTTGTTGGAACATTTTACTTGTTGGGGATATCACAATATATATCTGCTATATTTTAATACATCTATATACTTGGTAAAGGGTGGAAGGCTCGGCCTTATGCCTGGTGTTTTGTTCCACTCTTGCCACCCTAGTTTCCGTCATACCGGTGTTATGTTCCTTGATTTCGCGTTCCTTACGGTTGGGTGATTTATGGGACCCCTTGACAGTTCGCTTTGAATAAGACTCGTCCAAGAAGGCCCAACTTTGGTTTTACCATTTGCCGCCTAAGCCTTTTCCCCGGTTTTCGCGAGCCCGAGGGTCATCTTTATTTTAACCCGGGCAGTTCTCCTCGAGTGCTGGTCCAAACCTGTCACCGCCGGTGGCCATCGGGGCAACTCGAGCTGGCCTATCGGAAGTTTGGACAATCCGTGTGCCACGAGCGAGATATGTGCAGCTCCTATCGGGATTTGTCGGCACATTCGGGCGGCTTTGCTGGTCTTGTTTTATTGCTGTCGAAATGTCTTGTAGTCCGGATTCGAGATTGATCGGTCTTCCGGTAGAAGGAATTATCCTTCGTTGACCGTGAGAGCTTATAATGGGCTAAGTTGGGACACCCCGCAGGTAATATCTTTCGAAAGCCGTGCCCGCGGTTATGAGGCACATGGGAATTTGTTAATGTCCGGTTGTAGAAAACCCAAAGTTGACCTCAATAAAATACACATCAACCGCGTGTGTAACCGTGATGGTCTCTTCTCGGCGGAGTCCGGGAAGTGAACACGGTGTTGGAGTTATGTCTGACGTAAGTAGTTCAGGATCACTTCTTGATCGCTACTAGCTTCACGACCGCGCTTTGCTTCTCTTCTCGCTCTCTTTTGCGATGTAGCCACCATATATGCTAGTCGCTTGCTGCAGCTCCACTTTACTACCCTGTCCTTCCTATTAGCTTAAATAGTCTTGATCTCATGGCGTGAGATTGCTGAGTCCCGTGACTCACAGATACTTCAAAACAGTTGCAGGTTCCGATGAGGCGGTCAGGGTGACTCAACCGAGCTCAAGTGGGAGTTCGACGAGGAACGTGGTCGTTACTATGTGTCTTTTCCTGATGATCGTAGTGGAGCCCAGTTGGGACGATTCGGGATGTGTAGCATTTGGGGTATCTTCTTTTATTTTGGTTCCGTAGTCGGACCTTGAGTGTACTCGAATGATGGATGTTTATTTATGTCTTTGTGTGAAGTGGCATTGTAAGCCAACTATGTACCTCTTTCCCTTATTTCTTACATGGGTTGTGTGAAGATTACCTCACTTGCGACACTGCTTTCAATGCGGTTATGCCTCTAAGTCGTGCCTCGACACGTGGGAGATATAGCCGCATCGGGGGCGTTACAAATACCCTACATCCTGCTTGATTGATCTTGATGAATATGAGTATTACAAGAGTTGATCTACCACGAGATTGTAATTACTTAACCCTAGAAGTCTAGCTTGTATGACTATGGTAATGAATCTCCCCCCTCTGGACTAAGTCCTCCAGTTTATATAGACACCGGGAGGATCTAGGGTTACACAAGGTCCGTTACAAAGAAAGAAATCTACATATTCGGTTGCCAAGCTTGCCTTCCACGCCAAGGAGAGTCCCATCCGGACACGGGTGCAGTCTTCGGTCTTCGTATCTTTATAGCCCATCAGTCCGGCCCATGGCTAACAGGCCGGACGCCCGAGGACCCCTTAGTCCAGGACTCCCTCAGTAGCCCCTGAACCTGGCTTCAATGACAAGGTATCCGGCACGTAGGTCTGTCTTCGGCATTGCAAGGGGGGTTCCTCCTTCCGAACTCCAAGATAGTCCTCGGACGTATTGAACGTATCCGGACCTGTAACATACACACCACACACAACCGCAGAGAGAATATAATTTTACACAAGTCCAATTCGCTGACAACTTTCCGTAACATGACATCACATCTGTCCGGTCATAATTTCGAACCGTTTTTTGTCTGCCGCTCCACGTTTCGAGACGCGGTTGCCATTGGCACGTCTTGTCAAAGCAGAGATTGTGTCCCCTTATTGCGGGATTCTCATCAATACGGGTGTGGGTAACCCAACCGTACCATCTACACAGTCCTTGGGAATAAGCGAGTTTTGAGGCGAGTGGGGAGGCGTGAGGGAGTTCTGGACTAAGGGGTCCTTGGGCGTCCGACCTGTTATCCATGGGCCAGACTGATGGGCCGTGAAGACATGAAGATCGAAGACTATGCCTGTGTCCGGATTGGACTCTACTTGGCGTGGAAGGCAAGCTAGGCGACCTATTATGAAGATTTCCTCCTATGTAACCGACCTCATGTAACCCTAGATCTCTCCGTGTTAAACCGGAGAGCATAGTCCGGATAGGACAGATTCATGGCCATATACTCATAGGCTAGACTTCTAGAGTTTAGCCGTTACGATCTCGTGGTAGATCAACTCTTGCAACACTCATATTCATCAAGATCAATCAAGCAGGAAGTAGGGTATTACCTCCATAGAGAGGGCCCGAACCTGGGTAAACAGTATGTCCCCCGTCTCCTGTTACCATCGATCCTAGACGCACAGTTTGGGACCCCCTACCCGAGATCCACCGATTTTGACACTGACATTGGTGCTTTCTTTGAGAGTTCCATTGTGCCGTCAACGTAAGGCTCGATGGCCCCTCCAATCGCCGGCAATGGCGTCGTTCAGGGAGAAATCTTTTCCCTGGACAAATCTTTGTGTTCGGCGGCTTCGTACTGCGGGCCAACTCGCTTGGCTGCCTGGAGCAGGTCGATAGCTACGCCCCTGGCCATCAGGTCAGATTCAGAAGCTTGAATTGCATTGGGGATATCCGTGGAGACTTGATCTTTGATGGATTTGAGACCGCGGTGATCACTCCCCCTCTCTCCAATGAACTTGACTTAAATCTGTCATCAGATCACATCCATGAGATGGATCCTGTTGCTACAACGGCCTTAGAGACAAAGCAGACCGCGCCCTCCAAGGCCATAAAGTCCGCAGTGTTGGAGCCGCACACGGACTCGACATCCTGCAATGCTTGAGTCAACGGAACCCCGGACTCGTCTCCGGCTACACGTTCCGGACCGGATGCACCTGCGGACACCGAGCTGGATCGGTTGTCGATTTTTGAATTTAGCACCGCAGACATCTTCCAGCATTCGCCTTTGGGTGACGTACTAAATTCTTTGAAGAACTTGACCCTGGAGGAAGACTCACAGCTGAACTATATTCGGTTTTAGCTAGAGGCGGACAACGATGAATTTTTCTTCCCACCCGCCACCCACTTCATAGCCACCGTCGACGACTTAACCGACGTGCTGGACTATGGCTCCGAAGACATCATAGGTATGGACGACGATGCCGACAATGAGCAAGGCCAAGACCCGCCATTCACTGGACGTTGGACGACCACCTCCTCGTATGACGTGTGCATGGTTGATACACTCAAAGTATCTGGCAACGACAAAGAAGAGCCGGATATGAACAAACACTCTGAGACGCAGTCCAAGCATCGGTGCCCCAAACGCCGTTCTAAGCCTCGTTGCTCAAAGGATGTCAACACTGGTACCGGAGATAATAGCACTCCGGGTGACGCCAAAAATAATGAAGACCCCGTCGGTGCATCATCCAAACAGGAGGAACATGACAACAGGCAAGAGAACCCTGATGAACAAGCCACAGAAGATAACTTAGAGGACGATAGTTACCATCCACCCTCCAAGGAAGAGACAAGCCTCGACAACAAAGACTTCATCGTGCCGGAGGACTCTGTGGAGCAGGAGCGCTTTAAGCTTCATCTCAAAGCCACTACAAGGAGCCTGAAAAAGAAACAGCAGCAGCTTCAAGCCAAACAAGATCTGCTCGTAGACAGATGGACTGATGTCCTGACTGCCGAAGAATAGGCCTCAAGCACCCAGCTAAGAGCTACCCGAAACGCAGACTGCTACCTCAATTCAACGAGGAAGCACCGGAGCACACATCCCCCTCGCGTAATGCGGAACGACCACCGCGTGGTCGAGACAGGGTGGCCGACCGGCCACCCCGCGGTCAGGATAAAGCGGCAACTCAGGACGAACAACAGCCTGCCCCAGCACCCTGAAAAAATAAATACGAAAGAGTTCAGGGTCACACATACGACCTTTGGCAGACCCTGGAAAATAAAGTAGGACATACAAGATCAATCTACGGATCGCGCGGACGTGCCTCAAGGCATGACGATGGCTACCTATTCGAACATGACAAACCTAACCGCGCCCGGGCCGAATGCCGCAGACGGACTCCATCAGAGCTACGCTGCGATGCGGCCCGATACAGAGGTGCCGCACACCCACTCTGCTTCACAGACGAGGTACTGGATCACGAATTGCCCGAGAGATTCAAGCCCGTCAATATCGAATCATATGACGGCGCAACCAATCCCACAGTATGGATCGAGGATTTCATCCTCCACATCCACATGGCTTGAGGAGATGACCTCCACGCCATTAAATACCTCCCACTCAAGCTCAAAGGACCAGCTCGGCACTGGCTTAACAGCCTGCCTGGAAATTCTATCGGCAGCTGGGAGGACTTGGAAGAAGCTTTCCTAGACAACTTCCAAGAAACATATGTCCGGCCACCAGACGCCGATGATCTAAGCCACATAGTTCAATAACCTGGAGAATCAGCCAGAAAATTCTGGACTAGGTTCCTAACCAAAAAGAACCAGATCGTTGACTGTTTGGATGCCGAGGCCTTGGTAGCCTTCAAACACAGCACCCGTGACGAATGGCTAGCACGCCACCTCGGCCAAGAAAAGCCGAAGTCCGTGGCAGCCCTCATGGCACTAATGACCCGCTTTTGCGCGGGAGAGGACAGTTGGCTGGCCCATAGTAACAACACAGCCAGCGAGACAGACCCGTCAAAGGCCAAGAATAGCACTAGCAAGCTCCGGCGCAACAGACACAAACGCCGAAGCAATGACAACAACACCGATGATGCCACAGTCAACACCGGATTCACTGGCTCCAAGTCCGGCCAGCAGAAGAAGCCCTATAAAAGAAACAATGAAGGACCTTCCAGCCTGGACTGCATACTCGACCGTCCGTGCCAGATACACGGCACCCCGGACAAGCAAGCCAATCATACCAACATGGATTGTTGGGTTTTCAAGCAGGCTGACAAGTTAAATGCCGAAAAGGGATCACAAAGTGAGGACGAGGACGAAGAACCCCGGCGGGCGAACACTGGGGGGCAGAAGAAATTTCCCCCTCAAGTCAAAACGGTGAACATGATATACGCTACACACATCCCCAAAAGGGAGGGTAAGCGTGCACTCAGGGACGTCTACGCGGTAGAGCCAGTCGCCCCCAAGTTCAATCCATGGTCGTCATTTCCGATCACCTTTGATCGTCGAGACCACCCAACCAGTATCCGTCATGGCGGTTCGGCCGCATTGGTCCTCGACCCAATCATCGATGGATTTCACCTAACATGAGTCCTAATGGACAGTGGTAGCAGCATCAACCTGCTCTATCAAGACACGGTTCGGAAGATGGGCATTGACCCCTCACGAATCAAACCAACAAAGACTACCTTCAAAGGAGTCTTACCAGGCGTCGAGGCCCGCTGTACTGGCTCAATCACGCTGGAAGTGGTCTTCGGCTCTCCGGATAATTTTCGAAGCAAGGAGTTAATCTTCAACATCGCCCCCTTCCGCAGCGGCTACCACGCATTACTTAGACGGACATCGTTTGCTAGATTCAATGCAGTGCCACACTACGCTTACCTCAAACTCAAGATGCCCGGTCCACGCGGCGTCATAACAGTCAATGGCAACATGGAACGCTCTCTCCGAACAGATGAGCACACCGCTGCCCTAGCAGTAGAGGTACAGACCGGCCTTCTCAAGCAGCACCATAGTGCGGCTGCCGAGCCCCTAGACACCATCAAGAGGTCCCAAACTACACTACAGCAGGACGACAAGGTTTGTCAAGAGCTCGACTAGCAATTCGGCTTCCGTCCCAGTTCGTATGAAGAAGTGGCATTCGTACCACGCATACATAATTATGCACTCGAGATTCCATGGACATCGACGGAGGCACAAGCTCAACTGGGTTCTACATTTCGGCTAGACCGACCCCGGATACACCTTTTTCTTTTTGTTCCAGGTTCCTTTTCCCGCGAGCCTGATCACAAGCCCCTTCGAAGGATTGGCATACAAAGGGGACATGCAGCATAGGTGTGTAGGGTCACGTCCATACGTTCTTCTTGACGGTATTTTTTACTTCTTTCTTAGGACCCGTACGCTGACCCCTCTTGATTCCGGCATATTACATAGCTCGGGTGCTTATCGCACTATTTGTACAAGATACGCCTTAACGTATCCATTCAGTTATATAATGATAATGATTTGCAGCCCAGTTTTTGTGGTTTTTGCCCCTTACTTCATTTCATTTCGATCTGCTTATTAGCTACATCGGTACTCTTTTGTACGTTTCATATTCGCCAGGGGCTGCTTATCGCCCCACATTAAGGCAACAAAGTCCGAACACTTTTTGTATAAAAGTTCGGCACCCCGAATTTAGCATTATATGCATTGGCTTCGAATCATGTCTTTGGTCAATAGTTGGGTTGCCTGGCTCCTGTGCTTGCTACCCTAAGTTCCGCTCTATCGGCTAGGGTAGTAAAGGGAGAACTACTGCGATTGTGCGCTGGCCTTGACCGGATGAGCACCTCAGTAGAGAAAGCCGAAAACTGACTGTCATGATACGGCGAGAGCCGGTCAGCTGTTCGTGGGTTACAAAATCGTTGGAGATTTTTTTCTGCCTCACGCGAAGGATCGGCACTTCCCAATCAGATGCTGACAACACATTGGCTTGGACTAGGGGCTGTGCACTTGCTTAATTATAAAAATCCTATGACTAAGTGAGGGCGTTTAAGCCGTATAGTCTGATTGCCTTGTTCGTTGCGCTAAACAACTCCTTCAAGGACCATACAATTGGATCAAGATTGTTTAGATCCCATCCCGAACACCTCCGTACCAATTACGTGAGGGCAGAAGTCGACGACTGGCCAACCCTCAGATTGCATATAACACGGCTGCACAGGAGGAAACAATTTAAAGCATAACGAAATTACATTACAATACAAGCTCTGTCTTTATAATACAAGGCAAAGGCCCAATACGAATGTATTCATTCGAAAATAACGTCCTGCGAACATTGAGCTGCCACAAGTCGAGATCCTTTTATGACATCCGCAAAATATTTCTCGGGTGTGCGGTGCTCCTTGCCCTCCGGCGGCCCGCTGGCCACTTCAACAGCGTTCATCTTCGCCCACCACATCTTGCAGCGAGCGAAGGCCATAAGGGTGCCTTCAATACATGCAGAGCGCTTGACGACGTCCAGCCACGGACAGGCTTCCACTAGCCGCCTCATGAGTCCGAAGTAGCTGCCAGGTATAGCTTCGGCTGGCCATAGCCAGATTGTCAAATCCTTCATGGCTAGTTAGGCCACCCTGTGCAGCTCCACCAGCTGCTTCAGCTGATCGGTGAAGGACACAGGATGCTCTGGCGTCGCATAGTGCGAGCATAATAGCTTATCCATAGAACATCCTCCTTTGGCTCGGTAGAACGCTGCAGCGTCTGATACGTTGCGTGGTAGATCCGCAAAAGCTCCTAGGGAACTTCGAACCCGGGTTAGTAAAAGGTACTGCCTCTCCGCATACTTGCTTTGCATCTTAAAAGCCTTACCCGCCGTGATCTTCCTGGCCTCCTGGATCTCCTGGATGACGGCCTGGGCCTCATTCCGCGTGGTTTTCGTGCCCTGATGAGCCTTGGTGAGTTCGACCTCCTGAGCCGACGCATCATTCTCCAAGGTCTCACATTTTTTCACTCCATCTTGGAGCTCCTGCTGGATTTCCTTGACACGGGCCTCAAGCTTCTTTCGAGCGGCTTGCTGCTGGACAACCTTCTCCTCGGCCTCGCCCAGGGCCTTCCTCAGGGCCTCGACCTCGGTCGCGGCTCCTGCATACATTTTGACATTACAGTCAATATACAGCGTCTCCGCTTTCCGAACACACAACAAGACATTACTTACCTTGCTTCTCCTGCAACCGCACTTTAACCTCGCCGAGCTCGTTCTCGGTCCACTCCAGCCTCTGCTTCAATTCAGAGACTTCGACAACATGTGAGGTCGCGGCCAACAGCGACGCCTGCTCATGCACACATATCACGTTAGTCTCCTACACTAGAGGATCGATCCTCTGTTCGGTTCTTCTTACCGAGCACCAGACAGTGTCTCAGGGCTACTGGCTATATGGGATTTTTTCTCTGTCACTTACCTCGAAACCTGTCAACAGGTTGCTGCAGGCTTCGTTCAGTCCACTCTTGGCAGACTGAACCTTCTCGATCACCGCGCTCACAAGAACACGGTGCTCATCCATAATGGAGGCGCCTCGTAGTGCCTCCATTAGGTTATCCAGCGCCCCTGGATGGACAGGGACCATCGGCGGAAACGATGCACCCCCCTCCTTCAAAGGGGGCTGCCCGCCCGACTCCGGAGCCATATGGGTCTCCGGAATCGTATTCGGCTGAGGGCCAAGCTGGATGTGGCCCTCTTCACCAGTCTCCATGGGGATCATCTCCTCCATATGTCCGGCAGCGGAGGCTTCGCCTCGTGGCGCCTCCCGGACAGCGTCCTGGGTTCCTCCCCGGCTCGGATCGGCCCTCCGGGATAGCGCCTAGGTGTCGTCCCCGGCCCCGGGGGAGTAAGCAGGCGGTGGCGACTGGCTCGCCATCTCCGACGGAGTCAACGAACTTCCAGACAAGGATCGCTGGATTAGGTCATGGGCCAGACTGCAATAGTACAACTAACTACATCAAGATAATGGAGATAAAGGGCTAGATGTGCGCATAAATAAGCCATGTCACTTACGATGCGGCCTGGGGCTTTGTGCGGGGGCGCCGTTCCGGACTACTGTCCACGTCCCACGCGGTGTTGGCCGCCGAAACGCCCTTCCCCTTTTTGGGCGCCTCCGCCTCCAGATGCACCGGAGCCGCCCTCTTCTTCTTCCTCTCCTCAGGGGGAGGATTGTTTTCTTCCTCCTCCTCCTCCTCCTCTTCCCCATCATTGTCCTCAGGGAAAGAAGAATGAGTTTCGTCGTCTTCGGACGCCGCGTCTGAAGTACCCTTACGACGGAGCCCACTCTTTGCCCCCTTTGCCTTCTTCTTGGCCTTCTTCTCCGGCGCCTTATATGTGGCCGGTACTAGCATCTCCGCCAAGCGTGGGATGGCTGGTTCTTTGGGCAGTGGAGCCGGATACTGGATCCGCTTCTTCCTCTCCGTCCAGTCCTGAAAGAGCAGTAATAAAATCTCAAACATCATCCTCGAAAAAATTAGGTTGAGGACTCATTCGAAATAACATACCTTGCTGGCGGGGTGTGCACAATCGTGACCACGGTCTGAATCCGTGGCCGGTGGTTTTTCATTGCCCTTGAAGAGCAATTTCCATGCGCCTTCATGCGTAGTCTCGAAGAACCTCGTCAGGGTCCGGTGCTTCTTTGGATTGAACTCCCACAGCGGGCGGCTTCGGCGCTGGCATGGAAGGGTCCGGCGAACTAACATCACCTGGATCACATCAACAAGCTTGACGCTCTTGGTTACCATGCTCTGAACGCGCGTCTGTAGCGCTATCAGCTCGTCAGGAGAACACCAGTCCGGACTCTTCTCGACCCAGGAGGTGAGTCGCATAGGAGCGTCGGAGCGGAATTCGGCAGCTACGGCCCAGGTGGTGCCGCGTGGTTCTGTGATGTTGAACCACTGCTTCTGCCACTCCTTTACCGTATCCACGAAGGTGCCTTTAGGCCAGGAGACGTTGGACAATTTGCTCACCATTGCCCCTCCGCACTCCGCGTGCTGGCCATCCACCACCTTCGGCTTCATGTTGAAGACTTTGAGCCACAACCCAAAGTGGGGTTGGATGCGGAGGAAGGCCTCACACACGACGATAAACGCTGAGATGTTGAGGAAGGAATTCGGGGACAGATCATGGAAATCTACCCCGTAATAATACATTAACCCGCGGACGAAGGGGTGGAGTGGAAACCCTAGAGCGCGGAAGAAATGGGGGAGGAATACCACCCTCTCTGTGGGCTCCGGCATGGGGATGATCTGTCCCTCGGCTGGTAGACAATGGGCGATCTCCTTCGCCAAATATCCGGCCGCCCGGAGCTCAGTAATGTCCTCCTCCATGATGGAGGAGACCATCCATTTGCCCTGACCACCAGATCTGGACATGGTTGATGGAGTGGAAAGGAGATTGAAACTGGGACTCTGGAGCTCGAGATGGGGAAGGCAGAGATAGAGAGAAAGCGCGAGAAGAGGAAGGGGGAATCCTTATCTCCTTATAAAGGCAGCAAATATAAAATGCCTCCTCACTCGCCTTGAGATTCGCCTATTCCCAAGGGCTGTGTAAACAACACGGTTAGGTTACCATGCCCGCATTGATGAGAATCCCGCGATAAGGGGACACGATCTCTGCTTCGACAATACGTGCCAATAGCAACCGTGTCTTGAAACGTGGGATAAATGGTTCGAAATTGTGACAAAACGGACGTCCTGTCACATTACAGGAAGCTGTCAGCGGATGGAACTCGTGTAAGATATATATATATTCTCTCTGCGGTTGTGCATGGTATGTAACAGGTCCAGATACAATCATCACGTCCGAAGACTATCCTGGAGTTCGGAAGAAGGGAACCCGCCTTGCAATGCCGAAGTCAATTTGCGCGCCGGACTCCTCGTCATTGAAGCCAGGTTCAGGGGCTACTGAGGGAGTCCTGGACTAAGGGGTCCTCGCGCGTCCGGCCTGTTATCCATTGGCCGGACTGATGGGCCGTGAAGACATGAAGACTGAAGACTATGCCCGTGTCCGGATTGGACTCTACTTGGCGTGGAATGCAAGCTAGGCGACCTATTATGAAGATTTCCTCCTATGTAACCGACCTCATGTAACCCTAGATCTCTCCGGTGTCTATATAAACCGGAGAGCATAGTCCGGATATATAGGACAGATTCATGACCATATACTCATAGGCTAGACTTCTAGGGTTTAGCCGTTATGATCTCGTGGTAGATCAACTCTTGTAACACTCATATTCATCAAGTTCAATCAAGCAGGAAGTAGGGTATTACCTCCATAGAGAGGGACCGAACCTGGGTAAACAGTGTGTCCCCCGTCTCCTGTTACCATCGATCCTAGACGCACAGTTCGGGACCCCCTACCTGAGATCCGCCGGTTTTGGCACCGACAAGGCGTTCAATATTCACTGCCTTTATAAGGGGATAAGGATTCCCCCTTCTTCTCCCACGCCTTCTCTCTTCCTCCGCCCTTCCAATCTTGATCTCCAACGCCCAAGCTCTCATCTTCTTCCCACTCAAGCTAACACTCAACCATGTCCGGATCCGGAGGTCAAGGCAAGTGGATGGTCTCCTCCGTCAAGGAGAAGGACATTACTGAGCTTCGGGCGGCCGGGTACTTGGCGAAGGAAATCACCCACCGTCTGCCGGCCCAGGGACAAGTCGTCCCCATGCCGAAGCCCAACGAGAGGGTGGTATTCATCCCTCATTTCTTCCGCGGGCTAGGGTTTCCACTCCACCCTTTCGTCCGTGGGCTGATGTACTATTACGGGATAGACTTCCATGATCTTTCCCCGAACTCCTTCCTCAACATTTCGGTGTTCATCGTCGTGTGTGAGGCCTTCCTCTGCATCCAAGCCCACTTAGGGCTGTGGCTCAAAGTCTTCAACGTGAAGCCGAAGGTGGTGGATGGCCAGCATGCGGAGTGCAGAGGAGCCATGGTGAGTAAGCTGTCCAATGTCTCCTGGCCGAAAGGCACTTTCGTGGAGACTATCAAGGAATGGCAGAAACAATGGTTCTACATTACAGAACCCCGCGACGCCAACTGGGCCGCAACAACCGAATTCAACTCCTGTGCTCCAATGCGGCTCACCTCCTGGGTCGAGAAGAGCCCGAACTGGTGTTTGCCAGATGAGCTGATAGCGCTACAGACGCGCGCTCAAAGCATGGTGGACAAGGATGTCAAACTTGTCGATATAATCCAGGTGATGCTAGTTCGCCGGATTCTCCCATGCCAAAGTCGAAGCCTCCCGCTATGGAAGTTCAACCCGAAGAAGCACCATACCCTGAAGAGGCTCTTCGAGACCACTCACAAAGATGCCTAGAAGTTGCTCTTCAAGGGTAACGAGATTCTGCCAGCCACGGATTCAGATCGTGGGCACGACATTAACCACCCCGCCAGCGAGGTGAGTTTCCAACACGTCCTCTACTTGTTTGCTTCAAAGGAGGATATCTGAACTTTTACTATCATTGCTTCTTCAGGCATGGATGGAGAGGGCGAAGCGGATCCAGTGTCCAGCTCCGGTACCTGAAGAACTAGTCATTCCGCGTTTAGCGAAGATGCTGGTGTCGGCGCCCTATACCGCGCCGGTGAAGAAGGCCAAGGGAGTCCAGAGTGGCCCCCGTCGCAAGGGCGCTTTGGACGCGACGTCCGAAGACAAGACCCGCTCCTCCGCCGCCGAAGATGACGACGATGATGATGAGGAGGAGGACAACCCTCCCCCTGATGAGGGAAGGAAGAAGAGGGTGGCCTCCACGAACCTGGAGGCGGGGACGTCCAGGAAAGGGAAGGGCTCCTTCGTGGATAACTCCGCGTGGGACGTCGGCACCAGTCCGGAGCGACACCCCCACACTAAGCCTCCAGCTGCATCGTAAGTGCTATTACTCCCGCATACCCATATGTCCAGCCTCTCCTCTTCAATGTATTGACATGGTTAATTATGCTATTGCAGTCCGGCCCATGATAGCTCCCAACGATCCTCATCAAGAGGTTCATTGGACTCAAAGGAGATGGCCAGCGAGACACCGCCGGCCGCTTACTCTCCCAAGGCCAAAGGAGACGACGAGGTGCTCTCCCAACGGACCTTCCTAGGCCGGGGAGAGGCTCAAGAGGCGCCTGAAGGCGAAGCCCCCGTCGTCGAACACCAGGGGGAACCACTCCCCCTGGAGACTGGGGATGAGGCCATACTCAGTTCGGCCCTCAACCAGGCTTGATTCCGGAGACCGATACAGCTCCGAAATCCGGCACACAACCTCCTTCGAAAGAAGAGGGTATGCCTATTCCACCGGTGACCCCTGTCCAACCAGGGGCACCAGATAATCTGCTGGAAGCGCTGCGAGGTGCTTCCATTGTGGATGAGCACCGTGTTCTTATGGGCACGGTGATTGAAAGGGTTCAGTTCGCTAAGAGCGGACTAACCGAAGCCTGCAACAGCCTGCTGACAGGTTTTGAGGTAAGCGACGCAGAAAGAGAAAATCCCAATATAGACAGTAGCCCCTGAGACACTGTCCAGTGTTTCGGAAAGAAAAAGCCGGATAGAGGATCAATCCTTTATTGTAGGAAACTAACTAAATTTGTCGGGAATGAATATGCAGGCGTCGCTGCTGGCCGCGGCCTCGCATGTTGCCGAAGTCTCCGAACTAAAGCGGAGGCTGGAGCAGGCCGGGGAGGAGCTTGGCCAGGTGAAGAGGCAGCTCCAGGAGAATCAAGGTATGTAATAACTCGGGAAATACTCGAAAAGAGTAAGATGATATGTATTGACCGAAGTGTCATGGTATGTATAGGAGCAGCGACCGAGGTCGAGGCCCTGAAGAAGGCCCTGTCCGAAGCCGAGGGGAAGGTTGTCAAGGAGCAGGCCGCCCGTAAGAAGCTCAAGGCCCGGGTCAAAGAGGTTTAACAGGAGCTCCAGGACGCGGTGAGGAAGTGCGAGACTTTGGAGCGCGATGCGTCGGTTCGATAGACCGAACTCGCCAAGGCTCATCAGGGTGCGGAGACGGCCCGAGATGAGGCCCAGGGCGCCCTCCAAGAGATCCAGGAGGCCAAGAAGATCGTGGCGGGTAAGGCATTTAGTATGCAAAGCAAGTACATGAAGATGAAGTATTTCTTACTAACCCAGATTCGGAGTTCTCCAGGAGCCTTCATAGATCTGCGGCACAGTGTGTCCAACACCGCAGAGTTCTTTTGAGCCGAAGAAGGGAGCTCCACGGAGAAATTGTTTTGATCGCAGTATCTTGCGCCAGAGCATCTTGTGCCCTTCACCGATCAGCTGAAACAGCTGGTGGAGCTGCATAGGGTGGCCGAACTAGCCATGAAGGATTTGATAATCCGGCTGTGGCCAGCCGAAGCTATGCCTGACAGCTACTTCGGACTCGTGGAGCGGCTGGTGAATGCATGTCCTCGGCTGGACGTCGTCAAGCGATCGACCTGTATTGAAGGTGTGCGCATGGCCTTCGCCCGTTGCAAGATGTGGTGGGCGAAGATGGACACCGTCGAGCTGACCAGGGGGCCGCCAGAGGGCAAGGAGCACCGCACACCCGAGCGCTATTTTGTGGATGTCCTAGAGGGGTCTCGCAGTGCAACAGCGCAGTGTGGGCAAGACATTATTTTTGGATGAATACGTTCATGTTGTTTTTGCCTGGAATGATGAAACAAAGTCGATTTGTAATATAATACTTGTTATGTTTTAATTTTTTCCTCCCGTGCGGCCGTGTTGTATGAAATCTGAGGATTGGCCAGTCGTCGGCTTCTGCCCCCATGTAGGTAGTATGGAGGTGTTCGAGATGGAATCTAAACAATCTTGATCCAATTATATGGTCCTTGAAGGAGTTGTTTAGCGCAACGAACCAGGTAATCAGACTATGCGGCTTGAACACCCTCACTTAGCCATAGGAGTTTTACAATAAAACATGCTTGCGTCCCCTGGTATCCGAACCAGAGTGCTATGGGCGTCTGATCGGGAAGTGCCAATCCTTCGCGTAATGCGGGAGAAATCTCCAACGATTTGCAACCTCCGAACAGCTGACCGGCTCTCGCCGTATCATGACAGTCAGTTTTCGGCTTTCTCTACTGAGGTGCTCCTTTGGATAAACTAGGGCACAATCGCAGTAGTTCTCCCTTTACTGCCTTAGTCGATATAGCGGAACGTAAGGTAGCAAGCACAGGAGCCGGGAAACCCAACTATTGACCAAAGACATGATTCGGAGCCAATGCATATAGTGCTAAATTCAGGGTGCCGAATTATACTATAAAAGTGTTTGGACTTTTGTTGCCATGTTGTGGGGTGCTATGAAGCCCCTGGCAAGTTGGAACGCACCGAGTGTACGGGTGCTATCTGATAGAATTACCAGAAAGAAAAAAAAAGGAAAAAAAGGAAGAAGCAGTGGTAAGCTAAAGCCGTGGAAACTTGGGCCGCAAACTGCTTCTACTATAATTTCATTAGTGTGTTAAAGCGCATTTATACAAGTAGTGCAATAAGCTGAAAGACTATTTACTATGCCTTCACCAAGAGAGAGCTGCATATGGGTCCTGAAGATAGGTAAAGGGATCGTTAAAGGGACCACCTAAGAGTTTTCCAGTACGTCCATGCTTCTTGTTATCTTGGTGTTTTTGTCCTTCAAGAGGACCAATGATCAGGCCGCCAGGAAAGGCCTGTAAAAAGAAAAAATAAAATAAGAAAGGGAAATAGTGAAAGTATGAGTGTCCGGGGCGGTCAAGCTGCCCCTGTGGACCACAATTTAGCTATGCCTCCGCCGATGCCCATGGGTTTTTGAGTGCGTAGTTATGTACGCGCGGCACGATTGCCACCACTTGATAGGGACTGAGACGGAGGTCGGATTGCTAGTCAAGCTCCTGACGAGCTGAGCTGTCCTTCTGCAGGGTAGTTCGGACCCTCTTAACAGTGTCCATGGGCTCGGCAGCCGAATTAGGGTTCTGCTTGAGAAGGCCGCTCTGTACTTCTGCTGCTAAGGCAGCTGTGTGCTCTTCTGTACGGAGGGAGCGTTCCGTATTTCCGTTGACCATGATGACGCCGCGTGGACCGGGCATCTTGAGCTTGAGATAAGCATAGTGTGGCAAAACATTGAATCGCGCGAATGCGGTTCGTCCAAGCAGTGCGTGATAGCCGCTGCGAAAGGGGACGATGTCGAAGATTAACTCCTCACTTCGGAAATTGCCCGGAGACCCGAAGACAACCTCTAGCGTGATTGAGCCCGTACAATGGGCCTCCACACCTGGTATGACTCCCTTAAAGGTAGTTTTTGCGGGCTTGATCCGTGATGGATTGATGCCCATTTTTCGCACTGTATCCTGATAGAGCAGATTGAGGATGCTACCTCCGTCCATAAGGACGCTCGTCAGGTGAAATCCGTCAATGATTGGATCGAGGACTAGCGCGTCCGAACCGCTGAAAGTGTGTTATATCGACTAGAGGGGGGGGGTGAATAGGCAATTTTTATGAATTCTTCACTGAGGAATTTACGGGTGAGGAAATTCCTAAGTGAAGAACTACTTGCAGCGGAAAGCATGGTCATCATGAAGAAATGAAGACAAGCACAGAGTACAGAAAGCGTAAACACAGGATAACACAGGATGAAGACAAACAGACTGAAGAAATTGAACTGAGGAAATTGAGAAAGTCTTCAGTCAAAGTCTTCAAACAGATATGAACAAGTATGAGGAAATGAAGGAGTTGAGGAAGTAGAACCAGTAAGCTTGGTGAAGACAATGATTTGGTAGACCAGTTCCAACTGCTGTCTCAGTTGTACGTCTGGTTGGAGCGGCTAGGTATTTAAACCTGAGGACTGATGACCCACAAGTATAGGGGATCTATCGTAGTCCTTTCAATAAGTAAGAGTGTCAAACCCAACGAGGAGCAGAAGGAAATGATAAGCGGTTTTCAGCAAGGTATTCTCTGCAAGTACTGAAATAAGTGGTAACAGATAGTTTTGTGATAAGATAAATTGTAACGAGCAATAAGCAACAAGAGTAAATAAAGTGCAGCAAGGTGGCCCAATCCTTTTTGTAGCAAAGGACAAGCCTGGACAAACTCTTATAATAGGAAAAGCGCTCCGAGGACACATGGGAATATCGTCAAGCCAGTTGTCATCACATTCATATGATTCGCGTTCGGTACTTTGATAATTTGATATGTGGGTGGACCAGTGCTTGGGTGCTGTTCTTACTTGAACAAGCATCCCACTTATGATTAACCTCTATTGCAAGCATCCGCAACTACAACAAAAGTATTAAGGTAAACCTAACCATAGCATGAAACATATGGATCCAAATCAGCCCCTTACGAAGCAACGCATAAACTAGGGTTTAAGCTTCTGTCACTCTAGCAACCCATCATCTACTTATTACTTTCCAATGCCTTCCTCTAGGCCCAAATAATGGTGAAGTGTTATGTAGTCGACGTTCACATAACACCACTAGAGGCTAGACAACATACATCTCATCAAAATATCGAACGAATACCAAATTCACATGACTACTAATAGCAAGACTTCTCCCTTGTCCTCAGGAACAAACGTAACTACTCACAAAGCATATTCATGTTCATAATCAGAGGGGTAATAATATGCATAAAGGATCTGAACATATGATCTTCCACCAAATAAACCAACTAGCATCAACTACAAGGAGTAATTAACACTACTAGCAACCTACTAGCACCAATCCCGGACTTGGAAACAAGAATTGGATACAAGAGATGAACTAGGGTTTGGAGAGGAGATGGTGCTGGTGAAGATGTTGATGGAGATTTCCTACTCCCGATGAGAGGAGCGCTGGTGATGATGATGACGATGATTTCCCCCTCCCGGAGGGAAGTGTCCCAGCAGAACAGCTCTGCCGGAGCCCTAGATTGGTTCCGCCAAGGTTCCGCCTCGTGGCGGCGGTGTTTCGTCCCGGAATGTTGCTTCATGTTTTTTCTCATCGAAAGACTTCATATAGGAGAAGATGGGCATCGGAGAGCCACCAGGGGGCCCTCGAGGTAGGCCCCCCCCCCGGGGGGCACCCTCGTGAGCAGGGTGTGGACCCCCTGGCCTTCATCTTTGGCGACGATTTTTCTTTATTTATTTTAAGATATTCCATGGAGTTTCAGGACTTTTGGAGTTGCGCATAATAGGTCTCCAATATTTGCTCCTTTTCCAGCCCAGAATTCCAGCTGCCGACATTCTCCCTCTTCATGTAAACCTTGTAAAATAAGAGAGAATAGCCATAAGTATTGTGACATAACATGAAATAACAGCCCATAATGCGATAAATATCGATATAAAAGCATGATGCAAAATGGACGCATCAACTCCCCCAAGCTTAGACCTCGCTTGTCCTCAAGCGAAAAGTCGATAACAATAAATATGTCCTCATGTTTAGAGGTAGAGGCATCGATAAAAATAAAATACGGACATGAAGGCATCATGATTATTCTCATAACAGCAACATATATAGATTTTGTCATATGATTACTTATGTTCAAGTGATGATCTTTTCACAATGCGAAAGTATGAATCAGAAACCTTATTGAGCATCAACAAATTATAACCTCAGTCATTGAAGCAATTGCAATTTATCATAACATCGGAAAGAGTCTATGTCAGAGCTTAAAAGCAAGTCCACATACTCAACTATCACTTAGTCCTTCATAATTGCTAACACTCACGCAATACTTGTGGTTACGGAGTTTTAATCGGACACAGAGAAATATAGGGGCTTATAGTTTTGCCCCACAACCTTTTACCTCAAGGGTAATGTCAACAATAATAATTCATGCTCTTTCCAATTAGATATGTATATCATGTTATTTCCAACATGCTGGGCTTGCCAAAGGATAAAATGAAAAAGGAAAGGTGAAGATCACCGTGACTCTTGCATAAGGTAGAGGATAATAATAAAAGGTAGGCCCTTCGCAGAGGGAAGCAGAGGTTGCCATGCGCTTTTATGGTTGGATGCACAAAATCTCAATGCGAAAGAACGTCACTTTATATTACCCCTTGTGATATGAACCTTTATTATGCAGCCCGTCGGTTTTATTTCTTCCATATCACAAGATCGTATAAAGCTTATTTCTCCCACACCAATCAATCATACATATTTAGAGCAATTTTTATTGCTTTGCACCGATGACAACTTAATTGAAGGATCTTACTCAATCCATAGGTAGATATAGTGGACTCTCATGGCTAAACTGGTTTAAGGGTATTTGGAAGCACAAGTAGTATCTCTACTTGGTGCTGAGAATTTTGCTAGAATGAGGGGGAAAGGCAAGCTCAACATGTTAGAGGATCCATGACAACATACTTTATCTCAGATATAAGAAAACATAACTCATCACGTTGTCTTCCTTGTCCAACATCAACTCTTTAGCATGTCATATTTTAATGAGTGCTCCTAGTCATAAAAGATGTCAATGATAATATATCTATATGTGAAACCTCTCTTTCCTTATTACTTCCTATTAATTGCAACGATGACCAAAGCTATATTATCCAACTCCCAACAACTTTTAATCATCATACTCTTTCTATGTGAAGTCATTACTCTCAATAAGATCAATATGAACTCTTTGTTTCTTTTATTCTTTTTCTTCTTTCTATTCTTTTATTCACCCAAGATCATGGCAAAATAATCAAGCCCTTGACTCAACACTAAACTTTATTATATATATATAGATCACGGACTCAATTACATAGAGGGATCATAAAGCAAGACTCAAAACTAGATCATGCCATGACTTTATTCTACTAAATCAAGATACTACTAAAAGGATCGAACTAAGAAAAACGGTAAAGATAGGAGTTGTGATGGTGATACGATACCGGGGCACCTCCCCCAAGCTTGGCAGTTGCCAAGGGGAGTGCCCATACCCATGTGATTATATCTCCTTTGCTGGTGAAGGTGGAGGTGATGGATAGTCGCACATTGAGCGTAAGAGGTCCTCCAACTTGCGAATAATTCCCTTGAGTGCAACGATATGCTCCTTCAACAAAATATTTTCACTTGTGAGATACTTGTTTTGAATACGAGCTAATTCAATCATCTTGAAAGCTTCGATTTCAGTTGGAGTAAGAAGGTTGTGATCAAGTTGAAGGATGTCTTCTGCTGCCGGGGTTTGGTTCTCCGTGGCCTTCTTGATCCCTTCATACTTGTTGATCTCCATGGGTTCTTCCCTTTTCAGCTCTATCTTCATTAGCCAAGCATCTTTGTCGCTATTGTTAGAGGAGGGAGACGACATGATGCCTGGCCTTGACAACCCTGACAGATAACAGAAGAGATTTGCGTGATACGAGAGTCAAAACCTTCGGAAGAATATATAATGAATTTTTACCGACCAAAATACGTATCGTGCAAGAAAACAGAGTCCGGAGGGCACACGAGGTGCTCACGAGGTAGGGGGCGCGCCCAGGGGGGTAGGACGCGCCCACCACCCTCATGGGGCCCTCGTGTCCTTCCCGGACTGCTACTTATTTTTCTATTTTTCTAAATATTCCAAAACGGAGAAATATTGCCTTAAAAATTGTTTTGGAGTCGGTTTACTTACCGTACCACATACCTATTCCTTTTCGAGTGCAAACAGTCCGAAAGTGTCCTTATGTATTCCTCCGGGTTACGGTTTCAATAATATTGGTTTCAACATTTATGGGATTACCTGAGATATAATGTTTGATCGTTTGACCGTTTACCACCTTCGGATTTGTGCCTTCGAAGTTGTTGATTTTTATGGCACGGAATGATAGACCTCCTTGATAACGTAGGGACCTTCCCATTTAGAGAGAAGTTTTCCTGCAAAAAATCTTAAACGAGAGTTGTATAGCAATACATAATCACCTACATTAAACTCACGCTTTTGTATCCTTTCGTCATGCCATCTTTTAACTTTTTCTTTAAACAACTTGGCATTTTCATAAGCTTGGGTTCTCCATTCATCAAAGTGAGCTAATATCAAATAACCTTTTCTCACTGGCAAGTTTGAAATCATAGTTGAGCTCTTTAATAGCCCAATATGCCTTATGTTCTAGTTCGAGAGGTAAGTGACATGCTTTTCCATAAACCATTTTATACGGAGACATACCCATAAGATTCTTATATGCAGTTCTGTATGCCCATAATGCATCATCAAATTTCTTGGACCAATTCTTTCTAGACCTATTAATAGTCTTTTGCAAAATTAATTTGAGCTCTCTATTGCTCAATTCTACTTGACCACTAGACTGTGGGTGATATGGAGATGCAATTCTATGATTAACGTCATATTTAGCAAGCATTTTACGGAAAGCACCATGAATAAAGTGTGAACCACCATTAGTCATTAAATATCTAGGGACTCCAAACCTCGGAAAAATAACTTCCTTAATCATTTTAATAGAAGTGTTATGATCAGCACTACTAGTTGGAATAGCTTCTACCCACTTAGTAACGTAATCAACAGCAACCAAAATATGTGTATATCCATTAGAGGCAGGAAAAGGTCCCATATAATCAAAGCCCCAAACATCAAATGGTTCAATAACAAGTGAATAATTCATAGGCATTTCTTGACGTCTACTAATATTACCTATTCTTTGACATTCATCGCAAGACAAAACAAACTTACGGGCATCCTTGAAGAGTGGACCAATAAAACCGGATTGCAATACCTTATGTGCGTTCTATCTCCAGCAGTGGTGTCCTCCATAAGCTTCGGAGTGACACTTGCGTAGGATTTGTTCCTGTTCATGCTCAGGCACACAACGTCTAATAACACCATCTACTCCTTCATTATAAAGATGTGGGTCATCCCAAAAGTAATGTCGAAAATCATAGAAAAACTTTTTCTTTTGTTGGTATGTGAAGCTAGGTGGTATAAATTTAGCAACAATATAATTAGCATAATCAGCATACCATGGAGTGCTACGAGAAGTGCTTATGACATTTAATTGTTCATCAGGAAAGCTATCATCAATAGGTAGTGGGTCATCAAGAACATTCTCTAACCTAGATAAGTTGTCTGCAACGGGGTTCTCAGCTCCTTTTCTATCAACAATATGCAAATCAAATTCTTGCAGCAAGAGAACCCATCTAATAAGTCTAGGTTTAGCATCTTTCTTTTCCATAAGATATTTAATAGCAGCATGATCAGTGTGAATAGTTACTTTAGAATCAACAATATAGGGTCTGAATTTATCACAAGCAAATACAACTGCTAAAAGTTCCTTTCCGGTGGTAGCATAATTTCTTTGAGCATTGTCTAGAGTCTTACTAGCATAATGGATAACATTTAATTTATTATCAACTCTTTGCCCTAGAACAACACCTACAGCATAATCACTAGCATCACACATAATTTCAAAGGTTAAATTCCAATCAGGTGGCTGAACAATAGGTGCAGAGACTAATGCTTTCTTAAGTATTTCAAATGCTTCCACACAATCATCGTCAAAGACAAATGGCACATATTTTTGTAATAAATTAGTCAGAGGCCGAGAAATTTTTGAGAAGTCCTTAATGAACCTCCTATAAAATCCGGCGTGACCAAGGAAACTTCTTATACCTTTGATGTCCTTGGGACATGGCATCTTTTCAATAGCATCAACCTTGGCTTTATCAACTTCAATACCTCTTTCAGAAACTTTGTGCCCCAAGACAGTACCTTCATGAACCATAAAGTGGCACTTTTCCCAATTCAAGAAAAGATTAGTTTCTTCACATCTCTGCAAAACTTGATCAAGATTGCTCAATCAATCATCAAAAGAGGATCCATAGACGGAAAAGTCATCCATGAAAACCTCACAAATTTTTTCACAAAAATCAGAGAATATAGCCATCATGCATCTTTGAAAGGTAGCAGGTGCATTACATAAACCAAAAGGCATACGTCTATAAGCAAAAGTACCAAAAGTGCATGTAAAAGTAGTCTTTGATTGATCTTTAGCCGACACAGGTATTTGAGAGAAACCAGAATAACCATCTAGAAAGCAATAATGTGTATGTTTGCATAATCTTTCTAGCATTTGATCAATAAAAGGTAAGGGTAATGATCTTTCTTAGTAGCTTTATTTAATTTGGAAATCAATTACCATCCTATAACCTGTAATAATTCTTTATGGGATCAATTCATCTTTATCATTAGGGACAACAGTAATACCTCCTTCTTAGGGACACAATGGACAAGACTTACCCACTGACTATCAGCAACGGGATAAATTATACCTGCCTCCAGAAGCTTGAGTATTTCTTTTCTTACCACTTCTTTCATTTTAGGATTCAAACGTCGTTGAGGATCACGAACTGGTTTGGCATCCGCTTCCAAATTTATTTTATGTTGACATAGAGTGGGACTAATGCCCTTAAGATCATCAAGAGTATATCCAATAGTGGCACGGTGCTTCTTGAGAGTTTTCAATAATCTTTCATCTTCATGCTCTGAAAGGTTAGCACTAATAATAACATGATATATTTTCTTTTCATCGAGATAAGCATATTTAAAATTATCAGGCAACGGTTTAAGCTCAAACACGGGATCACCCTTGGGTGGAGGAGGATCCCCTAGGATTTCAACAGGCAAATTGTGTTGCAGAATAGGTTCATGTTTAAAGAATACTTCATCTATTTCCCTTCTTTCATTCATGAACATATCATTTTCATGGTCTAGCAGATAGTGTTCTAAAGGATCACTAGGAGGTACGACAATAGAAGCAAGACCAATAATTTCATCCTTGCTAGGCAATTCTTCCTCACGATGTTGTTTACTAAATTTAGAGAAATTAAACTCATGAACCATATCATCCAAGCCAATAGTAACAACATTCTTTTTGCAATCTATCCTAGCATTAACAGTGCTCAAAAGGGTCTACCAAATATAATGGGACAAAAGCTATCTTGTGGAGAACTGAGAACAAGAAAATCAGCAGGATATTTAGTTTTCCCACACAAGACTTCAACATCTCTAACAATTCCTATTGCAGATATAGTATCTCTATTGGCAAGTTTAATTGTAACATCAATATCTTCTAACTCAGCAGGTGCGATTTCATGCTTAATTTCTTTATATAAATCATAAGGTATAACACTAGCACTAGCACCCATATCACATAAGCCATGATAACAATGATCTATTTTAACAGAAATAACAGGCACGCCTACCACAGGTCTATGTTTATCTTTAGCACAAGGTTTAGCAATTCTAGTTGATTCGCCACAGAATTGAATAACATGCCCATCAATATTATCAGACAAGAGATCTTTAACAATAGCAATATTAGGTTCTACTTTAACTTGCTCAGGAGGTGTATAAGTTCTAATATTGCTTTTACGAACCACAGTTGAAGCTTTAGCATGATCCTTTATTCTAACAGGGAAAGGTGGTTTCTCAACATAAGAAGTGGGAACAATAGGATCATTATAAGTGACAGTCTTTTCTTCAACTTTAATAGGTGCAACTACTTTTACTTCTATGGGAGGATGATATTTAAACCACTTCTCCTTGGGAGATCAACATAAGTAGCAAAAGATTCACGAGTAAAGAAGCTACTATCTCGAGTCAAGTCCATATTTAGTGCTAAACTTACGGAAAATATCGGTATCCATAAAAGATTTAATACAATCAAACTTAGGTGTCATACCTGACTCCTTACCTTCGTCGAGGTCCCAATCTTCAGAGTTGCATTTAATTCTATCCAATAAATTCCATCTGAATTCAATAGTCTTCATCATAAAAGAGCCAACACAAGAAGTATCGAGCATGGTGCGATTGTTATTAGAAAGCCGAGCATAAAAACTTTGAATAATTATTTCTCTTGGGAGCTCATGATTGGGGCATGAATATAACATTGATTTAAGACTCCCCCAAGCTTGAGCGATGCTTTCTCCTTCGCGAGGCCAAAAATTATATATATAATTGCGATCACGGTGAACAAGATGCATGGGGTAATACTTTTGATGAAATTCCAATTTCAATCTTTTATAGTTCCATGATCTCGTATCATCACATAGCCTATACCATGTCAATGCGTCTCCCTTCAAAGATAAAGGGAAGACCTTCTTCTTAACAACATCATCGGGTATACCTGCAAGCTTAAATAGTCCACAAAGTTCATCCACATAGAGTCGATGTTCATCGGGATGCTTTGTTCCATCTCTGTAAAAGTGTTAGCTAGCAGTTTTCCATCATACCGAAGGAATTTCAAAAGGAGTTTCATTTTCAATTGGTTCAGCAGATTGAGGAGCAACTCTTTGCTCTCATTGGACGGGTGAAGATACCCGAACAAGCCCCTCGAGAATTACTTTCCATAGTAACAAGTGACATAAATTTCAGCACACTATATAAATTTTTCCTTACCAAATTCCACCTACCAAAGGCGCTACACTCTGGCGGACGCGCTTTAAAAGAGTCTTGATGACCCACAAGTATAGGGGATCTATCGTAGTCCTTTCGATAAGTAAGAGTCTCGAACCCAACGAGGAGCGAAGGAAATGATAAGCGGTTTTCAACAAGGTATTCTCTGCAAGTCTTGAAATAAGTGGTAACAGATAGTTTTGTGATAAGATAAATTGTAACGAGCAACAAGTAACAAGAGTAAATAAAGTGCAGCAAGGTGGCCCAATCCTTTTGTAGCAAAGGACAAGCCTGGACAAACTCTTATAATAGGAAAAGCGCCCCAAGGACACATGGGAATATCATCAAGCTAGTTTTCATCACATTCATATGATTCGCGTTCGTACTTTGATAATTTGATATGTGGGTGGACGGTGCTTGGGTGCTGTTCTTACTTGAACAAGCATCCCACTTATGATTAACCTCTATTGCAAGCATCCACAACTACAACAAAAGTATTAAGGTAAACCTAACCATAGCATGAAACATATGGATCCAAATCAGCCCTTACGAAGCAACGCATAAACTAGGGTTTAAGCTTCATCACTCTAGCAACCCATCATCTACTTATTACTTCCCAATGCCTTCCTCTAGGCCCAAATAATGGTGAAGTGTTATGTAGTCGACGTTCACATAATACCACTAGAGGCTATACAACATACATCTCATCAAAATATCGAACGAATACCAAATTCACATGACTACTAATAGCAAGACCTCTCCCTTGTCCTTAGGAACAAACGTAACTACTCACAAAGCATATTCATGTTCATAATCAGAGGGGTAATAATATGCATAAAGGATCTGAACATATGATCTTCCACCAAATAAACCAACTAGCATCAACTACAAGGAGTAATTAACACTACTAGCAACCTACTAGCACCAATCCCGGACTTGGAGACAAGAATTGGATACAAGAGATGAACTAGGGTTTGGAGAGGAGATGGTGCTGGTGAAGATGTTGATGGAGATTTCCCTCTCTCGATGAGAGGAGCGCTGGTGATGATGATGACGATGATTTCCCCCTCCCGGAGGGAAGTGTCCCCGGCAGAACAGCTCTGCCGGAGCCCTAGATTGGTTCCGCCAAGGTTCCGCCTCGTGGCTGCGGAGTTTCTCCCAAAAGGTTGCTTCATGTTTTTTCTCATGGAAAGACTTCATATAGGAGAAGATGGGCATCAGAGAGCCACCAGGGGGCCCACGAGGTAGGGGGGCGCCCCCACCCTCGTGAGCAGGGTGTGGGCCCCCTGGCCTTCATCTTTGGCGACGATTTTTCTTTATTTATTTTAAGATATTTCGTGGAGTTTCAGGACTTTTGGAGTTGCGCAGAATAGGTCTCCAATATTTGCTCCTTTTCCAGCCCAGAATTCCAGCTGCCGGCATTCTCCATCTTCATGTAAACCTTGTAAAATAAGAGAGAATAGCCATAAGTATGTGACATAGCGTGAAATAACAGCCCATAATGCGATAAATATCGATATAAAAGCATGATGCAAAATGGACGTATCAAGGACACACAGTCCCAGACACTTAGTCCTCACCGTATTCTCCTTGAGCTAAGGTCACACAGACCTCGCCCAATCACTCGTGGTAAGTCTTCAGGTGACTTCCGAACCTTCACAAACTCGGTCACTCGGCGATCCACAATTTCCTCTTGGATGCACTAGACCATGACGCCTAACCGTCTGGAAGAAGCACAGTCTTCAAAGGTAACAACCGTCGGATCCACGCAGGATCAATCTCTTCAGTGATGTTCAATCACTTTGGGTTTGTAGGTGTTTGGGTTTGGGTTTCCTCACTTGATGATTTTTGCTCAAAGTCCTCGGAGGATGGGATGCTCTCAAATGACAAGTGTCAGTTTCTCTTGGAGCAGCCAACCAGCTAGTGGTTGTAGGGGGCGGCTATTTATAGCCTAGGGAGCAGCCTGACACGATAAGACATAAATGCCTTTTAATGATATGACCGTTAGGTGGGTAGATATTTTGGGACAGTTGGCGCATAGCAAAACAATGGTTGGATATTTGAGGCTCAGTTTCCTCAGGGCTATCATGTTCCTCACTGTGTAGGCAATATGCACTGGTGAATTCCTAACTCCTCGGTCGAATAAATTCTCGGTGACTGAAGAACTTCATCTCTCACATCAAGAAATTGACTGAATCTGTATGAGATTTCCAATGGCTTCACTCGAAGGGATTGGTAGGTGTAGGATTTGAGTTGAGCATCACATGGAAATTTTTCCTTAGTATTTCCTCGACCGCTTTAACAGTACGGTGTTTCCTATGACTCAAGAAAGAGAAAATGAAACTACGAAAACGAAAGTCTTCACGCTTCATGTTCCCCGTATGAATACCAAGTCTTCATGGTCACACCAATTTCTTCACTTTCAAAGTCTTCAGAAAGTCTTCAGAAACCCAAAGTCTTCAGTCGAAGAACTTCATTTTTAGGGGTCGACTTTTTCTGTAAATATCAAACTCCTCATAGACTTATAGACCTGTGTACACTCATAAACACATTAGTCCCTTAACCTATAAGTCTTCAATACACCAAAATCACTAAGGGGCACTAGATGCACTTACAACCGCCATGACGGATGCTGGTTGGATGATCGATGATCAAAGGTGATCGGAAATGATGACCATGGATTGAATTTTGGGGCGACTGGCTCTATCGCGTAGACGTCCCTTAGTGCGCGCTTGCGTTCCCTTTTAGGGATGTGTGTAGCATATATCATGTTTACTGTTTTGACTTGGGGTTGGGGGAAACTTCTTCTGTCCCCCTGTGTTTGGTTGCCGGGGCTCCTCGTCATCGTCCTCGCTCTGTGGTCCCTTTTCCCTGTTCTCGGTGTTTAATTTGCCGGCCTGTTTAAAATCCTGACAATCTCTGTTGGTATGGTTGGCTGGTTTGTCTGGGGTGCCATGTATGTGGCATGGGCGGTCGAGTATGCGGTCCACGCTGGATGGTCCCTGATTGTTTCTCCTGTACGGTTTCTTCCGCTGGCCGGACTTGGAGCCACTAAATCCGGCGTTGACTGTAGTGTCGTCGGTATTGTCACCATTGCTTCGGCGTTTGTGTCTGTTATGTCGGAGCTTGCCGTTGCTGTTCTTAACATCAAAGGGGCCTGCCTCCCTGGCTGTATTTTTGCTACGAGCCAACTATCCTCACCCGCGCAAAAGCGGGTCATAAGTGCCGTGTGCGCTGCCATAGATTTTGGCTTTTCTTGGCCGAGGTGGCAGGCGAGCCATTCGTCACGGACTCTATGTTTAAAGGCCGCTAGGGCTTCTGCATCCGGACAGTCGACGATCTGGTTCTTTTTAGTTAGGAACCTAGTCCAGAACTTCCTGGCTGACTCCCCGGGCTATTGAACTATATGGCTTAAGTCATCGGCGTCTGGTGGCCGGACATATGTACCTTGGAAGTTGTCGAGGAAGGCCTCTTCCAAGTCCTCCCAGCTGCCAATAGAATTTTCAGGCAGGCTGTTTAACCAGTGCCGAGCTGGTCCTTTAAGCTTTAGCGGGAGGTACTTGATAGCGTGGAGGTCATCTCCCCGGGCCATGTGGATGTGGAGGATAAAATCCTCGGTCCATACCGTGGGATCAATTGTCCCGTCGTATGATTCAATATTCACGGGTTTGAACCCTTCGGGGAATTCATGATCCATTACTTCATCAGTGAAGCAAAGAGGGTGTGCGGCGCCTCTGTATCTGGACGCATCGCGACATAGCTCCGTTGGAGTTCGTCTGCGGTTATCGGCTCGGGTGTGACTAGGTTTCTCACGCCCGAATAGGTAGCCATCATCACGTGTCGAGGGACGTCCTCGCGATCCATAAATCGTTCGGGTATGTCCTGCTCTACTATCCAGGGTCTGCCGGAGGTCGTATGTATGAGCCCGAATTGTTTCGTCTCTATTTTTACGAGGCGGTGGGGCAGGCTGCTGTTCGGCCTGAGTTGCCACTCTATCCCGACCACGTGGTGGTCGGTCCGCCGCACTGTCCCGACCGCGTAGTGGTCGATCGGCGCATTACGCGAGGGAGGTATGGGCTCCGGCGCCTCTTCATCAAACTGGGGTAGCAGCCTTCGCTTCGGGTAACTCTTGGCTGGGCGTCTGAGACCGTATTTTTTGGTTGCCAGGACATCAGTCCATCTGTCGACGAGCAGATCTTGGTCAGCTTGAAGCTGCTGCTGCTTCTTTTTCAGGCTCCTTGCAGTGGCTATTAGCTGGCGCTTGAAGTGATCCTGCTCGAGAGGTTCCTCAGGCACGATGAAATCTTCGTTGCTGAGGCTTTCCTCATCCTCAGAGAGCGCCTGGCCTATTCGTCGGGGCTAGCTTGCCCGTTTTCTTGCTCCTCCTGTTCGGATGTTACCTCAGCAAGGTCTTCATTATTTTTAGCATCGTCCGGAGTATTATTTTCACCGGTGCCAGCATTGTTGTCTTTTGAACAACGTGACTTAGAGCGGCGCCGAGGACGCCGGCATTTTTGCTGTGTCTCAGGAGGTTTATTCTCTACTGGATTTTCTTTGTCATCGTCGTTGGTTGTTTTGGGTGTATCCACCATGTACACATCATATGAAGAAGTGGCCGTCCAGCGTCTAGTATATGGCGGATTTTGGTCTTGCTCTTCATCAACATCGTTGTCCATACCGTCGATGTCCTCGGAGCCGTAATCAAGCGTGTCAGTTAAATCCTCGACCGTGGCTATGAAGTGGGTGGCGGGTGGGAAGCAAAATTCTCCATTATCAGCCCCTAGTTCGAACCGAACATAGTTTGGCTGTGAGTCCCCCGCCAAGAACAAGTTCTTTAATGAGTTCAGCACATTGCCCAAGGGCGAGTGCTGGAAGATGTCTGCGGTGACAAACTCGATGATCCATAAGCGATCAAGTTTGGCATCCGCATACTCACATGGTTCAGAACTTATACCCAGAGAAGAGTCCGGAGTTCTGGTGACACGAGTATTGTGTGAGATTAAGTTCATGTGTGGCTCCAACGCCGGGGAATCTGTGGCCTCCGTGGTGGGGTTGAGCCTCCAATCCTTGAATGCCGCAGTATGCTCCGGATCTAAGGCCAGAGTGGTTACAGGAGCTATCTCCTGGATGCGATCTGATGACAAATTTAGGTCATGCTCGTCGAGGTGACCAGGAGTGGTCGCCGCGGTCTCGAATCCGGCGAAGATCAAATCTCCACGGATGTCCGCAACGTAATTCAAGCTCCCAAATCTGACCTGATGGCCAGGGGCGTAGCTATTGATCTGCTCCAGGTGGCCAAACGAGTTGGCCCGCAGCGCGAAGCCGCCGAACACGAAGATTTGTCTGGGGAGGAAGGTTTCTCCTTGGACAACGTCATTGTCGACGATTGAAGGGGCCATCAAACCTTTTGGGGACGGAACAATGGAACTCTCAATGAAAGCACCAATGTCGGTGTCAAAACCGGCGGATCTCGGGTAGGGGATCCCGAACTATGCGTCTAAGGTCGATGGTAACAGGAGACAGGAGACATGATGTTTTACCCAGGTTCGGTCCCTCTCTATGGAGGTAATAACCTACTTACTGCTTGATTGATCTTGATGAATATGAGTATTACAAGAGTTGATCTACCATGAGATCGTAATGGCTAAACCCTAGAAGTCTAGCTTGTATGACTATGGTAATGAATCTCCCCCTTCCGGACTAAGTCCTTCGGTTTATATAGACACCGGGAGGATCTAGGGTCACACAAGGTTGGTTACAAAGAAAGGAATCTACATATTCGGTTGCCAAGCTTGTCTTCCACGCCAAGGAGAGTCCCATCCGGACACGGGTGCAGTCTTCGGTCTTCGTATCTTTACAGCCCATCAGTCTGGCCCATGGCTAACAGGCCGTACGCCCGAGGACCCCTTAGTCCAGGACTCCCTCAGCTATGATGACCCGCTTTTGCATGGGAGAAGATAGCCGGCTCGCTCGTAGAAGCAACAGCGCCAACGACCCGGGCACTTCCAAAGTCCGGGACGGCAATGGGAACAAGCACCTCAATAAAAATGAGGGAACACGTGACACAACGGTCAACGCTGGATTCAGCGGCCCCAGACCCAGCCAACGAAAAATGCCGTTCATGACAAAAAGGGACGGACCATCCAATTTAGACAGAATATTGGACGACCCTGCCAGATTCATGGCCACCCCAATAAACCAACTAATCACACCAATAGAAGCTGTTGGGTTTTCAAACAGGCCAACAAGTTGAATGCCGGACACAAGGAGAAGGCGCCGCCCAGCGATAGCGACGGTGAAGAGACTCGCCAACAGAACACCGGGGGACAGAAGCAGTTTCCTCCCGAAATAAAAACAGTAAACATGGCATATGTCACATACACCCCTAGAGGTGAACGCACAGAAAACTCCCCCCATACAGAAGCTCATACTATGGATACCTCAGCTGAACTAGAAAGCGGCCTTATCTCACCGCATACCTCACCGGCCAGGGCGCCACCGGTCTCCGTTCAACACGACTGGTCAATGTCCATACTGGACTAGCAACTCGGCTTCCGCCGCTCGCCTAATATGCCTGTGAAGTCAGTTCCAAGCATACATAATTATGCACTTAAAATACCCTGGGCATCGGTGGAAGCACAATAAGGATAGGCCGGCAAGAAATCCCATAAACTCTCTTGCTTTCCTAACTATCTTTCCCTTTTTACTATCCTCTCTACAGATGGCTCAAAGGCTGGTCACCCACGGGCTCTATCAGAGTTCAGATTCATACACTCATCCAAAAGTCATTTTCGTCAAGGAATACACTAACCGAGGACAGGCGACGCAGACATGCGACAGGAGGTCCAAAATAATTTTTGTAGACCGTACTCAATATTTCGAGCCTGTAAAGTACCTTTATCCTCATCCTTCCACCCTTGGCATGTAAAAATGCCAGGGTATGGCTTCATTATTTATATAAATGATTGGCACATCACTCAGATCCCGGTAAAAATAATCCACTCTTTTCTAAAAGATCGAGTTTTTGCCCCTACGGTTGTTTCAAACATACATCTCGGCATAACTTGCCAGGGCTCGGTATGGGAACAGAACGAGTTGCCGACAAGCCCGAACAGCTCTATAGCATACTTCAGCATCGCGAGTTTGGCCTTATATGCATCAGCTCCGAATCATGTCTTGGGTCAATAGTTGGGTTGCCCGGCTCCTGTGCTTGCTACCCTACGTTCCGCTATATCGGCTAAGATAGTAAAGGGAGAACTACTGTGATTGTGCTTCCGGTTAACCTGGTTAAGTACCTCAGTAGAGAAAGCCGAAAACTAACTGTCATGATGCGGCGAGAGCTGGTCAACCACTCGATGACTTATTGGAATCTTTCACGGTTCCTTTTGTGTCACACGAAGGACCTCTTCTGGGTCAAATATGTAAACGCATCATACGAGAATAAGCCGCGTACATACCAGGGGCTATATCGTAGACCCACCATAAAACTCCTATGGGTAAGTGAAAGTGTTAACACCCTATAGTCCGGTTGCCTGGTTCACCGCATTGAAACCTCCTTCACGGACCAAGACGTTGGGTCAAGAGTGATCAAATGCTTTTCCGAACACCCCCGTATTTCCTATGAGGGGGCTGAAGCCGACGACTGGAAAACTTTGAGATCATATACAAACGGCCGCACAGGAGGAACAAAAGCCTTTAGGAAAAACTAAAATATAGACTGATTATACAAATTGTCTTTTACAATTCATACAGAGTTCACTAGAATATTATGCCTTTTGAGCATTGACCCTCTATCAAGTGGGCAGCCTCTAAGACATCCTCAAAATAATGCTCCGGTGCGTGATGGTCCTTGCCCTTGGGTGGACTCTTCGCCGCAACATCGATGGCCTTCATCTTCCCCCAGTATGTCTTGACACGGGCAAAGGCCATCCCTGCACCCTCAATGCATGCCGACCGCTTAATAGCGTCGATACGTGGCGCCGCATCAACAAGCCGCTGCACCAAGCCGAAGTAGCTATTCGGAATAGGCTCAGTCGGCCACAGCCCGATTATGACGTTCTTCATGGCAGCGCCGGATATCCTATGAAGCTCGGCCCATTGGGACATCTGTTCATTCAGCAACAGAGGGCGCTTTGATGCGCCAAATTGTGACCAGAAAAGCTTCTCCATTGCATACCCCTCTCGCGCTTGGTAAAACTGCGCCACATCGAAAGAACTCTTCGGCATGTCTAAAAACTCGTCTTGAGAACTCCACACTTGGTTAAGCTGAGCATAGTTCGGATCTCCGAACTTAGTCTGTAGTAAAAACGGCTCACCAGCCGCAATCTCCCAGCTTGCCGGATCTCCTCATGGGCTACTCTAGATTTGGACCATGCTTCTCTCGCCTCTTGCAAAGCCTTGTCAAGTTCAGCCGTTTTGGCTTCATTCTCCTTCTCAAGGAATTCACAGCGGCTAGTAGAATTTTTTAGTTCGAGCGCCATCGTGGATATTTTCTCCTCGTCTTGGCGCCGAGCAGCTTGTTCGGCCTTTAACTCAGCTGATGCCTTTCCGGCAGCCGCATTACTATACCGGGCCTGCTCCTTGGCCCGGGCCAGCTCCGCCTGAAGAATCTCAACGGCGGCGGCACCATCTGCAGCCATGCATATCCAAGTATGCAACTTTCAGCGTCACGCTTATATTACAAACACGTATGTGTAAGGACTGCTCCGAGTACATACCTTGCGACTCGTCAAGACGCATATTGATTAACGCAATGTCATCCCCTGCAACATCCAGCTTCTGCTTTAGCTCGACAATATCCGTAGTCCGGGTAGTCGTCAGGGGGGAAACGACCTATGTTCCAATTAACCAGATTAGTCCTTGAGTGTTTCTTCTTGATCCTCCATTCGCTTCCCATGGGAAGCCAACCCGAGTCTCAGGGGCTACTACCTATACACAGGTGCATTTTTGCAAATAAAATATAGTTGAAAATATTACATCACAAACCTCGAAGCCTCTTAGTAGGCTCATGAAGGCTTCATTCAATCTGATCTTCACGGACAAAATCTTCTCAACCAACATACCCATCAAGGTACGCTGTTCCTCCGAGACAGATGCTTTTCGCATCATATCCCTCAACATATCCGGCGCCGCCGGGTCTCCGGAAGCCACTGTAGGGGCACGGCCATCCTTTGAAGGAACCTGTTCACCCATCTCCAGAATCATCATTGGCTGAAAAGCGGATAGTCCAGGGCCTTCATTGTTGGCCCCCAAATCCCGGACGATTGGAGGCTCGCCTTCGGGTACTGCCTCCTTCATCCCCCGCGCCGCTTGTTGATCAAGAAAAACCCTCCAAGATGACACTTCGGAGTCGTCCACCTTATTGGGCGAGGAGGTCGGGGGAGGCGTCTCGCTTTCCATCATCTCTAGGAGAATATCTCCCGAAGAAGAGGACTGTCCAGGAAAACTCTGCGCCGAACTATAAAGATACACATGTACGTTACATGTCTCTTCAGTAACAGGAAAGGAACGGGATGTGATCAAAGCACCCCTGATTCACTTACGATTTGGTCGAAGGCTTGTCCTTACAACGGAGCTGTTCGACGGCGTTGCCTTCCAATCCCGAGCCGCCCGACGATGGCATCTTGCCCCTCTTGGGAGACCGCCCCTCCCAACCTTCGGAGGCGGCCCTTTTCTTCCTAAATGGAGAAGGGATGCTTGCTTCTCCTTCGCCCTTGTCCTCGGGCGAAGAAATGTCGATTTATCTGGATTCGGCATCTAATTTACCTCCGAAACGAAGGTCATCCCGGGTCTTCCCACTCTCCACCTTGCCATCCTCTACCGGCGCCTGGTATGGTGCCGGTGCCAGCATCCTTGTTAACACGGGGTCCGCTGAGTCTTCGAGAAGAGGGGCTGGACACCTAATCCGTTCCGCTTTCTTTATCCAGCCCTGGAAAAAGATGGGTTTCTTAGTGTCTTACCATAGGATACCTGATTAGGAGGTGTTCGGCGGACGGATACTTACCGTGGTATCCGGATGGTTACAGTCAAGGTCGATGTCTTCGGTAGTATCCGGCCACTGTTTTCATTTCCCAAAAAATAATTTCCACATCCCTTTGTGCGTAGTGCCGAAGAAGTGTTGTAGTGTCCGAGGCCCTTCGGGATTAAACTCCCACATGCGGAGAGGCCGCCTTTGGCACGGCAAGGTCCGACGAACCAGCATTACTTGAATAACATTGATAAGATCAATGTCCCTCTCGAGGAGGCTCCGGATGCGGCTCTGCAGAGTCTGTACCTCATCAATTGACCCCCAGTCCAACCCCTTATTGATTCATGATGCAAGCTGAATTGGAGGGCTGGATCAAAACGCAAGCGTAGCCACCCACTTGGAGCCGCGGAGCTTAGTGATATATAACCATTCCCGCTGCCATAGGTCAGAGGACTCGGTGAAGGATCCTTTAAGCCAAAGAGCGCTATTAAGCTTGCTCACGGTGGCGCCACCACACTCCGCCTGCTTCCTCCCTATCATCTACGGCTTCACATGGAAGGTCTTGAGCCACAAGCCGAAGTGTGGAGGGATACGAAGGAAGGCCTCTCATGTGACGATAAATGCTGAGATAAGAAGAACATAGTTCGGGCCCAGATCATGAAAATCCAGCCCGTAGTAGAACATGAGCCCTCGAACAAAGGGATTGAGGGCAAAGCTTAACCCTAAGAGGAAGTGGGAGATAAACACGACCCTCTTGCCGGATCTGGGGGTAGGGATAACCTACCCTTACGCAGGGAGCCAATGGAGGATTTCTGCGGTCAGATATCTCGCCGCCCTAAGCTTCGCAATATCCTCCTCTGTAACAGAAGAAGCCACCCACCGACTGGGAAGGTTGGATCCGGACATGACTAAGGTTTGAGGTGGTCGAAACTTGGGTTTTAGAGCTTGATATAGCAAGGGCTGAGGAAGAAGCAAACATATAAGAGGGGGAAGCAGATCTGTGCCCCTTTATAAAGGTCGTGAGTATCTAAATGTCAACTCCCGGACCTTGAAACTTGCCTGTTTCCAAGGAGTTGTACCACAGAGACGGTTGGGTTACCCACGTCTGTGTTAATAAGAATCCCTTAATAAAGGGGACACAATCTCGGCTTGGATAAGACATGTTAATAAAGCCGCGCCTCGAAACCTGGGGCTGCAGGCCAACAACGGGTTTAAAGTAATGTCCCGATGGTGACGTGGCATCATGCTATAAATAGTTATCGGTGGATTAAATTTATAAATTGTTGTGCCCTCTGTGGAAGTATACAAAACTTATGTTACAGGTCCGAACACGTTCCACATGTCCGAAGACTATCTTGGAGTTTGGAAGGAGGAACCCGCCTTGCAATGCCGAAGACAGACCTATGCGCCGGATACCTTGTCATTGAAGCCGTGTTCGGGGGCTCTTGAGGGAGTCTGGATCGAGGGTCCTCAAGGCGTCCGACCTGTTAGCCATGGGCCGGACTGATGGGCTGTGAAGATACGAAGACCGAAGACTGAACCCGTGTCCGAATAGGACTCTCCATGGCGTGGAAGGCAAGCTTGGCGACCAAATATGTAGATTCCCTTCTTTGTAATCGACCCTTCTTTGTAACCGACCCATTGATACGTCTCCAACGTATCTATAATTTTTGATTGTTCCATGCTATTATATTATCCCTCTAGGATGTTTTATATGCTATTTTATATGATTTTTGGGACTAACCTATTAACCTAGAGCCTAGTGCCAGTTTCTGTTTTTTCCTTGTTTTTGAGTATCGCGGAAAAGGAATACCAAACAGAGTCCAATTGACGTGCCAATTTTTGATGATTTTTTATGGACCAAAAGAAGCCCCCGGAGTAAAAGAGTTGGGCCAGAAGAGTCCCGGGCTGTCCACGAGGGTTGGGTGCGCGCCCGACCCCCCTGGGCATGGGCCCCTATCTCGTGGATGACTCGGAGACCCCCCCTGACATGAGACCGACGCCAAAAATTCCAATAAATAAAGAAACCTCCAGAACATAACCTAGATCGGGAGTTCCGCCGCCGCAAGCCTCTGGAGCCACCAAAAACCAATCGGGACCCTCTTCCGGCACCCTGCCAGAGGGAGGGAACCCTCACCGGTGGCCATCTTCATCATCCCGGCGCTCTCCATGACGAGGAGGGAGTAGTTCACCCTCGGAGCTGAGGTATGTACCAGTAGCTATGTGTTTGATCTCTCTCTCTCTCTCGTGTTCTTGATTTGGCACGATCTTGATGTATCGCGAGCTTTGCTATTATAGTTGGATCTTATGATGTTTCTCCCCCTCTACTCTCTTGTAATGGATTGAGTTTTCCCATTGAAGTTATCTTATCGGGTTGAGTCTTTAAGGATTTGAGAACACTTGATGTATGTCTTGTGTGGGATACCCGTGGTGACAATGGGGTATTCTATTGATTCACTTGATGTATGTTTCGGTGATCAACTTGCGGGTTCCTTGACCTTGGAAATCTATGCATAGGGGTTGGCACACGTTTTCGTCTTGACTCTCCGGTAGAAACTTTAGGGCACTCTTTGAAGTTCTTTGTGTTGGTTGAATAGATGAATCTGAGATTGTGTGATGCATATCATATAATCATACCCACGGATACTTGAGGTGACATTGGAGTATCTAGGTGATATTAGGGTTTTGGTTGATTTATGTCTTAAGGTGTTATTCTAGTACGAACTCTATGATAGATCGAACGGAAAGAATAGCTTCGTGCTATTTTACTACAGACTCTTGAATAGATCGATCAGAAAGGATAACTTTGAGGTGGTTTCATACCCTACCATAATTTCTTTGTTTGTTCTCCGCTATTAGTGACTTTGGAGTGACTCTTTGTTGCATGTTGAGGGATAGTTATATGATCCAATTATGTTATTATTGTTGAGAGAAATTGCACTAGTGAAAGTATGAACCCTAGGCCTTGTTTCCTAGCATTGCAATACCGTTTATGCTCACTTTTATCATTAGTTACCTTGCTGTTATTATATTTTCAGATTACAAAAACCTATATCTACCATACATATTACACTTGTATCACCATCTCTTCACCGAACTAGTGCACCTATACAATTTACCATTGTATTGGGTGTGTTGGGGACACAAGAGACTCGTTATTATTTGGTTGCAGGGTTGTTTGAGGGAGACTATCTTCATCCTACACCTCCCACGGATTGACAAACCTTAGGTCATCCACTTGAGGGAAATTTTCTACTGTCCTACAAACTTCTGCACTTGGAGGCCTGAAGGAAATATGCCCTAGAGGCAATAATAAATTTGTTATTTATATTTCCTTATATCATGATAAATGTTTATTATTCATGCTAGAATTGTATTAACCGGAAACTTAGTAAATGTGTGCATATATAGACAAACTAAGTGTCACTAGTATGCCTCTACTTGACTAGCTCGTTGAATCAAAGATGGTTAAGCTTCCTAGCCATATACATGAGTTGCCATTTGATTAACGGGATCACATCATTAGAGAATGATGTGATTAACCTGACCCATTTCGTTAGCTTAGCATTAGATCGTTTAGTATATTGCTATTGCTTTCTTCATGACTTATACATGTTCCTATGACTTTGAGATTATGCAACTCCAGAATACCGGAGGAACACTTTGTGTGCTACCAAACATCACAATGTAACTGGGTGATTATAAAGGTGCTCTATAGGTGTCTCTGATGGTACTTGTTGAGTTGGCATAGATCGAGATTAGGATTTGTCACTCCGATTGTCGGAGAGGTATCTCTGGGCCCTCTCGGTAATGCACATCACTATAAGCCTTGCAAGCAATACAACTAATGAGTTAGTTGTGGGATGATGTATTACGGAACAAGGAAAGAGACTTGCCGGTAACGAGATTGAACTAGGTAATGAGATACCGACGATCGAATCTCGGGAAAGTAACATACCGATGACAAAGGGAACAACATATTTTGTTATGCGGTTTGACCGATAAAGATATTCGTAGAATATGTAGGAGCCAATATGAACATCTAGGTTCCGCTATTGGTTATTGACCGTAGACGAGTCTCGGTCATGTCTACATAGTAGACGAAACCGTAGGGTCCGCACGCTTAACGTGTGGTGACGATCGATAATATGAGTTTATGTGTTTTGATGTACCGAAGGTAGTTTGGAGTCCCGGATATGATCACGGACATGACAAGGAGTCTCGAAATGGTTGAGACATAATGATTGATATATTGGATGACTATGTTTGGACTTCAGAAGGGTTTCGGGCAAGTTCGAACAAATACTGGATTACCGGGGGGTTACCGGAACCCCCCGGGGAGTGTAATGGGCCTATTGGGCCTTAGTGGAGAATAGGAGGGGCGGCCAGGGCAGGCCGCGCCCCCCCTCCCCCTCTAGTCCGAATTGGACAAGGAGGGGGGCGACGCTCCCCTTTCCTTCCCCCTCTCTCCTCCTTCCCTCTCTGCTACTCCTACTCTTGGAAGGGTTGGAGTCCTACTCCTGGTGGGAGTAGGACTCCCCTTGGGGCGCGCCTAGGAGGGCCGGCCCCTCCCCCTCCTCCACTCCTTTATATACGGGGGAGGGGGCACCTCATAGACACATAAGTTGATCAGTTGATATTTTAGCCGTGTGCGGTGCCCCCCTCCACCATAATCCACCTCGGTCATATCATAGCGGTGCTTAGGCGAAGCCCTGCGTCGGTAGCATCATCATCACCGTCATCAGGCCGTCATGCTGACAGAAATCTCCCTCGAAGCTCTGCTTGATCGAAGTTCGTGGGACGTCACCGAGCTGAACGTGTGCTGAACTCGGAGGTGCCGTGCGTTCGGTACGTGGATCGGTCAGATCATGAAGACGTACGAGTACATCAACCGCATTCTCATAACGCTTCCGCTTATGGTCTACGAGGGTACGTGGACGACACTCTCCCCTCTTGTTGCTATGCATCACCATGATCTTGCGTGTACGTAGGAATTTTTTTGAAATTACTACGTTCCCCAACAGTGGCATCCGAGCCAGGTTTATGCGTAGATGTTATATGCACGAGTAGAACACAAGTGAGTTGTGGGTGATACAAGTCATACTGCTTACCAGCATGTCATACTTTGATTCGGCAGTATTGTTGGATGAAGCGGCCCGGACCGACATTATGCGTACGCTTACGCGAGACATGTTCTACGGACGTGCTTCGCACACAGGTGGCTGGCGGGTGTCAGTTTCTCCAACTTTAGTTGAATCGAGTGTGGCTACGCTCGGTCCCTGTGAAGGTTAAAACAACACATACTTGACAAAATATCATTGTGGTTTTGATGCATAGGTAAGAACGGTTCTTGCTAAGCCCGTAGCAGCCACATAAAACTTGCAACAACAAAGTAGAGGACGTCTAACTTGTTTTTGCAGGGCATGCTGTGATGTGATATGGTCAAAATATGATGCTAAATTTTATTGTATGAGATGATCATGTTTTGTAACAGAGTTATCGGCATCTGGCAGGAGCCATATGGTTGTCGCTTTATTGTATGAAATGCAATCGCCATGTAATTGCTTTACTTTATCACTAAGCGGTAGCGATAGTCGTAGAAGCAATAGTTGGCGAGACGACAACGATGCTACGATGGAGATCAAGGTGTTGCGCCGGTGATGATGGTGATCATGACGGTGCTTTGGAGATGGAGATCAAAGGCACAAGATGATGATGGCCATATCATATCACTTATATTGATTGCATGTGATGTTTATCTTTTATGCATCTTATTTTGCTTAGTTCGATGGTAGCATTATAAGATGATCTCTCACTAAATTTCAAGGTATAAGTGTTCTCCCTGAGTTTGCGCCGTGGCAAAAAGTTCGTCGTGCCGAGACACCACATGATGATCGGGTGTGATAAGCTGTACGTTCACATACGACGGGTGCAAGCCAGTTTTGCACATGCAGAATAATCGGGTTAAACTTGACGAGCCTAGCATATGCAGATATGGCCTCGGAACACTGAGACCGAAAGGTCGAGCGTGAATCATATAGTAGATATGATCAACATAGTGATGTTCACCATTGAAAACTACTCGATCTCACGTGATGATCGGACATGGTTTAGTTGATATGGATCACGTGATCACTTAGATGATTAGAGGGATATCTATCTAAGTGGGAGTTCTTAAATAATATGATTAATTGAACTTTAGTTTATCATGAACTTAGTACCTGATAGTATTTTGCATGTCTATGTTGTTGTAGATAGATGGCCCGTGCTGTTGTTCCGTTGAATTTTAATGCGTTCCTTGAGAAAGCAAAGTTGAAAGATGATGGTAGCAATTACACGGACTGGGTCCGTAACTTGAGGATTATCCTCATTGCTGCAGAGAAGAACTACGTCCTGGAAGCACCGTTAGGTGCCAAACCCGCTGCAGGAGCAACGCCAGATGTTATGAACGTCTGCCAGAGCAAAGCTGATGACTACTCGATAGTTCAATGTGCCATGCTTTACGGCTTAGAACCGGGACTTCAACAACGTTTTGAACGTCATGGAGCATATGAGATGTTCCAGGAGTTGAAGTTAATATTTCAAGCAAATGCCCGGATTGAGAGATATGAAGTCTCCAATAAGTTCTACAGCTGCAAGATGGAGGAGAATAATTCTGTCAGTGAGCATATACTCAAAATTTCTAGGTATAACAATCATTTGATTCAACTGGGAGTTAATCTTCTGGATGATAGTGTCATTGACAGAATTCTTCAATCACTGCCACCAAGCTACAAGAGCTTCGTGATGAACTATAATATTCAAGGGATGGATAAGACAATTCCCGAGCTCTTCGCGATGCTAAAGGCTGCGGAGGTAGAAATCAAGAAGGAGCATCAAGTGTTGATGGTCAACAAGACCACCCGTTTGAAGAAAAAGGGTAAAGGGAAGAAGGGGAACTTCAAGAAGAACGACAATCAAGTTGCTGCTCAAGTGAAAGCCTGAGACTGAGTGCTTCTACTGCAAAGGGACTGGTCACTGGAAGCGGAACTGCCCCAAGTATTTGGCGGATAAGAAGGATGGCAAGGTGAACAAAGGTATATGTGATATACATGTTATTGATGTGTACCTTACTAATGCTCGTAGTAGCACTGGTATTTGATACTGGTTCATTGCTAATATTTGCAACTCAAACAGGGACTACGGATTAGCGAAGATTGGCTAAGGACGAGGTGACGATGCGCGTGGGAAATGGTTCCAAAGTCGATGCGATCGCGGTCGGCACGCTACCTCTACATCTACCTTCGGGATTAGTTTTAGACCCGAATAGTTGTTATTTGGTGCCAGCGTTGAGCATGAACATTATATCTGGATCTTGTTTGATGCGAGACGGTTATTCATTTAAATCTGAGAATAATGGCTGTTCTATTTATATGAGTAATATCTTTTATGGTCATGCACCCTTGAAGAGTGGTCTATTTTTTTGCATCTCAATAGTAGTCATACACATATTTATAATATTGAAGCTAAAAGATGTAGAGTTGATAATGATAGTGCAACTTATTTGTGGCACTGCCATTTAGGTCATATTGGTGTAAAGCGCATGAAGAAACTCCATTCTGATGGACTTTTGGAATCACTTGATTATGAATCACTTGGTACTTGCGAACCATGCCTCATGGGCAAGATGACTAAAACGCCGTTCTCCGGAACTATGGAGCGAGCACCAGATTTGTTGGAAATCATACATATTAATGTATGTGGTCCAATGAATGTTGAGGCTCGCGGCGGGTATCGTTATTTTCTCACGTTCACAGATGATTTGAGCAGATATGGGTATATCTACTTGATGAAACATAAGACTGAAACATTTGAAAAGTTCAAAGAATTTCAGAGTGAAGTGGGAAATCATCGTAACAAGAAAATAAAGTGTCTACGATCTGATCGTGGAGGAGAATATTTGAGTTACGAGTTTGGTCTTCATTTGAAACAATGCGGAATAGTTTCGCAACTCACGCCACCCGGAACACCACAGCATAATGGTGTGTCCGAACTCGTAATCGTACTTTACTGGATATGGTGCGATCTATGATGTATCTTACTGATTTACCGCTATCGTTTTGGGGTTATGCTTTAGAGGCGGCTGCATTCACGTTAAATAGGGCACCATCTAAATCCGTTGAGACGATGCCTTATGAACTGTGGTTTGGAAAGAAACCAAAGTTGTTGTTTCTTAAAGTTTGGGGCTGCGATGCTTATGTGAAAAAGCTTCAACCTGTTAAGCTCGGACCCAAATCGGAGAAATGTGTCTTCATAGGATACCCAAAGGAAACTGTTGGGTACACCTTCTATCACAAATCCGAAGGCAAGACATTCGTTGTTAAAAATGGATCCTTTCTAGAGAAGGAGTTTCTCTCGAAAGAAGTGAGTGGGAGGAAAGTAGAACTTGATGAGGTAACTATACCTGCTCCCTTATTGGAAAGTAGTTCATCACAGAAATCTGTTCCTGAGACTCCTACACCAATTAGTGAGGAAGCTAATGATGATGATCATGTAACTTCAAATCAAGTTTCTACTGAACCTCGTAGGTCAACCAGAGTAAGATCCCACCAGAGTGGTACAGTAATCCTGTTCTGGAGGTCATGTTACTTGACCATGACGAACATACGAACTATGAGGAAGCGATGATGAGCCCAGATTCCACAAAATGGCTCAAGGCCATGAAATCCGAGATATAATCCATGTATGAGAACAAAGTGTGGACTTTGGTTGACTTGCCCGATGATCGGGAAGCCATAGAGAATAAATGGATCTTCAAGAAGAAGACTGACGCTGACGGTAATGTTACTATCTACAAAGCTTGACTTGTGGCTAAAGGTTTTCGGCAAGTTCAAGGAGTTGACTACGATGAGACTTTCTCACCCGTAGCGATGCTTAAGTCTGCCCGAATCATGTTAGCAATTGCCGCATTTTATGATTATGAAATTTGGCAAATGGATGTAAAGACTGCATTCCTGAATGGATTTCTGGAAGAAGAGTTGTATATGATGCAACCTGAAGGTTTTATCGATCCAAAGGATGCTAACAAAGTGTGCAAGCTCCAGCGATCCATCTATGGACTAGTGCAAACATCTCGGAGTTGGAATAAATGTTTTGATAGTGTGATCAAAGCATATGGTTTTATACAGAGTTTTGGAGAAGCCTGAATTTACAAGAAAGTGAGTGGGAGCTCTGTAGCATTTCTAATATTATATGTGGATGACATATTGTTGATTGGATATGATATAGAATTTCTGGATAGCATAAAAGGATACTTGAATAAGAGTTTTTCAATGAAGGACCTCGGTGAAGCTGCTTATATATTGGGCATCAAGATATATAGAGATAGATCAAGACGCCTAATTGGACTTTCACAAAGCACATACGTTGATAAAGTTTTGAAGAAGTTCAAAATGGATCAAGCAAAGAAAGGGTTCTTGCATATGTTACAAGGTGTGAAGTTGAGTCAGACTCAATGCCCGACCACTGCAGAAGATAGAGAGAAAATGAAAGATGTTCCCTATGCTTCAGCCATAGGCTCTATCCTGTATGCAATGTTGTGTACCAGACTTGATGTGTGCCTTACTATTAGCTTAGCAGGGAGGTACCAAAGTAATCCAGGAGTGGATCACTGGACAACGGTCAAGAACATCCTGAAATACCTGAAAAGGACAAAGGCTATGTTTCTCGTTTATGGAGGTGACAAAGAGCTCGTCGTAAATGGTTACATCGATGCAAGCTTTGACACTGATCCGGATGACTCTAACTCACAAACCGGATACGTGTTTATATTGAACGGTGGAGCTATCAGTTGGTGCAGTTCTAAACAAAGCGTCATGGCGGGATCTACGTGTGAAGCGGAGTACATAGCTGCTTCGGAAGCAGCAAATGAAGGAGTCTAGATGAAGGAGTTCATATCCGATCTAGGTGTCATACCTAGTGCATCGGGTCCAATGAAAATCTTTTGTGACAATACTGGTGCAGTTGCCTTGGCAAAGGAATCCAGATTTCACAAGAGAACCAAGTACAGCAAGAGATGCTTCAATTTCATCCGCGACAAAGTCAAGGAGGGAGACATAGAGATTTGCAAGATACATACGGATCTGAATGTTGCAGACCCATTGACTAAGCCTCTCTCACGAGCAAAACATGATCAGCACCAAGACTCCATGGGTGTTAGAATCATTACTGTGTAATCTAGATTATTTACTCTAGTGCAAGTGGGAGACTAAAGGAAATATGCCCTAGAGGCAATAATAAAGTTGTTATTTATATTTCCTTATAGCATGATAAATGTTTATTATTCATGCTAGAATTGTATTAACCGGAAACTTAGTACATGTGTGAATATATAGACAAACTAAGTGTCACTAGTATGCCTCTACTTGACTAGCTCGTTGAATCAAAGATGGTTAAGTTTCCTGGCCATATACATGAGTTGTCATTTGATTAAAGGGATCACATCATTAGAGAATGATGTGATTGACTTGACCCATTCTGTTAGCTTAGCATTCGACTGTTCAGTATATTGCTATTGCTTTCTTCATGACTTATACATGTGTTGGAAATATGCCCTAGAGGCAATAATAAATTAGTTATTGTTATATTTCCTTGTTGATGATAATCGTTTATTATCCATGCTATAATTGTATTGAAAGGAAACTTAGATACATGTGTGGGTACATAGACAACACCATGTCCCTAGTAAGCCTCTAGTTGACTAGCTCGCTGATTAATAGATGGTTACGGTTTCCTGACCATGGACATTGGATGTCGTTGATAATGGGATCACATCATTAGGAGAATGATGTGATGGACAAGACCCAATCCTAAGCCTAGCACAAAGATCGTAGTTCGTATGCTAAAGCTTTTCTAAATGTCAAGTATCATTTCCTTAGACCATGAGATTGTGCAACTCCCGGATACCGTAGGAATGCTTTGGGTGTACCAAACGTCACAACGTAACTGGGTGGCTATAAAGGTGCATTACAGGTATCTCCGAAAGTGTCTGTTGGGTTGGCACGAATCGAGACTGGGATTTGTCACTCCGGTTGACGGTGTAACGCCCCGGATTTGATGCGCCAGGTGTCCTTCAGTTATTGCCGTCGTTGCCATGTCATGTGCTTGCGTGTTGCATTTTGCCATGTCATCATCTGCATTTTATATCATGTCATCATGTGCATCGCATTGGCATACGTGTTCGTCTCATGCATCCGAGCATTTTCCCCGTTGTCCGTTTTGTAATCCGGCGCTCCTATGTCCTCCGGCGTCCCCCTCTTCTCTATTTTCGTGAGTGGGTGTTAAACGTTCTCGGAATGGACCGAGTCTTGCCAAGCGGCCTTGGTATACCACCGGTAGACCGCCTGTCAAGTTTCGTGCCATTCGGAGGTCGTTTGGTACTCCAACGGTTAACCGGGTAACCGTAAAAGCCCTCTTTGTGTTGCAGCCCAACACCCCTTCCAAAGTGGCCCAAAACCCATCCTAACCCCCTCCATGCTCTCCGTCATTCGATCACGATCGCGTGGCCGAAAACCGCTCCTCATTTGGACTCTCCTAGCTCCCTCTACCTATAAATATGTGCCTCCCCCGAAATTCGCGGTCTAATCCTACCCTAACCCTAGCCTCTTCCCCCGCCACCACCGGACATGTCCGCCGCCACGGACAAAGTCCGCCCGCTCTGCCTAATCGGAGGCCGCCACGTGTCGCCACCGCCTCCACCGATCCGCTGCCCGGCCGCTCGGCCTGGCAGGCCCCATGGGCCCGTCTCCGCCGCCGCCCAGTAGCGCGCCTCTGCGCCTCCGTCGCCGCCCGGCCTTCGCCCGGCCGCCACCGCCTCGCCGGCGACCCGCGCCCTCCACGGACGCCCGCGCCCTCCGCCTTGCCGCCGCCGAGCTCCTCGCCGCCGCCGGATCCGGCGAGGCCTCGGCAGAGCCACGCCGCCCCGCCTCCTCCGGCGACCTTCCCTGCCCCGGCCACCGCATCCACTCCGGCCAACCTCGAGCTCTGTGCCCGGATCTGGATCTTGAGGTTGACTTTCCCCCCCTTTGAAAACGCCCAAGTCCCGTATATTTTTGCATTATGTTGCCATGTTCATCATGCTATAACTCTCTGCATATTGCTCCGTTTCATGCGCATAATATGTCAAATTGTTCGTCTCAACGAGTACATCATTTCATTCCATTGCATCATATTCATTTGAGGTCATCTTGATGCCTGAATCAGCGTTGCAAGAGTGCTATATAATGTTAAGCTGCTGAAACTGTTATAACTTGGTGATTTGTCATTTTTGTTGCATTTGATGTGTGCATCCTATGAGGATGAGTCCTACATGAGTTTTGATCTATGCCATGCCATATTTACAGGGGTGCCATCCATGCATTTTTGTGATTCCTGTAGTGAGTGCATCAAGCTTGTTAAGTAGGGTACTTGCTGTTGCTGTTTTGCATGTCTGAATATGTTATTTCGTGATGCTATGTAAACCTGCTGCTACAAGTCATTCTATGCATAATCTGGAGTTGTTCTATAAGGATGTTTTGTTATACATGTCATGCTCTATCCATCCATGCCCATGGTTGCATTTATAGCTTGCTGTAGCTTGTTCATATCTTGCTCCAAAGTTGCTTGAAGATGTTGATGTCAGCCTGTTTACATTAAGTTCAATGTTGCCATGATTGTTGCTAGTGATCCATGCACCCTATGAACTTTCTCTTGACATGTATAACTTCTATGCCATGTCTTCTTACTGTGAGTTTCCTTGCCATGCCATGTATTGCTCTGTGGTGAGTGGTTCAAGCTCACCAACATGCCTACTTATTGTTGTTCCTGCCATGCATGAATCTGTAATATAACTTGCTATGTTTACATGGGTGCCATCATATTTTCTGATCCTTTTTGGCTCATGGTCAGTAAGGGACTCTTGTTCTATGAATTTAGTAGTATCATGCCATGCCTTTGTTTGCCATGTTAAGTTCCTGTAACATGTTGTTTGATAGCTCTAAACATTGCAACCTGATGTTATTTCCTGATAAGTCTGAAATTGTTATTATTTGCAATCTTGCCATGTGTGTTTGAGCACGTTCTAGTGATTTTTGGAGATAGCTCAGTGTTCATGTTTTGTTATTCTTTACCTGTATATCATGTCCATGCCTTTTGTTTTCACGTTGGGATTCTGTAGCATGTTGGTTTGATGCCTGCAATATGCCTAGTTGCTGTTTTGGACAGTTTGTCCTTTAAACTTGTAGAGTGTATGTGTTGAACCGTTGCTCCCTTTTTGAGTGTGCTCTATATGAAACTTGCTTAGAATTGCATGTAGTTTCATATTATCATGTTGCATCCTTGTTTTGAGGTGTTTGCTAGATGTTTGTATGCATTTTGCATCAATGCCATGCTTATCTTGTTTTGCTCATATCTTCTAGGCCGTAGCTCCGAATCTAATGAACTTTATATGTAACTTGACTAGAATTTTGTGTAGATCTTCGTGGTGCTCTTTAACTTGCTGTTTAACAACTAGAACATAAAGTTATTCAGATCTGGACCAATTTCGAAATTTGCATATGAGGACTTACCGGAATTGTTATATGTCGTTTCCGGCCTCATTTAAACTTGCTTTGATGTGTTGCTCTTGTTTGCATCATATCTTGCCATGAGTAGCTTCATGTAGATTTGGCATGCATCATGCTTGTTGTGCATCATGTCTTGTTCATATGTGGTGTGTTTACCATGTTGTGTGCTTCTTCTCGATAGTTCCCGTTTCGTTGCAATCGTGAGGATTCGTTCGTTTACGCTTGGTTCGTCTTCGTGGCTTCATCTTCTTCATGGACTCGTTCTTCTTCATACTATCATTGCTATGCTAGTTGCTTCGTTCTATCGCTATGCTGCGTTACCTACCACTTGCTACTCAAGCCTCCCAAATTGCCATGAACCTCTAACCTTTGACACCCTTCCTAGCAAACCGTTGTTTGGCTATGTTACCGCTTTGCTCAGCCCCTCTTATAGCGTTGTTAGTTGCAGGTGAAGATGAAGTTTGCTCCATGTTGGATTATGTTTATGTTGGGATATCACAATATCTCTTATATTATTAATGCATCTATATACTTCGCAAAGGGTGGAAGGCTCGGCCTTATGCCTGGTGTTTTGTTCCACTCTTGCCGCCCTAGTTTCCGTCACATCGGTATTATGTTCCTGGATTTTGCGTCCCTAACGCGGTTGGGTGATTTATGGGACCCCCTTGATAGTTCACTTTGAATAAGACTCCTCCAGCAAGGCCCAACCTTGGTTTTACCATTTGCCTCACCTAGCCTTTTTTCCCTTGGGTTTCCGGAGCCCAAGGGTCATCTTTATTTTACCCCCCCCCCCCCCGGGCCAGTGCTCCTCCGAGTGTTGGTCCAAACTAGAGCACCGTGCGTGACCATTCCTTGGCAACTTGGGTTACGTCGGTTCCTGTACGCTTCGCTCATCCGGTGTGCCCTGAGAACGAGATATGTGCAGCTCCTATCGGGGTTTGCCGGCACATTCGGGTGGCTTTGCTGGTCTTGTTTTATTGCTGTCGAAATGTCTTGTAGCCGGGATTCCGAGACTGATCGGGTCTTCCGGGAGAAGGAATATCCTTCGTTGATCGCGAGAGCTTATCATGGGCTAAGTTGGGACACCCCTGCAGGGTATAAACTTTCGAGAGCCGTGCCCATGGTTATGTGGCAGATGGGAATTTGTTAATATCCGGTTGTAGTAAACTTGAAGTAAACTCTTCTAAAATACACCAACCGTAATGCGTAACCGTGAGTGTCTCTTTTCGGGTTGATCGAGAGGAGAACACGGTTTCGGGTTATGTCGACGTAAGTAGGAGTTCAGGATCACTTCTTGATCATTACTAGTTGACGACCGTTCCTTTGTTTCTCTTCTCGCTCTCATTTGCGTATGTTAGCCACCATATATGCTTAGCCGCTGCTGCAACCTCACCACTTTACCCCTTCCTTTCCCTTTAAGCTTTGCTAGTCTTGATACCCATGGTAATGGGATTGTTGAGTCCTCGTGGCTCACAGATTACTACAACAACAGTTGCAGGTACAGGTTATGCGATGATCATGACGCAAGAGCGATGTTTGCTTGTTTGGAGTTCTTCTTCTGCTTCTTCTTCGATCAGGGGATAGGTTCCAGATCGGCAGCCTGGGCTAGCAGGGTGGATATTGTTTGAGTTTCTGTTTATGTTTCATCCGTAGTCGGATGTTGATCTTGAATATGATGTTGTTGATGTATTCTTGTGGCATTTGTTCCTTATGTATGTATCCCCGTCTATTATGTAATGTTGATGTAATGATATCCACCTTGCAAAAGCGTTTCAATATGCGGGTCTATCCTTGGTGGGACCTTCGAGTTCCTTTTGGATAGTGTCGCATATTGGGCGTTGACAGACGGAGAGGTATCTCTAGGCCCACTCGGTAGGACATCATCATAATGTGCACAATGTGACCAAGGGGTTGATCACGGGATGATGTGTTACGGAACGAGTAAAGAGACTTGCAGTAACGAGATTGAACAAGGTATCGGGATACCGACGGTCGAATCTCGGGCAAGTACAATACCGCTGGACAAAGGGAATTGTATACGGGCTCGATTGAGTCCTTGACATCGTGGTTCATCCGATGAGATCATCGTGGAACATGTGGGAGCCAACATGGGTATCCAGATCCCACTGTTGGTTATTGACCGGAGAACATCTCGGTCATGTCTGCATGGTTCCCGAACCCATAGGGTCTGCACACTTAAGGTTCAATGACGCTAGGGTTATAAAGGAAGTTTGTATGTGGTTACCGAATGTTGTTCGGAGTCCCGGATGAGATCCCGGACGTCACGAGGAGTTCCGGAATGGTCCGGAGGTAAAGATTTATATATGGAAGTCCTGTTTTGGTCACGGAAAAGTTTGGGTTTTACTGTAACGCTGGGACCACCGGGAGGGTCACGGGGGTCCACCAAGTGGGGCCACCATCCCCGGAGGGCTGCATGGGCCAAGTGTGGGAGGGGACCAGACCCAGGTGGGCTGGTGCGCCCCCCCACAAGGGCCCAAGGCGCCTAGGGTTTTGGGAGGGGGCGCCTCCACCTGACTTGGGGGGCAAGTTTCCCCCTCTCCCCCCTTGGCCGCCCCCTAGCTGGGATCTAGGGCTGGCCGCCGCCCCTAGGGGTGGAAACCTAGGTGGGGGTGCAGCCCCATCTCCCCCTATATATAGTGGAGGCAAAGGAGCAGCCCAACACACGAAGTTCTTCTCCTGTTGGCGCAGCCCTACCTCTCTTTCTCCTCATATCTTGCGGTGCTTGGCGAAGCCCTGCAGGATTGCCACGCTCCACCAACACCATGCCGTTGTGCTGCTGCTGGATGGAGTCTTCCTCAACCTCTCCCTCTCTCCTTGCTGGATCAAGGCATGGGAGACATCGCCGGGCTGTATGTGTGTTGAACGCGGAGGCGCCGTCCGTTCGGCACTAGGATCTCCGGTGATTTGGATCACGACGAGTACGACTCCTTCAACCCCGTTCTCTTGAACGCTTCCGCTTAGCGATCTACAAGGGTATGTAGATGCACTCTCCTTCCCCTCATTGCTGGTTTCTCCATAGATAGATCTTGGTGACACGCAGGAAAATTTTAAATTTCTGCTACGTTCCCCAACAGTGGCATCATGAGCCAGGTCTATTGCGTAGATTCTTTGCACGAGTAGAACACAAAGTAGTTGTGGGCGTTGATTTTGCTCAATATGCTTACCGTTACTAGTCCAATCTTGTTTCGACGGTATTGTGGGATGAAGCGGCCCGGACCGACCTTACACGTACACTTACGTGAGACAGGTTCCACCGACTGACATGCACTTGGTGCTTAAGGTGGCTAGCGGGTGCCAGCCTCTCCCACTTTAGTCGGAACGGATTCGATGAAAAGGGTCCTTATGAAGGGTAAATAGCAATTGGCATATCACGTTGTGGTTTTATGAGGTAAGAAGCGTTCTTGCTAGAAACCCATAGCAGCCACGTAAGACATGCAAACAACAATTAGAGGACGTCTAACTTGTTTTTGCAGGGTATGCCATGTGATGTGATATGGCCAAGAAGAATGTGATGAATGATATGTGATGTATGAGATTGATCATGTTCTTGTAATAGGAATCACGACTTGCATGTCGATGAGTATGACAACCGGCAGGAGCCATAGGAGTTGTCTTTATTTATTGTATGACATGCGTGTCATTAAACAACGCCATGTAATTACTTTACTGTATTGCTAACCGGTAGCCATAGTAGTAGAAGTAATAGTTGGCGAGACAACTTCATGAAGACACGATGATGGAGATCATGATGATGGAGATCATGGTGTCATGCCGGTGACGATGATGATCATTGAGCCCCAAAGATGGAAATCAAAAGGAGCAAAATGATATTGGCCATATCATGTCACTATTTGATTGCATGTGATGTTTATCATGTTTATGCATCTTATTTGCTTAGAACGACGGTAGTAAATAAGATGATCCCTCATTAAAATTTCAAGAAAGTGTTCCCCCCTAACTGTGCACCGTTGCGAAAGTTAAATGCGTTTGAAGCACCACGTGATGATCGGTGTGATAGATTCTTACGTTCAGATACAGCGGGTGTAAGCCAGATTTACACACCGAAACACTTAGGTTAACTTGACGAGCCTAGCATGTACAGACATGGCCTCGGAACACAAGAGACCGAAAGGTCGAGCATGAGTCGTATGGTGGATACGATCAACATGAAGATGTTCACCGATGATGACTAGTCCGTCTCACGTGATGATCGGACACGGCCTAGTTGACTCGGATCATGTAATCACTTAGATGAATGGAGGATGTCTATCGAGTGGGAGTTCATAAGATGAACTTAATTATCTGGACATAGTCAAAACCCTTTGCAAATTATGTCATAGCTCGCGCTTTAGTTCTACTGTTTTAGATATGTTCCTAGAGAAAATATAGTTGAAAGTTGTGATAGCAATTATGCGGTCGAGAGAAAGCTTATGTCCTTAATGCACGCTTCGGTGTCTTTGAACCCCAAACGTCGATCGTGGATGTTGCGAATGTCGGGCATACACGCTTTTGATAACTACATGATAGTTCAGTTAAGCGGTTTAGAGTTGAGGCACCAAAGACGTTTTTGGAAACGTCGCGGAACATATGAGATGTTTCGAGGGCTGAAATTGCGATTTCAGGCTCGTGCCCGCGTCAAGAGTTATAAGACCGACGATTTTCTTAGCCTGCAAACTAAGGGAGAAAAGCTCAATCGTTGAGCTTGTGCTCAGATTGTCTGAGTGCAACAATCACTTGAATCGAGTGGGAGTTGATCTTCCAGATGAGAGAGTGATGTTTCTCCAAAGTCATTGCCACCAAGCTGCTAGAGCTTCGTGATGAACTATAACATATTAGGGATAGATAAGATGATCCTTGAGGTATTCACGATGTTTGAGTAGAAATCAAGAAGGAGCATCAATTGTTGATGGTTGGTGAAACCACTAGTTTCAAGAAGGGCAAGGGCAAGAAGGGATACTTCATGAAACGGCAAATCAGTTGCTGCTCCAATAAAGAAACCCAAGGTTAAACCTAAACCCGAGACTAAGTGCTTCTGTAATAAGGGGAACAGCCATTGGAGCAGGATTACCCTAGATACTTGGTAGATAAGAAGGCTGGCAAGGTCGATAGAAGTATATTGGATATACATTATGTTAATGTGTACATTACTAGTACTCCTAGTAGCACCAGGGTATTAGATACCGGTTCGGTTTCTAAGTGTTAGTAACTCGAAATAAAAGCTATGGAATAAACAGAGGCTAGCTAAAGGTGAGCTGACGATATGTGTTGCAAGTGTTTCCAAGGTTGATGTGATCAAGCATTGCACGCTCCCTCTACCATCGAGATTGGTGTTAAAATAATTGTTATTTGGTGTTTGCGTTGAGCATAGACATGATTGGATTATGTCTATCGCAATACGGTTATTCGTTTAAGGAGAATAATGGTTACTCTATTTATTTGAATAAAACCTTCAATTGTCTTGCACCTAAGAGAATGGTTTATTGAATCTCGATCGTAGTGATACATATTTTCATGCAAAAAGATATAAGATAGTAATGATAGTACCACTTACTTGTGGCACTGCCATGTAAGTCATATTGGTATAAAACGCATGAAGAAGCTCCATGCTGATGGTTCTTTGGACTCACTCGTTTTTGAAAAGTTTGAGACATGCGAACCATGTCTATTGGTGTATACGCATGAAGAAACTCCATGCAGATGGATCGTTTGGACTCACTTGATTTTGAATCACTTGAGATATGCAAATCATACCACATGAGCAAGATGACTAAAAAGCCTCGTTTTCAGTAAGATGGAACAAGATAGCAACTTGTTGGAAGTGACACATTTTGATGTGTGCAGTCCAATGAGTGCTGAGGCATGCAGTGAATATCGTTATGTTCTTACTTCACAAAATGATTCAGGTAGATGTTGTATGTTTACTTGATGAAACACAAGTCTGAATTATTGAATGGTTCAAGTAATTTCAGAGTGAAGTTGAAGATCATCGTGACAAGAGGATAAAATGTCTATGATATGATCATAGAGATGAGTATCCGAGTTATGAGCTTTGGCACGCAATTAAGACATTGTGGAAATTGTTTCACAATTAATACCGCCTGGAACACCATAGTGTGATGGTGTGTTCGAACATCATAGTTGCACCCTATTGGATATGGTGCGTACCATGATGTCTCTTATCGAATTACCACTGTCGTTCATGGGTTAGGCATTAGAGACAACCACACTCACTTTAATAAGGGCACCACGTAATTCCGTTGAGACGACACCGTTTGAACTATGGTTTGGAGAAACCTAAGTTGTCATTTCTTAAAAAGTTTGGGGCTGTGACGCTTATGTGAAAAGGTTTCATCGTGATAAGCTCGAACCCAAAACTGATAAATACATCTTCATAGGATACCCAAAATGGTTGGGTATACCTCCTATCTCAGATCCGAAAGAAAAAGTAATTGTTTTTGGTAACGGGTCCTTTCTCGAGGAAAAGTTTCTCTCGAAAGAATTGAGTGGGAGGATGGTGGAGACTTGATGAGGTTATTGAACCATCACTTCAACCAGTGTGTAGCAGTGCACAGGAAGTTGTTCATGTGGCACCTACACCAATTGAAGTGGAAGCTAATGATAGTGATCATGATGCTTCGGATCAAGTCACTACCGAACCTCGTAGGTCGACAAGGACGCATACTACTTCAGAGTGGTACGCAATCCTGTCTTAGAGGTCAACAATGAACCTACGAGCTATGGAGAAGCGATGGTGGGCCCGGATTCCGACGAATGGCTCGAGGCCATAAAATCCGAGAGAGATCCATGACTTTGGAAGAAATACTTTATGGTCGTAAGGCCGTTGGGTACAGATGGATTTTAAAAGGAAGACAGACAGTGATCGTAAGTATCACCATTAAAAAGCTCGACTTGTCATTAAGATGTTTTACGATAAGTTCAAGGAGTTGACTACGATGAGACTTTCTCACTCGTAGCGATGCTAAGAGTCTGTTGGAATTAAATTAGCAATTACTACATGATTTATGAAATCTTGCAGATAGGATGCAAAAAACATTGTTTCCTCGACGATGTCCTTGAGGAAAGGTTGCATGTCATACAACCAGAAGGTTTTTGTCAATCCTGAAAAACGCTAACAAATATGCAGAACTCCAGCAATCCTTCTAAGGACTGGAGTAAGCATCTCGGAGTTGGAATGTATGCTTTGATGAGATGATCAAATATTTTGGGTCTATACAAAGTTTGTGAGAAACTTGTATTTCCAAAGAAGTGAGTGGGAGCACTATAGAATTTCTGATGAGTATATGTTGTTGACATATCGTTGATCAGAAATGATGTAGAATTTCTAGAAAGCATAAAGGGTTGTTTGAAAAGTGTTTTTCAATGGAAAACCTGGATTAGGCTACTTGAACAATATGCATCAAGATCTATAAGATAGATCAAAATGCTTAATAATACTTTCAAATGAACACATATCTTGACATGATCTTGAAGGTGTTCAAGATTGATCAGTCAAAGAAGGAGTTCTTGCCTGAGTTGTAAGGTATGAAGTTAAGAGTTAAAGCTCGACCACGGCAGAAGAGAGACAAAGGACGAAGGTCGTCCCCTATGTTTCAGACGTAGGCTCTATAGTATGCTATGTTGTGTACCGCACTGGAAGTGTGCCTTGCCATGAGTCAGTCAAGGGGTACAAGAATGATCCAGGAATGGATCATTGGACAACGGTCAAAATTGTCCTTGGAGTAAATAAGGACATGTTTCTCGATTATGGAGGTGATAAAGAGTTCGGCGTAAAGGGTTACGTCGATGCAAGCTTTAACACGTATCCGAGTGACTCTGAGTAGCAAACCAGATACGTATAGTGGAGCAACCATTTGGAATAGCTCCAAGTGGAGCGTGGAAGCAGCATTTAGAATATGACATAGAGATTTGCGAAATACATACGGATCTGAATGTTGCAGACCCGTTGACTAAAACCTCTCGCACAAGCAAAACATGATCAAACCCCAGAACTCATTGAGTCTTAATCACATGGTGATGTGAACTAGTTTAGTGACACTAGTAAACTCTTGGATGTTGGTCACATGACGATGTGACCTATTAGTGTTAATCACAGGGCTATGTGAACTAGATTATTGACTCTAGTGCAAGTGGGAGACTGTTGGAAATATGCCCTAGAGGCAATAATAAATTAGTTATTATTATATTTCCTTGTTCATGATAATCGTTTATTATCCATGCTATAATTGTATTGAAAGGAAACTCAGATACATGTGTGGGTACATAGACAACACCATGTCCCTAGTAAGCCTCTAGTTGACTAGCTCACTGATCAATAGATGGTTACGGTTTCCTGACCATGGACATTGGATGTCATTGATAACGGGATCACATCATTAGGAGAATGATGTGATGGACAAGACCCAATCCTAAGCCTAGCACAAAGATCGTAGTTCGTATGCTAAAGCTTTTCTAAATGTCAAGTATCATTTCCTTAGACCATGAGATTGTGCAACTCCGGATACCGTAGGAATGCTTTGGGTGTACCAAAGCGTCACAACGAATCGGGTGGCTATAAAGGTGCATTACAGGTATCTCCGAAAGTGTCATTGGGTTGGTACGAATCGAGGCTGGGATTTGTCACTCCGGTTGACGGAGAGGTATCTCTAGGCCCACTCGGTAGGACATCATCATAATGTGCACAATGTGACCAAGGGGTTGATCACGGGATGATGTGTTACGGAATGAGTAAAGAGACTTGCCAGTAACGAGATTGAACAAGGTATCGGGATACCGACGATCGAATCTCGGGCAAGTACAATACCGCTGGACAAAGGGAATTGTATATGGGATCGATTGAGTCCTTGTCATCGTGGTTCATCCAATGAGATCATCGTGGAACATGTGGGAGCCAACATGGGTATCCAGATCCCGTTGTTGGTAAATGACCGGAGAACGTCTCGGTCATGTCTGCATGGTTCCCGAACCCGTAGGGTCTACACATAAGGTTCGATGGCGCTAGGGTTATAAAGGAAGTTTGTATGTGGTTACCGAATGTTTTTGGAGTCCGGATGAGATCCCGGACGTCACGAGGAGTTCCGGAATGGTCCGGAGGTAAAGATTTATATATGGGAAGTCAAGTTTTGGTCACAGGAAAAGTTTGGGTTTTATCGGTAACGTCTGGGACCACGGGAGGTCCCGGGGTCCACCAAGTGGGGCCACCATCCCGGAGGGCTGCATGGGCCAAGTGTGGGAGGGACCAGACCAGGTGGGCTGGTGCCCCCCCCCAAGGGCCCAAGGCGCCTAGGGTTTTGGGAGGCGCCTCCACGACTTGGGGGCAAGTTCCCCTCTCCCCCTTGGCCGCCCCTAGGTGGGATCTAGGGCTGGCCGCCGCCCTAGGGGTGGAAACCTGGGTGGGGCGCAGCCCCTCTCCCCCTATATATAGTGGAGGCAAAGGAGCAGCCCAACACACGAAGTTCTTCTCCTGTTGGCGCAGCCCTACCTCTCTTTCTCCTCATATCTCGCGGTGCTTGGCGAAGCCCTGCGGGATTGCCACGCTCCTCCACCACCACCACGCCGTTGTGCTGCTGCTGGATGGAGTCTTCCTCAACCTCTCCCTCTCTCCTTGCTTGATCAAGGCATTGGAGACGTCGCCGAGCTGTACGTGTGTTGAACGCGGAGGTGCCGTCCGTTCGGCACTAGGATCTCCGGTGATTTGGATCACGACGAGTATGACTCCTTCAACCCCGTTCTCTTGAACGGTTCCGCTTAGCAATCTACAAGGGTATGTAGATGCACTCTCCTTCCCCTCGTTGCTGGTTTCTCCATAGATAGATCTTGGTGACACGTAGGAAAATTTTGAATTTCTGCTACGTTCCCCAACAACATGTTCCTATGACTATGAGATTATGCAACTCCCGAATACCGGAGGAACACTTTGTGTGCTACCAAGCGTCACAACGTAACTGGGTGATTATAAAGGTGCTCTACAGGTGTCTCCGATGGTACTTGTTGAGTTGGCATAGATCGAGATTAGGATTTGTCACTCCGATTGTCAGAGAGGTATCTCTGGGCCCTCTCAGTAATGCACATCACTATAATCTTGCAAGCAATACAACTAATGAGTTATTTGCAGGATGATGTATTACGGAATGAGTAAAGAGACTTGCCGGTAACGAGATTGAACTAGGTATTGAGATACCGACGATCGAATCTCGGGCAAGTAACATACCGATGACAAAGGGAACAACATATGTTGTTATGCGGTTTGACCGATAAAGATATTCGTAGAATATGTAGGAGCCAATATGAACATCCAGGTTCCGCTATTGGTTATTGACTGGAGACGAGTCTCGGTCATGTCTACATAGTTCTCGAACCCGTAGGGTCTGCACGCTTAACGTTCGGTGATGATCGGTAATATGAGTTTATGTGTTTTGATGCACCGAAGGTAGTTCGGAGTCTCGGATATGATCACAGACATGACGAGGAGTCTCGAAATGGTCGAGACATAAAGATCTATATATTGGATGACTACGTTTGGACTTAGGAAGGGTTTCGGGCAAGTTCAGACAAATACCGGAGTACCGGGGGGTTACTGGAACCCCCCGGGGAGTGTAATGGGCCTATTGTGCCTTAGTGGAGAAGAGGAGGGGCGGCCAGGGCAGGCCGCGCGCCCCTACCCCTCTAGTCCGAATTGGACAAGGAGGGGGGCAGCGCCCCCCTTTCCTTCCCCCTCTCTCCTTCTTCCCTCTCTCCTACTCCTACTCTTGGAAGGGCTGGAGTCCTACTCCCGGTGGCAGTAGGAATCCCGTTGGGGCGCACCTAGGATGGCCAGCCCCTCCCCCTCCTCCACTCCTTTATATACGGGGGAGGGGGTACCCCATAGAAACATAAGTTGATCAGTTGATCTTTTAGCCGTGTGCGGTGCCCCCCTCCACCATAATCCACCTCGGTCATATCGTAGCGGTGCTTAGGCAAAGCCCTGCGTCGGTAGCATCATCATCACCATCATCACGCCGTCGTGCTGACAAAACTCTCCCTCGAAGCTCTGCTGGATCGGAGTTCGTGGGACGTCACTGACCCAAACGTGTGCTGAACTCGGAGGTGTCGTGCGTTCGGTACTTGGATCGGTCGGATCGTGAAGACGTACGACTCCGCTTACGGTCTACGAGGGTACGTGGACGACACTCTCCCCTCTCGTTGCTATGCATCACCATGAGCTTGCGTGTGCGTAGGATTTTTTTTTTGAAATTACTATGTTCCCCAACACCAACAACGTCTACAAGAAGAAGGTTGTGTAGTAGACATCACCCATCTGTCCTGGAGCATGATTCACCTTATTTTGCTCACGCCGTACATGCAGTATTGTATAGCGACGAACTCCCTCTAGCCGTGATTTTGTGTCTCTCACCAGGGTCGCTGTTGGAGACCTATCTATAAGCTTGGATTCTTGATTGCAGCCACTGCGTTTGCACAGTCCGACTCGATAATAAATGAAAGGGTGCTCCATTCTAGTGTTAACTCAATGCCTTCCTTGATCGCCACCAGCTCCGCCTCTAGTGGGCTCGTGCACGTGCTCAAATACCTGCACGAGGCAAAGATGGCTGACCCATTGGAGTCTCGGAGGATCATTCCAGATCCACCAGTGTCGCTCGCCTGAAGGTAGGCTCCGTCCACATTCAATTTTGCCCAGCCATCCGCTGGTTTCTGGCACATCTCTGGCGGCCTGGTGCATGCCTCCCGCGCTGGCTGGAGCTCCTCCATGCGTGATTGGCCACATGATATCACCATTTTGCCCTTCAGAATGTCGGCCTTTGGGTGTTGCTTAATGCAAAGGATGGAGTCGACGTAGCCAAATAGAAATCTTCTCGATGCTTCCACTGGTGGCGCTGGTTTGACGTGGGTAATTTTGTTTCTCACTGCTATCAATTATTTGGGTCGGGTATACCGAGAGACAATGGCTACGTGAAAAAAGCAATGAGTTGAAAGATTCCTGAAGATTGAAGCTTGTCGGGGCATTATTTCTCACTCTTATCCTTAGACGCATGCATCCTTATGTATGAAATAAAGAAACGAAGGCTCCCAAAGGCCTCTCTTGTGGCTATAAAAGGAGACATCTGCCAAGGAGGAAAGACACCAGACGGAGAAGAACCAGCCACCGATAGAGCAGAGAGCTGTGACTCAGCTAGCAAGCTCGTTGCTCAGTAGTAGTAGTAGCTCCTCATCCTGTAATAAGAGCCACAATATTCAGTGCATTGTAAGCTCACGAAAGTTGTTAGAAGGTAATTTCCTTTAGCTTGTGTAATCCCTTTGGGGCCTCCCAAAAGGAAAAGCCGTATGTAAATTATGTTGTGAAAATGATGTAGTCTCGTGCTTTACTTGGTATTTTTATTTATGGATTTATGGGACGAATTCTTATACTAGGGATCCTATAGGAGAAACTTTGGCCGACAGTTCTCTGTTTAACCTTGTGTGGCATTTGAATGAGAACCTTGTGGCCGTAGAGAAGTGTCCCCTTTGAGTGGAACTGCCTGGGAAGACGATAGGAATTTACCCCATAAATTTGTAATTAAATATCAATTAAACGAACCTAGCTACATCTGAAATAACATAACAAAAAAAATATGATGATTACTAAGTAGGATTTTACACCACTGCGCACATCGTCGGTCGTATTGGTGGCTGCATCAGTCCTTAATAGATCCTGCATATTGGATAATTTCTGGTACAACCGAGCCAATAGATTGACACAGATCGTGCATTCAGTGGTACAACCAAGCCAAACAGCGTTCATGTCAGGGCGACATATAGTTGAAGGGTTGGTCGTTTTGCATGAAACGTTACATGAAATCCATTCGAAGAAGCTAGATGGGGTTATCTTCAAAGTGGATTTCGAGAAGGCGTATGATAAAGTAAAGTGGCCAATCCTACAACAGGCAATGCGCATGAAAGGATTTAGCGAGGTCTGGCAGAACCAAGTGGGTTCTCAAGTCCAGAAGGGTAGTGTCGGAATCAAGGTTAACGGTGATATCGATCATTATTTTCAGACACAGAAGGGTTTGAGACAAGGCGATTCCATGTCTCCTCTCTTGTTTAATATAGTGGCCGATATGTTAGCCATTCTCATTTGTACGACCAAACATCATGGGCAAGTGGAGGGGTTAGTCCCTCATCTGGTTGATGGAGGAGTATCCATTCTACAGTATGCTGACGACACTATCCTATTTATGGAGCACGACATTGCTAAGGCGCTAATATGAAACTTATATTATGCCTCTTCTAACAATTGTCTGGTTTAAAGGTAAACTTCCACAAAAGTGAGTTGTTCTGCTTTGGGAAGGCCAAAGACGAACAAGATACATATAGACAATTGTTTGGATGTGAATTGGGCTCTTTACCATTTAGTTATTTGGGCATACCGATCCATCACCGTAAGTTATCTAATAAAGAATGGAAATGTTTCGAAGATCGAATAGAAAAAAAGCTGAGCTGCTGGAAGGGTAAGCTTTTGCCTTATGGAGGCCGACTAGTGCTGATTAACTCAGTACTGACTAGTATGCCGATGTTCCTATTATCATTCTTCGAAATTCCAAAAGGGGTACGGAAACGACTTGATTTCTTCAGATCTCAATTCTTCTAGCAGTCAGATGAGGCCAAGAGGAAATACCGTCTCGCGCGATGGGACATTCTTTGTCACCCAAAAGACCAGGGCGGGCTCGGTATTGAGAACTTAGAAATCAAGAACAAATGCCTTATGAGCAAATGGTTCTACCAGTTAGAGAGTGAGCCGGAGGGCATGTGGGCACAAAATTTTGCGTAATAAGTATCTACAGTCGAAAACACTTGCTCAGGTTACCATGAGACCAACCGACTCGACATTCTGGAAAGGGCTTATGAGAGTGAAGGACTTGTTCTTTCGTAGGGTCAAATTCCTAGTTGGCAATGGGATGTCAACAAGATTTTGGGAGGATACATGGTTAGCAGAGACGCCCCTGGCCGTACAGTATCCCACCCTATATAACATACTGCAATGTAAGGAGGATTACGTAGGCACAGTTCTACATACGAGTCCATTGAATATCCAGTTCAGACGGGCGTTAGTTGGTGAGCGTTAGGCTGCATGGATGCACCTGGTTCGGAGATTGATAGATGTTCAACTCTCCGACCAACCGGATTCGACGCAATGGAAACTAGCTAAGAATGGGGTTTTTATAGTAAAATCTTTTTATATGGATCTGGTTAATTCTGGCCCACTCTCGAGATTGCTGCATATTTGGAAGATTAAGGCTCATTTGTGCATTAAAATATTTATGTGGTTTGTCCACAAACAAGTAATTCTTACAAAGGACAACTTAATCAAGAGGAGATGGGTAGGTAGTCCACGATGTTGCTTTTGTGATCATGATGAAACAATACAACATTTATTTCTTGAATGCCCACTCACTAAATTACTTTGGAGAACGATTCATATAGCCTTTAACATTACTCCTCAAGTTGACATTACATCGTTGTTTGGAACGTGGTTAACTAGGGTTGAACATACTACGGCGGCTCATATTTGGATTAGAATATGTGCACTTTTGTGGGCTATATGGAATTGCAGGAATGATTTGATATTTAACAGACAAAACAATTTAACTTTCCTGTAGGTCATCTTTAGAGCTACGGCTTGGATCCGTACGTGGTCCTTACTCACTCCTATGAAATCCAGGGAGCCTTTGGTTACTGGGTACAACCAGTGGGAGATGGTAGCACGGGCTTTATTCAACCGGTTCGGATGGCGGTCGCATAACATGATAGGTATCTAGAGAGCTTATCCTTCTTATTGCCATTCCGGTTGTGATTGTGAAAGTGCGTTATATCGACTAGAGGGAGGGGGGGTGAATATGCGATTTTTATGAATTCTTCACTAAGGAATTTGCGGGTGAGGAAATTCCTGAGCGAAGAACTACTTGCAACGGAATAAGTACTCATATGTAAACATAACAGAACACAAGCATGGTCATCATGATGAAATGAAGACAAGCATAGAGTACATAAAGCGTAAATGCAGGATAAGACAGGATGAAGACAAACATACTGAAGAAATTGAACTAAGGAAATTGAGAAAGTCTTCAGTCAAAGTCTTCAAACAGATATGAACAAGTACACAACACAGTTATGAGGAAATGGAAGAGTTGAGGAAATAGAACCGGTAGGCTTGATGAAGACAATGATTTGGTAGACCAGTTCCAACTGTTGTCTCAGTTGTACGTTTGGTTGGAGCGGCTAGGTATTTAAACATGAGGACACACAGTCCTGGACACACAGTCCTCAACGTATTCTCCTTGAGCTAAGGTCACACAGACCTCGCCTAATCACTCATGGTAAGTCTTCAGGTGACTTCCAAACCTTCACAAATTCGGTCACTCGGCGATCCACAATTTCCTCTTGGATGCTCTAGACCATGACGCCTAACCGTCTGGAAGAAGCACAGTCTTCAAAGGTAACAAGCGTCGGATCCACGCAGGATCAATCTCTTCAGTGATGCTCAATCACTTTGGGTTTGTAGGTGTTTGTGTTTGGGTTTCCTCACTTGATGATTTTCGCTCAAAGTCCTCGGAGGATGGGATGCTCTCAAATGACAAGTGTCAGTTTTTCTCGGAGCAGCCAACCAGCTAGTGGTTGTAGGGGGCGGCTATTTATAGCCTAGGGAGCAGCCGGCATGATCAGACATAAATGCCCTTCGATGATATGACCGTTAGGTGGGTATATATTTTGGGATAGCTGGCACATAGCACAACAACGGTCGAATATTTGAGGCTCGAATTCCTCAGGGCTATCATGTTCCTCACTGTGTAGGCAATCCGCACTAGCGAATTCCTAACTCCTCAGTCAGAACAAATTCCTCAGCGACCAGAAGAACTTTGTCTCTGTCACTGAAGAAATTGACTGAACTGTATGAGATTTCCAATGGCTTCACTCGAAGGGATTGGTAGGTGTAGGATTTGAGTTGAGCATCACTTGGAAAATTTTCCTTAGTATTTCGTCGACCCCCTTTAACAGTACGGTGTTTCCTATGATTCAAGAAAGAGAAAATGAAACTACGAAAACAAAAGTCTTCATGCTTCATGTTCCTCAAATGAATACCGAGTCTTCAAGGTCACACCAATTTCTTCACTTTCAAAGTCTTCAGAAAGTCTTCAGAAATCCAAAGTCTTTAGTCGAAGAACTTCATTTTTAGGGGTCGACTTTCTCTGTAAATATCAAACTCCTGATAGACTCATAGACCTGTGTACACTCATAAACTCATTAGTCCCTTAACCTATAAGTCTTCAATACACCGAAATCACTAAGGGGCACTAGATGCACTTACAATCTCCCCCTTTTTGGTGACTGATGACAATATAGGTTAAGTTTTCAACGGGGATAAACATATGAAGTTTAAATACTGATATTGAGGAACTTGATAGTAAGATATAGAAGAACTCCCCCTGAAGATGTGCATAGTGAGGAATTTGCTTTTGAAGCAATGCACACTTGAATAGTAGAACCATGGATATCTCCCCCTATATCTTGTAATTCATACACGCATTTGACATAAAAATGAAGAATTTGAAATGCATGATGAAATGTGATGACTGTTGTAATTCAGCATGCGTGCATTAACATTAATGTGGAAAAAGCCTGCAGAAAATCACAGCAAAAGTATCAGGTCACCATAGAGTTTAAGTTTACAACTCGGTCAAATAAAGTCTCAGAAGAACGAGAGTTGTAAATTTGCAAAAAACGCCCATATAGGTAGACCCGCTTGAAGACTAACTCAAATTTCTCCCCCTTAGTCATCGAATGACCAAAAGGGTCGAAAAATGAGGACTAACGCCCGTGAAGAATATCATGATGATGAAGGAGCACCAGTGTTGTTGGGGTTGTTTGTTGTTGAAGGGCCTGCCGCAGTGTCGTCCAAGTCTTCATACTCGTCGGTGTCGCGTGATGAAGAATAGGAGCTAGCCACCAAGGAAGGAACCTTGACCTTCTTGTATTTCTTCGGTGGAGGTGCAGACCAGTCAAAATCCTCCTTGAGACCCATTTGCTTCAGATCTTCTTCACCATAGAGATGAGACAGAATAGCCCAGGTGCGACCGAAGACTTCATGGAGGTAGTAATGGTTTTTCTTCACTGCATTATGTGTAGCAGTCATGTTGTGAAGAATAGAACCAAACTAACGCTTAACCCATTTATGGTTCCGATCCACCTTCTGGTGAAGACTAAGAAGAAGCTCACGGCCAGTCATCACCCTTGGAGTTGTGGCTTGGATGCATTTGCAGCAGAGTCATGAGTGGCAGAGTCATCATTGGTGGAATAAGATGCAGCTTTGCGAAACTGACCATCCAATGGACGAGTGCCTTCATGAATAACAGCTGGAGCCTTGCCCTTTTCATTAGCTGAGGAATATGTCCTTTTGAGGACTTCAATGGGGGGCAAGTAGCTGCAATGGTTGAGAGTGTCAGCCTTGTAGTTGAGCGAAGACCTTGTTCTGATGAATCTCATAATCCAAGGTGCGCAAGGCTTCAACTCAAACAAAGAAAGTGCAACATTTGCCAGAGTTCTCATGAAGAAATCATGATAGTTGACAGGAATGCCATGCATGATATTGTAACATCCCAAATTTTCAATTTGGAATGTTATACATTAGGTCATCATGCATATCATATTTTCTCGCATTTTTCCGATCCTAGAAAATTTCACGCAACTCAAGGACCCTCGGAGAGAGTTGGAAGTTTCATAATTTTCATATTTGGGATTTCTCAAATTTTGGAAATAGGATCATTTGGATTTATTTAAATTATCTTCATAAAGTTTTTCCTATAAAAATATTTTGAGAGGGAATAATATGACTTTCCCAACATTTAGGAAAAATGAAGATTTTATAAATAAATCAAACTTGGTTTTTGAAAGATTTATTTTGCTTAGGCAAAATGAGCATTTTAAAAATATATGCATGTTTGCCGTTTTAAAGTTCATTTTGTTAGACTCATTTTTAGGAGTCGGGAAAATTATTTTATTAAAATCAGAGTTCATTTGGTATTTTTTAATTCGTTTGGTTTAAATTTTAATTTAAAAAATCGCGCCCCCACAGGCCAAGGCCCAGCCGGCCCAGACCAGCCAGGCCCGGCCCAGGCGCCCACCCACCTCCTCTCCCTCCAGCAGGACTCCTCCGCCCGCCGCCGCCGCCGGGAGTCGCTCCGCCCGCCTCGTGCCCCTCCCCAAGCCACCCACCCCCCCCTTTATAACCCGGCGCCCCCCTCTCTCTCACCCCGAGCCGCCGCCCGCCCTCACCGCCGCCCCTCGCCTCCCGACCCGCCCGCCGCCGTGGGCCTTGCTTGAACCCGCCGTCGCCGCCCCTCGTCGCCGGAGCACCCGCCGCCCTCGCCGCCCAGCCGCCCTTGCCGCCGCCCTCCCGACCCAGCGGAGCCCGCCGAGCCTCGGCCGAGAGCCACCGGAGGTAGCCGCCGCCCGCCCGCCGATCCGGTTTTCCCTAAAAACCGATCCGGTTTTAAAAAAGAGATGTTGGTTTTTTAAAACCCTAGATAGTTTTATTATTTTTCGGTTTTCTTAACTATGAACGTTCACCGAACCGTTCGTTTCAATGATTTATGTTCGTTGGATTAGTTCTGTTAACGAGCGTCCGTTATTTAATCCGTTCGTCGTTTTCTTTTAATCGGATTTAATCCGTTATTTTTCTGATTCGATTTCAGATCCGATTTTCAAATCTGTTTTATTTCTCGCTCGTTTATCGGAATCAGGTGATTCAAGCGCCTGGAGTTTCGTAATGAAACCGCCGTTCCGACTAACCTACTTTCACGGAGTTTTGCTACTGTGAAATTTTGACCTAATTTCATATTGCTAAACCGAGTCGTTCTCTCTCAAGTTTCGACTTTCGATGTTTATTTTGATTCGATTCTTTTGCAACCAGGGTTCTTAAGTTGAACTTTCTGGTTAGATCTTTTATTCGAGATTTCCCCGTGCATTAGATGAGTAATTTTTGTATGCTTGTTGTTTGTCTGCGTTAGATCACCCGGAGTGCGCCGCTTGTTACTTCGAATCTCTAGGTCTCGCGGATCATCAGCAAGGCAAGTAACACTTTGATCATACTCTTCTACTACCCAGTTTTTATTGCATTAGATCAACCCTCAAACACTTGCATGTTTAGGATCTAATTAAATTGTGGGATTGGGAAGTAGATTGAGGTAGTACCTATTACCTGTTTTACTTATGAAACCTTGGGAGTTACTTCTACGTTTGCTTATTATGCTATGCTATGCTAGTAGACGTGGATTGGGTGAGTGAATATCCATGACAGATGTGAGATTGTTAATTAATGGTTTATCTAAGGTGGCAACCTAAACACACATCTGGGTGGATTGAGGCACCTGGTTTCCATCAGGACTTGCCTGTATTTCTTGGACCGCCACCTGGCTCTAAGGGATCATAAGATTATTCAAACTGGAAACTTCCGTGTGCAGCCACAAGCCAATTATGGGCTCTGGCGTAGTTGACTAAGTCGTGCGAACTCTTACGGGTAGGCTAGCTGATGTAGGGGATGTAGGTTGGTACGGTCTACCCACATGTAAGGTGCTAAGCGCTTACGAAGACTATGTCTCGGTCATCCGTTTCTCAAACACCATGTAGTGCGAGAACCAAGCGGAGGCGATCGAGTCTTGTGGGGAAAAGTGCGCAAACCTCTGCAGAGTGTATAAACTAATCATGATTAGCCGTGTCCCCGGTTATGGACGTTTTGAGTATCCGGTAATTGAATATCATGTGAATCTCAACATGTTACTTCTAAATAAAAGTTATTGGGTTTTGATGAGTACTTTTTAATTGGGATTGAGGATGCTGTCAACCATTCTCAATGTTTAACAACCACCATGATAGTTAAATAAAATTATTCCTTTGATGTAGGAAAAAATCAGCTTTATGCAAATGTAACCGTAGAGCCTTACCACCAGCCAAATATGCATGTAGTGTAGGCTTATTCATTCATTGCTTTTATGTGTTACATTGCCGGCATATTCCATGTCTTGACCCGTTTTGGGCTACAACTTTTCACGTTGCAGACTTTTGAATGACGAGTAAGGTGTTAGGTCGTGGTTCTATACTCGGTGATGCCGTTGGAGTTGATGGACTCGCTTATCTTCCAAGCCTTCGCTGTTATTATTAGATGGCCTTAAGCCATATTATTGTAATAAGTTCCCTTGTGGACAACGATGTAATAAGTGTGTGATTGCTACTCTGCAATAAATCCTTGAAATCTTGTGTGGTGTCGGCATTCTTGATCCAGGATGACATCGAGCACGACTGGATCCATTCGGTCTGGTCGCTACTGAGAGAATGGTATCAAAGCACTGCTGATTGTAGGACACGACCACTAAGTTAAAGCCATAGATCCTACTCTCTTCTCATTTTCTAAACTCCTCATCTTTTCTACTCTTTAGGATGACGGACGCGAAGATCAAGTACACCCAACCGGATGAAGGCACACCTTTTGGATTTCACTTGAAGGAAGTTACTAAGTACCTGAACATTGGACTACCAAGCTTCACGGGACTTTCAACGCCACTCTGCTCAAGAGGAGCGCTGGAAGATTCACGCTCACGTTCCAGAAGGACATTAGCCCCAATCACCAAGCCTATAGATAGTGTTTTCAGTGCACCAACTTGGAGTCTGGGAAAGAGCATGGCAGCTCACATCACCATGGGATGCATTGGAGAAGTTTATCAAGAAGACCTCAAGGATACCATCTACCAGATTTGCGGACGCCGAGATGACAAGCTGGGACGTCGTCGGCACCAAGAAGGATAGGTCCATTGCAGCTTTCATCCAGAATTAAATCAGCACATTCGACGCCAGAGAACCAAATGTGCAATGACATGTTGGAGTTGCGAAGACAAAGGAAGGATCATCGAACTGGAAGAAGAACTAAAGACTACGCGCAAGGACTACATGGACGAGATCGTAGCTCTGGCAAGACACAATAACGATCTTAAGTACGAGATCGAAGAACTCAAGAAGAAGTTGGCGCTCAGGAATGAAGACCAGTATGTCGAATACCCAAGCGACTACATTAACATCGACGACATCGATTCGGATCCAAGTGAACCCGACTTTGAAGACGAAGCTGGAGCAGACATCATGGAGTCTTCCACCGGTTCAAATTAGTAGAAGTCCCCCACATATTAGTAGTATTTCCCTCCATGTAAACATTATAGTACACGCACTTTTGCGATAGTTAGATCGTTGTAGGCCCTTGTTTGATTGAATGAAGTGAATTTGTGTGCATTTGCTCATGTGCATTTGGGTAGTGATTCCCCTTAGACCTCATTCTATTCTACATTCCTCTTCTTTTCTAAACCCATCAGATGCCTCCGAGACGCGACCCCGGATTCGTTTTCCCGCCAGAGATCACCCAATTGATCCAGCAGCAGAATACCCTAATTCAAACATTGGTGCAGAACAACAACAACAACAACCCACCGCCACCACCACCACCTGCGGATCATCTGACTCGTTTCCTTAGACTGAATCCGCCGGTGTATTCTAGTAGCACCGAGCCGATTGTAGCAGATGGTGGCTCCGCAAGATAGGAAGGAGCTGACCACTGCAGGATGCACAGATGGTGAAAGAGTGAAGTTTGCAGCACACCAGCTTGAAGGACCCTTGAAGCATGGTGGGAGAATTTCACACCACTTACCCGTGAGACACCGCCACATGGGACCAGTTTGACAAGCTTTCGACTGCCCATGTTTCAGCAGGAGCCATGGCCATGAAGAAGCGTGAGTTTCGCAACTTACGCCAAGGAGGAAGGACTGTTGGCGATCGTGGATGATTTTAGCAAATTAGCACGTTATGCCCCGGATGAGCGTTACTACGGATGCAGCTAAACAGAGAAGTTTCTAGAAGGACTGAATGATGAGTTCACATGCCGTTGATGGTGGCAAGTTTCAACAACTACCAGGAGTTAGTAGACCGAGCTCTCATGATTGAAGGAAAGCAGACAAATTGAGAACTGCAAGCGGAAGTATGGACAAGGGAAGTATAACTCTGGATCCCAGCAGGAAGCCTCGTTATACCCCTAAATCAGAATTCAGTTTCAACATACCCATGGAGGAGGTAATTCGCATAACCATAATGGCACCAAGAATGGGAGCGAGAATGGAGGAAGCAATGGACAGAACCGCACCAACCCGTCAACACCATCCAAGGTAGACTGAGTCACATTACTTGCTTTAAGTGCCATGAGATCGGGCATTATGCCAATGACTATCCGAAGGCGAATGGAAATGGCAATGGAAGCTCGGAAAGAAGCCAAACCCTTTCAACAGGGGACAGGTGAACCACATTGATGTGGAGGAGGTTGAAGATCAGCCCGATGCAGTAATCGGTAAGTTTTGGTTAAGTCATTTACTGCAGTTGTTCTTTTCGATACTGGTGCATCGCATTCATACATATCAAGGGATTTGTGGATAAGTACAAGTTACCGACCCAAGCCCTTAGGTCACCCATGCTAGTAACCTCACCCGGAGCAGAGTACGTGGCTAGTAAATTGTGTGATCGACTGCCACTAAGGATTGGACACTATGTTTTCCCCTCAAACCTAATAGTTCTGGAATCCCAAGGATTGGATGTGATATTAGGAATGGATTGGTTATCAAATTATGGAGGAAACATAGATTGTACCACAAGGTCAATTTTGCTCACCACACCAGAAGGAAGAAGGATTAAGTATGTATCACGGCACGAGCCGAGGAGAGCACAAGTTAATTGCTTATCGGGGTGGTACGGGAAGAAGTACCGATGGTAAAGGATTATCTGATGTATTTCGGAAGAATTGCCAGAATGCCACGGATAGAGACATTGAGTTTTGATCGAGCTGTTGCGTGAACAGCCCGATATCGAAGCGACCGTACAGGATGCCCGCAAAGGATTTGGCGGAAATCAAGAAGCAGATTAAGGAACTATTGGATAAAGGTTTTATTCGCCCAAGTTCTTCACCTTGGGGATCACCCGTTTTGTTAGTGGAGAAGAAGGATGGATCGTTGAGAATGGTTGTTGATTATCGTGGATTGAATGAAGTAACAATCAAGAACAAGTACCCACTACCTATGATAAATGATCTGTTTGATCGCTTGCAAGGAGCCAAAGTGTTTTCTAAGATCGACTTGCGATCAGGGTACCATCAGTTGAAGATTCGGGAGCAAGACATACCCAAGACCGCATTTACCACGAGATATGGACTGTACGAGTATACCGTTATGTCATTTGGACTGACTAACGCACCAGCCTATTTCATGAACCTGATGAACAAGGTGTTTATGAAGTTTTTGGATAAGTTAAATCGTGGTGTTCATTGATGACATTTTGATTTTCTCAAGAATGAAGAGGAACACAAGGAACATTTGCGATTGGTTTTGGAGAAACCGAGGAACACCAGTTGTATGCCAAGTTCAGCAAGTGTGAGTTTTGGCTAAAGGAAGTTGGATTTCTCGGACATGTTATATCCGGAGAAGGGATAGCAGATTGACCCCACAAAGGTTGAGGCCGTAACCAAATGGGAAGCACCAACGACAGTTGGAGAGATTCGAGTTTCCTTGGACTCGCAGGATACTACCAAGATTCATTGAAATTTCTCAAGAATTTCAAAGCCTATGACAGAATTGTTGAAGAAGGAAAACAAATTCATATGGACTGAGGACTGTGAGGCAAGTTTTCAGGAGTTGAAGAAAAGATTGGTTACCTCACCAGTTTTGATATTGCCAGATCAGACTAAGGATTATGAGGTGTATTGCGGCGCTTCACGTCGAGGACTTGGAGCCGTGCTTATGCAGGAAGGAAGAGTTGTTTCGTATGCTTCACGACAACTTAAGCCTCATGAGTTGAACTATGCCACGCATGATTTGGAGTTAGCAGCCGTTGTGCATGCCTTGAAGACATGGAGACATTTTCTCATTGGAAATCATTGTGAAGTATATACGGATCACAAGAGTTTGAAGTACATCTTCACACGAATGAATTGAATCTCGAGACAAAGGAGATGGTTAGAACTTATCAAGGATTATGATATGAGATTGCATTATCACCCGGAAAGGCTAATGTCGTGAATGGCGGCGCATTGAGCCGTAAGAGCCACGTCAATACCCTAATGATGGGAGGAATACCCAATGATTTAGCCGAGGACCTTCGAGAACTATGTTTGGAAATAGTTCCGAGAGGCTATGTAGCAGCATTGGAGATTCAGTCGACACTGATGGACAAAATCAGAGAAGCCCAAAAGGCAGATAAGGAAGTTGCCTCTATAAAGGAGAAAATGGGCAAAGGAAAAGCTAAAGGATTTCGTGAGGATGAGCACGATACCCTATGGTTTGAAGACCGTGTTTATGTGCCCAATGACCCAGAGATCAGGAAGTTGATTTTACAAGAAGCTCATGATTCACCCTATTCGATTCACCCAGGAAATACCAAGATGTATTTGGATTTGAAGAATATTTTCTGGTGGACCGGAATGAAGAAGGATATTGCGGAGTATGTAGCAATTTGCGACGTATGTCAGAAAGTAAAGGCAGAGCATCAGAAGCTGGCAGGATTGTTACAACCATTGCCGATACCCGAATGGAAGTGGGATAAACTAGGCATGGATTTCATCACAGGTTTGCCAAAGACCTGTTCAGGATATGACTCGATTTGGGTCATAGTCGACCGTTTGACCAAGGTAGCTCATTTCATTCCAGTCAAGACTACCTATAGCAGTGCTAAGTTGGCAAAGATATACATGACCAGAATTGTGTGCTTGCACGGAGTTCCGAGGAGCACCGTATCAGACAGAGGAACCCAATTTACCTCGAAATTTTGGAACCAGTTGCACGAAACATTTGGAACCAGACTAGAATTCAGTACAGCTTTCCACCCACAGACCGATGGACAGACCGAGAGAGTCAATCAGATTTTGGAGGACATGCTGAGAGCTTGTGCACTAGATTATGGATCTAGCTGGGATGATAATTTGCCGTATGCAGAATTTTCCTACAATAACAGTTACCAAACCAGCTTAAAGATGGCACCTTTCGAGGCTCTATATGGAAGAAGGTGCAGGACACCGTTGTCATGGGACTAAACGGAGATCGTCATTGTTTGGACCAGATTTGATTAAGGAGTCGAACAGAAGGTTAAGTTGATTCGAGGCAGGCTCAAGGTAGCCCAGTCTGGATAAAAGAGCTATGCCGATTCAAAGCGCAAGCGATTGAGTATGAAGTTGGAGCAGAGTATATCTCGAGTATCCCGCTTGAGGAGTTAAGCGTTTTGGAGTTAAAGGAAAGTTAGCACCCGTTTCGTTGGACCATATAAGATTTTCCAACGCATGGGAGAAGTTGCGTATAAGTTGGAATTGCGGAAGGACTGTCGGGAGTTCATGATGTATTCCATGTTTCTCGCTGAAGAAATGTCACCCGAGATAGCAGAGGTACCGTTAAGAGACACAAGTGCACTTGGAAGCAATTCAGTTGAAGGATGACTTGACATATGAGGAGAAACGGTTAAGATTCTCGATTATGCCAGCAGAGAGTTACCCGCAGCAAGGTTATCAAGTTTTGCAAAGTTCGGTGGAGCCACCACACCGAGGATGAAGCCACCGGGAAAGAGAGGAAGTTTTGTAAGTACCACCTCACCTATTTTCTAGCCAACCCGAATCTCGAGGGCGAGATTCATCTTAATAGGTAGGTTTGTAACATCCCAAATTTTCAATTTGGAATGTTATACATTAGGTCATGATGCATATCATATTTTCTCGCATTTTTTCGATCCTAGAAAATTTCACGCAACTCAAGGACCCTCGGAGAGAGTTGGAAGTTTCATAATTTTCATATTTGGGATTTCTCAAATTTTGGAAATAGGATCATTTGGATTTATTTAAATTATCTTCATAAAGTTTTTCCTATAAAAATATTTTGAGAGGGAATAATATGACTTTCCCAACATTTAGGAAAAATGAAGATTTTATAAATAAATCAAATTTGGTTATTGAAAGATTTATTTTGCTTAGGTAAAAATGAGCATTTTAAAAATATATGCATGTTTGCCGCTTTTAAAGTTCATTTTGTTAGACTCATTTTAGGAGTCGGGAAAATTATTTTATTAAAATCGGAGTTCATTTGGTATTTTTTTAATTCGTTTGGTTTAAATTTTAATATAAAAAAATCGCCCCACAGGCCAAGGCCCAGCTGCCCACCAGCCAGGCCCTGCCCGGCCCTGCCCACCTCCTCTCCCTCCCGCGCCAAGCGGACTCCGCCGCCGCCGACCTCCCGCCGCCCGAGTCCGGCTCCGCCCGCCTCGTGCCTCCCCAAGCCACCCGGCAACCCCCTTATAACCCGGCGCCCCCTCTCTCTCACCTCAGCCGCCGCCGCCCTCACCCGCCGCCCTCGCCTCCCGACCCGCCCGCCGCCCGTGGGCCGCCGCCGAACCCGCCGTCGCCGCCCCTCGTCGCCGGAGCACCCGCCGCCCTCGCCGCCCAGCCGCCGCCCCTCCCGACCCCGCCGGAGCCCCGCCGGAGCCTCGCCGGCGAGAGCCACCGGAGGTAGCCGCCGCCCCGCCCCGCCGATCCGGTTTTCCCCTAAAAAACTGATCCGGTTTTTAAATAAAAGAGATGTTCGGTTTTTAAAAACCCTAGATGGTTTTTTATTATTTTTCGGTTTTCTTAACTAACGAACGTTCACCGAACCGTTCGTTTCAATGAACATGTTCGTTGGATTAGTTCTGTTAACGAACGTCCGTTATTTAATCCGTTCGTCGTTTTCTTTTAATCGGATTTAATCCGTTATTTTTCTGATTCCATTTCAGATCCGATTTTCAAATCTGTTTTATTTCTCGCTCGTTTATCGGAATCAGGTGATTCAAGCGCCTGGAGTTTCGTAATGAAACCGCCGTTCCGGCTAACCTACTTTCACAGAGTTTTGCTACTGTGAAATTTTGACCTAATTTCATATTGCTAAACCGAGTCGTTCTCTCTCAAGTTTCGACTTTCGATGTTTATTTTGATTCGATTCTTTTGCAACCAGGGTTCTTAAGTTGAACTTTCTGGTTAGATCTTTTATTCGAGATTTCCCCGTGCATTAGATGAGTACTTATTGTATGCTTGTTGTTTGTCTGCGTTAGATCACCCGGAGTGCGCCGCTTGTTACTTGAATCTCTAGGTCTCATGGATCATCGAAGCAAGTAACACTTTGATCATACTCTTCTACTACCCAGTTTTTATTGCATTAGATCAACCCTCAAACACTTGCATGTTTAGGATCTAATTAAATTGTGGGATTGGGAAGTAGATTGAGGTAGTACCTATTACCTGTTTTACTTATGAAACCTTGGGAGTTACTTCTACGTTTGCTTATTATGCCATGCTATGCTAGTAGACGTGGATTGGGTGAGTGAATATCCATGACAGATGTGAGATTGTTAATTAAAGGTTTATCTAAGGTGGCAACCTAAACACACATCTGGGTGGATTGAGGCACCTGGTTTCCATCAGACTTGCTGTATTTCTTGGACCGCCACCCGGGCTCTAAGGGATCATAAGATTATTCAAAGCTGAAACTTCCGTGTGCAGCCACAAGCCAATTATGGGCTCTGGCGTAGTTGACTAAGTCGTGCGAACTCTTACGGGTAGGCTAGCTGATGTAGGGATGTAGGTTGGTACGGTCTACCCACATGTAAGGTGCTAGCGCTTACGAAGACTATGTCTCGGTCATCCGTTTCTCAAACACCATGTAGTGCGAGAACCAAGCGGAGGCGATCGAGTCTTGTGGGGAAAAGTCATAAACCTCTGCAGAGTGTATAAACTAATCATGATTAGCCGTGTCCCCGGTTATGGACGTTTTGAGTATCCGTAATTGAATATCATGTGAATCTCAACATGTTACTTCTAAATAAAAGTTATTGGGTTTTGATGAGTACTTTTTAATTGGGATTGAGGATCTGTCAACCATTCTCAATGTTTAACAACCACCATGATAGTTAAATAAAATTATTCCTTTGATGTAGGAAAAAATCAGCTTTATGCAAATGTAATCAGAGAGCCTTACCACCAGCCAAATATGCATGTAGTGTAGGCTTATTCATTCATTGCTTTTATGTGTTACATTGCCGGCATATTCCATGTCTTGACCCGTTTTGGGCTGCAACTTTTCACGTTGCAGACTTTTGAACGACGAGTAAGGTGTTAGGTCGTGGTTCTATACTCGATGATGCCGTTGGAGTTGATGGACTCGCTTATCTTCCAAGCCTTCGCTGTTATTATTAGATGGCCTTAAGCCATATTATTGTAATAAGTTCCCTTGTGGACAACGATGTAATAAGTGTGTGATTGCTACTCGCAATAAATCCTTCAAATCTTGTGTGGTGTCAGCATTACTGATCCAGGGATGACACTGAGCACAGAGACTGGATCCATTCGGGTCTGGTCGCTACAGATATTGAATAGCAGATTCTTCATGATGCCAACAATTTCCTCATCAGACGAGTTGTGGCCTTTGATAGGACTCAACGTCTTTGTTAGAATGCGATAGACTGTTCTTGGAACATACAACAATTCCTTCACGAGGAATTTTGTCCTTGGGGCTTAACCGAGCTTCAAATGCTTCATAAGCACTTGCATGTAATGAGCGGTGAGTTGAGGCTCCTGGTACAGGCAGCGAGCTCCTTCAAGGGGTGGACTGATGGGCAGGGTGTGAAGTAATTCAGAGGCCGGTGCCTTATAATGAGTGTTTTCGGTCATCCGGTCCAATACCCAAGTGTTGATATCATCAGCATCATCTGTGACGTGCAGTGTTGCGTAGAACTGAAGAATACGCTCTTCATTCCAATCACAAATATCCGTGCAAAAGTTGAGCAATCCTGCATCATGAAGCACACTGAGGACTGGTGTAAAGCAAGGCAGTGATTCCATGTCCACATGAGGAATATGCTCGTGGTCGAAGACTTTGTCCTTGTTGAAGAGCAGTGAAGAATAAAAATTGGCCTGGCTGGCAGTCCAGAAAAGCTTCCTTCTAAGACGAGCAGAGTCATAGGGATTATAGTCAGTGAAGAAAACATGCTCGCTGAAGAAGTCATCAGCCTTGAATTTTTGTTTCTTCGAGAAGGGATCCTTTGGCTTGGGATGAGGAGTATCAGTCAATTGCATCAACACCTTAGGAATCGCAATCTCAGGTTCCACAGGTTGAGGAATTTCAGGTTATTCTCTAGTGACAGCCTGGGTTTTTAATTCATCATTAACATTTTCTTTAGCACTAGTGGCTGGAATCTCTTCATTGACAGACGGGGTTGCACGAGGTTCTTCAGGTCCCATTTGTACTTCAGTATTGACAGGGGACTGAGGAATTTGTTGCAGAGGTGTGAACAAAGGGGAGTTGGGATGCTGACTTTCCCAAAAGTCATCATTCAACATAGGATTTGTACACCCAATGTCCACATCTTCTTCCTCACTCTTTTCCTCAACGCCGGCCTCTTCAGCAGTAAACTGAGGCATGCGCGATGAGACTATTGGGGTTGAAGGGATTGCATCCGCTTCAATTTCTTCATCCAACTGCTCTGATGAAGCAGCAGAAGGAATCTCTTCATTTGATTCACTTGGAATCACATATTCTTCATCAAAAGGAACAAGGTCCTTTGATGGCATGGATGAGACCGAAATAGCACCAATTGGATTTGCAAAAGAGCTGGTCAATGGCTTCATTTTCTTCGGAGCTGAAGAATCTGATGAAGTTGATGCTTTCCTTTTCTTCATAACTGCACTCTCTGCAGCCTTGGTCTTCTTCACATCTGATGCAGAAGGAAGAATTGGAGTTGGGGTAGGTGCAGGAGGAGCAGAGGAATTTGGTTCATTTACTTCAGGCTTAGCGGCAAAAGCTTCAGCTGGCCTGACAGTTTCTTCAGGTGCAACACTAGTGGTTGCCCTGGCAATTTCTTCAGCGGCTGGAATGCAGTCAGCAGCCCTGACACTAGCAGTTTCTTCAGCAGCCTGATTGTCATCAGCGATTCTGGCATGTCCTTCAGTCGGCTGAGCAGATGCTTCAACCTGAGGAATTACCTGTTGCGATGGAGCTGCAACATTGGACATGAACTTCTCAGTTAAATTCACAAACCTGACTTTGGCTCCAAGCTGGTCAGCTCGGTACACGTCAAATTCATCACTGAGTTGCTTGATCTCAGATTGAATAGTGACAAGTTCTTCAGTTGTCATAGGGACAACGTTTTTCTTCGGGAAGCGCTCCTTCCTGTACTGTGCTTTCTTCAACTGCCTGGCCTTTTCAAATTTCCATTTTTCTTCTTGAATGAAGGCAGTTAGCATATGACTCTGGCCAGGAGTCATCCTGAAATCAGGCATAGGAGTGTTGGGATCCTTGTGCCAGGGATCAATGTAATCAAGGATCGACTTTGGATCCAAAGTCTAGCGGCCTTGAGCTGCCTGTCTCTGATGATTTCAGCAAGTTCATCATCATCAGCTTCGTCCTCATCAGACGGCACTTGAAAGGCGACCTGCTTCTTGTGAGTACTTGGTCGGGAGCCTCGTCCAACAGTGGCCTTTTTCTTCAGCAGAGAGGGGCCAGTTGATGAATTTGGTGGAGCTGAAGAACTAGCAGAATCTCCTGAGGCAATAGAGATGCCTGTAGTCCTTTGGCACGTGGCGAGATGCACAAGTGCTGAAGATTTTGTCGGAGGAGCTGAGGACTTTGGCAGAGGAGCTGGTGCAGCTTGAGGAGTTGGTCGTGAGGGCTTTGAAGAGTCTGGTCGTGAGGGAATTGTTGAGGAACTTGGTCGTGAGGGCATTTGGGGTGAAACACTTGGCTTAGGAGTAGGCTTCTTTGCCATGGCCTTCTTAGGCTTTCTTGCAGAGGCCTCAACAGTGGTAGCAGCAGCAGCAGAGTCTTCATTAAACTTCCTCACCGCTTCCTTAGCTATTTTGGCTAGCTTGGCCTGGTGCTTGGCCCATTCATCAGGATAATCCTCACCACGCTTGAGGCTGGTGGGATCAGCTTCTTGGCCAGGTGCCAATGGAGGTCTTGGGCATGGTGGATTTAGAGCGAATTTATTCATATACTTAGGAGTAACATATCTGTACTCCCTCCATTCATGTGCCCATCTCCTCTGAATCTTTTGAATGCGCACTTTGCGCTGATTTTTATCCTCCCCAGGGGGTGTGCAGTACCCAACATAGATGTCATCAGGGATCTCAAACGCTGTGTTGACCTCAGGCCTCTTTCCTCCCTTCTGTGGCTTCTTACCGTCAACCATTTTCTTCAGCTGAGGAATATGAACAACATAATTTTCTGAAGAGGTGTGCAACTTTTCTTCGAGGAACGCTGCAAATGAGTTAAGTTGACGAGAACCTAGTGATTCAGCAGCGGACATGAGTACCTGTGAACAGAGTATAGTTGCGAGGAATTTGGAGAGGTCATATGCGTTCTCATAAGGTTTTTCAAAAAGAACAAGTTTGAGGAATTTCACCAGATGTGTCTTGAAGAATTTCACGAAGCGTTCTTTGTCTTAGGTTCCAGAGTTGTATAGATCGAAAATCCACACAATTGAGGAATCTTGAAGAAAAATGTTGCTTAGAGAAAAGGATCAAGAACAGATGACATGAGAGGTGTTTAGTGTGAAGATTTGAAGAATAAACACCTTTGAAGATTTTGTGGAAAACATTCAAATCAAAGAGGGCAGTAAAAGTAACTTTTAATTACCCTTGATGAAGAACACGACGAACTGGGAAGTGTAGATGTGAAGTTCGTCAGTTAAGATCTTCCACGCCCTAACTCGGCAGAGGAAGATAGCTACGGCAGCGACGGAGTGAAGAAATCCGCAGCCGGCGCGAGTACGATGGCAACGAGGTCGAGGTAGTGAAGCTCTTCCTCACCGGCGATGATGAAGTAGCGGCGGCGCTAGGTTTTGGGAAGCTCGAGCGGGAGAGAGGTCGAGCGGAGTAAAAATGAAGTGAGGAAGGGGAGGGGTATTTATAGCCAAAGTTAAAAACTGTTTGCCCGAAGAATTTGGACGAACGTGCCCCTGACCCTTCTCATTCGCTTGGCATGTGTCACCCACGTACTGAGAGGTGGCGATCATGTAAGATCGTGGGTGAATAGATAAGCATTATCGAGGGATGCAGAATGGTTTAGGCGGCAACAGCCGAAAATTCAGATAAGATAAGTTTTAGAAGTTTCATTCTCAAATTCTTCAGCTGACAAGGACTCAGTGAAGATTTTGAACGAGTTTCAAATAGAACGCACATGAATAATTTGTGAATAGACTGGGTTGAGTCTAGCATAGAGGGGGAAGGGTCTGATCACATTCACTTAGTAGAGAAAAGCAACTTGTAGAATTAGCAATAAGTGAATGCTGTAGAGGACATAAACTCTCTCTCTCTATATAGCCATTGAAGAAAAACGAAGGAAACAGTGAAGACAATGCAAAGTTGAAGAAAATGAGCAACTGCGGAATTTCAAAACAAAAAAAGCTCAATGAAGATTTTCAACTTTTGGTGGTGGCGTAACCCACTGTGTAAGAATGATGATTTCAGACACCGCGTACAATTGTCGTAGGGTTCTGAGAATGAAATTCTTCGTTAATTTCTTCACACTTAGAGTGTTAGTCTTCATTGATTGAAGAAAAACGTTTCTTTGCGCGTTGCACATCTAAGTCATCAATTTTGCATAAGTGTTAGGATGTGTGTCTTTTTCAAAGAACATTCGAAGATTCTAGGATATTTAGCTCACACCTCAACTTGCTAAATCTCTTCTCATCCATGGGCTTTCTGAAGATATCGGCTAGCTGTTCTTCAGTCCGTACATGCTCAATGGAGATGTCGCCCTTCCACATATGATCATGAAGAAAATGATGACGAATTTGAATGTGCTTTGTCTTGGAGTGCTGAACTGGGTTGTGAGCAATCTTGATTGCACTCTCATTGTCACAGTAGAGAGGCACATTCTTCATGTTGACACCGTAGTCCTTGAGAGTTTGCTCCATCCGCAGCAATTGAGCACAACAAGAACCAACAACAATGTACTCAGCTTCAGCAGTAGACAGTGATACACAACTCTGTTTCTTTGAGGACCAACAGACCAAAGATCGTCCGAGGAAATGGCATGTGCCTGATGTTGACTTGCGGTCCACACGATCACCAGCATAGTCAGAGTCTGAATATCCCATGAGATCAAAAGCCGAGACCTTGGGGTACCATAATCCAAGTGTAGGTGTGAGAGCTAGATATCGAAGAATATGCTTCACTGTGATTCCTTCGGTGTAGCTTGAAATCGGGCACACATGCAAACACTAAGCATAATATCTGGCCTAGATGCACATAAATACAATAAATAATTAATCATGGAGCGGTATACCTTTTGATCAAAGTCAATACCATTTTCATCAATGCATAGATGGCCATTTGTGGGCATTGGAATTTTGACCCTTTGCAATCTTGCATGCCGAATTTCCTCAGTACATCCTTGAGGTATTTCTCCTGAGATATAAATATGTCATTGCGCTATTGACGAATTTGAGACCTAAGAAGAATTTCAATTTTCCCATCATAGACATTTGATATTCTTCACTCATCATATAGGCAAATTCATCACTGTAACGTTGGTCAGTACAGCCAAAAATGATATCATCAACATAAATTTGGCACACAAACAATTCACCATCATAAGATTTAGTGAAAAGAGTTGGGTCAAGTGAACCGGGTTTGAAGCCTTTCTTCATGAGGAATTCCTTCAAAGTATCGTACCACGCCCGAGGGGCTTGCTTGAGTCCATAGAGGGCCTTATTGAGTCTGAAGACTTTGTCATGATGCTTTGGATCTTCAAAACCTGGGGGTTGAGCAACATGTACTTCTTCCTCAAGCTTACCATTGAGGAATGCACTTTTCACATCCATTTGATATAAAGTAATATCATGATGGTTAGCATAAGCAAGTAATATGCGAATAGCCTCAAGTCTAGCAACAGGTGCAAAAGTTTCATTGAAATCAATTCCTTCAACCTGTGTGTAGCCTTGAGCTACAAGCCGTGCCTTATTCCTCACCACAAGGCCATTTTCATCTTGCTTGTTGCGGTAGATCCATTTTGTGCCAATGATATTGTGCTTGCGAGGATCTGGATGATTAACCAGTTCCCAGATGTTGTTGAGCTCGAACTGATGTAATTCTTCTTGCATAGCTTGAATCCACTCAGGCTCCAGAAATGCTTCATCTACCTTAGTGGGCTTTGTGATAGAGACGAAAGGAAAGTTCCCACAAAAGTTAGACAAGTGTGAAGCTTTTGAGCGTGTGAGAGGACCTGGAATGTTGACATCGAGGAATTTGATCAGCATTTTCTTCAGCACAATTTTCTTCAGGTGCATCAACATGACGTTCTTCACGTTCTGGAATGATTTCTTCAGCTAATTCTTCAGTAGGAATGACATCCTCAGTAGCTTTGGATTGATGGATTCCTCAGGTGACTGTTCATCTAACACAGAAGGTAGGTGCTCTCTTTGCGAGCCATTAGTTTCATCGAACCGCACATCTACAGTTTTAACAACTTTGTGAAGAATGTTGTTGAAGACTCTGTAGGTGTGCAAGTCCTTTCCGTAACCAAGCATAAAACCTTCATGTGCTTTCGGTGTGAATTTAGAGTTGTGATGAGGATTTTTAATCCAGCATTTAGCACCGAAGACTTTCAGATAACTCACATTGGGTTTCTTGTCAGTGAGGAGTTCATATGCAGTCTTCTTGAAGAATTGGTGAAGATATATTCTGTTGATGATGTGGCATGCAGTATCAATTGCCTCAATCCAGAAGCGACGAGGCATCTTGTACTCATCAAGCATAGTGCAAGACATCTCAACAAGAGTCCTATTCCTGCGCTCCACGACGCCATTCTGCTAAGGAGTATAAGGAGCAGATAACTCATGAGTAATACCGAGTTCATCAAGATAGTCATCAAGACCAGAATTCTTGAACTCAGTTCCATTGTCACTTCTGATGTGCTTGATCTTCACACCAAAGTTGGTTGAAGCCCTCGAGGAAAATCGTTTGAAGACTTCCTGCACCTCATGTTTGTAAGTGACAATATGCACCCATGTGTAACGAGAGTAATCATCAACAATAACAAAGCCACATAGAGATGCATCATTTGTAACTGCAGAATAATGATTAGGACCAAAGAGATCCATGTGAAGCAATTCAAATGGTCAAGTAGTAGTCATGATAGTCTTTGCTGGATGCTTGGCCTTGGACATCTTTCCGGCTTCACAGGCTCCGCATAAGTGATCCTTGAGGAATCTGACATTCTCAATGCGAATGACATGCTTCTTGTTCGTGAGCGTGTGCAGATTCCTCATGCCAGCATGACCAAGTCGTCGATGCCATAGCCAGCCTTCTAAAGCTTTTGCAAGTAAACATATGGTTGGTTGTGGTCCTGTAGAGAAATCAACAATATACAGATCTCCTCTACTAAAGCCTTCGAAGACTTTGGAATTGTTAGCTTCCATGATCACAACACAATGGTACTTGCCAAAGAGAACAACCATATCAAGATCACAAAGCATTGAGGCAGACATGAGGTTGTATCCTAAGGATTCGACAAGCATGACTTTGTCCATGTGTCGATCCTTTGAGATCGCAACCTTACCTAGACCCAATACCTGACTTTTTCCATTGTCAGCGAAGATGATATGCTTCAGATGTGATGGAGATAAGGGAACATCCATCAATAGATTCTTGTCACCAGTCATGTGATTTGTAGATCCACTATCGAGGACCCACTCATTAGCTTTGGGTTGATCATCCTATAGACGAATTAGTGCATCTTACAGACTCATATACTTCATCAGTGAAGAATATGATATCAATTCATCAGATCAATCTCATCAACCAATAGAACAGATAAAACAGTATGAGGATGTGAGGAATGAATATTCATTTCTTCATGATTAGCCTGTGTCCTATCAGGCATTTTCAGGTCTCTAACAAAATCTTCAGACATTTAAGCACGTCTGGAGACCTGACCCTGCAGAAGAAATTAGTTCTTTTTCTTCACCACCCACATCTGAAGGGGTGGCAAAGAGTTCATCACTCTGCGAGCTCCATACGAGAAAGGTGACATAGAAGTCAGTCCATTTCGTTTCACATAAGAGGAGTTAGGATAAGCATATGAATAAGTAGAGAAATTCTTCGAGGACTTATGAACATAATGATTAGAAGAATAATGCTCATATTCATAGCCCTTAGCTCTTCCCTGCGAAACAGAGGTGTTAGCACTATATGAAGAATTTGATCCACGTGAGGACTTTGGTCCATATGAGGACTTGGATCCATATGAAGAATTTAATCTGGGGTTCCTTTTCTTCATATGTGGTGTCATGATGACATTCACCAGAAGATTTTCAAGGCACCTTTTGGGAACCCAGATTTTCTTCATAGGGGAGCCATTCCTGCAGTTAGTGCCAACATATCTTGCAAATACTTCACCATTCTGGTTTTTGAATAGTTTATAGTTGGAGTCAAATGACTCATCAGAAGAATGAGGAGATTCACATGTAAAGCCAGATAGATTAGATGGATCTGCTGGAGGTCCGTTTGCAGCAACCCATGAGGTTTTGGGGTACTACTCAGGCTTCCAATATGTTCCATCAGCATTGATTTTCCTCTCAAAGGCAATACCCTCTTTCCTAGGGTTCCTGTTGAGGATCTGCTTTTTAAGCACATCACAAAGAGTCTGATGCCCTTTGAGGCTTTTGTACATGTCTGTCATATACAATTCCTTCAGCCCTGCATCATCAGTTATACTAGCCATGTCCTCAAATGAGGGATTAGTGATAGCAGAGACAGGTGAAGAATTTGTAGCATTCGAAGCATTTGAACATTCAGGTGAAGAATTAGCAGATTCACGTTCAATGCACTTCAAACATGGAGGAACAAATTCTTCCTAAGCAGCGCTGATTTGTTGAGCAAGTAATGAATCGCGCTCCTTCTAAAGATCCTCATAACTCACCCTTAGCTTTTCAAGATCTTGCTTTCTTTGAAGAAATTCATAAGAAAGCTTCTCATGATCAGATAAGAGAGTGTTATGATGACCTTGAAGGTTGTCAAACCTAGACTGAAGTCTCTGAAGACTTTCAGCCAAAGCTTTCAACTGATCCATTTCTTCACCCAACATATCATCGCTCTTATTTAGCATGTATTGAACTTTTTCCAGAGCTCTTTGTTGTTTAGTGGCAAGGAAGCAAGTTTGACATAACTGAGTCCAAATTCATCACCGGATTCATCATCACTGGACTCGGATAGGTAGCATTCAGTTACCTTAGCATCTTTTGCCATCAGGCATGGAGTATAAGATGATGATTCTGGTTCGAATGTCATCGCTTTGAGAGATTCCTTGAAATCGTCAAACCAAGGGTCATGATGAGTTCGATGTCCTTCATAGACCTCAGAGAGACGGTCCCAGATAAGCTTCGCATGATCGAGATGCATGATATTCCTGAACTGATTCTGAGACAGACAGGAGCAAATGACATCCTTCGCCGTGAGGTTGAGAAGGGTGAACTTGCGAATGTCATCAACTTCCGCCATCTTGCACAAATCGGAAAGACCAATCTCAGTGACGGTCCACAGCTTGCTGTTCATCGCCATGAGACGCTTCTTCATCATGACCTTCCACTTGGGATACTCGTGACCGTCAAAGATGGGGCATGACACAGTCTTCATTCCTGTGGTCGACATAACTAAAACTCCAGGCGGTTAAACCAAAATCACACAGAACAAGGGAGTACCTCGCTCTGATACCAACTGAAAGTGCGTTATATCGACTAGAGGGTGGTGAATAGGCGATTTTTATGAATTCTTCAATAAGGAATTTGCGGGTGAGGAAATTCCTGAGCGAAGAACTACTTGCAACGAAATAAGTACTCAGATGTAAACATAACAGAACACAAGCATGGTCATCATGATGAAATGAAGACAAGCACAGAGTACAGAAAGCGTAAATGCAGGATAACACAGGATGAAGAAAAACAGACTGAAGAAATTGAACTGAGGAAATTGAGAAAGTCTTCAGTCAAAGTCTTCAAAAAGATATGAACAAGTACACAACACAGTTATGAGGAAATGGAAGAGTTGAGGAAATAGAACCGGTAGGCTTGGTGAAGACAATGATTTGGTAGACCAGTTCCAACTGTTGTCTCAGTTGTACGTCTGGTTGGAGCAGCTAGGTATTTAAACCTGAGGACACATAGTCCTGGACACACAATCCTCACCGTATTCTCCTTGAGCTAAGGTCACACAGACTTCGCCCAATCACTCGTGGTAAGTCTTCAGGTGACTTCCAAACCTTCACAAATTCGGTCACTCGGCGATCCACAATTTCCTCTTGAATGCTCTAGACCATGACGCCTAACCGTCTGGAAGAAGCACAGTCTTTAAAGGTAACAAGCGTCGGATCCATGCAGGATCAATCTCTTCAGTGATGCTCAATCACTTTGGGTTTGTAGGTGTTTGGGTTTGGGTTTCCTCACTTGATGATTTTCGCTCAAAGTCCTCGGAGGATGGGATGCTCTCAAATGACAAGTGTCAGTTTTTCTCGGAGCAGCGAACCAGCTAGTGGTTTTAGAGGGCGGCTATTTATTGCCTAGGGAGCAGCGCGACATGATAAGACATAAATGCCCTTCAATGATATGACCGTTAGATGGGTAGATATTTTGGGACAGCTGGCGCATAGCACGTCAACGGTCGGATATTTGAGGCTCGAATTCCTCAGGGCTATCATGTTCCTCACTGTGTAGGCAATCTGCACTGGTGAATTCCTAACTCCTCAGCCAGAACAAATTCCTCAGTGACCAGGAGAACTTTGTCTCTGTCCCTGAAGAAATTGACTGAACTGTATGAGATTTCCAATGGCTTCACTCGAAGGGATTGGTAAGTGTAGGATTTGAGTTGAGCATCACTTGCAAAAATTTCCTTGGTATTTTCTCGACCCCCTTTAACAGTACGGTGTTTCCTATGACTCAAGAAAGAGAAAATGAAACTGCAAAAACAAAAGTCTTCATGCTTCATGTTCCTCAAATGAATACCGAGTCTTCAAGGTCACACAAATTTCTTCACTTTCAAAGTCTTCAGAAAGTCTTCAGAAATCCAAAGTCTTCAGTCGAAGAACTTCATTTTTAGGGGTTGACTTTCTCTGTAAATATCAAACTCCTCATAGACTTATAGACCTGTGTACACCCATAAACTCATTAGTCCCTTAACCTATAAGTCTTCAATACACCAAAATCACTAAGGGGCACTAGATGCACTTACAGATTGTCGGCATGAACTTTGTTTTTTTTTTAATTTTTGCTCCACTTGCGAGCTGTAATACTTTGACGACTTTTTGCTATTTTGCGAACTTTTATTGAGATGACTGCATGCATCATTATGATGCAGAGGCCGCCTCCATTTCCAAAAAAATGACCCATCTGTCCTGGAGCATGACTCACCTTATTTTGCTCACGCCGTACATGCAGTATTGTATAGCGACGGACTCCCTCTAGCAATGATTTTGTGTCTCTCACCAGGGTCGCTGTTGGAGACCTATCTATAAGCTTGGATTCTTGGTCGCAGCCACTGTGTTTGCACAGTCCGACTCGATAATAAATGAAAGGGTGCTCCATTCCAGTGTTAACTCAATGCCTTCCTTGATCGCCGCCAGCTCCGCCTCTAGTGAGCTCGTGCACGTCCTCAAATACCTGCAGGAGACGAAGATGGCTGACCCATTGGAGCTCGGAGGATCATTCCAGCTCCAGCAGTGTCGCTCGCCTGAAGGTAGGCTCCGTCCAAATTCAATTTTGCCCAGCCATCCGTTGGTTTCTTCTGTTGGGGAACGTAGCAGAAATTCAAAATTTTCCTACGTGTCACCAAGATCTATCTATGGAGAAACCAGCAACGAGGGGAAGGAGAGTGCATCTACATACCCTTGTAGATCGCTAAGCGGAAGCGTTCAAGAGAACGGGGTTGATGGAGTTGTACTGTCGTGATCCAAATCACCGGAGATCCTAGTGCGAACGGACGGCACCTCCGCGTTCAACACACGTGACAGCCCGGTGGCGCCTCCCACGCCTTGATCCAGCAAGGAGAGAGGGAGAGGTTGAGGAAGACTCCATCCAGCAGCAGCACTGCGGCGTGGTGATGATGGAGGAGTGGCAATCCAAAGAGGCTTCGCCAAGCACCGAGAGAGGAGAAGGGAGAGAGGTAGGGCTGCGCCAAGAGGGAGATGTTCTCATGTGTATGGCAGCCCCAAAACCTCAAGTATATATAGGGGAAGGGGATGAGCCCCTTTAGGTTTTCCACCCCAGGGGTGCGGCCAGCCCTAGATCCCATCTAGGGGGCGGCCAAGGGGAGAGAGGCGCCCACTAGGTGGGCCTTAAGGCCCATCTGGACCTAGGGTTTGCCCTCCCCACTCTTCCCACGCCTTGGGCCTTGGTGGGGCGCCCCAGCCCACCTAGGGCTGGTCCCTCCCACACTTGGCCCACGCAGCCTTCAGGGTTGGTGGCCCCACTTGGTGGACCCTGGGACCCTCCGGTGGTCCCGTGCGTTCTGGGAAAAACCGAAACTCTTCTGGTGACCAAAACAGGACTTCCCATATATAAATCTTTACCTCCGGACCATTCCGGAACTCCTCGTGACATCCGGGATCTCATCCGGGACTCCGAACAACATTCGGTAGCCACATACAAACTTCCTTTATAACCCTAGCGTCATCGAACCTTAAGTGTGTAGACCCTACGGGTTCGGGAGACATGTAGACATGACCGAGACGTTCTCTGGTCAATAAGTAACAGCGGGATCTGGATACCCATGTTGGCTCCCACATGTTCCACGATGATCTCATCGGATGAACCACGATGTCAAGGACTCAATCGATCCCGTATACAATTCCCTTTGTCTAGCGGTATTGTACTTGCCCGAGATTCGATCGTCGGTATCCCGATACCTTGTTCAATCTCGTTTCCGCAAGTCTCTTTACTCGTTCCGTAACACATCATCCCGTGATCAACCCCTTGGTCACATTGTGCACATTATGATGATGTCCTACCGAGTGGGCCCGAGATACCTCTCCGTCAACCAAGTGACAAATCCCAATCTCGATTCGTGCCAACCCAATGACACTTTCGGAGATACCGTAGTGCACCTTTAGAGTCACCCGATTCACGTTGTGACGTTTGGTACACCCAAAGCATTCCTACGGTATCCGGGAGTTGCACAATCTCATGGTCTAAGGAAAAGATACTTGACATTAGAAAAGCTTTAGCATACGAACTATGATCTTTGTGCTAGGCTTAGTATTGGGTCTTGTCCATCACATCATTCTACTAATGATGTGATCCCGTTATCAATGACATCCAATGTCCATGGTCAGGAAACCGTAACCATCTATTGATCAACGAGCTAGTCAACTAGAGGCTTACTAGGGACATGGTGTTGTCTATGTGTCCACACATGTATATGAGTTTCCTATCAATACAATTATAACATGGATAATAAACGATTATCATGAACAAGGAAATATAATAATAACTAATTTATTATTGCCTCTAGGGCATATTTCCAACAGTCTCCCACTTGCACTAGAGTCAATAATCTAGTTCACATCGCCATGTGATTAACACTCATAGGTCACATCACCATGTGACCAACATCTAAAGAGTTTACTAGTGTCACTAAAGTTGTTCACATCATCATGTGATTAAGGCTCAATGAGTTTTGGGGTTTGATCATGTTTTGCTCGTAAGAGAGGTTTTAGTCAACGGGTCTGCAACATTCAGATTCGTATGTACTTCGCAATTCTCTATGTCATATTGTAAATGCTGCTTCCACGCTCCACTTGGAGCTATTCCAAATGGTTGCTCCATTATACGTATCCGTTTTGCTACTCAGAGCCATTCGGATAGGTGTTAAAGCTTGCATCGACGTAACCCTTTACATCGAACTCTTTATCACCTCCATAATCGAGAAACATGTCCTTATTCCTCTAAGGATAATTTTGACCGCTATCTGGTGATCCACTCCTTGATCACCTTTGTACTCTCTTGCCAGACATGTGGCAAGGCACACATCAGTTGCGGTACTTAGCACAGCATACTGTAGAGCCTACGTCTAAAGCATAGGGGACGACCTTCGTCCTTTCTCTCTTTTCTGCCGTGGTCGAGCTTTAAGTCTTAACTTCGTACCTTACAACTCAGGCAAGAACTCCTTCTTTGACTGATCCATCTTGAACACTTTCAAGATCATGTCAAGGTACATGCTCATTTGAAAGTATTATGAAGCATTTTGATTTATCCTTATAGATCTCGATGCTCAATGTTCAAGTAGCTTAATCCAGGTTTTCTATTGAAAACATCTTTCAAATAACCCTGTATGCTTTCTAGAAATTCTACATCATTTCTGATCAACAATATGTCAACAACATATACTCATCAGAAATTCTATAGTGCTCCCACTCACTTCTTTGGAAATACAAGTTTCTTATAAACTTTGTATAAACCCAAAATCTTTGATCATCTCATCAAAGCGCACCTTCCAACTCTGAGATGCTTACTCCAGTCCTTAGAAAGGATCGCTGGAGCCAGCATACCTTTTAGCATCCTTAGGATCGACAAAATTTTCTGATTGTATCACATACAACCTTTCCTTCCGAAAACTGGTAAGGAAACTCATTTTGACATCCATCTGCCAGATTTCATAAATGCAGCTAATGCTAACATGATTCCGACGGACTTTAAGCATCGCTACGAATGAGAAAATCTCATTGTAGTCAACTCCTTGAACTTGTGAAAAACTCTTCGCCACAAGTCGAGCTTCATAGACGGTTACATTACCGTCCACGTCCGTCTTCTTCTTAAAGATCCATTCATCTCAATGTCTCGCCGACCATCGGGCAAGTCCACCAAAGTCCATGCTTTGTTCTGATACATGGATCCTATCTCGGATTTCGTGGCTTCTAACCATTTGTCGGAATTTGGGCCCACCATTGCTTCTCCATAGCTCGTAGGTTCATTGTTGTCTAGCAACATGACCTTCAAGACAGGATTGCGTACCACTCTGAAGTAGTACGCCTCCTTGTCACCCTACGAGGTACGTTAGTGACTTGATCCGAAACTTCATGATCACTATCATAAGCTTCTACTTCAATTGGTGTATGTGCCACGGGAACAACTTCCTGTGCCCTGCTATACACTAGTTGAAGTGACGGTTCAATAACCTCATCAAGTCTCCACCATCCTCCCACTCAATTCTTTCGAGAGAAACTTTTCCTCGAGAAAGGACCCGTTTCTAGAAACAATCCCTATTGCTTTCAGATCTGAATTAGGAGGTATACCCAACCGTTTTGGGTGTCCTATGAAGATGCATTTTATCCGCTTTGGGTTCGAGCTTATCAACCTGAAACTTTTTCACATAAGCGTCGCAGCCCCAAACCTTTAAGAAACAACAACTTAGGTTTCTCGAAACCATAGTTCAAACGGTGTCGTCTCAACGGAATTACGTGGTGCCCTATTAAAGTGAGTGCGGTTGTCTCTAATGCCTAAACCATGAACGATAGTGGTAATTCGATAAGAGACATCATGGTACGCACCATATCCAATAGGGTGCAACTATGATGTTCGGACACACCATCACACTATGGTGTTCCAGGCGGTATTAATTGTGAAACAATTTCCACGGTGTCTTAATTGCGTGCCAAAGCTCGTAACTCAGATACTCATCTCTATGATCATATCATAGACATTTTATCCTCTTGTCACAATGATCTTTAACTTCACTCTGAAATTACTTGAACCATTCAATAATTCAGACTTTGTGTTTCATCAAGTAAATATACTCAACATCTACTCGAATCATCTGTGAAGTCAGAACATAACGATATTCACTGCATGCCTCAGCGCTCATTGGACTGCACACATCAAAATGTGTTACTGCAACAAGTTGCTATCTTGTTCCATCTTACTGAAACCGAGGCTTTTCAGTCATCTTGCCCATGTGGTATGATTTGCATATCTCAAGTGATTCAAAATCAAGTGAGTTCAAACGACCCATCTGCATGGAGTTTCTTCATGCGTATACACCAATAGACATGGTTCGCATGTCTCAAACTTTTCAAAAACGAGTGAGTACAAAGATCCATCAACATGGAACATCTTCATGCATTTTATACCAATATGACTTACATGGCAGTGCCACAAGTAAGTGGTACTATCATTACTATCTTATATTTTTGGCATGAAAAATGTGTATCACTACGATCGAGATTCAATAAACCATTCTTTTAGGTGCAAGACCATTGAAGGTATTATTCAAATAAATAGAGTAACCATTATTCTCCTTAAATGAATAACCGTATTGCGATAGACATAATCCAGTCATGTCTATGCTCAACGCAAACACCAAATGACAATTATTCAGGTTTAATACTAATCTTGATGGTAGAGGGAGCGTGCGATGTTTGATCACATCAAAATTGGAAACACTTCCAACACATATCGTCGACTCTCCTTTAGCTAGTCTCCGCTTATTCCGTAGCTCTTTTATTTCGAGTTACTAACACTTAGCAACCGAACCGTATCTTAATACCCTGGTGCTACTAGGAGTACTAGTAAAGTACACATTAACATAATGTATATCCAATATACTTCTATCGACCTTGCCAGCCTTCTCATCTACCAAGTATCTAGGGTAATTCTGCTCCGATGGCTGTTCCCTTATTACGAAGCACTTAGTCTCGGGTTTGGGTTCAACCCTGGGTTTCTTCACGAGCAACAACTGATTTGCCGCTTCATGAAGTACCCTTCTTGCCCTTTCCTTCTTGAAACTAGTGGTTTCACTAACCATCAACAATTGATGCTCCTTCTTGATTTCTACATTCATGTGTCGGACATTGCGAATAGCTCAAGGATCATCATATCTATCCCTGATATGTTATAGTTCATCACGAAGCTTCTAGCAGCTTGGTGGCAATGACTTAGGAGAAACATCACTATCTTATCAGGAAGATCAACTCCCACTCGATTCAAGTGATTGTTGCACTCAGACAATCTGAGCACAGGCTCAACGATTGAGCTTTTTCTCCCTTAGTTTGCAGGCTAAGAAAATCGTCGGAGGTCTTATACCTCTTGACGTGGGCACGAGCTTGAAATCTCAATTTCAGCCCTTGAAACATCTCATATGTTCCGCGACGTTTTGAAACGTCTTTGGTGCCTCAACTCTAAACCGTTTAACTGAACTATCACGTAGTTATTAAAACGTGTATGTCCGATGTTCGCAACATCCACAAACGACGTTTGGGGTTCAGCACACTGAGCGGTGCATTAAGGACATAAGCTTTCTACTGTCCGCATAATCGCTACTTGCAACTTTCAACTATATTTTCTCTAGGAACATATCTAAACAGTGGAACTAAAGCGCGAGCTTACGACATAATTTGCAAAAGGTCTTTTGACTATGTTCAGGATAATTAAGTTCATCTTATGAACTCCCACTCAGATAGACATCCCTCTGGTCATCTAAGTGATTACATGATCTGAGTCAACTAGGCCGTGTCCGATCATCACGTGAGACGGACTAGTCATCATCGGTGAACATCTTCATGTTGATCGTATCTACTATACGATTCATGCTCGACCTTTTGGTCTTTGTGTTCCGAGGCCATGTCTGTACATGCTAGGCTCGTCAAGTTAACCCTAAGTGTTTCGCGTGTGTAAATCTGTCTTACACCCGTTGTATGTGAACGTAAGAATCCATCACAACCGATCATCACGTGGTGCTTAGAAGCGATTTAACTTTAGCAACGGTGCACGTTAGGGAGAACACTTCTTGAAATTGTTGTAAGGGATCATCTTATTTACTACCGTCGTTCTAAGTAAACAAGATGCATAAACATAATAAACAACACATGCAATTATATAGTAGTGATATGATATGGCCAATATCATATAGCTCCATTGATCTCCATCTTCGGGGCTCCATGATCATCATCATCACCGGCATGATACCATGATCTCCATCATCATGATCTCCTTCATCGTGTCTTCATGAAGTTGTCTCGCCAACTATTACTTCTACTACTATGGCTACCGGTTAGCAATAAAGTAAAGTAATTACATGGCGTTGTTTAATGACACGCAGGTCATACAATAAATAAAGACAACTCCTATGGCTCCTGCCGGTTGTCATACTCATCGACATGCAAGTCGTGAATCCTATTACAAGAACATGATCAATCTCATACATCACATATCATTCATCACATTCTTCTTGGCCATATCACATCACATAGCATACCCTGCAAAAACAAGTTAGACGCCTCTAATTGTTGTTTGCATGTTTTACGTGGCTGCTATGGGTTTCTAGCAAGAACGTTTCTTACCACGCAAAACCACAACGTGATATGCCAATTGCTATTTACCCTTCATAAGGACCCTTTTCATCGAATCCCGCTCGAGTAAAGTGGAGAGACGGCACCGCTAGCCACCATATGCACCAAGTGCATGTCATCGGTGGAACCTGTCTCACGAAGAGTACGTGTAAGGTCGGTCCGGGCCGCTTCATCCCACAATACCATCGAAACAAGATTGGACTAGTAACGGTAAGCATATTGAACAAAATCAACGCCCACAACTACTTTGTGTTCTACTCGTGCAAAGAATCTACGCAATAGACCTAGCTCTCGATGCCCTTTGTTGGGGAGAACGAGCAGAAATTCAAATTTTCCCACGTGTCACCAAGATCTATCTATGGAGAAACCAGCAACGAGGGAAGGAGAGTGCATCTACATACCCTTGTAGATTTCTAAGCGGAAGCGTTCAAGAGAACGGGGTTGATGGAGTCGACTGTCGTGATCCAAATCACCGGAGATCCTAGTGCGAACGGACGGCACCTCCGCGCTCAACACACGTACAGCCCGGTGGACGTCTACCACGCCTTGATCCAGCAAGGAGAGAGGAGAGGTTGAGGAAGACTCCGTCCAGCAGCAGCACTGTGGCGTGGTGATGATGGAGGCGTGGCAATCCAGCAGGGCTTCGCCAAGCACCGCGAGAGAGGAGAAGGGAGAGAGGTAGGGCTGCGCCAAGAGGGAGATGTTCTCATGTGTATGGCAGCCCCAAAACCTCAAGTATATATAGGGGGGAAGGGGGCTGCGCCCCCTTTAGGGTTTCCCACCCCAAGGGGTGCGGCCAGCACTAGATCCCATCTAGGGGGGCGGCCAAGGGGGGAGAGAGGGGGGCGCCCACTAGGTGGGCCTTAAGGCCCATCTGGACCTAGGGTTTGCCCCTCCCCACTCTTCCCACGCCTTGGGCCTTGGTGGGGGGCGCCCCAGCCCACCTAGGGATGGTCCCCTCCCACACTTGGCCCACGCAGCCTTCTGGGGTTGGTGGCCCCACTTGGTGGACCCCCGGGACCCTCCCGGTGGTCCCGGTACGTTACCGGAAAAACCCGAAACTCTTCCGGTGACCAAAACAGGACTTCCCATATATAAATCTTTACCTCCGGACCATTCCGGAACTCCTCGTGACGTCCGGGATCTCATCCGGACTCGAACAACATTCGGTAACCACATACAAACTTCCTTTATAACCCTAGCGTCATCGAACCTTAAGTGTGTAGACCCTACGGGTTCGGGAGACATGTAGACATGACCGAGACGTTCTCTGGTCAATAACTAACAGCGGGATCTGGATACCCATGTTGGCTCCCACATGTTCCACGATGATCTCATCGGATGAACCACGATGTCAAGGACTCAATCGATCCCGTATACAATTCCCTTTGTCTAGCGGTATTGTACTTGCCCGAGATTCGATCGTCGGTATCCCGATACCTTGTTCAATCTCGTTTCCGGCAAGTCTCTTTACTCGTTCCGTAACACATCATCCCGTGATCAACCCCTTGGTCACATTGTGCACATTATGATGATGTCCTACCGAGTGGGCCCAGAGATACCTCTCCGTCAACCGGAGTGACAAATCCCAATCTCGATTCGTGCCAACCCAACAGACACTTTCGGAGATACCTGTAGTGCACCTTTATAGTCACCCGATTGCGTTGTGACGTTTGGTACACCCAAAGCATTCCTACGGTATCCGGAGTTGCACAATCTCATGGTCTAAGGAAAACATACTTGACATTAGAAAAGCTTTAGCATACGAACTACGATCTTTGTGCTAGGCTTAGTATTGGGTCTTGTCCATCACATCATTCTACTAATGATGTGATCCCGTTATCAATGACATCCAATGTCCATGGTCAGGAAACCGTAACCATCTATTGATCAACGAGCTAGTCAACTAGAGGCTTACTAGGGACATGGTGTTGTCTATGTGTCCACACATGTATATGAGTTTCCTATCAATACAATTATAGCATGGATAATAAACGATTATCATGAACAAGGAAATATAATAATAACTAATTTACTATTGCCTCTAGGGCATATTTCCAACATCTTCCACGTCTCCGGTGGCCTGGTGCATGCCTCCCGTGCTGGCCGAAGCTCCTCCATGCGTGATTGGCCACATGATATCACCATCTTGCCCTTCAGAATGTCGGCCTTTGGGTGTTGCTTAATGCAGATGATGGAGTCGATGTAGCCAAGTAGAAATCTTCTCAATGCTTCCACTGGTGGTGCTGGTTTGTCGTGGGTAATTTTGTTTCTCACTGCTATCAATTATTTGGGTCGGGTATACCGAGAGACAATGCCCACGTGAAAAAAGCAATGAGTTGAAAGATTCCTGAAGATTGAAGCTTGTCGGGGCATTATTTCTAACTCTTATCCATACACGCATGCATCCTTATGTATGAAATAAAGAAATGAAGGCTCCCAAAGGCATCTCTTGTGGCTATAAAAGGAGACGTCTGCCAAGGAGGAAAGACACCAGACGGAGAAGAACCAGCCACCGATAGAGCAGAGAGCTGCGACTCAGCTAGCAAGCTCGTTGGTCAGTAGTAATAGTAGCTCCTCATCATGTAACAACTCCTTTAGCTTGTGTAATCCCTTCGGGGCCTCCCGAAAGGAAAAGCCATATGTAAATTATGTTGTGAAAATGATGTAGTCTCATGCTTTACTTGGTATTTTTATTTATGGATTTATGGGACAAATTCTTATACTAGGGATCCTATAGGAGAAACTTCGGCCGATAGTTCTCTGTTTAGCCTTGTGTGGCATTTGAATGAGAACCTTGTGGCCGTAGAGAAGTGTCCCCTTTGGGTGGAACTGCCTGGGAGGACGATAGGAATTTACCCCATAAATTTGTAATTAAAATATCAATTAAACGAACCTAGCTACATCTGAAACAACATAATGAAAAATATGATGATTACTAAGTAGGATTTTACACCACTGCGCACACCGTCGGTCATATTGTTGCCCGCATCAGTCCTTAATAGATCCTGCATGTTGGACGAAATTCAACGGTGCATATTGGATAATTTCTGGTACCAATATACCGTCAAGATAGAGGAAAAGGGATATATGTTATCAATTCTCAATAGTCTGGCAGAATAATTTAACCAAATGAATAGAAATTTGCCAAAGCTAGAAAAGATTGAAATACCAAAAAGGAGAAACATTATATATTTTGTTTGATGGAAATAAACTAGGCATATATTTGACATGGGAAGACATTATGATTGAGAATATAGACGTAAAAAGAAGAGGAGAAGATCTAACATTCTAAAAATATGACGGTATAAATGAAGCCTTGTTTTGGGCAAGAAATGTATTAGGAGAAAATTATTATATTGACCCAAAAGCTAAAGACTATATCCAAAAGAGAAGAGGCACACGGGTGCGGATTTTTGGAGGCCGAGCTCCAATGAGCTCGGTATTTTCAAAAAATCAAAAAGCATATTTACAAGTTCCAAAAAAATCTGAAAAAAATTCCATGGAAACATATATGTATTCCGCAAGAAACTGTTAAATTTCGTCAAAAAATGTTGTGATTTGTAGGTTGTACAAAAATGACAAATTTCCGGCCCAATAATAAAAATAAAAGGCCCATTTAAAAATGCGCATTTGTCTTTTTTCTGTACGCCACATGTAAATGTATAATGTTGTGAAATTTTGCATATACGTAATATACATGTGCATGTGTGTTCACAAAATAAATTTGGAATTTTTCGCGCTCTGAAAAAATAAAGTTTGAAAACGAGCTCACTCGAGCTCGGCATTCGTTGGCATTTTCCGAGAGGCATAACTGCTTCACCAAATCCTACAAAGGGGGAAGCATCAAGCTCGAAGGATATAAAGAAGGAATTGTCTCCAAAATATCAAACATATCAAGAATGCCTTCTAAAGGGGCTTGACCCTTTAGACAGTGAATACATAGATCAAGAGGTGGATAAAAGATTTGAAGAATTTTCAAAAATAATAAATAAAGAATTATAGGAAGAAATATTAAAGGAATTAAGACAAGAAATAGATGATTTTTTTTGAAAAAAGAAAGAATGAATGCGATAGAAAATATGATTTCCATTTGGTAGATGACGATCATATGGACATAGCAAGGCATGGGCAGCCGCCTGAACAAAGCCCAATTCCATATATTGATATTGCTATCAATTATTGAACAAAGCCCAATTCCATATATTGATATTGCTATCAATTATTCGGGCGCAGAGGACCTATACCCGACCCGAATATTGATATAATCTAGAATATTATAAATTGGAATATTACCTAATATTGATATGGAAATATCAAATATGTGGGCACGGAAGATCCCTGTAAAAAATATTAAAATATAAAATAAATAAATAATGATGAATAGTAAAGCAGCTTTGACTAATATGTATGCATGCACCGGCACAAGGATTCTAAAGAGAAGAAGCTATCTATCTGAAGGCTAATCGCATGAAGAATTGCATGGCTGAAGAGCGAAGATGATACGCAGAGGCCAGCCAATTATCCACCGAGAGACAATGCCCACGTGAAAAAAGCAATAAGATTATTCATGAAGATTGAAGCATGTCGGGGCACTATCTCTCACTCTTATCCATACCCTAGAAGAAAATGCATGCATATAGTAGTGCATTGTAAACTCACGAAGGTAGTTAGAAGGTAATTTCCTTTAGCTTGTGTAATCCCTTTGGGGCCTCCCGAAAGGGAAAGGAATATGTAAATTATGTTGTGGAAATGATGTAGTTTCGTGTTTCACTTGGTATTTTTATTTATGAATTTGTGGGACGAGTTCTTATGGTACAGATCCTATAGGAGAAAGCTTTGCCGGTAGTTCTCTGTTTAGCCTTGTGTTGCATTTGAATGAGAACTTTGTGGCCATAGAGAAGTGTTTCCTTAGAGTGGAACTGCTTGGGAAGACTGAAGGAATTTACCCCATAAATTTACAATTAAAAATATCAAGTAAACGAACCTAGCTACATCTGAAACAACATAATGAAAAATACGGTGAGTATTGAGTATGATTTTACACCACTGCTCACATCGTCGGTCGTATTGTTGGCCTCGCCAGCCCTTAATAGATCCTGCATTAAATAAATAACCAGGTTAGAACGTGCAAAATTAAATATTGCTGTGAATAGTGAAGTACTATTCCAAATATTGTATTGAATAGTAAACTATTGTGAATAGTACCATATCTGTCGGCGGAGGGATAGGGGGGCACCGACTTGGGGAGGGGAACTCCCTTTGGTGCACCAACCAAGGAGAGGAATCCCCCTCCAAGTCCAAATTTGCCGCCAAAGCTTGTCCTACAAGCTAGATGACGCCCCACTCTTATTGGGCCCATATGGCCCATTATCTGTCCCTTATGTGGCCTTTAGCTAATTCTATTAGCCCATGGCCCCTAAATAAATCCTAGGGAGCTCCCGATAATTACAAGAACCCTCTCATATTTATATTAGGTCCTCAAAAATTTATTTTTGCCTATATAACATTGCCCGATATTCTCCTAGATCCTTTTGATATCCCCAAAACACTTCCGATTTCTCTCAAAACTATTTCTTCCATTAACTATTCCGGTAATATTTTCTCATGTTCCTAACTCCTATATCACTCAATAGATCATAATCCCTTAAGCATGTGACCCTGTAGGTTATGTGAAATATATGCATCAACACAACATCCTTTCATTCAATGATCAACAACGGAACTGTGAACATCCATGTTGACCCCTATACTCACACAAATGATATTCGAGTGAACCTTTGGTTACTGTTCCTTTTGCTTCATGATACATTACAAAACCTAAGGTGAGATATATCGGTATCCCCGTGAGTTATTCACATGCTCACTATACCGGTCTCCTCATTACTGATTTTTTCTTCTTTCTCGTTGTTGTGTTCCGGCATACCTGTGAGCAATACTTCACCTGTGTCTAGACAGACAAAGATGGATGCCGTCACACCAAGAGGTCCTTAAGAATATCTATCCATCATTGGAGGATCAAATGCCACTCCCGAGCTATCTTGCCCCTTGTCATACTTTCCGATTTACCTTAAGTTGCTGTTATGATTACCCTGTAATGGATAATGTTGGAACAACACCAAAGTGCATCATGTGGTATAAAGTGACTTGATACTCTCATGGTCTAAGGAACTGAGCATACTTCAACTCTATGTGTTATAGACTATAGACTTACGACGATAACATCTCAAAGTATAACAAACAAGTTGGGTCAATTCAATATGATCGTCCTTCTAACTCCATACTCTCAAAGTTGCCTTCATCCTTGTTACGCTTAAATCATAGTAGTGATCAGGAAAACATAACCATCATGCAACACTTGATCTAGTCCTAGAGGCAAGACTAGGAATCAGGTTTTATCGTTTATTACTCTACACGTGCTTATGAGTTTTTCTCTGAATCACATATTCAAGAATCATAACAATTATAACATAGAATATAAACATCTAATTATAAATTAACATGGAAATAAATAATACAATTATTATTGGCTCTAGGGCATATTTCCAACACGTCTAAAGACACAATATTTCTACGATGTTTGAACGATCTTTATTGCGTTTAATTTTAAAATGTTATTACCCTATCTGATGAGTGATATTCCTTTATCAAATGTTTTTGTTATCCTTTTTCCTTTCTTTGTTAGAGCTATGTTCAATTATTTAAGCAACCTTCTTTTACAAGAAAACCTCTCCTTTGGGAATACCCTAACAATATTTTACATTGTCCAAACAAACTCAGCTCCTGAACACTACACTGAGAATGAAAGTGATGTGACACGATATGTGCAAGCACGAACTGCGGACCACATGATTTGAAGCCACACAAGTTGATAGAATGAGGCAATCCAATGGATATGTCACCTGTTGCCTGTTCATCGTGCATGAATCCGTCGTGTGCATAGCAGTGCTCCACTGATAAAGAAAGGGAAGACAAAGGCCCAGGTTTTTTATGTTGGGATGATGGCATCTAAGTTCATGCAAGCTACAAAATCTGCATGAAAAAATTTCATGCGTGGTGTACCGTGTCACTTAGGGATGCAAGTGGCGTGGGTTGGTGGATAATGGCACACCAAATTTAGCGTTAATTTGTAGCATTGATGAGCTAACTGATAGTTTCGCGGGGTGAAGCGGGATGCCGCTTGCACCTCTATGTGAGTAAAAACCTCGTGTTGAAAGATACCACTAAAAACACAATTATCACAGTAAAGAAACACTATCTTGTGCAAAATATTACCATGACACGCTAATAGAATAGTATGAAAAGGTGTCTGCCTAATGGATGATGGATACAAATCTAGACCAAACAATGCAATGCTTACTTTTTCGTACTTACCATTGCTTACTCAATGATAATACTTATAATCCTATGTGATGGTTCGGAGACAAGGAGCGATATTTTACTCAAGTTACAACAATAATGAAGATGCACCCAAGATTTCTGAATTTGTACAAGAATTTTAAAAAATATTAAGGAATATGTATTTAGTTTTGTTTCTGCTCTCTATATATAATGCTAAATTATAGCCTTTTTGAATATAGAGAGCAGAGACAAAACTGTCATGACAGTTGGGATCTTAGTTTTCACAAAAAAAAACCCCAAAAAACCTTAAAAGAAGGAACTGTCATGACAGTTGGGATCCATTATTTATGCCCATGGGCACATCCTCTCATTTGGGAGGAGAGGTGGCATGGTGGCGTGCGGTGGTTGGTGATGGTTGGGGTGGACGGGATGGGTCGTGCCTCGTGGGACAGTAAAGATAGTTTCCTATAAAAAAGGACCATGATCAATTGAGCATCTGTTGTGTTGACCACACACATCCAAGCAACAAGCAACCGTTCTTGCTTGCTGCTCATCGCAATCAAATTCCATGGAGCTAAGCGCAGCCACCCTCCTCTTCCTCTCCCTCGTGTCACTGATCGTTCTCTTTTCCTTGCTTGGCCGCAAACCAGCACCAATTTCAAGGAAGAGGCAGCCTCCCGGCCCACGGCGTCTCCCCATCATCGGAAGCCTCCTCCACCTCCTGACGGAGACGCCGCAGGTCGCTCTCCGGGACCTGGCCAGGAAGCACGGCCCGGTGATGTACCTGCGGCTGGGCCAGGTCGACACCGTCTTGATCTCCTCGCCAGCGGCGGCTCAGGAGGTGCTCCGGGACAGCAACCACAACTTCGCGTCGCGGCCGAGCCTTCTGGCCACGGAGATCGTGTGCTACGGAAACACCGACATCGCCTTTGCGCCATACGGCGCGTACTGGAGGACGCTGCGAAAGCTCTGCCTGGTGGAGCTCCTGAGCACGCGGAAGGTGAGGCAGTTCGCGCCCATCAGGGACAGCGAGACCCTGCCCCTCGTCAGTAAGATCCGCGCCGCCGCCGCCGGCGGAAGCGGCGAACCGGTCAATCTCGGGAAGCTGCTCGTGTCGTGCACGAACACGATCACCGCAAAGGCGACGTTCGGCGACGGGTGCGACGCCGAGCTCCAAGAGCGGTTCTTGTCTGCGATCAGGGTCGTGCTCGACACCAGCGGCGGGTTCTGCATCGGGGACCTCTTCCCGTCCCTGCGGTTCGTGGACGTCGTCACTGGGCTGCAACGCCGGCTCTGGCAGGCGCGCGCGCAGCTCGACGACGTCTTTGACATGATCATCTCTGGGTGCGAGGCGCGGCGAGAGGAAAAGAAGACCGCAGCAACGACCGGAGACGATGATCTTCTGAGTGTCATGCTTAGGATCAAGGAGGAGGGGGAGCTTGAGTTCCCCATTGGCACTACAAACATCAAGGCAATCATAGTGGTAAGAGCATTTTAAAGGTTGGTTTTAGCTACGGCCAACAGACCCCTTAAGAATATTCACTTATATTTTTTCTCCACGTCTTCTTCTTTCTCTCGTTCATGTCCATGGTTAGCTAGCTTGCTTCCACAAAATTGACGGACAGCACACGAAGTGACCAAATACAAAACACACGAAGCGGCCAATCCAAGAGCTAGCTAGCTCCTCCGTTGAGGTAGCCAGAGCTAGCTCAGCTTGAGCTCCTCCCTCGCCCTAGCGAGATATGCGGCCGGGGGAGGCGGCGCAGACGGTGGACGCGGATGGGCTGCCGACGTTCAGGGACGGGCGGGGTGGCGTCCGGGGCGACGTGGACGGCGGACGCGGAAGTTTTCGTAGTGCTTTCTTCCGATACAGGACATCGTAGAACCGGATGCGAAAACTGTGTTTTTACGGATCGGAAGGAGTTTTTTACCGCATTCCTTAGAAAAATTTAAAGGTCGAAGGTGTATAAGGGGTCTATTCGTGCTACTTTTTCCGTCCAAAATTGAAAACTGACGGTTATTTTACAGTTCGGTGGGATATAAGGGGTCTGGTAGAGATGCTCTTGCTGAAAGGCTGGCCTGCTCTACCAATTGTTTCTCAAAGAGTTAGAACTATCACCGAGAAATGTGTGTGTGCAATATCCAAAATAGGTGAATCTGAGTGAAAAAATATTTTGGGTAAGTTAATTTTCTAGGCCATCAGATTAAAATCCTTCTTTCTTATTTCTTCACCTTTCTTCTTTTCCCAACCGTTCGTCCTCTCACAAGATCAAATTATACAAATTGCAAACTGAGTCAACTTACATGTACCTATTTTTCTAATATTGATACCATTAGTTGAATTAACTATCATGGTTTCCCAATAGGACTTGTTCACGGTAGGGACGGAAACAACATCGTCAACGGTCGAGTGGATCATGTCGGAGCTCATGAGGAACCCAGTGGTGATGGCCAAGACGCAATAAGAGGTGCGACAAACATTGGACAACAAGAGTCCAAAAGATCATGGGGGCCACATGGACAAGCTGGAATACACAAAGATGGTGATCAAGGAGGGCATGTGGCTGCACCCGGTGGTACCGCTTCTGCTCCCCCGTGCCTGTCAAGAGACCTGCAACATTGGTGGATTCGAGGTCTCGAAGGGCTCGAGGATAATGGTTAACGCATGGGTGATAGCAAGGAGCCCAGAGAATTGGAATGACGCGGACAAGTTTAGGCCAGAGAGGTTCGAGGACAACACAGTGGACTACAACGGCACACAGTTCATGTACATACCTTTCGGGAGCGGGAGGAGGATGTGCCCTGGCGGTGCCTTTGGGCTAGCTGTGTTGGAGCTTCTCCTTGCACGGCTTCTGTACTACTTTGACTGGAGCCTCCGAGACGGAATTAAGCCGGATGAGCTTGATATGGACATGATCGTCGGCTCTACAACAAGGAGAAGGAACCAACTTCATCTAGTAGCGACGACGTATAATGTTCTGACGGAAAATCGAGGTTGATCAACGTGTAATTGATGCTGGTGATGATGGATTAACTTTGGCAATTGTGCTCATGTGCGATTAAGGCCTTTGTTAATTGCATATATGTCTTGATTTGTGAGATTAATATGGGTAAAACTCCCCACTCAACTTGCGTGATGCGTGAACTTTAGTCACCCAACCGTGAAAATGCCCACCTAACCAACTAAACTTTGTAAACATGAACCATATGGTTCAAAACACGCCATCCTAGTGAGAAATCGGAAGGTTGTCGTGTTTATCCCACATATCGATGTCCTATTAGTGAGCATGGATCATCCTAGTTTCTCCTCCATGACCACATCAACAAAAAGGGCATGTGTGGCTTATTCTGAACCATATTGGTGTTCATCACCAAGTCGAGTCGATTTAACGAGCAATTTTAGAGTTTGATAACTCATGTGAGCGCATCATGCAAGTTGAGTGACCACGAGTAACACAAAAGCAATACAAACTACTACCTCCATTCACAAATATAAGATGTTTTGAATATTTTAATATGGATTATAGATAGATTGAAATGAACGATCAAACCAATTAAAACGTGTCTATGTACATCCGATTTAGTAAAAATTTAAAACATCTTATGTTTACGAACGGAGGAGTAATAGTGAGAAGAAAGGGAAGTCTACTTTCAAAAGCTTAGGCTCCAAAATGTCTACTACTAGAGTGAAAACTAGTCGACAGTTGATGATGGATCAGAAATAGTCTTTCCCGTGAATAGCATAGGTTTGTAACTAGTACTGTAGTATATATGTCAATAGTTACACCTTCGGGGATATTTTTCTTTACATTTTCCAAACAGTTTGTAAATACAGGACTATAATACTAATTTTGCTCATGAAACATCCGGGTTGACGATTAAGAACCAATTATTGTTAGTACTCCAATATGGAGCTTGGTACTCGTGATGTGGGGCCAAGATTTATGAACATTTTTGTTTTGGAGGAGCTACAACGACACATGAGATTTGGTGGGACATTCCAGAACTCTAAATTTTGTCCTCTAGTATGACACTGCTATGAAGATTTTCTTTGATTTCCTACAAAGGGAGATAAGCTATTTTATGTTTTCAAATGTCTTGATTGCGCTAGACAACACGGTCAATACTATTACTCTATGCACCCTAGGAGCCTGCAAAAGCAGATTGGGCCATCCATCCCAATCATGCATCACAAACATGTGAACACGTAAGAGCATGAGCAATGTAAATTGTTGTTCCAGATTTTGCGTCGACTTCTCGAAATCCAGGACCAGGTCCTTCATCCTTGATGTCACACTGGACAAGTCGCCCGACTGCGGTACAATTCGTGGACACTGCCCACCTCATGCAGACCGGTTGCTGAGATGCTGAATGACAATGAACTTGGCCAAAATCGGGCAGGTCGACAGGGTGCCGGGTATGGCCGGAATCTAGCTAGGCAATGACCTGAACATTGAAGGAGCGAAGTTGATCAATGCACTATGGTTCCAAGTATAGTTAGCGCCCATTCATTATTTGTTTGCTCACAGGGCCATCGGATCAGTCGCACTACGAGCTAGAATTGTCCCTTCGGGGACATGTGATAAAATTGGAATGATACAGGGAAGATTAGCATGGCCGCTTCAAGGATGACACGCACAAATTAAGTAATGGTCCAATTGTTTTTTAGAAAAATTGCATTCCGGTCCATGCCTCTTTTGCTGGCCTCATCTTCTCTTACAACAAGGCCCTTTTGCTATGACCCTGAAATGCACAGTTTTATGACATATAGATCCTTGTACTTTTATTTGCCCCATCTCATCTTTATGACTAAGTCCTAATAGAGCACCACTTGCAATTTTGTCCTTTTATTTTCTCAAATGGCATGATCTTGCTTGGCTGCACTCTTCATTGCTTCGTACAGTAGACCTTTATGTCCTCACCGCCTTATGCTTTTGGTAGTTAGACCTTCAAATCTCAATCTCAACTAAAGTAATTGAATCTTTGTTTCATATAAATTTCTCTTCCAGTGACACACAATGTCAAGATTTATTCTTATGCGTAAAAACATTGTACATGTTCTTTTGATTGAATTAGGTGCACATATATATATAGACACACACACACACATTACAAAACAAAAACAATAATCACCTCGACTCCTCAAGTAGAAAGCCGAAAAAACATTTTGTTTTCTACTGCAAATCACTAAATCAGCCCATGTCCTAATTAAGCAAGTTACTACAGATACCACAGCTAGTGTGATGTTTTGACATTTTCTATTATGTATATGCAAATTGTGGACAGAGATGGAAAACGAAAGATGTTTAGCAGCAGTGCAAGAAAACCATCCTAAATAACATATATTAGACCCAATTTAACAAGTCTTCAAACAACCCAAATGCCACCATATTACACACATATTAAGAGTTCATAACCAAAAACAAGCAAAAGAGGACGTGATACATTGAAAAAGGGGTATACAGTGAAAACACAGATTACCCAGCCAATACTCAATCTTTAGTACTCCCTCCGATCCACATTACGTGTCTTAGATTTGTCTAGATACGGATGTATCTAGACATGCATCGGAGGGAGTAGCCATAATCACACGTAACATTTGTACAGTTTCCTCAGTTCTAGTATTCTACTCCCTCCGTCCGGAAATACTTGTCGGAGAAATGAATGTATCTAGACGCATTTTAGTTTTAGATACATTCATTTTTTCCTATTTCTTTGACAAGTATTTTCGGACGGAGGGAGTACCAAGCAAACCCAACCTGAGGTCAAATATTCAACGGGCCAACATTCCCTCTTCACCAGCAGCTATCTCACATCACTCGGCTTGCTATACTGGTATGACATCCATGTCTGAAGTATCTTCACATCTCAAGACTAGTCCGTCAAGGTTCGATGGGAATAGGCACTTCCCCCACAGGCAACCAGATGAGACAGGCTCCGATGGAGGTACTATCATCAACATGCTCCCGCTCTTTTGAACAACCCCCATCACACTCACAGTGCTTCCTTCCTTGATGTATCTGCCGGTATGGGATTTGAGTAAATCACAATGATTCACTAATATCCTTTTGCACACATCTTCAGAAAAGAGTTAAATATTTCTATGTGATACAGGTGGAAAGCAACATAAAGAAAATAATACCCTTCTTTTAGGCGCATTTTCCGACCATCACTTGAGAGGTTCCTTTCTCGTAGCCATCTTAGAAATTCAGGAGACATGTTCTTGTTCTCAGGATTGATGTCAATTACTACCGGTTCATCAACATATGGTGTCACCTGTGCACCACTTCCTGTTCTCACCAATGCTCGAAGCCCAGATTGAAAATCTGAAATGTAGAAATCTACCGCAAAGCGCTGCAATAGTTACAGGTGAAATGTCAAAGCCAGTTAGGAAGAAAGTAATATAATTGGATTATGAGCATTTTTAAAACACTTCTTTATACTGGGAAGTAATTCAATGTATCAATTTATTTTAAACATCATTTTTCTAGGTACCTACTTTAAAAATAAAACTCACCTCTGCTGTCTGTAATCCCCAGGTAAACCGGCGATGCTTGGGGTTTGCAGTTTTCGAATCCCAGCCCCTATACTCATACAGCCTAGTTGAAGTGTACACACATCTCGGAATCCTTTGAAATGAGGACTGCAGTGGGAAATTGCCACACGTAACAACCTGCGATATTTTGGCATATTGATAATTACTATAAATGATAAGTAACTAATAATGTAACAAGTTTTGTTGTCAACCTGTAGATTAACATATGCAATCTCCAAAAAACTGAAAAGGATTTTATGCTACATGTGGAACTAAGTGATTATAAGAATCCAATTATAACTACCATGCAAATCTACCATGAATAGTAAACCGAAATACAGAAATTTGGTGATATATTGATGTATTATGTGCTGGTATACAGGTCCAAAGCACATGTGGCAGAAAGGAACATGAAAGGTAAGTAACTTGGAATCTGATGGTACATGTATAATGTATTCATAAACCAAAACAAGAATCGTGTAACAGTGATACTCAACTATGTTCAGCTTAGTCTCATTAGCGCACATTGCAACAGAACGATCATAGGCTCAATGGAACAGGATGAATACTGACACTAAACAGAAATTTATCAGAGTGAAGATAACGACAATAAATCCAACAAGAACAGCAGCATTTCACATACCCCTGTAACCTTCACATACTCTCCACCTTTTGCAGTTCTGAGATCAGTATCAGGATAGCTATTGACAAACCCGAGCACGCCTCTCCTGCCACTGAAAACATTCCAACACACAAGTGCGGCAACAGAACCAATCATTGCAACAACAACTATCAGCACAACTGCATTGTGAGCAACAACAAGAATGAAGAGACCTATTGCAAACCCCATCAGCAAGAGTGTGATCACTTACCAGAGTACCAACTTCGAAATGCTTCCCTTCACTGAGAAACTACTTTCGGTGGTGAGAGTAGTGACAGCCTGGTTATGAGCAAGCGATGTAGCCTGAACCTTCATTGATGCAGCAGAATCAAGAGATCCAGATACTTTTCTTCTTGGAGCACCAGACAAATTCAGTGGCCCGGAAGAATGAGGGCCAGATGTGATAAGCCCAGTTGTAGGAAGCACTGGAGGTAGAGGGCCAGAATTCTGGCGAGCCATTGGGGTCACACCTCCAGACTGGGGACCGGATGACCACTTTGCTTGTTCTCGATGCTTATTGAATGGTCCGGAGTTAGATTTTGCTCTTGCTGATCCTCCAGCGCCAGGAAGTGAAGATGAAAGAGAACCAGAGTAGTTTGACCGGCCACCAGCATTAGAGACAGGTCCAGAGTTGGAAGCAGCACCCCCAAATAAAGTATTACTCGAAGGCGCATTGCCCAGAGGACCAGATTTCCTGGACTTGTCAGCATGGAGGTCAAACATCTTCCCAAACTCTCCAGATTTCTTCAAGTCACCATGAGTGTACGGCATCAAATTGGAGCCAATGGTTGAGGCTTTCTCCTTAGGTTGCTCAGGTCGGCCAGATACATACAGGCCATTGCTCAGCTGATGTGATGGAAATCTAGAACCCATGTTTTGAACCACCAGAATCAATTATGTATTATTATTCAACCAGCTCTAGTGTAATCAATTGAGGTCAATTTGAGTCTTGATGTGCACAACCATCCTTCTCATAGTACAACCTACACCTTGCATCAGCTCCTGAAAAAGGAGATGATAAATATATATTATAAAAACCATGGGTGTGAGGTACATTTTCGCATTATGTGACCAAGAGATAATCACGTTAGAACAAATAGAATGCAAATAAAGAAAAATCAATGATGCGAGAGCCACAATAATACTGATCAAGAATATCGACAGGATTTAAAATGAGTGGCACAATAGTACACCATAGTGGTTTGACTATAGTAGAACATGAGCTAATTACAAAATTGATGCATGGGACAGTACAATAAAAAACATACTAGAACAAGAACCAACTCTTCAAAGAAAATTTAGTTTATCTACCATACATTTGTTTTTCCACTTTGAAGTTTATCATGGAGACCAAATAGAGTTGTTTTGCTTCTTTTTTTTTTGGTCTTTGACAAATTCGAAAGAGGTAGTAGTAGTTCTCTCTCGTCATGTAATTGTTTTGTTTTTGGAAAATCATCCCACGTAATGACAGTTGATTAGATGGCACTAACCCAATGGCGGAGGATGATCAAAGCGGAGGGGGACAGTTATTAGACATAAAAACACACTATATGCATGCAAAAAAGCCATATCTCTTCTATCATCCACAACAAAACGATCCAGCTGAAGCTCCAACACATATCTCTCTTATTGTCAATCAATACAAGTTTGTAAGTCTGCAACGTGACCAAGTCTAGGCATCAACTAATGCATCAAAGTCTCTACTGTAACTCGTCAATTTTGACTGATGAATTCAGCTACTTATAACTCATCGATTACAAGGGCCGGCAGTCTAAGAAATAACCTGTAACCAGGGCGTAGGCGTCGGCGGCGTGGCGGCGTGCAGTACGGCGTGGGTGTGCGGTTCTGATCGAAGAGACGTCGAGGAGCAGGTCCAGTGCGTCAGCGGTGGGTGCACGAGCTGCCGCCGGCCGGCGTCGGTGGCGTGCGGCTCCAACCTAGAAAAAGGGAATTGAGGAGGAGGTCAGAGGAACCGACGAGTGCGTGGTCGTCAGTCGCTCAAATCAGTTCGGCAGACGGCGGCAGGTCGCCATGTCCATGGGGAATTGGAGATGGAGGCTGAAGGAGTCGAGGCGCGGGGAATTACGGGGACGGAGGCCGGACGCGATCGATTTGAAGGAAACGGCAGGATCGGCGGCGGCGGCGCAGCCGGGCGTTACGTCCACTGCAGTGGCTGCGGCTGCGGAAGGAGGAGGAGGTGGGGGGTGGCTGAGGGAGAAGATGGGCCAAGGCCCAGGTGGAGGAGAAGAGAAAGAAAGGAGGATGGGCTCCAGGCTGTGGATAGGGACAGACGCTGGGCCGCGGAATTCGGCCCGGTTCAGTTGGGAACGTTTTTCCTCCAAATAACAAAAGTGCAGAGCAATATGTACTCTTTCCAGGTCCAGGTACATATTGCTACTGACTGTCTGAGAGTCGTCCGGGAAATCGAAGTACCAAAGAATCTTGATGGACATTGTATGGTGTTTCATGAGATCAAAGAACGAAGCAATTTATTTAGTGCTTGTCTTTTTAGTCATGAACAGCGCGAATGTAATGGGGAGCCTCACAGACTAGCACGTATGGCTACGTCCCTTGATATAGGTAGGCATGTGTGGCTTGATGCACAACCTGCTCATTTATGTATCCCTGTAAACATTGAACTTAGGCAATAAAGTGCGATGTGATACTAAAAAAAAGTGCAGAGATGTTTAAAAAAATGTTTTTTTCTCTAAAAGTTGTTTTGAAATTTCTATATTTGCATATTCGGAATAATCCCTCTGTTCCATAATGCAGTGTCTATATTATTTGAAAAGTCAACCTTTACAAATTTTGATCAAGTTTTTAGAAAACAAATATTTACATTTAGAATATCAAATACATCGTGACACGTAATTTCATCGCTACTACTACTCCCTCCGATCCAAATTAATTGTCGCTAAAATGACTATGTTTAGGACTCAAATACATCCAGATACATCTGTTTCAACGATAACTAATATGGATCGGAGAGAGTATTAAAAAGGAGTTTGTGTTTATAAGTTCATCATTTTTTTGTGTTCGTCCAGCCCTTGGTGGATCGGCTAGGGCGACTGTTGCTGCACATGCTCTCTAGAAGTCATTGGGGGTCGCGCTCGCCCGTGTCTAGTCAAGCCTGCGCTCAATAAGCCCACTTGGGCCGCGTAATAATCAGTGAAAAATTGGTGTGTTTGCATGGAATCGCCCCCTTACGAAACTTTCGTTATTGGGTTAGCCATACACTTCACATGTTTCTAGCGATTCACATGGCATCATCAAATGATACAAGTCTTGGATAAGAATCTACAACGCACTAAAACGCCTTTGTTGACGATTCTTTACTGCGACAACATCTAGGGTTCCTTGAATAATGCGATATCTCACACCGGGTAAACTAGCGACTGTGCACAATGTCTTAATCTCAATAACCAAATGGGCTAGCAAACTCTGGTAAACATATTCAGGTTGTATATTATATTTAAATCTTACCTCAGACGAATGATATATGGGCCTAATTTGCGTCCAACCGGATGGACCTTTTCTTTTGAGATGGGACACCAAATTTTCATTAAATCTCTCGCTCGGCAAATGTGCTAGCACAACAAGCACGACAACTGTCACACGGACAATGAGAAAAACTAATTGAATTAAAGTTGATGCAAATAAACAGGCTGGTCTCTCTGTAGATGACTCCTTCCGGCATGATCAAACTCATCACTTTGCAAAGCTTGTATAAAACTCTGGCCATCTGCTTCGAGCTGAATATTCACCATTCCCCAACAAGCAGCCGCGTGCACCGCTCCGGCCCATGTCACGCTTGCCATACGTCATACTGTCATAGACAGTCTACACTTGATCCCTTGATGAATTCATCACTGCCACGGCCATAAATCCCCAGGCTCATAAACGCTTTTATATTAGTTTACAGAGGGAGTACTTCTCAGGATGATATGCTTCATCAATGTTGATATTAAGTAAGTCACCTTCTTTTTGTGAAATAACTCTTGTATTACTCAAAAAACTTTAGGGATTACACTCAAGTTCACAAACGTTCATGACGTCCTTCGGCCCAGAACGAAGCCAGACAGCCGTACGACCACCAGTCCTGCCAAAATTTGGCATATAGTGGCTAGCAATATTTTGGCTGTGACGGACATGAGTAATACAAGAATTCCATTCCTTCATATATTCCTTGATCTCCAACACAATTGGGGCATATTTCCATCGGTTGCTTCCTTTACTCAGCACCATAGAAACACCCTGCAGTCAATATGTTCAATATCAATTGGTAACGTACTCCATTGAAGTGAGAGCATCAAACCTTCCATGATAACTCAAAGCTCAGCTTCAAGCGCGTCATAGCAAAAGGGCATTTGTCTACAAGAAGTGAAGATGATACTTCCCAAATGATCATGAAGTACCATTCCAGCACCACCAATTCCATCAGAGAAAGATCCATCTGTACTGAGCTTTACACGGCCCAAAGATGGGACTGTCCAGGGAAAATTAGGAAAGTCGTTACCACATGTACTAACATGGTGTGTGGCATGTTGTACTGCTATTCCTTTTCCCTTTATAGGATCCTGAACATGTATAAGAATAGCATGAAGGGACATCAAGTAGCTATCAAGGAATCTAGCAGACACATGCGCTGGAGGTGCATGCTTGAAATGAACTACTTCATTCCTAGCATGCCATACATGCCATAACATTATCATTACCTTGACACTCATTATTTTTGAACCGGGCTTTTCCCCTTTCCATTACTTTCATAACGGAAATACATTGTCTCAGGAACTGAAACTATTAGGGCTAGGGAAAGAAGAAAAGCGAGTTCGGAGCAATACCAGGAAACCCACCATCTGCGCCTGTCATCAGGAACGACAGATCATGAGGCAAAAACCTGATATCACCCAAAGCCGCCCGTACAAGAAACTAAGAAAGTACCGCACATATTACAGACGTTAACACCAGGTCTAGGCCAAAGTATTAGCAATTACCAAAAGAAACCAACACCCCCAGCACAACCCCAGCAGCACATTCCGGCAGACGAAGACGAGCACAGACTTCTGTCGACATCAGCTTCAGCTTCCATCGTGCCCGTCCATGTTTGGAGCCGGAGGGCCGCACAACAACATCATCTGCGTAGTGTTCTCCTTCAGCATCTCCGCGCCTCTCTTCACCATCTCTTCCATCTCAGGTTTCTGGAGGCCTGCCCAGTATATCAGAAAAGCACAAGCTGTGAACACAATCTCAAACGGAGAATTAATCCATTTGTATTCAAACATGGCTCGGTTCCGAGCCAGCAATATGACCCAACATATAGTAGCCAAGCCAACTATGTAAATTTGTTCAAAACTAGGTAAGAAGCTGTACACCCACACATAGTACTGCCAGACAGAATTAGGTACCTTGACACACATAGGTTCGTTCAATTGACAAATCCACTATAAGAACCATTCGTGTCCTGTTGGCTTTAGATTTCTCTCATCAGGCAGCTCCCACAATCCGAGCATCTCCTTCCAAAGTCACTTAGCATTAGGGCATCTCCAGAACACATGAAAGGAGTCCTCCAGCTCAACACCACAAACCGGGCAAATATTTGTAGGCTCCATAGTGCGGTTGTTTTTGTTTACCCAGGTTGCTAGAGTATCAGTCGCTAATCTCCAGGAGAAAGCCAATACATTGGGTGGCGCTGGGCAGGACCATATCCCCTGCCAACCATCTCCTCGACCCTTTGGACTATTGCTTGTGGACAAGGTTGCTGAGTTGTGATTTTCATTGAACCCTAACTGATAAGTTGAACGTACCGAGAATTGCGCACTTGTCTCCGGCGCCCATCCAATGAAGTCATTTCCGATTCTCAAAGAGGGTCGTATCTTCATGATCTCAACAATATCAACCGGCAGGAAGATATGGTTTAGAATTTCATTATCCCAAGTGCCATTGTGATTTAACAGTTCAGAAACCCACTGGACATGACACCTTCATTGATATTAAGCCTCATGTCGGTTCCCGCGCGATCCATCTATCTAGCTAAATCCAAACATTCCGGCCATTACAAATTCTCCACACTAGAACCTTTTTGAGGATCTCAAGTCCGTAGCTGATTGCTTGCCATGTCGATGATGGGTTTCCACTAAACACTGCATCCTCAAAACGTCCATTAGGAAAATATTTGGCTTTAAGTAACCCGACACATAAAGTATCTGGCACTGTAAGAATCCGTCATGCCTGTCTTGCAAGTAAAGCTTGATTCAAAAACCTGAAATCCTTGAAACCGAGGCCTCCATGGAATTTTGGCCTTTGCAATTTATCCCACGCATACCAATGAGTTTTACGTTTCCCCTTTTCACTTCACCAAAAATAGTTTCTCACCAACCGACTCACACACCTCCATTGGCAACTTAAAAACACACATCAAGTAAGTAGGGATTGCTTGCACAACGGATTTAATTACCACTTCCTTAGCAGCCTGAGTGGGATGACCATCGTAAGAGAAAAGCCTTTTAGAGAGCTTCACTTGTAAATTTTGAAACTTCCCTTTACTCATGCGCCCGTCAGGTGTGGGAAGGCCCAAATATTTTCCATCAAAACCTGAAACTTCTACTTGTAATTGGTTCCTCACTAGAGCCTGCTGAGTTGTTGAACAAGCCTTTCCGAAAAAGATAGAGCACTTTGCATAATTTATTAGTTGGCCCGTGGCCCCTGCATACCCTTGAGGAATGTTTTTCACAATAATAGCTTACTCTTCACAAGCCTTGAAAAACATCAATGTATCATCAGCGAAGAGGAGGTGCGAAATGCCAGGAGCTCTTCGAGTCAATTTCATCGAAGGGATAACACCATCTATAATTCCTTTATTGATGAGAGCAGACAAACCATCAACAACAAAATAAATACGGGGACAAAGGATTGTTGGGGAACGTAGTAATTTCAAAAAAATTCCTACACACACGCAAGATCATGGTGATGCACAACAACAAGGGGGGAGAGTGTTGTCTACGTACCCTCGTAGACCGTAAGCGGAAGCGTTATGAAAACGCGGTTGATGTAGTCGTACATCTTCACAATCGACCGATCCTAGCACCGAAGGTACGACACCTCCGCGGACTGCACACGTTCAGCTCGGCGACGTCCACGAACTCACGATCCAGGAGAGCTTCGAGGGAGAGCTTCGTCAGCACGACGGCGTGATGACGGTGATGATGAAGTTACCGACGTAGGGCTTCGCCTAAGCACCGCTACGATATGATCGAGGTGGATTATGGTGGAGGGGGGCACCGCACACGGCTAAGAGATCAATGATCAACTTGTGTGTCTATGGGGTGCCCCCTGTTGGGGAACGTAGTAATTTCAAAAAATTTCCTACGCACACACAAGACCATGGTGATGGCATAGCAACGAGAGGGAGAGTGTGTCGTCCACGTACCTCTCGAGACCGAAAGCGGAAGCGTTATAACAACGCTGTTGATGTAGTCGACGTCTTCACGATCCGACCGATCCAAGCACCGAACGACGGCACCTCCGAGCTCGCACACGCTCAGCTCGATGACGATCCCGGACTCGATCCAGCAAAGTGTCGGGATGAGTTCCGTCAAGATGACGGCGTGGTGGACGATGATGATGCTCTATCGGCGCAGGGCTTCGCCTAAACTCTGCGACGATATGACCGAGGTGGAATATGGTGGAAGGGGCACCGCACACGGCTAAGAGATCCAAGGGATCAATTGTTGTCCCTTTGGTGCTAGCCCTGCCCCTCTATTTATATGTTGAGCCCCGGGGTCGAAACTTGGAGCAAAAGCCTCCTCAAAGTCGGTTTTGCCCGAAAGGCAAGAGTCCCACTCGGACTCCAGGACCAAACGCCACAATCCTTGGCGTCAGGCCCAGACGCGGCGTCTGGCCCAGGGCCAGACGCCAGGGTCTCCGGCGTTTGGCCCCGGCCTCCATAAAACTCCTTTTGCACCGACCTAAAGCCTCATGGGCTTGACCCTTGGCCTAAACATATCATCCAATATATGAATCTTTACGCCTCGACTATTTCGAGACTCCTCGTCATGTCCCCGATCTCATCCGGGACTCGAACTCCTTCGGTACATCAAAACATGTAAACTCATAATATAACCATCATCGAAACCTTAGCGTGCGGACCCTACGGGTTCGAGAACTATGTAGACATGACCGAGAACTATTCTTGGTCAATAACCAATAGCGGAACCTGGATGCCCATATTGGTTCCTACATATTCTACGAAGATCTTTATCGGTCAAACCGCATAACGACATACGTTGTTCCCTTTGTCATCGGTATGTTACTTGCCCGAGATTCGATCGTCGGTATCCAATACCTAGTTCAATCTCTTTACTGGCAAGTCTCTTTACTCGTTCCGTAATACATCATCTCGCAACTAACTTATTAGTTGCAATGCTTGCAAGGCTTATATGATGTGTATTACCGAGAAGGCCCAGAGATACCTCTCCGACAATCGGAGTGACAAAACCTAATCTCGAAATACGCCAACCCAACATGTACCTTTGGAGACACCTGTAGTACTCCTTTATAATCACCCGATTCACGTTGTGACGTTTGGTAGTACCAAAGTGTTCCTCCGGTAAACGGGAGTTGCATAATCTCATAGTTACAGGAACATGTATAAGTCATGAAGAAAGCAATAGCAACATACTAAACGATCAAGTGCTAGGCTAACGGAATGGGTCGTGTCAATCAGATCATTCTCCTAATGATGTGATCCCGTTAATCAAATGACAACTCATGTCTATGGTTAGGAAACATAACCATCTTCGATTAACGAGCTAGTCAAGTAGAGGCATACTAGTGACATTCTGTTTGTCTATGTATTCACACATGTATTATGTTTCCGGTTAATACAATTCTAGCATGAATAATAAACATTTATCATGATATAAGGAAATAAATAATAACTTTATTATTGCCTCTAGGACATATTTCCTTCACCCCCTTCCCCCGTATATAAAGGAGTGGAGAAGGGGGAGGGGGCCGGCCTCCTAGGCGCGCCCCAAGGGGAGTCCTACTCCCACCGGGAGTAGGATTCCACCCCTTCCAAGAGTAGGAGTAGGAGGGAAGGAAGGAGAAGAGAGGGGAAAGGAAAAAGGGGGGCGCCCCCCCCCCCCTTCCTTGTCCAATTCGGAATAGAGGGGGAGGGGGGGCACGGCCTGCCCTGCCACCCCTCCTCTTCTCCACTAAGGCCCACGAGGCCCATTACACTCCCCGGGGGGTTCCGGTAACCCCCCGGAACTCCGGTATTTGTCCGAACTTACCCGGAACCCTTCCGAAGTCCAAACATAGTCATCCAATATATTGATACTTATGTCTCGACCATTTCGATACTCCTCGTCATGTCCGTGATCATATCCGGGACTCCGAACTACCTTCGATACATCAAAACACATAAACTTATATTACGGATCGTCACCGAACGTTAAGCGTGCGGACCCTACGGGTTTGAGAACTATGTAGACATGACTGAGACACGTCACCGGTCAATAACCAATAGCGGAACCTGGATGCTCATATTGGTTCCTACATATTCTACGAAGATCTTTATCGGTCAAACCGCATAACAACATACGTTGTTCCCTTTGTCATCGGTATGTTACTTGCCCGAGATTCGATCGTCGGTATCTCAATACCTAGTTCAATCTCGTTACCGGCAAGTCTCTTTACTCGTTCCGTAATGCATCATCCCACAACTAACTCATTAGTTACATTGCTTGCAAGGCTTATAGTGATGTGCATTACCAAGAGGGCCCAGAGATACCTCTCCGACAATCGGAGTGACAAATCATAATCTTGATCTATGCCAACTCAACAAGTACCATCGGAGACACCTGTAGAGCACCTTTATAATCACCCAGTTACGTTGTGACGTTTGGTACCACACAAAGTGTTCCTCCGGTATTCGGGAGTTGCATAATCCCATAGTCATAGGAACATGTATAAGTCATGAAGAAAGCAATAGCAATATACTAAATGATCATATGCTAAGCTAGCAGAATGGGTCAAGTCAATCACATCATTCTCTAATGATGTGATCCCGTTAATCAAATGACAACTCATGTCCATGGCTAGGAAACTTAACCATCTTTGATTCAACGAGCTAGTCAAGTAGAGGCATACTAGTGACACTCTGTTTGTCTATGTATTCACACATGTACTAAGTTTCCGGTTAATACAATTCTAGCATGAATAATAAACATTTATCATGATATAAGGAAATATAAATAATAACTTTATTATTGCCTCTAGGGTATATTTCCTTCAGTTTCCCACTTGCACTAGAGTCAATAATCTAGATTACACAGTAATGATTCTAACACCCATGGAGTCTTGGTGCTGATCATGTTTTTCTCGTGAGAGAGGCTTGGTCTGCAACATTCAGATCTGTATGTATCTTGCAAATCTCTATGTCTCCCTCCTTGACTGGATCGCGGATGGAATTGAAGCGTCTTTTGATGTGCTTGGTTCTCTTGTGAAATCTGGTTTCCTTTGCCAAGGCAATTGCACCAGTATTGTCACAAAAGATTTTCATTGGACCCGATGCACTAGTTATGACACCTAAATCGGATATGAACTCCTTCATTTGCTGCTTCTGAAGCAGCTATGTACTCCGCTTCACACGTATATCCCGCCACGGCGCTTTGCTTAGAACTCCACCAACTGACAGCTCCACCGTTCAATATAAATATGTATCCGGTTTGTGACTTAGAGTCATCCGGATCAGTGTCAAAGCTTGCATCGACGTAACCATTTACGACGAGCTCTTTGTCACCTCCATAAACGAGAAACATATCCTTAGTCCTTTTCAGGTATTTCAGGATGTTCTTGACCGCTGTCCGATGATCCACTCTGGATTACTTTGGTACCTCCCTGCTAAACTAATAGCAAGGCACACATCAGGTCTGGTACACAGCATTGCATACATGATAGATCCTATGGCTGAATCATAGGGAACACCTTTCATTTTCTCTCTATCTTCTGCAGTGGTCGGGCATTGAGTCTGACTCAACTTCACACCTTGTAACACAGGCAAGAACCCTTTCTTTGCTTGATCCATTTTGAACTTCCTCAAAACTTTATCAAGGTATGTGCTTTGTGAAAGTCCAGTTAAGCGTCTTGATCTATCTATATAGATCTTGATGCCCAATATATAAGCAGCTACCGAGGTCTTTCATTGAAAAAATCTTATTCAAATATCCTTTTATGCTATCCACAAATTCTATATCATTTCCAATCAACAATATGTCATCCACATATAATATTAGAAAAGCTACAGAGCTCCCACTCACTTTCTTGTAAATACAGGCTTCTCCAAAAGTCTGTATAAAACCATATGCTTTGATCACACTATCAAAACATTTATTCCAACTCCGAGAGTCTTGCACCAGTCCATAAATGGATCGCTGGAGCTTGCACACTTTGTTAGCACCTTTTGGATCGACAAAACCTTCTGGTTGCATCATATACAACTCTTCTTCTAGAAATCCATTCAGGAATGCAGTTTTGACATCCATTTGCCAAATTTCATAATCATAAAATGCGGCAATTGCTAACATGATTCGGATAGACTTAAGCATCTCTACGGGTGAGAAAGTCTCATCGTAGTCAACCCCTTGAACTTGTCGAAAACCTTTCGCAACAAGTCGAGCTTTGTAGACAGTAACATTACTGTCAGCGTCAGTCTTCTTCTTGAAGATCCATTTATTCTCTATGGTTTGCCGATCATCGGGCAAGTCAACCAAAGTCCACACTTTGTTCTCATACATGGATCCCATCTCAGATTTCATGGCCTCAAGCCATTTTGCGGAATCTGGTCTCACCATCGCTTCTTCATAGTTCGTAGGTTCGCCATGGTCAAGTAACATGACCTCCAGAATAGATTAGCGTACCACCCTGGTGCGGATCTTACTCTGGTTGACCTACGAGGTTCGGTAGTAACTTGATCTGAAGTTTCTTGATCAATATCATTAGCTTCCTCACTAATTAGTGTAGGTGTCACAGGAACCGGTTTCTGTGATGTACTACTTTCCAATAAGGGAGCAGGTACAGTTACCTCATCAAGTTCTACTTTCCTCCCACTCACTTCTTTTGAAAGAAACTCCCTCTCTAGAAAGGATCCATTCTTAGCAACAAATGGCTTGCCTTCGGATCTGTGATAGAAGGTGTACCCAACAGTCTCCTTTGGGTATCCTATGAAGACACATATCTCCGATTTGGATTCGAGCTTATCAGGTTGAAGCTTTTTCACATAAGCATCGCAGCCCCAAACTTTAAGGAACGACAACTTTGGTTTCTTGCCAAACCATAGTTCATAAGGTGTCATCTCAACGGATTTAGATGGTGCCCTATTTAAAGTGAATGCAGTCGTCTCTAAAGCATAACCCCAAAACAATAGCGGTAAATCAGTAAGAGACATCATAGATCGCACCATATCTAGTAAAGTACGATTACGACGTTCAGACACACCATTACGCTGTGGTGCTCCGGGTGGCGTGAGTTGCGAAGTTATTCCGCATTGTTTCAAATGAAGACCAAACTAGTAACTCAAATATTCTCCTTCATGATCAGATCATAGACACTTTATTTTCTTGTTACGATGATTTTCCACTTCACTCTGAAATTCTTTGAACTTTTCAAATGTTTCAGACTTATGTTTCATTAAGTAGATATACCCATATCTGCTCAAATCATCTATGAAGGTGAGAAAATAACGATACCCGCCGCGAGCCTCAATATTCATTGGACCACATACATCGGTATGTATGATTTCCAACAAATCTGTTGCTCAATCCATTGTTCAGGAGAACGGAGTTTTAATCATCTTGCCCATGAGGCATGGTTCGCAAGTACCAAGTGATTCATAATCAAGTGATTCCAAAAGTCCATCAGTATGGAGTTTCTTCATGCGTTTTACACCAATATGACCCAAACGGCAGTGCCACAAATAAGTTGCACTATCATTATCAACTCTGCATCTTTTGGCTTCAACATTATGATTATGTGTATTACTACTATCGAGATTCAACAAAAATAGACCACTCTTCAAGGGTGCATGACCATAAAAGATATTACTCATATAAATAGAACAACCATTATTCTCAGATTTAAATGAATAACCGTCTCCCATCAAACAAGATCCAGACATAATGTTCATGCTCAACGCTGGCACCAAATAACAATTATTTAGGTCTAAAACTAATCCCGAAGGTAGATGTAGAGGTAGCGTGCCGACGGCGATCATATCGACTTTGGAACCATTTCCCACGCGCATCGTCACCTCGTCCTTAGCCAATCTTCGCTTAATCCGTAGTCCCTGTTTCGAGTTGCAAATATTAGCAATAGAACCAGTATCAAGTACCCAGGTGCTACTGCGAGCTTTAGTAAGGTACACGTCAATAACATGTATATCACATATACCTTTGTTCACCTTGCCATCCTTCTTATCCGCCAAATATTTGGGGCAGTTCCGCTTCCAGTGACCAATCCCTTTGCAGTAGAAGCACTCAGTCTCAGGCTTAGGTCCAGACTTGGGTTTCTTCTCCTGAGCAGCAACTTGTTTTCCGTTCTTCTTGAAGTTCCCCTTCTTCCCTTTACCCTTTTGCTTGAAACTGGTGGTCTTGTTGACCATCAACACTTGATGCTTCTTTTTGATTTCTACCTCCGCAGCCTTTAGCATCGCGAAGAGCTCGGGAACTGTCTTATCCATCCCTTGCATATTATAGTTCATCACAAAGCTCTTGTAGCTTGGTGGCAGTCATTGAAGAATTCTGTCAATGACACTATCATCCGGAAGATTAACTCCCAATCAAGTGATTATTATACCCAAACATTTTGAGTATATGTTCACTGACAGAACTATTCTCCTCCATCTTATAGTTGTAGAACTTATTGGAGACTACATATCTCTCAATCCGGGCATTTTCTTGAAATATTAAATTCAACTCCTAGAACATCTTATATGCTCCATGACGTTCAAAACATCGTTGAAGTCAAGATTCTAAGCCGTAAAGCATGGCACACTGAACTATCGAGTAGTCATCAGCTTTACTCTTCCAGACGTTCTTAACGTTATCAGCAGCATCTACAGCAGGCCTGGCACCCAGCGGTGCTTCCAGGACGTAATTCTTCTGTGCAGCAATGAGGATAATCCTCAAGTTACGGACCCAGTCCGTGTAATTGCTACCATCATCTTTCAACTTTGCTTTCTCAAGGAACACATTAAAATTCAACGGAACAACAGCATGGGCCATCTATCTACAACAACATAGACAAGCAAAATACTATCAGGTACTAATTTCATGATAAATTAAAGTTCAATTAATCATATTACTTAAGAACTCCCACTTAGATAGACATCCCTCTAATCATCTAAGTGATCACGTGATCCAAATCAACTAAACCATGTCCGATCATCACGTGACATTGAGTAATTTTCAATGGTGAACATCACTATGTTGATCATATCTACTATATGATTCACGCTCGACCTTTCAGTCTCAGTGTTCCGAGGCCATATATGCATATGCTAGCTCGTCAAGATTAACCAGAGTATTTCTGCGTGTGCAAAACTGGCTTGCACCCGTTGTATGTGAACTTAGAGCTTATCACACCCAATCATCATGTGGTGTCTTGGCACGATGAACTTTGGCAATGGTGCATACTCAGGGAGAACACTTATACCTTGAAATTTAGTGAGAGATCATCTTATAATGCCACCGTCAATCAAAGCAGAATAAGATGCATAAAGAATTAACATCACATGCAATCAATATAAGTGATATGATATGGCCATCATCATCTTGTGCCTTTGATCTCCATCTCCAAAGCACTGTCAAGATCACCATCGTCACCGACTTGACACCTTGATCTCCATCGAAGCATCGTTGTCGTCTCGCCAACTATTGCTACTACGACTATCGCTGCCGCTTAGTGATAAAGTAAAGCAATTACAGGGCGATTGCATTGCATACAATAAAGCGACAACCATATGGCTCCTGCCAATTGTCGATAACTCCGTTACAAAACATGATCATCTCATACAATAAAATATAGCATCATGCCTTGACCATATCACATCACAACATGCCCTGCAAAAACAAGTTAGACGTCCTCTACTTTGTTGTTGCAAGTTTTACGTGGCTACTACGGGCTGAGCAAGAACCGTTCTTACCTACGCATCAAAACCACAACGATATTTCATCAAGTTAGTGTTGTTTTAACCTTCACAAGGACCGGGCGTAGCCACACTCGATTCAACTAAAGTTGGAGAAACTGACACCCGCCAGCCACCTGTGTACGAAGCACGTCGGTAGAACTAGTCTCGCATAAGCGTACGCGTAATGTCGGTCCGGGCCGGTTTATCCATCAATACCGCCAAATCAAAGTATGACATGCTGATAAGCAGTATGACTAGTATCGCGCACAACTCACTTGTGTTCTACTTGTGCATATAACATCTACGCATAAACCTGTCTCGGATGCCACTGTTGGGGAACGTAGTAATTTCAAAAAAAATCCTACGCACACGCAAGATCATGGTGATGCATAACAACGAGGGGGGAGAGTGTTGTCTAAGTATCCTCGTAGACCGTAAGCGGAAGCGTTATGACAACACGGTTGGTGTAGTCGTACGTCTTCACGATCGACCGATCCTAGCACCGAAGGTACGGCACCTCCGCGGACTGCACACGTTCAGCTCGGCGAGTCCCACGAACTCACGATCCAGTAGAGCTTCGAGGGACAGCTTCGTCAGCACGATAGCGTGATGACTGTGATGATGAAGTTACCGACTGTTGGGGAACGTAGCAGAAATTCAAGATTTTCCTACGTGTCACCAAGATCTATGGAGAAACCAGCAACGAGGGGAAGGAGAGTGCATCTACATACCCTTGCAGATCGCTAAGCGGAAGCGTTCAAGAGAACGGGGTTGAAGGAGTCATACTCGTCGTGATCCAAATCACCGGAGATCCTAGTGCCGAACGGACGGCACCTCCGTGTTCAACACACGTACAGCCCAGTGACGTCTCCCATGCCTTGATCCAGCAAGGAGAGAGAGGGAGAGGTTGGGGAAGACTCCATCCAGCAGCAGCACAACGGCGTGGTGGTGGTGGTGGAGCGTGGTGATCCAGCAGGGCTTCGCCAAGCACCGCGAGATATGAGGAGAAAGAGAGGTAGGGCTGCGCCAACATGAGAAGAACTTCGTGTGTTGGGCTGCCCCTTTGCCTCCACTATATATAGGGGGAGAGGTGGGGCTGCGCCCCCACCTAGGGTTCCACCCCTAGGGGCGCCGGCCAGCCCTAGATCCCATCTAGGGGGCGGCCAAGGGTGGGAGGAGTGCCTCCCAAGTCAAGTGGAGGCCCTCCCCCTTAGGGTGTCCCCTCTCCCATGCGCATGGGCCTTGGGGGGGCTGGTGCCCCTGGCCCATTAAGGCTAGGGCGCCCCCTTACAGCCCATGTTGCTGTATTGGACATGGTGGAACAATTTTCGGACCTCCGGACCCCTCCGGAATCCTCCGGAACCTTCGAAGCTTCCGGTACAATACCGTAAAAAACCGAACTTTTCCCGGAACCCGAACAACAACTTTCCATATATAAATCTTTACCTCCGGACCATTCTGGAACTCCTCGTGACGTCCGGGATCTCATCCGGGACTCCAAACAACATTCGGTAACCACGTATATCTATTCTCTATAACCCTAGCGCCATCGAACCTTAAGTGTGTAGACCCTACGGGTTCGGGAACCATGCAGACATGACCGAGACGTTCTCCGGTCAATAACCAACAACGGGATCTGGATACCCATGTTGGCTCCCACATGTTCCACGATGATCTCATTGGATGAACCACGATGTCAAGGACTCAATCAATCCCGTATACAACTCCCTTTGTCTAGCGGTATTGTACTTGCCCGAGATTCGATCATCGGTATGCCGATACCTTGTTCAATCTCGTTACCGGCAAGTCTCTTTACCCGTTCCGTAACACATCATCTAGTGATCAACCCCTTGGTCACATTGTGCACATTATGATGATGTCCTACCGAGTGGGCCCCGAGATACCTCTCCGTCACACGGAGTGACAAATCCCAGTCTCGATTCGTGCCAACCCAACAGACACTTTCGGGGATACCTGTAGTGCACCTTTATAGCCACCCAGTTACGTTGTGACGTTTGGTACACCCAAAGCATTCCTATGGTATCCGGGAGTTGCACAATCTCATGGTCTAAGGAAAAGATACTTGACATTAGAAAAGCTTTAGCATACGAACTACACGATCTTTGTGCTAGGCTTAGGATTGGTTCTTGTCCATCACATCATTCTGCTAATGATGTGATCCCGTTATCAACGACATCCAATTTCCATGGTCAGGAAACCGTAACCATCTATTGATCAACGGGCTAGTCAACTAGAGGCTTACTAGGGACATGGTGTTGTCTATGTATCCACACATGTATCTGAGTTTCCTGTCAATACAATTATAGCATGGATAATAAACGGTTATCGTGAACCAGGAAATATAATAATAACTAATTTATTATTGCCTCTAGGGCATATTTCCAACAGTCTCCCACTTGCACTAGAGTCAATAATCTAGTTCACATCGCCATGTGATTAACACTCACAGGTCACATCGCCATGTGACCAACACCCAAAGAGTTTACTAGTGTCATTAAACTAGTTCACATCATCATGTGATTAAGACTCAATGAGTTCTGGGGTTTGATCATGTTTTGCTTGTGAGAGAGATTTTAGTCAACGGGTCTGCAACATTCAGATCCGTATGTACTTCGCAAATCTCTAGGTCATATTGTAAATGCTGCTTCCACGCTCCACTTGGAGCTATTCCAAATGGTTGCTCCACTATACGTATCCGGTTTGCTACTCAGAGTCATTCGGATAGGTGTTAAAGCCTGCATCGACGTAACCCTTTACGCCGAACTCTTTATCACCTCCATAATCGAGAAACATGTCCTTATTTACTCCAAGGACAATTTTGACCGCTATCTGATGATCCACTCCTTGATCACCTTTGTACCCTCTTGCCAGATATGTAGCAAGGCACAAATCAGGTGCGGTACACAACATAGCATAATAAAGATCCCACGTCTGAAGCATAGGGGACGACCTTCGTCCTTTCTCTCTCTTCTGCCGTGGTCGAGCTTTAACTCTTAACTTCATACCTTACAACTCAGGCAAGAATTCCTTCTTTGACTGATCCATCTTGAACACCTTCAAGACTATGTCAAGGTATGTGCTCATTTGAAAGTACCATTTAGCGTTTTTGATCTATCCTCATAGATCTTGATGCTCAATGTTGTAGTAGCTTAATCCAGGTTTTTATTGAAAAACACTTTTCAAACAACCCTATATGCTTTCTAGAAATTCTACATCATTTCTGATTAACAATATGTCAACAACATATACTCATCAGAAATTCTATAGTGCTCCCACTCACTTCTTTGGAAATACAAGTTTCTCATAAACTTTGTATAGACCCAAAATCTTTGATCATCTCATCAAAGCGTACATTCAACTCCGAGATGCTTACTCCAGTCCTTAGAAGGATAGCTGGAGCTTTGCATACTTGTTAGCGTCTTTCAGTATTGTCAAAAACCTTCTGGTTGTATCACATACAACCTTTCCTCAAGAAAACTGTCAAGGAAACAATGTTTTGACATCATATATGCAAGATTTCATAAATAATGCAGTAACTGCTAATCCAATTCCAACAGACTCTTAGCATAGCTACGAGTGAGAAAGCCTCACCGTAGTCAACTCCTTGAACTTGTCGGAAAACATCTTTAACGACAAGTCGAGCTTTCTTAATGGTGATACTTACCATCATTGTCTGTCTTCCTTTTAAAATCCATCTGTACCCAACGGCCTTACGACCATCAAGTATTCCTTCCAAAGTCATGGATCCTCTCTTGGATGTTATGGCCTTGACCCATTCGTCGGAATCTGGGCCCACCATCGCTTCTCCATAGCTCGTAGGTTCATTGTTGTCTAGCAACAAGACCTCCAAGACAGGATTACCGTACCACTCCGAAGTAGTACGCGTCCTTGTCGTCCTATGAGGTTCGGTAGTAACTTGATCCGAAGTTTCATGATCACTATCATAAGCTTCTACTTCAATTGGTGTAGGTGCCACAGGAACAACTTCCTGTACCCTGTTACATACTAATTGTAGTGACGGTTCAATAACCATATCAAGTCTCCACCATCCTCCCACTCAATTTTTTGAGATAAACTTTTCCTCGAGAAAAGACCCGATTCAAGAAACAATCCCTATTGCTTTCGGATCTGAGATAATAGGAATACCCAACCATTTTGGGTGTCCTATGAAGATGTATTTTATCCGCTTTTGGTTCGAGCTTATCAAACTGAAACTTTTTCACATAAGCGTCGCAGTCCCAAACTTTTAAGAAACGACAGCTTAGGTTTCTCTAAACCATAGTTCTCACGGTGTCATCTCAACGGAATTACATGGTGCCCTATTAAAGTGAGTGCGGTTGTCTCTAATGCCTAACCCATGAACGATAGTGGTAATTTGATAAGAAACATCATGGTACGCACCATATCCAATAGGGTGCAACTATGATGTTCGGACACACCATCACACTATGGTGTTCCAGGCGGTATTAATTGTGAAACAATTTCCACAGTGTCTTAATTGCGTGCCAAAGCTCATAACTCAGATACTCATCTCTATGATCATATCATAGACATTTTATCCTCTTGTCACGATGATCTTCAACTTCACTCTGAAATTTCTTGAACCGTGGAATAATTCAGACTTGTGTTTCATCAAGTAAATATACTCAGTATCTACTTAAATCATCCGTGAAGTAAGAACATAACGATATTCACTGCATGCCTCAGTATTCATTGGACTGCACACATCAAAATGTGTTACTTCGAACAAGTTGCTTGTTCCATCTTAATGAAAACTAGGCTTTTCAGTCATCTTGCCCATGTGGTATGATTTGCATATCTCAAGTGATTCAGAATCAAGTAAGTCCAAACGATCCATCTGCATGGAGTTTCTTCATGCGTATACACCAATAGACATGGTACGCATGTCTCAAACTTTTTAAAACGAGTGAGTCCAAAGATCCATCAACATGGAGCTTCTTCATGCGTTTTACACCAATATGACTTACATGGCAGTGCCACAAGTGGTTCTATCATTACTACCTTATATCTTTTGGCATGAAAATTTGTATCACTACGATCGAGATTTCAATAAACCATTCATTTTAGGTGCAAGACCATTGAAGGTATTATTCAATAAAATAGAGTAACAATTATTCTCCTTAAATGAATAACTGTATTGCGATAGACATAATCCAATCATGTCTATGCTCAATGCAAACACTAAATAACAATCATTTAGGTTTAACACCAATCTCGATGGTAGAGGGAGCGTGCGATGCTTGATCACATCAACCTTGGAAACACTTCCAACACATATCGGCAGCTCACCTTTAGCTAGTCTCCGTTTATTCCGTAGCTCTTTTATTTCAAGTTACTAACACTTAGCAACCGAATCGGTATCTTAATACCCTGGTGCTACTAGGAGTACTAGTAAAGTACACATTAACATAATGTATATCCAATATACTTCTATCGACCTTGCCTGCCTTCTTATCTACCAAGTATCCAGGGTGGTTCTGCTTCAGTGTCCATTCCTCTCATTACAGAAGCACTTAGTCTCGGTTTTGGGTTCAACATTGGGTTTCTTCACTGGAGCAGCAACTAATTTGCCGTTTCATGAAGTACCCCTTCTTGCCCTAGCCCTTCTCGAAACTAGTGGTTTCACTAACCATCAACAATTGATGCTCCTTCTTGATTTCTACATTCGCGGTGTCGAACATTGCGAATAGCTCAAGGATCATCATATCTATCCCTGTTATGTTATAGTTCATCACGAAGCTCTAGTAGCTTGGTGGCAATGTCTTTGGAGAAACATCACTATCTCATCTGGAAGATTAACTCCCACTCGATTCAAGTGATTGTTGTACCCAGACAATCTGAGTACAAGCTCAACGATTGAGATCTTCTCCCTTAGTTTGTAGGCTAGAAAACTCGTCGGAAGTCTTATACCTCTTTGACGTAGACACGAGCCTGAAATCCCAATTTCAGCCCTCAGAACATCTCATATGTTCTATGACGTTTCAAAACGTCTTTGGTGCCTCAATTCTAAACCATTTAACATTATCGAACTATCATGTAGTCATCAAAACGTGTATGTCAGATGTTCGCAACATCCACATACCACGTTCGAGGTTCAGCACACCGAGCGGTGCATTAAGGACATAAGCCTTCTACTGTCTACATAATTGCTACTGTCAACTTTCAACTATATTTTCTCTAGGAACATATCTAAAACAGTAGAACTAAAGAGCGAGCTATGACATAATTTGCAAAGATCTTTTGACTATGTTCAGGATAATTAAGTTCATCTCATGAACTCCCACTCAGATAGACATCCCTCTAGTCATCTAAGTGATTACATGATCCGAGTCAACTAGGCCGTGTCCGATCATCACGTGAGACGGACTAGTCATCATCGGTGAACATCTTCATGTTGATCGTATCCTCCATACGACTCATGCCCGACCTTTCGGTCTCTTGTGTTCCGAGGCCATGTGTGTACATGCTAGGCTCGTCAAGTTAACCTAAGTGTTTGGCGTGTGTAAATCTGGCTTACACCGTTGTATGTGAACGTAAGAATCTATCACACCCGATCATCACGTGGTGCTTCAAACCACGAACTTTCATAGCGGTGCACAGTTAGGGGAACACTTTCTTGAAATTTTAATGAGGGTCATCTTATTTACTACCGTCGTTCTAAGCAAATAAGATGTATAAACATGATAAACATCACATGCAATCAAATAGTGACATGATATGGCCAATATCATTTTGCTCCTTTTGATCTCCATCTTCGGGGCTCCATGATCATCATCGTCACCGGCATGACACCATGATCTCCATCATCATGATCTCCATCATCGTGTCTCCATGAAGTTGTCTCGCCAACTTATTACTTCTACTACTATGGCTACCGGTTAGCAATAAAGTAAAGTAATTACATGGCGTTGTTCAATGACACGCAGGTCATACAATAAATTAAGACAACTCCTATGGCTCCTGCCGTTGTCATACTCATCGACATGCAAGTCGTGATTCCTATTACAAGAACATGATCAATATCATACATCACATATCATTCATCACATTCTTCTTGGCCATATCACATCACATAGCATACCCTGCAAAAACAAGTTAGGCGTCCTCTAATTGTTGTTTGCATGTTTTACGTGGCTGCTATGGGTTTCTAGCAAGAACGTTTCTTACCTACGCAAAACCACAACGTGATATGCCAATTGCTATTTACCCTTCATAAGGACCCTTTTCATCGAATCCGTTCCGACTAAAGTGGGAGAGACTGGCACCCGCTAGCCACCTTATGCACCAAGTGCATGTCATTCGGTGGAACCTGTCTCACGTAAGTGTACGTGTAAGGTCGGTCCGAGCCGCTTCATCCCACAATACCGTCGAAACAAGATTGGACTAGTAACGGTAAGCATATTGAACAAAATCAACGCCCACAACTACTTTGTGTTCTACTCGTGCAAAGAATCTACATAATAGACCTAGCTCGATACCCTTTGTTGGGGAACGTGGCAGAAATCCAAAATTTTCCTACGTGTCACCAAGATCTATCTATGGAGAAACCAGCAACGAGGGGAAGGAGAGTGCATCTACATACCCTTGTAGATCGCTAAGCGGAAGCGTTCAAGAGAACGGGGTTGAAGGAGTCGTACTCGTCGTGATCCAAATCACCGGAGATCCTAGTGCCGAACGGACAGCACCTCCGCGTTCAACACACGTACAACCCGGTGACGTCTCCCATGCCTTGATCCAGCAAGGAGAGAGGGAGAGGTTGCGGAAGACTCCATCCAGCAGTAGCACAACGGTGTGGTGGTGGTGGTGGAGCGTGGTGATCCAGCAGGGCTTCGCCAAGCACCGCGAGATATGAGGAGAAAGAGAGGTAGGGCTGCGCCAACATGAGAAGAACTTCGTGTGTTGGGCTGCCCCTTTGCCTCCACTATATATAGGGGGAGAGGGGGGGCTGCGCCCCCACCTAGGGTTCCACACCTAGGGGCGGCGGCCAGCCCTAGATCCCATCTAGGGGGCGGCCAAGGGGGGAGGAGTGCCTCCCAAGTCAAGTGGAGGCCCTCCCCCTTAGGGTTTCCCCTCTCCCGTGCGCATGGGCCTTGGGGGGGCTGGTGCCCCTGGCCCATTAAGGCTAGGGCGCCCATGCTGCTGTATTGGACGTGGTGGAACAATTTCCGGACCTCCGGACCCTCCGAATCCTCCGAACCTTCCGAAGCTTCCGGTACAATACCAGAAAAACCCGAACTTTTCCCGGAACCCGAACAACAACTTTCCATATATAAATCTTTACCTCCGGACCATTCTGGAACTCCTCATGACGTCCGGGATCTCATCTGGGACTCCAAACAACATTCGGTAACCACGTATATCTATTCCCTATAACCCTAGCGTCATCGAACCTTAAGTGTGTAGACCCTACGGGTTCGGGAACCATCGAACATGACCGAGACGTTCTCCGTCAATAACCAACAGCGGGATCTGGATACCCATGTTGGCTCCTACATGTTCCACGATGATCTCATCGGATGAACCACGATGTCAAGGACTCAATCAATCCCGTATACAATTCCCTTTGTCTAGCGGTATTGTACTTGCCCGAGATTCGATCGTCGGTATGCCGATACCTTGTTCAATCTCGTTACGGCAAGTATCTTTACTCGTTCCGTAACACATCATCCGTGATCAACCCCTTGGTCACATTGTGCACATTATGATGATGTCCTACCGAGTGGGCCCAGAGATACCTCTCCGTCACACGGAGTGACAAATCCCGTCTCGATTCGTGCCAACCCAACAAACACTTTCGGAGATACCGTAGTGCACCTTTATAGCCACCCAGCCACGTTGTGGACGTTTGGTACACCCAAAGCATTCCTACGGTATCCGGAGTTGCACAATCTCATGGTCTAAGGAAAAGATACTTGACATTAGAAAAGCTTTAGCATACGAACTACACGATCTTTGTGCTAGGCTTAGGATTGGGTCTTGTCCATCACATCATTCTGCTAATGATGTGATCCCGTTATCAACGACATCCAATGTCCATGGTCAGGAAACCGTAACCATCTATTGATCAATGAGCTAGTCAACTAGAGGCTTACTAGGGACATGGTGTTGTCTGTGTATCCACACATGTATCTGAGTTTCCTGTCAATACAATTATAGCATGGATAATAAACGATTATCATGAACAAGGAAATATAATAATAACTAATTTATTATTGCCTCTAGGGCATATTTCCAACACCGACGCAGGGCTTCGCCTAAGCACCGCTACAATATGACCGAGGTGGATTATGGTGGAGGGGGGCACCGCACACGGCTAAGAGATCAATGATCAACTTGTGTGTCTATGGGGTGCCCCCTTCCCCCGTATATAAAGGAGTGGAGGAGGGGGATGGGGCCGGCCTCCTAGGCGCGCCCCAAGGAGAGTCTTAATCCCACTGGGAGTAGGATTCCACCCCTTCCAAGAGTAGCAGTAGGAGGGAAGGAATGAGGAGAGAGGGGGAAGGAAAAAGGGGGGCCCCGCCCCCCTTCCTTGTCCAATTCGGACTAGAGGGGGAGGGGGCACGCGGCCTGCCCTGGCTGCCCCTCCTCTTCTCCGCTAAGGCCCATGAGGCCCATTACAACCCCCCGGGGGGTTCCGGTAACCCCCCAGTACTCCGGTATTTGTCCGAACTTACCCGGAACCCTTCCGAAGTCCAAACTGTTGGGTAACGTAGTAATTTCAAAAAAAATCCTACGCGCACGCAAGATCATGGTGATGCATAGCAGCGAGAGGGGAGAGTGTCGTCCACGTACCCTCGTAGAACATTAAGCAGAAGCCTTATGACAATGCGGTTGATGTAGTCGTACGTCTTCACGATCGACCGATCCTCAGTACCGAACGTACGACACCTCTGCGTTCAGCACACGTTCAGCTCGGTGACATCCCGCGAACTCACGATCCAGTAGAGCTCGAGGGAGAGTTTCGTCAGCACGATGGCGTGGTGACGATGTTGATGAAGCTACCGACGCAGGGCTTCACCTAAGCACCGCTAAGATATGACCGTGGTGGATTATGGTGGAGGGGGGCACTGCACACGGCTGGGAGAGATCAATGATCAACTTGTGTGTCTTGGGGTGCCCCCTGCCCCCGTATATAAAGGAGCTAGGGGGAGGCGGCCAGCCAAGGAGGAGGGTGCGCCAAGGGGGGAGTCCTACTCCCACTGGGAGTAGGACTCCACCTTTCCTAGTAGGAGTAGAAGAAGGGAAGGTAGGTAGAGAGGAAGAGAAGGAAAAAGGGGGGCCCCCCCCTCCTTGTCCAATTCGGACTAGAGGGGGAGGGGCGCGCCTCTACCCTGGCCGCCCCTCCTCTTCTCCCACTAAGGCCCATTAGGCCTAATATACTCCCCGGGGGTCCGGTAACCCCCCAGTACTCTAGTATATGTCCGAAACCTCCTGAAACCTTTCCGGTGTCCGAACATAGTCGTCCAATATATCGATCTTTACGTCTCGACCATTTCGAGACTCGTCGTCATGTACGTGATCATACCCGGGACTCCGAACTATCTTCGGTACATCAAAACATATAAACTCATAATACCGATCGTCACAGAACTTTAAGTGTGCGGACCCTACGGGTTCGAGAACTATGTAGACATGATCGAGACACGTCTCTGGTCAATAACCAATAGCGGAACCTGGATGCTCATATTGGTTCCCACATATTCTACGAAGATCTTTATCGGTCAAACCTCATAACAACATACGTTGTTCCCTTTGTCATCGGTATGTTACTTGCCCGAGATTCGATCGTCGGTATCTCAATACATAGTTCAATCTCGTTACCTGCAAGTCTCTTTACTTGTTCCGTAATACTTCATCCGGCAACTAAATCATCAGTTGCATTGCTTGCAAGGCTTATAGTGATGTGCATTACCGAGAGGGCCCAGAGATACCTCTCCGACAATCGGAGTGACAAATCATAATCTCGATCTATGCCAACTCAACAAGTACCCTCGGAGACACCTGTAGAGCACTTTTATAATCACCCAGTTACGTTTTGATGTTTGGTAGCACATAAAGTGTTCCTCCAGTATTTGGGAGTTGCATAATCTCATATTCATAGGAACATGTATAAGTCATGAAGAAAGCAAGAGCAACATACTAAACGATCAAGTGCTAAGCTAACAGAATGGGTCAAGTCAATCGCATCATTCTCCTAACGATGTGATCCCGTTAATCAAATGTCAACTCATGTCCATGGCTAGGAAACTTAACCATCTTTGATTAACGAGATAGTCAAGTAGAGGCATACTAGTAACACTATGTTTGTCTATGTATTCACACATGTATTATGTTTCTAGTTAATACAATTCTAGCATGAGTAATAAACATTTATCATAAAATAAGGAAATAAATAATAACTTTATTATTTCCTCTAGGGCATATTTCCTTCAGTCTCCCACTTGCACTAGAGTCAATAATCTAGATCACATCACCATGTGATTTAACATCAATAGTTCACATCACCATGTGATTAACACCCATAGTTCACATCTTCATGTAACCAACACCCAAAGGGTTTACTAGAGTCAATAATCTAGATCACATCGCTATGTGATTAATACCCAAAGAGTACTAAGGTGTGATCATGTTTTACTTGTGAGAGAAATTTTGTCAACGGGTCTGCCACATTCAGATCCGTATGTATTTTGCAAATTTCTATGTCTACAATGCTCTGCACGGAGCTACTCTAGTTAATTGTTCCCACTTTGAATATGTGTCCGGATTGTGACTTAGAGTCATCCAGATCGGTGACAAAGCTTGTATCGACGTAACTCTTTACGATGGACTCTTTATCACCTCCATAACCGAGAAATATTTCCTTAGTCTTCTAAGGATAATTTTGATTGCTCTCCAGTGATCTACTCCTAGATCAAAATTGTACTCCCTTGTCAAACTCAGGGCAGGGTATACAATAGGTCTGGTACACAGCATGGCATACTTTATAGAACCTATGACTGAGGCATAGGGAATGACTTTTATTCTCTCTCTATCTTCTGTCGTGGTCGGGCTTTGAGTCTTACTCAACTTCACACCTTGCAACACAGGCAAGAACTCTTTCTTTGACTGTTCCATTTTGAACTACTTCAAAAACTTGTCAAGGTATGTACTCATTGAAAAAACTTATCAAGCGTCTTGATCTATCTCTATAGATCTTGATGCTCAATATGTAAGCAGTTTCACCGAGGTCTTTCTTTGAAAAACTCCTTTCAAACACTCCTTTATGCTTTCCAGAAAATTCTACATCATTTCTGATCGACAATATGTCATTCACATATACTTATCAGAAAGGCTGTAGTGCTCCCACTCACTTTCTTGTAAATACAGGCTTCACCGCAAGTCTGTATAAAATTATATGCTTTGACCAATTTATCAAAGCGTATATTCCAACTCCGAGATGCTTGCACCAGTCCATAGATGGATCGCTAGAGCTTGCATATTTTGTTAGTACCTTTAGGATCGACAAAACCTTCTGGTTGCATCATATACAAATCTTCTTTAAGAAATCCATTAAGGAATGGAGTTTTGACATTCATTTGCCAGATTTCATAAAATGTGGCAATTTGCTAACATGATTCGGACAGACTTTAAGCATCGCTACGAGTGAGAAAATCTCATCGTAGTCAACACCTTGAACTTTGTCAAAACCTTTTTCAACAAGTCTAGCTTTGTAGATAGTAACACTACTATCAGCGTTCGTCTTCCTCTTGAAGATCCATTTATTTTCTATGGCTTGCCGATCATCGGGAAAGTCAACCAAAGTCCACACTTTGTTCTTATACATGGATCCCATCTCAGATTTCATGGCCTCAAGCCATTTTGCGGAATCTGGGCTCATCATCGCTTCCTCATAGTTTGTAGGTTCATCATGGTCAAGTAACATGACTTCCAAAACAGGATTACCGTACCACTCTGGTGCAGATCTCACTCTAGTTCACCTACGAGGTTCGGTAGTAACTTGATATGAAGTTACATGATCATCATCATTAGCTTCCTCACTAATTGGTGTAGGAGTCATAGGAACAGATTTCTGTGATGAACTACTTTCTAATAAGGGAGCAGGTACAGTTACCTCATCAAGTTCTACTTTCCTCCCACTCACTTCTTTCGAGAGAAACTCCTTCTCTAGAGAGGATCCATTATTAGCAACGAATGTCTTGCCTTCGGATCTGTGATAGAAGGTGTACCCAACAGTCTCCTTTGGGTATCCTATGAAGAAACATTTCTCCAATTTGGGTTTGAGCTTATCAGTATGAAACTTTTTCACATAAGCATCGCAACCCAAAACTTTAAGAAACGACAACTTTGGTTTCTTGCCAAACCATAGTTCATATGGTGTTGTCTCAACGGTTTTAGATGGTGCCCTATTTAACGTGAATGCAGCTGTCTCTAATGCATAACCCCAAAACGATAGTGGTAAATCGGTAAGAGACATCATAGATCGCACCATATCCAGTAAAGTACGATTACGACGTTCGGACACACCATTACGCTGTGGTGTTCCGGGTGGCGTGAGTTGCGAAACTATTCCGCATTGTTTCAAATGAAGACCAAACTCGTAACTCAAATATTTTCCTCCACGATCAGATCGTAGAAACTTTATATTCTTGTTACGATGATTTTCCACTTTCCACTTCACTCTGAAATTCTTTGAACTTTTCAAATGTTTCAGACTTATCTTTCATTAAGTAGATATGCACATATCTGCACAAATCAACTGTGAAGGTTAGAAAATAATGATAACCACCGTGAGCCTCAACACTCATTGGACCGCATACATCTGTATGTATTATTTCCAATAAGTCAGTTGCTCGCTCCATTGTTCCGGAGAATGGAGTCTTAGTCATCTTGCCCATGAGGCATGGTTCGCAAGCATCAACTGATTCATAATCAAGTGATTCCAAAAGCCCATCAGCATGGATTTTCTTCATGCGCTTTACACCAATATGACCTAAACGGCAGTGCCACAAATAAGTTGCACTATCATTGTTAACTTTGCATCTTTTGGCTTCAATATTATGAATATGTGTATCAGTACGATCGAGATCCAACAAACCATTTTCATTGGGTGTATGACCATATAAGGTTTTATTCATGTAAACAGAACAACAATTAATCTCTAACTTAAATGAATAACCGTATCGCAATAAACATGATCAAATCATATTCATGCTCAACGCAAACACCAAATAACAGTTATTGAGGTTCAACACTAATCCCGAAAGTATAGGGAGTGTGCGATGATGATCATATCAATCTTGGAACTACTTCCAACACACGTCGTCACCTCGCCCTTAACTAGTTTCTGTTCATTCTGCAACTCCCGTTTCGAGTTACTACTCTTAGCAACTGAACCAGTATCAAATGCTGAGGGGTTGCTATAAACACTAGTAAAGTACACATCAATAACATGTATATCAAATATACCTTTGTTCACTTTGCCATCCTTCTTATCCGCCAAGTATCTAGGGCAGTTCCACTTCCAGTGACCATTTCCTTTGCAGTAGAAGCACTCAGTTTCAGGCTAGGGTCTAGCTTTGGGCTTCTTCACGGGAGCAGCAACTTGCTTGCCATTCTTTTTGAAGTTCCCCTTCTTCCCTTTGCCCTTTTCTTGAAACTAGTGGTTTTGTCAACCATCAACACTTGATGCTTTTCTTCATTTCTACCTTCGTCAATTTCAGCATCACGAAGAGCTTGGGAATCGTTTCCGTCATCCCTTGCATATTATAGTTCATCACGAAGTTCTAGTAAATTGGTTATAGTGACTAGAGAACTCTGTCAATCAGTATCTTATCTGGAAGATTAACTCTCACTTGATTCAAGTGATTGTAGTACTCAGACATTCTGAGCACATGCTCACCAGCTGAGCTATTCTCCTCCATCTTGTAGGCAAAGTACTTGTCAGAGGTCTCATACCTTTCAACATGGGCATGAGTCTGAAATACCAATTTCAAATCTTGGAACATCTCATATGCTCTGTGGCGTTCAAAAACGTCTTTGAAGCCCCGATTCTAAGCCATAAAGCATGGTGCACTAAACTAACAAGTAGTCATCATATCGAGCTTGCCAAACGTTAACATCTGTATCTGCTCCTGCAATCGGTCTATCACCAAGCGGTGCATCAAGGACATAATTCTTCTGTGCAGCAATGAGGATAATCCTGAGATCACGGATCCAATCCGCATCATTGCTACTAACATCTTTCAACTTAGTTTTCTCTAGGAACATATCAAAAACAGGGGAGCTAAACGCAAGCTATTGATCTACAACATAGATATGCTAATACTACCAGGACTAAGTTCATGATAAATTTAAAGTTCAATTAATCATATTACTTAAGAACTCCCACTTAGATAGACATCCCTCTAATCATCTAAGTGATCACGTGATCCATATCAACTAAACCATGTCCAATCATCACGTGAGATGGAGTAGTTTTCAATGGTGAACATCACTATGTTGATCATATCTACTATATGATTCATGCTCGACCTTTCGGTCTCAGTGTTCCGAGGCCGTATCTGCATATGCTAGGCTCGTCAAGTTTAACCCGAGTATTCTACGTGTGCACAACTGGCTTGCACCCATTGTATAAGGATGTTGAGCTTATCACACCCGATCATCACGTGGTGTCTCGGCACGACGAACTTTGGCAACAGTGCATACTCAGGGAGAACACCTGTACCTTGAAATTTTAGTGAGAGATCATCTTATAATGCTACAGTCAATCAAAGCAGAATAAGATGCATAAAGGATAAACATCACATGCAATCAATATAAGTGATATGATATGGCCATCATCATCTTGTGCCTTTGATCTACATCTCCAAAGCACCGTCATGATCACCATCGTCACCGGCGCGACACCTTGATCTCCATCATAGCATCGTTGTCGTCTCGCCAACTATTGCTTCTACGACTATTGCTACTGCTTAGTGATAAAGTAAAGCAATTACAAGGCGATTGCATTTCATACAATAAAGCGACAACCATATGGCTCCTGCCAGTTGCCGATAACTCCGTTACAAAACATGATCATCTCATACAATAAAATATAGCATCATGTCTTGACCATATCACATCACAACATGCCTTGCAAAAACAAGTTAGACGTCCTCTACTTTGTTGTTGCAAGTTTTACATGGCTGCTATGGGCTGAGCAAGAACCGTTCTTACCTAAGCATCAAAACCACAACGATAGTTAGTCAAGTTAGTGTTGTTTTAACCTTCTCAAGGACCGGGCTTAGCCACACTCGGTTCAACTAAAGTTTGAGAAAATGACACCCGCCAGCCATCTGTGTGCAAAGCACGTTGGTATAACTAGTCTCGCATAAGCGTACGCGTAATGTTGGTCTAGGCCGCTTCATCCAACAATACCGCCGAACCAAAGTATGACATGCTGGTAAGCAGTATGACTTGTATCGCCCACAACTCACTTGTGTTCTACTCGTGCATATAACATCTACGCATAAACCTGGCTCTGATGCCACTGTTGGGGAGCGTAGTAATTTCAAAAAAAAATCCTACGCACACGCAAGATCATGGTGATGCATAGCAACGAGAGGGGAGAGTGTCGTCCACGTACCCTCGTAGACCATTAAGCAGAAGCGTTATGACAACGCGGTCTATGTAGTCGTACGTCTTCATGATCGACCGATCCTCAGTACCCAACGTACGACACCTCCCGTTCAGTACACGTTCAACTCGGTGACGTCCCGCGAACTCACGATCCAGTAGAGCTTGAGGGAGAGTTTCGTCAGCACGACGGCATGGTGACGATGTTGATGAAGCTACCGACGCAGGGCTTCGCCTAAGCACCGCTACGATATGACTGAGGTGGATTATGGTGGAGGGGGGCACCGCACACGGCCGGGAGAGATCAATGATCAACTTGTGTGTCTTGGGGTGCCCCCTGTCCCCGTATATAAAGGACCTAGGGGGGAGGCGGCCGGCCAAGGAGGAGGGCGCGCCAAGGGGGGACTCCTACTCCCACCGGGAGTAGGACTCCACCTTTCCTAGTAGGAGTAGGAGAAGGGAAGGAAGGGAGAGAGGAAGAGAAGGAAAAAGGGGGGCGCCGCCCCCCTCCTTGTCCAATTCAGACTAGAGGGGGAGGGGCGCGCGGCTGCCTTGGCCGCCCCTCCTCTTCTCCCACTATGGCCCATTAGGCCCAATATACTCCCCTGGGGGTTCCGGTAACCCCCCGGTACTCCGGTATATGTCTGAAACCTCCCGAAACCTTTCTGGTGTCCGAACATAGTCGTCCAATATATCGATCTTTACATCTCGACCATTTCGAGACTCCTCGTCATGTCCGTGATCATATCTGGGACTCCGAACTATCTTCGGTACATCAAAACATATAAACTCATAATACCGATCGTCACAGAACTTGAAGCATGCGGACCCTACGGGTTCGAGAACTATGTAGACATGACCGAGACACGTCTCTGGTCAATAACCAATAGCGGAACCTGGATGCTCATATTGTTTCCACATATTCTATGAAGATCTTTATCGGTCAAACCGCATAACAACATACGTTGTTCCCTTTGTCATCGGTATGTTACTTGCCCGAGATTCGATCGTCGGTATCTCAATACCTAGTTCAATCTCGTTACCGGCAAGTCTCTTTACTGTTTCCGTAATACATCATCCCGCAACTAACTCATTAGTTGCATTGCTTGCAAGGCTTATAGTGATGTGCATTACCGAGAGGGCCCAGAGATACCTCTCCTACAATCGGAGTAACAAATCCTAATCTCGATCTGTGCCAACTCAACAAGTACCATCGGATACACCTGTAGAGCACCTTTATGATCACCCAGTTACATTGTGACGTTTGGTATCACACAAAGTGTTCCTCCGGTATTCGGGAGTTGCATAATCTCATAGTCATAGGAACATGTATAAGTCATGAAGAAAGCAATAGCAACATACTAAACGATCAAGTGCTAAGCTAACGGAATGGGTCAAGTCAATCACATCATTCTCCTAACGATGTGATCCCGTTAATCAAATGACAACTCATGTCCATTGCTAGGAAACTTAACCATCTTTGATTAACGAGCTAGTCAAGTAGAGACATACTAGTGACACTATGTTTGTCTATGTATTCACACATGTATTATGTTTCTGGTTAATAAAATTCTAGCATGAATAATAAACATTTATCATAAAATAAGGAAATGAATAATAACTTTATTATTGCCTTTATGGCACATTTCCTTCACAAACATAGTCATCCAATACATCGATATTTATGTCTTGACCATTTCGAGACTCCTCGTCATGTCCGTGATCATATCCGGGACTCCGAACTACCTTCGATACATCAAAACACATAAACACATATTACCGATCGTCACCGAACGTTAAGCGTGCGGACCCTACGGGTTCAAGAACTATGTAGACATGACCGAGACATGTCACCGGTTAATAACCAATAGCGGAACCTGGATGCTCATATTGGTTCCTACATATTCTACGAAGATCTTTATCGGTCAAACCGCATAACAACATACGGTGTTCCCTTTGTTATCGGTATGTTACTTGCCCGAGATTCGATCGTCGGTATCTCAATACCTAGTTCAATCTCGGTACCGGCAAGGCTCTTTACTCGTTCCGTAATGCATCATCCCGCAACTAACTCATTAGGTACATTGCTTGCAAGGCTTATAGTGATGTGCATTACCGAGAGGGCCCAGAGATACCTCTCCGACAATCGGAGTGACAAATCATAATCTTGATCTATGCCAACTCAAAAAGTACCATCGGAGACACTTGTAGAGCACCTTTATAATCACCCAGTTACGGTGTGACGTTTGGTAGCACACAAAGTGTTCCTCCGGTATTCGGGAGTTGCATAATCTCATAGTCATAGGAACATGTATAAGTCATGAAGAAAGCAATAGCAATATACTAAATGATCAAATGCTAAGCTAACGGAATGGGTCAAGTCGATCACATCATTCTCTAATGATGTGATCCCGTTAATCAAATGACAACTCATGTCCATGGCTAGGAAACTTGTAGCGACCAGACCCGAATGGATCTAGTGCTCTGTGCTCAGTGTCATCCCTGGATCAAGAATCTGACACCACACAAGATACTTGAAGGATTTATAGCGAGTAGCAATCACACACTTATTACATCGTTGTCCACAAGGAACTGAATACAAAATATGGCTTAAGGCCATCTAATGATAACAGCGAAGGCTTGGAAGATAAGCGAGTCCATCAACTCCAACGGCATCACTGAGTATAGAACCACGACCTAACACCTTACTCGTAAATTCGAAAAGTCTGCAACGTGAAAAGTTGCAGCCCGAAAACGGGTCAGCACATGGAATATGCTGGCAATGTAACACATAAGAGCAATGAATGAATAAGCCTATACTACATGCATATTTGGCTGGTGGTAAGGCTCTACGGTTACATTTGCATAAAGCTGATTTTTCCCTACATCAAAGGAATAATTTTATTTAACTATCATGGTGGTTGTTAAACATTGAGAATGGTTGACAGCATTCTCAATCCCAATTAAAAAGTACTCATCAAAACCCAATAACTTTTATTTAGAAGTAACATGTTGAGATTCACATGATAATCAAGTACCGGATACTCAAATTTTCTCCTTTATAGAGGCAACTTCCTTATCTGCCTTTTGGGCTTCTCTGATTTTGTCCATCAGTGTCGACTGAATTTCCAATGCTGCTACATAGCCTCTCGGAACTATTTCCAAACATAGCTCTCGAAGGTCCTCGGCTAACTCATTGGGTATTCCTCCCATCATTAGGGTATTGACGTGGCTCTTACGGCTCAATGCGTCTGCTACGACATTAGCCTTTCCGGGGTGATAATGCAATCTCATATCGTAATCCTTGATTAGTTCTAACCATCTCCTCGTCTCGAGATTCAATTCATACGTGTGAAGATGTACTTCAAACTCTTGTGATCCGTATATACTTCACAATGATTTCCAATGAGAAAATGTCTCCATGTCTTCAAGGCATGCACAACGGCTGCTAACTCCAAATCATGAGTGGCATAATTCAACTCATGGGGCTTAAGTTGTCGTGAAGCATACGAAACAACTCTTCCTTCCTGCATAAGCACTGCTCCAAGTCCTCGGCGTGAAGCGCCGCAATACACCTCATAATCCTTAGTTTGATCCGCAATATCAAAACTGGTGAGGTGACCAATCTTTTCTTCAACTCCTGAAAACTTGCCTCACAGTCCTCGGTCCATATGAATTTGTTTTCCTTCTTCAACAATTCTGTCATAGGCTTTGCAATCCTTGAGAAATTCTCAATGAATCTTGGTAGTATCCTGCGAGTCCAAGGAAACTCGAATCTCTCCAACTGTCGTTGGTGCTTCCCATTTGGTTACGGTCTCAACCTTTGTGGGGTCAATCTGCTATTCCTTCTCCGGATATAACATGTCGAGAAATCCAACTTCCTTTAACCAAAATTCACATTTGCTGAACTTGGCATACAACTGGTGTTCCCTCAGTTTCTCCAAAACCAATCTCAAATGTTCCTTGTGTTCCTCTTCATTCTTCGAGAAAATCAAAATATCATCAATGAACACCACGACGAACTTGTCCAAAACTCCATAAACACTTTGTTCATCAGGTTCATGAAATAGGCTGGTGCGTTAGTCATCCAAATGACATAACGGTATACTCATACAGTCCATATCTCGTGGTAAATGCTGTCTTGGGTATGTCTTGCTCCCGAATCTTCAACTGATGGTACCCTGATCGCAAGTCGATCTTAGAGAACACTTTGGCTCCTTGCAAGCGATCAAACAGATCATTTATCATTGGTAGTGGGTACTTGTTCTTGATTGTTACTTCATTCAATCCACGATAATCAACAACCATTCTCAATGATCCATCCTTCTTCTCCACCAATAAAACGGGTGATCCCCAAGGTGAAGAACTTGGGCGAATAAAACCTTTATCCAATAGTTCCTTAATCTGCTTCTTAATTTCGCCAAATCCTTTGCGGGCATCCCAGACGGTCGCTTCGATATCGGGCCTGTTCTCGCAACAGCTCGATCAAAAACTCAATGTCTCTATCCGGCGGCATTCCTGGCAACTCTTCCGGAAATACATCAGGATATTCCTTTACCACTGGTACTTCTTCCTGTACCACTCCTGTTAAGCAATTAACTTGTGCTCTCCTCGGCTCGTGCCGTGATACATACTTAATCCTCCTTCCTTCTGGTGTGGTGAGCAAAATTGACCTTGCGGTACAATCTATGTTTCCTCCATACTTTGATAACCAATCCATACCTAATATCACATCCAATCCTTGGGATTCCATAACTATTAGGTCTGAGGGGAAAACATAGTGTCCAATCCGTAGTGGCAGTCGATAACACCATTTACTAGCCATGTACTCTGCTCCGGGTGAGGTTACTAGCATGGGTGACCTAAGGGCTTGGGTTGGTAACTTGTACTTATCCACAAATCCCTTGATATGTATGAATGCGATGCACCGGTATCAAAAAGAACAACTGCAGATAAATGACTTAACCAAAAACTTACCGATTCTGCATCGGCTGATCTTCAACCTCCTCCACATCAATGTGGTTCACTTGTCCCCTGTTGAAAGGGTTGGGCTTCTTTCGAGCTTCCATTGCCATTTCCATTCTGGCCTACGGACAGTCATTTGCATAATGCCCGGTCTTGCGGCACTTAAAGCAAGTAATGTGACTCAGTCTACCTTGGATGGTGTAGAGCGGGTTGGTGCGGTTCTGTCGTTGCTTCCTCCATTCCGTTCCCATTCTTAGTGCCATTATGGTTGTGCGAATTACCTCCTCCATGGGTATCTGAAACTGAATTCTGATTTAGGGTATAACGCTTCTGCTTTGGGATCCTGAGTTATACTTCCCTTGTCCATACTTCCCTTGCAGTTCTCAATTTTCTTTGCTTTCCTTCAATCATGAGAGCTCGGTCTACTAACTCCGGTAGTTGTTGAAACTTGCTACCATCAACGGCATCTGAACTCATCATTCAGTCCTTCTAGAAACTTCTCTGTTTAGCTGCATCCGTAGTAACGTCATCCGGGGCATAACGTGCTAATTTGCTAAAGTCATCCACGATCGCCAACAGTCCTTCCTCCTTGGCGTAAGTTGCGAAACTCACGCTTCTTCATGGCCATAGCTCCTGCTGAAACATGGGCTGCGAAAAGCTTTGTCAAACTGGTCCCATGTGGCGGTGTCTCACGGATAAGTGGCTGTGAAATTCTCCCACCATCTTGCTGCGGGTCCTTCAAGCTGATGTGCTGCAAACTTCACTCTTTCACCATCCGTGCATCCTGCAGTAGTCAGCTCCCTTCCTATCTTGCGGAGCCAGTCATCTGCTACAATTGGCTCGGTGCTACTGGAATACACCGGCGGGTTCAGTCTAAGGAAACGAGTCAGATGATCCGCAGGTGGTGGTGGTGGCGGTGGGTTGTTGTTGTTGTTGTTGTTCTGCACCAATGTTTGAATCAGGGTATTCTGCTGCTGGATCAATTGGGTGATCTCTGGCGGAAAAACGAATCCGGGGTCGCGTCTCGGAGGCATCTGAAGGGTTTAGAAGAGAAGAGGAATAGAATAGAATGAGGTCTAAGGGGAATCACTACCCAAATGCACATGAGCAAATGCACACAAAATCACTTCATTCAATCAAACAAGGGTTACAACGATCTAACTATCGCAAAAGTGCGTGTACTATAAAGGTTTACATGGAGGGAATACTACTAATATGTGGGGGACTTCTACTAATTTGAACCGGTGGAAGACTCCATGATGTCTGCTCCAACCGTCTTCAAAATCGGGTTCACTTGGATCCAAATCTGTGTCATCGATGTTGATGTAGTCGATTGGGTGTTCGACATCTGGTCTTCATTCTGGCGCCAACTTCTTCTTGAGTTCTTGATCTCGTACTTAAGATCGTTATTGTGTCTTGCGAGCTACGATCTCGTCCATGTAGTCCTTGCGTGTAGTCTTTAGTTCTTCTTCCAATTCGATGATCCTTTCCTTCGTCTTCTGCAACTCCAACATGTCATTGCACATTTGATTCTCCTGGCGTCGAATGTGCTGATTTAACTCCTGGATGAACGCTGCAATGGATCTATCCTTCTTGGTGCTGACGACGTCCCAGTTGTCATCTCGGCGTCCGCAAATCTGGTAGATGGTGTCCTTGAGATCTTCTTGATAAACTTCTCCAATGCGTCCCATGGTGATGTGAGCTGCCATGCTCTTTCCCAGACTCCAAGTGGGTGCACTGAAAACACTATCTATTGGCTTGGTGATTGGGGCGAATGTCCTTCCTGGAACGTGAGCATGAATCTTCCAGCGCTCCTCTTCAGGCAGAGTGGCGTTGAAAGTCCCGGTGAAGCTTGGTAATCCAATGTTCAGGTACTTAGTAACTTCCTTCAAGTGAAATCCAAAAGGTGTGCCTTCATCCGGTTGGGTGTACTTGATCTTCGCGTCCGTCATCCTAAAGAGAGTAGAAAAGATGAGGAGTTAGAAAATGGGAAGAGAGTGATCTATGGCTTTAACTTAGTGGTCGTGTCCTACGATCGTGTGCTCGATACCATTCTCTGTGGCGACCGGACCGAATGGATCTAGTGCTCGTGCTCGATGTCATCCCTGGATCGATGCCGACACCACCAAGATTCGAAGGATTTATAGCGAGTAGCAATCACACACTTATTACATCGTTGTCCACAAGGAACTGAATACAAAATATGGCTTAAGGCCATCTAATGATAACAATGGAAGGCTTGGAAGATAAGCGAGTCCATCAACTCCAACGGCATCATCGAGTATAGAACCACGACCTAACACCTTACTGTAAATTCGAAAAGTCCGCAAGCGTGAAAAGTTGCAGCCTGAAAACGGGTCAACACATGGAATATCTTGGCAATGTAACACATAAGAGCAATGAATGAATAAGCCTATACTACATGCATATTTGGCTGGTGGTAAGGCTCTACTGTTACATTTGCATAAAGCTGATTTTCCCTACATCAAAGGAATAATTTTATTTAACTATCATGGTGGTTGTTAAACATTGAGAATGGTTGACATTCTCAATCCCAATTAAAAAGTACTCATCAAAACCCAATAACTTTTATTTAGAAGTAACATGTTGAGATTCACATGATAATCAAGTACCGGATACTCAAATTGTCCATAACCGGGACACGGCTAATCATGATTAGTTTATACACTCTGCAGAGGTTTGCGACTATTCCCCACAAGACTCGATCGCCTCCGCTTGATTCTCGCACTACATGGTGTTTGAGAAGCGGATGACCGAGACATAGTCTTCGAAGCGCTAGCACCTTACATGTGGGTAGACCGTACCAACCTACATCCCCTACATCAGCTAGCCTACCCGTAAGAGTTCGCACGACTTAGTCAACTACGCCAGAGCCCATAATTGGCTTGTGGCTGCACACGGAAGTTTCAGTTTGACAAATCTTATGATCCCTTAGAGCACAGGTGGCGGTCCGAAGAAATACAGCAAGTCTGATAGAAACCAGTGCCTCAATCCACCCGGATGTGTGTTAGGTTGCCACCTTAGGTAAACCATTAATTAAACAATCTCACATCTGTCATGGATATTCACTCACCCAATCCACGTCTACTAGCATAGCATGGCATGAACAAGCAAACGTAGAAGTAACTCCCAAGGTTTCATAAGTAAAACAGGTAATAGGTACTACCTCAATCTACTTCCCAAACCCACAATTTAATTAGATCCTAATCATGCAAGTGTTTGAGGAATAGATCTAATGCATAAAACTGGGTATGAGAAGGGTATGATCAAGTGTTACTTGCCTTGCTGATGATCCGTGAGTCCTAGAGATTCGAAGTAACAAGCGGCGCACTCCGGGTGATCTAACGCAGACAAACAACAAGCATACAATAAGTACTCATCTAATGCACAGGGAAATCTCGAATAAAAGATCTAACCAGAGAGTTCAACTTAAGAACCCTGGTTGCAAAAGAATCGAATCAAAATAAACTCCGAAAGTCGAAACTCGAGAAAGAACGTCTCGGTTTAGCGAACTGAAATTAGGTCAAAATTTCACAGTGGCAAAACTCTGTGAAAGTAGGGTAGTCGGAACGGCGGTTTCGTTACGAAACTCCAGGCGCTTGAATCACTGATTCGATAAACGAGCGAGAAATAAAACAGTTTTGAAAATCAGATCTGAAATCAAATCAGAAAATAACGGATTAATTCCGATTAAAAAGAAAAACGACGAACGAGTTAAATTGCGAACGTTCGTTAACAGAACGAATCCAACGAACGCGTTCACTGAAACGAACGGTTCGGTGAACGTTCGTTAAATAAGAAAACCGAAAAAAATAAAATAAAACCAATCTAGGTTTTTTTTTAAAAAACCAAACATATATATATTTTTTTTTTAAAAAAACCGGATCGGTCCGAGGGGAGAAAACCGGATCGGGGTGCGGGGCGGCGGCTACCTCCGGTGGCTCTCGCCGGCGAGGTCCCATGGGCTCCGGTGGGTCCGGGCGGGCCTGGAGGCGAGGGGCGGGGAACGGCGGCGGCAAGGCTCCTTGGCGGCGGCGGGGTTCAAGGCTGTGGTCGGGAGGCGAGGGGGCGGGGGTGAGAGAGGGGGTCCGTGGCGTTTATAAAGGCGAGGGGGGCGAGGTTGCTTGGGGGAGGGGCACGGAGGCGGGCGGAGGCGGACTCGGCGGCGGCGGAGGCGGCTTGGCGGGAGACCGCGCGGGAGCGGGAGCGGGAGGAGAGGAGGTGGGCGGGCTGGGCTGGGCTGGCTGGGCCTGGGCAGTGGGCCTCGGTCCAGGGGGGGCGCGCGCGAAATTTTTTTTTTAATAAACTTAAACCAAAACAAATTAAAAAAATACCAAATGAACTCCAAATTAAATAAAACAAATTTTCCCCGACTCCTAAAAATGAGTCGAACAAAATGAACTTTAAAAACAATATACATGCATAAAAAAATTTAAATGCTCATTTTTGCCTAAGCAAAATAAATCTTCCAAAACCAAATTTGGTTTATTTATAATATCTTCGTTTTTCCTAATTGTTTGGGAAAGTCATATTATTCCCGCTCGAAATATTTTTATAGGAAAAACTTTATGAAGATAATTTAAATAATCCAATGATCCTATTTTCAAAATTTGGGAAAATCCCAAATATGAATATAATGAAACTTCCAACTCTCTCCGAGGGTCCTTGAGTTGCGTGAAATTTCTAGGATCGAAAAAAATGCGAGAAAATATGATATGCATGATGACCTAATGTATAACATTCCAAATTGAAAATTTGGGATGTTACAAAACTTAACCATCTTTGATTCAACGAGCTAGTCATGTAGAGGCATACTAGTGACACTCTGTTTGTCTATGTATTCACACATGTACTAAGTTTTCGGTTAATATAATACTAGCATGAATAATAAACATTTATCTTGATATAAGGAAATATAAATAACAACTTTATTATTGCCTCTAGGGCATATTTCCTTCAAGGATCACCTTGCCGAAGACCTCTCGTCGGTGCAAATGAATTTAAGATGGCTCCATTAAATTTTATGGAGTATCTCACGGTGGTTACACAAGACATTATCCAATCAACCCACCGATGAGCAAAGCCAAGCTTTTGTTTGCTTAAGGTAATTCCAGTCTACCCAATCATATGCATTTGAAAGATCAAGCTTGTATGCATAATAGGTTTTTGTAGGATCTTTTTCTTGCTTGATATGGTGGATGCATTCAAAAGCTATCAATACATTTTCTGTGATCATCCGTCCCGGAATAAAGCACTTTGCTCTAGATAAATTATTGCATCAAGCATAGGCCTAAGCCCATTCACCAAGAATTTAGCAACCACTTTATAAATAACATTACAAAGGCTTATAGGATGAAAACCAGTGATTTTAATCGGGTTGTCAATTTCTGGAATCAACACTATGGTGGTATCATTAACTCCAATAGGCATAATACATGTACGAAAGAATTCCTTAACCCCTACAATGATCTCTTCTTTGACGGTAGGCCAATTGCGCTGAAAGAAATGAGAGGGAAACCCATCAGGTCCTGGAGCCTTCAAAGGTCCAATCTGGAACAAAGCATCAGCCATTTCCTTGTCAGAAAAATTTGCACACAAGGTTATCAATCCAGTAAGAGAACCACACAAGACCTTGTGAACAACACCTACACACAAAAGAACAAATACTTGCACCCAACGCAAACAAGGGGTTGTCAATCCCTTGGCGATTAATTGCAAGGATCAAGTCTGATAATGGTAGATGATAAAAAAACACAAAATAAAAATAACAGTAAATAAATTGCAACAAGGTATTTTTGGATTTTAATATATGATAAAGATAGACCCGGGGGCCATACTTTTCACTAGAGGCTTCTCTCTTGAAAATAGCATACGGTGGGTAACAAATTAATGTTGGGCAATTAATAGAAAAGCGCATATTTATGACGATATTAAAGGCAATGATCATGTATATAGGCATCACGTCTGAGATAAGTAGACCAACTCCTGCCTACATCTACTACTATTACTCCACACATCAAACGCCTCAAGCATGCATCTAGAGTATTAAGTTCATAAAGAACGGAGTAACGCCTTAAACAAGATGACATGATGTAGACAAAGTAAACTCAATTAATATGAACAAACCCCATCGTTTTACCTTAATGGCAACGATACAAATACATGTCATGTCCCCTTCTGTCACTAGGATTGAACACCGCAAGATCGAACCCATCACAAAGCACCTCCCCCATTGCAAGAAAGATAAATCTAGTTGGTCAAACCAAACCGATAGATTGGAGAGAAATACAAATCTAGGACAATCATGCAAGAATTTAGAGAATACTCAAATAATATTCATGAATAATCTGATCATAAACCCACAATTCATCGGATCCCAACTAACACACCGCAAAAGGAAATTACATCGAATGGAACTCCAAGAACATCGAGGAGAACAATGTATAAAGATCAAAGAGAGAGAAGAAGCCATCTAGCTACTAGTTATAGACCCATAGGTCTGTGGTAGACTACTCACGCATCATCGGAAGGGCAGCAAGGTTGATGTAGAAGCCCTTCGTGGTCGATTCCCCCTCTGGCAGAGTACCGATGGAGGCCTCCAGATGGGATCTCACGAGAACAGAAACTTCCGGCAGCGGGAAAAGTATTTTGGATGGCTCTCTGATGTATTGGTTATATTTGGGAATTTATAGAGCTGGAACTAGGTCAGGAGATGCCGCGAGGGGCCCACAAGCCAGGGGGCGTCCTCCCTGGGCGCGCCTGCCAGGCTTGTCGCTGCCTCGTGGCACTTCAAGTCTTTTCCCAAAGCTTCTAGGGTCCCTTCTGGTTCAGCAAAAAATCGTCAAAAAGTTTCGTAGCGTTTGGACTCCGTTTGGTACTGATTTCCTGAAAATCCAAAAAGAAGCAAAAACAGCAACTGGCACTGGCACTAGGTTAATGGGTTATTCCCAAAAAATGATATATAATTGCATAATAAACATCCAAGATTGATGCTATAATAGCATGGAACAATCAAAAATTATAGATACGTTGGAGACGTATCAGTCCCCGATGGTGTTTCGACGCCACCAGCAGAGGGGGAAGGGGCCCCTCCTTATTCTTATTCCTTGGCCCTCCCCTTTATTGGATCTCTGTTTTCTGTCTCATCATTTCTTAAATAGGAAGAGATTCGTACATCCGATCGGGCTGAATTTTTTACTTAATTTTATTATTCAGGACCTTTCTTGCAGTAAAAGTAAAGCCCCAACCGGCCAGCACATGCCCCACGCACCAGGGGTCGCGCATGGGCCTGCTGCGTGGCCACTTGGTGGCTCTCTTGGTCTCCATCTTTTGGCTACTCAGGTATTTTGGGATAAAAGGTTTTCTGATTTTGTTTCAAAATTCTCCAACTCCCTAGAAAGCCAAAAAAAACAATAGAAAATTGAAACTGGCCTCTGGCGTTGGATTAATATGTTAGTACAAATAAAAATATATAATTGTGCCAAAATAATATATAAATTATTTGACCATAGCATGAATACTTAAAAAATTATAGATATGTCTGAGACGTATAAACATCCCCCGAGATTAATCCCTGCTCATCCTCGAGTAGGTAGATGATAACAAAATAATTTTTGAAGTGTGAATGTTATAGTAGAACAAACCTTGTTCACTTGGAGAATGATAATTCTAAAAGAAAGTAGCATCATTGTATTAAGCTCAACATAATCATAATGTGATAATGAGGTGTCTCACAAATCTTACAAGACTACACGACAAACACAAACATAAAGTAGTGCATAGACATCAATGAAGTAGAGATGATGACTAGGTATCCCATCTTGGAGATAACCATCATACTTATGTAATGCTGAACAAACTACTAATAAGATGATGCATTCAAAGCTAAGAGTAATCACCATGCTCTATAGGTGGTGCCGAAAGAAAGAAAGATGGAATTGACTTAACATAAAAGTAAATAGATAGGCCCTTCGCAGAGGGAAGCATGGATTAACATGTGCTAGACCTTATTTGATAGAAAATAGGAATAAAAACAACTTTGGTAGGTGTATGCTTTCGTCAGCGGTTTCGCAGCAAAGGAACTCATTATCTCTATGCTAACACTTGTTTAGAGTTTTGACAACGGTTCACATGCTCAACACTCACCCCCATCTCTACTTACACAAACCATCGCAAAGTAATACTCCCTCCGTGCCAAAATTTTGTCTTAGATTTGTCTAGATATGGATGTATCTAACACTAGACAGGAATTTTGGGATAGAGGTAATATATGGAATGGTAATTGCGTTTTTTGAGCCCAAATTTGAGGGTGAGAACACCTCGAGGAGGTATAATGTTGCAAAATGTTTCAAACCTCATTCATCCAGTGACAAGCAATTGGGACGAGGATTTGATTCAATTTGTTGTTTGGCCGGATGATGTAGAAGCTATACTATATCACCTTGTTACAAATAGAGAGAAGATTTCATTGCCTGCCACAATTATAGGAGTGGCTATTTCTCAGTCAAATCATCTTACTTTGGTGAATGGGATCACAAATACAATACCCTTGCAACTACTCCCCATATTATCGGAAGCTCTACAGTAACTAAGATATGGTATGTACTATGGAAATCATAATGTTCTGACAAAAGGAAAGATCTTCGGATGGCGGGCTCTTCATGGCATTGTTCCTTGTTTGGGAATCTTGGCGAGTAGACATATTGAAACGAGTGGACAATGTCCTCTGTGCAAAGTGAGCTATGATGATTTGGATCACATGGTCTTTCAATGTGAAAGAGCAAGTTGGGTGTGGAAGCAACTAGACTTAAAGGATCTGGTGGATCAATCCTTCTGTCTTGATCGCTCGGGATCGATGATGCCGGATGAGATGATTAGAACAAATCAGCAGCCAGTCTTAGTTCCTAAACTACAAATCCGTGATCTTGTTCTTACCGCAAGCTGGTTTTTATGGTGGTAGCGGAGACAAATAACACATTGAGAGCAAAGACAAACAATCGGTAGATCAGTGCTGTAGATTTTTGCTCTAGCTCTGAACTTTACAAGGGACAATAAAAATCAAGCTGCTACAAGAGTTTCTACCTAGTGTCGACCTTCAGAAGGGGTTTATGCAGTCAATATGGATGCATCCTTTAATCCCGATACAAAACAAGGCTCGTGTGGTATTGTTATTAGGGACAAGACACGTGGTCTTATCGCTGCGAGAAGTTTCCAAATTGACAATGCAGTTGATGATTTAATGGCTGAAGCAATGGCAAATAGAGATGGTTTATGGTTTGCTGAACATATGGGTCTGAATAGGATTGTTATTCAGTCCGATAATAAGGTGGTAGTTTAGACTATGAATGAAGGTTTTCTACAATAGCTAGCCTGGCAATTTTCTACGATTCTAATCTAAGAGCGAGTAGTTTTGATGAAGTGAAGTTTGTCCACTATCCAAGGGAAGCCAATATGGCGGCACATGAGGTAGCTAGGTCTGTGTCTTTTACTTCTTGAAGCTTCTACTTGGGTCGATGAACCCCTTAGTTTTCTCTTGCCCTGGCTCATATCTAATTTATCTTTGATTCACAATCAATAAAATGCGCTAGAAGGCTTTCCCTAAAAAAACTGATGAACGGAGATTCTGCGGGAGTGGAGGCCCTTAGACTTGCATCATGCCTTGAATGAACTTGGGGTCCTCACACTTGTATTTTCCATCAAGGCCGATGCCAAAGCCCTTGGGATCGGCAACATGTTCTCCAACAGCTGGCTCTGTGGAGGGAGCGCACTCGCATCAATGAATTCCACGGCCTCTTGGACCACGTCGTCAATCTTCTTCTCGATGCTCTTCAGCTCGTCTTCGGATGCGAGGTTTTGCTCAATGATGTACTTCTTCATAAATGTGATGGGGTCCCTTGCGGCGTTAGTGAGATTTCTCATCTGTGCATGAGGTCGCCGGATGATTGAGTTAGAGCACATTAGCAAAGAAAAAGAGGAAAGTTGAGCGGCTTGACAATTTAGGAACTAATAATTAAGTGTTATCTAGAAATAATGCAATCCACTCGAGAAGAGAGTACTGGTGCAGATATACACTCAAATACCGGATACAAAATAGTCACAAATCAAGATTAACATAGAGTGATCTATTCCATGTTAGATACATAGACCATGAAAAGTATAGTGATCAGGTTGAACATGAAACCAAGCATAGGGTCTAGGTCATGTAAGATCCAAACATAGCCAGCTAATTTATTTCCACCTTTAAATATGACTGAAAATCTATCTGATACGGTTACTAACAAAGTAAAAATGATTTGAGAATAACCGAAGAGAAAAGCATACATGCTTGGACAACAGATTATGATTGGTTGTACGTTAACTGTCAAGTTGTTAAGGTTTATCTAGTTGATACAGAAACACGAGGTGCGTCATTTTTTATTTTATTTTTGTGGGAAAAACTTCCGATCAATTTATCAAACATCACGGTAGTACAACCGGCAATACCTAGTATGAGGTTCACTAAAGCACACCCCGTATGCAAAAAAAAATGGAAAGACATTTGCTTCTTATGAAGGATAATATAGGAGGATTGTGCTGTTTGTATTCAGGTTTATTCAAGGAAAAAACAAGTGGTGCTGAGCACTCTTTGCTGACTATGAGACAATCTAGTCATACCAATCAAGATGATGACAATATCAGATAAGATGGTTGGGATGATGGTAAGAACAAAAGAAATATTTGGCTCAGTATCTCACTTGGCACCATAAAGTTTACCTCCCAATATGATGCTACAAACATGATGGCACAACTTGCATGAGGGAAATTGTATGTATATATGTGTTACTCAAGAAATCTAGTACTTCAGCTCAGATGCTTGCCAAACAATTTTAACAGGAATGCCCTAAACCTTAGGACTAAAATATTGAAAATAAAGGTTAAGTAAAAATTAACCATACCAGGCCTCCTGAGTTCATCTTGATCAGCAAGGCAGTGGCCTCTGAACCGGTAAGTCTCACATTCCACTAGAGTTGGTCCTTGACCTCTCCTTGCCCTGCCAATTGCCTCCTTTGCCACCTCCCTGACCTTGAGAACATCCATCCCATCGACATGTACCCCGGGCATTCCAAATGCTGGGCCCTTCTTCCAGATCTCCGGATCTGAAGTAGACCTAAGGTGTGACGTCCCGAATGCCCAAAGGTTGTTCTCCACAACAAAAATAATCGGAAGCTTCCAGAGCTGAGCCATGTTCAGGCACTCAAAGAACTGGCCGTCGTTACTGGTGCCATCTCCAAAGAAGGCAAGTGTGACATCAAGCCCGTCAGGGCTAGACTGCTTGAGCACCTCATGGCGGTACTTAGCAGCAAAGGCAGCAACAGTGGCGACAGGGATGCCCTCCCCGATGAAGGCAAAACCTCCAAGGAGGTTGTGGGGTTCAGAGAACATGTGCATGGAACCACCCTGACCACGGCCTGCAGCCAGTGGCCTTGCCAAAAAGCTCGGCCATGACGGCGCGGGACGGGACGCCCTTGGAGAGCGCATGGACGTGGTCACGGTATGTGCTGACAACACAGTCAGGTTGGTTCAGCAGCTTGATGAAGCCGGTGGAGATGGCCTCCTGCCCGCTGTAATGATGGACGGAACCAAGCATCTTGCCGCGGTAGTACATTTGCGCGCACATGTCCTCGAAATCACAGCCAAGAACCATGTCCCCGTACAGCTCCAATGCCTCTTCCCGCGTCACTGCCTGAAAACGGCGAGACACTTTGAATTTTGAATTTAGACCACGGAGAACCAGAACATGCATGAAAAAGCTTCCAAGATTTAACAATTGAGAATTCTCACCGGATGCGCGGCCTTGCTCCTGGCGAGCACGTCGGAGGAGACGGACAGCACGGAGCCCAGGCGCTGCATGGGCCTGCGGCGGAGCGAGAGCATGGAGGACGCGGACGGCGCGGGGAAGGGCACCCTGTCCACTAGTAGAAAAAGGGTCAAACGTGAAGCACATTAATGCCGGTTTGTATTTGAGCCGGCACTAATGTATATATTAGTGCCGGTTCAAACAGCTAGCCGGGCCGCTTTCATTAGTACCGGTTTGTGGCGAACCTTTAGCACCGGTTCGTGTCACGAACCGGTACTAATGAGAGTGGTGGCAGGATGTTGTCAGACTGGGGCCCCTACATAAACCCTTCGTCCACCCGAGCTCCCTCTGTTTTTCCCCTTTCCCCTTTCCTCTCTGTTCTTCCCCTCTTCCTCTCGAGCTCATCACACATTTTGCCTAAAATTTGTCAAGATTTGAAGGTCCCCATCCATTCAAATGATCACAAAGGTTAGCAACTTTGTCCTTTCATCTCTCATTGCTAGATTAGCTCTTGCAATGCTTTATATAGTGATTAATTTGTGAGTTTAGTAATTTGGGAGGAAATATATATATGTGCTAGTATTTGATTTATATGCAATTTGAGGTCAAAAATAACACTTAGTTTGCATATGTAGGTGTGTTTTACTTAGTGCCTTCTAAATTACCGTCAGTATCGCCATCGATCGCCAAGACTGTCCGTCGTCAGCGGCATCACCTTGTGGTGAGCCTCTTGTTCATGAAATTTTATATAAAAAATTAATGTTTGTGTGATTTGGATATATAGTTACTCGTATAATTATCTTATCCGTACGTTGTTTGTTATACATAGTGCCATGGTTTTGATATCCATCCCCGTCGGCCCTCGTCCTTGTTATGATTCGGATGTGGTATATTCTCTTTTAAAACTATTTGTTGCATTTCGTGTTTATGACAAATTATGCCCATCAAGTTGACATAGATATTTTTATCTAGGAGGTATGTGAACCGGAAATACAATGAAGATATACTACTTCCTTACAACTTTCAGTGACTCACACTATCTTGTACTACAAATTCTCTGTTTTTGCCTACTAGCTAGCTACATGTTTTTGCTTACATATGCCCGCTTAATTAAGACATGCAACCGTGTGTGCATGCAGATTTCACTGGATCTTGTGTATCATTAAAGTTGACGCCGGAACAGTTGAAATACTGGACTCACTACTCAAAGCAAATACTGACTATAACATCTTGTTTGGGATAGTCAACAGGTAATTTCAATCATTATTAACTATATATATCGGCCTATTTAGTTCGTCATTTCCTGATATGAACTATTTAATAACCCATTTATTCATTTTCTTTGTCGCCGGGCAGGGCTTGGGCAAGGTTCATCAGCGTCATGGAAGGCGAATGGAAAAAAAGCTTAAATGGTTTCGACCCAAGGTAAGTAATTAAGTAGTACTAGCTAGCTAGCTAGCTGCCATCTCTTTAATTATCATGCTTGATTAATTATTATCTGATCAAATTCCATTCTCGTAAAGGCCCTGCAGCAGCGTAGGGACTGATCTGTGTGCATTCTGCGTTTGCGAGAACATTCGCATGATGGCGTCGAAAGGAGCAGATCTCAAAGACAGGAATGGGTACGCTTGTCGAACACTATTCACAATTTTACACCATTATCGATATCTAGTCACACAACTAATACACATGCATATTGATCTCCTTCTTAACAGTTCACAGAGGTGCGGGACAAGCTCCTAGAAAGCGGAGCGTAGAAGCACTTCAAGAGGAAATAGCGGGATTTTTGCTCGACCAGGTCATAAACCAAGGAGAATACTATTACCGCTACGCCCCATGAAAACCACTTCCAATTGTCATCGTGCTCAAGGCACCAATTAGGCTAATGCCACTGGCTCAAGGCAACATGCATATGTAGGAGAAATTGTATATAGCTATACATGCGTATGTGTGAATTAATTAATATGGTGGTTTGTGAGACATTGATGATATATATATGCATGATTGGTTCTACTAGAAATTCTATATATATATATATATATATATATATATATATATATATATATATATATATATATATATATATATATATATGCATAACGTGTACAATGTGTAGTATCGAAAAATACCAGCAAACGAAAAAGAATTAAAATGGAAACACAAAATTAAATGAAAAAGAAATCATAAAACTAAAAACCCCCCAAACCTTATAGTACCGGTTGGTCTTACCAACCGGTACTAAAGGGCTCCCTGCCCCCGGAGCTGCCTCGTGCCACGTGGTTGGCCTTTAGCACCGGTTCGTGCTGAACTGGTACTAAAGGGGGGGGCCTTTAGTGACCACACTTTAGTGCCGGTTGTGGACCCGACACTAAAGGGCGTTACGAACCGATGCTATTGCCCGGTTCTGCACTAGTGGTCGCCGCCGCATCTCGTGGCAGTGAAGGACGCAGCCGCCATATCCTCTGTCTCTCCGCTCGACTCTCCCTGCTTCCGCGCATAATCATATCAGAAAGAGATAGCGCATGGACCCTCTCAATCCGAATCGATTTTGCGGAACCATCCACGTGCATGTCGATCGATCGCATGCATGTAGAAAAGGAATATCGTTTGTGTTCACCCGACTGATTTGTGGCAGCGATCGACCACGTCTACGGCCAACCACGTGTCCAGCCGTACCACACACGCATGTTATCCCAGGCGCGGATCCTATCCCAGGCGTCCTCTCCGTCCGATCCCGATTTTTCTTTCCCGCGATATATTCGTACATCGTTCTCATCATTTCACGCAATGGATGTCTACCTTGTTAAAAAAAATTGCGAGGGAATGGATGTCTACCTTCGCGCATGCGCGTTTCCCGTGGGTGGTCGATACGTTCGTTAATTGCCTGCAGGCATGTAGAAGTAGCAGGTAGTGGAAGAGCTGATTTGTCCAGCTTCTCAAACGTGGAATTTCAGGTGATGAAGCAACCTATATGTTACCAATGGATGTCAAAACAATCCGGCAGATCGCCATAGTCACAGTGCCTAGAAAGACTTCCGGGCGTGGCATTAGGAGAAACGGGTTGTCTTCACTGTCTGGTGGGCGTACAGGCTCTTGTGTTTGACAAAAAACAGCAACGTCAAGCTTGGCTTGGAAAATGGAATCATCTGATACGTGTTGGAAATATGAGCAAATTACCGAATGATTTTATTAATAAAAATACTAGATAAAGCATGACTAAAATAGCAAATATAAAGCAAGTCATGCAATCTGACAGAGAGAAGGTAAACATCGTCTGCATATATGAACTTGAGATAAACCCATCTAGAACAGATACTAGATGAAGTTGCTTATACGAAACAGAACCTAACATACGTATGGCAGAAACTAGAGTGAAGAACTGTAGGAGGACTTCTAGCAGAAAGGAGAAGAACACGTACGGCACAGCAGCAGCAGAAGCGCTGGACTTGGGGTCGGTGTCCTCACCTGCCATGTCATCGAGGAGGTCGGGGAAGAAGTCGTCGTCGGGGAAGTAGTCGTCGGCGAACGGATCATCCGTGATGAAGCAGCCAGTAGTCGCGCTGAGCGCTCCCCAAAAACCTTATCACCATTCTCCCGTACAGGACTCAAAAGGTGCGGTCTCGGAGGCCTACTGTCCCGACGTGCGGTGCACGCCGCAAGCCGGGATGAGGAAGACAGCGGTAGCGCAGAGATTGGAACTGTATGGCGAGAGGAAGAGGACCTTCTGATGTGTCTCTCGAGAGAGGAGCGACCTCTCTTATATAGGCACATCAGAGGGGACGCGAAAGGCTGCGCCGGAGGTGAAGCAACGGAGGAGACGAAGTGAACAGGCAGCACGCGAAGAGGTGCGCCGTTCGTATTCATTATCCACTACCGCAAAAACTTTTCAGCTCCCAGGTGACCTTTCGTATACCCGTAGTGCGTGGCAAAAAATCGGCTCGGCTCATTCCCGCAACCCGCGGTGCGTCGTGACGAGGCGTGGCGTGGGGTGGCGCGGCGTGGCGAGGCGGGCGGCGGAGGAGGAGCGCGCGTGGATGCCCCTCTTGTTCTCATACTCATACAAGTGGGGAAGGAGCCTCCCTTATAAAGAGGTCCAACTCCCTCTAAACTAGCAAGGTGGGACTAAACTTTTAGTTCCACCTCTTGCCTTGCACGAATGGGCTGCGTGGGCCTCTAGGATTTATTAGGAATTTCTGAAACTACTATTGGGCTAGGCCCAATTAGGCAAAATTCCAGCAATCCCCCACCAGATCCCAGAGGCACACAAAATTTGCCTTTGGTTCCAAAACACTGTTTTATATACCGGTACTGCAGTGGAGACTGTTAAGTTGAACTTCCACCTAGAACCCTATGCTACACTAGTAAGCAACTTGAATAGTGGACTGGGCCTTGAACTGCAAGTTTTCTGCGAATCTAGTTTCACATAAAGCCTTGACCGATACATGGCTACCGTGGGTCTTCCCCGCGGGTGGAGCTTATGCGTCATACTCCGTGACCTTTCATGAGTTTACTAGAGAGAACCCTACTCTCATAGATTGCGACGTTTAACAATCAGACTCATATAGGTGCGTTCTTCAAAAGATGTTCTGCAGGACAACATCTCTGCTTCAAAAAAGCCACTTAGAACACATTAAGATATACATCAACCTGCCATACAGATTAGGAGAGTATTGCATCTTCATGGAGTGGTATTTTAACGATGAAGGATACTCTCCTCTCGGTTGACCAACAGCTTGTCTTCCACATCTAATTCACGGATCTCCGATCACAAAGAATAGGTTACCACTGTGAACAACTCATATTGTGGGTCTCATACCCATCTCCCTCGATGCATTATCTATCACATTACGCGATAGACCCTTAGTAAAAGGATCTCGCCAGATTTTTAGGCGTTTGGGTATAATCCAGCATAATAACTCCGGAGTTTTTCATTTTCTGACAGACTTTAACCTTCTCGAACGTGTCTTGATGCCTTCATGTTATCCTTTGAGCTGCTCACTTTCGTGATCACAGTTTGATTGTCGCAGTTCATAAGGACACCCGGTACAGGTTTCTCAACAACCGGCAAGTCATTCAAGAGCCGTGAAGCCAATCTGCTTCAACCATAGCTGTATCTAGTGCTGTGAGTTATGCTTCCATTGTTGACCTTGTTAAGATGGTCTGCTTGCAAGACTTCCAAGAAACAGCGCCACCTCCATGAGTGAATACATATCCACTCGTGGCCTTTATCTCATTAGCATCTGAGATCCAGTTTGAGTCACTATACCCTTCAAGCACCTTTGGGTGCCGGTATAGTGAATTCCATAATTTGATGCCTTTCAAATAACGCAAAACTCTCTAGAGCTTTCCAATGCACATCTCCTGGTTTTGAGACAAACCGACTCAGTTTGCTAACAGCAAAAGAGATGTCAGTCTTGTAGCAGCAGCTAAGTACATAAGCGAGCCAATAATCTGAGAATACTTCAATTGATCTCTAGCAATTCTTGATTCTTTCAAGCAAGACGCTAGCATCATATGGTGTTGGAGAGGGCTTGCTGTCACTATAGCCAAAGCGACTCAAGATCTTTTCCACATAGTGAGATTGAAGCAATGTAATCCCACCATCATCATCTCTCAACAACTTGATGTTGAGAATGACATCAGCCACTCCTAAATCCTTCATCTCAAAACAGCGAGATAGAAAATCCTTGACCTCCTTAATAACATTCAGATTTGTTCGAAAATCAGTATGTCATCAACATACAAGCAAAGCATAACTCCCTCGCCCCCACCATGGCGATAGTACACACATTTGTCGACTTCGTTCACAACAAAGCCTGCAGCTGTTAAAGTTCTTTAGAACTTCTCATGCCCTTGTTTGGGTGCTTGCTTGAGTCCATACAAAGACTTGACAACTTGCACACTTTCCTTTCGACCATCTATTACAAACCCATCTGGTTGTTCCATATAAATTTCCTCATCCAACTCTCCATTTAGGAAAGCAGTCTTAACATCCATCTGATGAACGAGAAGACCATGTGAGGCGGCTAGTGAAAGTAGAACTAGAATAGTGGTCAGTCGAGCCACAGGTGAGTAAGTATCAAAGAAGTCTTCACCTTCCTTTTGGGTATAACCCTTAGCCATGAGCTGAGCCTTGTACTTTTCGATAGTACCATCAGGCCTAAGCTTCTTCTTGAATACCCATTTGCATCCTATAGGTTTGCACCCATAAGGACGATCAGTTATCTCCCAAGTTTCATTCGCCAAGATGGAATCCATCTCGCTACGAACCGCTTCCTTCCAGTAGTCAGCATCTTCAGATGCATAGGGCTCTGAAATAGAACTAGGAGTGTCATCTATGAGATACACAAGAAAATCATCACCAAAGGACTTTGCAGTCCTCGGTCTCTTGCTCCTAGTAGGAACTTCATTGTTCTCCTCCACGGGACTTTCAAAGTGTTCCATCGAAATGCCAGGTTTGGTAATTGTAAGTGGTTCTTGATTCGATGAACTAGGCATCTCCTGATTAGATGATGAGGTAGCCATATCCTTCATGGGAAAGATATCTTCAAAGAAAATCGCATCATTCGACTCCATGATTGTACCGACATGCATGTCAGCTACCTCAGATTTTACAACCAAGAATCTATAGCCAATGCTATGAAAAGCATATCCCAGGAAAACACAATCCACAGTCTTTGGTCCAAGCTTCCGCTTCTTTGGAATTGGAACATTGACTTTCGCCAAACAACCCCATGTTCGCAGATAAGAGAGTTTTAACCTTTTCTTCTCCCATTTCTCGAATGGAGTTATCTCTTTGTTCTTTGTGGGAACTCGGTTTAGGACATGACATGCTGTCAATATCGCCTCCCCCCACCATGCCTTGGAGAGACCCGATGTGTCTAACATGGCGTTAACCAAATCAGTTAGAGTACGGTTCTTTCTTTCGGCCACCCCATTTGACTGAGGTGAGTAGGGAGGCGTCCTCTCATGGATTATACCACGCTCCGCACAAAAAGCATCAAATTCATCGGAAAAATACTCTCCACCACGGTCAGACCTAAGCTTCTTGATTTTCTGATCAAGTTGGTTTTCCACTTCAGCTTTATAGATCTTGAAAAAGTTCAAAGCCTCATCCTTAGATTTTAGAAGATACACACGGCAATACCTAGTGGAGTCGTCAATTAACGTCATGAAATATTTCTTTCCACCTTTTGTCAAAACACCATTCATTTCACATAGATCTGAATGTATAAGTTCTAGTGGTGCAATATTTCTCGTCTTCGCAGTCACGTGAGACTTACGAGATTGCTTAGCTTGCACGCACACTTGACACTTAGATCCTTTGACAGTGGTGAAACTAGGGATTAAGTTCAACTTCGCTAGTCGCGACATGCAACCAAAGTTAACATGACAAAGATGTGAATGCCACACATTTGATTCACTATTGTTGCAAATATGATTAACAACTTTATTGCAAACGTCTGATAAGGATAAACGAAACAGGCCTCCTGACTCATAGCCTTTACCAACAAAGGTTCCATACTTGGATATTACAAATTTATTCGACTCAAAGACAAGCTTGTAGCCATCTCTACACGTAAGATATCCGCTAACAAGATTTTTATTGACAGAGGGACATAATGCACGTTCTTCACCAAGACGATCTTCCCCAAGTAAACTTCAGATCGACCATGCCAACACCATGAGCGAAGCACTTGAACCATTGCCCATCAGACGGTTGAAGTCCTGCGCGGTCCGATAAGACGAAAACATGGAAATATCACGCATACATGCACATTAGCACCCTTGTCAATCAACCATCGGAGAATGACATCTTGAAAGAATAGTGGGAAATATACCATACCCGGCATCCTTCATGTCGGTGTCTCCAATGACAACATTAGCGGTCTTGCCGCCTTTCCCAGGATGACGCTTGTCATAGCGATTAGGGCAACTAGGATCCCAATGATCAGGATCTCCACACACATGACAAGCACCTTCTTCTTGCCATTCTTCTTCTTGAAGTTCGTGTGTTGCACAGCCTTGTTCTTCCCATCAAACTTTGCTTTTCCATCAAACTTGCCCTTGTTCTTGAACTTGTGGGGTGGAAGTTCGCTACGCACCACATTGGCACTAAATCCTCCTCGATACCTCGAGCACGTGTATCCTTTGCTCTCGCCTTTTCTTCCACATCAAGAGTACCAATAAGATCCGGAACGGAAAACTCCTGTCTCTTATGCTTTAGTAAGGTGGCAAAGTTCCTCCATGAAGGAGGAAGCTTAGTGATGATACCCCCGGCAACAAACTTGTCCGGTAATATGCAATTGAAGTGCTCAAGTTCTCTAGAAAATTACTGTATCTCATGAGCCTACTCAACCATGGAGCGCTCTTCAGTCATCCTGCAATCATAGAATTGCTCCATGATGTACAGCTCAGTGCCGGCATCCGAGACCCCAAACTTGGCCTCGAGTGCGTCCCACATATCTTTTCCATTGTCAATTGACGCATAACCATCAACTATGTTCTCACCAAGAACACTCAAGAGAGCAGCCTTAAACAAGGTATCCATTTTCTGAAAAGCTTGTGTTGTTGGGCATCTTGCTCTACTTCAGGTTTGCCAAGAGTGGCGTCATAGCAGCTCATGGTCTGAAACCATAAGACTGCTCTCACGCGCCACCTCTTATAGTGGATACCCTCAGACATAAGAGGTCTCATGGAAGCAGCAAAACCACTTGGGGTAAATTGCCTATAATAAGGTTTTTGGATTGTTGGAAATATGAGCAATTTACCAAATGATTTTATTAACAAAAATACTAGATAAAGCATGACTAAAATAGCAAATATAAAGCAAGTCATGCAATCTGACAGAGAGAAGGTAAACATAAATCGCATATATGAACTTGAGGTAAACACATCTAGAACAGATACTAGATGAAGTTGCTTCTGAAACAGAACCTAACATATGTAGGGCAAAAACTAGAGCGAAGAACTGAGGAGGACTTCTAACGGAAAGGAGAAGAACACGACTGGCAAAGCAGCAGCAGGTTGGACTTAGGGTCGGTGTCCTCGCCGCCATGTCGCCGAGGAGGTCGGGAAGAAGTCATCGTCGGGGAAGTAGTCGTCGATGACCGGATCGTCCGTGATGAAGCAGCCCGATGGTCGCGCTGAGCGCTCCCAAAAACCTTATCACCCTTCTCCGCACAGGACTCAAAAGGTGCGGTCTCGAGGCCTATTGTCCCGACGTGCGGTGCACGCCGCAAGCCGGGATGAGGAAGACAGCGATAGCGCAGAGATTGGAACTATGTGGCGAGAGGAAGAGGATCTTCGATGTGTTTCTCGGAGAGGAGCGACCTCTCTTATATAGGCACTGTGAGAGGGGCGCGAACAGGCTGCGCGGGAGGTGAAGCAACGGAGGGAGACGAAGTGAACAGGCAACACGCGAAGAGGTGCGCCGTTCGTATTCATTATCCACTACCGCAAAAACTTTTCAGCTCCCAGGTGACCTTTCGTATACTTGTAGTGCGTGGCAAAAATTAGACATCGGCTCGGCTCATTCCCGCAACCCGCAACCCGTGGCGCGTCACGACGAGGCGAGGCGGGCGGCGAAGGAGGAGCGCGTGTGGATGCCCCTCTTGTTCTCATACTCATACAAGTGGGGAAGGAGCCTCCCTTATAAAGAGGTCCAACTCCCTCTAAACTAGCAAGGTGGGACTAAACTTTTAGTTCTACCTCTTGCCTTGCACGAATGGGCTGCGCGGGCCTCTAGAATTTATTAGGAATTTCTGAAACTGCTATTGGGATAGGCCCAAATAGGCAAAATTCTAGCAATACGGAGGTGCACGAACGGAGTTGGAAGAAACTATGGAAGGTAAGAGTTCCGCTAAAGCTGCAGATTTTTGTATGGAGATTGGCTCGATCCTCACTCCCGACTGGACAAGAAAGTATGCGTCGCTGCATGGCTCCTTCGACGGTTTGCTCTCTCTCTAAAGCTGTTTTTTTTATTAGTTTGAATTGCTTACCACATATGTCACGTGGTCTCATGAAGGCATAGTTTATTGGATTGCAAATGGCACGGGCTGTTTGGTCACTTCGTGATGATGACCTGATCATTCCCCTTACCACGGATGCAAAACTGTGATTATTTACTCTAAGTAAGAGCATCTAGAGCTGGAAGCCTCAAACCCGCCTCAAATGCCTAGACGGATAGCCCGGTCACTGGTTGGTCATGAAAATGCAACCCAGACGGGCGCCCCAAGTGGGCCTCAAAAGCCCAAATATGGGGCGGGTATGGGGACGATCGGGTGTGCCCGGACGCGTCCGCCACGTCAAACTAACAATGGGGTCCCACACGGAATTCCCCGGGAACCCAGCGGTCCGACGAACGTTTCGTCCGGTGGGGGTGTGAACGCCGTGTGACGTCGCTCGGGCTCGCCACCCGAGGCCAAATCCGTCTATTTAAGCCAGCCAGCGTCCCCCAACCCTAGCCGCATCCACCTCCTCCGTCTTCGTGCCGCCAGCCCGAGCCCAAGCCCTCCGGCTTCGCGATGGTTCGGCAAAAGATAACCACGTATGTTATGCTCACTCTGTAGAGACGGTTCTAGATTGAGCAGGAGATCAGGGCGAGGCGCGTCGCGCACGCCGCCCGCATCGTTGTTGACCTGCCTCTGGACTCGCCGGAGGAGGAGGAGATGACAGAGGAGGAAGAGGAAGAGGGGAAGCAGCCGGCTCCGATGGAGGTGGCGGATCCGGTGGAGGACGAGGCAGGCAGCCGTAGGAGGAGATGGTGCCGGCTCCAGGCTTCAACATGGAGGACACAGAGGCAGAGTTCGCAGTCGCCCAAGTGGCTGAGATGGTGGAGCAGCAAGCCATACTGGAGTCCATCCAGGATGGGGCATATGTGGAGGACAACCAGCAGTTCATCGGGCAAGAACGGGCGGCGACCGACGCACTTTTCGATGAGGTGGAAGCGGAGATGGAGGCGGAGACCGACACGGAGCAGCCAGAGCTGCGACTGCCGCCCATGTACCCGTAGCTAGGCTCGGAGATAGTGGACATCTCAGATGAGCATTAGGATAGTTAATCTACGTAGTACATGGATTTTATCCTTTGCATGATTTTCCATGGATCTAAGGTTTGTAGTATGAGGGTATCCGGATACAGAGGAGCAAATTTGAGGCGTGACCGGTCAGTGTCCGCAGACGATCCCGGGCGCGTCCGCGGGCATTTGAAGGGTCGGATTTGCAATCCTCGGTTGTAGATGCTCTAACACTATGAAGGAAGAACAAATTATTGAAGTGCTAGTGACCTCGTGGGCGCTATGGTGGGGCGGGTTACATGTGGAGTCCTATTAGGATTAGGACTAGTCACTAGTAGATAAACCACCATTAGTCCCGGTTGGTAAGGGCCTTTTGTCCCGGTTCCTGAACCGGGACTAAAGGGTCGTTACTAATGCCCTGGCCCTTTAGTCCCGGTTCAGTCGAACAGGGACAGATGAAACCTCCACGTGGCGGTGCGCCGAGCCCACGCAGAGGGCCTTTGGTCCCGGTTGGTGGCACCAACCGGGACCAATAGGTATCCACACGTCAGCATTTCAGGGGCTGTGGTTTTTGTTTTTTTTTTGAAAGGGGGGGGGGTTGGGGGTTTTGGGGGGTTAATTTAGGTGTTTCATATATTGTGTTAGCTAGCTAATTAATAGAGAGAAGTGTCCTCTCTTATGTCCGTGTTTGTTCGACGCTACGTACTATACATAGAGAGGCCCTCGACACGCTAGCTAGTAAGAAAATGAAGGAAACCATTAAGTACAGAAGTTCGTCATGCATACCGAGAGAAGTGATCGATCGACCTCTCCTTCTCTGAGAGATTGGTCGAACAACAAGTTTTCATATTATCTATCCGACGCTAGTGGCTACATACATATACAATATGTAAGATCTCTTACAATCCCCTAGCATTTGAAATCAACTTCCACATGGTATTCTTCGGCTTTATTGATGACGTGGTCAAGAAAGAATCCCGCCAATTCCTCTTGAATTGCTTTCATGCGATCTTGTGGTAGGAGTTCATTCCGCGATACATCAAGATCATGCCAAATCAAGAACGCGCGAGAGAGAGAGAGAGATCAAACACATAGCTACTGGTACATACCCTCAGCCCCGAGGGTGAACTACTCCCTCCTCGTCATGGAGAGCGCGGGATGATGAAGATGGCAACCGTGATGGGTTCCCCTCGGCAAGGTGCCGGAACGGGCTCTGAGAGGTTTTGGTGGATCTGAGTCTTGCGGCGGAACTCCCGATCTATCTTCTGTTCGGAAGTTTTAAGTGCGTAGGTATATATGGGTGAAAGGAGCGTCGATGGACGACCGGGGGGCCACGAGGCGGGGCGCGCCCCACCCTCGTGAGCACCTCCTTCATTCTGACGTGCACTCCAAGTCCATCGGGTGGCTTTCCTTCCAAAAATAACTTCTCTAGTTGATTTCGTTCCGTTTTGACTCCGTCTGGTATTCCTTTTCCTCGAAATACTGAAATAGGAATAAAACAGCAAATCTGGGCTGGTCCTCCGGTTAATAGGTTAGTCCCAAAAGTAAAATAAAAGTGGATAATAAAGCCCAATATTGCCTAAAACAGTAGATAATATAGCATGGAGCAATCAAAAATTATAGATACGTTGGAGACGTATCATCAGGCAGGTGATCTGCAAGATTGCCATAACCGGGCACCGTCCCCGGAGCATTAGCGACGATGTCGCTAGACACATTGAGCAGGGGGCACGATTGGTTCGCTTGTTCGCCGAGCTGGGCAATTTTTTTCTCAGCTGCTCGTCGTTCTTTTAACCTTTGATCACTGACAGTAGTTCCCGACCGCGACGCTTCTTGATATGCCTTTTGAGTAATGCGCTCATAGTTGGTTTTCGGCGAGACTTTGGTGGTTTCCTCAGGGCATCGGTAGTGCGCTTTGCTTTCACCGGATCTACCTTCTCCTCCGGAGGTGGATGTCTCTGCGCTTTCAACCCTTCAAAGAAGTCCTTCACTTCGGTCCGCACGATCTTCTTGTTTTCCTCCACGGTCATCTCATACGGTAACTTCTCTAGAGGCTTGAGAGGTGGACCGTATATGTATTGCCTCCGCCTCGCTCTGTCTTGCTAGCGCGCCGGAGCAGACGGAGCGATCTGCGGCTGTCTTCTTTTGTGCTTGCTTACGAGGCGGAGGAGAAGGACTACTGACAGCGCCAGAGCAGCAGCGGGCGGCGGGTCTCTTCCGCCCTTCTTGGCGTAGGCGGAGAAGGAGGAGGCTGCTAGCTGCTCAAGGGCGCCCAGCAGGCGGAGAAGGAGGCGGAGTGCCGCCACGCGCCGGAGAAGGAGGCCGAGTTCCCGATCGTCACTCGCGGAGGAGGAGGCGGTGGAGGCGGAGTGCCCTGACTCGCCGGAGGAGGAAGAGGAGGAGGCGAGGCGCCCAGTTCGGAAGGTTGATGAGCTCCTTCCTCCATAGGCATGGAGTCTTGAGCGAGAACCCAGCCTAGTCTCCCCTTCACGGTAGGGTGGTCAAGCTGGAGGTCCTCAAATCCTCCGTAATTTCATCCACCATCACCCCGCATATCATTCGAATCGGCGGCGGTGAAAAGTTGCGCCGGGTTCAGAGGATAAACAGAGCCAACAGCCGCCTTGACCTTCAAATTCATCCATTGCGTCATAATGTGGCAATTTTGAGACTCCGTGATAGCATCCACGGGATAGCTGGCAGGAGCCGTCAAGACATGCTCCGGCTGAAGCAGCTCGGTGGAAGCCACACTGCTTCTCCGCTGAGATGGAGGGGTAGCTTCGAGGGAAGCTTCGGCAGTTCGTTTGCTACGATTTGCTTCTCGTTCCTCTATCGTTTGTACCCTTGCATGCAGCGCCTGCAGTTGGGTCTGCTGCACTTTTTTCCTCCTCTCCTAGCATTTGTAACCGCCTGCGTCCGGAAAACCAGCATTCCACGGAACGGAGCCTGGCGTGCCTCGTGTCCGTCCAGGGTGCTCAGGATTCCCGAGGGCCATTGTGAGCTCATCGTTCTCTCTGTCTAGAAGGAATGTCCCTTGCTGCGCTGCATCGATATAGTGCCGAAGCCTCTTGACTGGTATTTCCAATTGCTCGCCCGTCCAAATGCACTTCCCTGATACAAGGTCCAAGGTTCCGCCAGCCCCTGTAACGCCCCGGATCCGATGCGCCAGGTGTCTGCCAGTTATTCGTTGTCTTTGCCATGTCATGTGCTTGCGTGTTGCACTTTGCCATGTCATCATCTGCATTTCATATCATGTCATCATGTGCATCGCATTTGCATACGTGTTCGTCTCATGCATCCGAGCATTTTCCCCGTTGTCCGTTTTCCAATCCGGCACTCCTATGTCTCCCCCCCCCCCCCCTTTACCTCTTTTCATGTGCGGGTATTAAACTTTCTCGGAATGGCCGAGGTTTGTCAAGCGGCCTTGGTATAGCACCGTGAACCGCTGTCAAGTTTCGTGCCATTTGGAGGTTTTTGGTACTCAACAGTTAAGCTGGGTAACCGTAAAGGCCTCTTTTGTGTGCAGCCCAACACCCCTTCCAAAGTGGCCCAAAACCCAGAAAACTCCCCTCCATACTCTCGGTCGTTCGATCACGATCGTGTGGGCGAAAACCGCTCCTCATTTGGACTCTTCTAGCTCCTTCTACCTATAAATAAGCCCTCCCCGAAATCATGGATGTTTCCTACCCTAACCCTAGCTTTCTCCTCTGCGCCGTGCGGACATGTCCGCCGCCGCCCTCCAGCCAACCCACGCCCGCCACCTGTCCGCCGCCGCCGCCCGCCTCCGCCCCCGCGAGGCTGCTGCGAGCCAGCGTGGCCCGGTCGCCGCCGCCCGCCCAGCAGCGCCGCCGCCGCCCGCGCCTGCAGGTGCTCCGTGCCGAGGTTGCCGCCCGCGCCTCCTCCGGCGCCCGGCAAGCCGCCTCCCGCGCCCCCTCGCCGATCTCCGGCCTCGCCTGCCGCCCGGCCTCGCCGCCTTGCATCGCCGCCGCCCGGCCGGCTCGACCCGCCACCGCCCGGCCTCCGCGTCGCCGCGGGCGCGTCCGCCGCCGCCACTCGCCGGATCTGGCGAGATCCGGCCGGGACCCTCCTCCGGCGACCTTCCCCTGCCCCGGCCACCGCATCCTCTCCGGCGAACCTCGTCAACCGCGCCCGATCCAGATCCGTTTGAGGTTGACCCCCAAATCCACTAAGTCCCCAGTTTCTTGCATTTTCATGCCATATTCATCATGCCATAACTCTGCATCCGTAGCTCCGTTTCGTGCGTGTAATATGTCAAATTGTTCGCCTCAACGAGTACATCATTTCATCTAAGTGCATCATTTACATTTGAGCTCATCTTGATGCCCGAAATGCTGTTAGAAGAGGGCTATGTGATGTTAGTTTCAGATTCTTATCAGTACATGCACTTTTGTCATTTTTGCCATGATTGATGTGTGCACCCTATGAACTTGAGTCCTACATGTGTTTTGTAATATGCCATGCCATCTTTACAGGGGTATATGCCATGTATTTTTGTGATCTCTGTGGTGACTAGCACAAGCATGCAAACTAGGCTTCATGATGTTGCTAATTTCAGCCCCCTGCTCTTTGATATTTTTATGCCATGTAAACTTGATGCTACAGAGAGATCAATGCTTAGTTTCAGATACTTCAGTAAGGATGTTTTGAACATATGGTTATTCTCTATCCATCCATGCCCTTGTTTGCAATTATGGAGTGCCATAGCTTGAGTCAATCGAGCTCTACTTTTGCTATAAAATGTTCCTGGCAGATTGTTTACATGTTATTCAATTTTGCCAAGGTTGTTGTAGTTGATCCGTGTATGCTATAATGTTGTTCTTGCCATGTATAGCTTCTATGCCATGTCTTCTTACTGTGAGTTGCCTTGCCATGCCATGTTTTGCTCTGTGGTGAGTGGTTCAAGCTCACCAACATGCCTACTTATTGTTGTTCCTGCCATGTATGAATCTGTAATATAACTTGTCATGTTTACATGGGTGCCATCATATCTTCTGATCCTTTTTGGCTCATGGTCAGTGAAGGACGTTTGTTCTATGAATTTAGTATATTCATTCCATGCCTATGTTTGCCATGATAAGTTCCTCTAACATGTTGTTTGATAGCTCTAAACATTGCAACCTGATGTTATTTCTGCCATGTCCTGTAAATTCTGTGAAACTGTTATTATTTGCAATCTTGTCATGTCATTTTGAGCATGTTCTATTGATTTCTGGAGATAGTTCAGTGTTCATGTTTTGCTATGCTTTACCTGTACATCATGACCATGCCTTTTTTTATTACGTTGAGATGCTGTAGCTTATTGTTTTGATGCTTGTAATATGCCTAGTTGCTGTTTTGGACAGATTGTTGTCATGACTTGTATAGGGTGTATGTGTTGAACCGTTGCTCCGTTTTGAGTGTGCTCTATATGAAACTTGCTTAGAATTGCATGTAGCTTCATATTATCATGGTGCATCCTTGTTTTGAGGTGTTTTCTTGATGTTTGAATGCATTTTGCACCAATGCCATGCTTATCTTATTTTGCTCATATCTTCTAGGCCGTAGCTCCGAATTTAATGAACTTTATATGTAACTTGACTAGAATTTCGTGTAGATCATCGTGGTGCATCTTAACTTGTTGTTTAACAACTTGAACATAAGGTTTATTCAGATCTGGACCAATTTCGAAATTTACATATGAGGACTTACCGGAATTGTTATATGTTATTCCCGGCCTCATTTAAACTTGCCTTGATGTGTTTCTCTTGTTTGCATCATATCTTGCCATGAGTAGCCTCATCTAGATTTATCATGCATCATGTTTGTTGTGCATCTTGTCATGTTCATGTGTGGTGTGTTTACTTTGTTGTGTGCTTCTTCTCGATAGTTCCCGTTTCGTTGCTATCGTGAGGATTCGTTCGTCTACGCTTGGTTCGGCTTCATCCGTTCGTCTTCTTCATGGACTCGTTCTTCTTCCTAGCGGGATTTCAGGCAAGATGACCGTCACCTTGGATCTCATTACTATCATTGCTATGCTAGTTGCTTCGTTCTATCGCTATGCTGCGCTACCTATTACCTGTTTATCAAGCCATCCCAAATTGCCATGTCAGCCTCTAACCTTTGACACCTTTCCTATGAAAACCGTTGTTTGGCTATATTACCGCTTTGCTCAGCCCCTCTTATTGCGTTGTTAGTTGCAGGTGAAGATGAAGTTTGTTCCTTGTTGGAACATGGAGATATTGTTCCTTGTTGGAACATGTTTACTTGTTGGCATATCACAATATATCTTATTTAATTAATGCATCTATATACTTGGTAAAGGGTGGAAGGCTCGGCCTTATGCCTGGTGTTTTGTTCCACTCTTGCCGCCCTAGTTTCCGTCATATCGGTATTATGTTCCCGGATTTTGCGTCCCTAACGCGGTCGGGTGATTTATGGGACCCCTTGACAGTTCGCTTTGAATAAGACTCCTCCAAAGAAGGCCCAACCTTGGTTTTACCATTTGCCTCACCACCACCTACTTTTCCCTTGGGAGTCGCTCTCTCGAGGGTCATATTTATTTAGCCCCCCCGTGCAGTGCTTCTCTAAGTGCTGGTTCGAACCGAGCCGCTTCATGTGTGCCACCTTGGGGCAACTTGAGGTTGGTTTTACTCGTAGCTAGTCTCATCCGGTGTTGCCACGAGAACGAGATATGTGCAGCTCCTATCAGGATTGTCGGCGATCGGGCGGCTTTGTTGGTCTAGTTTTATTGTCTGTCGAAATGTCTTGTAGCCGGATTCCGAGACCGATCGGGTCTTCCGGGAGAAGGAATATCCTTCGTTGATCGCGAGAGCTTATCATGGGCTAAGTTGGGACACCCCTGCAGGGTATAAACTTTCGAGAGCCGTGCCCGCGGTTATGTGGCAGATGGGAATTTGTTAATATCCGTTTGTAGTAAACTTTAAGCAAACTCTTATAAAATACACCAACCGTAATGCGTAAATCGTGAGTGTCTCTTTTCGGGTTGATCGAGAGGAGAACACGGTTTCGGGTTATGTTTGACGTAAGTAGGAGTTCAGGATCACTTCTTGGTCATTACTAATTGACCGTTCCTTTGTTTCTCTTCTCGCCTCATTTGCGTATGTTAGCCACCATTTATGCTTAGTCGCTGCTGCAACCTCACCACTTTACCCTTCCTTTCCCTTTAAGCTTTGCTAGTCTTGATACCCATGGTAATGGGATTCTTTGAGTCCTCGTGGCTCACTGATTACTACACCACCGATTGCAGGTACAGGTTTGCGTTGATCATGACGGAGAGCGATGTTTACTTGTTTGGAGTTCTTCTTCCGCTTCTTCTTGATCGGGGATAGGTTCGGTCGGCAGCCTGGGCTAGCAGTGGTGGATGTCGTTTGAGTTTCATTTATGTTTCATCCGTAGTCGGATGTTGATCTTGTATGTTGTGTTGTTGTATTCATGTGACATTGTATGTATGTATCCCACTATTATGTAATGTTGATGTAATGATATCCACCTTGCAAAAGCGTTCCAATATGCGGGTCTATCCTTTGTGGGACCGTCGAGTTCCTTTTGGATAGGGTCGCATATTGGGCGTGACAGCCCCGAAGAACCAAGTTCGGCAACGGTCTGGCCAGTTCATTGTCTCTGGTTCAATCCCTTTATCAACCAGATCATTCTCAGCCTTGGCCCACTTAGGCCGGGCTTTGAGGTAGCCACCTGACCCCGTGTGATGGTGAAGCTTCTTCTTCGCAGCATTTTGCTTGTTTTTCGCCGACATCTTCTTACTCTTTTCCGATGTCTTGTGGGCCACAAATGCGGGCTAGTGATCTCTGATCTTCTCATATTTGCCCTTGAATTCTGGTGTCTCTTTTTTGTCGACAAACGTATTCAGGTCTTTCTTCCACCTCCTGAATAGGTCTGCCATCTTCTTAAGAGCAAAAGACTTGATTAATTGCTCTTTAACTGGCTTCTCCGGATCATCCTCTGGCGGTAGGGTGAAATTTGACTTCAGTTCGGTCCAAAGATCATTTTTCTGCATATCATTGACATAAGACACCTCAGGGTCTTCGTTCTTAGGCTTATACCATTGGTGGATGCTGATCGGGATCTTGTCCCTAACCAGAACCCCGCACTGAGCAACAAATGTGTTCTTTGTCCGGATGGGTTCAATCAGTTGGCCGTCGCGCGCGATTGCTATGATCTCAAACCTTTCATCCGAGCTCAACTTTTTCTTCGGGCCTCGTCTCTTTTCCGAAGTTGTGCTCGATTCGGAGGGCTAGAAAAAAGAACAAAGACGAGAGTTAATTAATATGTGTACATACCAAAACAATGAATGCATCAATTAGCTAGTCAGCACAGGCTTAACAAATATATATACCTGGCCGGACTCGGTTCGGTCACCGGAGCCGTCATCACGGTCTCCTTCTTGCACTGTCATTGGGTCACCGGAGCCGTCCTCACGGTCTACTTCTTGTACCGGCATTGAGTCACCGGAGCCATCATAATCATATCCAGCTGCTTCTTCACCCTATCCTTCCAGACCATCAGTGTCGTTGAGAAACAACGAGCAGACGGCATCACTTCCTTGTGTGGTTATGTCCCCCAACAACGCTTCTTGTGCTTCGTCTCGCGGGGTGTCCATAGTTTTCACAAATATTTACAACATGGCAAATATTATTCAAACATGACAGATGGATATATTAGTGGCAAACGTAGAACTAGCTAGCTAATCACAATAAGGAATCATATTAGTGGCCTCGACGCTGCTTCTCTAGGGTTTGGGGTGGCCTCGACAACGCTTCAAGGGTTTGGGGTGGCCTCGAGAACGCTTCAAGGAGGGGCTAATATCGACAACGACGAGATACATACACGGGAAAATAATGTTATCGGGGAGGGGGTATATCGACCCCCCCCCCACGTGTTGAAGTTATCGGGAGGGGTTTATATCGACAACGATGACATACGTACGTGGGAAAATAATATTATTGGGGAGGGGGTATATCGACCCCCCCCCCCACGTGTCGAAGTTATCGGGAAGGGGTATATCGACCCCGGCCCCCTCGTGTTGAAGTTATCGGGAGGGGGTATATCGACCCCCCCCCCACGTGATGAAGTTATAGGGAGGGGTATATCGACCCCCCCCCTCGTGTTGAAGTTATCGAGGGTATATCGACCCCCACGTGTTGAAGTTATCAGGAGTTTATATCGACCGACATACGTACATGAAAATAATATTATCGGGAGGGGTATATCGAACCCACGTCCTTCTTAATATCACTTAGCAACTTTTGCAACGATAGGGAGGGGGTGCTCCCGTGGTCTAAAATCCGTCTATGCATGATAGAAAATTCTGAAAAAATACATCTATGATCCCTCGACGTCCCCGCCTCTCTCATAAACAAAAAAAATCAGTGAATAAAAAAACATCATGTTCTATGAACAAAAAAACATCATATTTCATCCACATCCGTGCATACATCATATATGTGATCATCTATGAAAAAATATCATATTCTATAAAAAATCATTACATATATATATGAACAAAAACAATTATGATAACAAGCATATATATCATCATATATATAAAAAACAAGCATATATATGAAAAAAAAACAAGCAATATATGAAAAAAAATGCTAGGGAGGGCGCCGGCCGGACCAAGGTGAGGAGGACCGCGGGGTCGGCGGCAAGGATGGCGACGGGGCAGTGGGCGCGCGCTCGGGGTAGGGGGCGACATCGAAGAAGGGCGAGGCAGGGCGACGGTGACCATGGATAATCTTCATCGTTTATCAGGATGCTTCGGTCAGCCTTGACTTTGAAGGGAGGAATTTCATGAAACTTTTCATAATCTTCAGACATGTCTGTCTTGCCCTCCACTCCCACGATGTCCCTTTTTCCTGAAAGAACTATGTGGCACTTTGGCTCATCGTATGATGTATTCGCTTCCTTATCTTTTCTTTTTCTCGGTCTGGTAGACATGTCCTTCACATAGATAACATGTGCCACATCATTGGTTAGGACGAACGGTTCGTCATTGCACTCCAAGATTTTCAGATCCTTGTTGTCATTACGTAATGTGGGTCTACCTGCACCCGCCTCCTGACAGATTGACCCATTTGCACTTAAACAAAGGGACCTTAAAATCATGCACGTAGTCAAGTTCCCATATGTCCACTATGTAACCATAATATGTGTCCTTTCCCCTCTCGGTTGCTGCATCAAAGCGGACACCACTGTTTTGGTTGGTGCTCTTTTGATCTTGGTCAATCGTGTAAAATGTATTCCCATTTATCTCGTATCCTTTGTAAATCAATACAGTCAAAGATGGTCCCCTGGACAACACGTACAGCTCATCACAAACAGTCTTGTCACCTCTGAGACGTGTTTCCAACCAACTGCTGAAAGTCCTGATGTGTTCACATGTAATCCAGTCGTCGCACTGCTCCGGGTGTTTGGAGCGCAGACTATTCTTGTGTTCATCGACATACGGGGTCACCAAGTAGAGTTCTGTAGAACTGTGTAGTGTGCTTGAGACCAAGAATATCCGTCCCTTCATATTATTGAGTCCATTCCAAGCGTGCCTTTCCCAGTCAGTCTCCCCTCATACCACGATTTAGGGAGACCTATCTTCTTAAGGCCAGGAATGAAGTCAACACAAAACCCGATGACATCCTCTGTTTGATGGCCCATGGAGATGCTTCCTTCTGGCCTAGCGCGGTTACGGATATATTTCTTTAGGAATCCCATGAACCTATCAAAGGGGAACATATTGTGTATAAATACGGGCCCCAGAATGACAATCTCGTCGACTAGATGAACTAGGACGTGCGTCATGATATTGAAGAAGGATGGTGGGAACACCAGCTCGAAACTAACAAGACATTGCGCCACATCACTCCTTAGTGTTGGTACGATTTCTGGATCGATCACCTTCAGAGATATTGCATTGAGGAATGCACATAGCTTCACAATGGCTAGTCGGACGTTTTCCGATAGAAGCCCCCTCAATGCAACCGGAAGCAGTTGCGTCATAATCACGTGGCAGTCATGAGACTTTAGGTTCTGGAGCTTTTTCTCTGGCATATTTATTATTCCCTTTGTATTCGATGAGAAGCCAGTCGGGACCTTCATACTGAGCAGGCATTCAAAGAAGATTTATTTCTCTTATTTTGTAAGAGCGTAGCTGGCAGGACCTTCATAGTGCTTCGGAGGCATGCCGTCTTTTTTCGTGCAAGCGTTGCAGGTCCTCCCGTGCCTCAGGTGTATCTTTTGTCTTCCCATACACGCCCAAGAAGCCTAGAAGGTTCACGCAAAGGTTCTTCGTCACGTGCATCACGTCGATCGAAGAGCGGACCTCTAGGTCTTTCCAGTAGGGTAGGTCCCAAAATATAGTTTTCTTCTTCCACATGGGTGCGTGTTTCTCAGCGTCATTCGGAACAGCTAGTCCGCCGGGACCCTTTCCAAATATTACGTGTAAATCATTGACCATAGCAAGTACGTGATCACGAGACGCATGGCGGGCTTCTTCCGGTGATCTGCCTCGCCTTTGAAATGCTTGCCTTTCTTTTGACATTGATGGTTGGTCGGAAGAAATCGACGATGGCCTGTGTACACATTCTTCCCGCAGCTTCCCGGTATATACTATCGGTGTCAAGTAAAAAGTGCGTGCATGCGTGGTATCCCTTGTTTGTCTATCCCGAAGGTTACTTAGAGCGGCCAATCGTTGATGGTCATGAACAGCAACGCCTTTAGGTCAAATTCTTCATTTGTGCTCATCCCACGTACATACACCGTTTCCATTCCACAGTTGTAAAAGTTCTTCAACTAATGGCCTTAGGTACACATCAATGTTGTTGCCGGGTTGCTTAGGGCCTTGGATGAGAACTGGCATCATAATGAACTTCCGCTTCATGCACATCCAAGGAGGAAGGTTATACATACATAGAGTCACGGGCAGTGCTGTGATTGCTGCTCTACTCCCGAAAGGATTAATGTCATCCGTGCTTAAAGCAAACCATACGTTCCTTGGGTCACTTGCAAACTCATCCCAAGATTTCTCTCGATTTTTCTCCATCTGCGACCCGTCGTGGTGCTCTCAACTTCCCGCCTTCCTTACGGTCCTCACTCGTGCCATCACATCAACTTGGCATGCTCTCCGCTTTCGAACAGACGTTTCAACCGTGGTATTATAGGAGCATACCACATCACCTTCGTAGGAACCCTCTTCCTGGGGGGCTCGCCATCAACATCACCAGGGTCATCTCGTCTGATCTTATACCATACTGCACCGCATACCGGGCATGCGTTCAGATCCTTGTACGCATCGCGGTAGAGGATGCAGTCATTAGGGCATGCATGTATCTTCAGCACCTCCAATCCTAGAGGGAATACAACCTTCTTTGCTGCGTATGTTGATAGGTCTCCAACGTATCTACTTTTCCAAACACTTTTGCCCTTGTTTTGGACTCTAACTTGCATGATTTGAATGAAACTAACCCGGACTGGCGCTGTTTTCAGCAGAACTACCATGATGTTGTTTTATGTGTAGAAAAGAAAAGTTCTCGGAATGTCCTGGAAATCCACGGAGGCACTTTTTGGAATTTATAAGAATTACTGGGCCAAAGAAATACACCAGGGGGCCTAGGGCCTGTCCACGAGACAGGGGGGCGCGCCCCCCTATCTCGTGGGCCCCCTGGACCTCCTCCGACCTCAACTCCAACTCCATATATTCTGTCTCGGGGAGAAAAAAATCAGAGAGAAAGTTTCATCGCGTTTTACGACACGGAGCCGCCGCCAAGCCCTAATCTCTCTCAGGAGGGCTGATCTGGAATTCGTTCGGGGCTCTGGAGAGGGGGATTCGTCACCGTCGTCATCATCAACCATCCTCCATCACCAATTTCATGATGCTCACCGCCGTGCGTGAGTAATTCCATCATAGGCTTGCTGGACGGTGATGGGTTGGATGAGATTTACCATGTAATCAAGTTAGTTTTGTTAGGGTTTGATCCCTAGTATCCACTATGTTTTGAGATTGATGTTGCTATGACTTTGCTATGCTTAATGCTTGTCACTAGGGCCCGAGTGCCATGATTTCAGATCTGAACCTATTATGTTTTCATGAATATATGTGTGTTCTTGATCCTATCTTGCAAGTCTATAGTCACCTATTATGTGTTATGATCCGACAACCCCGAAGTGACAATAATCGGGATACTTCTCGGTGATGACCGTAGTTTGAGGAGTTCATGTATTCACTATGTGTTAATGCTTTGGTCCGGTTCTCTATTAAAAGGAGGCCTTAATATCCGTTAGTTTCCGTAAGGACCCCGCTGCAACGGGAGGGTAGGACAAAAGATGTCATACAAGTTCTTTTCCATAAGCATGTATGACTATTTACGGAATACATGCCTACATTACATTGATGAATTGGAGCTAGTTCTATATCACCCTATGTTATAACTATTGCATGAGGAATCGCATCCGGCATAATTATCCATCATTGATCCATTGCCTACGAGCTTTTCACATATTGTTCTTCGCTTATTTACTTTTCTGTTGCTACTATTACAACTACTACAAAAACCCAAAAACATTTGTCTTTACTTTTGTTTACCTTTATTATCATACCACTTTTGCTACTAAACACTTTGCTGCAGATACTAAGTTATCCAGGTGTGGTTGAATTGACAACTCAACTGCTAATTCTCAATAATATTCTTTGGCTCCCCTTGTGTCGAATCAATAAATTTGGGTTGAATACTCTACCCTCGAAAGTTGTTGTGATCCCCTATACTTGTGGGTTATCAAGACCAATTTCTGGTGCCGTTGCCGGGGAGCATAGCTCTATTCTCTGAGTCACTTGCAATTTATATCTGTTGATCACTATGAAGAACTTGAAAGACGCTAAGACCAAGATTTGGCCCTCAACTACGAGGGGAGGTAAGGAACTGCCATCTAGCTCTGCACTAGATTCTCCTTCCGTTATTAGTAAGCTTGCGACACCTAAACCTGCTACTGCTATGAATTATGATATGTCGCATGTTATTGATGATGCCACTTCTGCTATGCATGATGAAACTACTTCTGTGTGTGATACTACTTTGCCATTAGGTGAATTTCTAGATGAACAACTTGCTAGAGTTAGGGGGGATGAAATTACTGAAGATCCTATTACTGATGATAGTGATGATGAAGGTTCGCCCAATGATTATGTATTACCTGTTGTTCCTAAGGGTTATGTTATGAATGAAAAAGCTGCTATGGAAATCCTTGCTTGCAATGATAGAAATGATCTTAAGAAATTATTAGCTAAATGGAAGCAGCAGTCTCTTAATGCTAGAATGAAACCCGATCCTGCGTTTGCTACTTCACCTATCTGTGTTACTGATAAGGATTATGAATTCTCTATTGATCCTGATATTATTAATTTAGTTGAATCTGATCCTTTTTATGGCCTTGAATCTGAAACTGTTGTGGCACATCTTACCAAGTTGAATGATATAGCCACCCTATTTACTAATGATGAGAAGTCTCGCTATTTATATATCCTTAAGATATTTCCGTTCTCATTATTGGGTGATGATTAGACTTGGTATAATTCTCTTGCTCCTGGTTGTGTGCGTAGTCCCCAGGATATGATTTATTACTTCTCTGCTAAATATTTCCCTGCTCATAAGAAACAAGCTGCCTTGAGGGAAATATATAATTTTGTGCAAATCAAAGAAGAGAGTCTCCCACAAGCTTGGGGGAGGCTTCTCCGGTTACTTAATGCTTTGCCTGATCATCCTCTTAAGAAAAATGAAATACTTGATATCTTTTATACTGGACTAACCGATGCTTCCAAGGACTACTTGGATAGTTGTGCTGGTTGTGTTTTCAGGAAAGAACAATGTGAAGCTGAAATATTATTGAATAATATGTTGACTAATGAAAATAATTGGACTCTCCCGAGCCAGTTCCTGAAGTAATTCCTGAACCAATTGAGCCAACTCCAGAGCCTATTCCTAAACCCACTCCGAAGAAGAGAGGTGTTTTATTTCTTAGTCATGAAGATATGCAAGAGGCAAAGAAATCAATGAAAGAAAAGGTATTAAAGCTGAAGATGTTAAGAATTTACCACCTATTGAAGAAATACATGGTCTTAATTTACCGCCTGAAGAACCACATTGTCTTGATAACCTGACACAGGTAGTAAAGGTAAATTCTCTCTATAGATATGATAAAGTTGAAATACCCTCTACTAAATTTCATAGCCCATGCTTAAATGAATTTGATGACTTTATGGCTAGGCAAGAAAGTTATAATGCTTATGTTGGTAGAGAGTTAAAGAATAATGCTTTTGAGATAGGACGCGTAAGTGATAATCTGGCTAGAGTTAAAGATGAACTTCACCGCGTTAGCAAATATGCTTCTATGGTTGCTACTCAAGCTGAGCAAGTACTTAAAGCTCAAAATAATTTTCTTGATGAATTGAATAATAAAAATGACTTTGCTGTTAGAGTGGCTACTAGAACTGGTAGAATGACTCAGGAACCTTTGTATCCTGAAGGCCACCCTAAGAGAATCCAGCAAGATTCTCAGAGAAATAATTTAGAGGCACCTATTTCTTCTAAAAAGAAGAAGAAGAAAAACGATAGAACTTTGCATGCTTCTAGTGAACCTGTCGTAGACACACCTGAGAATCCCAATGATATTTCTATTTCTGATGCTGAAACACAATCAGGTGATGAACATGAACCTAGTGATAATGTTAATGATAATGTTCATGTTGATGCTCAACCTAGCAAAGACAATGATGTAGAGATTGAACCTGCTGTTGATCTTGATAACCCACAATCAAAGAATCAACGTTATGATAAGAGAGATTTCGTTGCTAGGAAGCACGGTAAAGAAAGAGAACCATGGGTTCAAAAACCCATGCCCTTTCCTCCTAAACCATCCAAGTCAAAGGATGATGAGGATTTTGAGTGCTTTGCTGAAATGATTAGACCTATTTTCTTACGTATGCGCTTAACTGATATGCTTAAAGTAAATCCTTATGCTAAGTATATGAAGGATATCATCACAAATAAAAGAAAGGTACCGGAAGCTGAGATTTCCACCATGCTTGCTAATTACACTTTTAAAGATGGAATACCAAAGAAACTTGGAGACCCGGGTGTTCCAACTATACCATGCTCTATTAAAAGAAATTATGTTAGAACTGCTTTATGTGATCTTGGAGCCGGTGTTAGTGTTATGCCTCTCTCTTTATATCGTAGACTTGAATTGAATAAGTTGACACCTACTGAAATATCTTTGCAAATGGCTGATAAATTAACTGCTATACCTGTCGGTATTTGTGAGGATGTGCCTGTTGTGGTGGCAAATGTCACTATCTTAACGGACTTTGTTATTCTTGATATTCCTGAGGACGATAGTATGTCTATTATCCTTGGTAGACCTTTTCTTAATACTGCAGGGGCTGTTATTGATTGCAACAAAGGCAATGTCACTTTTCATGTTAATGGTAATGAGCATATGGTACATTTTCCGAGGAAACAATCTCAAGTTCATAGCATCAACTCTATTGAAAAAGTTCCAACTATCATTTTTGGAGGTTTTAAATTTCCTCTCCCTACTGTCAAGAAAAAGTATGATATTCTTATTGTTGGGGATTTTCATATCCCCGTTCAGGTAACTTAGTGTTATTTGAAATTTCCCCGGTTCCATGTTATTCGGAATGAGTTTGTTAACAAGACTTCATCAACCTTGTTAGTGGGTTCATTTTGATGATCACGAGATGGATGAAATTAGAAGGCACAACCTTCTGTACCCTCTTTTCACTTTCTGTTATTTAGAATAAATAAGCAAAAATAGCATTATCTGTCTGTTTTCTGAATTATTCGTGCATTAAAAAATAGTCCGAAAATAAAAGTGCTCCAAATGCCCTGCAAATCTAGTATGATTGTTTCTGGAATATTTGAGGATTTTAGGCACTGAAAACACTACAGGAGGGCCAAGCACCAGGCCACGAGAGAGGAGGGCGCGCCGCCCCCTGTAGGGCGCGTCCCCTGTCTCGTGGGCCCCTGGTGGCTCACCTCCACTTATGCCAGCACCCACACACTTCATCTTCCACCCAAAAAAATCCCCATCCAGCTCAAGCACGAGTTCTAGCTCATTTTGCTGCGATTTTCGATCTCCTTGCTCAAAGCTCCATTCACAAAACTGCTTTGGGATATTGTTGCTTGGTATGTGACTCCTCCATTGGTCCAATTAGTTTTTGTTCTAGTGCTTTATTCATTGCAAATTTTTGCTGCATAGGAGACCATGTTCTTGAGCTTGCATGTTAAATTTTTGAGGTCCCAAGCAATTCCAATGCATGATATAGGCTCTAGGCACTTGTAGGAGTAGTCGCTATCAATCTTGTTTAGTTTTATTCACTTTTATTTTGAAGTTACTAAAATTTCAGAAATTTTTAGAAAAAGAAATATGCTTAGAAGAATGTACCAAGGAGGCTCCTCAGCAAAGAAATGGCCAAGGATTGCTATACGTGAGCAAGATGTTGAATTGCCGAGGGACGCAAATGTGCGGGCTTGTGAGTGGCCATCCGATGATTTTATGGTCGAAGCAGGCTTCAAGGAGGAATTTGACGCGTATGTGCGTAATGCCGAGCTAGAGGACTTTTTACAAGATAAGTGTCCGCAGTACTATCAGTTGACTGATTCTTTTGTGCGGAGGTTTAAATATAACTGTGCGCGTAATTATCCTAGTGTCATGTTTGATATTTACGATACATCTTATACCATGGATTTAGAGGATTTCACAACTTCTTGCAAACTCTCGCAGTGGGGTAATATTAATGATCCTCCCAAATCTGAATTTAGAGATTTTCTTGCTAGTATTACTGTGGGAGAATCTAGGGACGTAGCACAAGCTACCATAGGGAGCATTCATTTTCCTGGTATACACTACTTTGCTCTCTTTATTGGTAGATGCATTAACGGTAAGGACGAAGTATGTCACATGTGTGCTCCTGATCTTTGTGTCCTCAAGAGTGCTGTGTCAGGTTATAAAGGTTATAACTTGGGGGCAATAGTTGCACGTAGGTTGCAGAATAATAGTAGAAAGGGAGATTTATTTGGAGGAATTTATGCAACCCGTGTGGCTAACTTTCTTAATATAGCCCCACGAGAGGGGGATATGATTTTACCTCCTGTTTATTTGGATAAAGAAGCTATGTTCCATCATCATTTTCTTGAGAGGAATGAACTATTCCTCCATTATCGACTAATCTATGACAGACGTAACGTCGTCCCTGTCACTCTTCCTGCTCCCTACCTTTTTGATTATCAGGCAAAAGGAAGATATGTTGTCACCAGGGAAGAAGCAACTGAATACGAGAGGGGAATGGAGGCAGCTCGCCGACATGCTGCTGCTCAGGAGGCGGTCGCCTCTGCATCTCAGTACAACCCCAGTTTCCCTTATGGATATCAGCCAGGCGGTCCTTGGTACTAGACCAACTTAGGCCAAAATCCTAAGCTTGGGGGAGTACGTATTTCTCACTGACTTTACATTCATGTTCACACACTAATCGTCGGTGCTCATACTCTTTCATTGAATTATCCATGTTAGTTTAAATTTCTTTTTCTAGTTTTCTTCTTGTGTGTTTGATAAACCTTAAGAAAGACCAAAAAATTTAGTTAGTTTAATTTCCATGCTTGTAGTAGAAATTAAATTGAAAACCCAAAAATATTTCTAGTTCTTCTTCTTACTTGTTGGGACCTTTCCCGTATAAATAGTTTTATTTTCTTTTCTTTCTTTTGGGGGTCGAGAAGACCATATTAAAAATTCTTAATGGCTCTTATATGCATGATTGTTTATTTAATTTAGAGCCCATACTACTTGTCTTCTCTCTTGAGTTGAATGCTTGCAGATTCCAGCTTAGTCCAATGCACGTGCACTCTTATTATTATACACATCGTTCGGTCGTGCGAGTGAAAGACAATAATGACGATATATGATGGACTTATTGGGATGAGAAAATCTGGTATGAACTCGACCTCTCTTGTTTTTGTAAATATGATGAGTTCATCGTTTCTGAGTCAGCTTATTATGAAGTAAACATATTTGCAATGACATTTAGAGATTATAGTTACTTGTGCCATGCTTGATTAGCTATGAGTTATAATGGTTTACCTTGCGTGCCAACATGCTATTAGAATGATTATGATGTGGTATGATGGATGGTATCCTCCTTTGAATAAATTGAGTGACTCGACTTGGCACATGTTCACGCATGTAGTTGAATCAAATCAACATAGCCTTCATGATATTTATTTCATGGTGGATTATATCCTACTCATGCTTGTTCTCGGTGTGAATTAATTTTGATGCATGTTTATGACTGTTGTCACTCTCTCAGTTGGTCGCTTCCCAGTCTTTTGCTAGCCTTCACTTGTACTAAGCGGGAATACTGCTTGTGCATCCAAACTCCTTAAACCCCAAAGTTGTTCCATATGAGTCCACTATACCTTCCTATATGCGGTATTTACCATTGCCGTTCCAAGTAAATTTGTATGTGCCAAACTCTAAACCTTCAAATGAAATTCTGTTTTGTATGCTCGAGTAGCTCATGTTACAACTAGGGCTGCCTATATCTTCCATGCTAGGTGGGTTATTCTCAAGAGGAGTGGACTCGTCCTCATTCACGGAAAGGGCCGTAACGGGATGCCCAGTCCCATGATCCAAAAGATCAAAGCAAATCAAAATAATTAAACAAAACTCCCCTGGGCTGTTGTATGTTGGAGGCACTCGTTGTTTCGAGCAAGCCATGGATTGATGCTTGTTGGTGGTTGGGGGAGTATAAACCTTTACCATTCTGTTTGGGAACTGCCTATAATGCATGTAGTATGGAAGATACAGCCATCTCATAGTTGTTGTGTTGACAGCGAAAGTATGCCACTCAAAATGTTATTCAATCTCTATTTTAAAATCGAGCTCTGGCACCTCTACAAATCCCTGCTTCCCTCTGCGAAGGGCCTATCTATTTACTTTTATGTTGAGTCATCACCCTTCTCATTAAAAGCACCCGCTGGAGAGCACACTGTCATTTGCATTCATTACTATTGGTTTATATTGGGTATGACTTGACTGGATCTCTTTTACCATGAATTACAATGTTTAGTCAGTCCTTGATTTTTAAAGGTGCTCTGCATTTATGTTTTATGGTCTCGTAAAGGGCTAGCGAGATACCATTTTGTTATATCATGTTATGATTATTTTGAGAAAGTGTTGTCATCCGAGTTTTATTATTATGGCTCGCTAGCTGATTATGTTATTGATATGAGTAATTGTGAGACCTATGTGTTATTGTGAGTATGGTTAGTTCATAATATTTGCTGAAGCTTGAATGCTGGCTTTTCATGTTTACAACAACAAGAGCAAACAGAGTTTGTAAAAAAAATTCTTTATCACTTTCAGTTTATCAACCGAATTGCTTGAGGACAAGCAAAGGTTTAAGCTTGGGGGAGTTGATACGTCTCCAACGTATCTACTTTTCCAAACACTTTTGCCCTTGTTTTGGACTCTGACTTGCATTATTTGAATGAAACTAACCCAGACTGACGCTGTTTTCAGCAGAACTACCATGATGTTGTTTTATGTGTAGAAAAGAAAAGTTCTCGGAATGTCCTGGAAATCCATGTAGGCACTTTTTGGAATTTATAAGAATTACTGGGCGAAAGAAATACACCAGGGGGCCCAGGGCCTGTCCACGAGACAGGGGGGCGCCCCCCCTAGGGCGCGCCCCCCTATCTCGTGGGGCCCCTGGACCTCCTCCGACCTCAACTCCAACTCCATATATTCCGTCTCGGGGAGAAAAAAATCAGAGAGAAAGTTTCATCGCGTTTTACGACACGGAGCCGCCGCCAAGCCCTAATCTCTCTCGCGAGGGCTGATCTGGAGTCAGTTCGGGGCTCCGGAGAGGGGGATTCGTCGCCGTCGTCATCATCAACCATCCTCCATCACCAATTTCATGATGCTCACCGCCGTGCGTGAGTAATTCCATCGTAGGCTTGCTGGACGGTGATGGGTTGGATGAGATTTACCATGTAATCAAGTTAGTTTTGTTAGGGTTTGATCCCTAGTATCCACTATGTTCTGAGATTGATGTTGCTATGACTTTGCTATGCTTAATGCTTGTCACTAGGGCCCGAGTGCCATGATTTCAGATCTGAACCTATTATGTTTTCACGAATATATGTGTGTTCTTGAGCCTATCTTGCAAGTCTATAGTCACCTATTATGTGTTATGATCCGACAACCCCGAAGTGACAATAATCGGGATACTTCTCGGTGATGACCGTAGTTTGAGGAGTTCATGTATTCACTATGTGTTAATGCTTTGGTCCTGTTCTCTATTAAAAGGAGGCCTTAATATCCCTTAGTTTCCATAAGGACCCCGCTGCAACGGGAGGGTAGGACAACAGATGTCATACAAGTTCATTTCCATAAGCACGTATGACTATTTACGGAATACATGCCTACATTACATTGATGAATTGGAGCTAGCTCTATATCACCCTATGTTATAACTATTGCATGAGGAATCGCATCCGGCATAATTATCCATCATCGATCCATTGCCTACGAGCTTTTCACATATTGTTCTTCGCTTATTTACTTTTCCGTTACTATCTTTATAACTACTACAAAACCCAAAACATTTGTCTTTACTTTTGTTACTGTTACCTTTATTATCATACCACTTTTGCTACTTAAACACTTTGCTGCAGATACTAAGTTATCCAGGTGTGGTTGAATTGACAACTCAACTGCTAATACTCAAGAATATTCTTTGGCTCCCCTTGTGTCGAATCAATAAATTTGGGTTGAATACTCTACCCTGTTGCGATCCCCTATACTTGTGGGTTATCATATGTACTGTCGGGCAATTCGTTATCCTTTGGAAGCTTCTTCTTCAATATTTTCAGTAGCTTCTCAAATCCTTTGTCAGGCACAGCATTCTCTGCCTTCCACTGCAGCAATTCTAGTACGTACCGAGCTTTGTGTTGCCATCTTCGAAATTGGGGTACAACCCTTTTTTGTGATCCTCTAACATGCGATCGAACTTCAGCTTCTCCTTTTGACTTTCACATTGCGTCCTTGCATCGACAATGACCCGGCGGAGATCATCATCATCGGGCACATCGTCTGGTTCCTCTTGATCTTCAGCAGCTTCGCCCGTGCAAAGCATCCTCGCACATCGTCTGGTTCCTCTTGATGTTCAAGAACATCACCATATTCAGGGGGCACATAGTTTTCATCGTACTCTTCTTCTTCGCCGTCTTCCATCATAACCCATATTTCTCCGTGCCTCGTCCAAACATTATAGTGTGGCATGAAACCCTTGTAAAGCAGGTGGGTGTGAAGGATTTTCCGGTCAGAGTAAGACATCGTATTCCCACATTTAATGCATGGACAACACATAAAACCATTATGCTTGTTTGCCTCAGCCGCTTCGAGAAACTCATGCACGCCCTTAATGTACTCGGAGCTGTGTCTGTCACCGTACATCCATTGCCGGTTCATCTGCGTGCATTATATATATATAATTAAGTGTGTCACAAACCATTACAGAACATCATGAATAGATAAATAAGTGACAAATTAATAGAAGTTCATCATCACATTAAAACCAAAGTACATACATAGTTCTCATCTAACAACATATAGCTCTCCAGAGCATCTAATTAATTAAACCATACATTGAAACTATGTAAAACATTTCAATGCGAAAACAAATGCGATCATAATCGCAATCAAGGTAACAACTGATCCAACTGCATAATGATACCAAGCCTCGGTATGACTGGCATATTTTCTAATCTTCCTAATCTTCAAGCGCATTGCATCCATCTTGATCTTGTGATCATCAACGACATCCGCAACATGCAACTCCAATATCATCTTCTCCTCCTCATTTTTTTATTTTTTCCATCAAGAAATTGTTTTCTTCTTCAACTAAATTTAACCTCTCGACAATAGGGTCGGTTGGAATTTCCGGTTCAACAACCTCCTAGATAAATAAAATCTATGTCACATTGGTTGGCATAATTTTCATAAACAATAAATGAACCAATAGTTATGAAAAGATAATATATACCATTGGAAATGAAAATCCACTCAGTGGTTAAAGGGGGAAATTTTATCCGCTGTAAGAGGATACATCGTGATCAACAATATCTTTCCACAGGTACTCGGCATTGAGAATCTTGAGGTCAAGAACAGATGTCTACTCGGCAAGTGGCCGTCGAAGGTATCCGTCGAGACTGATGCCACTTGGGCGCAGATTCTCCGTAGCAAGTATCTTCACTCCAAAACTTTATCCCAGGTGACCGCGAGGCCGACTGACTCACCTTTTTAGAAAGGTCTTATGAGAGTCAAACTAGCCTTTTTTTTAATAGGACAAAGTTTATTATCGGTAACGGTGCTAGCACACGATTCTGGGAGGATACTTGGCTAGGAGAGACCCCCCCCCCCCCTTGCGATTCAATATCCATCTCTGTATCGTATTGTTCAACGACGTGAGGCTTTCGTTGCAACGGTACTTCAATCCATTCCCCTTAATATTCAGTTCAGGAGGATGCTAGCCGGCAATCGTTGGGAAGAATGGTTTCATCTAGTGAGTAGACCGATGGAGGTTCAGCTCTCTCAACAGCCTGATAAATTACGCTGGAAGCTTACTAGGTCTGGAGAGTTTACAGTTAAATCAATGTATCTTGATGTTATTAATTCAAGCTCTATTCCTAGCTCCAAATATGTTTGGACTGTCAAAGTTCTTTTGAAAATTAAAGTGTTTATGTGGTTTATACATAAACAAGTAATATTAACCAAGGACAACTTGGCAAAGCGTAATTGGACAGGACCTACTAGGTGTAGTTTCTGTGATCGGGATGAAACTATCAAACACCTTTTTCTTGATTGCTCGTTGGCCAAAGTTCTATGGCGGACGGTCCGCATTGCATTTAATATTACTCCTCCGAGTTCTGCCAGCACGTTATTTGGAACGTGGCTTAATGGGATAGAATCCGAAATAGCGAGACACATTCGCGTAGGAGTATGTGCTTTATTGTGGGCAGTCTGGAACTGCAGAAATGATTTGGTCTTTAACAGAACAAAAAATATTCATTTTTTGCAGGTTATCTTCCGAGCCACTGCGTTGATCCGTATGTGGTCGCTACTCACTCCGACGGAGGCCAGAGAGCGTTTGGTTACTGGATCTATCCGCTGGGAGATGGTAGCACGGGATATATTCAACCGGTTTGGATGGTGGTCATGTAATAGGATCGGCAATTAGTTTACCTGTCTTTCTTATGCCAACCGGTTGTGACTTTTTGTGGCTAGTTTGTTTCTGGCCCTTTGGCTCTTTGTGAGCTTTCCTTTATTTTAGTTTGAGACTTTAAGACCTTGTTGAACCTATTTGCTTATTTATTTAAGTTGGCCGTATGCATCGTTCTGATGCAAAGACCGGGGAGTCTTCCCTTTTCGAAAAAAATACTCAATCCCACTTGAATTTCCAGTAGTTGAATTTGTGCTCTACTGGCTTATGCTTGGCTGCCTGCAGAGCCTCTTTAGTATACAACAGAGTATTTAGTTATGGATGAGGTTGTAACTTTACCATATGCACGGTCAAATTTATTCAAGCTCCAATGTTACTTTCATAATCACGTTAGGCTTAATTTCTATCTTACGGACGTTCGCGGACGCCTACATGCCTACTTGCTTACAATGGAGAACCGGTGCATACGTGGTGTCAGGTGCATGTCACTATTATTTGCGGCAAAAAAACATGAGAACTTAGTAGAAGCATGCAACTTGCACACATAGTAGCCACTTATACAGTTATACTAGTACAAATCAAGCAATATAAGGGTACAGGGTCTGGTGCATTGACCCCACGAGAGTTGCTTAAACCTAAGTTAACTACATTGTGCTACCTTTATATGAAACTGTTTGAGCTGGCTGAGTTATGCAAATCTCCAATTTAGTTAGCTTGTGTGACTGATAACAAAGAACAATGTATGTTAAAAAAATCAAAGAATAATGCATCTACTTGGGCACCAGGTGGGAAACTAACGCTCGCTAACCAGTTGGGCCCATTTCACTTTGTGTTACAACATGGAAATTGTATTATACAAGCTTTTGAGATTTACACTAGAAATTTCAGAAAATCTTAAGGAACCAAGGGAGCACATTGTTACTCACTGCTACTCTGCTGGGAGGGAATTGAACTAGGAGTATCGATCAGAGGAACTACGAGAGAGCTGAAGATAACTTTTTCTTTTTGAGAAAAAGCTGAAGATAATTGCCCTCTGGCTCTCACTGATCTGGGCTACGTAGTGAGATGCAGCCCACGTGAGTTCAGCAACGGTATCACGCTGGGCTTTTAGGCCCGTATGATCAGGCTTTGTCGGGTGGTCGACGTGCGCACGATTGGGGAGAGCAACGCAGCAGTTCTACTTGGTTTAGTCCCACCTCGCATGTTCAATTTAGCTCTGACCGGCTTATAAGCTCGCTCGCTGCAACTAGGCTTGTCCCTTCGGGGACATCCGATAAAATTGGAACGATACAGAGAAGATTAGCATGGCCCCTGCGCAAGGATGACACGCACAAATCGAGAAATGGTCCAAATTTTTTAGAGATTTTCCGTGCCGGTCCCTGGCTGCTACTTTCTCTATTACAGTTGTGCCCCTGAGCCTTCTCACATTATAGCAGCATGGCCCCTGGAATCCTCTGTTTCTAACCGATAAACCCTTGTACTTTCAGTTGCGGCCTTCTCATCTTTAGCTGCAGTGCAGGAAATCTATCCTAAACTAAACTGTCAGTCAGAGTAACAAACTTCATGTTCACAAAATCACAACAAAGTGATCATGTTTTTTATTTTTCCTTTTTGATATGATCATGGCTTTGTTGTTGGAACCTGCAAGTGTAAACCCTTCCTAAGCTAAAAAAGAACAGAAAAAGAGCCAGCATAACACATAGATAGATATGGAAAAGGAGCAGCACAACATATGCCTATCAGTATGAACACATGTCTGGCAGAAGAACAGGCACGTTGCAGCAGTGTGCCATCTGCATGCCCCCACTGCAGATATTTTGGTCCATATAAAATTGCGTCTGCTTTAAACATGGAACATCTTTCAGGCTCTCGGAGGCATGACAAAAAAATTATCATTCCTTCAGTATACAATTGTCAGGTACAGAAAACATTCATTCCATAAACTACTAGGGAAAAGTAAAAATAAACTTGCAAGTGAAACATGAGATTCAGCCATTCAGGAAAACACGCTGATAAAATAAACCTGCAAGTGTATCACAATTCAAAGTACATTCAGAAAAAAGCACCGGCATTACTATCGTGAATTCCGTTTATCCATTTGTCCTGGTCACAAAGCCCTGTGCCTCTGCGGTACAAAGGATCGAATCGCCATCAACAGACGCTGAATGTAGCATAGAATGAGTCTGAATGTAACAGTCTTGAAGAGAGGAAGTGCAGCATCAGGATTGCAGTTCAAGTCCGTGCCTATTAAAACCAACCTGAGTAAATTACAAAAAACCACCACAATTGAGGACACTAAATCAAAAAACCACCACCTTTCGGTTTTTTATCAAAAAACCACCAACATTGTGCTGACAGTTTTCAGGAAACACTGATTGACTAATTAGAGCAGTTTGAATGAAAAACTGACACCTGCGGCCGCATGTAAGTGATGATGTGGCAAGAAAGGTCAACAACGTTTGCATGGACCGTTAAGTAGATATAGGCCCACTTGTCAGCAGTCTCTCTCCCTCCCTGGCATTCCGTCGAGCAGCTTGTGAGCATGCCGGAGAGTTCGCTTCCGGCAGCGTTCGGAGCTACGCTACGAGGATGAGGGCTTCCATGCTAGGCACGTCTACCCACGAGTTGACGACCAAATCGAGCACCGCGGTGACCTCGGCCTCGCCGAAGCGGGCAGCGGTGACCTCGGCCTCGCCGGAGCGGGCAGGGGCCTGGATGTGCTGGATGCCGGCTTTGACGGATTGGGCGCGCGGCGCAGGGCAGCTCGGCCTCGCCGGAGCGGGTGCGTAGCACGCGCGGACGCACCCAGCTCGGCCACGCCGGAGCGGGCAGGGCCGCCGACGCGCGGGATGTCGGCCTTGACGTTGTGGGCATACGGCAGCTCGGCCTGGCCGGAGCGGGCGCGCGGACGCACGGCAGTCGGCCACGTCGGAGCAGGCAGGGGCGCGGACGCACTGGATCTTGGTCTTGACGGAGTAGGCGCCCGGCAGCTCGTCCTCGCCGGAGCAGGCTGGTTCGTGGGCGCACGGGATTTCAGCCTCGCCGGAGCGGGATAGGCCGTGGGCGCGCGGGCGCACGGCAGCTCGGCCTCGCCGGAGTGGGCGCGCGGACGCACGGCAGTCGGCCACGCTGGAGCGGGCTGGGGCGTAAACGCACTGGATCTTGGTCTTGACGGAGTGGGCGCACGGCAGCTCGTCCTCGCCGGAGCTGGCTGGTTCGTGGGCGCACGGGATTTCGGCCTCGCCGAAGCGGGCTGGGCCGTGGGCGCGCGGGTGCACGGCAGCTCGACCTCGCCGGAGCGGGCTATGAGCACCGGCTTGCGTAGCTCCGTCTGTGCCCTTCCCTTGTCCGTCTACAGCAGCAACCCGCGGCCCGGTTAGCTTGGATTGTTTTTTGTGATTTTGTCCGGTCCTTGCGTGACAAGTTAGCGCCGTTTACGGGTGTGACGGGTGCCGTCTCCATCCCAGCCATGTGGCACCTGACAGTGGCGCCCACCTGTCAGATTTTTGCATCAACCCGTTGTAAGCAACGCATTAGTGTTTTCTGAAAACTGTCAACACAATGTTGGCGGTTTTTTGAAAAAAAAATGAAAGATGGTGGTTTTTTGATTTAGTGTCCCTAATTATGGTGGTTTTTTGCAATTTACTCATTAATACCTGCACCATTACCAGAAAGCTCTCGGGCTGCCTGCATATCATCTTCGTTGCCCCAAAGTAACATATAAACCCAATTCAAAAAGTCTTCAAACAGCCCAAATACCATCATATTACACAAGTATTCAGAGATCGTAACCGAAAAAAAAGGAAAAGAGGACGTAATACATTGGAAAAAGACTATACAGCCAAACACAGGTTACCCAGCCGTACTCGATCGATCTTTAGTAGCCATAATCACGCCTAACATTTGTACATTTTTCTCAGTTCTACTAGTATTCTACTACTACCAAACAAACCCAACCCGAGGTCAAAAGAAAATCAAAGGGGTCCATACAGTGAAATTCGGGAGGTTAGCGGGGAGAACACGGGACGGGACCAACTGCCGTACGGGACCGTTCCAGGAATGATTGATTGTTTGGTGATCACGGGTTCTTCGGAAGGTGGAGAAAATCATGGGGGAGAGGAGAGGAGCTCCTGTTGTGATTTCCCCTTTTATTCGGGTCTGGGCACGAGCATGAGCTGGTGCATTCATTCCCTTGTTTTGATCTTCTGGTGGGTGTCGATTCCCACATGGGCTCACTGCAAATAACACACGCTGGTAAAATTTCCAGCTGAAAATAACACCCGAAAGAGAGATTGCCCGGCCTTCCATGATTCAGAGTCATTCCTCGATTTTCTACTGTGTGTCGACATGATCTGCTGGCCGCACCGTGTAAAATGTTTGTTGCTGATATCCAGGGAAACTTGCCGATCGAGGCCCGGGGACCAGGGAGGTCCCCAGGGGGGCTGGATGACCAATCAATGAAGTTGGCCAAGATCGGAGGACTGGTCGCCTGATGAACCTGAACCGCATGCGATGAAAAACGAGATGCATTGCTTCTGCCAACAACGCACGCGTATTTTTATATTGGTTTTGCGGTGCGACGGTCGGGGCCGCCTTGAGAATGATCGTCGGAACTCCTGTTGTGATCTGCTTCTCAGCTGATATTCTGAAGGCGAATGACGGGCTGCACCTGCTCTGCTCTGCTTGTTCAGCTCCTCCCCGTAGGTAGATTCTCACTCGGTTGTGTCATCAAAAACTAAATCCTCGGGAGGGATGTTGAAATTGGTAACCCCGACGACAACACTTTTCGAGAGGGGATGGCTCTCGCGAACGCGCTCGCGGCGGGCGTGCTCGCGACGGCGCCGCCCTGATCTCTTCCCTCCGGCCGTCCCTGTGTCAGGCTCGACCAGATCCGGGATCCTCGTCGAGCCCTCTCTTCGCCGCTGTCCTTCTTCCGCGAAGCTCCCTCGTGCTCCTCCGCCTCCCGCCCGTCAGCTACGTCGGCCTCGACCCGACGCGATGGCTCCTTGTCCGCTCCCCCGGCCTGCGTCCGCGTCGGCGGCGGCTGCAGCTGCCTCTCCGGCCTTGCTGCGCGTTGGCTCTGCGTCCGCGTCGGCTGCTGCCGCTCCAGCCGAGGTGAGCGCCGGCTCTGCGCCCCTGTGGGAGGCGGCGGCCGCCGCGGCCTTGCTGGGCGTCGCCTCGGCATCCGAGCCGCCCCTGTTCGTCGTCCCGGCATCCCAGACGACCTCGATGCTGCTGCCGTCTGCCTTGCCCGGCGACCCGTCTGGTCCGGGCGATGTGGTGATGCCCGTCACAGTGCAGGGAGCTCCCAATGCTCTGGCAGCAGCCTCCCAATGCAGTCTGCAGCTCGTCCCAATCGCTCCACTTGCGCCGCTTCAGACGTCGACTGCATCGCCCACCGCCGCCGCTCTAGCGGCGGATGCCCTTGCTCGGCGCAGGTCGGACCCGGCCATTAGTGGGCTTATGGCCGGTGCTCGTCCCAATTGCGGTCGTGGCCTGCAGGCCACCACCCCGGCTCCTCTTGCCACCGGCCAGCTGCCGTCGTCCCCGGTGTCGACGCCTACACCCTTGACGGGGCCAGGTCAGGTGGCCGCTCCCGTGCTGTCTGGTTGGGGGGACTGGCTAGGATGCTTCGGAAGGAAGACGACGTCCGCTGATCCCATGTGTTGTGCGCCAACAGCTCGTGAGGAAACATTGGGAGACTGGCACCTCGTTACCGGCCGCCGCCGTTCGCCATCTTCAAATGCCTTCCGTCGGCCCGGTTCCAATGCCCGGATGGCTCCTCCGGCGTGGCTCCGCTCGGTGTCTCTCCAAAGGTCATCACGCTCACTCTTGCAGGGACCCAATTCGGTGCTCAGGATGCCTTCGTTTCGGCCACAAAGTGCGTTTTTGTCATGCTCAGCACCAATCCGATCTGACTACAAAGCCGCGTGATGATGCTGCAAAGCCTAACCCAGCGCCTGCATCGGAGGTTGACGCAACACCGGTTGACGTGCAATTGCAACCCGTCCTAGCGGAGGAGACCGAGCTGCTTCGCACTGAGCTGCGCGACTGCCTTGCGCGAGTTGAGAATGTTTTGGGGAGAGCAGAGGCTGCTCTCGCCAAACTAGAGGTTGTGCCAGCTGTGTCCTCGCTTCCTGAGCTTCAGATCAGGTCTCTTGTTGGGGAGGAAGCAAGCCTCTATGGACATTTCTCCCCTCATGCTACATCATGTTCGCCGATGTCTGTACTGCTCACTGGCCCTGGGTGTGTAGTCATCGGTGAGGTCATGGCTCCAGTGCTGGAGATTATGCCTGAGTTGCAGGAGCGTTGTGGGGAGCCTACTTCACCTCTTTCAATGGTGCTTCCGAAGGAGATGGGGCAGGTGATGTCTGTGGGTGGCGAGGTTGATGAGGTAGGTGCGTTGGCACCTATCTCTGGGGCGCAACTACAGGGTTTGCCTCTGCCATGTGTGCAACTGAAGGCGCCTGAGTCCATTGTGTCGGTGGTACCCGTGGCTGAGCATGTTAATGCAGTGGTGCCTGTGAGGGACAAGGTTGATGAGATTCTATTTGAGATACAAGTCAGCAGCTTGCTCGCACGTTTGGAGGCGGTCAGCCCTGGATCTGGCAAGATGATTGTGGAGAAAGCTCTCAGGAGCAAAACTAAGTCGTGACGTCACAGGAAAGGCGTCTGCAGCTGCTTGATGGATATTCATCAGTCTATTGGGCGGTCCATATGGTCTGGTTTGTGTTTGTCTATGTGGATTTGGCGGTGTTTGTGGACTTCGGCGGAGGTGCTCTTGTTAGGGGTTTGTTTGCGATGTAGTAGTTTGGAGGTTGATGGTCGTTCCATGTTGGGTTTGTTTGTAGGGCTGATCGTGCGCTTCTGGAGTTGTATGCTCTGTGAGTAATCCGCTAATCCGCATGTGGTTAGTCTGTATCGGTTTTCGCTCGGTTTTCCGTTAATTAACTGAGCAATTCTCTTCTGCTTAATTAATCGATGAGGCAAATCTTTTGCCTCCGTTTCAAAAAAAAAAACTAAATCCTCTCTCCCAACTTGTGCCTCTGGTATAACATTACTGCACATACTGGTGATAATTGCCAGCTGAAAACCCCAAGGGTCACTTGAAATTGTCGGCTGCACACGCTGACCTGAACCTTAAAGCAAGCAGTAGGTTCATCAATACACCGCCGTTTTCAGCAGCTGCTAGCTCTTTACTACTGCCACTACCAGCCAGCATCCCATCTCAGGCTTATCATTCATTAGAGGTCAAAATGTTGGGGCTAGATTGCTGCCAACAGCTAGAGAATACAACTGAACACAGCACAATCTAACTCTGTGTACAAACTCAACACGATGATGTTGGGCGTGTGGCACGTACGAGTAGGACGGGGAGGAAGAAAAAATAGCACCATGCTATGCTCTGTCTCTCTACCAATTTGGACCGCGTAATGAGATGCAGCCCACGTGAGGTAGGTCTCTACTGCGAGGCTGCTTGCCGCTGGGCATTTAGGCCAACGGATGGCTTACGCGCTCGCGGGAGCGGCCGGGGAGAGCAAAACACGGCAGTCTAGGATTGTTTAGTCCCACCTCGGCTACGCGGGAGCGTCGCGACCGGTTTATAAGCTCGCTCGCAGCAGCAGACTCGTCCCTTCGTGGACATCTGATAAAATTGGAACGATACAGGAAGATTAGCATTGGTTGTTTCAGCTACACCATATCCACTATACAATATTGCACCTGAGCCCAAAAAATCCTCTAGTTTTACTTTATCAGCCCATTCAGTGGCGAAGCCACACTATAATTGCTTACCCCCGTCACAAATAAACAGGCTTTGGAAATTAAATAACACATGCCCAGTTGGTATCAGTTTTGCGTGAGATTTGGCTGGCCCAAATAGCTTCCAAAAGGAAGCTTCAGCCGTCATTATTAATTTCCTAATTGTCTCCTCAAATCCCGTGACTACCACTTCAACCTCTCTCCTTTTTCACCTTCCTTTTATAATCTCTAATGGCCAATTGGGCACTACGCCGTGGGGAGGAGCAGTGGAGCACATCATGCGTGGATGGCCATGCTGCTCACCAACCGCCGAGGTCGCCGCTGCTCAGAATCACCACCATGAGCACGGCCTCCTCCGCTGCTCCGGCAGTCTCCGATTGTCCGTAGTACTGCAACTCCACCGATCGGCGAGTGTATAGGACGAGGCCCTTCCGCTTCTGTTTGTAAGTTTTTGTCTTCTTTCTCTTGCAATTTTCTATTCTCATATTACGAAATTCAGATCTTGTTTCTCTTAGCAAAACTTGTTTTGTCATTTGTTAGGTCTTAAGTTTGATAATGGTATTTGTCATTACCATAAACATGTTTAAAATTTTTTTATATCAAAAAACATGTTTAAGATAAAATTTGCATGATAAAAAAAAAGGCTGCTACAACAAATATGTTTGAAATAAAGTATGATCTTTTGTGTTCCTGTTTAATTTACATAGAAAATGTTTCATCTGTAAAGCTTGACAACACAAGGATTGGATCCTGGCACCGCCACTGAGCCCATTCTCATCTCTACAACAAGTCTAAAATGGATAATCACTTACAGTTTGGCCTTATTTTTCAATCAAGACACGTGCAGATCGGCCGCCTTCTACATTTACTAGTACAGTGTGTTTTCACCACCTTATGTTTTCGGTAATTAGGCCCCTAACTAAATCTCAATCTCAAGAGAAGTAAAGAAATCTATGCATCCTGTAAATTTCTCTCCCAATGGCATACACACAGGGAAGGTGATACTGAATTATATCACTATAATGAAGAACAAAAAACCCATATCCTAATTACACAAGTTAGAGATTATCACAGCCAGTGTAATGTATTTGACATTTTTAATTACATACAAAAACAACGTGGACACAGAAATGTGACAGGTAACACCTTTAACAGCAGTGCAAGAAAATACTCAACCTACATAACAAATAAACCCAATTCGACCGACTCTTAAAACGGCCCGAAAGACATCATGGATGAAATGGACCATCAACATGGATACATAAAAGTATAAGCAACAATATATTTAGGCTTTAACAGCAGTGCAAGAAGTTCATCCGCCTAAACAACACATAAACCCGATTCAACACGTCTTCAAACAGCCCAAAAGCAATCATATTACACAAGTATTGAGAGCTCATAACCGAAAAAACAGGAGCGAAGGAGGACAAAACACATTGAAAAAGGACTATACAGCCAAACACAGATTAACCAGCAGCCATACTCCATCTTTACTAGCCTTAATCACACCTAACATTTGTACATTTTTCTCAGTTCTAATACTCTACCAATCAAACCCAACCCGAGGTCAGAAGATTCGACAGGCCAACGTTCCCTCTTCAACAGCAGCTATTCCACACCACGGCAATCATCAGCTTGCTATACTGGTATGACATCCATGTCTGAAGTATCTTCACATCTCACGACCAGTCCTTCAAGGTTTGCTGGGAAGAAACAACTCCCCCATTGGCAACCAGATGAGATGGGCTCTGATGGAGGTACTATCATCAACACGCTCTCATTCTTTTGAACGACCCCCATCACGCTCACAGTGCTGCCTTCCTTGATGTATCTGCAGGTACAAGATGGAGTTGAACATAATTATTCACTTACATCTTTTGGCGCACATCTTCGGAATAGAGGTGAACATCTCTAGTTATGCAGCAATGATAGCCTTCTAGGTGTTAAGCAACATGAAGAAAATAATACCCTTCTTTTAGGCGCATTTTCCGACCATCACTTGAGAGGTTCCTTTCTCGTAGCCATCTTAGAAATTCAGGAGACATGTCCTTGTTCTCAGGATTGACGTCAATTACTACCGATTCATCGACATATGGTGTCACCCGTGCACCGCTTCCTGTTCTCACCAATGCTCGAAGCCCAGACTGAAAATCTGAAATGTAGAAATCAACCGCATGTCGCTGCAATAGTTACAGGCGAAATGTCAAGGTCAGTTCGGAAGAAAGTAATATAACTGCATTAGTAAAGTTTTTCAACATATCTTTATACTGGGGAATAATTCATTGTATCAATTTATTTTAAGCAGCATTCTTCTAGGCACTCATCAAAAAACACAACTCACCTCTGCTGTCCGTAATCCCCAGGTAAACCGGCGATGCTTGGGGTTTGCAGTTTTTGAATCCCAGCCCCTATACTCATACAGCCTAGTTGAAGTGTACACACATCTCGGAATCCTTTGAAATGAGGACTCCAGTGGGAAATTTCCACACGTAACAACCTGCGATGTTTGGCATACTGATCATTACTGAATGGTAACTGATAACGGAACAAGTTTTCTTAGAACAAAAAAGAATATGTTGTCAACTTGTAGATTAATGTACGCAATCTCCAAACTGAAAAGGAGTTTATGCTACATGTGGAACTAAATGACTAAGAATTCAACTATAACAACCATGCAAATTATACCATGAATAGTAAAACGAAATACAGAAATTTGGTGATATATTGGTATATTATGTGCAGACTTGGACTCTGATAGTACTCAACTATTTTAAGGTTAGTGTCATTAGGGCGCAATGCAACAGATGAGCATATGCTCAGTAGAACAGGATGAATACTGACGCTAAACAGCAATTTATCAGAGATTCAGAGTGAAGATAAGGGCAATAAATCCAACAGGATCAGAAGCATTTCACATACCCCTGTAACCTTCACATACTCTCCATCCTTTGCAGTTCTGAGATCAGTATCAGGACAGCTATTGACAAACCTGAGCACGCCTCTCCTGCCCCGCCAAACATTCCAAGACACAAGTGCAGCAACAGAACCAATCATTGCAACAACAACTATCAGCACAATTGCATTGTGAACAGCAATAAGAATGAAGAGACCTACTGCAAACCCGAACAGCAAGAGTGTGATCACTAGCCAGAATACCCACTTTGAAATGCTTCCCATAACCGAGAAACCACCTTCACTGGTGAGTGTAGTAACAGCCTGGTTGTGAGCAAGCGATGTGGCCCGCGCCTTCATCGATGCAGCAGGATCAAGAGATCCAGATACTTTCCTTCTTGGGGCACCAGACGAATTCAGTGGTCCAGAAGTAACAGGGCCAGATGTGATAAGCCCAGTCGTAGGAAGCATTGGAGGGAGAGGGCCGGAATTCTGGCGAGCCATTGGGGTCACACCTCCAGACTGGGGACCAGATGACCGCTTTACTGGTTCACCATGCTTATTGAGTGGTCCGGAGTTAGATTTTGCTCTTGCTGATCCTCCGGCGCCAGGAACTGAAGATGAAAGAGAACCAGAGTAGTTTGACCGACCACCAGCATTAGACACAGGTCCAGAGTTGGAAGCGGCACCGCCAAATGAAGGATTTCTCGAAGGCGCACTGCCTAGAGGACCAGATTTTCTAGATCTTTCAGCATGGAGCTCAAACATCTTCCCAAGCTCTCCAGATTTCTTGGTGTCACCACCAGTGTATGGCATCACATTGGATCCGAAGGTCGGGGCCTTCTCCTTAGGTTGCTCAGGTCGGCCAGATACATAAAGGCCGCTGCTCAGCTGATGTGATGGAAATCTAGAACCCATGTTTCTGAACCACCAAAATCAAGTATATACTATTATTCAACCAGTCAAGCGAAGCTAACTTGAGTCTTGATGTGCACAGCTGTCCTTCTCACATAGTACAACCTACACCTTGAATCAGCTCCTGAAAAAGGACATAATAATATATAAATAGCCGATGCATGTGAAGTACATTTTGCCAATATGTGACCAAGAGATAATCACTTTAGAACAAATAGCATGCAGATAAAGAAAAAATTTGATGTTATTAAGAACCACAATAATACTGATCATATTTAAATGAATAACTTTTACATCAGAGTGGGTTAACTATAGTAAAACATGAGCTAATTAGAAAATTGATGCATGGGACAAAAAAACTAAAACATACTAGAATAAGAACCAACTCTTCAAAGAAAATTTAGCTTGTCATACATTTGTGTTTCCAGTTTGAAGTTTATTCTGATGATTTAACAGGGCAACAGCTTATGCTAAGCATATTTACTAATTTGTCAGACTTTTTTTGTCTGACACTGGAGTAAAAACTTGCACATCATGAAAAGGCAATGCAATCAAGCAGTTCCTTCATGTATGGCTCAAAGGGAGAGGGCACCAGTGACAGGAGCAATGGCATTGTGCGGCAGGCTATGAGGGCTAGGTGAGGGACGAGTGGCGGCGATGGAGCAGTGAGGGGCATACACTAAGGGTTCACGGCGAGGTGAAGAATGCTGTGGAATTGATTGGGGGAGAAAGAATGGCTTGGGTTAATTTTAGGAGAGCGAAAATTTCACCTTTCAGACGCACGCCAATTATTGGCCAGCTTACTTTTCAGCTAGCACACACATGCATATGGTTTAGCTGGCATTTATGTATGTCTTGCAATTATAGATGCCACTGATGCTACAGATTTTACCTGGCACTTACCAAAAATGCCTTTGTTTCATTACTGTGCGGGCACATTATACGTGTACGCTGGCACATACGAAATGCCTTAAGATTTTCAGATATTTATAAGTGCAGCATATAAGTGTATGATGGCACATTTCATGGTTTCCTATTAGGTGACCCTAATAATAGGCTGGTATGAGAGCCTGTTGTAACGATGGCTGGAATCTTTTTCTATAACAATCATTGGCAACACCATTCTAAGACACACACAACTTACTGAAAAGAAGTTCACTAATGGTAGGAAAGGATATTAACATCATGCCTCACAAAATAATTTGAGCAGACCAGATATAGGATTCCAGTACCAAAGCCATCTATAGCAGAGGTAGCTAAACAAAACATACGTAAAGTTAAGGACTCAGCCGTAGTAGATCTATTTCAAGATTCGGATGTAACCCTATTACAAGTTTCAGACATAAAACCTGATATGACAAGTCAAGTTGGAATAAGATAATATAGCATTCCCCCCAAATGAAGCTATAGACAAACTCTGGAAACATGCAGGATTCATGGAGACGTCTCCCTTGAAATAACTAAGCACGCCCAAATGTATGCAGAAAAAAGAAACTGCTAAATTTTGAGAGATGTGATAACATCATCGGCAAGATATGTGCGTCCCACCCCCTAACAAGTTGAAATATGACTTCCAGTGTGCAGTGAAGTTGCCAACGACAACATCAGATCTCGGATATAGCTTGAAGCTTGAGCAAAGGACTCCCAGTGATAACAACAAACATAGCTATTTGCAGCAACAAGGACGGTAAATATTGACACCATTCTACTCCTGCAGTAAGTAATCGATTTGCATGACAACTACTAAATCCTAGCCAACCAGGCCTGCATACGAACAAAGTAACGCTGGAAAATAAATCGCAGCATGGCACCAAAGCTCAGAGGGGCAATGCCCGTTTCAGATCGATGAACTTGGTCACCCGCAAAAGGAGAAAAAGATGGATGAACTAGTGCCAGATCTAGGCATCTTTCTGAAAAACCAAGAAGGCAAACACCCCTTTTTTAATTTCAGAAATTACGACTAGAAATAGCAGCCAAGAAGTGGTAGGTGAGAAATGATTCCTCGACCACAAGACAAATATATTCCAGTAATAATCACCCAAAACTCCGAATAAAAAAAGTACGTAAACACATAGCGACTAAAAAAGCCCAATCCCTGCCCGCATCTCACAGGTCGAAGCCCCGGGAAAGACGAATCTGTGGAAATCCCGCCGGAATCTGGCTCCACCGACACAAGGAAACAGCGAGGCGCCGCATTAGCGACGCTGGCGGTCCCCAAGAATCGCGGCAAGGAGCACCACACCGCAACCACCACCTTTCGTGGCAAAAAGGACGTCCGTTTCCCGCAACCACCCCTCCCCCCTCTTCCCGGAACGGCGGAGCAGATTCGTCTAAGCAAGGGAAAAAAACCCTCGGAACTCGCCCGGACAAAGAAGCACGGGGGAGAGGCGGCAATGGCGCGCGAAGGGGCCAAGAACCCGCGGAAACGGCAGTGGTCTCGGGTGGAGGCGTGGGAAATCTCTGCATACCTCGAGGGGACGGCGGACATCTTCTCTTGGGAGGGAGGGGGAGTGAGCTCCGGTCGCCTGCCTGCTGCGCCGACGGAATGGGGGGAGTGGGTGGGGAGCGCGCAGAGCAAATGGAGCAGACGGGGGACAGAGAGTAGGAAGGGGGAGAGAGAATAAGCGGGGAGGCGGAGAGGGGGGAGAGGGAGAGAGAAAATAATGCAGCGCGAGGGGGGTGGGGGATGGTGGGAGCGCGTACGACGCCTTTCAGCTCCTCTCCCTCTCTCTCTCTCCCTCTGCGGTGTGCTGTCTGTCTGTTACTCCCACGACGAACCACTCTCTCTCCTCCCCTCCCCCGTGATGCAGCTGCCCGCTGCTACTGTAGCTGCTGGGCAAAATGACCGTAAAGCCCCTGGGTTGTTCTTTTTTCTAAAACCTTTTTTTTGCGTGTGAGTAGTACATTTTTGTCTTGGCGAATTCGAAAGAGTTACTGGCTGGCAGTAGTAGGAGTAGTAGTACTAAGTAGGAGGAGTAATTTCTAATTAATTACTTGGGGTAATGCCAATTGATTGGGTGGCGCTGCCAGTCGGGGAGATGATTGCGACGGTGCGCTGCGTTTTCCTCTTTCTTTCCGTTAACAGCGCGCGATTAATTGTTGCGTCGGTGCGGGATGCAAATCTTCTTCTTTTTCTCTGGGGGTGCTGATGATCTACTGCTCCGTCCCGTTCGATCTCTGTCCAGCAGCGTTGTTTCCCTCGTATGGAGTGTGCATTACAGCTAGCTATCCAGCCAGCGCGCCCCTTTCGGAAATAACCAATTTGGATGCGTAAGAAGAAATCACTCTGATGAGCCTGAGAGCAACAGCCATGAATGAATGATATCCAAGTGCGCTACTGGAGGAGAAAGGAGTACTAGCAGTCGTAATTAACGGCCCGGTTAGCTTAATAATCGCTTGCAAGCAACCATCATGATCAATTGATCATGGCGGTATGGTACATGATCGCTCGCGCCAACTAATCACTCTGCTCTGGTATGTGTGTGCGTTTGAGTGGATTGCACTGAAAGTCTCCTCCCTCCTCCCCGTCTCCGGCCGGGCCGGCCGGACACGACACAGCGCAGGTATCGCAGAGCCCACGACATGCCGGTAGGTGCGCACGAGGCGGAGGCGGAGGCGATCGACCGGCACACGCACACGCCATGTCTCGACCCGATCGCTCTGTCCGAGGCGCGTGTGTGTGGTGCGGTGCCAACGGGCCGGACGATGGGTGCATCCAAAATCGTGGAGGGACGAGGATTATGTTATGCGCGTGTGGTGCGTGCTGGTAGATTACCAACGGTCGGCTCTGCTCTGCTCTTGGCGACCCCAACCACAGCCCACCCTACACGTGATGCTCGCACACGGTTCACGCCCTACGGACCTGCGTGCACGGGCACCGCCGGGCCCGACCGACGTTCGTGCAGCACAGCGCGCGGTTGCACGGCGCTGCAGTGCGCGCCTCGTCTGCTCTCTGCGATCCCCAGACGGCACATGGCCGAAGGGTATATATTGTACGTGTAGCACTAGCTAAGAACACGGACACTGGTCTTGGGGGTGGCCAATTAAAGGGGTCGGTATTGTACGTATCTCCTTTCTAGATACCTTGCTGAATATGCAATGTAGTATCTAATGACTTCTCCCTGCTGACTATGTATATTACTGTGCTATGGAAGTGGCAACTGGTCAGCCGACTGGATTTGTTTTTGCGTGAGTCGAACTCTTCTAAACCGTTGAATTCAAATTGAATGAACAGACAGTAGTTCAGTTGAAACAAAATTGAGTGACCCAAATTCCCTGTGAGTCGATCCCTTCGAAACCATTCCTCCTTCTCTCAACAAGAGGCTAAAGCCCATCGAAAAGAAGATGGCTGAAAAAAAAAACACTCGTTAACCCGCTAACAACAGCGCAAAAGTCACCTGGTCCCGACCAACCACCGAACATCAAGATCGGGAGATTATCCCCAAGGTAAATACAGATTCTCAATTCTAAATCGCCCCCACAAATTCACAAGAGTTGTGCTAGGGTTGATTGTAAATCAGCGCATGGATCTTTCTAGAGAAGACCAAATTAACAAAAGTTCTAGTAGGGTTGATTGAATTAGAGGCACCCCTATACCCTTCATGAAGATGAAAATCAAAACAAAACAAAAAAGTTATTCAAGAGAGAAATGAAATAGAGGAAGCCCTTTTACCTTCCTGAAGATAAAAACAAAATCACAAGCAAAATGGACAAAAGATTTACTATAGATGAATGAATTAGAGGCACCCCTACTACCCTCCCCGAAGATAAAAACAAAAACACAAGCAAAATGGACAAAAGATTTGCTAGAGATGAATGAATTATAGGCACCCCTACTACCTTCCCCGAAGATAAAAACAAAATCACAAGCAAAATGGACAAAAGATTTACTAGAGATGAATGAATAAAATCAAATACACAAACAAAATGCACACAAGTTTTACTAGAGAAGAATACTCTTTCATTTGTAGCTGGATTACACCTTGGTTGGGCTAACTTGAATCTGTTTTGTTTAGTTTTTTACTAAGCTACCCTTCTTGACATTTGAACTTAATAAATAAAAGTTTTACTACCATGTCAACAACTTTTGATGTCATGACTGCAAATTTTATAGCATTTTAGAAGAAATTCGTGCCATGGCACCCATTTCTACTCATTATCTGAAGTTGCATGTGCAGGATGCAGAACTTGCAGAAACACAAAATCAACAACAACATCTACATGGTGAAGCAAGCCATAATCTTAAAAAGGTGTGCAACAGTAGAAGAGCCAAATTGAGGCTATGAATGACATCCAATTTTGCTGCCATGACAGCCATTTTCGACATCATGGCAGCCATTTTGATGCCATGGTAGCCATTTGGCTGCCATTTGTGCTCTAATTTACTGCCATATCATGTGTCTAATTATTTGCATATGGAGGCTAGAGAAGTTGCAAAAATACAATATAAGCATAAACAACAACTTGGACCATACCATAATGTCAACAAGGTAAGCAACACTCTAAACAAACGAATTCAGGGGTAGAACTAGCAAAAATCATTACGTAGTAGTTACAAATGTTGTGAAATTGCATATGCGGCTGCCAAAAAATTCACAAATGCAATATGTGTCATAAATAAATAGAAAGTGATCTACTTCCTCGTGATTAGCATTAGAATGAAAAACTACTGCTCACCAAAAAATACAAGATACTTACATGACTAACTTTTCTGGAATTGCATGTGGGGTTTATAGAAGTTGCACAAATGCCCAATCAACAATTGGGTCTACATTGGAAAGAAAATCATAATCTCATTAGCAATGAGTTAAGAACCACACACAACACTGATGAGCATTCAGTAGCATTCACTATGGGCAAGGATCACAAGATCTCATACAAGAAGGTCAAGGATCATAAGATCTTATGTCAGGCAGAAATCTTACACTGCCCTGATGCAACATGTGACTCTAATGACCCATCTTCAAACTGTTACAAGTAAGCATAATCTCACAGGTACAAGCTAAAATTTAATACTTCCATTCAAAATATATTCAGTAAACACTACAAAACATGCGCTTGTGTCACATAAAACCGATTTTCATCACCAAAAATGGCATGGTGATGTTTTCCGACCGTCACCCCACCGTCACTGAAGCACCATCCCAGAAAAATCTTGATGGTACCACTTTTTCTGTCACGTGAGATCTTTTTTCCGTGACGAACCGTAATTCGTCGCCGAAAGCTATCTTACGTGACGGCCAAAAAATGTCACTAGAACGGTCATAGTATATGACCTGCCCGTCCCTCATCATAGTTTTTAATGACGATACATCTGTCACTAACAACTAACCCACCATGTTCGACCAGTCAATGTTTCTGACATACGAGCCCAGAAGATGATGACAACTTACAGCTGGGCCCGACCAAGGTTTTATCACCGACGATAGCCTTTGGTAAAATTTAGATTTGACCGGTCATAGATCCTGAAATGTGGGCCCGTTGGATGTTGACGTGGTGGCTTACATGTGGGTCCGGAAGCTGGTGACGGCATGCATTTTCGTCACTATTTACCATCACACTTTGTTCAATGCTGCTACCCCCAATCGGATTTAGATTTAAAAATCAGTAAAATTTCAAAAATGAGAATGAAATAACTTACACTAACACAAAAACAGACATGCTTAACACGACTACAATAATGATCAGCCATTTGAGGAAGTATCACACACGACATAAAAGGAAACATAGGAGTACCATACAAAATAATAAGAAACAACCAAAGTTTCACGACAAAGAAGACCACCGTCAGGGTTGCGACATGCTATTATTAGAGCCCCCGAAAGGGGGTGCAACATGTTGTTATTAGAGCCGTTGTGCAAGTGCCTTAAGACAAAACTTAAGGTTCCCCAGGTCTTTTAGATTCTTTTCCATAGAAACAATATTATCCTCTTGCTCCTTCTCAAGATCTGCAATTTCATCTTGCTTCTTTGTTTTCGTCTCTTTGATTTCACGTTGTTGCGCTGCTAGTCTTGCATTTAGCTCTTCTTGATACCTATCAGCTGCTGATCCCATAGCTAGCTCCTGAGTTGCAAGCTCTCTCATGCGATCATGAGAGGTTGTCTTATGCCTCGATGTAGATGACTCTCCCATGCCTACAAGGAATGTGTTGTGCTTGGCAATGTCCTTGAGAACCTCTACAACAATGTGCACATCTATTGTTGGCTCTTCACCTTATTGTAGCGACCCGACCCAAAATCGGTCAAGTCTCTGTGTCTGTACCATCCCAAGATCATGCTGGCACTCACAGTACATTGATGAAATAATCAAAGTTCAATCACACCTGAATTTATTACACGATTCTCATATCGAGTCTTTATTACAATAGAATAAATTCGCCAAGGCCAACTCATGAGAAATAAACTAAGTAAAACTGCGAAGCGTAGAAGAATAGCGAGTCCATCCGACTCCAAAGGGCAATCGCCAAGCGCGGATCGTAGCCTCAATCTCGATCGAATACTCCTCTGCAACATAAGACGTCAGAGTAGTGTAGGTCAAAGATTTTGAATATCTTTGGCAAGTCATGAATAGAGAATAACAATAAAAGCACTAATACTATATGCAATTTGGCTGTGGGGCTCTAAGTTTCATCATTTTGCGAAAAGCCAATTTTTCCCTACTACAGTGGACTTGCTTGCAAATACTACAAAATTATTGGTAATTATTGAGATGGTTCCACCAACCAACGTCTCATTCCCAAATTATTAAGTCATAACCCCCTCAATTAATTTATTAGTTTTAGTGTTGAGATTTCCGAATACTTCCAAGTTCCAGAGGCTCAAATTGTCCGTGAATCGGGACACGGCTAATCGATTAGATCTTTAACTCTGCAGAGGTTTGCGACTTTACCCGCAAGAAATGTTCCTCCTTTTAAGTCTTCGCACTTCATGGTGTTTGAAGACGGACGAACGTAAACAGGTCTTCCAAGAGTTCTTCGCCACCGCCGGTACCCATCCAATCCTACCATTCTTCTACATCTCGTAGTACCGTCCGGCCAGCGTCACAACTAGGGTTGACCAAGCCAGAGCCCATAATGGCTTACGGCTGCACAGGTAAGCTTCCGGTCAAAAGAGGTATACATCCGTCTCTTCGTGGCTGGGTGAAGCTTTCCGCAAGATGTCATGGCACTTCTCCATGCATCCCGGCCAACCACTGGGTTCTCCAGGGTGCCCATCAACCGTCCTCCACCCAGTAGTGAATTCCGAAGTCCATCTTGAGCTTGAAGATTCATGGGGTTGTCATCATCTTGACTCTCACATCTTTCTTATGAATTCACTCAACCAATCCCGTCTACGAGCATAGCAAAATAAACTACTTCGTCCCGGGTCATGGTAACAAGGGGAATTGGTTCATCCTACCACATGATACTACTCAAGAACATAACTTCAAATTTCAACTACTGCATGCATGGTGGGGAGGTATAATTCTAATGCAACAAAATCATAGGTATTATAAAGAACATGATCAATGACTTGCCTTGCTGACGATCTTCGTAAGCTAGGGACTCGTGGTAGCAAGCTTCGCACTCCGGAAACTCTACCGAGACAAACAATAATCACAATAAGCATATAGCATATGATCACTTAACACAATAGCATAGTAACATAACACACAAAACAAACGAATCAAAACCCAAAGGAAAACTCGAAGAAATCCAACTCAAAGTTTTCCTACATCAAGCAACAACAAAAAAATAGTTTTACATAACAAAAAAATTTCTTAACATGACCTAAGCATGGGTTTATGTTAACTTAACAGAAAAGAATGCATTAAGCAACTAGGAGCAAAAATAATCAATTTAAAAGCTATTATAAAACTCCTATTAGGCCTAAAGCAAATTTTAGTAAGAAAAATAAAATAAAAGTTTTATTTATTATAAATAAAAGTTCATGCTCTAAAGTGACAGAAACTAACCTAGAATAATCAATCACATGTGAAAAATAAATTTGTTTGCTAATTAAAATAATAGGAAAACAAGAGCTAATTAATTAATTAAGAATAGCATGATTCTGATAGAAACTATTTTTTATTAATCCTAAAATGCCCAAATAAATTCCTACGGTTTGGCAATGTCTAAACAAAGTTGTGACAAAAGAATCACTAAAAATAATTTTCCTAACTCATTTTATAGCAGATTTACTATTACGACTAAATCTAAAATAAAGCAATTCTAAATAATTTTAACATGCCTAATTATATTTTCTACACAAACTATAGGAAATTTGCAAACCAACAAAAAAAATCACTTAAAAATATTAAGTAGAATAAAAGTTATGAATTTTTCAAATCTAAAACTATTCTGTTAAAACAGAAAACGAAAATAAAAGAAAAATGGCCTAATGGGCCTAACTAACGCCCTAGGCGAACTTAACTAAACGGGCCTAGGGTTTAAACGAATCGGGCCGGCTCAAAATAAAAACCCTAACTAAAATAAAATAAACCGGAACTAACCGGACTGAACCGGTTTTATTTAAAAGAACATACCCCTTCGGGGGAATCTAATCTACGCCGTAGAAAACGAATCGGACGGCGAGGGGGGACTCCGGTGACTCACCGAAGGTCGACGGCGGCGGCGGCTCGGGCGGCGAGTGCTCCGGCGTCTCCGGTGGTCGGGGGCGACGGCGGAGTGGTCCGGCGGGTGCGGACGGGCGAGGGGGTGGGTTTGGTGGAGTCAACGGGGCTCGGGGGTGACCGGGGCGAGCTCGGGGTGGGTAATGGTGGCGGCGGCGCTCTCGGGCTCACGAGCAGCAGGCGGTGAGAGGGAGAGGTCCGTGAGGGGCGAGGGGGAATGGGGTGAGGAGGGTATTTATAGGCGGGGCCTCGCCTTGGACGAGGGCAATCGGGAGAGATCATGGCGAATCCGGATCCGGCGGATCCGAGAAGCGGCGGCACGAAGGGTGGTGGGCGAGGGAAGAGGAAGGTGGGGGACCACCTGTCGGCGAGTGAGGGGAGCGGGGGTCTCGGTCGGTCGGCCGACCCGGAGCCGGTTCGGGCGAGGGGGTGCGGTCGGTGGCTCGCTAGGCCGTCGGGCTGGCGCCTAGCTGGGCCGGCTCGGTGGGCTGCCCAGTGATGCATTTGGGCGGTCGGCTGGTGGCGCTGGGTTTTTTCTTTTTTCAACCTTTTTTTATTTTTTTGAAAATAAAAACAGAGATAAAATATAAAATATAAATATTTTATATAGGACATATATATATATATATATATATATATATCAAAATGATCAGGGAATATTCCCTATCATTTGAAAAATTTTCGAGGCAAAATCCAAACTTTATAAAATTCATTTTTTCAAAATTCAAATAAAACTCAAATTTGAATTCAAAACTTTTGGCAATGTTTTCCTCTGATATTTTGGAGTGTCATGTTTACTCCTCTCATACTTTTTCTCAAGTATTTATCAGGCATAGTTTTTTGAAATGATTTCCACTTGCCAAAATTTAAATTCAAATGCCAACAACTCCAAAACTTCTGAAACTTCAAATACCACTCAAATTCAAACAGAATGCATAGATGCTTAGCTATAATTGTAAAACATTCCAAATAGGAAATTTGGGATGTTACAAACCTACCACCTTAAGATGAATCTCCCTCGAGATTCGGGTTGGCTAGCAAATAGGTGCGGGTGGTCTCAAGAAGGTCTTCTTGGCGCTCCCAGTGGCTTCTTCCTGAGTGATGACTCCACAGCACCTTGCAAAACTTGATGATCTTGCTGCGGGTGACTCTGTTCGCAGTCTCGAGAATTCGGACGGGTTTCTCCTTATAAGTCGATCTTTGTCGAGCTGTATGGCCTCTAGGGGCACTTGTGTCTCTCAACGGAATATCGGCCATGTCGGCATGACACTTCTTCACCGAGAAACATGGAAGACATCATGAACTCCGGACAATCCTTCCGCAATTCCAACTTGTAAGCAACTTCTCCACGACGCTCGAGGATTTTGTAGGGCCAATGAATCGGGTGCTAACTTTCCTTTGACACCAAACCTCTTGATTCCGCGAAGTGGAGAAACACGAAGATATGCTCGGTCTCCCGCTTCGTATGTTACTTCCTTGCGTTTACTGTCGGCATAGCTCTTCTGCCTCGACTAAGCTATCTTGAGTCTATCTCGAATCAGCTTGACTTTATCTTCGGAATCTCTGATAAGATCGGAAACGAAAAGTGATCGATCTCCAACACCATCCCACAGCAATGGTGTTCTGCACCTCCTTCCGTATAGAGCTTCGAAAGGGGCCATCTTCAGACTGGAGTGATAACTGTTGTTGTATGAGAACTCTTCGTATGGCAAATTATCATCCCAGCTAGACCCATAGTCTAGCACACAAGCTATCAACATGTCCTCCAGAATCTGGTTGACTCTCTCGGTCTATCCATCTGTCTGCGGATGAAATGCTGTACTGAACTCCAGCCTCGTACCCAAAGTTTCATGCAACTGATTCCAAAACTTTGAAGTAAATTGTGTTCCTCTATCTGACACGATACTCCTCGGAACTCCATGCAGACATACGATCCTGGTCATGTATATCTTGGCCAACTTAGCACTGGTATAGTTAGTCTTCACGGGAATGAAGTGAGCTACCTTGGTCAAACGATCAACCACTACCCAGATAGAATCATAACCTGAACGGGTCCTGGGTAATCCTGTGATAAAATCCATTCCAAGTTTTTCCCATTTCCAATCGGGAATCGGCAAAGGTTGAAGTAACCTGCTGGCTTCGATGTTACGCATTTACTCGTTGACAAACATCGCATAATCGCTACGTACTCGGCAATATCCTTCTTCATACCGCCCACCGAAACTTTCCTTCAAATCCGGTACATCTTGGTGTTACAGGGGTGAATCGAGTACGGTGAATCATGAGCCTCTGAAGAATTAGCTTCACGAGTTCGGGATCATTGGGCACATAAATACGATCCTCGAACCATATAGCTCCGTATTCATCCTTACGGAATCCTTTAGCTTTTCCTTCACTCATCTTCTGCTTTATCTCCTCAATTTCCTTGTCCGACTTCTGGGCTTCACGAATCCTTTCAGCCAAAGTGGACTGAACTTCCAGAGTTGCAACATATCCTCTCGGAACTATTTCCAGTCGGAGATCTCTGAGGTCATCGACTAACTCCTGGGGTAGTCCTCCTGCTATAAGAGTATTCACATAACTCTTACGGCTCAAAGCATCTGCTACAACATTAGCTTTCCCTGGGTGATAATGCAATCTCATGTCATAGTCCTTGATTAACTCTAGCCATCTCCTCTGCATGTGGTTCAACTCTTTCTGCGTGAAGATATACTTCAAGCTCTTGTGATGTGTGTAAACATCACAACGGTTTCCGATGAGGAAATGTCTCCAGGTCTTGAGTGCATGCACTACGGCCGCTAACTCCAAATCATGTGTGGCATAATTCATCTCGTGAGGTCGAGCTGTGCTGGAGGTATAAGCTACAACTTTTCCTTCCTGCATGAGTACTCCTCCGAGTCCCCGACGAGAAGCGCCGCAATATACTGGTAATCCTTGTGTATGTCCGCAAAATCAGATCGGGCTGTGACTAAACGTTTCTTCAGTTCTCGAAAACTGGTTTCACAATCCTCGGTCCAAATGTACTTGGCTTCCTTCTTCAACAGCTCAGTCATGGGCTTGGCAATCTTCGAAGTTCTCAATAAACCTCCGATAATATCCTGCGAGTCCGAGAAAGCTGCGGATCTCCTTGACTAAGGTGGGCGATCGCCAATCGGTGATCGATTCAACCTTGGCGGGGTCAATCTGCTATTCCTTCTCTGAAATAACATGTCCGAGGAATCCGACTTCCTTCAGCCAAAATTCACATTTGCTGAACTTGGCATACAACGATGTTCTCGAAGTTTCTCCGAACTAGACGCAAATGTTCCTTATGCTCTTCCTCGCTCTTGGAGAAAATCAGATATCATCGATGAACACCACGACAAACTTGTCCAGATATTCCATAAATACCTTGTTCATCAAACTCATGAAGTATGCAGGAGCATTAGTCAATCCAAATGACATGACGGTATACTCATATAAACCATACCTGGTGGTGAATGCTGTTTTGGGTATATCCTTTTCACGGATCTTCAATCGATGATACCTCGATCAAGATCGATCTTGGAGAATACCTTGGCTCCAACTAGCTGATCAAATAGATCATTAATCATCGGCAGAGGGTACTTGTTCTTGATGGTCACGTCGTTCAACGAACGATAATCAACAACCATTCTCAAGGTTCCATCCTTCTTCTCTACCAAAAGAACTGGGGCTCCCCAAGGTGATGAGCTTGGCCGAATATATCCTTTCTCCAATAACTCATTAATTTGATTCTTGATCTCTTTCAAATCGTTCGGTGGCATCCGATAGGGTCTCTTGGATATTGGGGATGTGCCGGGCAATAACTCAATCAGGAATTCAATGTCTCTGTCCGGTGGCATTCCTGGTAATTCCTCCGAAACACATCGGAAAGTCTTGCACTCATGGTACTTCCTCTGAACAACTCCCGTGAGGGAATTCACTGATTCTTCATCGGCTATGCACGGATACATACTTGATCCTCTTCGCTCCGGGGTGGTGAGCAGAATCGACTTCTTGGGCACAGATCTATGTTTCCTTCAAACTTCGTCAACCAATCCATGCCTAGGATTACATCCAAGGTCTGGTTTCCAATACTATGAGGTCTGCGGAAATTTATGATTTCGATGTTGAGGGTTGCATGACAGCCCAAGCTCGCCATCATTTCTCCTCCTGCGGGCCCGACGCGAAGGGGCTTCTAAGGGTTTTAGTGGGCAACCCGCACTTTTCCACAACTACCCTTGATATGAATGAATCGTTGCACCGTAATCAAAGAGTACCAATACCGAACGTGAATTCAATAAAACTTACCAACCACGTTGTTCGGCTGATCATAGACGCCCTCCACGCCAATGTGGTTCACCGAGCACGGGGAAAGGATTGGGCTTCTTCACGAGCTTCCATTGCCGTTTCCATTCCTCTGCTTGGCCTCTCAGGCGTCGGTGGCATAGTGCCTGTTTTCGGCACTTGAAGCAGTGATGTGACTCAGATCCTTTGAGCCAAGGCGGGGCGATCTTGATTGCCATTACCGCTTCCATTGCCATTGCCATTGCCCGACTTGTTGTCCTGGTTGCGGTTGTTCCCATTTCCTCCATGGTTATGTCCTCCATGGTTATGATGGGTATGCCCTCCTGAGTATGGTGCATAACGAGGCTTCTGCTGAGCTCCAGAGTTGTACTTCCCCTGGCTGTACTTCCGCTTGCGACTATCAATCTGCTGCTGCTTGCCTTCAAGTATGGTGGCCTTGTCTACCAGCTCACGGTAGTTGGTGAAGGTAGCCACCATAAGCTGCATACCTAGCTCGTCATTGAGTCCTCGAGAAACTTCTCCTGCTGCGGCATCGTGGCCACATCATCCGGGCATAGCGAGCTAACTTGTTGAACTCATCCACGATCGCGCCACAAGACGGTTTCCTGGCGTAAGTTGCGGAACTCACGCTTCTTCGCACTCATGGCTCCAAATGAAACATGAGCGGTGCGGAAGGCTCGCTGGAACTGATCCCACGTGATGGTGCCGATGGGATAAGTGGCGGTCTAGTTCTCCCACCAAGAAGCTGCAGGTCCATCAAGTTGATGTCGCGCAAAGCGCACCTTCTCTCGCATCGGTGCATCCAACAGTGATTAACTCTCTTCCGACCTTGCGGAGCTAATCATCGCCACCACAATCGCTCAAGGTCTGCTAGAGAACACCGCGGATTCAGCCTTAGGAATCGAGTCAAGTTGTCAACAGGGGTGGTGGCGGTGGATTGTTGTTGTTGTTGTTGTTGTTCGATTCGAATGAGCATCTCGCATGAGGGCATTCTCGCTGCTGGATCAGCTGGGTGAGCTCCGCGGAAGTTGAGACCGGGGTCACGTCTCGGAGGCATCTGGTGTTTTGGAGTGGATGAGAAAATTAGAATAGAACAATGGTCTAATGAGAAATAACACTACCCATATGAATGCACAATCATAAACACACCAATCATTTATTCATTCCACTCAAACATGGTTCAATATCGATTACAAAATGCTCACGACTAATCGAAAATAACGGCCTAACTGATCGACGAAAAAGTAAAATAACATGGTGGTCGACTAAATGTCTTCATCAATAATCCTTGCGTCCTCTGGTGCGATGTCCTCCAGTGTGGCGTCCTCTGTTACGGCGCCTTCTCTTGCGGCTTCCTCCAGTGGAACTCCCTTCATAATCCTGGTCATTGCTCACGAGAGGTCCGTCATCTCCACTTGGAGAAAGGTCCTCTCCCAAGTCCATCTTTTCCTCTAATGCGGCAACCTTCATCTTCAGGTCGTCGACTCTCTCCATGAAGTCCGCGATTTCTTCCTCATGGTTAAGGAAGTCTGCGTGTGCCTTCTCCTCCAGTTCTAGTTCACGGAACAACAGCCTCCTGTGTACCTTCGAGTTACGGCGAGTCTGGATCTCCCGTTTCCTGAGGAGACACTCCAAGTCTTGGACATAAGAGAGAATGGAGTCGTCCTCTACGGTACGGATGATATCTCCATTCCTTGCTCTGCGAGAAACCATGGCGAGGTCTGATGGATCGAGCTCGGCCCTGTACTCTTCTCGGAGATGTCCAAGTGCACGATATATCGCCATGTCTCTTTCGAGGATCCAGATTGAAGTCGGTAAACTCAAAGTCAATAGGCTCAGATGTCCTCCGAAGGTTCTCCTGGAATATGCACTTCAATCTCATGAGCGGGTATCCGTCGTAAGTGCATTGGTAGGCTTCCGGTGATCGAGGGTAGAGCAATCTTCAGCTTCTTTACCATCTGGACCAGCTTCCGCCAAGGGCATCGCCTCATCTGGTGGCAAAACTCCGTAGCAAAACTGGGTGAACTCGACGCCATCTAGAATGTTGAAAATCGGAGAGAAGTCAGAAATGAACAGGAGAGAATTACGGAATGATAAGGATATAAAGTAAATAGTGTAACGCCCCGGGTTCGATGCGCCAGGTGTCCGCCAGTTATTCGCCGTCGTTGCCATGTCATGTGCTTGCGTGTTGCACTTTGCCATGTCATCATCTGCATTTCATATCATGTCATCATGTGCATTTCATTTTGCATACGTGTTCGTCTCATGCATCCGAGCATTTTTCCCGTTGTCCGTTTTCCAATCCGGCACTCCTATGTCTCCCGGCGCCCCCTTTTACCTCTTTTCATGTGCGGGTATTAAACGGTCTCGGAATGGACCGAGGTTTGTCAAGCGGCCTCGGTATAGCACCGGTAGACCGCCTGTCAAGTTTCGTGCCATTTGGAGGTCGTTTGGTACTCCAACGGTTAACCGGGTAACCGCAAAAGCCTCTTTTGTTTGCAGCCCAACACCCCTTCCAAACTGGCCCAAAACCCACCAAACTCCCCTCCATGCTCTCGGTCGTTCGATCACGATCGCGTGGCCGAAAACCGCACCTCATTTGGACTCTCCTAACTCCCTCTACCTATAAATATGTGCCTCTCCCGAAATTCGCGGATCAATTCTACCCTAACCCTAGCCTTCTTCTTCCTCGCGCCGCCGGACACGTCCGCCCGAGCCGGACATGTCCGCCGGACACCTCACCCCGGCGAATCAGAGCGCGACACGTCGCCTCCGCCGCCGCTCCTGGCCAACCGGCCGCCGCCACGTCATCGCGCGGCCCCACCTCGCCTCCTCCATCGCATGCCCGCGGAGCTCCCATGCCCCATGCCTGGCCGGGCGGGAGACCCGACCCGCCGCCCGGGCGCCTCGCGCCCAGCGCCAGCGTGCCTCGATCCGCGCCACGGAGCCTCTGCGCGCCTCGCCTGCCGCCCGGTCGCGCCGCCGCCCCGGCTGGAGTCGCGCCGCCTCGCCGTCGCCCCTCGCCGCTCGGCCTGGCCGCCTCGGCCTCCCACTGTAGGCCTCCCGCCGTGGCCCCTCGCCACAGAAGCGCCGCCGCCTTGTCAGCAGAGATCATTTCATCTCATTGCATCATTTACATTTGAGCTCATATTGTTGCCCAAATGCTGTTGGAAGAGTGCTATGTGATGTTAGTTTCTGATTCTTATCAGAACATGCACTTTTGTCATTTTTGCCATGATTGATGTGTGCATCCTATGGATTTGAGTCCTACATGTGTTTTGTAATATGCCATGCCATCTTTACAGTGGTGCTTGCTATGTATTTTTGTGATCTATGTGGTGACTAGCACAAGCATGCAAACTAGGCTTTCGATGTTGCTGATTTCAGCCCATTACTCATTGATATTTTTATGCCATGTTAACTTGATGCTACAGAGAGTTCCATGCATATTTTGAGATACTTCAGTAAGGATGTTTTGTTATACATGTCTTGCTCTATCCATCCATGCCCTTGTTTGCAATTATGGAGTGCCATAGCTTGAGTCAATCGAGCTCTACTTTTGCTATAAAATGTTTCCTGGCAGATTGTTTACATGTTATTCAATATTGCCAAGGTTGTTGTAGTTGATCCATGTATGCTATGATGTTGCCCTTGCCATGTATAGCTTCTATGCCATGTTTTCTTGCTGTTGGTTGCCTTGCCATGCCATGTATTGCTCTGTGGTGAGTGGTTCAAGCTCACCAACATGCCTACTTATCGTTGTTCCTGCCATGTATGAATCTGTAATATAACTTGCCATGTTTACATGAGTGCCATCATATTTTCTGATCCTTTTTGGCTTATGGTCAGTAAAGGACTTTTGTTCTATGCAATTAGTAGATTCATTACATGATTTTGTTTGCCATGTTAAGTTCCTGTAACATGTTGTTTGATAGCTCTAAACATTGCAACCTGATGTTATTTCTGCCAAGCCTGAAACTGTTATTATTTGCAATCTTGCCATGTCCTTTTGAGCATGTTCTAGTGATTTCTGGAGATAGCTCAGTGCTCATGTTTTGTCATGCTTTACCTGTACATCATGCCCATGCCTTTTGTTTTCTTGTTGAGGTGCTGTAGCATGTTGTTTTGATGCTCGCAATATGCCTAGTTGCTGTTTTGGACAAATTGTTGCTATAACTTGTATAGGGTGTATGTGTTGAACCGTTGCTCCGTTTTGAGTGTGCTCTATATGAAACTTGCTTGATTTTGCATGTAGCTCCATATTGTCATGTTGCATCCATGTTTTGAGGTGTTTTCTCGATGTTTGGGTGCATTTTGCATCAATGCCATGCTTAACTTGTTTTGCTCATATCTTCTAGGCCGTAGCTCCGAATCTAATGAACTTTATATGTAACTTGACTAGAATTTCGTGTAGATCATCGTGGTGCATCTTAAATTTCTGTTTAACAACTTGAACATAAGATTTATTCAGATCTGGACCAATTTCGAAATTTGCATATGAGGACTTACCGGAATTGTTATATGTTGTTTCCGGCCTCATTTAAACTTGCTTTGATGTGTTGCTCTTATATGCATCATCTCTTGACATGAGTAGCCTCATCTAGATTTGTCATGTATCATGCTTGGTTGTGCATCATGTCTTGTTCATGTGTGGTGTGTTTACCTATGTTGTGTGCTTCTTCTTGTTAGTTCCTGTTTCGTTGCGATCGTGAGGATTCGTTCGTCTACGCTTGGTTCGGCTTCGTCCGTTCGTCTTCTTCATGGACTCGTTCTTCTTCCTTGCGGGATTTCAGGCAAGATGACCGCTACCCTGGATCTCACTACTATCATTGCTATGCTAGTTGTTTCGTTCTATCGCTATGCTGCGCTACCTATCACTTGCTGCTCAAGTCCCCAAAATTGCCATGTCAGCCTCTAACCTTTTGCACCCTTCCTAGCAAACTGTTGTTTGGCTATGTTACCGCTTTGCTCAGCCCCTCTTATAGCGTTGCTAGTTGCAGGTGAAGATGAAGTTTGTTCCTTGTTGGAACATGGAGATGTTGTTCCTTGTTGGAACATGTTTACTTGTTGGGATATCACAATATATCTTATATTATTAATGCATCTATATACTTGGTAAAGGGTGGAAGGCTCGGCCTTATGCAGTGTTTTGTTCCACTCTTGCCGCCCTAGTTTCCGTCATATCGGTATTATGTTCCCGGATTTTGCGTCCCTAACGCAGTCGGGTGATTTATGGACCCCTTGACAGTTCGCTTTGAATAAGACTCCTCCAAAGAAGGCCCAACATTGATTTTACCATTTGCCTCACCCAGCCCTTTTTTTCCCTTGGGTTTCGCAGCCCAAGGGTCATCTTTATTTTAGCCCCCCGGGCGGTGCTTCTCTAAGTGCTGGCCTGAACCAGTAGATCAGGGGCCCCTCGTGGCAACTCGAGGTTTGGTTTTACTCGAGGATGTCTCATCCGGTGTTGCCTCGAGCGAGATATGTGCAGCTCCTATCGGGATTGTCGGCAGATCGGGCGGCTTCTTTGGTCTTGTTTTATTTTTGTCGAAATGTCTTGTAGCCGGATTCCGAGACTGATCGGGTCTTCCCGAGGAGAAGGAATATCCTTCGTTGATCGCGAGAGCTTATCATGGGCTAAGTTGGGACACCCTGCAGGTATAAACTTTCGAGAGCCGTGCCCGCGGTTATGTGGCGATGGGATTTTTTAATATCCGGTTGTAGTAAACTTGAAGCAAACTCTTCTAAAATACACCAACCGTGTGCGTAACCGTGAGTGTCTCTTTTCGGGGTTGATCGAGAGGAGAACACGGTTTCTGGGTTATGTCTGACGTAAGTAGGAGTTCAGGATCACTTCTTGATCATTACTAGTTGGCGACCATTCCTTTGTTTCTCTTCTCGCTCTCATTTGCGTATGTTAGCCACCATATCATGCTTAGCCACTGCTGCAACCTCACCACTTACCCCTTCCTTTCCCATTAAGCTTTGCTAGTCTTGATACCCATGGTAATGGGATTCTTTGAGTCCTCGTGGCTCACTGATTACTACACCACCATTGCGGTATAGGTTTGCGATGATCATGGCGAGAGCGATGTTTGCTTGTTTTGGAGTTCTTCTTACGCTTCTTGATCGGGGATAGGTTCGGTCGGCACTGGGCTAGCAGGTGGATGTCGTTTGAGTTTCTGTTTATGTTTCATCCGTAGTCGGATGTTGATCTTGTATATGATGTTGTTGTATTCTTGTGGCATTTGTGCCTTATGTATGTATCCCCATCTATTATGTAATGTTGATGTAATGATATCCACCTTGCAAAAGCGTTTCAATATGCGGGTCTATCCTTGGTGGGACCGTCGAGTTCCTTTTGGATAGGGTCGCATATTGGGCGTGACAAGTTGGTATCAGAGCCTCGACCGACCCTAGGAGCCCCCTTGATTGATCGTGTAGTTTGGCCGATGTCGAGTCTAGAAAAACTTTTCGGAGTCTAGTTATATCGGAGAGTAGGATTTCTTTTTACTCCTCAGCCCCTTCGTCGCTCTGGTAAGGAATCTTGACGTAGGTGTTTTGAATTACTCCTCTTCCCGTTCAAAATTTTTCTTTAGGATCACGCAGTTGGTTTTCCGGTAGTTGTTCCGCAGCTCTTTTCATCCGGTGCATTTCTCGTCAATCCTCAGTTCTTCCTCCGACGTCGTTGTTTTTCCTTGTCCGAAGTTGTCCTTGTTTTTTCCCACCCGCCCACCCTTCTTCTTCTCGAAACCGGAGTACGTAATTGAGTATCCATCCTACTCGTGTGAAGTCTTTGCTTTCTTTCCTCAATGTTTTAAACCGGTGTTTTCTCTTCAAGATATTCGTCGGTTCCCCTTCCAAGTTGTCTTTGTTTTCCCGCCCTCCCACCCTTTTTATTCCCGCAGTCTGAGTCTGTTTCGAGCATCAATGTCATTCGTGTGGAGCCTCTTCAGTCTTCCCTCAGTTATTTCAACCGGTGAATTCTCATCTCGTTCGTCATTCCTCATCCCTTTTTCTTTTCCGGTGGATTCAATTCAAGTTTTTCGGGTTAATCATATTCTTTTCCTTCGAAGTGTTCTCTTTGCTCGTTCGCCTCTCGCCAGTTAACCATTCCGGAGCTCAAGACATCTCAGAGATTAGTCTGTGTTCCAATTAATTCGAGGTTGTCACCTCATTCAAATATTTCAATTATTCCGGTGCTTTATCTATCTGTTCAACAACATTTCCAACGGTGTTTTTCTTTTAGTGGGCCCTAACCCACAGGTCTTTTCCCAGGATCTTACCTGACTCTTTTGATTTTCCCGGAGTTATTCTCAATCCTTTTCAAGTGTGACGTAAGAATGGATTCCATCAGTCACATGCCTTCTCCAAGATCGCTTTCAAATTCTTTTCATTGTTGGCTCAACCTCTTCGTTTTTCGTTCCCCCGGAGTGCCTTAACAATTTTGGTGGTGTTTATCAGCGTCCTTTGAAGACCGAAGTAGAGTTTCTCTTAAATCTTGTCCGTTCCCCCGGAGATTCATGGTGCTAGCTCGATGTTATCCTATCTAATTGTTTCTAGTCGTGCTATTCTTTTCATCCATCCGGAGTATTTCAGGAGTTACTTTCCGTCTCAATCATCCGGAGGCCATCTTTTCGGAAGATTTCTTCGTTCTAATTCTTCAGCTTCGCTCTCTCAATTATTCTATATTCTTGCCTTTTCGTTCGTTCTTCATATTCTTCTGGTGTTTTTTCTCTTTAATCAGTTCGCGATCTCTTCGATCTCTTTTCTCTAAATTCCCTCAAGTATCTTCGTGCTTTTCTAATTCTTTCCGGCGATCCGTTCTCTTCTCTTTGTTCATTTTCATTTTCACGGTGGTTCGTTCAAGATTCTTTTTCCTTGATTATCATTTTAGTTCATTCGTTCTTTTCAATCCTACCGGTGGTTCATGAAGACTTTCTCAAGTTTTGTGCGATGTTTCCCCTTAATCCTTTTTCAACGAGAATAAGTATTATGACAAATCCGGTTGTCATCAATTTAATTTGATGAAGGATAAGCATACAATAAATCTTATTCTTATTTCATCCAAGTGATTAATCCCTTACTTCGGAGTTTGTTCTTGATGAATAAATTCTAGTTCCAAGTCTTTCCATCTTTTCTTTTCCGGAGTTCAATTATTCCCTCGACCATCTCGTCGGAACCTCCGTCTAAATCATCGCAAGGCTCATCTTATTCTTTCTTCCTTCAATATATCTCATCGTCCCTTTTGTTACCGGAGTTCTTCACAGTGGTTCTTCATGATTTAATTCATTCTTCAAGAGTTCATCAAGATTCTAATCGAAGGAGTTCAAGTATCTTTTCTTCTCGCGTCTCGAAGTGCAATTAATTCTCCGTAGTCTTGTGAAGTGGAGTTTTGCATTTCTTCGTTCTTCTCAGCTATCCAATTATTTCCGTTTGTGGCCGGTTATCATCTTATGATCTTGAGATGTTACATATAAGCCCACAACAAGCTTATTTCTTTTCATTGTTGATTTTTCTCAACAAATCCACTCAATCCTTCCTTCTAAGTTCTTTTCATTCTATTTCAATTCTTTCCGGAGGTTTTGTGTCATGTCTTCATCAAGTATCATTCCATCCTCTCAAGTTCAGATTCTATTCCTTCCATGTTTCAGCCGGAGTGCTACCTAAATCATTTCAGTCTTATTCATTTCTTTTCTCATTCTAACCACTCCGGTCAGAACGAGCGCTTTCATAGTCTATCTGATTCCGTGAGCTTTCGATTCTCGCCATTCTCGTCGTTCCTCTCTTCTTCTCGAGTGCTCTCCATTCTTTGCTTCTTCTTGGAGTTCTTGTTTCACCTCATCTTTTTTTTCCCTTCCGTCTCGGTCCTAAGATCTCGGGACGAGATCTCTTGTTAGTGGAGGAGTGTTGTAACGCCCCGGGTTCGATGCGCCAGGTGTCCGCCAGTTATTCGCCGTCGTTGCCATGTCATGTGCTTGCGTGTTGCACTTTGCCATGTCATCATCTGCATTTCATATCATGTCATCATGTGCATTTCATTTTGCATACGTGTTCGTCTCATGCATCCGAGCATTTTCCCCGTTGTCCGTTTTCCAATCCGGCACTCCTATGTCTCCCGGCGCCCCCTTTTACCTCTTTTCATGTGCGGGTATTAAACGGTCTCGGAATGGACCGAGGTTTGACAAGCGGCCTCGGTATAGCACCGGTAGACCGCCTGTCAAGTTTCCTGCCATTTGGAGGTCGTTTGGTACTCCAACGGTTAACCGGGTAACCGCAAAAGCCTCTTTTGTTTGCAGCTCAACACCCCTTCCAAACTGGCCCAAAACCCACCAAACTCCCCTCCACGCTCTCGGTCGTTCGATCACGATCGCGTGGCCGAAAACCGCACCTCATTTGGACTCTCCTAGCTCCCTCTACCTATAAATATGTGCCTCTCCCGAAATTCGCGGATCAATTCTACCCTAACCCTAGCCTTCTTCTTCCTCGCGCACGGACACGTCCGCCCGAGCAGACATGTCCGCCCGAACACCTCACCCGGCGAATCGAGCGCGACACGTCGCCTCGCCGCCGCCTCCTCGCCAACCAGCCCGCCGCCACGTCATCGCCGCGCCCCCACCTCGCTTCCTCCACGCGCGGCCATGGAGAGCAGCGCTGCCTGCCAGGCCGTGGGCGGGCCGGGCCCGACACAGCCGGCGCGCGCCGCCCAGCGCCCGCGTGCCTCGATCCGCGCCACGAGCCTCAGCGCGCCTCGCCCGCCGCCCGGTGCGCCGCCGCCGCCAGTCGTCGCCCGAGTCGCCGTCCGCTCCTCGCCCGCCCCACGCCGCTCGGCCCGGCCGCCCTCGGCCTCCCGCTCGTGCACCTCCCGCCGTGGCCCTCGCCGCGCTGAAGGCCGCCGCCGCCTTGCCGGCCGCGCCGCCCCGAGCTCCCTTTCACCTCCCCGCGCCGTTCCCCGCCGGGATCCGGCCGGATCCGGCGAGGAGCGCCCAGATCCGGCCCGGATCCGCCTCCTCCGCCCCTCCCTCGCCATCTCCGACGAGCTCCGGCGAAGTTTCGGCCGTGCCTCGTTATCTGTGCCGTGCTAGGTTGACTTTCTCCCCCCCCCAAATCTGCCTAAGTCCCGAGCGTTTTTGATATTTTGTTGCATTTTCGTCATGCCATAACTCCATGCTCACTGCTCCGTTTTGTGCGTATAGTATGTCAGTTTGTTCGTCTCGAAGAGTAGATCATTTCATCTCATTGCATCATTTACATTTGAGCTCATATTGTTGCCCGAAATGCTGTTGGAAGAGTGCTATGTGATGTTAGTTTCAGATTCTTATCAGAACATGCACTTTTGTCATTTTTGCCATGATTGATGTGTGCATCCTATGGATTTGAGTCCTACATGTGTTTTGTAATATGCCATGCCATCTTTACAGTGGTGCTTGCTATGTATTTTTGTGATCTATGTGGTGACTAGCACAAGCATGCAAACTAGGCTTCCTGATGTTGCTGATTTCATTACATTCATTGATATTTTTATGCCATGTTAACTTGATGCTACAGAGAGTTCCATGCATATTTTGAGATACTTCAGTAAGGATGTTTTGTTATACATGTCTTGCTCTATCCATCCATGCCCTTGTTTGCAATTATGGAGTGCCATAGCTTGAGTCAATCGAGCTCTACTTTTGCTATAAAATGTTTCCTGGCAGATTGTTTACATGTTATTCAATATTGCCAAGGTTGTTGTAGTTGATCCATGTATGCTATGATGTTGCCCTTGCCATGTATAGCTTCTATGCCATGTCTTCTTGCTGTTGGTTGCCTTGCCATGCCATGTATTGCTCTGTGGTGAGTGGTTCAAGCTCACCAACATGCCTACTTATCGTTGTTCCTGCTATGTATGAATCTGTAATATAACTTGCCATGTTTACATGGGTGCCATCATATTTTCTGATCCTTTTTGGCTTATGTCAGTAAAGGACTTTTGTTCTATGCAATTAGTAGATTCATTCCATGCTTTTGTTTGCCATGTTAAGTTCCTGTAACATGTTGTTTGATAGATCTAAACATTGCAACCTGATGTTATTTCTGCCAAGCCTGAAACTGTTATTATTTGCAATCTTGCCATGTCCTTTTGAGCATGTTCTAGTGATTTCTGGAGATAGCTCAGTGTTCATGTTTTGTCATGCTTTACCTGTACATCATGCCCATGCCTTTTGTTTTCTTGTTGAGGTGCTGTAGCATGTTGTTTTGATGCTCGCAATATGCCTAGTTGCTGTTTTGGACAGATTGTTGCTATAACTTGTATAGGGTGTATGTGTTGAACCGTTGCTCCGTTTTGAGTGTGCTCTATATGAAACTTGCTTGATTTTGCATGTAGATCCATATTGTCATGTTGCATCCATGTTTTGAGGTGTTTTCTTGATGTTTGGGTGCATTTTGCATCAATGCCATGCTTAACTTGTTTTGCTCATATCTTCTAGGCCGTAGCTCCGAATCTAATGAACTTTATATGTAACTTGACTAGAATTTCGTGTAGATCATCGTGGTGCATCTTAACTTGCTGTTTAACAACTTGAACATAAGATTTATTCAGATCTGGACCAATTTCGAAATTTTCATATGAGGACTTACCGGAATTGTTATATGTTGTTTCCGGCCTCATTTAAACTTGCTTTGATGTGTTGCTCTTGTATGCATCATCTCTTGCCATGAGTAGCCTCATCTAGATTTGCCATGCATCATGCTTGGTTGTGCATCATGTCTTGTTCATGTGTGGTGTGTTTACCTATGTTGTGTGCTTCTTCTTGTTAGTTCTGTTTCGTTGCGATCGTGAGGATTCGTTCGCTCACGCTTGGTTGGCTTCGTCCGTTCGTCTTCTTCATGGACTCGTTCTTCTTCCTTGCGGGATTTCAGGCAAGATGACCGCTACCCTGGATCTCACTACTATCATTGCTATGCTAGTTGTTTCGTTCTATCGCTATGCTGCGCTACCTATCACTTGCTGCTCAAGCCCCCAAATTGCCATGTCGCCTCTAACCTTTTGCACCCTTCCTAGCAAACCGGTGTTTGGCTATGTTACCGCTTTGCTCAGCCCTCTTATAGCGTTGCTAGTTGCGGTGAAGATGAAGTTTGTTCCTTGTTGGAACATGGAGATGTTGTTCCTTGTTGGAACATGTTTACTTGTTGGGATATCACAATATATCTTATATTATTAATGCATCTATATACTTGGTAAAGGGTGGAAGGCTCGGCCTTATGCCCGGTGTTTTGTTCCACTCTTGCCGCCCTAGTTTCCGTCATATCGGTATTATGTTCCCAATTTTGCGTCCCTAACGCGGTCGGGTGATTTATGGGACCCCTTGACAGTTCACTTTGAATAAGACTCCTCCAAAGAAGGCCCAACATTGGTTTTACCATTTGCCTCACCCAGCCCTTTTTTCCCTTGGGTTTCGGAGCCCAAGGGTCATCTTTATTTTAGCCCCGGGCGTTGCTTCTCTAAGTCTTGGCCTGAACCGAGTAGATCTGCGGGCCCCCTCGTGGCAACTCGAGGTTTGGTTTACTCAGAGGATGTCTCATCGGTGTTGCCACGAGCGAGATATGTGCAGCTCCTATCGGGATTGTCGGCGCATCGGGCGGCTTTGCTGGTCTTGTTTTATTGCTGTCGAAATGTCTTGTAGCCGGGATTCCGAGACTGATCGGGTCTTCCCGGGGAGAGGAATATCCTTCATTGATCGCGAGAGCTTATCATGGGCTAAGTTGGGACACCCCTACAGTGTATAAACTTTCGAGAGCCGTGCCCGCGGTTATGTGGCAGATGGGAATTTGTTAATATCCGGTTGTAGTAAACTTGAAGCAAACTCTTCTAAAATACACCAACCGTGTGCGTAACCGTGAGTGTCTCTTTTCGGGTTGATCGAGAGGAGAACACGGTTTACGGGTTATGTCGGCGTAAGTAGGAGTTCAGGATCACTTCTTGATCATTACTAGTTGGCGACCGTTCCTTTGTTTCTCTTCTCGCTCTCATTTGCGTATGTTAGCCACCATATCTTGCTTAGCCGCTCTCGCAACCTCACCACTTACCCCTTCCTTTCCCATTAAGCTTTGCTAGTCTTGATACCCATGGTAATGGGATTCTTTGAGTCCTCGTGGCTCACATATTACTACACCACCGTTGCGGTATAGGTTTGCGATGATCATGGCGCGAGGCGATGTTTGCTTGTTTTGGAGTTCTTCTTACGCTTCTTGATCGGGGATAGGTTCGTGTCGGCAGCTGGGCTAGCGAGGTGGATGTCGTTTGAGTTTCATTTATGTTTCATCCGTAGTCGGATGTTGATCTTGTATATGATGTTGTTGTATTCTTGTGGCATTTGTGCCTTATGTATGTATCCCCATCTATTATGTAATGTTGATGTAATGATATCCACCTTGCAAAAGCGTTTCAATATGCGGGTCTATCCTTGGTGGGACCGTCGAGTTCCTTTTGGATAGGGTCGCATATTGGGCGTGACAAATAGTCTCTTCCTATGGCTTTCCGATCCTAGGGGTTACGTCCTACGGTCAGCGTGTGCTCTGATACCATCTCTATAGCGACCCGACCCAAAATCGGTCAAGTCTTTGTGTCTGTACCATCCCAAGATCATGCTGGCACTCACAGTACATTGATGAAATAATCAAAGTTCAATCACACCTGAATTTATTAGACGATTCTCATATCGAGTCTTTATTACAATAGCATAAATTCGGCCGAAGGCCAACTCATGAGAAATAAACTAAGTAAAACTGCGGAAGCGTAGAAGAATAGCGAGTCCATCCGACTCAAAGGGCAATCGCCAAGCGCGGATCGTAGCCTCAATCCTGATCGGAATACTCCTCTCGCAACATAAGGCGTCATGGCCGTGTAGGTCGACATTTTGAATATGTTGGCAAGTCATGAAGAGAGAATAACAATAAAAGCACTAATACTATATGCAATTTGGCTGTGGGGCTCTAAGTTTCATCATTTTGCAAAAAGCCAATTTTTCCCTACTACAGTGGACTTGCTTTCAAATACTACAAAATTATTGGTAATTATTGAGATGGTTCCACCAACCAATGTCTCATTCCCAAATTATTAAGTCATAACCCCCTCAATTAATTTATTAGTTTTAGTGTTGAGATTTCCGAATACTTCCAAGTTCCAGAGGCTCAAATTGTCCGTGAATCGGGACACGGCTGTCGATTAGATCTTTAACTCTGTAGAGGTTTGCGCACTTTACCCGCAAGAAACGTTCCCTCCTTTTAAGTCTTCGCACTTCATGGTGTTTGAAGACGGGACGAGCGAAACAGGGTACCGTCCGGCCAGCGTCACAACTAGGGTTGACCAAGCCAGAGCCCATAATGGCTTGCGGCTGCACATGTAAGCTTCCGGTCAAAAGGGGTATACATCCGTCTCTTCGTGGCTGGGTGAAGCTTTCCGCAAGATGTCATGGCACTTCTCCATGCATCCGGCCAACCTTTGGGTTCTCCAGGTGCCCATCAACCGTCCTCCACCCAGTAGTGAATTCCGAAGTCCATCTTGAGCTTGAAGATTCATGGGGTTGTCATCATCTTGACTCTCACATCTTTCTTATGAATTCACTCAACCAATCCCGTCTATGAGCATAGCAAAATAAACTACTTCGTCCCGGTCATGGTAACAAGGGAATTGGTTCATCCTACCACATGATACTACTCAAGAACATAACTTCAAATTTCAACTCTGCATGCATGGTGGGAGGTATAATTCTAATGCAACAAAATCATAGGTATTATAAAGAACATGATCAATGACTTGCCTTGCTGACGATCTTCGTAAGCTAGGGACTCGTGGTAGCAAGCTTCGCACTCCGGAAACTCTACCGAGACAAACAATAATCACAATAAGCATATAGCATATGATCACTTAACACAATAGCAAAGTAACATAACACACCAAAACAAACGAATCAAAACCCAAAGGAAAACTCGAAGAAATCCAACTCAAAGTTTTCCTACATCAAGCAACAACAAAAAAAATAGTTTTACATAACAATTTTTTTTCTTAACATGACCTAAGCATGGGTTTATGTTAACTTAACAGAAAAGAATGCATTAAGCAACTAGGAGCAAAAAGAATCAATTTAAAAGCTATTATAAAACTCCTATTAGGCCTAAAGCAAATTTTAGTAAGAAAAATAAAATAAAAGTTTTATTTATTATAAATAAAAGTTCATGCTCTAAAGTGACAGAAACTAACCTAGAATAATCAATCACATGTGAAAAATAAATTTATTTGCTAATTAAAATAATAGGAAAAGCAGTAGCTAGTTAATTAATTAAGAATAGCATGATTCTGATAGAAACTATTTTTTATTAATCCTAAAATGCCCAAATAAATTCCTACGGTTTGGCAATGTCTAAACAAAGTTGTGACAAAAGAATCACTAAAAATAATTTTCCTAACTCATTTTATAGCAGATTTACTATTCGACTAAATCTAAAATAAAGCAATACTAAATAATTTTAACATGCCTAATTATATTTTCTACAGAAACTATAGGAAATTTGCAAACCAACAAAAAAATCACTTAAAAATATTAAGTAGAATAAAAGTTATGAATTTTTCAAATCTGAAACTATTACATTAAAGCAGAAAACGAAAATAAAAGAAAAATGGCCTAATGGGCCTAACTAGCATACAGGCGAACTTAACTAAGCGGGCCTAGGGTTTAAGCGAATCGGGCGGCTCAAAATAAAAACCCTAACTAAAATAAAATAAGCGGAACTAACCGGACTGAACAGTTTTATTTAAAGAACATACCCCTTGAGAATCTAATCTATCCGTAGAAAAGCGAATCGGACGGCGGGGGACTCCGTGACTCACCGAAGGTCGGCGGCGGCTCGGGCGGCGAGTGCTCGGCGTCTCCGGTGGTCGGGGGCGACGGCGGAGTGGTCCGGCGGGTGCGGACGGTCGAGGGGGCGGGTTTGGTGGAGTCAACGGGGCTCGGGGGTGACCGGGGCGAGCTCGGGGTGGGTAATGGTGGCGGCGGTGCTCTCGGGCTCCAGCGAGTGCGTCTTGATGAGAGAGAGTGGTCAGTGAGGCGAGGGGGAATGGGGTGAGGAGGGGTATTTATAGGCGGGGCCTCGTCTTGGACGAGGGGCAATCGGGGAGAGATCATGGCGAATCCGGATCCGTGGGATCCGTGATGGCGGCGCGAAGGGTGGCGGGCGAGGGAAGAGGAGGTGGGGACCACACAGCCGAGTGAGGGAGCGGGGTCTCGGTCGGTCGGCCGATCCGGAGCCGGTTCGAGGCGAGGTGCGGTCGGTGGCTCATTGGGCCGCTGGTGGCGCTGGTGGGCAGTTCGGTGGGCTGCCAGTCTTGGCTGGGCGGTCGGCTGGTGGCGCTGGGTATTTTTCTTTTTCAAATTTTTATTTTTGAAAATAAAAACAGAGATAAAATATAAAATATAAATATTTTATATAGGACATATATATATCAAAATGATCAGGGGAATATTCCCTATCATTTGAACATTTTTCCAGGGGCAAAATCCAAACTTTATAAAAATTCATTTTTTTCAAAATTCAAATAAAACTCAAATTTGAATTCAAAACTTTTGGCAATGTTTTCCTCTGATATTTTTGGAGTGTCATGTTTACTCCTCTCATACTTTTTCTCAAGTATTTATCAGGCATAGTTTTTTTGAAATGATTTCTACTTGCCAAAATTTAAATTCAAATGCCAACAACTCCAAAACTTCTGAAACTCCAAATACCACTCAAATTCAAACAGAATGCATAGATGCTTAGCTATAATTGTAAAACATTCCAAATAGGAAATTTGGGATGTTACACTTATGCTAGAGTTGCGTCTTGCTTTTCCTTCATTTTCTTCTACAATATGATTGAAGCGTTGTTAGTACGGTGTTAGAAACATAATATTTTGGGTGGCACATTACATGTGAAATACAAAAAATGCAGTATGCTTACGAGTGTCGTTGTTGCAACCTCACTCATCACCCTATCCATCTTCCCGATGTGGGTTGCTTCAAAATATTCAACAATTGTTGGTTTCTGTTTGTCCTCATTATACTATTACATCAAATAGGACATGATGAACATTACTGCCACAAGCCATATACTTATGAAAACAATTGCATGTAGGAAGCTGGAGTGCTTACCTTATTTTGATCAGAAGTTGCAATGTATCATCTAGAGCGAATAGTTTGGTGGAGCTTCACAACACTTCGGTTTGCTTTATTCTTAGCGCAGATCTCCTATTGACGGGAGCATAAATTTAGTTTTAACGGTATGGTATAGTAAAAGTTGAATCTGACAGACTAAGTATGAATTACCTGGTGACGAGTGATATTTTAATAATCATTTACCCTTTGTTTAAACCAAGATATTTCATTAAAACTGATATATTCGCTTTGATATTTCTACTAATGACTAGTGAATGCAAAGTATTCCACAAATCCTCTCTTTGACGTGTTTCCGCAGTAAATGGGATAAAAAGTGAAGAAATCATGTGTGAACATAGAAAGGAGTGAAGGAGATAGGAAAAAATCAGGAGGAGGCGGACCCGAAGAAACAATACAAAAGACGACTTTCCATACGACCACGACCGCTCGCATGAGTGTTCGTATGGCATGGAAACTCTCATCCACCTGAACAACATTTATAAACGGGACCAGGTTGAAATGTGAACAGAACGTCTGCGAGCAAAGCCAGAACAAAGTCTTCTTCTGTAACATCCCCAACATCACACTACAGTAATCTCCCCCTAATGAAGGTCATGTCATCATGATCATCATGCCAAAATGCCACTTGTCCAAAATCTGCTTCAAATTCAAATTCAAATTGCATGTCAAATATTTGCTTCTTCTTTCATCAAATAAAATAGTTCATCCAATGGCAAATAATCCCTAGATATTTGTCATGTTGAAATAACATTTTGGAATTCCCAAATTGCCCACAGGAATTTATTATCAGTCCAAAGATATTTAAGATGTCCTTTTTATTTTCTAAAAATGCTTGGACAACTCCTCATGACCCCAAACATTTTGTGGCAGTGCCCAATAATTGTTTAATTTTTTTTTGGCCAGTGGCATATTTTTGCGAAGTCAATTGTGGCTAAAAGAAAATGCAAAAGCTGCTAAAAAAGGGGAAAATCAAAAGGGAAAAAGAAAAGAGAAAGAGCACAGGCCACTGTGCACTGGGCCAAGTGCACAGTGCCTGGCCCGAGCCAACTGGCCCAGCTAGGCCGGCCCACTCCCCCTCCCCCGGTCGCTTCTAGTTCCTCCGATCGGGCGGGACATCGCGTGCCCATCGCCGCCCAGCCACCTCGTCGGCGTCGCCCCCCCCCATGAGAGGATAAGGCCCCGCGCCTCCCCGCCTTCTCGAGTCCCCCCTCACCTACCGTCACTCCCTCACCCCACTTGCGCCTCTCCTGCCCCAGATCCACTTCTCCCCTCTCCATCTCCTTCGTTCTGGAGAGGAGACCGACGCGGTCATCGCCGTTCTCTGTCATCCACGCGGCCACCGCCTTCCGTTCGCCTCGCCGACGCGCCCTACCGCTTCGCCTCGCCTACACCACTGGATCGAGCCCCGAAGCCCCTCCGTCGCTGCTTTCTACCTCTTCTCCGGCTCGGCCACCGCATCGTCCTCGCGTTGAACTACGCCACCGGACCTCCCCGAGCCCTCTGCCCAGACCCCACGCTCCCCCGGTGAGCCTCTGCGCCGGATGCGCCCTCCCATGCCTCCTCTGATCGCCTGTAGCGCCCGTTCCACGCTCACCCGAACGTGCCGCCACCTGGGCTCGTCGCCGGCGTGGCCACAGTGACCATTTGGTCCCGTGCGTGCCACCGTTCCACTTCTCGCGTCGAGTAGGCACCGTAGGCACTTCGCACAGCTCGCTTTGCGCCCCGTAGCCCCATTCCCGTACCTTGCCCGAAGAACCTTGCCGCCGATGAGCTCGATGCGCTCAGCCTCGGCCACCGCAGCCCCCGACACCGCCACAGATTGCTCCGCCGTCGTCTTGCAGTTCGAACGAGCCCGGCCGCGCCCAAAATGGTGCGGTGTGGATGAATCCCACAGCTCTCCCGTTCGCTCCGCCGTTGGAATGGTCACCAGAGTTAGCTCCGGCGCGTCTCCGGTCGGTGCTGAGCTGGCACCCACGTGGCACCGCCCCGTGCCACTGACTGGTGTGCCCGAGGCCCCATTTGGCCAGTTGACTGAGTCAACGTGCTGTCTGGGCAGCCCCCAGCCACAGACATGTGGGCCCCCTTCTGTTAATTAGTCTAATAAATGTTTTATAAATAAGAGTAATTAGATTAAGCTAAGGCATCACTAACACCCGGGGCCCACACCCCTAATTAACCCTGCTAGATTAGTTTAAACCACTGTTTTACTAATAGAGGCTGACATGTGGGTCCCACTGGACCCACAGGCCAGGTTTGACCCTGGTCAGCGAGTCTGTTGACTGCTGACGTCATCAACATGTCATGCTGACGTCATATTCCATTTCTGTTAATTTAGATAATTCCAGAAAATGTTTAAATCTTTTAAAATTCATAGAAAATAAACCGTACCTCGAATGAAAATGTATTCTACATGAAAGTTGCTCAGAACGACGAGACGAATCGGAATACGCTGTCCATTTACCTGTCAGATGCCTCTAACTATGTGAACATGGAACATTCCCCTCCGGTCATCTGTCTAACACAGGGCCGGAAGCGGGAATACATTCCCGGTTGAATTCCCCCTTCACCTATATCGTGTAGCCATACGTTAGGTCACACCCGGCACAACATATTGCCACGTTATGCTTTGTGATGCTATGTTTGCTTTATATTTATTGTTTCTTCCCCCTCTTCTCTCCGGTAGACCCCGAGACCGATCCTGCCCCTGTGATCGACTACGTCGACGACGACACTTCTTCCTTTTCAGCAGAGCTTCCAAGCAAGCCCCCCCCCTTTGATCATCCCGGTATCGCTCATTTCCTTTCTCTCATGCTTGCATTAGATTTTGCTACTGTAATTGTTTGCTCCTATTCTGATGCATAGCCTGCTTTTGTAACCTGCTTATCGTTACCTACCTGCTTATCCTAAACTGCTTAGTATAGGTTGGTTAGTGATCCATCAGTGACCCCCACCTTGTCCTTGTTGCCCCCGCTTCATCATCGAAGACCCGATCAACGGGATCGAAGACCAGGCCCCGGCACCGCACATCACTTTCCCCTTAGTTGCTCGACACTACTGGGTTACTATCGAGTGCCGAGGGTGAGACCTCATCAACACTTCTGATGTTAACCCTGTAGTGTAGCTATTCGGTCGTGGTCATCGAGGGTGATTTCCTCCTTAACCACTTCCGATACGGCTCTGTCGTGCAATCCCTCAAGTGTGAACCTCGAGGGTGGATCCTCTTACATTCACCTTGATGATTACATCGAGTGGAATTCACCGGGGGTGATGCCTCGGGGTTTCCCCTTGATGTTTGAACACACAAATACTTGGGCTTTACAACTGTTACTTGGAAGGGCGAGTCGACCCTGAGGGGTACCCGCGAGTGATGTGGAGACGGGTTGACCTGGAGGGTGCCCGCGACATAATGATGAGGCGTGGCCGGGCATTCCTAGCCCTTGCCGCAAGTCCTTGAGACGGGCAACGGGGTCACATCTTTCGTGAGTCTCTGCTTGTTACCGCGTGCTCCTAATCCACTACGATTTGGATATTTGATCCAATGGGCCTCTGGCCTGATAGCACTAACCATCACGTGGGCATAGTATGGGCGTTCTGCGTCGTATGCATCAGATGAAGCTTAATAGACGTCAGCGACTGAGCGACGCGCGTCGGGTTGGACTGCGTAAGCACCTGCCTTTTTGAAGGAGGTATCTAGGTCTGCTCACCGGCCGCGTTCGCAACATGCAGGAGTTCCCGGGAAGATGGCCCATGACCCCTGGGGGCATAGGTTTAGTCTGGCGTGCTGACCTCTCTATTAAGCCTAGGTCGGGTTGCGGCGTATTGTTTGACCAAGGCCGGGCATGACCCAGGAGAGTGTGTCCGGCCGGAGTTAATCGAGCGTGGTGGGTAAGTTGGTGCACCCTTGCAGGGAAGAAAACATCTACCGATAGCCTGTCCTACGGTAACAGACACTTGGATTTGTAACCCGATTGATACAACTAGAACTAGATACTTGAGATGAGACATGGATATGAGAAATGGATAGTATGGCTCCGGGATTGCTTTCTCGCAGGGAGTCGAGAAAGGATCTCTGGCCGAGGTTGATAACACTACTACTACTTTACTTTATGCTACTCTACTCCCTCCTGTTGCCGCAAGATGGTGGTTTCCAAAAAATTCTAGTCTTCGATAGGACTAGGTTCTCCCCTCTATTCTGGCATTTCTGCAGTTCAGTCCACATATACAGCCCATTTCATTGATACCGATGCATATGTAGTGTAGTTCCTTGCTTGTGAGTACTTTGGATGAGTACTCATGGTTGCTTTGCTCCCCCCTTTTCCCCTTTCTTCTTCTTTCCGGTTGATGCAACCAGATGTCGGAGCCCAGGAGCCAGATGCCACCGCCGATGGTTACTACTACGTGGAGGCTGCCGACGACTAGGAGTAGTTAGGAGGTTCCCAGGCAGGAGGCCTTGCCTTTTTCGATTGATGTTGCTTTTGTGCTAGCCTTCTTAAGGCAAACTGTCTAACTTATGTCTGTACTCAGATTTTGTTGCTTCCGCCGACTCTTTTGTTTTCGAGCTTATGTATTCGAGCCCTAGAGGCCCCTGGCTTGTAATATAAAGCTTGTATTATTTTCAATTTGTGTCTAGAGTTGTGTTGTGATATCTTCCCGTGAGTCCTTGATCTTGATCGTACACATTTGCGTGTATGATTAGTGTATGATTGAATCGAGGGCGTCACATCTTCATCCATCTTCATCAACCTTAGCTGCCGCCATTTCCATCTCGATAGCCACCGTCACCACCATAGTTCATCATCCTCTAGTTCACACTTTTAAGTTAGCATCGCACACGGCATCCAATGTATGACATATTATCAATCAATCAATCTCCCTAATGTGTTCTTCGTGTGATCTGATCTCCATGTGTGAGTAGTTTGGTACGGTATGGATTGAGGCATGCTAGTGTGAGCTGTGTTGGGATTTCCCCGAAGAGGAGGGGATGATGCATTACAATAGAGATAATATTTCCCTCGGTTATGAACCTAGGTTATCAATCCGGTAAGAGAACCACGCAACACCTCGTTAGCAACACCTACACACAAAATAACAAATACTTGCACCCAACACGAACAAGGGGTTGTCAATACCTCGGCGGTTAATTGCAAGATTAAATTTTGTAGTGTTGGATAGATAGATAGATAGAACAAAATACAAAATAAAATAAATAAAGTAAAATTTCAGCAAAGTATTTTTAGGATTTGAATATATATGATAGAAGTAGAGCCGAGGGCCATAATTTTCACTAGAGGCTTCTCTCTTGAAAATAGCATACGGTGGGTAAACAAAATTATGGCCGGGCAATTGATAGAAAAGAGAATAATCATGATGATATCCAAGACAATGATCATGTATATAGGCATCATGTCCGAGACAAATAGACCAAAATGATTCTACATCTACTACTATTACTCCACACATCGACCGCTATCCAGCATGCGTCTAGAATATTAAGTTCATAAAGAACGGAGTAATGCCTTAAGAAAGATGGCATGATGTAGACAAAGTAAACTACACATGAATAAAACCCATCTTTTTATCCTTAATGGCAATGATACAAATACATGTCATGTCCCTTTCTGTCACTGGGATTGAGCACCGCAAGATCGAACCCATCACAAAGCAACTCTCCCATTGCAAGAAAAATCAATCTAGTTGGCCAAACCAAATCAACAGATAGGAGAGAAATACAAAGCTATTGTAATCATGCTTAAAAGAGTTCAGAGAAAACTCAAATAATATTCATGGATAATCTGATCATAGACTCACAATTCATCGAATCCCAACAAAGACACCGCAAAAAGTGATTACATCGAATAGAACTCCAAGAACATCAAGGAGAACATCGTATTGAAGATCAAAGAGAGAGAAGAAGCCATCTAGCTACTAACTATGGACCTGTAGGTCTGTGGTAAACTACCCACACATCATTGGGAGGGTAACAAGGTTGATGTAGACCCCCTCCGTGATTTTTCCTCGAAGAGGAGAGGATATGAAGTACAGTGACAGAAAGGGACATTGTTGGAGGGAAATCTGGCAGACCTCGTGGTAGGGGGTATCGAGCTATGGATCTTGGATCAATGGTAACAGGAAGAAGGCATTCGATGTTTACCCAGGTTCGGGCCCTCTTGATGTAGGTAAAACCCTATGTCCTGCTCTTGTTAATATTGATGATGATGTATCGAGTACAGAGTTTATCTACCTCGAGATCGTAAGTTGTGGTCTAAACCCTAGGGGTATGATGATGAGTGTCATCATGATCTACCAACTAACCTGGCCACGACTTATATAATGTACCAGAGGACTAGGATAACAAGAGTCCTAGTCGGCTACGACGGTGCAGAGCACTCCTTGTCTTGATCACCAAGTCTTGTGGAATCTTCCTCATATATGTCATGGGCAGTCCGAAGTGGCCCATTAGTGAACTGCCATGGGGGTCCTCGACCCGACCCACTGGTTAGGAGACGACATGGTGAGTACCCCCTAGTCCACGACACCGTCAGACATGATTCCATGATTCTATTATTCTATACTGAGTATCTTTTAGATTTCTCCTTGTTTTTTTTTGAAATAAAGAACATTCAAAATCTGGAGAGAGAGAGAGAGGATGAATAGTAGCATTAGACATAGTGACAAAGAAAGCAAACAAAAATATTTTTGTGTTTTTATATTTTTATGAGAAGTGGGGGAGATGAAAATGAGAGGCAAAGGCAAATAGAAAGTAGAGAAAGTAGATGATAGTTTGTGTAAAGGTACTTGATAGGTTTTGATGATGTTTCCTCGGCAACGGCGCCGGAAATTCTTCCTGCTACTTGTGAGCTGCGTTGGATTTTCCCTGAAGAGGAGAGGAGATGCAGTACAGTAGAGATAAGTATTTCCCTCAGTGAGAACCAAGGTTCAAGCCTTATGAACAACACCTACACACACAAAAGCAAGTACTTGTACCCAACACAGGCAAGAGGGTTCTCAATCCCCTTGAACTCATTACTTGCAAGGATTAAATCTTGTATAGATAGATAGATAAATTGCAAAATAAAATAGAAGTAAATAAATTGCGGCAAGGTTTTTTATATATAATATGATAAAAGTAGAACGGGGGGCATAGTTTTCAACAGAGGCTTCTCGCTCAAACACACAACATATTGTGGGTGAACAAATTGTTGTTCGACAATTGATAGAAAGCGCATAGTTATGACATATTCGCTGCAATGATCATGTATATTGGTGTGACGCCCCCGATTCAATCGTACACTAATCATGCACGCAAATGTGTACGATCAAGATCAGGGACTCACGGGAAGATATCACAACACAACTCTACAAATAAAATAAGTCATACAAGCATCATAATACAAGCCAGGGGCCTCGAGGGCTCGAATACAAGTGCTCGATCATAGACGAGTCAGCGGAAGCAACAATATCTGAGTACCGACATAAGTTAAACAAGGTGCCATAAGATGGCTAGCACAAAGCGGGATCAGATCGGAAGAGGGCAGGCCTCTGCAGGATCCTCCTAGCTACTCACGGTGGTCGTCGGTGGGCTGCTGCGTAGTAGTAGGCACCTCGAGTAGTAGTCGTCATCGGCGGTGGCGTCGCTCTGGGCTCCATCGTCAGTTGCAGCAATCGAGTAGAGGTAGGGGGAAAAAGGGGAACAAAGCAACCGTGAGTACTCATCCAAAGTACTGCAAGCAAGGAACTACACTACACATGCATGGATATATGTGTAAAGGGCCATATCGATGGACTCTCTGCGAGAAAGCGAGAATAAGAGGGGATAACTAGTCTTAACGAAGACTAAACCACAGTCACTGTCTTGCAACGGTGAAGAGGCAATCTGAAGTCCTCAAGTAACATCACATAGCAATAATCCTACCGGCGATCCCTGCTCCATATCCACGGCGAGGCGACCACCGGTTATATCGGCACTTGGAAGGGTGTGTTTTATCAAGTATCCGGTTCTAGTTGTCATAAGCTCAAGGTACAACTCCAAGTCGTCCTGTTATCGAAGATCACGGCTATTGAATAGATTAACTTCCTGCAGGGTGCACCATCTTACCCAAACATGCTTGATCCCATTTGGCGGACACACTTTCACGGGTCATGCCCGGCGCGGAAGATCAACACGTCGCAGCCCACCTAGGCACTGTGAGAGGCCAAGCCGCCGGTCTAAACCTAAGCGCGCAGGGTGCAGGCCCATCGCCTCGAGCACACACACACGTTGCGTGGCGGCGGAAGCAGACCTAGCCTAGTGGCGTTCGATCCAATCCGGTAGCGCCCGCTCGTCATTGACGTCTCGAAGTGCCGGTGATACCACGATTTGGGATACCCATAACTACTCCTGCGTAGATGGTTAGTGCGTATAAGCTCGTAGCCAACTCAGATCAAATACCAAGACCTCGTTAAGCGTGTTAAGTATCCGCGAACGCCGAACAGGTCCAGCCCACCTCTCTCCTAGGCGGTCTCAACCTGCCTGTCGCTCCGCCACAAAGATCCACTCATGGTGCTCCATCGGCCGACCGACTTTAGTCTCCACATGTATCATGTATAAAGTATATAGTATATACCCGTGATCACCTCCAGTGATCATGGCCCGATAATATAGCACGCGAGACGGACAAGAATGTAGGGCCACAGATGAAAGTACTAGCATCCTATACTAAGCATATAGGATTGCGGTAAGGTAACAATGAAGTTACAAGGGCGAGGCTATGCAGCGGTATAGGAGTATCTGAAAATAGTAACATGCTATACTACTCTAATGCAAGCAGTATAGAGAAGAGTAAGCGATATCTGGTGATCAAGGGGGGCTTGCTGGTTACTACGGCAAGAGAGAATTAAATCATCGATGTAGTCGTACTGGTGGCATCGTGGCGGTCTCGAGTCTCTAGGAAAGGAGTAACGGAGGAACACAATAAATATGAGCAATCAAATGTGACACAAAGCAAGGCGCGCAATACGTTGTGCTAGGGTGACCTAACGTAGGGATAGGCGATACGGTGGAGAAACATCAGGAAAGTATTCCGGTGTTTCGTGATTCGAGCGGAGGAGCCGGAGGGGAAAGTTGCGAGTTCGATAGGTTAGGGGGTGTGGCGGATGAGCGGACTACGTATTGGATTCGTCTCGTCGTTCGAGCAACTTTCATGTAGAAAACATTTTCATCCGAGTTACGGATTATTTCTCTCAATTTCGAAGTTTAAACAATATTCGAAATTATTATTAAATCTAAAATGGGGTTATTGCATCGGCATAGCGTCATCATGGCGTCGGCAGTCATCCCAGCTAACTCAGGTCAAACCGATAGCTGGGTCCCACATGTCATAGAGAGTGGGTTAACGAGAGTCAAATTCAACTAATTAGGTCAATTAGCGAGATGGGCCCCATCGCCGACCACTAAAGTAATTAGCGATTGGTTTAAAATTAAATTAGTTTAATTAATCATGGGGACCACACGTCGGCGATGGGGTTGTCGATCAGCACCGTTGACTAGTCATAGCGATCAGCGGGTCGGGAGAACCACTCGGGGCCACCGGTCGATGGTGCGGAGGTGGCCCCGGCACCACGTCGGCGAGGCACCGGAGAGGGCTCGGCGACCGTTTTGCGGCGGAGTGCCCAGGCCTCGCCGGAAAACAGCCACGGGCCACCGTTTGGCACGGGGCCGGCTGCGTTCGAACGTGCGGACGAAGCCGCACCCACCCGTGGTGGTCTCGTAGGGAGGGTGGCGGGTGAGAGCTACAAGCAGCGTGGCGGCGCTTCGGGTGCTCCACAGGGGCGGCAAGCGGGGCATGGTTCGGTGTGTGGAGCGGCTCACGGGCGATGGCGTTAGCGTGAGTCGATTGCCGCAGCCGACAGCAGGCGGAGGCGGCGAGCTCGCCGGAGCGAGCTTCATGGCGGCGGCCGGAGCACTGCCACGTCGAGGACGGCGCTAGGGGAGCGGGAGGGGTAGCGGGCGCGTGTAGTGGGTGCGGGTGGAGGTGCTGAGCACGACAGGGGTGGTCGGCTGCGAGCTCGCGAGCTGTAGCACTGGCGGCAGCACCTGATGACGAGCTTCGAACACGACGGGGAAGCAGCTACTGGCCGGGCGAGGCTGCCAAGAGAGGATAGGAGAGCCAGGCTCACGGGCCTGTAGTTGTCTTCGTGGGCTCGGGAAAGCGCGAGTGGCGGTCGCGCCGGCGTTTGTCGGAGCAGAGGAGGAAGGAGAGGTCACGCGCTCGTTGTGGGGCTTCGGCTTGGTCGGTGGTCGAGGAAGACTTCGCGGGGCACACGGCGCTTTCGGGGCAGCGTTGGCGAGGCGTGGCGTGGCGGTGGCATGGCTATGGCGCAGCCATGGCGGCAGCGGCCTTCGGCGAAGGGCGGAGAGGAGGTCGCACGGGGAGGGAAGGAGAGGCGGCTAGGGTTCGAGGTGCGGGCGGCGTCTTGTAGGTCGGCGGGCGCGGCCGATGGCCGCACGTGGCCATCAGCAGTCCGCAGGCGGTGCCGGCGTCCACCTCCCTCTGTGAGCAGAGGAGGAAGGAGAGGGCAAGTTGGGCTGGGCGGCTGGCATGTGGGTGGGCGAGGCCCGAGTGGGGGAGGCCTTTTCATTTATCTATTTCTTTTGTTCTATTTTTGTTTATTATTCTTTTCTGTTTTCTATTTTATTTTAGTTCCTCTTTTATCTTAGTTTTATAAACTATAAAAGTAGTCCCTAATTTAGTGTTAGCAATTAGCTCTGCCACATAAGTTTGGGCAACAAAATAAATTAGTTTGATATTTTATTTATTGTAAAAGGCATTTAAATAATTGTTTTTGCTGTTGTTTTATTCATCATATATTATTTAAACATTTTATAAAGGTGTGGCTTCTCCACCATAATTACCTATGCATTATTTGGCTCACTCCGAATATTTTAGTTTTAATATTTGAAAATATTTTATTGCTTGCTTGATTTTGAATTTGAATTCGAACAGGTTTCGAACTAGCGCGAGTTTATCCACAGTAACCGAGGTGACGTGGCATCATTAGCGGGGATTACTGTAGCGTAATTACCCGGGCGTCACAATTGGCATCACGTCTGAGACAAGTGGACCGACTCCTTCTTGCATCTACTACTATCACTCCATCAATCGACCGCTATCCAGCATGCATCTGCGATATTAAGTTCATGACAAACAGAGTAACGCCTTAAGCAAGATGACATGATGTAGACAAAGTAAACCCAATCAATATGAATAAACCCTATCGTTTTATCCTTAATGGCAAAAATACAAATACATGTCTTGTCCCTTTCTGTTACTGGGATATAGAGCACCGCGGGATCGAACCCATTACAAAGCACCTCTTCCACTGAAGATAAATCAATCTAGTTGGCCAAACCAAACTAATAGTTTGTAGAGAAATACAAAGTTATAAGAATCATGCATAATAGAGTTCAAAAAAGACTCAATTACTTTCAATGAATTTTTAGATCATAAACCCACAATTCATCGGATCCCAACAAACACACCACAAAATAAGATTACATTGGTTAGAACTCCAAGAAGATCGAGGAGAATATTGTATTGCAGATCAAGGAGAAAGAAGAAGTCATCTAGATAGTAGCTATGGACCCATAGGTCTGTGGTGAACTATCCGGCAGAGTACCGGAAAAGGCCTCTAGATGGGATCGCGGAATAACAGAAGTGGCGGTGGAAAAAGTGTTTGGGTCTCTCTGTGTTGGTTTCCCAATATTTGAGAATGTATAGAAGTGGAATTATGTCAGACGAAGCCTCAAGGGGCCCACAAGGTAACAGGGTGCGCCCCCTTGGGCGTGCGCTGTTACCTTGCCGGCTCCTCGTTCGTCCTCTAGTCACCTCCCGAAGCTTCTAGGGTCTCTTTTGTCCAGAAAAAATCGTCAAAAAGTTTTGTAGCGTTTCGACTCCGTTTGGTACCATTTTTCTGGAAAATCAAAAACAAGTAGAAAACAACAACTAGCATTATGCACTAGGTTAATAGGTTAGTTCCCAAAAATAATATAAAATAGTATAAAATGCATATAATGTAGCCAAGATTGATAATATAATAGCATGAAACAATTAGTGGACCGGTGCTAGGGTGGTGTTCTTACTTTAACAAACAACCCACTTATGATTACCCCCTCTCGCAAGCATCCGCAACTACGAAAGAAGAATTAAGATAAATCTAACCATAGCATGAAACATATGGATCCAAATCAGCCCTTACGGAATAGTGCATAAACTAGGGTTTAAGCTTCTGTCACTCTCGCAACCCATCATGCTTACTACTCCGACAATTCCTTCCCCTAGGCCCAAGCATTGTAATGTGCCGTGTAGTCAACGTTCACACGACACCACTAGAGGAAGAACAACATAACACATTGATACGTCTCCTATGTATCTATAATTTTTTATTGTTCCATGCTATTATAGTATCAATCTTGGATGTTTTATATGCAAGGTTATATCATTTTTTGGGACTAACCTATTAACTTAGTGCCAAGTGCAAGTTGTTGTTTTTTGCCTGTTTTTGGTTTTCTAGGAAATCAGTACCAAACGAAGTCCAAATGGCATAAATTTTTTTGATGATTCTTTTGAATATAAGAGACCCTAGAAGCTTCGAGTGGAAGTCATAAGGCGAAGGAGTAGGCCAGAAGGCACATGGGCGTGCCCAGGGGATGGTCGCGCCCATGTGGCTTATGGGCCCCTCGTTCCTCCGTTTGACCTAATTCCAACTCTATAAATTCTCTAAAATTGGGAAACCAACAAAGAGCCACCCAAAATACTTTTTCCGCCGCCGCAAGCCTCTGTTCTTGCGAGATCCCATCTGGAGGCCTTTTTCGGTACTCTACCGGAGGGGGAATCGATCACGAAGGGCCTCTACATCAACCTTGCTGCCCCTCCGATGATGTGTGAGTAGTTTACCATAGACCTACGGGTCCATATCTAGTAGCTAGATGGTTTCTTCTCTCTTTTTGATCTTCAATACAATGTTCTCCTTGATGTTCTTGGAGAACTATTCGATGTAATCCTTTTTTGCGGTGTGTTTGTTGGGATCCGATGAATTGTGGGTTTATGATCAGTTTATCTATGAATATTATTTGAGTCTTCTCTGGAGACTAGATTGATTTATTTGTATTTCTCTTCGATGAATATGGCTTTGTATTTCTCTCCGATCTATTTATTTGGTTAGGCCAACAAGATTGATTTATCTTGCAATGGGAGAGGTGCTTTGTGATGGGTTCAATCTTGCGGTGATCTATATCCCATTGGCAGAAGGAGACAAGCAACATATTTGTATTGTTGCCATTAATGATAAAATGATGGGGTTTATTCATATTGATTGAGTTTATTTTGTCTACATCATGTCATCTTGCTTAAGGCGTTACTTCGTTCTTTATGAACTTAATACTCTAGATGCATGCTAGATAGAGGTCGATGTGTGGAGTAATAGTAGTAGATGCAGGCAGGAGTCGGTCTACTTGTCTTGGACGTGATGCTTATATACTTTGATATCGTCACAATTATTCGCTTTTCTACCAATTGCCCAACCCAATAGTAATTTGTTCACCCACCATATGCTATGTGATACGCCTCCAATGTATCTATAATTTTTTATTGTTCTATGCTATTATATTATCGTTCTTGGATGTTTTACAATCATTTTATAGCAACTTTATATAATTTTTCGAGACTAACCTATTGACATAGTGCCCAGTGCCAGTTGCTGTTTTTTTGCTTGTTTTTTACTTTGTAGAAAATCAATAACAAACAGAGTCCAAACACAGCGAAAATTTTTGGAGAATTTTTCTGGACCAGAAGACACCCGGTGGGTCAAAGGATTACCAGAGGGGGGCTTCGACGGGAGCACAACCCACCAGGGCGCGCCTGAAGGCCCAGGCGCACCCAGGTAGGTTGTGCCCACCTCGGTGGCCTCCCGTACCACCTCTTCATCCTATAAATTCCCAAAAATTCTAAAAACCCCAGGGGAGTCAATAGATCGGGAGTCCTGCCGCCGCAAGCCTCTGTATCCACGAAAAACCAATCTGGACCCTGTCCCGGCACCCTGCCGGAGGGAGGGAATCATCACCGGAGGCCATCTTCATCATCCCCGCGGTCACCATGATGAGGAGGGAGTAGTCCACCCTCGGGGCTGAGGGTTTGTACCAGTTGCTATGTGTTTAATCTTTCTCTCTCGTGTTCTTGATGGCACGATCTTGATCTATCACGGGCTTTGTTAATATAGTTGGGTCATATGGTGTTTCTCCCTCTCTATCTTGTTGTGATGAATTGAGTTTTCCCTTTGAGATTTCGTTTTATCGGATTGAATATTTTTATGGATTTGAGAGCACTTGATATATGTCTTGCATATGAATACCCGTTGTGACAATGGGGTATTATATTGATTCACTTGATATATGTTTTGGCACTCAACTCGCGGATTCCCGAGGTGACATTAGGGTAATCTATGCATAGGGGTTGATGCACGTTTTCTTCCTTGTTTCTCCGTTAGAAATCTTGGGGCACTCTTTGAGGTTCTTTGTGTTGGATCAATTATTATGAATCTAAAATTGTTTGATGCGCATCGTATAATTAACTCATGGATACTTGTGGTGACATTGGAGTATGTAGGTGGCATTAGAGTTGATTGATGCGTATCATATGGTGTTATTTTAGTACGAACTCTTGGATAGATCGAATGGAAAGAATAACTTTGCGTTATTTTAGTACGAACTCTTGAATAGATCGAACGGAAAGAATAACTTTAAGGTGGTTTCGTACCCTACAAAAAGTTTCTTCTTATGTTCTCTACTAGATAAGAACTTTGGAGTAATTCTTCATCGCACGTTGAGGGATGGTTATATGATCCAGTTAGATTAGCATTGTTGAGAGATTGCACTAGCGAAAGTATGGACCCTATGCCTTGTTTTCAAGCATTGCAATACCGTTTGTGCTTACTTTTATCGTTTGCTACCTTGATGTTTTTATTTATTTAGATTACAAAAATATATTTCTACCATCAATATTACACTTTTATCACCATCTCTTCGCCGAACTAGTGCATCTATACAATTTTTCATTTTATTGGGTGTGTTGGGACACAAGATATTTCATGTATTTGATTGCAGGGTTGTTTGAGAGAGACCATCTTCATCCTACGCCTCCCACGGATTGATAAACCTTAGGTAATCCACTTGAGGAGAAATTGCTACTGTCCTACAAAACTCTGCGCTTGGAGGCCCAACACGAGTCTACAAGAATAAAGTTGCGCAGTAGACATCAAGCTACTTTCCGGCGCCGTTGCCGAGGAGGTGGGTGCTTGAAGGTATATCTTTAGATCTTGCAATAGAATATTTTAGTTTTGTTTTATCACTAGTTTGGTTTATAAAAGAAAACAAAAAAATGGAATTGAGGTGGCCTCATATTGTTCATCTTTATCATGTCTTTCTTGAAAATGATGGAAAGGAAAATTGTGCTCAATTGATAGAAGAGGAACTCAATAAAATGATTGACATGAAATGATGAGCATGATTGCAATGTTGTTAGTATGAATACTTCCAATATCGATGATGCTAATGATATGCAAAGCCATAAGCTTGGGGATGCTATACTTGATGAAGATGATATTTGTAGTCCCCCATGTTTTGATGAGAAAATATATTATGTAGAAAGCATGCCTACTATCTATGATGATTATGGTGATGACATGTATGCTATAAATAATAATGATAACCATGAAACTTGTCATCATGATTTTCAATCACATGTTAGTTATTTTGTTGAGTTTGCTCCCACTATTATGAATGAGGAGAAATTTGCTTATGTAGAGAGTAGTAAAATTTCTATGCTTGTGGATCATGAAAATAATGCTTTATGTGATAGTTATATTGTTGAATTCATTCATGATGCTACTAAAAATTATTATGAGAGAGGGACATATGCTTTTATATATCTCAATAATACCAAGTTTCCTCTCTGTGTTGAAAATCTTGAAGTTTTGCTTGTTTTGCCTTCCTATGCTAGTTGATTCTTGTTCCCATAAATTATTTGCTCACAAAATCCCTATGCATAGGAAGTGGGTTAGACTTAAATGTGATATTCATATGCTTCATGACGCTCCCGTTATGTTTCAATTCTTTACTTTTATGTGAGCATCATTGAAATCATCATGGCTAGCTAAAAGGGCATTAAAGAAAAGAGCTTGTTGGGAGACAACCCAACATTTATACCTACTATTTTCTTGTGTTCACATGATTAGGCTACTTTAGTAATCATGTTTTATAGCTTTTGTTTCAATAAAGTGCCAAGTAAAGCCTTTGGGATAGCGTGGATGATAGTTGATTTGATTTTGTGCAAAAACGGAAACTTTTGCGTCGAGTAGCAGAATTTCTAAAATTCACTAGAGTGCGATAAACTACTGATTTGTTGACACATGATTGATATACAAATTGTATATGTTATCCTAATTTTTCAGAATTTCTGGAGTAACAGAAGTATGGTCTTTGTCCAGATCATTACATAATGTTCTGTTTTTGATAGATTCTGTTTTCAATGCATAGTTTTCTTGTTTTCTAGTTTCTATGGCTTATATTTCTCGATATAAATTGTGGAAATGATAAGGTAGAGTAGGCATTGTGTGAGAACAATTATGAATCTTGTCTTTGACGGTACCAAGGTGAATGATTTGTCTTTATCATACTAACCTATCTCACGAAGTTCCGTTAAGTTTTGTGTGATTGAACATTTCAAGTTTTGGGAGAGATATCGATATGAGGAGAATAAGGAGTGACAAGACCCTAAGATTGGGGGTGACCTAGGCACCCCAAGGTAAAATTCAAGGAAGATACAAGCAACTAAGCTTGGGGATGCCCTGGAAGGCTTCCCCTCTTTCGTCTCCAACATTATCGGTAACCTCACTTGGAGCTATATTTTTATTCGTCACATGACATGTGTTTTGCTTGGAGCGTCATTTTCTTTTGTTTGTATTTGCTTGCTGTTATTTATAATAATGTTTTGCATCTTTTACTTCAATAAAAATGTCAAGGATAGCCTTTACCATGCTTATTTTGCAAGTCTATTTGTTGTTGTTTCAAAACAGAAAGTTTAGCGTTGTTGCAAAAATTTCGGAGAGAAGTCAGAATGTGATAAAATGTTGATTTTTTTTTGAAAATAAGCTATGATAAATTTTCTACAGTGTGGTAAATTTTCAAATTTTTTGGAGTTACAGAAGTATGAGTCTTCTTGCATTCTTTACAGACTGTCCTGTTTAGACAAATTGCTATTATGTTTGCATTGTTTGCATATGTTTGCTTGCTTAATGATTCTATTTGACGATATGAGTATCAAATATGTGGAGTCGTTTAGTATTAAATTTTAAATAATAATTTTAGTGATTTGCTTCAATAGAGAATGATAAGGTTTTTGCATTGATTTATACTAACTTATCTCATGAGTTCTTGTTGAGTTTTGTGTGGATGAAGTTTTTAAGATTTGGGGAAACCGTGATATAAAAGGAATTAAGGAGACACAAAGTCTCAAGCTTGGGGATGCCCAAGGCGTCCCAAGATAATATTTCAAGAAGTCTCAAGCATCTAAGCTTGGGGATGCCCCGGTAGGCATCCCACCTTTCTTCACATGATGTTAGCTATTCTTAGAATATCATTTTATTTTGTTTTGCTTTCTGTTTTAATAAAATACTTAGATCTTGAAGTTTTTAAATAAGACAGAGTCCTCAAAGAGCTACCCATTTACTAAACTACTCGCTTGATCTTCACTTATATCTTTTTGGAGTACTTTGTCGAACACTCTCATGCTTCACTTATATTATTTTGAGAGTTGATAATAGTGATGACAATTTGCACAAGCTATGAAATTGGTCCCAATATGATGAATATCCAAGAGGATATAATAAAAACTTTCATGTAGGTCATTGGATATGATAAGTTTGAATCCTTGCAATAGTTTTGCGATATGGAGATAATAATATGTGAGTCATGTTGGTGAGTAATTATGCTTTAGTAAGAATATTTGTGTTAAGGTTTGTGATTCCCTATGCAAGCATGAAAGTCAATAGTTATGCAATGAAATTACATCCTATTGTGGTGCATTATTCGGTGTTAGTTATGCTCAATGCTCGTTTATGTGAATTTTCGTTTCTTGGTTGGTTGCTTCTCAATCTATTTGCTTAGCCTCCATTTGTACTAAGTGGGAATACTACTTGTTCATCCAAAATCCTTAAACCCAGTTTTGCCACATGGGTCCACCATATCTACCTATATGCAGTATTTCCGTGCCGTTCTAAGTAAATTTGTTTGTGCCATCTCTAATTTTCAAAATGAATTTCCTTTTTGCGTGATCGTACCGCTCATGAAGCGGTAGGGGGTGGCCAATATTTTTCATGCTAGATGTGGTATTCTCAAGATGATTGTTTATTCACTTGTCATTGCACGAGAGTACGACGGTAATAGGGATGCCCAGTCCCAAAATGAAAAAGAAGTTTACTTCATGTTGTCAAATAATAAATTCCTTGGAAAGTGTTGGTATGGAAGGCACTTGTGGATACGGCTAGCCATGGATTGTGAAAGAATGGTGGAAAAAGGAATAAACCTTATTTTTTGTTTGGGAACCTCCTGTGATATATCTAGCATGGAAAGTGTTGGGATTTACTCGGTCGTTTTCATTGACGGGAAAAGTATGCCTCACAAAATATTTATCTCTCATTTTTTGCTTTGAGCTCTGGCACCTCTACAAATCTCTGCTTCCCTCTGCGAAGGGCCTTTCTATTTACTTTATGCCATTTTTATTTTTATTTGAGTCTCCATCTTCTCTTATAAAGCACCAACTAGGGGGCACTATGATCGTACTTGAGCATTGGATGTAGCTAATATGCGAGTGTGTTTCATGAATGGATCAATGATTGAGCATGATTGGCTAGGGATAACTTTCTTTAGTGTTGATATCTTGAAAGACATGGTTGCTTGTTGATATGCTTGAGTATTGAAATCTTCATGTCAAAACTAGACTACTACTTTGAACCATATAAAATTCCAAATGTCCATGCTACAAAAGAAGAGAATATGTGATGAACATGTTAGGCAACATTCCACATAAAAATATCCGTTTTTATCATTTACCTACTCGAGGACGAGCAAGAATTAAGCTTGGGGATGCTGATACGTCTCCGACATATCTATAATTTTTGATTGTTCCATGCTGTTATATTATCATTCTTGGATGTTTTACAATCATTTTATAGCAACTTTATATCATTTTTTGGGACTATCCTATTGACATAGTGTCCAGTGCCAGTTGTTGTTCTTTGCTTGTTTTTTTTACTTCATAGAAAATCAATACCAAACGGAGTCCAAACACAGCGAAAATTTTTCGAGAATTTTTCTGGACCGCAAGACACCCGGTGGTCCAAAGAAGTACCAGAGAGGGGCTCCGAGGGGAGCACAACACACCAGGGCACGCCTGGAGGCCCAGGCGCGCCCTGGTGGGTTGTGCCCACCTCAGTGGTCTCCCGCACCGCCTATTAGCCCTATAAATTCGCAAATATTCCAAAAACCCTAGGGGAGTCTATAGATCGGGAGTTACGCCGCCGCAAGCCCCTGTATCCATGAAAAACCATTCTGGACCCTGTACCGGCACCCTGCCAGAGGGGGGTCATCACCGGAGACAATCTTCATCATCCCGATGGACACCATGATGAGGAGGGAGTAGCCCACCCTCGGGGCTGAGGGTTTGTACCAGTAGCTATGTGTTTAATCTCTCTATCTCTCTCGTGTTCTTGATGGCACGATCTTGATGTATCACAGGCTTTGTTAATATAGTTGGATCATATGGTGTTTTTCCCTCTCTATCTTGTTGTGATGAATTTAGTTTTCCCTTTAAGATTTCGTTTTATCGGATTGAATATTTTTATGGATTTGAGAGCACTTGATATATGTCTTTCATATGAATACCCGTGGTGACAATGGGGTATTATATTGATTCACTTGATATACGATTTGGCACTCAACTCGCGGATTGCCGAGGTGACTGCTGGTGTCTTGGACTAGGGGGTACTCACCATGTCGTCTCCGACCAGCTGGATCGGGCCGAGGACCCCCATGGCGGTTCACTCATGGGCCAGTTCGGACAGCCCATGCCGCTTACAAGGGATATTCCACAAGACTTGATGATCAAGATAAGGACTCCTCTCCACCTACGTATTCGACTAGGACTCTTGTTATCCTAGGCCTCCGGTATGTTATATAAGCCGAGGCTAGGCTAGTCGATAGAGGATCATGACATTACTCATCATACCTCTAGGGTTTAGACCACAACATATGATCTCGAGGTAGATCAACTCTGTAATCATACACATCGAATACAATCAAAAGCAGCATGTAGGGTATTATCTCTTCGAGAGAGCCCGAAGCTGGGTAAAACCCCATGTCCATGTTACCATCGATTATAAGAAACGCAGCTTGGGACCCCCTACCCGAGATCTGCCGGTTTTGACACCGACAATGGTGCTTTCATTGAGAGTTCCGCTGTGTGATCGGCAAAAGGATAAATGGCTCACCTGCAGATCAACTGCACGTCGGCGTCTTCGTCGCCGCCTCGACTGATCACCTTGGCTTGACCGAGGACTGTGCCCTACCTTCAATCATCATGTTCGGATGAGGGCCTTCATCAACATCAACTCCGATCTCTATCAAGATCATGGAGGAATCATCCATGAAGCTCGGGGGCTCAACGTCAGCATTGCCCTCGGGCGACCGTGCTGTTTTTCTGAACAGCAAACTTGTATCCGCTACCACCACCTCCTCGGGCATCGCTTTGACGATTCCTTCGGTGGAATTGTGCGGAATTGAGTTTACAACAACATTGTAAAATTTCGCCGCGTTCCGATGGAGCAATCTCCGCCGGTCTCCGGTATACCGGAGTCCTGTAGAATCTAGACGAGAATCTGGACAAGTTTGGAGTGTGGTGTCCAGCATCTAGCTCGGACGTCCTTTGGAAGATCCAACCGTTGATCGGCTGCGGAATTCCTATATCTACCACCCCTCAAAATTTCAGCTCAATCCGGCCGTCCAAACTTCGGGAACCTTCCGATTAGTGCATCACTTTTCAGATCTGTTTTCTGTGCGAGAACGAATCCGACCCGAGTTCATCTTTTTTATGAACGGCATTTCGGACATCCTTTTTGAAGGAAGTTTTGTATGGGATATTGTGTTTTGTTCCCAAACACATCCCACTAATTTGAAAGTCTTTTCAAATATAATCCTGGCCATCGCGCCGGTGTCAAACCAGCCCGACAACGTTGCTCCACGGCTGCCGACCTGCGCTAGGCACGTCGTTGCTTTGTTGAGCCGAGCTCAACTTCTTCTAATCATCATCTCGGCAAGCCGAACAAGAGTTTGACATCGCGGAGGATAAATCATCACCAATATCGCCGCCCCACGGATTACACGGAGCGAGCACACCGGCATCGCCGCATAGTCACTTCATCAAGCCGACATTGAGGACGTCACGAGTTACGACCTGCATCGGCACGGCCACACCATTGCTTCTTCATGCTGATGTCCATCACGCTGAACTACTTCAACACCTCGGCTGACATGGCAGCTGCAATGTCTCCTTACTGACCTGCTCCGTCACCTCATGTGGACCGGGGGCTTCGTCATCCCTTCATCAACCTACTCCGGAGACTTCGGCGTCGTCAGCCGACCAGCTTCGTCACGTTAGCTGGACCGGGGGCTCTACCTCGGTGAGCCAACCTTTACCAGCATCGCCATGCCGTCGCTTCACCGTCCATCAGACAATGGGTATGCAGATCGAGTCCCAATTTTGAGAGTCACTTTTCTTCGGACTGCTACAACAAATAAACCAGGTGCTATCAATCCTAGCAAATTTTTCTTGTTTGGGTTTATTTTTTTCCAAGGAATTATTACTCTGGTTTGTTCCATCATCTGTACACAGGTCTATCAAATGGTGGCCGCATTAATGACAGTCGCATGGTGGTTCGGTCAGTTTCCGTACATAGTTCGGCGAAGGCCGCATCCGGAACTCGGACCGACCTGTGAATTCAGGCTTTGCCACGCCTTTACCGCATCACGCCGACGCCCTGCATCGACATTGACTTTGGCGCCAGGCCACATATCTTTAAATAAAATATTTTGCGTAAATTAATTACGCGAGGATTTTTACATATTTATATTTTATTGTTGGCCTGCACTATTTTACATGTGTAGGTAATGGACTTCGACTATGTCACATGGTCTCTTCGGCAAGCCGACGCCATCGTCCCAATCAGCGTAAATCGGCTCGCGTGATCACCTTATTGGTCGTGTTGCCATACCGACGTGTTCGGTTGCCTCGGGGACTTCGGCATCGCCGAGAGAGCTCTACCTCATCGAGTGTTCGGAGCACAGGCCATATTTCTTTTATTACTCACTTTGCATAAATTATTTATTATGCAATATTATTTAATTTATTATTATCACTATTATCTTCGATTTGCACTATTTTTTGTGCACAGGTAAATGATTCAGGTCGGGCAGTGTTGTCACCTCGGCGTACTGACATACCACGTCACCTCGGGTGGATGGGGGGCTTCGTCAAGGCTTCATTAACCCACGCCGGGGACTTCGGCGTCACTCTGCCGGTCTACATTGGCCGTGCTATGTCACCACTTAGGAGTGCCTAGCTCTTCGCTCCGCCACCTCGGGACGGGCTTGGGGGATGGAACCTTGTCCCACATCAAGCTCGGACCGCGTCATCAATACTGAACACATTAACCAGCTAAGTCGCTTCCACGCTCAAAGTTTTAAATTTTTAACTTGTACTTGGTTCGACCATGCTCACATACGTTGTTCGTTAAAAGAAACTCCCCTTACCCATGTTAACTGGGGGCTCTTAAATTTACACGAGCCGTTCTATACTAATGTGTTTTCTTCTTGGTCGTTGCAAAGTCTTTTGCTACCGCTTCTTTTTCGACTCGAGTGTATGGTCAATAGCCGGATAGCCTAGCTTCTCTCTAAAGCCGCTCGAGTTTAGTTCGCTAAACTGGCCTTGGAGAAGCACTCCGCCTTCGGGATAAGGAGCTTGAAGCCGTAGGCTGACCCGCTTGAAGTCTTGAGATCGGATGTGTCACGTTAAAGCACGACAGAAGCACATTTTTTTTAAAAGACCAATTTTCGTATTAGCACCAAAATCTCAGTTTAGTCTGGACATCAAGCTTTTACATAAGTTTTTGGCTTTTCGATCCTATGGCACTTTTAAACTATTTGTGTGTTTCCAACATAAGTCTCGTAGTGCAACGCCAGACACCTTTAGAGATTCTACAAAAACATTCTCGGATATTGCTATATATGCATCGGTTTCGAATTGTGTCTTTGGTCAATAGTTGGGTTGCCCGGCTCCTGTGCTTGCCTCCTACGTTCCGCTTTGTTTGGCTAGGTGTGCAAAGGGAGAACCACTGCAATTGTGCTTCCAGCTCGCATGCTTAAGCACCTCAGTGGAGAAAGCCGAAAACTGACTGTCACAATAAGCGTAAAGGTTCAGCGATCCGATGACTCTGTTAAATGATGGGCCGTTCATAACATTGGCCGAAGTATTTACGGCTTGACCTCGGCTGTCGCCGAACACTAACCAGGGGCTAGTAGCTGGCCTCCCAACTTTAAGCTCCTATGACTAAGTGAAAGTTATAAAGCCCGCATATCTGATTGCCTCGTTTCCGCTAACACAACCGCCTCAGGGCACCGAGACGTCGGCTAAAGGTTGTCTTGTTATTGCGGAAACACCCTGCGTAGTATCTGCAAAAGGGTAGAAGCCGACGATGGGCCACTTTCAACTGATAAACGGTCGCAACGGAGTCAAAATAAACATATCATCAGCATTTGTATTCAGTATACAAGCGCTGCCTTCCATAATCATCGTTATAAAGCAATAAATATGCATCAATTTGACTTAACATTTTGGCCAAGCTGGGTCGCCTGGCTCCTGTGCTTACCCCTACTTTCCCGATTGTTCGGCTAGGCGGTAAAGGGAGCACCTCTATGATTGTTACTACCGGGTCATCTGAGTTAGTACCTCAGACTGGGTGAAGCTGAAAGCTAGCGATCTTAAAGGATATAATTAGTCGTAAATTTAGGTTCGCTATAGACCACATAGTTCGGGAACTTTCCCCAAACTAAATCCTCAATATTTTCCTCCCACGTTGATCGGAGTTGAGGTTTCATGATCATAATCAACATGAAAGCCTGGGAAAAGAAACCTATAATGGAACTATTTTTCCCAGAAGATGTCTTATAACATATCTCTCCGTGTACCTTTGTTTATAAAACCGTATGGCCGGATTGCCTTGTTTTCCATAAACCTTTTGCCATTATAAAGGCTTTAAAAAGTGGGACAAACACTCCGTGGCTACTGGCCGAGGAGGTTGAAGCCGATGGTTGGTTAACAAAGTTTTTTACAATGCAGATCTGAGCATTAATGATGTAAAGTACTTGGGTACATAGAATCATTACATATAAATTGTGAGAAAAAATCAATTTTTTCGCAGCCAACCTTTTAAAGAGTCAATGGCACAGTCTCTTTGAGAAAACCGAGCAGCTGACATAACACTCTCATAGTTCCTTATTGGCATTGATTTCCTATCTATTAAGCCCCTTGAGGCCGACCTTGGCGAGCTCAGCTTTTGTTAGCTCTAACTCCTTTATGAGATATTTATTCTCTTTTTGAGAAGTTTGTGTTAAACACAACAAAATTCTTGTCAAACAGAAATTGATCCTTAGTTCGGCCACCCGTGCCCACATTAAGGCTCGGGGGCTACTGGGATTCGCGCTCATTATTTATAAATATTAAAGGGGCACATCGATCCCCTGATCTACTGTTGCCACCCGAGCAGTGGCTCAGGGGCTACTGCATCGCCTATTCAATGCAGAAAATTCATAGTGACTAGTGTTCGGCTTGACCGAGCTATGGGCAAACACGTCTTCGGACAATAATAAGTACCATCTGGGACTTATCCGGCATCAAGCTAATATATCACGGCAACTTCTCACAACCATTTCTTAGGGGCCTGTCCGCCGATCATTATTTCTAATATATTACACTATGTTTCTATTCCTACGTATGCTGCCGAGCTAGGAGTTGATCCTCAGGCCAATTTTGCAAATTTGCCTGAGTCTCAAGGGCTACTAGGATCAGCAGTTTTTGTTTTCCATCAGGTGCATCTCAGGTTTTAGACCGACACACACCTTGAGGGCTATTGGATATACATATACGTGCTATATATCTCGGGAGAGAATAAATTGCACCAATCAAAAATATTCACAAAAAATTAGCCCGCGTTCGGGATGGTGCACCACCTCGGAAGCAGTCTGGCATAAAGCTCGGGCGCTAGTGGCTGGCTCCATAGAGGGCATTTCTAGCATTAAGCTTGGCTGAATTCATTCAATCTTTTAAAAGACCAAGGTAGTTTACGTCACCTCGGATGCTGACCATCATTGGAGCTCAGAAGTGGTCCGGCATAAAGCTTGGATTCGAATGGCTCGTTCCATAGAGAACTTTTCAGCGTTAAACTCGGATAACCTCCTTCAAACTTTTTCAAGCCAAGGTGATCTATGACACCTCGGATATAGTCCGGCGTTGGAGCTCGGATATAGTCCGGGGTTGGTGCTCGGCTGCAAAAGATACCTCGAATGCAGTCCGGCGTTGGAGCTCGGATGCAAGAGGACACTGCCGCACGGGAACAACTTCAAACCCGATGTGTGGCGTAAAAACTAATAAGGCATTGATAAAGGCCCAGAACTTAAAGGGGCTCCTCAAATAACCGACGTGTAAACTCTTTGGATTCACTTCGGCGATCCTCAAGATTGAAGATGAGAAGATTTGTTGAACCAATTTTCAAGACCGACGACCGAAGATGAAGAACAGTTCAGAAGAATCAAGGAGCGTCCCCAACTTGAAGACCGGTTCAGGGGGTACCAACGGTGTCCTGGACTAGGGGGTACTCACCATGTCATCCCCCGACCAGCTCGATCAGGCCGAGGACCCCCATGGAAGTTCACTCATGGGCCAGTTCGGATAGCCCATGCCGCATACAAGGGATATTCCACAAGACTTGATGATCAAGACAAGGTGTCGGTGTCAAAACCCGTGGATCTCGGTTAGGGGGTCCCAAACTTTGCGTCTAAGGTCGATGGTAATAGGAGACACGGGACACGATGTTTACCCAGGTTCGGGTCCTCTCTATGGAGGTAATACCCTACTTCCTGCTTGATTGATCTTGATGAATATGACTATTACAAGAGTTGATCTACCACGAGATCGTAATGGCTAAACCCTAGAAGTCTAGCCTGTATGATTATGATTGCCCCTATGGACTAAACCCTCCGGTTTATATAGACATCGGAGGGGACTAGGGTTGTACAAAGTCGGTTACAGAGAAAGGAATCTTCATATCCGGATGCCAAGCTTGCCTTCCACACCAAGGAGAGTCCCATCCGGACACGGGTGAGAGTCTTTGATCTTGTATCTTCATAGCCCATCAGTCCGGCCCATGTCCAACAGGCCAGACACCCGAGGACCCCTTAGTCCAGGACTCCCTCAGTAGCCCCTGAACCAGGCTTCAATGACGAGGTGTCCTGCGTGCAGATTGTCTTCGGCATTGCAAGGCGGGTTCCTCCTCCGAATACTCCAAAACAGCCTTCGAACACGAAGAACGTGTCCGGCTCGGCAAAACAAGTACCACACACAACCGCAGAGACTATAATATTTGACGAGTCCAATCTACTGACAACTTTTTTGTAGCGTGACACCACATCACCACCCGGTCATTATTTCAAACCGTTTTTCGGCCTGCCGCTCCATGTTTTGATATGCGGTTTCATTGGCACGTCTTGTCAAAGCAGAGATTGTGTTCCCTTATTATGAGCAAGGTAGTCAGAATCCCAATTCGACTGCTAGAATCCTATGACTTGATGACCCTATGGAAGCATGTCGATCCAAATCCCACTGTAAATCCGGATCAGGTAGAATCCATGTTGAGTCGCGATCCAAATCATACAATCCTGTACAAAACTGTACAATCCCGACTATGCTATGGACTACATCCTATTCTACTAACTTATCTAAGTCGTTTGGTTAGTTGTAGCAAAATAGTATGCCATCATCCAAACCCCTTTTCATATACCTCATGGACCTTTATCCCCCTCCCAAGTCCAAACACTCAACCGCAGACACCTTTGATCTAGCTCTCAGAAACCCTAGACTGAAATTGAGGACCAGGCTTGTCGACATATGGAATTGGTGTGAAAAGGAGGATGCTTCAAGATTGATCGGAGAAGGAGAGTAAGACCATTTAAGGTTTAGCACTGTAGGTCAGATAGACAAGTGATCGACTATTCACGCACTCTAAAAAGAACATAAGTAAATTTTGTGCATTGTAGGTTTAAATGTTCTATATATTTCCCTCTCATATATGTTCCATACATGCAAGCTAGATGGTAGGTTAGCCGTAAAAAGAAGTGGAATACAACTAGCATTGATGTGTATGTTCTTTGCCCCATATTTAGTGTCAAAACTCTATAGAACCCATATAAATTTCTTGTGTGCATACAAAATATCTTATTTAAGTAAATCAAGTAGAATCCTTGATTCAACGACTCAATCTTATGACTCGATTCTGTCTGAGGAAAACCGATCTGACTCTGAATCCCGATTCTGACTACCTTGATTACGGGATTCTCATCAATATGGGTGTGGGTAATCCAATCGTGTTGTTTACACGGCTCTTGGGAAATAGGTGAGTTTTAAGGCGAGTGGGGAGGCACTTGATATTCGCTTCCTTTATAAGGAGATAAGGATTCCTTTCTTTCACCCACGCCTTCTCTCTCTGCCCCCCCATTCTCGAGCTCCAGCGCCCAAGTTCTCATCTTTTCTGCCTCAAAAAAGCACTCCGACCATGTCCGGATCTGGAGCGCAAGGCTAGTGGATGGCCTCCTCCGTCAAGGAGAAGGATATCACCAAGCTTCGGGAGGCCGGGTACTTGGCCAAGGAAATTGCCCACCTGCTTCCGGCCAAGGGGCAGATTGTCCCCACCCCAAAGCCCAATGAGAGGGTGGTGTTCATCCCCCACTTCGTCCGCAGACACATGTTCTACTACGGGCTAGATTTCCATGATCTAGCCCCAAATTCCTTCCTCAACATATCGGGATTTATTGTCGTGTGCAAGACCTTCCTCCACATCCCACCCCACTTTGGACTGTGGCTCAAGATTTTCAATGTGAAACCGAAGGTGGTGGATGGCCAACACGCAGAGTGCAGAGGCTCCATGGTGAGCAAGATGCCCAATGTCACATGGCCCAAAGGTACCTTTGTGGAGACCGTCAAAGGGTGGCAGTAACTGTGGTTCTATATCACAGAGCCCCACGACGCCACCTGGGCCGCGGCTCCCAAATTTAAGTCCGGAGCCCCAATGCGGCTCACCTCCTAGCTAGAGAAGGGCCTGAATTGGGCCTCGTCGGAAGAGCTAACAGCGCTGCAGATGCGCATCCATAGCAAGGTGGTCAAGAACATAAAGCTCGTCAACGTGATCCAGGTGATGCTAGTTCGCCTGATCCTTCCATGCCAGAGCCAGACTTGCCATTTGTGGGAGTTTGATCCAGCCGAGCATCGGACCTTGCAACGGTTCTATGGAACTATGCATGAAGACATCTGAAAGGTGCTCTTTAAGGGCAATGAGACGCGGCCAGAGATGACTGAGGACCATGGGCACAACCTGGCCCACCCCGCCAGTTCGGTAAGCCTTTCGTGTTTCAAGGTGTAACCTTTACTTGCCTACTCAAGGAGGATGCCTAAGCCCCCTATTTATTTTTTCAGGGTTGGACAAAGAAGGCGGAGCGGATTCGGTGTCCGGCTCCGTTGCCCGAGGAACCATCCATGCCACTTCTGACGAAGATGCTGGTTGCGGCGCCCTACAAGGCGCCGGAGAAGATGGCCAAGAAAAAGGCCAAGGAGACTAGAAGTGGCCTCCGCCACAAGGGTGCTTCAGACATGACGTCCAAAGACACCGAGACACACTCCTCCGCCGCCGAGGACGACGAGGAGGAGGAGGAAAGCAACTCTGTCCCTGAGGGGGGATGGAAAAAGAGGACGGCCTCCACAAATCTGGAGGCAGAGGCGTCCAAGAAGGGGAAGGTCTCCCTCGCGGATAACTCCGCGTGGGACATCGATAGCAACCAAGAACGGCGCCCCCGAGATAAGCCCCTGGACGGATCATGAGTATTCAGAGACCCTGAGGCATTCATATATCCAGCCTCTTTATTTCATAGTTTTAACATGTTGAATCATGCACTTGTAGTCCGGCTCGTTCCGACCTCGAGTGATCCTCGTCTTCGGGGAATTCGCTGGACCCGAAGGTGATGGAAAGCGGGTCCCTTCCGGCGGCCTCCTCTCCCGGGGCCATGGATGACACCAAGGTGTTGTCCCGAAGGGTCCCAGGCCAGGGAGAGACGCAGGAGGCCGCCAGGGCAGCGCCAGAGGGTGAAACCTCGGCCGCCGGACACCCGGGGGAGCAAATCCCCATGGAGACTGATGATGGGGGCCATATCCAATTCAGCCCTCAGCCGAATACAGTCCCGGAGACCTATACGGCTCCGGAATCCGGCAAGCAGCCTCCTTCAAAAGAAGGAGGTGTGCCTATTCCACCGGTGCCCTCTGTCCAACCAGAGGCACCGGATACTCTACTGGAAGCGCTGCGAAGTGCTTCTATTGTTGGGGAACACCGTACCCTCATGGGTACGGTGATTAAGAAGATTCAGTCTGCGAAGAGCGGACTGACCAAAGCCTGCACAAGCCTTCTAACAGGCTTTGAGGTAAGAAATGTGATTATGTAAAAAGAATGTCACGGTATAGATAGTAGCCCCTGAGACACTGTCCGGTGATCGAAAAGAAAAGCCGGACAGTGGATCAAACAATTTTCGCAGGAGACTAACCATACATGTCTATGTGATTAAGCAGGCATCGTTGCTGACTGCGACCTCCCACGCTGCCGAAGTCTCCGAACTGAAGCAGAGTCTGGAGCGGACCGAGGAAGAGCTCGGCCGTGTAAAAAAAGCAGCTGGAGGACAAACAAGGTATGCCCAGACCTTCTGTATATCAGAAAGGATAGATGATTTGTATTGACCATATTGCCATGATATTTGTAGGAGCGGCGATCGAGGTCCAGGCCCTTAAAAAGGCGCTGGCCGAGGCCAAAAAGAAAGCGTCAAAGGAGCAAGCCGCGCGTGAAAAACACGAGGCCAGGGTTGAGGAGGTCCAGCAGGAGCTCCAGTACGCTGTTAAGAAATGCGAGTCCTTGGGGTGCAATATTGCGGATCAAGAGACCGAACTCGCCAAGGCTCGCCAAAGCGCACAAGATGCCCGGGTTGAAGCCCAGGGTGCCCTCCAGAAAATCCAAGAGGCCAAGAAAATCGCGGCGGGTAAGGATTTTATTATGCAAAGCAAGTATGTGAAGAAGAGGTATCTCTTACTAACCCGGATTTGGCGTTCTCTAGGGGCGTTTGCGGATCTGCCGCGCAGTGTTTCTGATGCTGTGGAATTCTTCCGAGCTGAAGTGGGGAGCTCAACGGAGAAGTTGTTCTGGTCGCAATACCTTGCGCTAGAACATCCGGTGCCCTTTAGCGATCAGCTAAAACAGATGGTCGAACTGCATAGGGTGGCCGAACTGGCCATGAAGGACTTGATAATCCGGCTGTGGCCTGCCGAAGCCATACCCAGCAGCTACTTCGGGCTCGTGAAGCGGCTGGTCAATGCCTGCCCCCGACTTGACGCCATCAAGCGGTCGGTCTGTATCGAAGGTGCGCGGATGGCCTTCGCCCGTGTCAAAGTGCAGTGGGCGAAGATGAATGCCGTCAAGCTTGCAACCGAGGGACCGCCCGAGGGCAAGGAGCACCGCACTCCCGAGCGATAATTTGATGATGTCCAGGAGGGATCCCGCATTGTAGCGGAGTAGTGTGCGAAAGATGTAATCTTTGAATGAATACATTCATGTTATCTCGCCCTGTATTATGAAACAAAGTCGATATGTAATATAATGCTTGTTATTTATCATTATTTGAAATTTTAACTCTTGTGCGCCCGTTTTTATGAAATCTGAGAGTTGGCCAGTCGTCGGCTTCAGCCCCACCGTAGGTAGTATGGGGGTGTTCGAGATGGAACCTAAACACTCTTGATCCAATTGTTTGGTCCTTGAAGGAGGTGTTTAGCGCAATGAACCAGGCAATCAGACTATGTGGCTTTATCACCCTCACTTAGCCATATGAGTTTTACAATAAAAATTTAGGCGTAGCCCCTAGTATCCGATATAGGGTGCTGTAAACACCTGATCAGGTAAGGACCGATTCATCGCATAATGCGAAAAAATCGCAAAAGATTTGAAACCTTCCGAACAGCTGACCGACTCACGCCGCATCATGACATTCAGTTTTCGGCTTTCTCTACTGAGGTGCTCATCCGGATAAACCAGGACACAATCGCAGTAGTGCTCCCTTTACTACCCTAGCCGATATAGCAGAACGAAAGGTAGTAAGCACAGGAGCCGGGCAACCCAACTATTGACCAAAGACATGATTCAGAGCCAATGCATACAATGCTAAATTCTGGGTGCCGAACTATACTGTAAAAAGTGTTCGGACTTTGTTGCTGTATTATGGGGCACAATGAAGCCCCTGGCGGATTAAAGCGTACCAAAGTGTACGGGTGCAATTTGATAATATTATCAAGAAAAAAGTAGTAAGCTAGTGCCACAGAAGTTGGGCCGCAAACTGTTTCCAATATGGTTTGATTAATACGTCAAAGTGTATTTGTACAAGTAGTGCAATAAGCAACAGGGCTATTTAACATGCCACGACCAAGAGAGAGCTGAGTGCGGGTCCTGAAAGCAGGTAGAGTGATCGTCAGATAGACCACCTAGAAATTCCCTTATACGTCAAAGTTTCTTGCTATCTTGGTGTATCTGTCCTTCGAAAGGACCGATGATCAGGCCGTCAGGAAGGGCCTGTGGAAAAGAAACCTAAAAAGGATGAAAAAGAAAAAGTGGAAGTATGTGTGTCTGGGGGAGGTCGAGCCGTATTATGGACCACAATCTAGTTATGCCTCCATCTGTGCCAATGGTATTTTGAATGCGTAGTTATGTATGCTCGGTACGAACGCCGCCGTTTGGTTGGGACTGGGACGGAGGCCAAATTGCTAGTCTAGCTCTTGACGAGCTGGACTGTCCTGTTGCAGAGTAGTTCGGACTCGTTTGACAGTGTCCGGGAGCTTGGCCACCGAATTAAGCTTCTGTTTGGAAAGGCCACTCTGTACTTCTGCCGCTAGGGCTGCGGTGTGCTCCTCTGTACGGAGGGAGCGCTCCGTGTTTCCATTAACTGTTATGACACCGCGTGGTCCGGGCATCTTGAGCTTCAGATACGCATAGTGTGGCACCGCATTGAATCGAGCAAATGCGGTCCGTCCGAGCAGTGCGTGGTAGCCTCTGCAGAAGGGGACGATATCGAAGATCAATTCTTCACTTCGGAAGTTATCCAGGGATCTGAAGACAACCTCCAGTGTGATTGAGCCCGTACAACGGGCCTCCACACCAGGTATGATTCCTTTAAAGGTAGTTTTTGTGGGCTTGATCCTTGAGAGATCGATGCCCATTTTGCGCACTGTATCCTGATAGAGCAGGTTCAGGCTGTTGCTGCCGTCCATGAGGACTCGCCTGAGATGGAATCCATCAATGATTGGGTCGAGGACCAGTGTGGCTGAGCCGCCATGACGGATACTGGTCGGATGGTCCCTGCGATCGAAAGTGATCGGGCATGACGACCATGGGTTGAACTTTTGGGCGACTGGCTCCATCGCGTAGACGTCCCTGAGCGCGCCTTTGTGCTCTCTCTTGGGGATATGGGTAGCGTATATCATGTTCACCGTTTTAACTTGGGGGGTGGGGGGGGGACTTCTTCTGTCCCCCTGTGTTCGGCGGACAGGGCTCCCTGTCATCGTCCTTGCTTTGCGACCCCTTCTCCTTGTTCTCTGCATTTAACTTGCCGGCATGTTTAAAAACCCAACAGTCTCTACTGGTGTGATTGGCTGGTTTATCAAGGTTGCCGTGGATCTGACATGGACGATCGAGTATGCGGTCCAAGCTGGATGAGCCCGGATTGTTTCTTTTATATGGATTCTTCCGCTGGCCGGACTTGGAGTCACTGAATCCGGCGTTGACCGCCGTGTCATCGGTATTGTCACCGTTGCTCCAGCTCTTGTGCCTGTTGCGTTGGGGCTTGCCGTTGCTATTTTTGGCCTCAGAGGTGCCAACATTGCTTGCAGTGTTATTGCTACGGGCTAGCCAACTATCCTCGCCCGCACAAAAGCGGGTCATGAGTGCCGTGAGGGCTGCCATGGACTTTGGCTTTTCTTGGCCGAGGTGACGGGCAAGCCATTCGTCGCGGATGCTATGCTTAAAGGCCGCTAGGGATTCGGCATCCGGGCAGTCGACGATCTGGTTCTTTTTAGTTAGGAACCTGGTCCAGAATTTCCTGGATGACTCTCCGGGCTGTTGAACTATGTGACTTAAGTCATCGGCATCTGGAGGTTGTACATATGTACCTTGAAGTTGTCGCGGAAGGCGTCCTCCAAGTCCTCCTAGCTGCCAATAGAGTTTCCGGGCAGACTGTTTAACCAGTGTCGAGCTGGCCCCTTGAGTTTTAGCGGGAGGTATTTGATGGCGTGAAAGTCATCACCGCGGTCCATATGAATATAGAGAAGAAAATCCTCAATCCATACCGTGGGATCTGTTGTTCCATCATATGATTCGCTATTTACTGGTTTAAACCCTTCTGGGAATTCATGCTCCATTACTTCATTAGTGAAGCAGAGGGGGTGTGCGGCGCCTCTATATCGGGCCAAGTCGCGACGTAGTTCGGGTGTAGTCTGTCTGCGGTTTTCGGCCGGGCGTGGTTATGTTTGTCACGTCTGGCCAGATGGCCGTCGTCGCGCGTCGGGGCACGCCCTCGCGATCCGTAGATCGATCTGGTCTGACCTGCTCTGTTCCTCAGGTCCTGCCGCAGGTCATATGTATAACCCCGAGCTGTTGTGTCCCTGCCTTTACGGCGAGGTGGTACGGGCTGGTGTTCGTCTTGAGTAGCCGCTTTGTCCCGGTCGTGTGGTGGTCGGTCATCCGCATTACACGCTGATGATACGGGCTGCAGCGCCTCGTCATCAAACTGAGGTAGCAATTTGCGTTTTGGATAACTTTTGGCTGGGCGCTTGAGGCCGTATTCCTCGGCTGCCAGGACATTAGTCCATCTATCGTTGAGCAGATCTTGGTCAGCTTGAAGCTCCTGCTGCTTCTTTTTCAGGCTCCTTGCGGTGGCTATTAGTCGGCGTTTGAAGCGCTCCTGCTCGAGAGGTTCCTCAGGCATGATAAAATCCTTGTTGCCAAGGCTCACCTCATCCTCGGAGAGCGGAAGGTAATTTCTGTCCTCCGAGTCTTTGTTTATGGCCTGTTAATCAGGGCTAACTTGCCCGTCTTCCCGTTCGTCCTGTTCGCAAGTTGGCTCAACGGGGTGTTCATTGTCTTCGGCATCGTCCGGAGTATTGTTTTCTCCTGTGCCGGTATTGCTGTCTTTTCCACGACATGACTTGGAGCGGCGCCGCTGACGTCGGTGCTTTGGCTGTATCTCAGGAGGTTTATCCTCGGCTGGGTCTTCCTTGTTGTCGCCACTATTCTCTTTGGGTGTGTCCACTATGTATACGTCATATGAGGAAGTGGCCGTCCAGTGTCCGGTAAACGGCGGGTTTTGGGCCTCCTCTTCTCCGGCATCTCGTCCATACCGTCGATGTATTCGAAGCCATAATCGAGCATGTCGGTTAAGTCCTCGACAGTGGCTATGAAGTGGGAGGTGGGTGGGAAGCGAAGTTCCCCGTCATCAACCCCTAGTTCGAACCGGATATAATTCGGCTGTGAGTCTCCTGCTAAGGAGAGGGTTTTTAATGAGTTCAGCCATCGCCCAAAGGTGAGTGTCGGAAGATGTCCGCGGCACTGAATTCGACGACCGACACCTGATCAGGCTCGACGGACGCAGGCGCGCGTAGTTCGGAACCTGTGGCCGGAGACAAATCCGAGGTTCGGGTGATGCAAGTCATGCTCAAGGTTGGGTCTGTGTGCGGCTCCAGCGCCGCTGAGTCTGCGGTTCCCATGGCGGGGTTGAGCTTCCCGTCCTTGAATGGCGTGATCTGCTCCGGATCTAGGGCCGGAGCACTTACAGGTGCTATCTCCTGGGTATGGTCCGATGGCAGATATCGGTCATGCTCATCGCGGTGGCAGGGAGCGGCTACCGTGCGCTCGAATCCGTCGAAGATCAAGTCTCCGCAGGTATCAGCAACGTAGTTCAAGATTCCAAACCTGACTTGATGGCCAGGGGCATAGCTGTCGATCTGCTCTAGATGGCCAAGCGAGTTGGCCCGTAGTGCGAAGCCGCCGAATACGAAGATCTGTCCGGGGAGAAAAACTTCCCCCTGGACAACATTGTTGTAGATGATTGACGAGGCCATCGAACCTCTTGAAGACGATGGAGCGGAACTCTCAATGAAAGCACCAATGTCGGTGTCAAAACCGGCGGATCTCGGGTAGGAGGTCCCGAACTGTGCGTCTAAGGTCGATGGTAACAGGAGACAGGGGACACGATGTTTACCCAGCTTCGGGCCCTCTCTATGGAGGTAGTACCCTACTTCCTGCTTGATTGATCTTGATGAATATGAGTATTACAAGAGTTGATCTACCACGATATCGTAATGGCTAAACCCTAGAAGTCTAGCCTTAATGATTATGATTGCCCCTATGGACTAAACCCTCCAGTTTATATAGACATCAGAGGGGACTAGGGTTGTACAAAGTCGGTTACAGAGAAAGGAATCTTCATATCCGGACGCCAAGCTTGCCTTCCACGCCAAGGAAAAGTCCCATCGGGACAGAGGTGAGATTCTTCGGTCTTGTATCTTCATAGCCCATCAGTCCGGCCCATGTCCAACAGGCCGGATGCCCTAGGACCCCTTAGTCCAGGACTCCCTCACAAGGACTCCTTTCCACCAACGTATTCGACTAGGACTCTTGTTATCCTAGGCCTCCGGTATGTTATATAAGCCGAGGCTAGGCTAGTTGATAGAGGATGATGACATTACTCATCATACATCTAGGGTTTAGACCACAACATATGATCTCGAGGTAGATCAACTCTGTAATCATACACATCGAATACAATCAAAAGCAGCATGTAGGGTATTATCTCTTCGAGAGAGCCCGAAGCTTGGTAAAATCCCGTGTCCATGTTACCATCGATCCTAAGACACACAGCTTGGGACCCCCTACCCGAGATCTGCCGGTTTTGACACCGACAGTGACATTGGGGTAATCTATGCATATGGGTTGATGCACATTTTCTTCCTTGTTTCTCCGTTAGAAATCTTGGGGCACTCTTTGAGGTTCGTTGTGTTGGATCGACTATTATGAATCTGAAATTGTTTGATGCGTATCATATAATTAACTCATGGATACTTGTGGTGACATTGGAGTATGTAGGTGACATTAGAGTTGGTTGACGCGTATCATATGGTGTTATTTTAGTACAAACTCTTGGATATATTGAATGGAAAGAATAACTTTGCATTATTTTAGTACGAACTCTTGAATAGATCGAACAGAAAGAATAACTTTAAGGTGGTTTCCTACCCTACAAACAATTTCTTCTTATGTTCTCCGCTGGATAAGAACTTTGGAGTGATTCTTCATCGCACATTGAGGAATGGTTATATGATCCAATTAGATTAGCATTGTTGAGAGATTGCACTAGCAAAAGTACGGACCCTAGGCCTTGTTTTCAAGCATTGCAATACCATCTGTGCTCACTTTAATCGTTTACTACCTTGTTGTTTTTATTTATTCAGATTATAAAATATATTTCTACCATCCATATTACACTTTTATCACCATCTCTTTGCCGAACTAGTGCACCTATACAATTTTCCATTGTATTGGGTGTGTTGGGGACACATGAGATTTCTCGTATTTGATTGCAGGGTTGTTTGAGAGAGACCATCTTCATCCTACGCCTCCCGCGGATTGATAAACCTAAGGTCATCCACTTGAGGGAAAATTGCTACTGTCCTACAAAACTTTATGCTTGGAGGCTCAACACGAGTCTATAAGAATAAAGTTGCGTAGTAGACATCACTATGTTCAAGAGAGAAGCCTCTAGTGAAAACTATGCCCCACCGGGTCTATCTTTGTCATGTATATTAAAAATCCAAAAATACTTGCAGCAATTTATTTACTTTTTTTATTTTGTGTTTTTGTTTATCTATCTATCACTATGAGATTTGATCCTTGTAATTAACCGCCAAAGGATTGACAACCTGATGCGGAGCTTCCTACGGACATCACCATGTCAAGAGTCCATTCGACAAGTGACACGTGCAACGTCTACTTCACATACATAAAGGTGAATTATCTCCTTTAGACGTGTTCACTTGACCCCTTTAAGGATGGTATACTACTTGACATTCCTCTCATGTGCATGCATAGGTATTGCCGGATCTTCACGGATGACGAGGAGAAGCGCAAGCGCCAAGGAATGCCTACACCATCCGCGAGGGAAGCATGGAAGAGAAGACAGAAGAAACGGAGCTGCTACAAGATACAACCACCAAACTTCCGGACGACACCAGACATCCGTTACCTGAGCATCCCAGACGGCCAGAACAACTATAGTTGACAAGTGCTACAACGACGGGATGTCCGACTAGTCCCAGCGACCGGACGACCGGCACTGTCTGGAAATCCAATGACACCTTTCCAGTGAAGAAATGTCGAAAGTCCGATGCCCTCCGGCCATTCGGACCCCCACGTGCGACCGCACATCCGTAAACCACCGGACGTTTGACACTGCCTCTGCGCAGCCGGCCTTTGGCCTTGTATCTCTCTCCCACTTACCCCTTCGTGTTTTAGACTATACATAGACCCCCCTTCTCCTTTCTAGTGTTAGCAAAGTGATAGCTCATTTCTATGTGAGCTTTGCTCCTACCTACTATACTCTACTCTTGAGAGAGAGAGAGAGAGAGAGAGAGAGAGAGAGAGAGAGAGAGAGAGAGAGAGAGAGAGAGAGAGAGAGAGAGAGACCACTCCATTGGAGTTCAAGACTTCCTTTGGAGAAGATCCCATAGGGGAATAAGACCCCTACTTGGGAAGGTCCATCTTGGATTCAAGACCTCAACTCCTCATAGGTTGGGATGAACTAGCTACCATTTGTATCGTCCTTTGTTGGATTTGGAACGTGTACCTCTCCGTGTCTATAAGGATCTAGCACATGTGTAACCGTTTCTGGTTGATTTGAGTGTTTCCTCTCGTTTCCCTTATGTTTTCCCTTGTGTATTCTTTGCGTTCTTCACGGGATCCCCCTCCAAATCGTGAAAGATCGGCCCCTAGGATTCCACCCTACATTATCTTGGTATCAGAGCCACATTGATCACGAATTTGGAGTCTTCCCCGCTGTTTTCTAGCCTAATTTTGCTCTGTTTTGTCCCAATTTAAAAAATTCCCACCAAAAATAGCCCCCATTTTTTTGTGATTTGTTGGTTTGATGATGTTTTTTTTGATTTTGATCCATGGATTTGCTGTGTTTCGAGTAGATCTAGCTTCCCCACAAGTTTTCCCACTTTCCATCCACGAAATCTCCTCAATTTTGCCCCAAAATCATCAATTTCCGCTCCAAAATGGCGCCCCGAATCTGAAATCCCGAGTTGACCCAGACTCGTCGGACGTTCGACACTTTTCTAGACGTCCGGAGCCTTCCGACCCACCGGATGACCGGTACTTACCGGAAATCTGACCCCCCCTATCCAGAACCAAAACCTCGGAAGTCCGACCATTCTCAGACGTCCGACACCTAAAAAGCTGACTTTGCTGAAATTTTGTTTTGGCCATAACTAATTCATCCGGAGTCCGATTTTGACGTTCTTTAGCTCGTTTTGTAGCTAGTGACATCCCCCTTTCCACAAAAATACTTCCAAAATTATTTGACTCCATAAAATTTTGGAACATTGGCATCTTTTCTTACGGCTTCCACCATATCATCCGCATTACCACCATAGCCTTCCGCAACCTAACCCATTTCATTCCCATTACATTTGTGGTTGCTTGAGTAGTGATTCGAGTCTCCTAAGGTGTTTCAGCTACTTAGGAATGGTTACTTATTTATCAACCACGACCATAACTTCCGCATAACCTTGCCCATCATACACTTCCGCAACCCCAACTTCACCCAATTTTGTTTGAGCTTGTTTGAGTTGTGGTTTGTGTCTCCTAAGGTGTTTTGGCTACTTAGGGATGGTGAACTCAACCTCGACTCGCATAACCACCTCCACTTCCACATTGCCTACTCCAAAGCCCATCATTGCACTTCCGCAATCCCATTGAGCTTCCGCAAAATCACAACCGCTTTCCGCTACCACCATTTGACATTTGCCTTTGAGATTTTGAGTTCGCGGTTTTTTCGCTTCGTAAGGTGTTTCAGCTAATTAGGAATGGTTGGACATCGAGCACACCACCACTCATCATCACCACAAGGTCGTCAACGACATTGACCACTTCACCATCATCTATCCTTGCTTACAATCAAGAAACCTTTGACGGTAACTCCGACAACACCGTTGTATTTTCCCTTGCCATTGCATTGATCACCTCTATCCCATTTTGCGTCACTTGCCTATCGAGACAACCATTGAGTATTGCCGGCAACGTTACTTGTGCACATTAGTGATCATCGATCTACACCTTCCCTTGCATACATACCATATCATCTTGGTATCCTCATCTTGGTATCATCATATCATCTCTTGTGTCACAAGATTGTTCCCGCATATACACAATTGCTATCTTGGTTTGTGCATTTCGCATAGTGGCCATAACCAAAAAAGGAATAAGCTTTTAATCAAAGAGAAAAACAAAGAGCTTGTCAGTAATAGCCATAGCATCGCCACATTGCGTATCATATACCATCATTGATCATATTGCATCATCGTGTGTGAAACACTGGGAATAATACATATATAGCATACTTGGGATAGAAAGTTCATACATTTTCTCTTTCGTAGGGTGTGCACAAGTGTCATATCTGCCTATTGAGCAATCATGCTAGCGTCTCTCTCGAGTTGTGCAACACAAACGTTTTTCGTGGATTACACATTTTCTGCTCATTACTTGGTTGCACGACCCCATCTATCTACCCATGTGTGTGTTATTGTGTGCCATTCATTGCTATTGGTCTACTTGTTTCATTTGCGAATTTGTGAATCTCTATCAACATTATTGACTCTTGCTAACATTTGCATCAATTTTTTGTGCCACTATCCTCACCAAGCTACTCCATAAGCCTTATTTGTGTAGGTGTGAGAATTGACAAAATCCGGTACCAATTGTGCTATTTCCATAATACATTATTGAGTGATCATTGATCCATCTTCAACATTGGATAAGGTACATTTGGTCTAGTTCACATTTGCTCGAGTCTTGTGATGGATAGGCAAAGCACACCTCCTTCGGTCTACAACAACAACAACAACAACAACAACAACGAGTTTGATGCCATGAAGGACCACATCGGCGCCAAGATGGATGCTCAAATGGAGGAGCTCAAAGCCCTCAATAAGACCTACAAGTGGTCTTCCTCATCTTCGAGAGGACGCTCAAGTGCACATGCTTCCGAGCTACCATCTCTGGCAAGGTCACATCAACACCATCACCATCACCGACGAGAACGTGAAGGTCAAGAGCTCAACACCAACAAACGCTCAACGACTTCACCATCTACCTTGGAATCTTCGCCAAGCGACGTCAAGGCATATTCGCCTTTGGATATACGGCATCTTCGCCAACAAGCACCTCAAGACTACGCTCAAGAGAAACTCCCGAAACTCAAGTCCGCGACTCTTACGAGCTACTACGGCCTTGACACCGACCACGAGATTCCTTTCTATGGGACTCAAGACCTGGAGGAGTATCTCAAGTGGGAGCGCAAGATGGACGACTACCTCAAGCTACTTCAAGTCCATCCCGAAGATCAAGTGAAGTGCGCCACAAGGAACTTCCACGACTACGTGTCGACATGGTGGCTTCACACACCTTCGAAGACCTTCGACATGAGTTGGCCCAAGACAAAGAAAGCAGCGCGGCGAGAGTTTTTGCCTTCCACCTACACGGAACATCTTCAACGCCAATTGGGGAACACCATCCAAGGATCCAAGTCCACCGATGAGTACTTCAAGGAGACGAAGAAAGCCTTGTAATGAGCTGGCGTGGACGACACCATTCGGATGGAGTTCCACTTCATGATGGGATTGAACAACGACATCTCCAAGACTATCTTCCGTGAGAACTACAAGTCCCTCGATGAAAACTACATTTGTGCTCTCAAGGCAGAACAAGAACACATGAAGGCCAAGGCTCCTCCACCTCAAGCACACTCTGCGATGACCAAGCTCGATGGCAATGAGCATGAGGATAGTACCACCAAGATGTCGAAGCCCAATGAGCTCCAAGACGACACTCCCATGTTCGACTTCATCGCCATCCCTCTTTGTGGCATTGATGATGCCAAGTCTACCATGACTCATTTTTAAGACAACCCGACGACGACTACGACTACAGTGTCTCTAAAGGAACAAGATTTGGAAGCAAACGACATGGTGATGAGTAAGGATGAAGCTTCCATCTTTGGAGGCGAGAGTGAGATGCTCGAGCATGGGATTCTCCCTTCAGTCATGGAGGCGAGTGATGATGTGCCATCTTCAACCTTCATCCATGGCGACGGTGATGAGATGGTTGAGCACGAGATTTTCCCTTCGACCACGACAGCGTATGATGATGACTTGAGTGACTTGTGCCACCATATTGAGAGTGAGAGCGAGTTCACCACTAGCCCCGTCTATGATGAGTTGCCCCAATTCCCATGTGAGGAGAGCCACAATCCCCACCACTTAAGTGAGATGAGTGACTCCACCATATGTAACTTTGAGTGCACTTATTTTGAGAGAGTGAGTGAGCCACCACATAGAGAGAGTGTGATATTTGATAGGTCATGTGAGGACATTTTCAACTCTAACGACTTAACCTCTACCTCTACTGTGCCTTTGTTGGAAATATGCCCTAGAGGCAATAATAAAAGCATTATTATTATATTTCCTTGTTCATGATAATTGTCTTTTATTCATGCTAGAACTGTATCATCCGGAAATCGTGATACACGTGTGAATACATAGACCACAATACGTCCCTAGTGAGCCTCTAGTTGACTAGCTCGTTGGTCGACAGATAGTCATGGTTTCCTGACTATGGACATCAGATGTCATTGACAACGAGATCACGTCATTAGGAGAATGACGTGATGGACAAGACCCAATCCTAAGCATATCACAAAGATCGTGTAATTCGTTTTGCTAGAGCTTTTCCAATGTCAAGTATCTCATCCTTAGACCATGAGATCGTGTAACTCCCGGATACCGTAGGAGTGCTTTGGGTGTACCAAACGTCACTAACTGGGTGACTATAAAGGTGCACTACAGGTATCTCGAAAGTGTCTGGGTTGACACGGATCGAGGCGAGGATTTGTCACTCCGTATGGCGGAGAGGTATCACTGGGCCCACTCGGTAGTGCATCATCATAATGAGCTCAAAGTGACCAAGTGTCTCGTCACGGGATCATGCATTCTGATGCGAGTAAAGTGACTTGCCGGTAACGAGACTGAGCGAGGTATTGGGATACCGACGATCGAGTCTCGGGCAAGTAACATACCGTCGACAAAGGGAATAGTATACGGGTTGCTTGAATCCTCGACATCGTGGTTCATCCGATGACATCATCGAGGAGCATGTGGGAGCCAACATGGGTATCCAGATCCGCTGTTGGTTATTGACACAGAGCGCCCCGGTCATATCGCATGTCTCCGAACCCGTAGGGTCTACACATAAGGTTCGGTGGCGCTAGGGTTATTAGGAAGACTTGTATGTGATTACGAATGTTGTTTGGAGTCCGGATGAGATCCCGAACGTCGGAGGAGTTCGGAATGGTCGGAGGTAAAGATTTATATATGGGAAGTCGTCAAGCGGACACGGAAAAGTTTGGGTCATATCGGTATTGTCTGGGGCCACCGGAAAGGTTCGGAGGACCACGGAGGGGCCACCTCCCGGGGACCACTGGGCTGCGTGGGAGGCGGCCAGCCCCTGGTGGGCTGGGCGCACCTCCCTTGGGCCCATGCGCCTAGGGTTGAGGGGGAACCCTAAGGCGCCCTTGCTTGGGGGCAAGCCCCTCCCTGGCCCCCCTCTAGATGCATCTAGAGGGGCCGCCCTCCTCCCTTCCCTATAAATAGAGGGGTGAGGGAGGCTGCATACACAACTTGAAGGCGCAGCCCTCCCTCCCAACACCTCTCCTCCTCGCGGCGCTTGGCGAAGCCCTGCTTGGGGCTGTCACTCCATCATCATCACGCCGTCGTCTGCTGCTGGAGCCATCTTCCTCAACCCTCCTTCCTCCTTGCTGGATCAAGGCGGAGGAGGCGTTGCCCGCACTGCACGTGTGTTGAACGCGGAGGTGCTGTCCGTTCAGCACTTGGTCTTGGTGATCCGAGTACGACTCCATCATCACCATCCCTCGAAAGCTTCCGCACGTGATCTACAAGTGGTATGTAGATGCAAACTCACTCCCTTGACTCGTTGCTTAGATGAACTCATAGATGGATCTTGGTGAAACCGTAGGACATTTTTAATTTTCTGCAGCGTTCCCCAACGGTGGCATCATGAGCTAGGTCTATCGTAGTTCTCTATTGCACGAGTAGAACACAATTTAGTTGTGGGCGTGGATCTTGTCAACTTACTTGCCGCTACTAGTCTTATCTTGCTTCCGCGGTATTGTGGGATGAAGCGGCCGGACCAACCTTACACGCACGCTACGTGAGACCGGTTCCACCGACTAACATGCACTAGTTGCATAAGGTGGCTAGCGGGTGTCATCTCTCCCACTTTAGTTGGAGCGGATTCGATGAAAAGGGTCCTTATGAAGGGTAAATAGAAGTTGACAAAATCACGTTGTGGTTATTCGTAGGTAAGAAAACGTTCTTGCTAGAACCCAATTGCAGCCACGTAAAAGATGCAACAACAATTAGAGGGCGTCTAACTTGTTTTTGCAGCAATTGTCATGTGATGTGATATGGCAAAGTTGTGATGAATGATGAATGACATATTGTGATGTATGAGATCATGTTCTTGTAATAGGAATCACGACTTGCATGTCGATGAGTATGACAACGGCAGGAGCCATAGGAGTTGTCTTTATTTTTGTATGACCTGCGTGTCATTGAAGAACGCCATGTAAATTACTTTACTTTATTGCTAAACGCGTTAGCCATAGAAGTAGAAGTAGTCGTTGGCGTGACAACTTCATGGAGGCACAATGATGGAGATCATGATGATGGAGATCATGGTGTCATGCGGTGACAAGATGATCATGGAGCCCGAAGATGGAGATCAATGGAGCTTTATGATATTGGCCATATCATGTCACTACTATATAATTGCATGTGATGTTTATTATGTTTATGCATCTTGTTTACTTAGAACGACGGTAGTAAATAAGATGATCCTTACAACAATATCAAGAAGTGTTCTCCCTAAGCGTGCACCGTTGCTAAAGTTCGTCGCTTCTAAGCACCACGTGATGATCGGGTGTGATGGATTCTTACGTTCACATACAACGGTGTAAGATAGATTTACACACGCAAAACACTTAGGGTTAACTTGACGAGCCTAGCATGTACAGACATGGCCTCGGAACACGGAGACCGAAAGGTCGAACACGAGTCGTATGGAAGATCGATCAACATGAGAATGTTCACCGACGATGACTAGTCCGTCTCACGTGATGATCGGACACGGCCTAGTCGACTCGGATCGTGTAACACTTAGATGACTAGAGGATGTCTAATCTGAGTGGGAGTTCATTGAAATAATTTGATTAGATGAACTTAATTATCATGAACTTACTCTAAAACTTTTGAATAATATGTCTTGTAGATCAAATGGCCAGCGCTCATGTCAACTTGAACTTCAACGCGTTCCTAGAAAACCAAGCTGAAAGATGACGGCAGCAACTATACGGACTGGGTCCGGAACTTGAGATCATCCTCATAGCTGCGAGGAAACAATATGTCCTAGAAGGACTGCTAGGTGGCGCTCCGTCGCAGAACCAAGACATTATGAATGCTTGGCAGTCTCGTGCTGATGATTACTCCCTCGTTCAGTGCGGCATGCTTTACAGCTTAGAACCGGGGCTCCAAAAGCGTTTTGAGCATCACGGAGCATATGAGATGTTCGAGGAGCTGAAACTGGTTTTCCAAGCTCACGCCCGGGTCGAGAGATATGACATCTCCGACAAGTTCTATAGTTGTAAGATGGATGAAAATAGTTCTGTCAGTGAGCACATACTCAAGATGTATGGGTTGTACAACCGTATGACCCAGCTGAATATTAACCTCCCTGAGGCGGTCATTGACAGAATCCTTCAGTCGCTCCCACCAAGCTACAAGAGCTTTGTGATGAACTACAATATGCAGGGGATGGTGAAGACCATTCTGAAGTATTCTCTATCTGAAGTCGCAGAGGTTGAAATCAAGAAAGAACATCAAGTGTTGATGGTCAATAAGACCACTAAGTTCAAGAAGGGCAAGGGCAAGAAGAACTTCAAGAAGGACGACAAGGAGGTTGCCGCGCCCGGTAAGCAAGTTGCGGGAAGAAGTCAAAGAATGGACCCAAGCACGAGACCGAGTGCTTTTATTGCAAGGGAAGGGTCCTTTGGAAGGAACTGCCCCAAATACTTAGCGGATAAGAAGGCCGGCAACACCAAAGGTATATTTGTTATACATGTAATTGATGTGTAACTTACCAGTACTCGTAGTAACTCCTGGGTATTTGGTACCGGTGCCGTTGCTCATATTTGTAATTCATAGCAGGAGCTGCGGAATAAGCGGAGACTGGCGAAGGGCGAGGTGACGATGGCGTCGGGAATGGTTCCAGTCGATGTGATCGCCGTCGACACGCTACCTCTTCATTTACCTACGGATTAGTTTTGACCTTAATAATTGTTATTTGGTGCCAAGTTTGAGCATGAACATTGTATCTGGATCTCGTTTGATCGAGATGGCTACTCATTTAAATCCGAAAATAATGGTTGTTCTATTTATATGAGAGACATGTTTTATGGTCATGCTCCGATGGTCAATGGTTTATTCTTAATGAATCTCGGCGTAGTGTTACACATATTCATAGCGTGAATACCAAAAGATGTAAAGTTGATAACGATAGTCCCACATACTTGTGGCACTCGCCGCCTTGGTCACATTGGTGTTAAGCGCATGAAGAAGCTCCATGCTGATGGACTTTTAGAGTCTCTCGATTATGAATCATTTGACACATGCGAACCATGCCTCATGGGCAAAATGACCAAGACTCCATTCTCCGGAACAATGGAGCGAGCAACCAACTTGTTGGAAATCATACATACCGATGTATGCGGTCCAATGAGTGTTGAGGCTCGTGGAGGATATCGTTATGTTCTCACTCTCAGAGATGACTTGAGTAGATATGAGTATGTCTACTTGATGAAACACAAGTCTGAGACCTTTGAAAAGTTCAAGGAATTTCAGAATGAAGTAGAGAATCAACGTGACCGAAAGATAAAATTCTTACGATCGGATCATGGAGGAGAATATTTAAGTCACGAATTTGGTACACACTTAAGAAAATGTGGAATCGTTTCACAACTCACGCCGCTGGAACACCTCAAAGCATAACGGTGTGTCCGAGCGTCGAATCGCACTCTATTGGATATGGTGCGGTCTATGATGTCTCTTACCGATTTACCGCTATCATTTTTGGGATACGCTCTAGAGACAGCTTCATTCACTTTAAATAGGGCACCGTCTAAATCCGTTGAGACGACACCGCATGAATTATGATTTGGGAAGAAACCTAAGCTGTCGTTTCTAAAAGTTTGGGGATGCGATGCTTATGTCAAGAAACTTCAACCTGAAAAGCTCCAACCCAAGTCGGAAAAATGCGTCTTCATAGGATACCCTAAAGAAACCATTGGGTATACCTTCTACTTAAGATCCGAGGGCAAGATCTTTGTTTCCAAGAACGAATCCTTTCTGGAAAAAGAGTTTCTCTCGAAAGAAGTAAGTGGGAGGAAAGTAGAACTTGATGAAGTACTACCTCTTGAGCGGGTAGTAGTGCAGCTCGGAAAATGTTCTGTGATGCCTACACCAACCGAAGAGGAAAATAATGATGATGATCAACGTACTTGGATCAAGTTACTCTTGAACTTCGAGGTCCACAAGGACACGTTCCGCACCAAAGTGGTGCGGCAACCCTGTCCCGGAAATCATGTTGTTAGACAACGGTGAACCTTGAACTATGAAGAAGCGATGGCGGCCCAGATTCCAACAAATGGCTAGAAGCCATGAAATCCGAGATAGAATCCATGTATGAAAACAAAGTATGGACTTTGACAGACTTGCCCGATGATCGTGAGCGATAGAAAATAAATGGATCTTTAAGAAGAAGGCGGACGCGGATGGTAATGTCACCATCTATAAAGCTTGACTTGTCGCTAAGGGTTATCGGCAAGTTCAAGGGATTGACTACGATGAGACTTTCTCTCCCGTAGCGAAGCTTAAGTCCGTCCGAATCATGTTAGCAATTGCCGCATACTATGATTATGAGATATGGCAGATGGACGTCAAAACAGCGTTCCTTAACGGTTATCTTAAGGAAGAGCTGTATATGATGCAGCCGGAAGGTTTTTTCGATCCTAAGAACGCTAACAAAGTATGCAAGCTCCAGCGATCCATTTATGGGCTGGTGCAAGCATCTCGGAGTTGGAACATTCGCTTTGATGAGATGATCAAAGCGTTTGGGTTTATGCAGACTTATGGAGAAGCCTGCGTTTACAAGAAAGTGAGTGGGAGCTCTGTAGCATTTCTCATATTATATGTAGATGACATACTTTTGATGAGAAATGATATAGAATTCTTGGACAGCATTAAGGCCTACTTGAATAAGTGTTTTTCAATGAAGGACCTTGGAGAAGCTGCTTATATATTAGGCATCAAGATCTATAGAGATAGATCGAGACGCCTCATAGGTCTTTCACAAAGCACATACCTTGATAAGATTTTGAAGAAGTTCAAAATGGATCAGTCCAGAAGGGTTCTTGCTCTGTCTTGCAAGGTGTGAGATTGAGCTCGCTCAATGCCCGACCACGGCAAAAGATAAAGAAGAGATGAGTGTCATCCCTATGCTTCACCCATAGGATCTATTATGTATGCCATGCTGTGTACTGGACCTAATGTAAACCTTGCCGTAAGTTTGGTAGGAAGGTACCAAAGTAATCCCGCAAGGAACACTGGACAACGGTCAAAATATCCTGAAGTACCGAAAAGGACAAAGGACATGTTTCTCTTATGGAGGTGACGAAGAGCTCGTCAGAAGGGTTACGTCAAAGCTAGCTTCGACACGATCTGGATGACTCTAAGTCACAAACCGGATACGTGTATATGTTGAATGGTGGAGCGATGGCTGGTGCAGCTGCAAGTAGAGCGTCGTGGCGGGATCTACATGTGAAGCGGAGTACATGGCAGCCTCGGAGGCAGCGCATGAAGCAATTTGGGTGAAGGAGTTCATCACCGACCTAGGAGTCATACCCAATGCGTCGGGGCCGATCAAACTCTTGTGTGACAACACTGGAGCTATTGCACTTGCCAAGGAGCCAAGGTTTCACAAGAAGACCAGGCACATCAAGCGTCGCTTCAACTCCATCCGTGAAAATGTTCAAGATGGAGACATAGAAATTTGCAAAGTGCATACAGATCTGAATGTCGCAGATCCGTTGACTAAACCTCTTCCGCGGGCAAAACATGATCAACACCAGAACTCTATGGGTGTTCGATTCATCACAATGTAACTAGATTATTGACTCTAGTGCAAGTGGGAGACTGTTGGAAATATGCCCTAGAGGCAATAATAAAAGCATTACTATTATATTTCCTTGTTCATGATAATTGTGTTTTATTCATGCTATAACTGTATCATCCGGAAATCGTGATACACGTGTGAATACATAGACCACAATCGTCCCTAGTGAGCCTCTAGTTGACTAGCTCGTTGGTCGACAGATAGTCATGGTTTCGACTATGGACATCGGATGTCATTGATAAGCGGGATCACGTCATTAGGAGAATGACGTGATGGACAAGACCCAATCCTAAGCATAGCACAAGATCGTGTAGTTCGTTTTGCTAGAGCTTTCTCAATGTCAAGTATCTATTCCTTAGACCATGAGATCGTGTAACTCCGGATACCGTAGGAGTGCTTTGGGTGTACCAAAGCGTCCTGGCAACGAATGGGTGACTATAAAGGTGCACTACGGTATCTCCGAAAGTGTCATTGGGTTGACACGGATCGAGGCGAGGATTTGTCACTCCGTATGACGGAGAGGTATCACTGGGCCCACTCGGTAGTGCATCATCATAATGAGCTCAAAGTGACCAAGTGTCCGGTCACGGGATCATGCATTACGATGCGAGTAAAGTGACTTGCCGTAACGAGACTGAGCGAGGTATTGGGATACCGACGATCGAGTCTCGGGCAAGTAACATACCGTTGACAAAGGGAATAGTATACGGGTTGCTTGAATCCTCGACATCGTGGTTCATCCGATGACATCATCGAGGAGCATGTGGGAGCCAACATGGGTATCCAGATCCGCTGTTGGTTATTGACTGAGAGGCGTCGGTCATGTCGCATGTCTCCCGAACCCGTAGGGTCTACACACTTAAAGTTCGGTGGCGCTAGGGTTATTAGGAAGACTTGTATGTGATTACGAATGTTGTTGAGTCCGGATGAGATCTCGGACGTCACGAGGAGTTCGGAATGGTCGGAGGTAAAGATTTATATATGGGAAGTCGTCAAGCGGACACCGGAAAAGTTTGGTCATATCGGTATTGTCTGGGGCCACGGAAAGGTTCCGGAGGACCACGGGAGGGCCACCCCTCCGGGGGCCACTTGGACTGCGTGGGAGGCAGCCAGCCCCTGGTGGGCTGGGCGCACCCCTCCCTTGGGCCCATGCGCCTAGGGTTGAGGGGGAACCCCAAAGGCGCCCCTTGCTTGGGGGCAAGCCCCCTCCCTTAACCGCCGCCCCCCTCTAGATGCATCTAGAGGGGCCAGCCCTCCTCCCTTCCCTATAAATAGAGGGGTGAGGGAGGCTGCATACACAACTTGAAGGCGCAGCCCTCCCTCCCAACACCTCTCCTCCTCCGTGCGCTTGGCGAAGCCTGCCGGAGAACAGTCACTCCACCATCATCACGCCGTCGTGCTGCTGCTGGAGCCATCTTCCTCAACCTCTCCTTCCCTTGCTGGATCAAGGCGGAGGCGTTGCCCGTCACGTCACGTGTGTTGAACGCGGAGGTGCTGTCCGTTCAGCACTTGGTCATCGGTGATCCGAGTTTGACTCCATCATCACCATCCCCTCGAAAGCTTCCGCACGTGATCTACAAGTGGTATGTAGATGCAAACTCACTCCCTTGACTCGTTGCTTAGATGAACTCATAGATGGATCTTGGTGAAACCGTAGGAAAAATTTTAATTTTCTGCAACGTTCCCCAACAGTGGTATCAGAGCTAGGTCTATGCGTAGTTCTCTATTGCACGAGTAGAACACAATTTAGTTGTGGGCGTGGATCTTGTCAACTTACTTGCCGCTACTAGTCTTATCTTGCTTCCGCGGTATTGTGGGATGAAGCGGCCCGGACCAACCTTACACGTACGCTTACGTGAGACCGGTTCCACCGACTAAGATGCACTAGTTGCATAAGGTGGCTAGCGGGTGTCTGTCTCTCCCACTTTAGTTGGAGCGGATTCGACGAAAAGGGTCCTTATGACGGGTAAATAGAAGTTGACAAAATCATGTTGTGGTTATTCGTAGGTAAGAAAACGTTCTTGCTAGAACCGAATTGCAGCCACGTAAAAGACGCAACAACAATTAGAGGACGTCTAACTTGTTTTTGCAGCAATTGTCATGTGATGTGATATGGCCAAGTTGTGATGAATGATGAATGACATATTGTGATGTATGAGATCATGTTCTTCTAATAGGAATCACGACTTGCATGTCGATGAGTATGACAACCGGCAGGAGCCATAGGAGTTGTCTTTATTTTTGTATGACCTGCGTGTCATTGAAGAACGCCATGTAAATTACTTTACTTTATTGCTAAACGCGTTAGCCAAAGAAGTAGAAGTAGTCGTTGGCGTGACAAATTCATGGAGGCACAATGATGGAGATCATGATGATGGAGATCATGGTGTCATGCCGGTGACAAGATGATCATGGAGCCCCGAAGATGGAGATCAATGGAGCTTTATGATATTGGCCATATCATGTCACTACTATATAATTGCATGTGATGTTTATTATGTTTATGCATCTTGTTTAACTAGAACGACGGTAGTAAATAATATGATCCCTTACAACAATTTCAAGAAGTGTTCTCCCCTAACTGTGCACCGTTGCTAAAGTTCGTCGCTTCTAAGCACCACGTGATGATCGGGTGTGATGGATTCTTACGTTCACATACAACGGGTGTAAGACAGATTTACACACGCAAAACACTTAGGGTTAACTTGACGAGCCTAGCATGTACAGACATGGCCTCGGAACACGGAGACCGAAAGGTCGAACACGAGTCGTATGGAAGATCGATCAACATGAGAATGTTCACCGACGATGACTAGTCCGTCTCACGTGATGATCGGACACGGCCTAGTCGACTCGGATCGTGTAACACTTAGATGACTAGAGGATGTCTAATCTGAGGGGAGTTCATTGAAATAATTTGATTAGATGAACTTAATTATCATGAACTTAGTCTAAAACTTTTGCATAATATGTCTTGTAGATCAAATGGCCAACGCTCATGTCAACTTGAACTTCAACGCGTTCCTAGAGAAAACCAAGCTGAAAGATGGCGGCAGCAACTATACGGACTGGGTCCGGAACTTGAGGATCATCCTCATAGCTGCCAGGAAACAATATGTCCTAGAAGGACCGCTAGGTGACGCTCCCATCCCAGAGAACCAAGACATTATGAATGCTTGGCAGTCTTGCGCTGATGACTACTCCCTCGTTCAGTGCGGCATGCTTTACAGCTTAGAACCGGGGCTCCAAAAGCGTTTTGAGCATCACGGAGCATATGAGATGTTCGAGGAGCTGAAACTGGTTTTCCAAGCTCACGCCCGGGTCGAGAGATATGACATCTCCGACAAGTTCTATAGTTGTAAGATGGATGAAAATAGTTACGTCGGTGAGCACATACTCAAGATGTCCAGGTTGCACAACCGTATGACCCAGCTGAATATTAACCTCCACGATGAGGCGGTCATTGACAGAATCCTTGATCGCTCCCACCAAGCTACAAGAGCTTTGTGATGAACTACAATATGCAGGGTATGGTGAAGACCATTCCTGAAGTATTCTCTATGCTTAAGTCAGCAGAGGTTGAAATCAAGAAAGAACATCAAGTGTTGATGGCCAATAAGACCACTAAGTTCAAGAAGGGCAAGGCAAGAAGAACTTCAAGAAGGACGTCAAGGAGGTTGCCACGCCTGTAAGCAAGTTCTTGGGAAGAAGTCAAAGAATGGACCCAAGCACGAGGTCGAGTGCTTTTATTGCAAGGGAAGGGTCCTTTGGAAGCGGAACTGCCCCAAATACTTAGCGGATAAGAAGGTCGGCAACACCAAAGGTATATTTGATATACATGTAATTGATGTGTACCTTACCGATTACTCGTAGTAACTCTGGGTATTTGATACGGTGCCATTGCTCATATTTGTAACTCACAGCGGGAGCTGCGGAATAAGCGGAGGCTGGCGAAGGGCGAGGTGACGATGCGCGTCGGGAATGGTTCGAGTCGATGTGATCGCCGTGGCACGCTACCTCTTCATTTACCTACGGATTAGTTTTGAACCTTAATAATTGTTATTTGGTGCCAAGTTTGAGCATGGACATTGTATCCGGATCTCGTTTGATACGAGATGGCTACTCATTTAAATCCGAGAATAATGGTTGTTCTATTTATATGAGAGACATGTTTTATGGTCATGCTCCGATGGTCAATGGTTTATTCTTAATGAATCTCGGCGTAGTGTTACACATATTCATAGCGTGAATACCAAAAGATGTAAAGTTGATAACGATAGTCCCACATACTTGTGGCTTGCCGCCTTTGGTCACATTGGTGTCAAGCGCATGAAGAAGCTCCATCTGATGGACTTTTAGAGTTTCTCGATTATGAATCATTTGACACATGCGAACGATGCCTCATGGGAAAGATGACCAAGACTCCGTTCTCCGGAACAATGGGCGAGCAACCAACTTGTTGGAAATCATACATACCGATGTATGCAGTCCAATGAGTGTTGAGGCTCACGGAGGATATCGTTATGTTCTCACTCTCACAGATGACTTGAGTAGATATGGGTATGTCTACTTGATGAAACACAAGTCTGAGACCTTTGAAAAGTTCAAGGAATTTCAGAATGAAGTAGAGAATCAACGTGACCGAAAGATAAAATTCTTACGATCGGATCGTGGAGGAGAATATTTAAGTCACGAATTTGGTACACACTTAAGAAAATGTGGAATCGTTTCACAACTCACGCCGCCTGGAACACCTCAGCGTAACGGTGTGTCCGAACGTCGTAATCACACTCTATTGGATATGGTGCGTCTATGATGTCTCTTACCGATTCACCGCTATCATTTTGGGGATACGCTCTAGAGATAGCTACATACGCTTTAAATAGGGCACCGTCTAAATCCGTTGAGACGACACCGTATGAATTATGATTTGGGAAGAAACCTAAGCTGTCGTTTCTAAAAGTTTGGGGATGCGATGCTTATGTCAAGAAACTTCAACCTGAAAAGCTCGAACCCAAGTCGGAAAAATGCATCTTCATAGGATACCCTAAAGAAACCATTGGGTATACCTTCTACTTAAGATACGAGGGCAAGACCTTTGTTGCCAAGAACGGATCCTTTCTGGAAAAAGAGTTTCTCTCGAAAGAAGTAAGTGGGAGGAAAGTAGAACTCGATGAAGTACTACCTCTTGAACGGGATAGTAGTGCAGCTCGGGAAAATGTTCTGTGATGCCTACACCAAGCGAAGAGGAAAATAATGATGATGATCAAGGTACTTCAGATCAAGTTACTCCGAACTCAGAGGTCCTCAAGGACACGTTCCACACACAGTGGTACGGCAACCCTGTCCGGAAATCATGTTGTTAGACAATGGTGAACCTTGAACTATGAAGAAGCGATGGCGGCCCAGATTCCAACAAATGGCTAGAAGCCATGAAATCCGAGATAGAATCCATGTATGAAAACAAAGTATGGACTTTGACAGACTTGCCCGATGATCGGCGACGATAGAAAATAAATGGATCTTTAAGAAGAAGGCGGACACGGATGGTAATGTCACCATCTATAAAGCTCGACTTGTCGCTAAGGGTTATCGGCAAGTTCAAGGGATTGACTACGATTAGACTTTCTCTCCCGTAGCGAAGCTTAAGTCCGTCCGAATCATGTTAGCAATTGCCGATACTATGATTATGAGATATGGCGATGAGCGTCAAAACAGCGTTCCTTAACGGATATCTTAAGGAAGAGTTGTATATGATGCAGCGGAAGGTTTTGTCGATCCTAAGAATGCTAACAAAGTATGCAAGCTCCAGCGATCCATTTATGGGCTGGTGCAAGCATCTCGGAGTTGGAATATTCGCTTTGATGAGATGATGAAAGCGTTTGGGTTTATCTTGAGACTTATGGAGAAGCCTGCGTTTACAAGAAAGTGAGTGGGAGCTCTGTAGCATTTCTCATATTATATGTAGATGACATACTTTTGATGGGAAATGATATAGAATTCTTGGACAACATTAAGGCCTACTTGAATAAGTGTTTTTCAATGAAGGACCTTGGAGAAGCTGCTTATATATTAGGCATCAAGATCTATAGAGATAGATCGAGGCGCCTCATAGGTCTTTCACAAAGCACATACCTTGATAAGATTTTGAAGAAGTTCAAAATGGATCAGTCAAGAAGGGTTCTTGCCTGTCTTGCAAGGTGTGAGATTGAGCTCAGCTCAATGCCCGACCACGGCAAAAGATAAAGAAGATATGAGTGTCATCCCCTATGCTTCAGCCATAGGATCTATTATGTATGCCATCTTGTGTACTGGACTGATGTAAACCTTGCCGTAAGTTTGGTAGGAAGGTACCAAAGTAATCCTGGCAAGGAACACTGGACAACGGTCAAGAATATCTTAAAGTACCTGAAAAGGACAAAGGACATGTTTCTCGTTTATGGAGATGACGAAGAGCTCGTCGTAAAGGGTTACGTCGATGCTAGCTTCGACACAGATCTGGATGACTCTAAGTCACAAACCGGATACGTGTATATGTTGAATGGTGGAGCGAAGCTGGTGCAGCTGCAAGCGAAGCGTCGTGGCGGGATCTACATGTGAAGCGGAGTACATGGCAGCCTCGGAGGCAGCGCATGAAGCAATTTGGGTGAAAGAGTTCATCACCGACCTAGGAGTCATACCCAATGCGTCGGGGCCGATCAAACTCTTCTGTGACAACCTTTGGAGCTATTGCACTTGCCAAGGAGCCAGGTTTCACAAGAAGACCGAGCACATCAAGCGTCGCTTCAACTCCATCCGTGAAAATGTTCAAGATGGATACATAGAAATTTGCAAAGTGCATACGGATCTGAATGTCGCAGATCCGTTAACTAAACCTCTTCATGGGCAAAACATGATCAACACGAACTCTATGGGTGTTCGATTCATCACAATGTAACTAGATTATTGACTCTAGTGCAAGTGGGAGACTGTTGGAAATATGCCCTAGAGGCAATAATAAAAGCATTATTATTATATTTCCTTGTTCATGATAATTGTCTTTTATTCATGCTATAAGCTGTATCATCCGGAAATCGTGATACACGTGTGAATACATAGACCACAATCGTCCCTAGTGAGCCTCTAGTTGACTAGCTCGTTAGTCGACAGATAGTCATGGTTTCGACTATGGACATCGATGTCATTGACAACGGGATCACGTCATTAGGAGAATGGCGTGATGGACAAGACAATCCTAAGCATAGCACAAGATCGTGTAGTTCGTTTTGCTACAGCTTTCTCAATGTCAAGTATCTATTCCTTAGACCATGAGATCGTGTAACTCCGGATACCGTAGGAGTGCTTTGGGTGTACCAAACGTCTGGCGAAGCGGGTGACTATAAAGGTGCACTACAGGTATCTCCGAAAGTGTCATTGGGTTGACACGGATCGAGACGAGGATTTGTCACTCCGTATGGCGGAGAGGTATCACTGGGCCCACTCGGTAGTGCATCATCATAATGAGCTCAAAGTGACCAAGTGTCTCGTCACGGGATCATGCATTACTGATGCGAGTAAAGTGACTTGCCGTAACGAGACTGAGCGAGGTATTGGGATACCGACGATCGAGTCTCGGGCAAGTAACATACCGTCGACAAAGGGAATAGTATACGGGTTGCTTGAATCCTCGACATCGTGGTTCATCCGATGACATCATCGAGGAGCATGTAGGAGCCAACATGGGTATCCAGATCCGCTGTTGGTTATTGACCAGAGCGTCGGTCATGTTCGCATGTCTCCCGAACCCGTAGGGTCTACACACTTAAGGTTCGGTGACGCTAGGGTTATTAGGAAGACTTGTATGTGATTACCGAATGTTGTTCGGAGTCCCGTATGAGATCTCGGACGCCACGAGGAGTTCCGGAATGGTCCGGAGGTAAAGATTTATATATGGCAAGTCGTCAAACAGACACCGGAAAAGTTTCGGGTCATATCGGTATTGTACCGGGGCCACCCCTCCCGGGGGCCACTTGGGCTGCGTGGGAGGCAGCCAGCCCCTGGTGGGCTGGGCGCACCCCCTCCCCTCGGGCCCATGCGCCTAGGGTTGAGGGGGGAACCCTAAGGGTGCCCCTTGCTTGGGGGCAAGCCCCCTCCCTTGGCCGCCCCCTCTAGATGCATCTAGGGGGCCGCCCCTCCTCCTTCCCCTATAAATAGAGGGGTGAGGGAGGCTGCAGAAACAACTTGAAGGCGCAGCCCTCCCTCCCAACACCTCTCCTCCTCCGCGCGCGCTTGGCGAAGCCTGCAGAGCTGTCACTCCATCATCATCACGCCGTCGTCTGCTGCTTTGGAGCCATCTTCCTCAACCTCTCCTTCCTCCTTGCTGGATCAAGATGGAGGAGGCGTTGCCCGCACTGCACGTGTGTTGAACGCGGAGGTGCTATCCGTTCAGCACTTGGTCATCGGTGATCCGAGTGCGACTCCATCATCACCATCCCTCGAAAGCTTCATACGTGATCTACAAGTGGTATGTAGATGCAAACTCACTCCCTTGACTCGTTGCTTAGATGAACTCATAGATGGATCTTGGTGAAACCGTAGGAAATTTTTTAATTTTCTACAACGTTCCCCAACAGCCTTCTCATTTGGTGCTAGGTCCCATATATGATGATGCATCGATCCTCACGACTTCGTCCTCCCTTTGGACAGGATGATGGCTATGGTGGAAAATGATGCACCCCCACATGATTCCATCACGATGAAGATGACCACAATTTGGTCTTTACCACCTCACCTACACCACATGAGTGGAATGACAAAGGTAACATAGGTGAAGGCGATCTCTAGTCCCACTAGTGGACATTATTGACATTGATTGCTTGGATAATGTTGATCAACCTATTACCATGTCTCATGCTAGTGCGACTTCTCCATGCGATGATTTACCCATTTATGATGAGTTTGATGATTTCCATGTGGAGTCTATTAGTTGTGATGCCATGTTACATAGGATTTCTTGTGACAATTCTTTAGGTCACATCATGTTTGATAATCCGCTTGACTTGTCATATGCTATGCATGAGATCAACAATATGTCCAATTTGCAATCTCTTCGTAGTAACTATGCATATGCCATTGAAATAAACCCAATTTGCACATATGGCATAGATGACAAGCCCATGGTTATTGGCATTTGTTTTTCTTGTGATGATATTGATATGCTCCCTTTGCATCATTTCAATGATATGCCATGCCTTGACCACCTAGCTTCATATATGCATTGTTTTGGATGTTGTCCATTTTCTCCATATGATGTTTCCACTATTGCTCATGAGAAGACCCCCATAGTTTCCTCCTACATGATAGGAGAGTTTGATCCATTCCATCCATTGCATGGTCCCAATAATTGTGTGCACAATATGCTACCCATGAATGATAATGCTATTGTTGTGCCATATACTCGCACACTCAATTTGTGTCCCCATCGTGTCATACATAACAACTATTCTTTCATGATGGATGACATGTTCTTATACCATGCATAAAATTTCTTTGAGCGATGCTTATCTTCTTCTAACTCTCACGCGCACATACACATCATGATGGATGATGTGTACATTACAACGCACACACTGTCTTTGGTTTGTGTCCCTTTTGTGTAGGTACCCATGAATACTCGTCAACCTCACAAACACACGAGTTGACGAAACGAGCTCTAGAGAGAAACAATGACTCGGGATCCCGTGGATTGGTTTTCACACCATTTCCATTGCGCAAGGACTTCGCGTATTTCTTCTACATGGCCCTCACATGGTTTTGGATTATTGTCCATTACATATTCTATGCCCATTTTGCCATGTTCAGTTTGCATGGTATGTTCATTTCTATGCCTTTGCCATGCAATTGTGACCCATGCTTCGCATTACACATGATTCATGATTCTAGTACTTATATGTGTATTTGCAAGTTTGGTAGAGATATCTCTTGTTATTGACATGTTTCATTTATGACCCATTCCTATGATGATACTATGATCTTGTTTTGTGGTCGTGCTTGCGATATGTCATGTGCATTGCCTATATCCACTATTTGCTAACATGAAATGAATGCCATGATTTCCCCTAGTGTGTTGCATCTTCGCTCCACTAGTTTCCATGACATGTTTACTATGCTTGCTTTGTGTAGTGCATCACCCATGATTCATACTTGCTCATTTCATGCGGTTGATAGGCAATATTTCCATGCTTTCCACATGATTTCTATTGCTTCTTGTCATACATCTCCATGTGCTGCCTCTAGATGATTTGCCATGTATTGAGTGCAACAATGCTTTTAGTCTTGCTGATGAGATTGCCCCCATGGCATTCTCACATATATTTGGAGATTTTGACATATTTATTACGAAGCATGCTTGTCTTACTGCTTTGCACCATATACCTAGTGCCATAAATATCGCCATTGTTGCATCATATTATTCATGCACTTGTACCTCTAATGGTTTTGTGCAAGAGAAGAGAACCATCATGATGGATGATGTGTTTATCTACCATGCACATACGTTCTTTGTTTTGTTGTGTGCGTATGCTTGCTAGGGGATCAATCATAGTCCTTTCGATAAGTAAGAGTGTTGAACCCAACGAGGAGCAGAGGGAAATGACAAGTGGTTTTCAGCAAGGTATTTTCTGCAAGCACTGAAATTGTCGGTAACAAGTAGTTTGATATCAAGATAATTTGTAACAAGCGAGTAACGGTAGCGGCAAGTAAAGTGCAGCAAGGTAGCCCAATCCTTTTGTGGCAAAGGACATGCCAAAATGGTCTCTTATAATAAGCAAAGCGTTCTTGAGGGTACACAGGAATTTCATCTAGTCACTTTCATCATGTTGATTTGATTCAGGTTCGCTAATTTGATAATTTGATATGTGGGTGGACTGGTGCTTAGGTGCTGTTCTTACTTGAACACCCTCCTACTTATGATTAACCCCCTAGCAAGCATCCGCAACCACGAGAAAAGTATTAAGATAAAATCTAAACATAGCATTAAACTTTTGGATCCAAATTGGTGCCTTACGAAGTAGCACATAAACTAGGGTTAAGCTTCTGTCACTCTAGCAACCCATCATCTAATAACTAATCCACAATACATTCCCCTAGGCCCAAATATGGTTAAGTGCCATGTAGTCGACGTTCACATGACACCACTAAGAGAATCACAACACACATATCATCAAAATATCAAGCACATATCAAGTTCACATGATTACTTGCAACATGACTTCTCCCGTGACCTCAAGAACAAAAGTAATTACTCTCAATTGATAATCATGCTCAAGATCAGAGGGGTATTAAATAGCATAATGGATCTGAACATATAATCTTCCACCAAATAAACCATATAGTAATCAACTACAAGATGTAATCAACACTACTAGTCACCCACAAGTACCAATCTGAGGTTCCGGTACAAAGATTGAACACCAGAGATGAACTAGGGTTTGAGAAGAGATGGTGCTGTTGAATATGTGGATGGAGATCTGCCTCCCAAAGATGAGAGGGTTGTTGGTGATGACAATGACGATGATTTCCCCCTCCGGGAGGGAAGTTCCCCTGGCAAAATCGCTCTGCCGGAGGGCAAAAGTGCTCCTACCTAAGTTCCACCTTGAGACGGCGCTACGTCCTGCAAGTCCTCTCCTTAATTTTTCTAGGTCAAAATGACCTATATACCAGAAGATGGGCACCGGAGGTGGGCCGAGGAGGGTACAACCCACTAGGACGCGCCTGGGCCCCCAGGCGCGCCCTAGTGTCTTGTGCTCGCCAGGGTGGCCCCCTCCGGTAGTTATTTGCTCCATTATTTTTTATATATTCCAAAACAATTCTGCGTAAATTTTCAGCTCATTTGGAGATGTGCAAAATAGGTAACTCCGACGTAGCTTTTTCAGGTCCAGAATTCCACCTGCTGGCATTCTCCCTCTTTGTGTAAACCCTGCATATTATGAGATAAAAGGCATTAGAATTACTTCATAAAGCATTATTATGCATAAAAACATTATAAATAACAGTAGGAAAACATGATGCAAAATGGACGTATCAACTCCCCCAAGCTTAGACCTCGCTTGTCCTCAAAGCGAAAACCGAAATCGAAAAACATGTCCACATGCTTAGAGAGAGAGAGAGAGAGAGAGAGAGAGAGAGAGAGAGAGAGAGAGAGAGAGAGAGAGAGAGAGAGAGAGAGAGAGAGAGAGAGAGAGGTGTCGATAAAAACAAAATACGGACATAGAAGCATCATGCATATTATTATAACAACAAAAAACTTTATCACATAACTTTTATCGTATAGCTTCTCATGAACAAGTAACAATTCATCACAACATCGAAGTATAAAGCATAAACCTTATTGAAAACCAACAAACTATGTTCTCAGTCAACTTTGCAACTACAATTCATCATCTTTTCAGGAAGGTCTTGTATCGGAGCCTTTTGGCAAGTCCACATACTCAACCATCATATAATCTTCTACGATTGCTAACACTCACCGCATACCCATGAGCAAAAAGTTTCAACCGTACACATAGAAAGATAGGGGCTTATAGTTTCACCTCCCAACGTATTCACCTCAAGGGTGATTTCAACAATAATAACTCATGCTCACCATCCAACTGGATATATGTGCCTAGATCTTTCCTCGCCACATGATCCTTGCAAAAAGAGAAAATAAAAAGGAATAGGGAAGAATACTTTGACTCTTGCATAAAACTAAATACATAAAACTAGAAGATAGGTCCTTTGCAGAGGGAAGCAGAGGTTGCCATGCGCTTTTTGTTTGTATGCTCAATCTCTTAGTGCAAAAGAACATCACGTTATATTGCCCCATGTGATAGCAATCTTTATTATGCAGTCTGACGCTTTTATTATTTTGCCATCACAAGTTCGTACAACGCTCAATTTTCCCTTACACTAAATGATCTAACACATCTAGAAGCAATTTTTATTGCCTTATTGCATCGATGACAACTTACTTGAAGGATATTACTCAATCCATAGGTAGATATGGTGGACTCTCAAAACAAGATTTTGGGTTTAAGGGTTTTTAGATGCACAAGTAGTATCTCTACTTAGTGCGGAATTTTTTGGCTAGCAAAGATATTGAGCAAGCACCACATGTCAAAGGATCTATGACAATATAACTTCTATGTGAATATGAACAAACATAAATCATTACGTTGTCTTCCTTGTCCAACGTCAACAATTTTGGCATATAATATTTCGGTGGGGCCTCACAAACATAAAAGATGTCCAAGATAGTGTATTTGCATGTGAATCTTCTCTTCCCTTATTAATTCTTTCATGAATTTCATCATTGACCAATGCTATGTTTGTCAATATCCAATAAATTTTACAAATTATACTTTTCCTTATGTGTTGTCATTACTTACCATAATATTAGCATATGATATTTTTCATTTATTTTCCTTTCTTTTTATTGAAACAAAAGAGTAAAGAAACAAAACTCAAACTACTCTTTATTATATATCTCGCACACGATTACATAGACAGATAGATAGATAGATAGATAGACCACTAAGCAAGCACTCGAAGATAGATCGAACTAAATTTTTATTCAACTAATTCAAAAGATAACTAAAGATCGAACTAATGATAAATAAAAGCAAAGATAGTGGGGGTGATATGATACCGGGGAGTGCCCATACCATGTACTCAAGTCTCCTTTGGTGATGAAGAAGGTGGTGGTGGTGATGAGGTAGTAGAGAGCTTATCCTCCAGCTTGCGTCGGAGACTGAAGTTATCATCCCTAAGATCCTCATTCTCCAGCTCAAGCTTCAAGATCTTTTTGCATAATGCTTCCTTGCTATCCTGCCGGAATCGAGGAGGGATATCCTCCGAATCAGTGTCTTCCTCCTCATCCGAGAACCAAAAATACGAGAAGGTCTTCTTAAAGACATTGGGATCCAGAGGTTGTGAGAAACGGGACTCTCCTCCTCCGAATCTTGGAACGACATAATTCAGATCTGTCAGAAAATAGCAAGGAAAGAAGAACAGAAGATTTCTCCATGATACGGCGGTCAATACATTCGGGGGGTATATACATATTCTTTTGTCTTGGGAAACAAGTAAAACGAGGGGAAAACAGAGTCAGGAAGGTTCCCGAGGTGGGCACAACCCACCCGGGCATGCCAGGCATGCCCTGGTGTCTTGTGCCCTCCTCGGTTGCCTTCCTGGTTATTTCTGTTTTTCCTAATTTTAGTAATATTCCAAAACTGATAGAAAATATTTTTGCGGATTTTTTGGAGTCCGTTTACTTACCGTATCATGTACCTCCTCTTTTTTTCACAATTCTGGAGTGTTCCGGAAGGTTTATTTTATGTGTCCCTCCGGTGTCATAGTTTGAATAATATTGCTTTCAACATTAATAGGCGTACCTGAGATATAGTGTTTAATTCTTTACCTATTGACTACCTTCGGGTTATTACCTTTGGCATTATTTATTTTGATAGCTCCAGAACGATCGACCTCTTCGATAACATATGGTCCATCCCATTTGGAGAGAAGTTTTCCTACAAAGAATCTAAAATGAGAGTTGTACAATAGAATACATATTCTCCAACAGTGAATTCTCGCTTTTGGTTTCTTTTATCATGGCATCTTTTAACTTTTTCTTTAAACAATTTGGCATTTTCATAAGCTTGGCTTCTCCATTCATCTAGTGAGCTAATATCAAATAACCTCTTTTCACCGGCAAGTTTGAAGTCATAGTTGAGTTCTTTAATTGCCCAATATGCTTTATGTTCTAACTCAAGAGGCAAATGACAGGCTTTTCCATAAACCATTTTATAAGGAGACATACCCATAGGATTTTTATAAGCTGTTCTGTAGGCCCAAACTGCATCATCCAATTTCTTAGACCAATTCTTTCGGGACTTATTAACATTTTTTTGTAATATTAATTTTATTTCTCTATTGCTAAGTTCAACTTGACCACTATATTGAGTATGATAGGGTTCTGCAATTCTATGGTTGACATCATATTTAGCAAGCATTTTATGGAAAGCACCATGAATAAAGTGTGAACCACCATCAGTCATTAAATATCTAGGGAATCCAAACCTTGGGAAAATAACTTCTTTAAGCATTTAATAGAGGTGTTGTGATCATCACTACTAGTTAGAATAGCTTCTACCCACTTAGTAACATAATCAACATCAACCAATATATGTGTATACCCATTAGAGGAAGGAAAAGGTCCCATATAATCAAAACCCCAAACATCAAATGGTTCAACACCAAGTGAATAATTCATAGGCATTTCCTGACGCTTACCTATATTACCAATTCTTTGACATTTATCACAAGATAAAACAAACTTACTCGCATCCTTAAAGAGAGTAGGCCAATAAAAACCAGATTGCAATACCTTGTGAGCAGTTCTATCTCCCGCATGATGTCCCCCATAAGCTTCGGAATGACATTTCCATTGGATTTGTCCCTGTTCATGCTCAGGTACACAACGTCTAATAATACCATCTACTCCTTCTTTATAAAGATGTGGGTCATCCCAAAAGTAATGTCTTAAATCATAGAAGAATTTTTCTTTTGTTGGTAGGTGAAACTAGGTGGTATGTATTTAGCAACAATGTAATTAGCATAGTCAGCATACTAAGGAGTGTTACGAGAAACATTTATTGCAACTAATTGTTCATCAGGAAAACTATCATCAATAGGTAGTGGGTCATCAAGAATATTTTCTAACCTAGACAAGTTATCAGCTACGGGATTCTCAGCTCCTTTCCTATCAGTAATATGTAAATCAAATTCTTGTGGCAAGAGAACCCACCCAATGAGTCTAGGTTTAGCATCTTTATTTTCAGTGTGAACAATTATTTTGGAATCAACAATATAAGATCTGAATTTATCACAACTGCTAAAATTATTTTCAGTAGTAGCATAATTTCTTTGGACACTGTCTAGAGGTTTACTAGCATAATGGATAATATTTAATTTCTTATCAACTCTTTGTCCTAGAAAAACACCAATAGCATAATTACTAGCATCACACATAATTTCAAAAGGCAAGTTCCAATCAGGTGGTTGAACAATAGGTGCAGAAGTTAAGACTTTCTTAAGTGTTTCAAAGGCTTCTACACAGTCATCATAAAAAACAAATGGAACATCCTTTTGTAAAAGATTTGTAAGAGGCCTAGAAATTTTAGAGAAGTCTTTAATAAACCTTCTATAGAAACCAGCATGACCGAGAGAACTACGAATACGTTTAGTATCTTTAGGACATGGCATTTTCTCAATTGCATCAACTTTAGCTTTATCCACCTCAATACCTCATTCAGAAATTTATGTCCCAACACAATACCTTCATTAACCATAAAGTGACACTTCTCCCAATTCAAGACAAGATTATTTTGCTCACATCTCTGCAAAACTCGATCAAGGTTGCTTAAGCAATCATCAAAAGAAGTTCCATAAACAGAAAAATCATCCATGAAAACCTCAATAATCTTTTCACAAAAAATCAGAGAATATATCAGTCATACATCTTTGAAAGGTAGCAGGTGCATTGCATAAACCAAAAGGCATACGTCTATAAGCATAGGTTCCAAAAGGACAAGTAGAGGTGGTTTTCCCTTGATCAGGCCGTGAAACAGGTATTTGAGAAAAACCAGAATATCTGTGAAGAAAACAAAAGTGTGTGTGTGTGCTTAGATAGTATTTCTAGCATTTGATCAATAAAAGGCAAAGGGTAATGATCTTTTCTAGTTGCTTTATTTAACTTTCTGAAATCAATTACCATTCTATAGCCAGTGACAATTCTTTGTGGAATAAGTTCATTTTTATCATTAGGAACAACAGTAATACCTCCCTTCTTAGGAACATAGTGAACGGGACTTACCCATCTACTATCAGCTATGTGATAGATTATACCTGCTTCCATAAGTTTTAGCATTTCAGTTCTTACCACTTCTTTCATTTTTGGATTCAGAAGTCGTTGGTGATCAACAACGGGTTTAGCATCAGGTTCCATATCAATCTTGTGCTGACAGAGAGTGGGACTAATGCCCTTAAGATCATCAAGAGTATATCCAATAGCAGCTCGGTGCTTCTTCAGAATTTTCAATAATCTTTCTTCTTCATGTTCTGAGAGGTTAGCACTAATAATAATATCATACATCTTTTTCTCATCAAGATAAGCATATTTCAAAGTGTCATGCAATTGTTTTAATTCAAACACAGGATCATCTTTAGGCGGAGGTGGACCTCCTAGAGTTTCAATAGGAAAATTGTGTTTAAGCAAAGGTTGTTGTTCAAAGAAGATGTTATCTATTTCATTCCTTTCTTGCATATGCATATCATTTTGATGGTCTGGCAAGGGTATGACAATAGAAGCAAGACCAATCATTTCAACTTTACTAGGCAGATCTTTATCATGAGGTTGTCTACTAAACTTAGAGAAATTAAATTCATGAGACTCATCACCAAAGTTAACACTAACCGTTTGTTTATGACAATTTATAGTAGCATTGACAGTGTTCAAGAAAGGTCTACCAAAAATAATGGGACAAAAGTCATCTTGTGGGGAACTAAGGACCAGAAAATCAGTAGGATATTTTATTTTCCCAGACAAGACTTCAACATCTCTAACAATCCCAAGTGGTGTGATAGCATCTCTATTAGCAAGTTTAATACTAACATATATGTCTTCTATTTCAGCGGCTGCTATGTCATTCATAATTTCTTGCTATAAGGTAAAAGGAATATGTCACGCCCAATATGCGACCCTATCCAAAAGGAACTCGAAGGTCCCACCAAGGATAGACCCGCATATTGAGACGCTTTTGCAAGGTGGATATCATTACATCAACATTACATAATAGATGGGGATACAAACATAAGGCACAAATGCCACAAGAATACATCAACATCATATACAAGATCAACATCCGACTACGGATGAAACATAAACAGAAGCTCAAACGACATCCACCCTGCTAGCCCAGGCTGCCGACCTGGAACCTATCCCCTGATCGAAGAAGAAGCAGAAGAAGAACTCAATACAAACAAGCATCGCTCTCGCGTCATGATCATCGCAAACCTGTACCTGCAACTGGTGGTGTAGTAATCTGTGAGCCACGAGGACTCAGCAATCCCATTACCATGGGTATCAAGACTAGCAAAGCTTAATGGGAATGGAAGGGGTAAAGTGGTGAGGTTGCAGCAGCGACTAAGCATGTATGGTGGCTAACATACGCAAATGAGGCGAGAAGAGAGACAAAAGGCGGTCGTCAACTAGTAATGATCAAGAAGTGATCCTGAACTCCTACTTACGTCAGACATAACCCAGAAACCGTGTTCTCCTTTCGATTAACCCCGAAAAGAGACACTCACGGTTGGTGTATTTTAATTGAGATCCACTTCGAGTTTTCTACAACCGGACATTAACAAATTCCCATCTGCCACATAACCGCGGGCACGGATTTCGAAAGTTTATACCCTGCAGGGGTGTCCCAACTTAGCCCATGATAAGCTCTCGCGATCAACGAAGGAACAGACCTTCTCCCCGGGAAGCCCGTTCAGTCTCGGAATCCCGGCTACAAGACATTTCACAGCAATAAAACAAGACCAGCAAAGCCTCCCGGCGTGCCGACACCCTGGTAGTAGCCGCGCGTATCTCGTCCCAGGCCACGACCGGATGAGCAGTCCGTACAACTAAAACCAGCCCTCAAGTTTCCCCGAGGTGGCGCTGCAAAGGGCTCTAGTTTGGACCAACACTTAGACAAGCATTGGCCCGGGGGGGCTAAAATGAAGATGACCCTTGAGAGCGCGACTCCCAAGGGAAAAAAGGTAATAGGTGAGGCAAATGGTAAAACCAATGTTGGGCCTTCTTTGGAAAAGTCTTATTCAAAGCGAACTGTCAAGGGGTCCCATAAATCACCCGACCGCGTTAGGGACGCAAAATCCGGGAACATAACACCGATATGACGGAAACTAGGGCGGCAAGGTGGAACAAAACACCAGGCATAAGGCCGAGCCTTCCACCCTTTACCAAGTATATAGATGCATTAATTAAATAAGATATATTGTGATATCCCAACAAGTAAACATGCTCCAACAAGGAACAACATCTCCATGTTCCAACAAGGAACAAACTTCATCTTCACCTGCAACTAACAACGCTATAAGAGGGGCTGAGCAAAGCGGTAACATAGCCAAACAACGGTTTGCTAGGAAGGGTGCAAAAGGTTAGAGGCTGACATGGCAATTGGGATGGCTTGAGCAACAGGTAATAGGTAGCGCAACATAGCGATAGAACGAAGCGACTAGCATAGCAATGATAGTAGTGAGATCCAGGGTAGCGGTCATCTTGCCTGAAATCCCGCAAGGAAGAAGAACGAGTCCATGAAGAAGATGAACGGATCCATGAAGAAGATGAACGGATGAAGCCGAACCAAGCGTAGACGAACGAATCCTCACGAACGCAACGAAACGAGAACTAACAAGAAGAAGCACACAACATGGTAAACACACCACACATGAACAAGACATGATGCACAACCAAGCCTGATGCATGACAAAGCTACATGAAGCTACTCATGGCAAGGGATGATGCAAACAAGAACAACACATCAAGGCAAGTTTAAATGAGGCCGGAAACAACACATAACAATTCCGGTAAGTCCTCATATGCAAATTTCGAAATTGGTCCAGATCTGGATAACTTTATGTTCAAGTTGTTAAACAGCAAGTTAAAATGCACGACGATGATCTACACGAAATTCTAGTCAAGTTACATATAAAGTTCATTAGATTCGGAGCCACGGCCTAGAAGATATGAGCAAAACAAGTTAAACATGGCATTGATGCAAAATGCATATAAACATCAAGAAAACACCTCAAAACAAGGATCCAACATGATAATATGAAACTACATGCAAAATCAAGTAAGTTACATATAGAGCACACTCAAAACGGAGCAACGGTTCAACACATACACCCTATACAAGTTTAAAGGACAAGCTGTCCAAAACAGCAAGTTAGCATATTGCAAGCATCAAAACAACATGCTACAGGACCTCAACACAATAACAAAAGGCATGGGCATGATCTACAGGTAAAGCATTACAAAACATGAGAACTGAGCTACCTCCAGAAATGACTAGAACATGCTCAAAATGACATGGCAAGATTGCAACTAATAACAGTTTCAGACTTAAGCAGAAATAACAACAGGTTGCAATGTTTAGAGCTATGAAACAACATGTTACAGGAACTTATCATGGCAAACAAAGGCATGGCATGAATCTACTCAAAGCATATAACAAAAGTCCTTTAGTGACCATAAGCCAAAAAGGATTAGAAAATATAGTAACACCCATGTCAATATCGAAAGTCTCGTTAACAGATTCAGCAACATGGCATGTCAAAAACTGATAACAAGTAGGCATGTTTACAAGCTCAATGCACTCACTACAGAGCCTTAAATGATAAACTAAGCATACATACATCAAGAAGACATGACATAGAAGACATACATGGCAAGAACAATAACATAGCATAAATGGGTCAACCACAACAAGCTTGGCAAAATTGAATAACATGTAAACAATCTGCCAGGAAACATTTGATAGCAAAAGTAGAGCTCGATTGACTCAAGCTAAACTACTCCACAATTGCAGACAAGGGCATGGATGGATAGAGCATGACATGATTTACAAAACACCCTTACTGAAGTATCTCAAAATATGCATGGAACTCTCGGTAGCATCAAGTTAACATGGCATCAAAATAACAGCAAACAGGGCTGAAAACAGCAATAACAAGACACCTAGTTTGCATGCTTGTGCTAGTCACCACATAGATCACAAAAATACATAGCAAGCACCACTGGAAAGAAGACATGGCATATTTCAAAACACATGTAGGGCTCAAGTTCATAGGATGCACACATCAATCATGGCAAAAATGACAAAAGTGCAAGTTCTGATAAAAAATCAGAAACTAACATCACATAGCACTCTTGCAACAGCATTTCGGGAATCAATATGAGCTCAAACGAAAATGATGCAATGATATGAAATGATCTACTCTTCGATACGAACATTTTGACATATTACACGCGCAAAACGGAGCTACGATGACAGAGATATGATGCAACGAAAATGGAACAAAATTACTGCAGAAAAAGGACTTAGGATAAATCGGGTCAACCTCCAGATTCGCACGGTTTATGAGGCACGTCGGAGATGGATGTGACGGTGGCCGGAGTTGATGGGGATCGCCGGATCCGGGGTGGCGGAGGCCGGAGAGGCGAGGGCGAGCTCGCCGGAGCGGGGCGCCGGCGCGCGGCGGGCAGCGGGCAGGCGTGGTCGGGCCCCTCCCGACCTGCTCGGGCGAAAGGGCGCGATCGGGCGGTGTGGCGGCGCCGGCGAGCCCATGGCGGCGGAGTCGGGTGCTGGCGGGTGGGCGGAGGCGCCGTCGAGGGAGGCCAAGGCGGCGTAAGGATCGCCGGGAGGCGGCGGAGGCGCGGCCGGGCGCAGCGCCGCGAAACTCCAGCGGGCGGCCTTGAGTCATGGCATGGCGGCGGGCGGCTCGGGCCAGGCGGCTGGGGCGGGCTCATGATGGGCCCGGCGAACTGGGCTGCGCGCGCGGGAGGAGAGAGAAGGGCGCTGAGGTGGCGGCGCGTGATTGGAGGAGGGAGGCGGCGGCGCTGACGTGGCGTCCTCCGATTCGTCGGAGCGACGTGGCGGCGGGGCTGGACACGTCCGGCGGCGGAACGGACACGTCCGGCTGCGGGAGGAGGAAGATGGCTAGGGTTGGACTGCGCGAAAAAAATCCGGGAGGGACACATATTTGTAGGTAGAGGGAGCTAGGAGACTCCAAATGAGGTGCGGTTTTCGGCCACGCGATCGTGATCGAACGACCGAGAGCATGGAAGGGAGTTAGGTGGGTTTTGGGCCACTTAGAAAGGGGAGTTGGGCTGCAACAAAAGAGAGCTTTGCGGTTACCCGGTTAACCGTTGGAGTATCAAACGACCTCCAAATGATCCGAAACTTGACAGCGGTCTACGGTGCTATACCAAGGCCGCTTGACAAACCTCGGTCCATTCGAGACCGTTTAACACCCGCATACGAAAAAGAGGTGAAAGAGGCGCCGGAGACATAGGAGTGCGGATTGGAAAAGCGGACAACGGAAAAATGCTCGGATGCATGAGGCGAACACGTATGCAAAATCAAATGCACATGATGACATGATAAAATGCAGATGATGACATGGCAAAGTGCAACACGCAAGCAAATGACATGGCAAAGACATCGAATAACTGGCGGACACCTGGCGCAACGAATCCGGGGCGTTACAACACTCCTCCACTAAGAAGAGATCTCGTCCCGAGATCTTAGGACCGAGACGGAAGAGAAAAGGGATGAGGTGAAACAAAAACTCAAGAGAAGAAGCAAAGAATCGAGAGCACTCGAGAATAAGAGAGGAACGACGAGAATGACGAGAATCAAAAGCTCATGGAAAACACGATATACTCTGAAAGCACTCCGGTTAAAAATGGAAAGAATAGAACAAGAACTTGAGAGGATGGAATTATACTTGATGAAGAGATGACACAAAACCTCCGGAAAGAATTGAAAAAGTTGAATGAAAAGAACGGATAAGAATATGACAACTTGTGCCACGAACGAAATAGAAAGCCACCTTAGAAGGAAGGTTTGAACGGAGTTGTTGAGAAAATCAACAACGAAAAGAATAAGCTTGATGTGGACTTATGGATAACATCTCAAAATTATGAGCTGATCACCGACCACAAGCGGAAATGATTTGATAGCTGAGAAGAACGACGAAATGCAAAACTCCACTTCAAAGAAAACGGAGAATTAATTGCACTTCGAGATGCAAGAACAAAAGATACTATAACTCCTTGAACAAGAGTCTTGATGAACACTTGAAGAAATGCATTAAATCATGAAGAACCACCGTGAAGAACTCCGGTGACAAAAGGATGATGAGATAGAATGAAGGAAGAAAGAATAAGATGAGCCTGCGATGAATTAGATGGAGGATTCCGACGAAATGATCGAGGAAATTTGAACTCCGGAAAAGAAAAGATGAAAAGACTAGGAACTAGAATTTATTCCTCAAGAACAAACTCCGAAGAAAAGGATTAAACACTTGGATGAAATGAGAATAAGATTTATTGTATGCGTATCCTTCATCAAATTAAATTGATGACAAGCAATGGATTTCGCATCTTACTTATTCTTGATGAAAAGTATTGAAAAGTGACATATCGCAAACTTGAGAAGGACTTAATGAACCACCGGTAGGATTGAAAGAACGAATGGATTAAAATGATCATCAAGGAAAAAGAATCTTGAACGAACCACCGTAAGAATTCGGAAATGCCTGAAGAAAGAGAATGAATCACCGGGAAGAATTAGAAAAACACGAAGATACTTGAGGGAATTTAGAAAAAAGAGATCGAAGAGATCGCGAACTGACTAACGAATGTTTGAACGCAGCACCGGAAGAATATTGAGACGACCGAAGGGGCACGGATATAGAATAATTGGAGAACGACTCTGAAAAATTGGAACGAAGAAATATTCTGAAGAGATGGCCTTCGGATGATTGAGACGGAAAGTAACTCCTGAAATACTCCGGATGGATGAAAAGAATTGCACAACTGGAAACAACTAGATAGGATAGCATCGAGCTAGCACCATGAACCTCCGGGAGAACGGACAAGATTTAAGATTAACTCTACTTCGATCTTCAAATATCGACGAGAAACACCACAAAAATTACTGGGATACTCCGGGAGAATGAAAAGCGAAGAGGTTGAGCCACTAATAAAAAATGATCTGAAATCGATCTTGGAAAAAGGCATGTGACTGATGAAATTCATTCTTACGTCACACTTGAAAAGAATTGAGAATAGCTCCGGGAAAATCAGAAGAGTCAGGTAAGATCCTGGGAAAAGACCTGTGGGTTAGGGCCCACTAAAAGAAAACACCGTTGGAAAGGGATGTTGAACAGATAGATGACACACTGGAATAATTGAGATATTTGAATGAGGTGACAACCTCGAATTAATTAGAACACAGACGAATCTCCTGATATGTCTTCGGAACTCCGGAATGATAAACTGGCGAGAGGCGAACGAGCAAAGAGAACATTTGAGCCGAGGAAAAGAATATGATCAACACCGAAAAACTTGAATTGAGTGCACCGGAAAAGAAAAGAGATGAAGAATGACGAACTAGACGAGAATTCACCGGTTGAAATAATTTACGAGAGACTGAAGAGGTTCCGCACGAATGAAATTTATGGTCGGAAGAAAACTCGAACTCCGGGAATAAAAGGGGTGGGAGGGCGGGAAAACACAGGCAACTTGGAAGGGGAAACGACGAATATCTTGACGAGAAAACACTAGTAGAAATCATTGAGGAGAGAGAGTAAAAACTTCACACGAGTAGGATCGATGCTAAACACGGACTCGGATCCGAGAAGAAGAAGGGTGGGCGGGCGGGAAAAACAAGGACAACTTCGGACAAGGAAAAAACAACGATGTCAGAGGAAGAGCTGAGGATTGGTCTCGCGAAAGACAAAGAGGTTCGAGTCGACTTGACGAGAGATGCACCGGATGAAAAGAGCATAGGAACAACGATCGGAAAACCAACTGCGTGAACCTAAAGAAAAATTTTGAAGGGGAAGAGGAGTAATTCAAAACACCTATGTCAAGATTCTTGACCAGAGCGACGAAGGGGCAGAGGAGTAAAAAGAATTCCTACTCTCCGATATAACTAGACTCCGAAAATAGTTTATTCTAGACTCAACTGCGGCCAAACTACACGATCAATCAAGGGGGGCTCCTAGGGTCGGTCGAGGCTCTGATACCAACTTGTCACGCCCAATATGCGACCCTATCCAAAAGGAACTCGAAGGTCCCACCAAGGATAGACCCGCATATTGAGACGCTTTTGCAAGGTGGATATCATTACATCAACATTACATAATAGATGGGGATACAAACATAAGGCACAAATGCCACAAGAATACATCAACATCATATACAAGATCAACATCCGACTACGGATGAAACATAAACAGAAGCTCAAACGACATCCACCCTGCTAGCCCAGGCTGCCGACCTGGAACCTATCCCCTGATCGAAGAAGAAGCAGAAGAAGAACTCAATACAAACAAGCATCGCTCTCGCGTCATGATCATCGCAAACCTGTACCTGCAACTGGTGGTGTAGTAATCTGTGAGCCACGAGGACTCAGCAATCCCATTACCATGGGTATCAAGACTAGCAAAGCTTAATGGGAATGGAAGGGGTAAAGTGGTGAGGTTGCAGCAGCGACTAAGCATGTATGGTGGCTAACATACGCAAATGAGGGCGAGAAGAGAGACAAAGGAACGGTCGTCAACTAGTAATGATCAAGAAGTGATCCTGAACTCCTACTTACGTCAGACATAACCCAGAAACCGTGTTCTCCTTTCGATTAACCCCGAAAAGAGACACTCACGGTTGGTGTATTTTAATTGAGATCCACTTGAGTTTTCTACAACGGACATTAACAAATTCCCATCGCCACATAACGCATGGCACGGAGTTTGAAAGTTTATACCTGCGGGGTTTCCCAACTTAGCCCATGATAAACTCTCGCGATCAACGAAGAATAGACCTTCTCCCGGAAGCCGATCAGTCTCGGAATCCGGCTACAAGACATTTCACAGCAATAAAACAAGACCAGCAAAGCCTCCGGCGTGCCGACACACTGGTAGTAGTAGCAGCGTATCTCGTCCCGAGCCACGACCGGATGAGCAGTCCTTACAACTAAAACCAGCCCTCAAGTTTCCCGGTGGCGCTGCAAAGGGCTCTAGTTTGGACCAACACTTAGACAAGCATTGGCCGGGGGGCTAAAATGAAGATGACCCTTGAGGCGCGACTCCCAAGGGAAAAAGGTAATAGGTGAGGCAAATGGTAAAACCAATGTTGGGCCTTGCTGGAAAAGTCTTATTCAAAGCGAACTGTCAAGGGGGTCCCATAAATCACCCGACCGCGTTAGGGACGCAAAATCCGGGAACATAACACCGATATGGCGGAAACTAGGCGGCAAGGTGGAACAAAACACCAGGCATAAGGCCGAGCCTTCCACCCTTTACCAAGTATATAGATGCATTAATTAAATAAGATATATTGTGATATCCCAACAAGTAAACATGCTCCAACAAGGAACAACATCTCCATGTTCCAACAAGGAACAAACTTCATCTTCACCTGCAACTAACAACGCTATAAGAGGGGCTGAGCAAAGCGGTAACATAGCCAAACAACGGTTTGCTAGGAAGGGTGCAAAAGGTTAGAGGCTGACATGGCAATTGGGATGGCTTGAGCAACAGGTAATAGGTAGCGCAGCATAGCGATAGAACGAAGCGACTAGCATAGCAATGATAGTAGTGAGATCCAGGGTAGCGGTCATCTTGCCTGAAATCCCGCAAGGAAGAAGAACGAGTCCATGAAGAAGATGAACGGATCCATGAAGAAGATGAACGGATGAAGCCGAACCAAGCGTGAGCGAACGAATCCTCACGAGCATAGCAAGCGAGAACTAACAAGAAGAAGCACACAACATGGTAAACACACCACACATGAACAAGACATGATGCACAACCAAGCCTGATGCATGAAAAAGCTACATGAAGCTACTCATGGCAAGGGATGATGCAAACAAGAACAACACATCAAGGCAAGTTTAAATGAGGCCAGAAACAACACATAACAATTCCGGTAAGTCCTCATATGCAAATTTCAAAATTGGTCCAGATCTGGATAACTTTATGTTCAAGTTGTTAAACAGCAAGTTAAAATGCACCACGATGATCTACACGAAATTCTAGTCAAGTTACATATAAAGTTCATTAGATTCGGAGCCACGGCCTAGAAGATATGAGCAAAATAAGTTAAACATGGCATTGATGCAAAATGCATATAAACATCAAGAAAACACCTCAAAACAAGGATCCAACATGATAATATGAAACTACATCCAAAATCAAGCAAGTTACATATAGAGCACACTCAAAACGGAGCAACGGTTCAACACATACACCCTATACAAGTTTAAAGGACAAGCTGTCCAAAACAGCAAGTTAGCATATTGCAAGAATCAAAACAACATGCTACAGGACCTCAACACAATAACAAAAGGCATGGGCATGATCTACAGGTAAAGCATTACAAAACATGAGAACTGAGCTACCTCCAGAAATGACTAGAACATGCTCAAAATGACATGGCAAGATTGCAACTAATAACAGTTTCAGACTTAAGCAGAAATAACAACAGGTTGCAATGTTTAGAGCTATGAAACAACATGTTACAGGAACTTATCATGGCAAACAAAGGCATGGCATGAATCTACTCAAAGCATATAACAAAAGTCCTTTAGTGACCATAAGCCAAAAAGGATTAGAAAATATAGTAACACCCATGTCAATATCGAAAGTCTCGTTAACAGATTCAGCAACATGGCATGTCAAAAACTGATAACAAGTAGGCATGTTTACAAGCTCAACGCACTCACTACAGAGCCTTAAATGATAAACTAAGCATACATACATCAAGAAGACATGACATAGAAGACATACATGGCAAGAACAATAACATAGCATAAATGGGTCAACCACAACAAGCTTGGCAAAATTGAATAACATGTAAACAATCTGCCAGGAAACATTTGATAGCAAAAGTAGAGCTCGATTGACTCAAGCTAAACTACTCCACAATTGCAGACAAGGGCATGGATGGATAGAGCATGACATGCTTTACAAAACACCCTTACTGAAGTATCTCAAAATATGCATGGAACTCTCGGTAGCATCAAGTTAACATGGCATCAAAATAACAGCAAACAGGGCTGAAAACAGCAATAACAAGACACCTAGTTTGCATGCTTGTGCTAGTCACCACATAGATCAAAAAAATACATAGCAAGCACCACTGGAAAGAAGACATGGCATATTTCAAAACACATGTAGGGCTCAAGTTCATAGGATGCACACATCAATCATGGCAAAAATGACAAAAGTGCAAGTTCTGATAAAAATCAGAAACTAACATCACATAGCACTCTTGCAACAGCATTTCGGGAATCAATATGAGCTCAAATGAAAATGATGCAATGAGATGAAATGATCTACTCTTCGATACGAACATTTTGACATATTACACGCGCAAAACGGAGCTACGATGACAGAGATATGATGCAACGAAAATGGAACAAAATTACTGCAGAGGCCGGAGAGGCGAGGGCGAGCTCGCCGGAGCGGGGCGCCGGCGCTTCAAGGGCAGCAGGGGCAGGTTGAGGTCGGCCCCTCCCGACCTGCTCGGGCGAAGCGGGCGGCGACAGGCGGCCAGAGGCGGCGCAGCGAGCCCATGGCGCGAGTCGAGTGCCGGGCTTGGGCGGCGGAGGCGCCGTCGAGGGAGGCCATGTGGGCGGGCGAGGATCGCCGAGGAGGTGGCGGAGGCCGGCCGAGGCGGGCGAGGCGCAGCGCGGGCGAAACTCAGCGGAGGCGGCGCAGTCATGTGGCGCGGTGGCCGGCTCGGCCCAGGCGGCCGGGCGGGCTCATGATGGGCCCCGGGCGGTCTGGCTGGTGTGGGGAGGAGGAGAGAGAAAGCGCTGAGGTGGCGGGCGTGATTGGAGGAGGGAGGCGGCGGCGCTGGCGTGGCGTCCTCCGATTCGTCGGAGCGACGTGGCGGCGGGCTGGACACGTCCGTGGCGCGGAACGGACACGTCCGGCTGCGGGAGGAGGAAGATGGCTAGGGTTGGACTGCGCGAAAAAAATCCGGGAGGGACACATATTTGTAGGTAGAGGGAGCTAGGAGACTCCAAATGAGGTGCGGTTTTCGGCCACGCGATCGTGATCGAACGTCCGAGAGCATGGAAGGGAGTTAGGTGGGTTTTGGGCCACTTAGAAAGGGGAGTTGGGCTGCAACAAAAGAGAGCTTTGCGGTTACCCGGTTAACCGTTGGAGTATCAAACGACCTCCAAATGATCCGAAACTTGACAGGCGGTCTACCGGTGCTATACCAAGGCCGCTTGACAAACCTCGGTCCATTCCGAGACCGTTTAACACCCGTACACGAAAAGAGGTGAAAGAGGGCGCCGGGAGACATAGGAGTGCCGGATTGGAAAACGGACAACGGGAAAAATGCTCGGATGCATGAGACGAACACGTATGCAAAATCAAATGCACATGATGACATGATAAAAATGCAGACGATGACATGGCAAAGTGCAACACGCAAGCAAATGACATGGCAAAGACAGCGAATAACTGGCGGACACCTGGCGCAACGAATCCGGGGCGTTACAGAATAACACTCACACTAGCTCCTAAATCACATAAACCATGATAACGAGATCTCCTATTTTGACCGAGACAACAAGCATGCCAACAATAGGTCCATGTTTATCTTTTTCATCGGGTTTGGAAATTCTAGCAGCTTCATCACAGAAATGAATAACATGCCCATCAATATTTTCTACCAAGAGATCTTTAACCATAGAAACACTAGGTTCCACTTTGATTTGTTCAGCAGGTTTGGGTGCTCTAATATTACTTTTGCGAACCACAGTTGAAAACTTAGCATGTTCCTTTATCCTAACAGGGAAAGGTGGTTTTTCAATATAAGCAATAGGCACAACTGGATCAACATTGTAGATAATAGTTTCATATTTAACTATGACCAGTTCTTTAATTTCTTATTTAATAGGGGGATGATATTTAAACAACTTATCCTTAGGGAGATCAACATGAGTAGCAAATGATTCACAAAAAGAGGCTACTATCTCAGAGTCAAGTCCATATTTAGTGCTAAACTTGTGAAAAGCATCGGTATTCATAAAAGATTTAACACAATCAAACTCAAGCTTAATACCTTACTCTTTACCTTCATTGAGTTCCCAATCTTCAGATTTGCGTTTAATTCTTCTAAAAGATCCCACCTGAATTCAATAGTCTTCTTCATAAAAGAACCCGTACAAGAAGTATCGAGCATGGATTGATCATCACGAGAAAGCCGAGCATAAAAGTTCTGACTAACAATTTCTCTCGAGAGATCCTGATTTGGGAATGAATATAACATTTACTTAAGCCTCCCCCAAGCTAGAGCAATACTTTCTCCTTCACGAGGCAAAAATTATATATATAATTCTGATCACGATGAACTAGATGCATACGATATTTTTTTGGGTGAAATTCCAATTTCAATCGATTCCAGTTCCAAGATCCAATATCATCGCATAGCCTATACCATGTCAATGCATTTCCCTTTAAAGACAAAAGGGAACACATTCTTCTTAGTTTCATCTCCGGATAAACCTGCAAGCTTAAATAATCCACAAATTTCATCCACATATATCAAGTGCATATCAGGATGTTCAGTTCCGTCTCTTGCATAAGGATTAGCTAGCAGTTGTTCTATCATACCTGAAGGAATTTCATAACCAATACTTTCAGTAGGTGCAATAAGTTGACGGGTAACTAATTTTGGTTCCGGTTGAGGTGAAGATACCCCGAACAAACCCCTCAAAGGATGGTTCTCCACAGTAATAAGTGACAATAAATTTCAGCATGTAGTAATGATTTTTCCTTATCAATTTCCACTTACCAAGAGCTCTTCACTCCCCGCCAACGGCGCCAGAAAAGAGCCTTGATGACCCACAAGTATAGGGGATCAATCGCAGTCCTTTCGATAAGTAAGAGTGTCGAACCCAACGACGAGCAGAAGGAAATGACAAGTGGTTCTCAGCAAGGTATTTTCTGCAAGCACTGGAATTGTCGGTAACAGGTTGTTTGATAGTAAGATAATTTGTAATGAGCAAGTAACGGTAGCGGTAAGTAAAGTGCAGCAAGGTAGCCCAATCCTTTTGTGGAAAGGATATGCCAAAATGGTCTCTTATAATAAGCAAAGCGTTCTTGAGGGTACATGGGAATTTCATCTAGTCACTTTCATCATGTTGATTTGATTCGTGTTCGCTACTTTGATAATTTGATATGAGGGTGGACTGGTGCTTAGGTGCTATTCTTACTTGAAAAACCTCCTACTTATGATTAACCCCCTCGCAAGCATCTGCAACTACGAGAAGAGTATTAAGATAAAATCTAACCATAGCATTAAACTTTTGGATCCAAATCGGTCCCTTACGAAGTAGCGCATAAAATAGGGTTTAAGCTTCTATCACTCTAGCAACCCATCATCTAATAAATACTCCACAATGCATTCCCCTAGGCCCAAATATGGTGAGGTGCCATGTAGTCGACGTTCACATGACACCACTAAGGGAATCACAACATACATATCATCAAAATATCAAACACAATATCAAGTTCACATGATTACTTGCAACATGACTTCTCCTGTGACCTCAAGAACAAAAGTAACTACTCACAAATGATAATCATGCTCAAGATCAGAGGGGCATTAAATAGCATAATGGATCTGAACATATAATCTTCCACCAAATAAACCATATAGTAATCAACTACAAGATGTAATCAACACTACTAGTCACCCACAGGTACCAATCTGAGGTTCTGGTACAAAGATTGAACACAAGAGATGAACTAGGGTTTGAGAGGAGATGGTGTTGTTGAAGATGTTGATGGAGATTGGCCTCCTAAAGATGAGAGGGTTGTTGGTGATGACGATGGCTACGATTTCCCCCTCCGGGAGGGAAGTTCCCCTGGCGGAATCGCTCCGCCGGAGGGCAAAAGTGCTCCTGCCCAAGTTCCGCCTCAAGATGGCGATGCTCCATCCCGAAAGTCCTCTCCTTATTTTTTCTAGGTCAAAATGACCTATATACCAGAGGATGGGCACCGAAGGTGGGCCGAGGAGGGCACAACCCACCAGGGCGCGCCTGGGGGCCCAAGCGCGTCCTGGCGTCTTGTGCTCGCCAGGGTGGCCCCCCTCGAGTAGTTATTTCCTACAGTATCTTTTATATATTCCAAAAAAATTCTCCGTAAATTTTCAGCTCATTTGGAGATGTGCAGAATAGGTAACTCTGACATAGCTTTTTCAGGTCCAGAATTCCAGCTACTGGCATTCTCCCTCTTTGTGTAAAACTTGCATATTATGAGTGAAAAGGCATTAGAATAACTTCATATAGCATTATTATGCATAAAAACATTATAAATAATAGTAGGAAAACATGATGCAAAATGGGTGTATCATGTGCATGTGTAGGATACTTGGACTTCTTGTCGACTTCCACTTCACTTGAGTTGACCATTCGAGCTCTTGAGAGCGAGCCTCATACATTCTACCATGACCCGCTTCTACACCGCATTTGCTTGTGCTTCGGCATTGTGGATAATGCACAAGGACATGCCTTTAAGGGGGCATCTTTCTTGAGCATGGATATTATGGATCATACTACTTGTGTTGCTTGCACCATGAGACTTATTGGCCATCTTGGACCACTTGATTGCGCACATGTTAGAGATCTTGCTTCGACTTGCCATTTTCACATTTCCATGCATCATGGTATATATGCCTTGTGTGTTGCATCCAATTGCTGGATTACTTGCTTCCACCATCATAGGTTTGGTTGCGACAATGTCATTTCTTCACATATGCCATGCATGCCTCCTTGATTGCTACATGCTTCCATTGATTGACTCACACACGATGAATAGTTTATCTTTCTTTTTTGTTGAGTGCCACACTTTCTTCACTACACCCTATACATGTTATGCTTGGATTGTCTTGCACTTGACCCACGTGTTTAGACACTTCATTTTATTTGGTGTTGTGAATGTTTCCTATGCCTACCATAGGCCTTTAATTGAGTGCTTGATGCATGATTGCTATGACCTTGAGGTCGATGCTTGTTCTTTTGTCACACATATTTGGATCACTACCTCAGATTTACATGCTTGTTTCCATGATGCCCTTGATTGTGCTCAAATTATGTGCTTACATGCCATGTCACAATCCTTTGTCACACAATATGCTATGCTTTATGACGACACTTGTTAGGTGAATAACCACTTGAATGCTTGGTTCTGCACTAACGCTAACCACATTTGTTTTTCCAAGTGTTTGTTGTCCTTATTCCTTTTGAAGGAATCACTAGACCGTGCGACATTGGAGAGTGCCCATTCCGAGCTTGAAGATGATGAGTACTTGGTGATCGACCACCTCTACACGACAAAGCCATCTCTTTCCGATGTTGATTTGGTTTTCGATCCAAGGTCGGATCTATCCCAAGGAGGGGGGGGGGGGGAGATGGTGCGGAGCATCCTACAGACATCACCATGTCAAGAGTCTGTTCGACAAGTGACATGTGCGATGTTTAATTCACATACATAAAGGTGAATCATCTCCTTTACACGTGTTCACTTGACCCCTTCTAGGATGGTATACTACTTGACATTCCTCTTGTGTGTATGCATAGGTATTGTCGGAGCTTCACGGACGAGGAGGAGGAGTGCAAGCGCCAAGGAACGCCTACACCATCCGGGAGGGAAGCATGGAAGAGAAGATGGAAGAAACGAAGCTGGTACAAGGTACAACCACCGGATGTCCGGACGACACTAGACATCCGATACTTGACGCATCCCAGACGGCTAGAAGAACTACAGCTAACGAGTGCTACAGCGGCCGGGCGATCGACGTCCGACAAGTCCCAGCGACCGGACGACCGACACCATTCGGAAATCCGACGATACGTGTCCAGAGAAGAAACATCGGAAGTCCGACGCCCTCCGTACGTCCAGACTCCCACAAGCGAGCAGACAGTCAAAAAACACCGGATGTCCGACACTGCCTGTGCATAGTTGGGCCTTTGTCCTTGTATCTCTCTCCCACTTACCCCTTCGTGGCTTAGACTATAAATAGACCCCTTCTCCTTTCTAGGGTTAGCAAAGTGATAGCTCATTTGTATGTGAGATTTGCTCCTACCTACTCTACTCTACTCTTGAGAGAGAGAGAGAGACAACTCCATTGGAGTTCAAGACCTCCTTTGGAGAAGATCCCATAGGGGAATAAGACCCCTACTTGGGAGGATCCATCTCGGATTGAAGACCTCAACTCCTCATGGATTGGGACGAACTAGCTAACGTTTGTATTGTCCTTTGTTGGATTTGGATCGTGTATCTATTCATGTGTATGTGGATCTAGCACATGTGTAACCGTTTCTCGTTGATTTGAGTGTTTCCTCTCTTTCCCTCATGTTTCCCCCCGTGTGTTCTTCGTGCTTTTCACAGGACCCCTCCAAATCGTGAAAGATCGGCCCCTAGGGTTCCACCCTACATCACGACCCCTTGTTTGCGTTGGGTGCAAGTATTTGTTATTTTGGGTGTAGGTGATTTTCACGAGGTGTCGCGTGGTTCTCCTATTGGATTGATAAACTTAGTTCTTAACTGAGGGAAATAGTTATCTCTACTGCACTGCATCATACTCTCCTCTTCGAGGAAATGCCGACGCAGCTCACATGTAGCACACATCTAACATTACACAAAACCAACTTCACCTGATTACTTATAACAATACTTCTCTCATGTCCTCAAGAACAAACGGAACTACTCACAAATCATATTCTTGTTCATGATCAGAGGAAATAAATATATGATTAACAATCTGAACATACACTACAAAAAAAAATACACATCCGTGACATTTAGACCCGAACGAATTTTCCCCATGTCATGGTTATGACACTTTTAATCATAGATGGTGGGCTCCTACTTCTATGAGAAAGAATCATGACAGAAAATGGGCTTTTGTCCTGGGCGGGCCGGGGACGCACATGCATGACATTCTTTGGGCCATCCATGATGGAAAAAAATCATGGTAGAAGCAAGTGCGAGGAAAATATCAGGGAGTTTCCGGTTATGATGGGTGGTCTGGGCCGAGCGATGCACTGTGGTTTGCGCATTTCTCTCGTGTACGCGCGTGTGTGCGAGGCGTTGGGCTCTAACTGAACCCGAGCGATCGCACTAGCTATGATACTGAACCCGAGCGATCGATCCCTTGGCTATTAACTGAACCCGAACGATTCCTTCGCTGCTGACTGAACCCGAGCGATTCCTTCGCTACTGCTGCTAACTGAAGCTGATCGAACCTGCCTCTTGATGATCAGTGACCGTTGTTGGGGGTAGGATGAATAGTTTCGGTGGGGGTTGGATGAACAGGACCCCGTGGTACTAGGCGATTGTCTCTGGATGAACAAGACCTCGAGGAGGCCGCCACACGTGAGCCGGTTGGGGGTGGATGAACAGGACCCGTGGAGTGCTGGTTGAACAGTAGCCGGTGGAGGCTGGATGAACAGTAGCCCGTGGATGAACAGTAGCTGGTGGAGGCAGGAGGAAGATATGGTGGATGAACAGTAGCAGCTGGAGGCTGGAGGAAGTCGACGGTGGATGAACAGTAGCCCATGGAGGCTGGAGAGAGGCAGTAGACGGTGGATGAACACTAGCCCGTGGAGTCCCGTTTTGCGGTACGCCACACCCCTCCTGATGAATAGGACCCTGTTTCGACCGTAGGTGCTCCAACAGAAGTAAGTTTCCTCTGTTTTGCGGTATGCCACACCCCTCTCGATCAATAGGTCCCCGTTTCGACCGTAGGCACTCGAACAGAAGTCTGTTTCCTCTGTTATATGGTAGGCCTGACCCTTCCGGATGAACATAACCGCGTCTCGATCGTACGCAGGGGAACAAAATGCCGTTTCCTCTGTCCTGCGGTTAACAAAATGCCTCCCGATGAACACGACGCTGCTTTCTCAATTCCGACCCAGCCGGTTGGCTGCTGATGAACATGGCGCTATTGCTGTGCGCGTTCGAGACCCCACCCATATGTACGTATGTAGCCGTATTTACTTTCTTGCAGCGTGGTTGTACATACGTGTACACGATATATATAGATGAGACTAAGTGACATGCTACGTCGGCAACTCTACTATGACACGCGCTGCTCCTTACTCGACCGCAGTTCATCGCTGCAGAGAGACCGATCGACCAATATGTTGATGTCTACTATGCAATTTTATTCTTGTAGACTCGTGTTGGGCCTCCAAGCGCAGAGTTTTGTAGGACAGTAGCAATTTTCCCTCAAGTGGATGACCTAAGGTTTATCAATCCGTGGGAGGCGTAGGATGGAGATGGTCTCTCTCAGACAACCCTGCAGTCAAATACAAGAAATCTCTTGTGTCCCCAACACACCCAATACAATGGCAAATTGTATAGGTGCACTAATTCGAAGAAGAGATGGGTGATAAAAGTGTAGTATGGATAGTAGAAATATATTTTTATAATCTGAATAAATGAAACAACAAGGTAGCAAACGATAAAAATGAGCATAAACAGTATTTTAATGCTTGATAACAAGGCCTAATGTCCGTACTTTCACTAGTGCAATCTCTCAACAATGCTAATCTAATTGGATCATATAACCATCCCTCAACATGTGATGAAGAATCACTCCAAAGTTGTTATCTAGCCGAGAACATAAGAAGAAATTGTTTGTAGGGTACGAGACCACCTTAAAGTTATTCTTTCCGTTCAATCTATTCAAGAGTTCGTACTAAAATAACGCAAAGTTATTCTTTCTTCGATCTATCAAGAGTTCATACTAAAATAACACCATATGATATGCATCAACCAACTCTAATGTCACCTAGATACTCCAATGTCACCACAAGTATCCATGAGTTAATTATATGATACGCATCAAACAATTTCAGATTCATAATACTCGATCCAACACAGAGAACCTCAAAGAGTGCCCCAAGATTTCTACCGGGAAAACAAATATGAGAACGTGCATCAACCCCTCTGCATAGATTACCCCAATGTCACCTCGGGAATCCGTGAGTTGAGTGCCAAAACACATATCAAGTGAATCAATATGATACCCCATTGTCACTACGTGTATTCATATCAAGAAATACGTCAAGTGTTCTCAAATCCATAAAAGTATTCAATCCGATAAGAACGAAATCTCAAAGGCAAAACTCAATTCATCACAACAAGATAGAGAGGGGAAAACGCCATATGATGCAACTATATTAACAAAGTCCGCGATACATCAAGATCGTGACATCTCAAGAACACGAGAGAGAGAGAGAGAGAGAGAGAGAGAGAGAGAGAGAGAGAGAGAGAGATTAAACACATAGCTACTGGTACAAACCCTCAGCCCCAAGGGTGGACTACTCCCTCCTCATCATGGTGGTTGTCAGGATGATGAAGATGGCCTCTGGTGATGATTTCCCCCTCCGACGGGGTACCGCAACAGGTTCTAGATTGGTTTTTCGTGGATACAAAGGATTGCGGCGGTGGAACTTCTGATCTATCGACTCACCTAGTTTTTTTTAGAATATTTGGGAATTTATAGGGCGAAGAGGCTATGCGGGAGGCCACCGAGGTGGGCACAACCCACCTGTGTGCGCCTGGGCCTCCAAGCGCGCCCTGGTGGGTTGTGCTCCCCTCGGAGCCCCTCATTGGTACTTCTTTGGACCACCGGGTGTCTTCTGGTCTAGAAAAATTCTCGAAAAAGTTTTGCTGCGTTTTGACTCCGTTTGGTATTGATTTTCTGTGAAGTAAAAAACAAGCAAAAAACAACAACTGGCACTGGGCACTATGTCAATAGGTTAGTCCCAAAATGATATAAATTTGCTGTAAAATGATTGTAAAACATCCAAGGATGATAATATAACAGCATGGAACAATAAAAAATTATAGATACGTTGGAGACGTATCATATGTACGTACATGTTCGCGACCAGATAGACAACCCTACGTACGGTTCGACCGGGTGGGTCCCAGCTGTCAGGGAGGATAAAGAGGCACTTCCTTGCTTGCAAAGATATAGCTGGTGGGTCCCAGCTGTCAGGGGGAGAATCATTTTATTGCCCGTGATATAGACACACTTCCTTATGTGCGAAGATGTGGCTAGTGGGTCCCAACTGTCAGGGGGAAACATTTTTTTGCAAAATACAGAGGCCCTTCTAGCGGGTCCCTGCTGTGAGGTGGAGGATTCATTACTTTGCACGTAATAAGGAGGCACTTCCTTGCTGCGGCCATGGACCCAGCTGTCAACCTCTCCACGTACAGTCCTCTTCCGATGGAAGTCGTTCCTTGACAAGGTTGACCACGCCGCACCGAGAGTACCAATGTGGTGGACGATGGCGAGGCCTAGGAAGGGAATGAACCGGAGCCGGAGAAGACTCGGTAGTTGTTTCCCATGCGGAGGGGAGTACGAGGGTTTATTGGTTCGGCTGCAGTCTGAGGCTGCCGTCGCCGGAGAATAACAGGAGGTCTGGGTGAGTATAGTGATGGCCAGGCCAGTGATGGTAGTAGGGTGGGGCGGTGAGGTCTTTGCGGCAGCACAACCGGCCACGGGAGGCAGGAGCAAGCGACACGACCGACGCTGGTTTGGGCGGCTGGAGGAAGAAGATTAGAGGTTGAAGAAGCACAACGGCCGTTGGATGGACATCGTACAATCACTATAGCTAGAATCGTTTATATTGATGAAGTTAACAAAGCCCTGCGTCCGCATCATCTTACTAGGCCCACAAGTTAGCCTCCAAATATGTTTGGTCCCTCCTAGCAGGGGGAGTATTCATTTTTTTGTCCGACCTATCAGTGAGAGGAACTTTTTTTCACGAAATACAGAGGCCCTTCCGGTGGGTCCCTGCTGTTGGAGGAATCATTATTTTGCGCGTAATAAGGAGGCACTTCCTACTCGCAAAAAAAGGAGGCACTTCCTTGCGTGTGGCCATGGACCCAACTGTCAGCCTCTCCATCTACAATCCTCTCCCGATGGATGTCGTTTGTTGACCATGTTGACCATGCTGCACCGAGAGCACCAGGGCGGTGGACGACGACGAGGCCTTGGAAGGGAACGACACGGAGCCGGGGAAGACTCGGTAGTTTCTTACCACGCAGAGGGGAGTACGAGTGTTTACTAGTTTGTCTGCCATCGTAGAATAACAATAGGTGTTGGTGAGTAGAGGGATGGCCAGGCCAGCTGGGAGTAGGGTGGGGCGGTGAGGCCTACGCAACAGCATAGCCGGACATGGGAGGCGGGAGCAGGCAGTCTCGCCGGCACTGGTTTGGGCGGATGGAGTAGGAACAACAGAGATTGAAGAAGCACGACGGCCGTTGGAAGGACATCCAACAGTCACTCCTCTCGTGTGTTGACTAAGTTGACACTGCCTTGCGTGCGCGTCAACCTTTTTTTTGGAAAGCGTAAGCGTCAACCTAGTAGGCCGACAAGTTAGCCTTAATATGTGGAAAACATCATACAACCCATCTACCATTATTGCTAATAAATTTACAGCCCATTAACTAATTCTTAAGGATTTTTTTGAAGCCCATATTCTTTTTGTTACCACTACAATCCATATTCTGGCCAAGATTAAAAAAATCAACAAAAATTTCGTATTTCGGTGCGGTCCGAACTGTTTTTAATCCCGAAATTTTGAATCACGTTCAAACTAATTTAAAATAAATAAATTTATATCAATTTGAAATCCAACATGATTTTGTCTGAAAAAAGTTAAATTTGAAATCTTGAAATCTTAAAAAATGACATTTGAAAGTAATTGCCAGTTTGCTGTGTTTTTAAAATTTACATCACATTTCTTACTACTTCATTTTCTTGGTAAGATCCGTTTTGAAAAAAGAAAATTATGGGCAAGCGAACACATCGCTCTCGTCTTGAAAGATTTGCAGCCCAGCAGGGCTGAGAAAGCTAGTAGGCCTCCATTGGGTATTTCTTTTAAAAAAAGTAGAACTGGGCTAGCCATTTTCAGGAAGAAAAAACACAAGTTGGCTCATGTGGTAAACGTAAAATAAAACCTTGGGCCAGATGGGCCACAGCCCCCGCACAACCCCGTTGTTACCCTGATCCATCTCTAAAACTAGTAAATAACAACTGCTTGTTCCTAAAAAAAGTAAATAACAACTACGCGACCTACTGGGTCCCTGGTGTCAGCCGGTCGTTGTGTAATTCTCTCGTTTATTCACTATGTTGACAATGGCCTGGGACCCAGATGTCCAACCATTAGGAGGAACCATCCTTTTTGGCTTGTAATAACGAGGCACTTGCTTGCATACTGCCATGATCCTGGTGGGTCCCTATTGTCATCCTCTCCACGTACAGTCATCGCCTTATTCCTCTCGGTTGTTGACCACGTTGACAATGCTAGATGACGGCACTGCTCGCGCATAATGAATGACGAAAGTAGAGGACGCGGCGGCGCCTCGGGCCAGGAATGAGCAGGAGCCATGGAAGATCTGTGATCTAGTCGCAGCGGAGGGAGTATGAGGTTGGTGGTTAGGGTGCGGGTGCGGGTTGGGGCTAACGCCTCCGGAGAATAACAGATGTGTGGGGAATAGAGGGATGGACTGGCCAATGTTTTAGGGTACGATAGGGCAGCGGAGGCGCACCCAGCCGTGGGAGGCGGGAGCAGGCGGGACCGACGAGGTGGTTTGGTTTGGGCGCACTACAAAAAAAACCACTTCCGTGATGATACGTGTTTTTCAAAGTAGGTCACGTTTTCTATCATGCATGTACATCCATAAAGATTTTATGACAGAATCCAGATAGTCATACATGTGCTGTCGTAGAAGTGTTCCATGACAATACCAAAATTATCATCACGGAAGTGTCCAGTTCCATGATGATAAATCACACGTCATGGAAGTGCATTCGTCAAGGATAACCGACACGTGGCTTCCACCGTAACGGGTCGCCATTAAACTATCGAGTTCCGGTTTGGATCCGATAACCCGTTAACAACCCGAACCAATGGGGATTTTGCACGTGTAAAATTCTCAATGGCCAGAGGAACCACATGTCAGCTCCGCGTTGGGATAGATGTCTTCCGCTCATTGGATGGGAGGCTCCTATGATACGTCGACACGTGGCATGGCCCAACAGTGGCCCATTCAGGTGAAAAGGCCAGCCCGTTTTACTTGGTCAAAAGGTAGCCGGCCGACCACGGAAAGCCTGTTAACGGCCTGTTCGCATATAGCCCATTTACAGCCCGCTAACTCACGACCCGTTATGGCCTATCCGAATTAGGCCCAGTAGCATCATCAGGGTTGTCCAATATGATTCCAGCCCATGTATGGCCCATGACGTCTTTCGGCCCATATGAGGCCCTTTGTAACTCTTGGCCCATTAACAGCCCGTGGTGACACTGGCCCATAATGAACAATGTATCACTGTATAACCATTAACGACCCATTATACCATTGGACCCTTCGAGCCAGTGTGATCTTTTGGCCTTCTAAGGGCCCATTTATTGTTGGGCTCATTTCCAGCATTTGATTACTTCCGTTCTATTACTGGCATGTTCCGCTTGCGGGCCAAATTCATCCCATGGTTAGAGTCGGCCCGTTTGTGACCCGTTAATCCGCTGGACTATTTTCTTAGCGTCATCAAATACGGCCCGTTTAAGCCCGTTATACATATCGGCTATTAACGACCCGTTATGATTGGGCCATAAACAGGCGATCTCCACTCTAGCCCATTTACGGCCCATATTGTGGTCCTTTATTGGTCCATGAATAGTATGACCCATAGAAGGCCCATTGGTTCTAACGCCCGTAGAAGGCCCATTGATCCTATGGCCCATAAGAGGTCCATAGATCCTACGACCCGTAGGAGGCCCATGGTCACTACATAGCAGGACCATGGTTACAACGGTCCGTGGTTATTACGGCCTCGTTAAAAAATATATTTTATTGTTGCCATTAGCAAAACCGCGGAAAAAGAACTGCAGTGACTACAACCAAACAAATAAACAAGACAATAAGGAAATAAATAAGCAAGCAACTTACGCTAGGCTATTACGGCTATTACACATATTACATCCACTGGGCATCAAAGTTCGCCACTAGTGCAAATATAGGGAACAAAGCAGCATATTACATACACTTGGCGTCTAAATTGGACACCAGTGCAAATAAACGAGCGGCCGCAAAACAAGTTCATAACTGAAACAACTTCACAAGAGCTCAAGAAACGTTATCCTGGGTATCCACCATGCCGACAATAAGCTTAGCAAGCTTATTATCTTTCTCCTATTTGGCGCTAAAATCCTCCAATGCTTGCTGTTGCACCAGAAAGTATGCATCTGAATTCTCCAGGGACTTTCCCAGTCCTTCGGCTTCTTGTCGTAACACAACTGATCGATGTCTTTCAGCTTGTAGTTGAGACTCAAGAAACCGAACTGATTCATACAATGAGTTCGAAGAGCTTGTACCAGCGATAGTGGCCAGTAACTCGAACACTACATCAAGACAGGACTTTGGGATTGTCTCAATGTCTTCAAGATAGTTTTCCTTAGCTGTTTTATCAGCTTCCTTGGAGAGCAGTAAGGATGTCTCACTATCCTGAACCTTATCTGCATTGCTTCCTTTGACATTGCTTAATAAGGTACTCTTCCCAAATATTCTGTCAGCATTCTAAAAGAAGAAACAAGCAGAGACATAACAGGTTTAGCATGTAGTATATGAAACTCATTTCGGTCAACCAGTTCGGTAGTAAGTTGGACATGATTAAACTACCAAGTCTTCTATTTCCAAGTACTAAGTACATAATAAAAGCATCAAACAAACATATATCTATGTCCTATGGTCACTGCATTGTCTTGCCAAATCATAATAGAGAAACGGTTCAAATCATATCAGTTCAAGACAAAGCAGCATTGAAAGAATACAAGTGTGGAAACTACACGGCACAACAAGATTTCAGATGGGTAACACGGGTATACATGTACAACAACACTATTGGCTCTGTCGTGATGCTAGTAATGTGCATGATATGAGAAGTCAACTGTATACGCAATTGAAATAGAAGAAACATGTTTAAACATACCTGTTGTGCCATTGGAGTTTAGATTGGATCCTTTAATTTAAAAATAAGTTTGTATGAGTAAATACAGTGATACAAGAGCAAAGCAGTATGCACCATAGCAATGGAATATTAAATGAGAACAATTCTTCTTCAGGTTTAAGCACTTGTTCTACACGAATAGAGTATAGTAAGACGCATGCATATAGTACTTGGAAATAAAAAATGGGCTCATAGACCTTACCACATTCTTGGTTTGGGAACAGTACAAAACAAGGCGTTCCCAGTCATCGTGCCGTATATTTGTCTCAGGAGAAAGTAAGGGAGTTTGATGAGTTTCTTTGCCAGTGAAGTACGTTTACTTCAGTTAATTCCGATACTCCCACCAAGCATTCTTGAAGATAGCAGAGGTATTAGCACAGGTTACCACATCCTGAGTTTCCAAATCGGTCCTTCTCTATAGAGAAAAATGGGAACATTTGTTGTATTATAACCAGCATGGAGGTAGAATGTGTGGGACAAAGCAAAGTATTTGCCATGAATAACATTACTTACACATAACTCCTGGACAAACACCTGCAACTGACTTTTTCCTTCATCTTTAGTATAATATTTCCATGATGGGAAGATACGCACATAGGATTTAACAACATCAAAAGCGATAGATGCTAAACTACGAATGGATGGTTGTGCTTCGTCCACAGGAATAGGTGTACTAACTGGTGGAGTTGGGGTTTGCCGTGGTAGTACATGCGCTTTGGGCACTGGAGCTTCCATACTAACTGCTCTTGTTTGGGAGCTCTGTGCTGGAGATGGTGTTGTGTCAACTGGAACTGGGTTACTATCTGTTGTGGTTGGGGTTAGATTGGGTGAATCTGGTTCTCTGTCCATCGGAGTAGGGGTACAATCTACGAGAGTCTGGGTTATGTGTGGTAGGGCTGGTTCTCGTGCATGTACAACCAGGGTGCTTTCTCCACCAAGAGGTAGCACTATTTTATTTGAAGAACATGTTTTTATTCCTATAGATACTGCCATCAGCCCCTCCAATTCAAATGCCTGATAAACAAGAAACATAGCTGAATGTACAGACCTTGTATGAGAGACAGATGCAATAGATAGTGTGGAAAAAAGAGGACATGAAATAGTTCACATGTATATTGTTTAACTAAAAAGGATAGCATGACATAATTTCACATATATGATGTCTATCTAAACTGGATAGCATAGCATGCCATAATTCGAAGATATGATGACTAACTAAACATGATGGCATGAGATAATTATATGATGTCTTTAGTAAATACGTTCACATGACATACTTCACATACATGTTATCTAAGTAATCAGGATCGCATGATATAATTCACATGTGTGATTTATATACTAAGGAGAGGGCTTTCGCATATATGATGTCTGAACTAAGAACATGGTGTCGTATATTGTGTATATGATGTCTAAACTATGCAATGCAACACACCATATGCATGATATGAGCAGTATAATCATGCGAAGTTAGGGCATACACCTCGGTGAGGGAATAGGACTATTCATCTGTCTTTGCCATCTCTGAGGAGCTATTGAGACCCAGCAAGAGATCTGCTTCGACAGGTAGTACTATCCGCCTTGAAGACCTTGTTTTCACTCCAGTTTTTTCCATCACCCACTCAAATGGCTGATTCACAGGAAGAGTAGTTGAGTGTACAAACATTGTCGACAAATGGAAATGTAATGAAGAAAAGGATTGGCAAGATATAATTCAAATATATGATGCCTGGTTAAACAAGATGGCATACATATTTCACATATATTATGGCTGGCTAAAAGAGACGGGATTGCATAATTCACATATATGTATAAAAACTAAACATGTGGCATTACAGAACATGTCTAAACTAAGCAGATGACATATATGATGTCGAAAGTAGGCAATGCAAGGCAACATATGCATGATATGACCAACAACATCATGCCGAGTCAGAACAAACACCTCGGGGGGTAAATAGGAGTGGTCAGCTCCGTCTGAATCCGCCTCACAACAGATATCTTCCTCTGGATCACAATCTGGAGCACCCACCATGGAGCGATGTCTGCATGACATTGTATTGCCGTGCAAAACTCTTCTCTTTTTCTCTACATGTTCAGCATGACTGTGTACAATATCTAACATGCATACGAAAAACATATAGTGAGATTATGTAAGGAGAGCATGCAAAAATCTAGAGTGATGGTAACAACCAGTGGATAGACCCAAAAATAATGATAGCAGGCTGATGATAGCTTTACTTTAATAAAAAGACAGATGATGATTTCTTTATGTTTGTTTCCCACCCAAGATGAACAACATAGACATACCCTAGGTTAACCAGATAATAGACAGAGACACTATTCATTTCTGCCTCGATATGTGCCCCACAAGCATTTTAAAACTCAAGTTTGAACATTAATCCGGACCTGACTTGGATTCTAAGAGGTGAACATGACGATAAGCTAGCATGTAATATTAAGCAATGCATAACATAAGCAGAAAACAAAAGAATGCGACCTCTCTTGTGGACCCGTGTACTCCTCAGGTTCAAATGCTGAGTCGATGATGGTGATGCAGTTGCGGTGGGTGCCGGCAGCAGGGAAGGAGATCTAAGGCGGCAAGAGACGGTCGAGAGTCGCGATGTCTGGTATGGTTGATGCCTCTGTCATGGAGCAGCTCAGGTGAGGTGGACGACGTCGCTGTCGGTGTCAAAACCGGCGGATCTCGGGTAGGGGGTCCCGAACTATGCGTCTAAGGCTAATGGTAACAGGAGGCGGGGGACATGATGTTTACCCAGGTTCGGGCCCTCTCGATGTAGGTAATACCCTACTTCCTGCTTGATTGATCTTGATGATATGAGTATTACAAGAGTTGATCTACCACGAGATCATAGAGGCTAAACCCTAGAAGCTAGCCTATGATTATGATTGTTGTCATGATTTATCGACTAGCCTGGACTCGGTTTATATAATGCACCAGAGGCCTAGGATAACAAGAGTCCTAGCCGAATACATCGGTGGGGAGGAGTCCTTGTCTTGATCACCAAGTCTTGTGGAATCTTCCTTGTATCGCAACTGTCGGCGGCCCATGAGTATCTGACCATGGGGTCCTCGGCCCAATCTAACTGATCGGGGGATGACATGGTGAGTACCCCCTAGTCCAGGACACCGTCAGTAGCCCCCTAAATGGTCTTCAAGTTGGGGACGCTCCTCGATTCTTCCGAACTGTTCTTCATCTTCGGTCGTTGGTCTTGAAAACTGGTTCAACAAATCTGCTCATCTTCGATCTTGAGGATCATCGAAGTAAATCCGAAGAGTTTACACGTCGGGTATCCGAGGAGCCCCGTTAAGTTCTTGGCCTTTATCAATGCCTTCTTATTTTTATGCCACACATCGGGTCTCAAGTTGTTCCTGGGCGGCAGTGTCCGCTTGCGTCTGAGCTCCAACTCCGAATTGCATTCGAGGTGTCTTTTGCAGCCGAGCACCAATGCCAGACTGCTTCCGAGCTTTAACACCGGAATGTATCCGAGCTCCAACGCCGGACTGTGTCCAAGCTCCAACGCCGGACTGTATATGAGCTCCAACGCCGGATTATATCCGAGGTGTCATAGATCACCTTGGTTCAAATAAGTTGAAAGAGTTTAGCCGAGCTTAATGCCGGAAATGCCCTCTATGGAGCAAGCCACTGGCACCCGAGCATTATGCCGGACTGCTTCCGAGTTGGTGCAGCACCTTGGGCATGGGCTGATTTTTATGTATTTAATTCCGAATTGTGCAATGTAATCTCTCACGAGATGTATAGCCAGTAGCCCTCAAGGTGTGTATCGGTCTAAAACTCGAGATGCACCTGAAGGAAAACATGAAACCGCTGATCCTAGTAGCCCCTGAGACTCAGGTCAATGTGTGAAATCGGCCTGTGGATCAACTCCTAGCTCGGTAGCATACGTAGGAATAGAAACACGGTGTAATATATTAGGGAAAATAGTGATCGGTGAACAGGCCCTTGATAAAAGGTCTTGAGAAGTCGCCGTAATATATTAGCTTGATACCAGATAGGTCCAGATGGCACCTATGGTTGTCCGAAGACTCGTTTGCGCATAGTTCGGTCGAGCCGAACACTGAGCACTTTGAATTTTCTGCATTGAATAGGCAATGCAGTAGCCCCCGAGACACTGGTCGGGTGGCAACACCAGATCAGGGGATCGATGTACCCCTTTAATATTTGTAAATGATAATCACGAAGCCCAGTAGCCCCCGAGCCTTAATGTGGGCACGGGTGGCCGAATTAAGGATCGATATCCAGAGTAGAATCACAAAGTATGTGTAATGATTCTATGTATCCAAGTACTCTACATCATTAATGCTCGGATCCGCATTGTACAAAACTTTGTTGACTGAGCATCGGCTTCAACCTCCTCGGCCAGCAGCCGAGGAGTGTTTGTCCTACTTTATAAAGCCTTTATGTGGGCAAAGATTTACGGCAAACAAGGCAATTCGGCCATACGGTTTTATAAACAAAGGTATGCGGAGAGATATGTTATATTACTTTTTAACGTAAGAAACATCTTCCAATGAAAATAGTCCCGCTATCGGTTCCTTTCTTTGGGTTGTGATGCTAAGCATGATCATGAAGCCTTAGCTCCAATCAACGTGGGAGGAAAATATTGAGGATTTAGTTCGTGGAAAGTTTCCGAACTCTATGGTATTAATGAACCAAAATTTTTACTTCCGTCGTTGCCGACCAATGTGATACTTTAAGATTGCTAGCTTTCGTCTTCACCCAGTCTGAGGTACTAACTCGGATGACCCGGTAGTAACAATCACAGACGTGCTCTGACGGTGTCCTGGACTAGTGGGTACTCACCACGTCGTCTCCCGATCAGTTGGATTGGGCCGAGGATCCCCATGGCCGTATACTCATGGGCCAGTCCGGACAGTTGCCGCATACAAGGAAGATTCCACAAGACTTGGCGATCAAGACAAGGACTCCTCCCCACCGGCGTATTCGGCTAGGACTCTTGTTATCCTAGGCCTCTGGTGCATTATATAAACCGATGCCAGGCTAGTCGATAGACAATCTCATAAAAACAACAACCATTACAATCATACCATAGGCTAGCTTCTAGGGTTTAGCCTCCTTGATCTCGTGGTAGATCCACTCTTGTAAACATCCACAATATCAATATCAATCAAGCAGGACGTAGGGTTTTACCTCCATCAAGAGGACCCGAACCTGGGTAAAACATCGTGTCCCTTGCCTCCTGTTACCATTGATCCTATGACGCACTGCTTGGGACCCCCTACCCGAGATCCGCCGGTTTTGACACCGACATTGGTGCTTTCATTGAGAGTTCCGCTGTGTAATCGGTGAAAGGATCAATGGCTCGGCTGCAGTCAAGCTGCGACGTCGGCTTCTTCGTCACCAGCTCATTGGTCACCTTGGCTTGACCGAGGACTGCGCCCTACCTACGATCGTCATGTTCGGATGAAGGCCTTCATCAACACCAACTCCGATCTTTATCAAGATCATTGAGGAGTCATCCATGGAGCTCGGGGGCTCAACGTCAACATTGCCCTCTGGCGACCGTGCTGTTTTTCTGGACAGCAAACTTGTATCCGCCGCCACCGCCTCCTCGAGTGTCGCCTAAACGATTACTTTGGTGGAATTATGCGGAATTAATTCTACAACAACCCTGCAAAAATTTCGTCGAGTTCCGATGGAGGAATCTCCGGCAATCTCCGATATACCGGAGCCCTGTTGAATCTGGACGAGAATCCGGACGAGTTTAGGGCGTGGTATGCAGCGTCTAGCTCGGATGTCCTTTGGAGGATCCAACCCATTATTTGCTGTGGAATTCCCTTATCTACCACCTGCCAAAAATTCAGCTCGATCCGACCGTCCAAACTCCGGGAAACTTCCGATTAGTGCATCACTTTTTGGATCTGTTTTCTGCAGCGAATCCGACCGAGTTCGTCTTTTTATGAGCGGGATTTGGACATCCATTTTGAAGGAAGTTTTGTATGGGGTATTGTGTTTTATTCGAACACATCCCACTAACTTTAAGATCTTTTGAACATGATCTTCAACATCATGCTGGTGTCAAACCAGTCCGGCAATATTGCTCCACGGCTGCCGACCTGCGCTGAACCGTCGTCACTTTGTTGAGCTAAGCTCAACTTCTTGGATCATCATCTTGGCAAGCCGAACAAGAGTCCGGCATCGCGAAGGATAAATCATCACCAACATCGCCGCCCCACGGATTACGGGCGGGCATACCAGCATCGCCGCCACGGTCGCTTTATCAAGCGGCATCGACCACTTCACGACACTGCATCGGCGGGCGCACTATTGCTTCTTCAAGCTGGTGTCCATCCGCCGACCTACCCGACATCTCGGCTGGACGGGGCCGCCATCTCTTCATCAACCTACGCCGGACACTTGGCGTCACTAGCCGACCAGGCATGGGTGCGCGGATCGAGTCCCAATTTTGGGAATCACCTTCCTTGGATTGCTACAACAAATAAACCGGTGCTATTAATCCTAGTATTTCTTTTTGCTTGTTTGGGTTAAATTTTCCCAAGGAATTATTACTCTGGTTAGTCCAGCATATGTACACAGGTCTATCAAATGGTGGCGCATTATCGGCGATCGCATGATGGTTCGGTCGGTTTCCGTACAGTTCGTGACGCCGCATCGAACTTCGGACCGACACTGTGAATCGAGCTTTGCCCGCCTTTATTGCATTACGCCGACGACCTGCATCGACGCCGACTTGGCGCCGGCTATATTTCTTTTACTACTCACTTTGCATAAATTAATTATTATGCAACATTTTTAATTCCTATTATTACTATTATCCCGGTCGCACTATTTTTGTGCACGGAAAATGATCCAGCGGACTATATCCTTTAGCGTCACCTCGGTGGGCGGGGCTTCGTCAACACTTCATTACCCATGCGGGGACTTGGCATCACTCTGCCGTCCTGCATTGACCGTGCTATGCCGCCACTTGGTGCCGAGCTCCTTGCTCCGCCACCTCGGGACCGGCTTGGGGATGGAACCTTGTCCGCATCAAGCTCGGACGCGTCGTCAATACGAACACATTAACCAGCTAAGTTGCCTTCATGCTCAAAGTTTTAAATTTCTAACTTGTGTTCGGTTCGACCAAAATTATACTTTTTGTAAAAAGTTGCTTGTACAAATTTTCCTTGTCGAAACTTTGTTACTTTTACACTTGACGCTACCAGCGCTCATTATACTGAGGGCTTCTTTAACGAAGCTTATTAATCTGAGCTTTATGCCCAACACATGTCACACTTCCGCATGTACCTTTTATTCACCATTATATGCATCGATATGACTTAAGTTTTGGCCAAGCTGGGTTGCTGGCTCTGTGCTTACCCCTCGTTCCCGATTGTTCGGCTAGGTGGTAAAGGAGCACCTCTGCGATTATTCTGCCGGGTCAGCGGATGTGTACCTCGGTGGGTGAAGCGAAAGCTAAGCGTTCTTAAGGGAATACTCGGTCGGTGAACTAAAAGATGATTTTAATTATTTACCCATCTGCCCCCAAATGATTTTCTGCTTTCATAGCAGCTTTGACATGCACTTTAGGGCATGCATCCTATGAAAAGGAACCCTTAGCGGAACTAATTCTCCTGGAAGATGTTTCTTACTACCCATGTAATATAACATAACTAGTTGGGCACTTATGCGATACAGCACTAATGACCCCTCGCCTTGTCTCCATGCATACCACGGTTCTTATATAACCACGAAGGTATTCGGACACACTCCGGACTATTGGGTCCAGAGGTTGAAGCGAAAAGGTCCGCTACGACAAACGATCTACAATCCGGCTAGAAGGCATTCTACATGTCACCTTACATTTTGTAGTCAACTTTTACCCAAGTCGCTTGGGGGCTCTTATGTTTATTTGAGCCGTTTCATACTAAGTGTTTTTCTTCTTAGTCGTTGCAAAGTTAAAGCACGGAAGAAGCACCTTTTTTCCCCTAAAGTCCAATTTTCGGATTGGCACCGAACACTTGATCTAGTTTGGACATTAATCTTTTGAATAAGTTTTTTAGCTTTTCGAGCCCATGGCACTTTTAAACTATTGGTGTGTTTTCAGCACAAGTCTTGCAGTGCAACGCCGGACACCTTTTGAGATTCGGCAAAAACATTCTCGGATATTGCTATATATGAATCAGTTTCAAATTGTGTCTTCGGTCAATAGTTGGGTTGCCCGGCTCCCGCGCTTGCCTCCTACGTTCCGCTTTGTTCGGCTAGGTGTGCAAAGGGAGAACCACTGCGATTGTGCTTCCAGCTCGCATGGTCAAGCACCTTAGTGGAGAAAGCCGAAAACTGACTGTCACAATAGGTGTAAACTGGTCAGCGATCCGATGACTACATTAAATATTGGGCCATTCATTGGCGAAGTGTTTCGGCTGGACCTCATTGTCGCCGAACACTATCGGGGCTATTGGCGGCCTCCCAAACTAAATCCTCGATATTTTGCTCTTACATTGGAGCAGAGGTTTCATGATCATGCTTAGCATGAAAACCCAAAGAAAGGAACCGATAAGCGGGACTATGTTCTTTGGAAGACATTTCTTACATTAAGCAGTAATATAACATGTCTCTCAGCGTACCTTTGTTTATAAAACCGTATGGCAGATTGCCTTGTTTGTTGTAAATCTTTGCCCTTATAAAGGCTTTATAAAGTAGGACAAACACTCCTCGGCTATTAGTCGAGGAGGTGGAAGCCGATAATTCGGCCAACAAAGTTTTGTACAATGCGGATCCGGCGTTAATGGCGTAAGGTACTTGGATACATAGAGTCATTACACATAATTTGTGATTTTACTATGGAAGTCGATCCTTAATTGGCCTCCGTGCCGCATTAAGGCTCGGAGGCTCTTGGGCTTGGGCTTATTATTTACAAATATTAAAGGGCACATTGATCCCCGATCTGGTGTTGCCACCCGACCGATGTCTCGAGACTCTTGCATTGCTTGTTATATCAGAAAATCTTAAGTGCAATCTGATTTCGAGGAGATTTTGATCCTTAGGTTGGTCGGCCGCACCCAACCTGAGTCTCGAGGCTGAAACGCGCATTTTTGTCGAAGTATTCTGCGAGCTAGGACTTGATCCTCGGACCGATTTTGCAAATCAACTTTGAGTCTCGTGACTCTGAGGATCAGCGGTCTTATGTCATCCTTGGTGCATCTCGGGTTTTAGACCAGTACATACCTTGAGGGCTCTTGGCTATATATCTCGTCGGAGAATAAATTACATCAATAAAAACATTGACCAAAAATCAGCCCATGACCGAGGTGCTTAACCACCTCGGGCGGTTCGACATATAGCTCGGATGCAAGTGGCTGGCTCCTTAGAGGGCATTTCCGGCATTAAGCTCGGTTAAACTCCTTCAAACTTCTTTGAAACAAGGTGATTTACGACACCTCGGATAAAGTCCGGCGTTAGAGCTCAGATACATAGTCCGGCGTTGGAGCTCGGATACGGTCCGGCGTTGGAGCTCGGATACATAGTCCGGCGTTAGAGCTGGGAAGCAGTCCAGCGTTTGTGCTCGGCTGCAAAAGATACCTCGAATGCAGTCCGGCGTTGGAGCTCGGACGCAAGAGGGCATTGCCGCTCGGGAACAACTTCAAACCTAAGGTGTGGCATAAAAATAACAAGGCATTGATAAAGGCCGGAAACTTAAAGGGGCTCCTCGGATACCCAACGTGTAAACTCGTCGAATGCATTTTGGCGATCCTCAAGATCGAAGATGAGAAGATTTGTTGAACCAGTTTTCAAGACCGGCAACCGAAGATGAAGAACAGTTCGGAAGAATCGAGGCGTCCCTAACGAAGACCGGTTCGAGGGGCTCTTGCGGTGTCTGGACTAGGGGTAATCACCACGTCGTCTCCCGATCGGTTGGATTGGGCGAGATCCCCATGGCCGTATACTCATGGGCGATCCGGACGGTTACCGCATACAAGGAAGATTCCACAAGACTTGGCGATCAAGACAAGGACTCCTCCCCACCGGCGTATTCGGCTAGGACTCTTGTTATCCTAGGCCTCTGGTGCATTATATAAACCGAGGCCAGGCTAGTCGATAGACAATCTCATAAAAACAACAACCATTACAATCATACCATAGGCTAGCTTCTAGGGTTTAGCCTCCTTGATCTCGTGGTAGATCCACTCTTGTAAACATCCACAATATCAATATAAATCAAGCAGGACGTAGGGTTTTACCTCCATCAAGAGGGCCCGAACCTGGGTAAAACATCATGTCCCTTGCCTCATGTTACCATTGATCCTAAGACGCACTGCTTGGGACCCCCTACCCGAGATCCGCCGGTTTTGACACCGACATGCTCCCTTTACCGCCTAGCCGAACAATCGGGAACGTAGGGGTAAGCACAGGAGCCAGGCAACCTAGCTTGGCCAAAATCTTAAGTCAAATTTATGCATATTTATGGCTTTATATAACGATAATTACGGAAGGCAACGCTTGTATAATGAATACAAATGCTGATGATATATACTTATTTTGACTCCATTGCGACCGTTTATGAGTTGAAAGTGGCCCATCGTCGGCTTCTACCCCTTTGTAGATACTACGCAGGGTGTTTCTGTAATAACAAGACAACCCTTAGCCGACGTCTCGGTGCCCGAAGGCGGTTGTGTTAGCGGAAACGAGGCAATCAGATATGCTGGCTTTATTACTTTCACTTAGTCATAGGAGCTTTAAGCTGGGAAGCTAGCTCGAGCCCCGGTTAGTGTTGATGACAGCCGAGGTCAAGCCGTAAACACTTGACCAATTGTTATGAACGGCCCATCATTTAACAGTCATCGAATCGCTGACGGTTTGCGGTTATTATGACGATCGGTTTTGGCTTTCTCCATCGAGGTGCTTAACCATGCGAGCTGGAAGCACAATCGCGATGGTTCTCCGTTGCACACCTAGCGAACAAAGCGGAACATAGGAGGCAATCACAGGGCAGGCAACCCAACTATTGACCGAAGACACAATTCGAAACCGATGCATATATAGCAACATCCGAGAATGTTTTTGCCGAATCTCTAAAGGTGTCCGGCGTTGCACTGTGAGACTTATGTGAAAAACACACAAATAGTTTAAAAGTGCCAAAAGCTTGGAAAAACCAAAAACGTTAGTAAAAACATGACGTCCGAACAAGATCAAGTGTTCGGTGACAATCCGAGAATTTGAAAAAAAAATTGTGCTTCTATCATGCTTTAACATGACACATCCGATCTCAAGACTTCGAGTCAAAAAAGGAGCGGTAGAGAAAGACTTTGCAATGACTAAGAAGAAAACACATTTACTATAAAACAACTCATATAAATTTAAGAGCCCCCAAGTGACTTGGGTAAAAGAATTTTATGTATAATGATTGTACGTACCGAAGTACTTATATCATATATGTGTTCACCCGAAATTTAAACGTGTCTTAACCGACCGTCGGCTTCTCCCTCTTCGGTCAAGGGCCCAAGAGTGTTATGTACTCCACCTGTCAAGAATATCGACGGTGTTTCCGATAACCAGGCAATCAGGCCATAAGGCTCTAACAGACAAAGCGCGCTCAGGGAACTTAAGCTATATTACTGATGAAGTGTAAGAAGCATCTTCGAAGAAATTAGTACCCCCACCGATACCTTTCTTCGGTTGCTCATTATTCATATGAGACTTGTGCAATAGATTTTTTGTACTCATGAGTTCCGTTGTGTGCCGACCATTATTGAAAACAATAAGAGCGCTAGCTTTCGGCTTCACCCAGTCTGAGGACCGGCTCGGATGACCCGATCGTGACAATCGCAGAGGTGATCCCTTTACTCCCTAGCAGAACAATCGGGAACGTAGGGGTAAACATAGGAGCGAGGCAACCCAGCTTGCAAATCGCTTAAGTTAATATGGTGCATCTTGTGGCGTAATACACGAACAAGGAACGAAGTCGTACAAGTATAATCATATGCAACAGGAAAAGCTTCACAAAGGAAGCCCCCGAGTAAACGGGGTATTTCAATTTGTGTGTCACAAACAAAGTTTTGACGAGGAATTTTTTTCAAAAACAACATTTTTCAAAAAAGTAGAATACTTGGTCGAACCGAACAAAATGTAAAACTGAAAGTTTTTTGCGCATGAAAGTGACTTAGCTGGTTAATGTGCTCGGTGTTGATGACGCGATTCGGGCCTGTGGCGGGACGAAAACGCACATTGATCTGTGACAGATCCGACAAGGTTCGCAGTCCTCGGCATGGCCGAGGTCCCAGCCCCCAGGACCGGGGTGTCCGAGCAAGGAGATCGGCACTCCAAAGTAGTGATCACATAGCACAGTCAAAATCGATTACCTGCACCCATAAAACAGAGCGGTCCAGGAAATAATAATAATAATAATAATATATAATCCTTGCATAATTGCTTTACGCAAAAATAATTTATTTAGAGAGATGTGGCTTGGCGCCGAAGCCAATGTCGATGCAGGGTGTCGACGTGACGTAGTGAAGGCGTGACAAAGCCTGAATTTGTAGGGCGGTCCGAGTTTCGAATGCGGCATTCACCGAACTATGTATGGAAACTGACCGAACCACCACACGACCATCTTTAATGTGGCCGCCATTTGGTAGACCTGTGTACAGATGATGGAACAAACCAGAGTAATAATTCCTTAAGAAAAATAAACCCAACAAGCAAAAAGTGTTAGGATTAATAGCACGTGATTTATTTGTTGTAGCAGTTCGAAGAAAAGTGACTCCCAAAAATTGGGAATCGATCCGCACATCCATTGCCTGATGGGCGATAAAGCGATGACATGGTGATGCTGGCAAATGTTGGCTTGCCGAGGCAAAGCCCTCGGTCCAGCTAACGTGACGAAGTTGGTCGGCTGGTGACGCCGAAGTCACCGGAGTATGTTGATGAAAAAATAGCCAAGTCCCCAGTCTAGCCGAGGTGACGGAGCAGGTCGGTAAGGAGTCGTTGCAGCTGCCATGTCAGCCGAGGTGTTGAAGTGGTTCGGCGTGATGGACATCGGCTCGAAGAAGCAACAGTGCGGCCATGCCGGTGCAGGTCGTAACTTGTGACACGGCCAATGCTGGTTTAATGAAGTGACCATACAGCGATGCCGGTGTGCCCGCTCCGTGTAATCCGTGGGGCGGCGATGTTGGTGATGATTTATCTCTGGTGATTCCGAACTCTTGTTCGGCTCACCGAGGTGAGGATTCGAAGGAGTTGAGCTCGGCTCAAAAAGAGACGACATGTCTAGCGCAGGCCGGCAGCCGTGGAGCTATATTGCTGGACTAGTTTGACACCAGCGTGATGGCGAAGATTACCTCAGAGGAGGCTTAAAATTTTATGGGCATGTGTTAAGAACAACGCGCAATACCTTAAAAGAAAATTCCTTTAAAAAGGTTGTCCAATATCACGTTCATAAAGAAACATGAATTCGGATCGGATCCGTATTCGCGCAGAAAACAGATCTGAAAAGTGATGCACTAATCGGAAGGTTCCCGGAGTTTGGACGGTTGGATCGAGCTGAAATTTTGAGGGGTGCTAGATATGGGAATTCTGCAACAAATGAACGGTTGGATCTTCCAAAGGACCTCCAAGCTGGGCTCTGGAGACCACGCCTTGAACTCATCCAGATTCCTATCTGGATTTGACAGGGCTCCGGTATATCGTAGATTGTCAGAGATTCCTCCATCGGAACTCGACGAAACTTTCCAGGGTTGTTGTAGACTCAATTCCGCACAATTCCACCAAAGCAATCGTTAAAATGACACTCGAGGAGGCGGTGGCGGCGGATATGAGTTCGCTGTCCAAAAAAAAAACAGCACGGTCGCCTGAGGGCAATGTTGACGTTGAGCCCCCGAACTCCATGGATAATTCCTCCATGATCTTGATAGAGATCGGAGTTGGTGTTGATGAAGGACCTCGTCTGAACATGACGATCGGAGGCAGGGCATAGTCTTGGTTAAGCCAATATGACCAGTCGAGCCGGTGATGAAGAAGTCGACGTCGCAGTTTATCTGTAGTCGAGCCATTGATCCTTTTGCCGATCACACAACAGAAATCTCAATGAAAGTACCAATGTCGGTGTCAAAACTGGCGGATCTCGGGTAGGGGGTCCCAAACTGTGCATCTAAGGCTAATGGTAACAGGAGGCAGGGGACACGATGTTTACCCAGGTTCGGGCCCTCTCGATGGAGGTAATACCCTATTTCCTGCTTGATTGATCTTGATGATATGAGTATTACAAGAGTTGATCTACCACGAGATCATAGAGGCTAAACCCTAGAAGCTAGCCTATGATTATGATTGTTGTCATGATTTATCGACTAGCCTGGCCTCGGTTTATATAATGCACCAGAGGCCTAGGATAACAAGAGTCCTAGCCGAATACATCGGTGGGGAGGAGTCCTTGTCTTGATCACTAAGTCTTGTGGAATCTTCCTTGTATGCGGCAACTGCCCGAACTGGCCCATGAGGGGTTTTGGGTGAGATGTCGATATGAGGAGAATAAGGAGCGAGAAGACCCTAAGCTTGGGGATGCCCAAGGCACCCCAAGTTAATATCCTAGGAAGATCCAATCAACTAAGCTCGGGGATTCCCCGGAAGGCATCTCCTCTTTTGCCTTAAACATTATCGGTAACCTCACTTGGAGCTATGTTTTCATTCGTCACACGATATGAGTTTTACCTGGAGCATCATTTTATTTAGAATAATGTTTTGTATCTTTCTTTTCAATAAAAATGTCAAGTATAGCCTTTGCCATGCTTATTTTGCAAGTCTACATATTGCTGTTTCAAAACAGAAAGATTATTGCTGTTGCAAAAATTCCCTAGAAAAGTCAGAATGTGATAAAATGTTGATTTCTTTTGCAAAATAAGCTCTGACAAATTTTCTATAGTGTGGTTAATTTTCATAATTTTTGGAGTTCAAGAAGTATTTATACTCTTGCATTCTTTACAAACTGTACTGTTTTGGCAGATTGCTGTTATGATTGCATTGTTTGCATATGTTTGCTTGTTTAATGATTCTATTTGAGGATAGGAGTATTAAATATGCAGAGGCATTTAGTATGCAATGTTGACTAATAATTTTAGTAATTTGCTACAGTAGAGAATGATAAGGTTTTTGCATTGGTTTATACTAACTTATCTCACGAGTCCTTGTTGAGTTTTGTGTGGATGAAGTTTTTGAGATTTAGGAAAACCGTGATATGAGAGGAGTTAAGGAGATACAAAAGCTGAAGATTGGGGATGCCCAAGGCATCCCAAGCTAATATTCCAAGAAGTCTCAAGCATCTAAGCTTGGGTATGCCCCGGTAGGCATCCCACTTTTCTTCTTCAACAATTATAGGTTAGTATCGGTTGAGCCTAAGTTTTTGCTTCTTCAAATTAGTTGTGTTATGCTTGGAATGTCATTTTATTTTGTTTTCCTTGATTTTTATATAAAATATTTAGATCTGAAAGTTCTAAATAAGAGAATCCTCAATTAGCTACCCATCTACTTAACTACTCGCTTGATCTTCACTTATATCTTTTTGGAGTAGTTTGTCATTTACTCTTGTGCTTCACTTATATCCTATGAGTAAATTGTTGAATAAATTGAGTATAATGAAGTTGAAATTATATGTTCATATCATACCTAGTGGTATCTTCACATTGGGTTTAGAAAGTGAAATCTGTTGAAGCTTGACAGTCACAATATTGGTCATACAAGCAATTCATGAATGATTAGTAGAAGGAAGAGAACTTTCACATGCAAATACACTATCTTGGAAATCTTTTGTGATTGTGAGCCCCCATCAAAATATTATATGCCAAAATTCTTGACGTTGGACAAGGAAGACAACATAATGATTTATGTTTTTTCATATTCACATAGAAGTTATATTGTCATAGATCCTTCAACATGTGGTGCTTGCCCCCCATCTTTGGATAGGTTAGGGTTACACAGAGTCAGTTACAATGGTAGGAGATCTACATATCCGTATCGCCAAGCTTGCCTTCCACGCCAAGGAAAGTCCCATCCGGACACGGGACGAAGTCTTCAATCTTGTATCTTCATAGTCTTGGAGTCCGGCCGTGATGATAGTTCGGCTATCCGGACACCCCCTAGTCCAGGACTCCCTTAGTGGCCCCTGAACCAGGCTTCAATGATGACGAGTCTGGCGCGCATATTGTCTTCGGCATTGCAAGGCGGGTTCCTCCTCCGAATACTTCATAGAAGGTTTTGAACACCAGGATAGTGTCCGGCTCTGCAAAACAAGTTCCACATACCACCGTAGAGAGAATGACTTTTGCACAGATCTGCTCACGTATTCCGCGGCTTGACATCACACCACGGCCAGGCCTTTATATGAATCGTGTTTTACCGTTCCACCGTAGCGCGCTTAGCGAGGCGGTTTCCTTGGCACGTCTTATCAAAGCATAGATCGTGCCCCCTTATTTCGGGATTCTCATCAATATGGACGTGGGTAACCCATCTGCGCCATTGATTACGGTGCTTGGGAGATAAGCGAGTTTTACCAGGCTGGTGGGGGACGCATAGCTTCGTCTGTCCATATAAGGGGATAAGGATCCAACTTTTCACCTACGCCTTCTTCCTACTTTTCTCATCCATTTCCGCGCACTCGAGCTCCAGCGCCCAAGTCCGCACATCCCACCTCAACCTTCTCCAACCATGTCAGGAGCGGGAGGCAGGTGGATGGCCTCCTCCGTCACGGAGGGCACATCACAAGACTGCGGGAGGCGGATATTTGTCCGGCGACATCAGCGCCTGAGCTGCCCGACAGGGCAGCTCATTCCAACCCCAGGCCCCATGAGAGGTGGTGTTTCTCACCCACTTCCTCCGCGGACTAGGTTTTCCACTTCACCCATTTGTCCAGGGGCTCATGTTCTACTCGGCCTGGACTTCCACGACCTGGCCCAATTTTATCCTCAACATCTTGGCGTTTATCGTGGTGTGCGAGGCCTTCCTCTGCATCCAGCCCCACTTCGCCTATGGCTGAAGATCTTCAATGTCGGGCCGAAGGTAGTGGGCGGCCGTCAAGCGAGTCTTGAGGCGCCATGGTCGGCAAGATGGCCAAGGTTATGGCTCGAGGCGCCTTTGTGGAGACAATAAAGGGGTGGCAATCGGGGTGGTTCTACATCACCGAGCCACGCGACCCGAATGGGTGGCGGCCCGAATTCAGATCTGGCTTCCTCACACGGCTCTCGTCATGGAAAGAGACGGGCACGGCGTGGGGAATTCGGACGAGCTATCGGGACTCAAACATGCGTCCGAAACCTGGTGGACAAGAATCTCGGGCTTGTCGGCGTAATCCAGTGATGCTCATCCGCGGATTCTCCCATGCCAACAACGGGCCTTTAATTTGTGGGAGTTCGATCCGGCACAACACGAACCTTGAGCCGGCTCTTGACACTACGTGCGAAGATGCAGGAAGGTGCTGTTCAAGGCGCTGAAGCCCTGACATCCGCTAACAAAGATCACGGATACAGCTCGCGGCGTCAAGCGGCGAGGTAAGTTATTTTACCCTTTACGGGACTCTTTTTTCATAGATTGACTCTATGTGGGATCTAAAACTCCCTAATCTTTGCAGGACTGGTGAAGGCGTCGAACAGATTAACTGTCCGGCTCCTTTGCGGAAGACCCAGCAGACGCCCGATTGCCGGGGTTCTTGGCTCTGGTACCCATGTGGTGCGGAGAAGAAGGCCAAGAAGGAGGCCACGGGAATTGAAGGAGCTCCCAGCGCCGGTGATGTCGATTCTGAAGCAGAATCTTCTCCTAAGGGCGAGGAGGAAAAAGCTTCTCCCCGGTGAAGAGGAGAGAAAAGGAAGGCCGCCTAACCGGGAGGCGGAGGAATCAGAAGGAAGAACCCTTCCTCCGGACTTCTCCACCTGCGTCGACAATGCGAGGAGGATTGGCCAACAAGGGCCAAGCCCCTGGCGTGATCGTACGTGTCCGGATACCCATGGCTTTTTTATCATTGCATAGTGTTCTCTAATGCCGAACAATCATGCAGCCCGCCCAAGGGCGAGTTCGCCACTTCCTCGAGCGGGTCCCTGAGTTCATCGGAAATGGAGAGTACTTCACTTCCGACCGCCTCCTTACCTCACGCTGCGGACGACGCCGCGATGGGGCCCCAAGGGGGGCTTGGTCAAGAGGAGGTGGCGCAGGAGGCGCCGCAAGGCAACCTCCCGGACTCCAGGCGCGTGGGGGGCAAGACCCCCAGGGGCTCTAAGCCCGACCCTCGTCCGGATTCCAAGCCGGAACCATCAGCGGTTCCAGAGCCCGGCAAGCAGTCCCTTCGTAAGAAGGGTAAGACGCCGGTGTCCTCCGTCCAACCGGAGGCACCGGATAGCTTACTGGAGGCACTTAACAGCGCTTCCATCGAGGAGGAGCACCACACTGTTATGAGTGTGGTGATCCGGACAGTTCAGTCCGCCAAGAGCGGGCTGATCGAAGCCTGTACCAGCCTTCTAACAGGCTTTGAGGTAAGTTTAGAATATGTAAAAATATTACCGCATACACGGTAGCTCGATGCTTAGTTCGGTGTTGGAAAGAAAAGCGGACTAAGGATCTAAAAGATATACGCATGAGTCTAACATAAGTATGTCGATATGGGAATCTGAGGCTTGCTTGACCTCTGACCCTTGACCGCAGAGGTCAATGCATTGAAGGAGAGCCTCGGCGGTCGAGAGCGAGCTCGGCCAAGCCAAGAAGCAGCTCGAGGACAAGGAAGGCAAGTAGTACCTTATTAAAGAAATACCTTATAGAAAGGTTTCGGTTGCAAAAAATAATAGGAATAACATGGGTACTGCAGGGGCCACGAACGAGGTGGCGACCCTGAAGGAAGCGGTGTCCGTGGCCGAAAACAAAACAGCTGCGGAGCACACCGAGCGAGAGAAGGGGGAGGCGCAGCTGGCCAAGGTACGGCAAGAGGTCCAAGCTCTCGTGGAAAAACACGAGAGTTTGGAGCGTGACTCGAACTTCGAGTCCGAGCTCGCCTCGGCTCTTGCGATGCCAAAGCTGCTAAGGCCGAGGCCCAAAAAGCCCTCAAGAAATTGAATCATTAAAGAAGATAGCGGCGGGTAAGGCATTCTTTATGCAAAGCAAGCATGTGAAAGTGAATTACCTATTACTTACCCGGATTCGGAGCTCTCGAATCATTCCCAGTTGCCCGTAGTGTGTGCGATCTGCCGCATTCTACGCGCCAAGGAGGGAGCTCGACGAGAAAAGGTGTTATGGTCTTAGTATCTTTGAGGCCGGACATCCAGTGCCTGAGCGACCAGCTGAAGCAGCTGGTCGAGCTACACAAGGTCGCCGAACAGGCCATGAAGGGCCTTATAAGCGCGGGTGTGGCCATTGGAAGCCATGCACAGGAGCTACTTGGCTTAGTGCAGCGGCTGGTGGGCCTTTGTCCACGGATTGAAGTCATCAAGCGCTCCGTCTGCATTGAAGGTGTCCGTCGGGCCCTTGCCCGTGCTAAAGTGCACTGGGGTAAGCTGGATGCGGAGAAGCTTGTGACGGACGGGCCACCGAAGGGCAAGGAGCATCGCCGCCCAGAAATGTACCATGAGGGCCTCTGAAGGTGCCCGCCGAATAGCGGATGAGTGCTCCAAAGATGTAATTTTTGAATAGACTCGCATTTGTTATCCTGTCGCTGAAAACTTGTTCATATCGCTAAGCAACGCTTATTAATTTAAAATATTACCTTCATGCGGCCGTTTATCAAATTTGAGAGATGGCAAGTCGTTGGCTTCAGCCCCTTGCCATGAGTCTTTGGGGTGTTCGGGATAAACTTGAGCACTCTTGTTCCCATTCTTGGGTCCATCTAGGAGGCGCTCAACATAGCGAACCAGGCAACCGGACTTATAATGCTTGAACACTCTCACTTAGCCATAGAATTCTATAATTTTAAATTTCGTGAAGCCCCTAGTATTCGGAAGACCGAGTTGAGGCGCTATCACGCCTTGGCGGACAATTCGGTTCTTCGCTGTAAGCGGCATAAGTCTTTAGGGACCGAAAAACCTCTTGAACAACGACCAGCTCTCACCCTATCATGACGGTCAGTTTTAGCTTTCTCCTTTGAGGTGCTCGACCCAGCTCAAGCTGGGCACAATCGCATGATGGTTCTCCCGTGCTACCTTAGCGATATAACGGAACGTAAGGTACCAAAACACGGAGGCAGGCAAACCAACTATTGACCCAAGACATGATTGGAGCCGATTCAGTATAATGCTATAAGTTCGGGTGCCGCACTTGTGAAAGTGTTAGGACTTATCACACCATAATTTTGGGGTACTTAAGCCCTGGTGTATTGGCCGTACCAAAGTGTGCAGGTGCGTAATGTCATGAAATGAACATATATATAGATAAAGAAAAGAGTGCAATAATAAGCTAAAGCTATGTATTGTTTATATCAAAAGGTCGTAATGAAAGCAGAATGATACAAATAGTGCGATAAGCAAGGGATGGGACTATCTAACATGTCCCCCTCCGAGGGTAAGCTGCGGGATGGTATGTAAAACAGGTATAATGCTCATAATAGAGACCACTGAACACTCGGCGTGGCTTTACGCTTCCACGGCTGTTGCATCGTGAGTTCGGCGATTCTAGTGCGGACAGGACTTCTGGAAAGCGGAGTCCTGAAAGTAAGAAAAAAGAAGAAAAAGGAAAAACAAAAGAATGACACAATCGGGCCCACAGTGCGGTTGAGCCGCATTCGGGCGTGCCGTGGTCGTGCCCTCCCTTATGCCCATGGTATCTCGGAGCATAGTTATGTGCAGCGTAATCTTGGCCGCCAATTCTTGCGAGGGCTGGGGTTGGGGCCGGATTGCTACGTGTGCTTGAATCGTGCCAGGCGGTCTTGTTGTAGGTTACTCCGGGCACGCTTGACAGTGTCCAGAAGCTTAGTGGCCGGACTCGAGAATTGATGTGAGAGGCTGCTTTGTACCTCCGCCGCGAGGGCCGCCGTGTGCTCCTCCATTCGGAGAGAGCGTTCGGTGTTTCCATTGACCGTGATTACTCCTCGAGGGCCTGGCATCTTGAGCTCGAGGTATGCGTAGTGCGGCACCGCATTAAACTTTGCGAATGCGGTTCGTCCGAGCAGTGCATGATAGCCACTGCGGAACGGGACTATGTCCAAGATTAACTCTTCGCTTCGGAAGTTATCCGGGGATCCGAAGACCACTTCGAGTGTAACTGAGCCCGTACAATTGGCGTCTACACCCGGTATGACGCCTTTAAAGGTCGTCTTTGTAGGTTTAATCCTTGAGGGGTCTATGCCCATTTTGCGCACTGTATCCTGATAAAGCAGGTTCAGGCTGCTACTGCCGTCCATCAGGACTCTGGTGAGGTGAAATCCGTCAATAATTGGGCCAAGAACCAATGCGGCGAAACCGCCGTGACGGATGCTAGTGGGGTGGTCCCTTCGATCGAAGGTGATTGGGCAGGAAGACCATGGGTTGAACTTTGGGGCGACTGGCTCCATCGCATATCGTCCGTAGTGCACGCTTCCGCTCCCTTTTGGGTATGTGGGTTGCGTATATCATGTTCACCGTCCGCACTTGTGTGGGAAAACCCTTCTGTCCTCTATTGTGTGGCGGCCGGGGCTCTTCCTCGTCATTGCTATGTAGCCCCTTGTCATTGTGTTTGGCACTTAACTTGCCTGCTTGCTTGAACACCCAACAATCCCTGGTGGTGTGATTGGCTGGTTTTTCGGGGGTGCCATGTATCTGGCACAAGCGATCGAGTATTCGGTCCAAGTTGGATGAGCCCTGGGTATTTCTTTTGAATGGCTTCTTCCGCTGACCGGGTTTAGAGCCTCTGAATCCGGCATTGACGGCCGTATCTTCAGCATTATGGCCGTTAATGCGGCGCTTGTTCTTGTTGCGACGCGACCTGCCATTGCTGTCCTTGGTATCCGAACTATCAGGGTGTTTGGCCAAGTTGTTGCTTCGAGCTAGCCAGCTGTCCTCTCCCGCACAAAAGCGGGTCATGAGTGTTGTGAGGGCTGCCATGGATTTGGCTTTTCTGTCCTAGGTGCGGGCAAGCCATTAAATCGTGGATGTTATGTTTGAAGGCTGCAAGGGCCTCTGCATCCGGACGATCAACGATTTGATTTTTCTTTGTTAGGAACCGTGTCCAGAATTGTGCGGCGATTCTTCCGGCTGCTGAATTACGTGGCTAAGGTCATTGGCGTCGGTGGTCGCACATATGTGCCTGGAAGTTATCAAGGAATGCGGCTTCCAGGTCCTCCCAACAACCAATTGATTCTGCTGGCAAGCTGTTGAGCCAATGCCGAGCTGGTCCTTTAAGCTTGAGTTGGAGGTATTTGATGGCATGTAGATCATCACCGCGGGCCATGTGGATATGGAGGAGATAGTCCTCGATCCAGACCACAGGATCTGTGGTACCATCGTACGATTCGATGTTTACGGGTTTGAATCCCTCGGGGATTTGATGATCCATTACTTCATCTGTGAAGCATAGTGGGTGTGCGGCGCCTCTGTATTGGGCTATATCACGACGTAGCTCATATGAGCTTTGTCAACTATGTTCGGCCCGGCCGGCTTTGCTGTATCCGGCGCGACGGTAATCATCCCGCGTTGTTGGGCGCCCACGCAATCCGTAGATCGATCTTGTATGTTTTGCCTTATCCTCCAATATATCTACTTAAGTCCGGCGCGTTTTCCGTGCCTTGGTACTTTTGGCGGCGTCGGGGTGTGGCTTGGCGGAGGGCGAGAGGCTTCTGTCGCGACCCGCAGGGTGGCTGGTCTGCCATGTCGTCGCTGGTGACTTGGGTGCTTCCTCCTCGATCGGGGCAGCGGCCTGCGTTTGGGGTAGCTTTTGGAGGCGTTGAGTTCATACTCTTGGCTGCAAGGACTTCAGTCCATCGTCGACTAGCAGGTCTTAGTCAGCTCTAAGCTGTTGCTGCTTTTTCTTGAGGCTGCTTGCCATGGCTATAAGCCTGCGTTTGAAAGCGCTCTGTTGGCGGGATCCTCGGGCACGACAAATTAAGTCGTCGTCGAGGCTTGCCTCATCTTGGAGGGGCGCATAATTATCATCCTCGACCTCTCTTTACGCCGACCGTCGTGCGGACTTGCTTCTCCTCCTCCTGCGCTGAGTCCTGCTTTGGAGGGTTGTCTTCGCTTTGTCAGGGGTGTTATTATCTCCGGTGCGGAATCACCGTTTTATTGTGGCGGGATTTAGGCGGCGCCACCGACGTCGGCGCTTAGGTTGCTTCTTGGAGGGGTCATCCTCCGTTGTTCCATCGCCATTCCCATCTTTTGGGATGTCCACCATGTATATGTCATATGACGAGGTGGCCTTCCAGTGCCCTGTAGGCGCTGGGTCTTGGTCGTCCCGGCATCGTCGTCCATACCGTCGATGTCTTGGTCAAGTCGAGCATGTCGGTTAAATCATCGGCGATGGCTATAAAGTGGGTGGTGGGTGGGCGTTGAATTTCTTCGTCGTTCGTATCCCAACCTTCTGACCGTAGTCGGCCGGGGCTCTCGGAGATAGAGAGAGACTTTAGTGAATTCAGGATGTCGCCAAAGGGCGAGTCTTGAAGGATGTCATGGCGATGAACTCCATGACCGGCGCCCAATCGGATTCGATTGGTAGGGTCGCGGAGGGTTCGGAGTCCGGAGAGGAGTCCGGCACCCTGGAGTCAAGGTCGTCGCAAAGGACAGAGATTGTAGCCCCCGAGGCGGTGTCCAGCCACTCGTCCTCGATCGGGGAATCCGCTCCGGATTAAGGGTCGGAGCGGATGCTGGTGCGGCCTCCAGGGCACTGTTCGGCTGCAGAGCTAGATCATGCCCATTGAGACAGTGCGACACGCTTGGCTGCGGCTCGAATCCGTCGAAGATCAAGTCTCGCGGATATCGGCCGTATAGTTCAAACTTCAAATCTGACTGATGGCGGGCGTAGATTTCGATCTGCTCCGGATGGCCTGCGAATTGCCCGCTGATGCAAAGCCGCGAATCTGAAGATCTGTCGGGAGAAAAATCTCACCTGGACGCGTCGTTATTGATGATCGGAAGGAGCCATCGGGCCTATCGGTGGCGACACGGAGGAACTCTCAATGAAAGCACCAATGTCGGTGTCAAAACCAGCGGATCTCGGGTAGGGGGTCCCGAACTATGCGTCTAGGCGGATGGCAACAGGAGACAAGGGACACGATGTTTTTACCCAGGTTTGGGCCCTCTTGATGGAGGTAATACCCTACTCCTGCTTGATTAATATTGATGATATGGGTAGTACAAGAGTAGATCTACCACGAGATCAAGGAGGCTAAACCCTAAAAGCTAGCCTATGGTATGATTGTTGTTCGTCCTACGGACTAAAACCCTCCGGTTTATATAGACACCGGATAGGTTAGGGTTACACAGAGTCGGTTACAATCGTAGGAGATCTACATATCCGTATCGCCAAGCTTGCCTTCCACGCCAAGGAAAGTCCCATCCGGACACGGGACGAAGTCTTCAATCTCGTATCTTCATAGCCTTGGAGTTCGGCCGTGATGATAGTTCGGCTATCCCGACACCCCCTAGTCCATCACTCCCTCAGTTGCTATCATAAGGGGCGATATAACGTGATGGACTTTTGCACTAAGGGATTGAGCATACAAACAAAAAGCGCATGCCAACCTTTTACTTTTATGTATTTACTTTCATGCAAGAGACAAAGTTTTTCTCTCTCTTCCTTTTTATTTTTCTCTTTTGGCAAGCATCATGTGGTGAGGAAAGGTCTAGGCAAATATATCCAGTTGGATATGGGTAGCATGAGTTATTATTGTTGACATCACCCTTGAGGTGAATACGTTGGGAGGCGAAATTATAAGCCCCTATCTTTCTATGTGTCCGGTTGAAATGTTTTGCTCATGTGTATGCGGTGAGTGTTAGCAATCATAGAAGACTATATGATGGTTTAGTACGTGGAGCTCTTACTTAGACTCTGTTGAATAAGTTGAATTGCAATTGGTTGGTGACTAAGAATATAGGTTGTTGAGTTTCAAGAGAATTCATTGTTTGAACCTTAACATGTGAATTGGTTGCTACTTTGTCATGTTGAGTTTTATGAGAAAGAGTTGCTGTTATGATACTAGGGAAAGTGATTGAAATTATTATTGATCAAACTTATGCACTTTTCTAGCATTCACACTTCATAAATTATTTCTTTTATCATTTACCTACTCAAGGGCGAGTAGCTTGGGGACGCTGATACGTGTCCAACATATCTATAATTTATGAAGTATTCATGCTATTATATTATCATTCTTGGATGTTTTACAATCATTTTATAGCAACTTTATATCATTTTTTGGGACTAACCTACTGATCCAGTGCCCAGTGCCAGTTGCTGTTTTTTGCTTGTTTTTTACATCGCAGGAAATCAATATCAAACGGAGTCCAAATGCAGCGAAACGTTTTGGAGATTTTTTTGGACCAGAAGACATCCAGTGGGCTAGAGAAGCACCTGGGGTGCCTCGAGGGGGCACAACCCACCAGGGCGTGCCTGGGGGGCCAGTCGCGCACATGTGAGTTGTGCCCACCTCGGCGGCCTCCCGTACCCCCTCTTCGCCCTATAAATCATCAAAATATTCCAAAAACCATGGGGGAGACCCTAGATCGGAAGTTCCGCCACCGCAAGCCTCTGTATCCACGAAAACAAATCTAGACCCCGTTCTGGCACCCTGCTAGAGGGGGAGATCATCACCGGTGACCATCTTCATCATCATGGCGGCCACCATGTTGAGGAGGGAGTAGTCCACCCTCGGGGCCGATGGTTTGTACAAGTAGCTAGGTGTTTAATATCTCTCTCTCTCTCTCTCTCGTGTTCTTGAGATGTCACGATCTTGATGTAGTGCGGGCTTTGTTAATATGGTCGGATCATATGGTTTTTCCCCACTCTATCTTGTTGTGATGAATTGAGTTTTCCCTTTGAGATTTCGTTTTATCGAATTGAATACTTTTATGGATTTGAGAGCACTTGATATATGTCTTGCATATGAATACTCGTGGTGACAATGGGGTATCATATTGATTCACTTGATATGTGTTTCGACACTCAACCCCGCGGATTCCCGAGGTGACATTGGGGTAATCTATGCATAGGGTTTGATGCATGTTCTCGTCTTTGTTTCTCCGGTAGAAATCTTGGGGAACTCTTTGAGGTTCTTTGTGTTGGATTAAGTAAATCTGAAATTATTTGGTGTTATTTTAGTACGAACTCTTGGAAAGAATAGCTTCGAGGTGGTTTCGTACCCTACCAACGATTTCTTCTTATGTTCTCCGCTAGATAGGAACTTTGGAGTGATTCTTGATCGCACGTTGAGGAATGGTTATATGATCCAATTAGATTAGCATTGTCAAGAGATTGCACTAGCGAAAGTACGGACCCTAGGCCTTGTTTTCAAGCATCACAATACCGCTTGTGCTCACTTTTATCGATTGCTACCTTGCTGTTTTTTATTGTTCTTATTACAAAATCAATATCTACTATCATTACTACACTTGTATCACCATCTCTTCGCCGAACTTGTGCACCTATACAAATTACCATTGTATTTGGTGTGTTGGGACAGAAGAGAATTTTTATTATTTGGATGCAGGGTTGTTTGAGAGAGACCATCTTACCATCTTCATCCTACACCTCCCATGGATTGATAAACCTTAGGTCATCCACTTGAGGGAAAATTGCTATTGTCCGACAAAACTTTGTGCTTGGAGGCCTAACACGAGTCTACAAGAATAAAGTTGCATAGTAGACATCAAGAGCCGCCATGGAGATGACGCCGACGACGCCGACTACGAGGTAGGCGTGCCATGGGGGAGCGGGGTCGAGCACTGTTGGCGCCGGGAGGTCAAGTTAAGGAGAAGGTGCGATGCAATGAGTGTACAACCTCTTTGGTGGCACCGAGGCCTCGACTTCGTCCGAGGATTCGGTGAGGATGCTACGGTTCTGGTGGAGCAGGTTAAGGCGGCACTGTGGGGATGGAGCAGCCGCGATAGACGAGGCGATCATCGGAGCAGCTCCTTGGAGGTGGAGGACGGGCCGGCTGAACCGGCGGGACGACGAGATCAACCAGGGATCCTGATCCAGGGCGGTGGATGAGGGACATCGAGCTGTTGCGGTGGATGACGTCGTCGAGGAAGAGGCTCCGTCTGGGCAGCGGTTGGGTGGTGAACGGAGGAGGGTGGGGTTTCGTGGCTGGAGCAGAGGTTGTGGCGGCCTGGGATTTCGAATGGCGAAAAGGAGGTGATGGGAGGGGGGACCATGACTTAGGGACGTGCTTGTCCAAAATGTAGGGTGTGTTACAAAAGTACCCCCACCGATTTGAACTAGTGGCCCTTTCGGCTCAGGTTTAGAAGGTGGATTTCGCATGTTGAGATTTGGCAGCTGGAGGGAGTTTTCGCGCGCGTTGTAATTTCGGGATAGCAAGGCGCAGGTTGTGAAGGTGCAAGTTTTGGGAGCACGATATCTGAATTTTCGGGATAACAAGGCGAGGGTTGAATTTTAGGGACAAGCCTAACATGTAATAATGTACATACCAAATCAATTCGCATTTCCCTCAACGAAAAAACAAGAAAAATAAAACTATTCACACCACACAGAGAGATAGAGAGTCTTATCCCGTTTTACTGTACAAATGCTATTCAAAGCTATGAATCCATGTTATGTCCAATTAAATTTTCTCGCTGGCTGTATAATGCCTGCAACCTACTCGCACAAACATTTTAGTGCATTCCAAATGTCTATACTATCGCTGCAACTCAAACTAAATTTGAATTCGTTTCTCTATTTGAATAAGAACCTACACTCATGATTGTTGCCAAGTTAAACCATCATTCGTATATTATCTTAACAACACACCACATAATTACTATAGAGATAGATATGAACTATGTGTACCATATGAACTCGAATTCAATATTTTGCATACACTTGATGTTGATTCCAAATAATAGTACATTTGATGTACTAACTAGATCTTCATAATCTAAACCATTATTCATACATACACTGTGTTTATCATAGAAAGTATACTGCCCGCCCCATACATTATGACAAGTATTTAGCCCTGAGCTACAAAAGCCAGACATTATAGCAAATTACAATAAATGTTCTATATATTATGTGTAGTGTAACATGTTCATGACCAGCGTATCACCATTATATTCATGCATATGCATTGGTTTAAAACACAATGATCTCATGTTCAAATATCTGAATCCACTTTTATAATGAATTATGATTTCTGTTCATCTTTTACCCCCACACAATCCTGTTCTCTTTGTAGCTAGCGCTAACTTTCGCTCATGCATGCACACACCCACCTCCCTCGGCATTCTCTCCATCGTGCACATTCGTTATTTCTCTTTAGGTCATTCACCCACGGTGTGTGTAGGCCCTCCAGCTCCTTCTTTCTGGCACACACCGATCGATATACCTCTCTAGCCAGGCGAACCTACCATAAACACACGTTTCCCTCTTCTCTTCTCACTGTCCATGCCCTCCTCTATCTAATACAGTTCCATGCACGTGCACACTCCCGCCCCACTTTTCATCGATCTCATACTCGCACACTCCTCCCCCCTCGATATAGTCGGTCTCCCGCACCACCTCCTAGCCACATCCCTCTCACTCTATCCGTCTCTCAGGGCCTTATTTTCTTCTAACACATGCATGCATGTATACCTACCGATCTCCCTACATATAGCTAGGTCGACTATAACTCTTTTTCCCCATGCACCGATCGACGTACCTCACTTGTTACGTCTCTCCCTTTCTCCGACACATGACGATTGATCTGAAGGAAATATGCCCTAGAGGCAATAATAAATGTTATTATTTATTTCCTTATATCATGATAAATGTTTATTATTCATGCTAGAATTGTATTAACCGGAAACATAATACATGTGTGAATACATAAACCTACAGAGTGTCACTAGTATGCCTCTACTAGACTAGCTCGTTAATCAAAGATGGTTATGTTTCCTAACCATGAACAAGGAGTTGTTATTTGATTAATGGGATCACATCATTGGTTGAATGATCTGATTGACATGACCCATTCCATTAGCATAGCACCTGATCGTATAGTTTGTTGCTAGTGCTTTTCTTCATGACTTATACATGTTCCTATGACTATGAGATTATGCAACTCCGTTTGCCGAGGAACACTTTGGGTGCTACCAAGCGTCTGGCGTAAGCTGGGTGATTATAAAGGTACATTACAGGTGTCTCCGAAGGTACATGTTGGGTTGGCATATTTGAGATTAGGATTTGTCCTCCGATTGTCGGAGAGGTATCTCTGGGCCCTCTCGGTAATGCTCATCACCTAAGCCTTGCAAGCATTGTAACTAATGAGTTAGTTATGAGATGATGTATTACGGAGCGAGTAAAGAGACTTGCGATGCGAGATTGAACTAGGTATTGGATACCGGCGATCGAATCTCGGGCAAGTAACATACCGATGACAAAGGGAACAACGTATGTTGTTATGCGGTCTCGACCGATAAAGATCTTCGTAGAATATGTAGGAACCAATATGGGCATCCAGGTCCGCTATTGGTTATTGACCGAGAGAGGTGTCTCGGTCATGTCTACATAGTTCTCGAACCCGTAGGGTCCGCACGCAACAACGTTTCGATGGCGGTTACTATGAGTTTTATGATGTTGATGTACGAAGGTTGTTGAGTCCGGATGAGATCACGGACATGACGAGGAGTCTCGAAATGGTCGAGACATAAAGATTGATATATTGGAAGCCTATGTTTGGACTCGGAATCACTCCGGGTGAAATTGGGAATTTTGAGATGCAGGGGTTACGGAACCCCTGGGAAGTCAATGGGCCTTGATGGGCCTTAGTGGGAAAAGAAAGGGGCCCTATAGCTGGCGCAGCCTTCCCCCTTCCTAGTCCTATTAGGATTAGGAGAAGGGGTGGCGCCTCTCTCCCCTCCCTTGGTCAAACCCTAGTTGGACTAGGATTTGGGGAATCCTACTCCTAGTAGGAGTAGGACACCTGTGCGCGCCTCCCTCTGGCCGGCCAGCCCTCCCTTCCCTCCTTTATATCTGAGGGCAGGGGCACCCCATGACACACAAGTTGATCGATTAGATCGTTCCTTAGCCGTGTCGGTGCCCCTTCCACCAGATTACACCTCGATCATACCGTGGCGGAGCTTAAGCGAAGCCCTGCGTCGGTGGAACATCATCATCGCCACCACGCCGTCGTCTTGTGAAACTCTCCCTCAACACTCGGCTGGATCGGAGTTCGAGGGGCGTCATCGAGCTGAGCGTGTGCAGAACTTCGGAGGTGCCGTCGTTCGGTACTTGGATCGGTTGGATCGGGAAGAAATGCGACTACATCAACAGCGTTGTTATAACGCTTCGCTTTCGGTCTCACGAGGAGTGCGTGGGCGGATACTCTATCCTCTCGTTGCTATGCCATCACCATGGTCTTGAGTGATCGTAGGAAAATTTTGAAATTACTCGTTCCCCAACGGTGGCATCGAGCCTGGTTTTATCGTTGATGTCATATGCACGAGTAGAACACAAGTGAGTTGTGGGCGATACAAGTCATACTACCTACCAGCATGTCATACTTTGGTTCAGCGGTATTGTGAGATGAAGCGGCCGGACCGACATTACAGCGTGCGCTTCGCGAGACTGGTTTCACCGCTGTGAGCACTCGTTGCTTAAAGGTGGTGGCGGGTGTCTGTCTCTCTCACTTTAGTTGAACCGAGTGTGGCTCGCCCGGTCCTTGAGAAGGTTAAAGCGGAGTCTATTTGACGAAATATCGTTGTGGTTTTGATGCGAGGTAAGAACGGTTCTTGCTCAGCCCGTAGCAGCCACGTAAAACTTGCAACAACAAAGTAGAGGGCGTCTAACTTGTTTTTGCAGGGCATGTTGTGATGTGATATGGTCAAGACATGATGCTATATTTTATTGTATGAGATGATCATGTTTTGTAACGAGTTATCGGCAATGGCAGGAGCCATATGGTTGTCGCTTTATTGTATGAGATGCAAGCGCCATGTAATTGCTTTACTTTATCACTAAGGAGTAGCGATAGTCGTAGAAGCAATAGTTGGCGAGGCGACAACGATGCTACGATGGAGATCAAGGTGTCGCGCGGTGGCGATGGTGATCATGGCGGTGCTTGGAGATGGAATCACAAGCACAAGATGATGATGGCCATATCATATCACTTATATTGATTGCATGTGATGTTAATCCTTTATGCATCTTATTTTGCTTTGATTGGCGGTAGCATTATAAGATGATCCCTTACTAAATTATCAAGAAGTGTTCTCCCTGAGTATGCACCGTTGCGAAAGTTCTTCGTCTGAGACACCACGTGATGATCGGGTGTGATAGGCTCTACGTTCAAATACAGCGGGTGCAAAACAGTTGCACCGCGGAATACTCAGGTTATACTTGACGAGCTATGCATATAAGATATGACCTCGGAACACGGAGACCGAAAGGTCGGCGTGAATCATATAGTAGATATGATCAACATATTGATGTTCACCATTGAAACTACTCCATCACACGTGATGATCGGTCATGGTGTAGTTGAAATGGATCACGCAATCACTTAGAGAATTGGAGGATATTTTTCTAAGTGGGAGTTCTTAAGTAATATGATTAATTGAACTTAAATTTATCATGAACTTAGTACTGATAGTATCTTGCTTGTCTATGATGTGTAGATAGATGGCTCGTCTTTGTTGTTCGTTGAATTTTAATGCGTTCCTTGAGAAAGCAAAGTTGAAAGATGATGGCAGCAATTACGGACTGGGTCCGTAACGAGGATTATCCTTATTGCTGCACGGAAGAATTACGTCCTGGAAGCACCGTTAGGTGCCGGGCCTGGTGCAAGGGCTGCGCCGAAGTTGTGAGCGTCTGGCAAAGCAAAGCTGATGACTACTCTATAGTTCGATGTGCCATGCTTTACGGCTTAGAACCGGGACTTCAACGTCGTTTTGAACACCATGGAGCATATGAGATGTTCCAGGAGTTGAAGTTAATATTCAGCGAATGCCGGATTGAGAGATATGAAGTCTCCAATAAGTTCTATAGCTGTAAGATGGAGGAGAATGGTTACGTCGGTGAGCATATACTCAGAATGTCGGATATAACAATCACTTGATTCAACTGGGAGTTAATCTTCCGGATGATTGCGTCATTGACAGAATTCTCCAATCACTGCCACCAAGCTACAAGAGCTTCGTGATGAACTATAATATGCAAGGGATGACCAAAACTATGCCCGAGCTCTTGGCGATCTTTGAAAGCAGCGGAGGTAGAAATCAAAAGGAGCATCAAGTGTTGATGGTTAACAAAACCACTAGTTTCAAGAAAAGGGCAAAGGAAAGAAAAGGAAACTTCAAAAGAGCAGCAAGCAAGTTGCTGATCAAGAGAAGAAACCCAAGTCTGGTCCTAAGCACTGGCTGAGTGCTTCTATTGCAAGCAGGCTGGTCCTTTGAAGCGGAACTGCCCCAAGTATTTGGCGGATAAGAAGGATGGCAAGGTTAACAAAGGTATATGTGATATACTTGTTATTGATGTGTACCTTACTAATACTCGCAGATAGCACTGGGTATTTGATCTGGTTCTGTTGCTAATATTTGCAACTCGAAGCAGGGCTACGGATTAGCGAAGATTGGCTAAGGGCGAGGTGACGATCTTGCGTGGGAAATGGTTCCAAAGTCGATGTGATCGCGATCGCACGCTACCTCTACATCTACCTTGAGGATTAGTATTAGACCTAAATAATTGTTATTTAGTACCATCGTTGAGCATGAACATTATATCTGGATCTTGTTTGATGCGAGGCGGTTATTCATTAAATCGAGAGAATAATGGTTGTTCTATTTATATGAATAATATCTTTTATGGTCATGCACCATTGAAGAATGGTTTGTTTTACTCAATCTTGATAGTAGTGATACACATATTCATAATGTTGAAACCAAAAGATGCAGAGTTGATAATGATGGTGCAACTTATTTGTGGCACTTGCCGTTTAGGTCATATCGATGTAAAACGCATGAAGAAACTCCATCTTGATGGACTTTTGGAGTCACTTGATTATGAATCACTTGGCACTTGCGAACCGTGCCTTATGGGCAAGATGACTAAAACACCGTTCTCGGAACTATGGAGAGAGCAACAGATTTATTGGAAATCATACATCTTGATGTATGTGGTCCAATGAATGTTGAGGCTCGTGGCGGATATCGTTATTTTCTCACCTTCACAGATGATTTGAGCAGATATGGGTATATCTACTTAATGAAACACAAGTCTGAAACATTTGAAAAGTTCAAAGAATTTCAGAGTGAAGTGGAAAATCATCGTAACAAGAAAATAAAGTTTCTACGATCTGATCGTGGAGGAGAATATTTGAGTTCTGAGTTTGGCCTACATTTGAAACAATGCGGAATAGTTTAGCAACTTACGCCACCGGAACACCACAGCGTAATGGTGTGTCGAGCGTCGTGTCGTACTTTATTAGATATGGTGCGATCTATGATGTCTCTTCTGATTTACCGCTATCGTTTTGGGGTTATGCTTTAGAGGCGGCTACATTCACTTTAAATAGGGCACCATCTAAATCCGTTGAAGCGACGCCTTATGAACTGTGGTTTGGCAAGAAACCAAAGTTGTCGTTTTTGAAAGTTTGGGGCTGCGATGCTTATGTGAAAAAGCTTCAACCTGATAAGCTCGAACCCAAATCGAATGTGTCTTCATAGGATACCCAAAGGAGACAGTTGGGTACACCTTCTATCACAGATCCGAAGGCAAGATTTTGTTGCTAAATTGGAAACTTTCTAGAGAAGAGTTTCTCTCGAAAGAAGTGAGTGGGAGGAAAGTAGAACTTGATGAGATAACTGTATCTACTCCCTTATTGAGAAGTAGTACATCACAGAAAACAGTTTCTGTGACACCTACACCAAATAGGGAGGAAGCTAATGATGATGATCATGAAACTTCAGATCAAGTTTCTCTGAACTCAGTAGATCAACCAGAACAAGATCCGCACTGAGTGGTGCGGTAATCCTGTTTTGGAAGTCATATTCTTGGAACATGATGAACCTACGAACTATGAAGAAGCGATGGTGAGCCCAGATTCCACAAAATGGCTTGAGGCCATGAAATCTGAGATGGGATCCATGTATGAGAACAAAGTGTGGACTTTGGTTGACTTGCCCGATGATCGGCAAGCAATTGAGAATAAATGGATCTTCAAGAAGAAGGCGACGCTGATGGTAATGTTATTGTCTATAAAGCTCGACTTGTTGCAAAAGGTTTTCGACAAGTTCAAGGGATTGACTACGATGAGACCTTCTCACCCGTGGCGATGCTTAAGTCCGTCCGAATCATGTTAGCAATTGCCGCATTTTATGATTATGAAATTTGGCAAATGGATGTTAAAACTGCATTCTGAATGGATTTACGGAAGAAGAGTTGTATATGATGCAACCAGAAGGTTTTGTCGATCCAAAGGAGCTAACAAAGTGTGCAAGCTCCAGCGATCCATTTATGGACTGGTGCAAGCCTCTCGGAGTTGGAATAAGCGTTTTGATAGTGTGATCAAAGCATTTGGGTTTATCTGAGACTTTTGGAGAAGCTTTGTATTTACAAGAAAGTGAGTGGGAGCTCTGTAGCATTTCGATATTATATGTGGATGACATATTATTGATCGGAAATGATATAGAATTCTGGATAGCATAAAGGGATACTTGAATAAAAGTTTTTCGATGAAAGACCTCGGTGAAGCTGCTTACATATTGGGCATTAAGATCTATAGAGATAGATCAAGGCGCTTAATAGGACTTTCACAAAGCACATACCTTGATAAAGTTTTGAAAAAGTTCAAAATGGATCGAGCAAAGAAAGGGTTCTTGCGGTATTACAAGGTGTGAAGTTGAGTAAGACTCAATGCCCGACCACCGCAGAAGATAGAGAGAAAATGAAAGATGTTCCTATGCTTCAGCCATAGGCTCTATCATGTATGCAATCTGTGTACCAGACCTGATGTGTGCCTTGCTGTAAGTTTAGCGGCAGGTACCAAAGTAATCCAGGTGGATCCTTTGGACAGCGGTCAAGAACATCCTTAAGTACTTGAGAAGAACTAAGGATATGTTTCTCATTTATGGCGGTGACAAAGAGCTCATCGTGGCAGTTACGTCGATGCAAGCTTTGACACTGATCCGGACGATTCTAAATCGCAAACCGGATCGTATTTACATTAAGCGGTGGAGCTGTCGGTTGGTGCAGTTCCAAACAAAGCGTCGTTCGGGATCTACATGTGAAGCTGAGTACATAGCTGCTTGGAAGCAGCTAATGAAGGAGTCGGATGAAGGAGTTCATAACCGATCTAGGTGTTGTACCTAGTGTATCGGGTCCAATGAAAATCTTTTGTGACAATCTTGGTGCAATTGCCTTGGCAAAGGAATCCAGATTTCACAAGAGAACCAAGCACATCAAAAGGCGCTTCAACTCCATCCGGATTTGGTCGGTGGGAGACATAGAGATATGCAAGATACATACGGATCTGAATGTTGCAGACCGTTGACTAAGCCTCTTCCACGAGCAAAACATGATCAGCACCAAGACTCCATGGGTGTTAGAATCATTCTTGTGTAATCTAGATTATTGACTCTAGTGCAAGTGGGAGGCTGAAGGAAATATGCCCTAGAGGCAATAATAAATGTTATTATTTATTTCCTTATATCATGATAAATGTTTATTATTCATGCTAGAATTGTATTAACCGGAAACATAATACATGTGTGAATACATAAACCTACAGAGTGTCACTAGTATGCCTCTACTAGACTAGCTCGTTAATCAAAGATGGTTATGTTTCCTAACCATGAACAAGGAGTTGTTATTTGATTAATGGGATCACATCATTGGTTGAATGATCTGATTGACATGACCCATTCCATTAGCATAGCACCTGATCGTATAGTTTGTTGCTAGTGCTTTTCTTCATGACTTATACATGTTCCTATGACTATGAGATTATGCAACTCCGTTTGCCGAGGAACACTTTGGGTGCTACCAAGCGTCTGGCGTGCTGGGTGATTATAAAGGTACATTACAGGTGTCTCCGAAGGTACATGTTGGGTTGGCATATTTGAGATTAGGATTTGTCACTCCGATTGTCGGAGAGGTATCTCTGGGCCCTCTCGGTAATGCTCATCACCTAAGCCTTGCAAGCATTGTAACTAATGAGTTAGTTATGAGATGATGTATTACGGAGCGAGTAAAGAGACTTGCGATGCGAGATTGAACTAGGTATTGGATACCGACGATCGAATCTCGGGCAAGTAACATACCGATGACAAAGGAACAACGTATGTTGTTATGCGATCGACCGATAAAGATCTTCGTAGAATATGTAGGAACCAATATGGGCATCCAGGTCCCGCTATTGGTTATTGACCGAGAGGTGTCTCGGTCATGTCTACATAGTTCTCGAACCCGTAGGGTCCGCACGCTTAACGTTTGATGGCGGTTACTATGAGTTTTATGATGTTGATGTACGAAGGTTGTTGAGTCCGGATGAGATCACGGACATGACGAGGAGTCTCGAAATGGTCGAGACATAAAGATTGATATATTGGAAGCCTATGTTTGGACTCGGAATCACTCCGGGTGAAATTGGGAATTTTCTCGAGATACCAGGTTACGGAACCCCGGAAGTCAATGGGCCTTGATGGGCCTTAGTGGGAAAGAGAAAGGGGCCCTATAGCTGGCGCAGCCTTCCCCCTTCCTAGTCCTATTAGGATTAGGAGAAGGGGTGGCGCCCTCTCTCCCCTCCCTTGGTCAAACCCTAGTTGGACTAGGATTTGGGGGAATCCTACTCCTAGTAGGAGTAGGACACCTGATGCGCCTCCCTCCTGGCCGGCCAGCCCTCCCTTCCCTCCTTTATATACAGGGGCAGGGGCACCCCATGACACACAAGTTGATCGATTAGATCGTTCCTTAGCCGTGTGCGGTGCCCCTTCCACCAGATTACACCTCGATCATACCGTGGCGGAGCTTAAGCGAAGCCCTGCGTCGGTGGAACATCATCATCGTCACCACGCCGTCGTCTTGTGAAACTCTCCCTCAACACTCGGCTGGATCGGAGTTCGAGGGGCGTCATCGAGCTGAGCGTGTGCAGAACTCGGAGGTGCCGACGTTCGGTACTTGGATCGGTTGGATCGGGAAGAAATGCGACTACATCAACAGCGTTGTTATAAGCGCTTCGCTTTCGGTCTCACGAGTGCGTGGACGGATACTCTATCCTCTCGTTGCTATGCCATCACCATGGTCTTGAGTGATCGTAGGAAATTTTTTGAAATTACTACGTTCCCCAACATGATCTTCCAATATATTACGTACGCTTACCATAGCCATATCGCCCCCTAGGCATATCGACCCCCCTCATCATCCTTCCATGCCTCCGACCCGTCTCTCACACGCACGTGCACAGACAGGCACACATCCCCTCTCTTATTGATATTGCAGTCGTACCCTCCGTTTGTCTAGTAGGCCTCTCCTGCCATTTGTGAGAAGCAACTCCACCACCAACCCTCCTACACTCTAGCTTTGTCACTCTTCGAACCTTATTCCTCTGCTACACATATGCATGGTTGTTGACCGATCTCCCTCAATACATAGCTAGGTCTTCTCCTTCTCCACACATATACCAGTCGATCTACCTCTCTATATAATTAGATCTCTGCCCCCCCCCCACATACGCACCTATTGTTTAACGATGTAGGTAGGTATCCATGGCATAGAGACAAACTGCACCTCTCCCCTCTCACCTTCCAGTAGGCCAGCCATCCTATATCTTTGGCGTGGTCACACACAAATTCGATGGCACTCTGTATCGATCGCGCACCCACACACTCCATCCGTCTCTTTGATTCTATCGATATCTCACGCTGATGATCCCTCCACTCTCTTCTCGTGGATCGCCCCCTCAATATATGATATACCCAGGCCTCTGTTTCACAACATTGCATATGTTACATTTTTTGTTTGAGATAACATCGACACATTGCCTCTGCTTCGCACAAACCATCTATCTCACACACACACCCATGTAGTACGCACCTGCACGTAGAGAAGAGGTGCACGCATGACGCACGTACTCACGTCTCGTTCCTAGCCACACCCGGCGGGGACACGGTGGAGCTCATTTCTGTATGAAAAGGCAGCCCACACGATATTTTGACGCGTGTAGCGGTTGTTTAATTGAAGGAGGGTCGTGTACACAGAACAAAGTTTGACTTAGCGCGTTAGTTTTAAATAAAGTTATATTCCTCAATGGCACGTATAGAATATAAAATGATTGTTATCGAGAAAAAATAATCTGCTCCACTATATACAATGGAGCCTACCTATTGTGGTTTGTCTCTCATCACACTATCTCACACAAGGGGGTGGTGGCTTCTCTCTCTCACTGTTGATCACTGATCCGGCCGCATCCCGTCCGCTGGCAGAAAGGGAGGACGTGCATCTTTCGCCGTTCAGCGACATCGAGGTAGCACGTCCTGATCTGCGGTACCCGTCGTTCTCTCTGACCAAGCTCTGGCATGGTAGGGCCTTTGCCACTTGCTCGATGCCTTAGTATGGGCAGATCCCGCCTGCCGCCCAGGTACAACTTCTGTTGGGGATCGTTGCAGAAATTAAAATTTTCTATGCATCACCAAGATCAATCTATGGAGTAACTAGCAACGAGATAGAGTGGGGTGCATCTTCATACCCTTGAAGATCGCGAGACGGAAGCGTTACAAGAATGCGGACGAAGGAGGTGTACTCGTAGCAATTCAGATCACGGTGGATTCCGATCTAAACGCCGAACAACGGCATCTCCGCGTTCAACACATGTGCAGCCCGGTGACGTCTCCCGCACCTTGATCCAACAAGGTGGAGGGGAGGTTGAGAAAGATGGCTCCAGCAGCAGCACGACGGCGTGGTGGTGATGGAGTGGCAGTTCTCTGGCAGGGCTTCGCCAAGCTCACGCGGAGGAGGATAGGTGTTGGGGAGGGGAGGGGCTGCACCTTGGATGTGGTGCTGCAGCCCTCCCTCCAACCTTGTATTTATAGGGAGAAGGGGGAAGCGGGCCGACCCCTCTAGATGAGATCTAGAGGGGGGGCGACGGCCAAGGGGGAGGGGGCTTGCCCCCCAAGCAAGGGGGGCGCCCCCTTTAGGGTCCCCCCCAACCCTAGGCGCATGGGCCCTAGGGGTGGTGGTGCCCAGCCCACTAGGGGCTGGTTCCCTTCCACCTACAGCCCATAAGGCCCTCCGGGGCAGGTGGACCCTCCCGGTGGACCCCCGGAACCCCTCCGTTGGTCCCGGTACAATACCGGTAAACCCCCGAATATTTCCTGTGACCGTATGATGACTTCCCATATATAAATCTTTACCTCCGGACCATTCCGGAACTCCTCGTGACGTCCGAGATCTCATCCGGGACTCCAAACAACATTCGGTAATCACATACAAATCTTCCTTATAACCCTAGAGTCATCGAACCTTAAGTGTGTAGACCCTACGGGTTCAGGAATCATGCAGACATGACCGAGACAGCTCTCCGGCCAATAACCATTAGCGAGATCTGGATACCCATGTTGGCTCCCACATGTTCCACGATGATCTCATCGGATGAACCACGATGTCGAGGATTCAAGTAATCCCGTATACAATTCCCTTTGTCAATCAGTACGTTACTTGCCCGAGATTCGATCATTGGTATCCCAATACCTCGTTCAATGTCGTTACCGGCAAGTCACTTTACTCGTTCCGCATTGCATGATCCTGTGACCAACTACTTTGTCACATTGAGCTCATTATGATGATGCATTACCGAGTAGGCGCAGAGATACCTCTCCGTCATACGGAGTGGCAAATCCCAGTCTCGATTCGTGTCAACCCAACAGACACTTTTGGAGATACCCGTAGTGCACATTTATAGCCTCCCAGTTACGTTGTGATGTTTGGCACACCCAAAGCATTCCTACGGTATCCGGGAGTTACACAATCTCATGGTCTAAGGAAATGATACTTGACATTCGAAAAGCTCTAGCAGACGAACTACACGATCTTGTGCTATGCTTAGGATTGGGTCTTGTCCATCACATCATTCTCCTAATGTTGTGATCCCGTTAACAATGACATCCAATGTCCATAGTCAGGAAACAATGACCATCTGTTGATCAAAGAGCTAGTCAACTAGAGGCTCACTAGGGACTTGTTGTGGTCTATATATTCACACATGTATTACGGTTTCCGTTCAATACAATTATAGCATGAACAATAGACAATTATCTCGAACAAGGAAATATAATAATAACCATTTTATTATTGCCTCTAGGGCATATTTCCAACAGTCTCCCACTTGCACTAGAGTCAATTATCCAGTTACATTGTGATGAATCGAACAACCATAGACTTTAGGTGTTGATCATGTTTTGATCGTGGAAGAGGTTTAGTCAACGGATCTGCGACATTCAGATCCGTATGCACTTTACAAATATCATGTCTCCCCCTTGAACATTTTCACGAATGGAGTTGAAGCGACGCTTGATGTGCCTGGTCTTCTTGTGAAACCTGGGCTCATTGGCAAGGGCAATAGCTCCAGTGTTGTCATAGAAGAGAGTCATCGGGCCCGACGCATTGGGAATAACTCCTAGGTCGGCAATGAACTCCTTCATCCAGATAGCTTCATGTGCTGCCTCCGAGGCTGCCATGTACTCCGCTTCACATGTAGATCCCGCCACGATGCTTTGCTTGCAACTGCACCAGCTTACTACCCCACCTTTCAAAATATACACGTATCCGGTTTGTGACTTGGAGTCATCCAGATCTGTGTCGAAGCTAGCATCGACGTAACCCTTTACGACGAGCTCTTCGTCACCTCCATAAACGAGAAACATATCCTTAGTCCTTTTCAGGTACTTCAGGATATTCTTGACCGCTGTCCAGTGTTCCATGCCAGTATTACTTTGGTACCTCCCTACCAAACTTACGACAAGGTTTACATCAGGTCTGGTACACAGCATGGCATACATAATAGACCCTATGGCTGAGGCATAGGGGATGACTCATCTTTTCTCTATCTTCTACCGTGGTCGGGCATTGAGCCGTGCTCAACCTCACTCCTTGCAATACAGGCAAGAACCCCTTCTTGGACTGATCCATATTGAACTTCTTCAATATCTTGTCAAGGTATGTGCTTTGCGAAAGACGAATGAGGCGTCTCGATCTATCTCTATAGATCTCGATACCTAATATCTAAGCAGCTTCTCCAAGGTCCTTCATTGAAAAACACTTATTCAAGTAGGCCTTTATGCTTTCCAAGAATTCTACATCATTTCCCATCAATAGTATGTCATCCACATAAAATATGAGAAATGCTACAGAGCTCCCACTCACTTTCTTGTAAACACATGCTTCTCCATAAGTCTGCGTAAACCCAAACGCTTTGATCATCTCATCAAAGCGAATGTTCCAACTCCGAGATGCTTGCACCAGCCCATAAATTGAGCGCTGGAGCTTGCATACCTTGTCAGCATTCTTAGGATCGACAAAACCTTCCGGCTGCATCATATACAATTCTTCCTTAAGGAAGCCGTTAAGGAATGCCGTTTTGACGTCCATTTGCCATATTTCATAATCGTAGAATGCGGCAATTGCTAACATGATTCAGATGGACTTCGGCTTCACTATGGGTGAGAAGGTCTCATCATAGTCAACCCCTTGAACTTGTCGATAAACCTTAGCGACAAGCCGAGCCTTATAGATGGTAACATTGCCATCCGCGTCCGTCTTTTTCTGAAAGATCCATTTATTTTCTATCGCTCGCCGATCATCGGGCAAGTCTGTCATAGTCCATACTTTGTTTTCATATATGGATCCTATCTCGGACTGCATGGCTTCAAGCCATTTGTTGGAATCTGGGCCCGTCATTGCTTCTTCATAGTTCGAAGGTTCACCGTTGTCTAACAACATGATTTCCAGGACAGGGTTGCCATACCATTCTGGTGTGGAACATGTCCTTGTTGACCTACGAAGTTCAGTAGAAACTTGATCCGAAGTACCTTGATCATCATCATTAGCTTCCTCTCTAGTCGGTGCAGGCACCACAAAAACATCATCCCGAGCTGCGCTACTTTCCGCTTCAAGGGGCAGTACTTCATCAAGTTCTACTTTCCTCCTACTTACTTCTTTCAAGAGAAACTCTTTCTCCAGAAAGGACCCATTCTTGGCAGCAAAGATCTTGCCTTCGGATCTGAGGTAGAAGGTATACCCAATTGTTTCCTTGGGGTATCCTATGAAGACGCATTTTTCCGACTTGGGTTCGAGCTTTTCAGGTTGAAGTTTCTTGACATAAGCATCACATTCCCAAACTTTTAGAAACGACAGCTTAGGTTTCTTCCCAAACCATAATTCATACGGTGTCGTCTCAACGGATTTAGACGGTGCCCTATTTAAAGTGAATGTAGCTATCTCCCCAAAATTATTGCGGTAAATTGGTAAGAGACATCATAGATCGCACCATATCCAATAGAGTGCGATTACGACGTTCGGATAGACCGTTACGCTGAGGTGTTCCAGGCGGCGTGAGTTGTGAAACAATTCCACATTTCCTTAAGTGCATACCAAATTTGAGACTCAAATATTCTCCCCCACGATATGTTCGTAAGAACTTTATTTTTCTGTCACGTTGATTCTCTACCTCATTCTGAAATTCCTTGAACTTTTCAATGGTCTCAGACTTGTGTTTCATCAAGTAGACATACCCATATCTACTTAAGTCATCAGTGAGGGTGAGAACATAACGATAGCCTCCGCGAGCCTCAACGCTCATTGGACCGCACACATCAGTATGTATGATTTCCAATAAGTTGGTTGCTCGCTCCATTGTTCCGGAGAACGGAGTCTTGGTCATTTTTCCCATGAGGCATGGTTCGCATGTGTCAAATGATTCGTAATCAAGAGACTCCAAAAGTCCATCTGCATGGAGCTTCTTCATGCGATTGACACCAATGTGACCAAGGCGGCAGTGCCACAAGTATGTGGGACTATCATTATCAACCTTACATCTTTTGGTATTGACACTATGAATATGTGTAACATCACATTCGAGATTCATTAAGAATAAACCATTGACCAGCGGGGCATGACCATAAAACATATCTCTCATATAAATAGAACAACCATTATTCTCGGATTTAAATGAGTAGCCATCTCGCATTAAACGAGATCCAGATACAATGTTCATGCTCAAAGTTGGCACTAAATAACAATTATTAAGGTTTAAAACTAATCCCGTAGGTAAATGTAGAGGTAGCGTGCCGACGGCGATCACATCGACCATGGAACCATTCCCGACGCGCATCGTCACCTCATCCTTCGCCAGTCTCCGCTTATTCCGCAGCTCCTGCTTTGAGTTACAAATATGAGCAACCGCAATGGTATCAAATACCCAGGAGCTACTACGAGTACTGGTGAGGTACACATCAGTAACATGTATATCACATATACCTTTGGTGTTGCCGGCCTTCTTGTCTGCTAAGTACTTGGGGCAGTTCCGCTTCCAGTGTCCATTTCCCTTGCAATAAAAGCACTCAGTCTCAGGCTTGGGTCCATGCTTTGGCTTCTTCCCGGCAACTGGCTTACCGGGCGTGGAAACTCCCTTGCCGTCCTTCTTGAAGTTCTTCTTACCCATGCCTTTCTTGAAACTAGTGGTTTTATTGACCATCAACACTTGATGTTCCTTTTTGATCTCCACCTCCGCTGATTTCAGCATTGAATATACCTCAGGAATGGTTTTGTCCATCCCTTGCATATTGAAATTCATCACAAAGCTCTTGTAGCTAGGTGGGAGTGACTGAAGGACTCTGTCGACGACCGCGTCATCCGGGAGATTAACTCCCAGCTGAGACAAGCGGTTGTGCAACCCAGACATTTTGAGTATGTGCTCGCTGACAGAACTATTCTCCTCCATCTTACAACTGTAGAACTTGTCGGAGACTTCATATCTCTCGACCCGGGCATGAGCTTGGAAAACCATTTTCAGCTCTTGGAACATCTCATATGCTCCGTGCTGCTCACAACGCTTTTGGTGCCCCGGTTCTAAGATGTAAAGCATGCCGCACTGAACCAGGGAGTAATCATCACTACGTGACTGCCAGGCGTTCATAACGTCTTGAATTGCGGGGAAAATGGGTGCTTCACCTAGCGGTGCTTCTAGGACATATTCTTTCTTGGCAGCTATGAGGATGATCCTCAAGTTTCGGACCCAGTCCATATAGTTGCTACCATCGTCTTTCAGCTTGGTTTTCTCCAGGAACGCGTTGAAGTTGAGGGCAACATTAGCGTGGGCCATTTGATCTACAAGACATATTGCAAAGATTTTAGACTAAGTTCATGATAATTAAGTTCATCTAATCAAATTATTTAATGATCTCCCACTCAGATAGACATCCCTCTAGTCATCTAAGTGATACATGATCCGAATCGACTAGGCGGTGTCCGATCATCACGTGAGACGAACTAGTCATCAAGGGTGAACATCTCCATGTTGATCGTATCTTCTACACGACTCATGTTCGACCTTTCGGTCTTCCGTGTTCCGAGGCCATGTCTGTACATGCTAGGCTCATCAAGTCAACCTAAGTGTATTGCATGTGTAAATCTAGCTTACACCTGTTTTATGCGAATGTTAGAACCTATCACACCCGATCATCACGTGGTGCTTTAGAACAACGAACCTTCGCAACGGTGCATAATTAGGGGAAGCACTTTCTTGAAATTCTAGCAAGGGATCATCTTATTTACGCTACCGTCGTTCTAAGCAAATAAGATGTAAAACATGATAAACATCACATGCAATCAAATAGTGACATGATATGGCCAATATAATTTTTCTCCTTTTGATCTCCATCTTCGGGGCGCCATGATCATCATCGTCACCGGCATGACACCATGATCTCCATCATCATGTCTTCATGAAGTTGTCTCGCCAAATATTACTTCTACTACTATGGCTAACGGTTTAGCAATAAAGTAAAGTAATTACATGGCGTTATTCAATGACACACAGGTCATACAATAAATTAAGACAACTCTTATGGCTCCTGCCGGTTGTCATACTCATCGACATGCAAGTCGTGATTCCTATTACAAGAACATGATCAATCTCATACATCACATATATCATTCATCACATCCTTTTGGCCATATCACATCACACGACACATGCTGCAAGAACAAGTTAGACGTCCTCTAATTGTTGTTGCAAATTTTATGTGGCTGCTATAGGTTTCTAGCAAGAACATTTCTTACCTAGGCCAAAACCAAAACGTGATATGCCAATTTCTATTTACCCTTCATAAGGACCCTTTTCATCGAATCCGATCCGACTAAAGTGGGAGAGACAAACACCAGCTAGCCACCTTATGCAACTAGTGCATGTCAATCGGTGGAACCTGTCTCACGTAAGCGTACGTGTAAGGTCGGTCCGGGCCGCTTCATCCCACGATGCCGCCGAATCAAGATAAGACTATTAACGACAAGTAAATTGACAAAATCGACGCCCACAACAACTCGTGTTCTACTCGTGCATAGAAACTACGCATAGACCTAGCTCATGATGCCACTGTTGGGGATCGTTGCAGAAATTAAAAAATTTCTACGCATCACCAAGATCAATCTATGGAGTAACTAGCAACGAGAGAGAGGGGAGTGCATCTTCATACCCTTGAAGATTGCGAGACGGAAGCGTTACAAGAACGTGGTTGAAGGAGTCGTACAAGTAGCGATTCAGATCGCGGTGGATTCCGATCTAAGCGCCGAACAATGGCACCTCCGCGTTCAACACACGTGCAACCCTGTGTCGTCTCCTGCACCTTGATCCAGCAAGGAGGAGGGAGAGGTTGAGGAAGATGGCTCCAGCAGCAGCACGACGGTGTGGCGGTGATGGAGTGGCAGTTCTCCGGCAGGGCTTCGCCAAGCTCACGCGGAGGAGGAGAGGTGTTGGGGAGGGGAGGGGCTGCGCCTTGGATGTGGTGCTGCAGCCCTCCCTCCACCCCTCTATTTATAGGGAGAAGGGGGAAGGGGGTCGGCCCCTCTAGATGAGATCTAGAGTGGGGGGGGGGGGCGGTGGCCAAGGGGGAGGGGGCTTGCCCCCCAAGCACGGGGGGGCGCCCCCTTTAGGGTTCCCCCCCAACCCTAGGCGCATGGGCCTTAGGGGGGGTGGCACCCAGCCCACTAGGGGCTGGGTCCCTTCCACCTACAGCCCATAAGGCCCTCCGGGGCAGGTGGACCCTCCCGGTGGACCCCCGGAACCCCTCCGTTGGTCCCGGTACAATACCGGTAAACCCCCGAATATTTCCGGTGACCGTATGATGACCATTCCGGAAATCCTCGTGTCGTCCGGGATCTCATCCGGGGCTCCGAACAACATTCGGTAATCACATACAAATCTTCCTTATAACTCTAGCGTCATCGAACCATAAGTGTGTAGACCCTACGGGTTCGGGAATCATGCAGGCATGACCGAGACAGCTCTCAGCCAATTACCAACAGCGGGATCTGGATACCCATGTTGGCTCCCACGTGTTCCACGATGATCTCATCGGATGAACCACGATGTCGAGGATTCAAGTAATCCCGTATACAATTCCCTTTGTCACTCGGTACGTTACTTGCCCGAGATTCGATCGTCGGTATCCCAATACCTCGTTCAATCTCGTTACCGGCAAGTCACTTTACTCGCTCCGCAATGCATGATGCCATGACCAACTACTTAGTCACATTGAGCTCATTATGATGATGCATTACCGAGTGGGCCCAGAGATACCTCTCCGTCATACGGAGTGACAAATCCTAGTCTCGATTCGTGTCAACCCAACAAACACTTTCGGAGATACCCGTAGTGCACCTTTATAGCCACCCAGTTACGTTGTGACGTTTGGCACACCCAAAGCATTCCTACGGTATCCAGGAGTTACACAATCTCATGGTCTAAGGAAATGATACTTGACATTGGAAAAGCTCTAGCAGACGAACTACACGATCTTGTGCTATGCTTAGGATTGGGTCTTGTCCATCACATCATTCTCCTAATGATGTGATCCCGTTATCAATGACATCCAATGTCCATAGTTAGGAAACCATGACCATCTGTTGATCAACGAGCTAGTCAACTAGAGGCTCACTAGGGACTTTTTGTGGTCTATATATTCACACATGTATTACTGTTTCCGTTCAATACAATTATATCATGAAAAATAGACAATTATCATGAGCAAGGAAATATAATAATAACCATTTTATTATTGCCTCTAGGGCATATTTCCAACAGCTTCCTCCCCTCCGGCCTTGCTCCACTGCCCATGTTCCCATGTCGCTGCATGTGGAAAAACTTGCATGTGGATCTTCCCTAGTTCTTTGCCCAAAACGTAGCTCGTTCGGCGTACTTTCCGTATTGCAATGTCGTCCTCACATCATTTTAGGTAAACTACCGTGCTATTATCTTCCCTTAGGACAAGGTATATGCTTCTTTTTTGTCGTTGTATGTGTCATCAACTCTTATTAGCCAGCAATTGTTTCCTTTCTATCTCTTTTTTTACAAACAATGCTATCCATTTCACCTCATTGCTATTGCGACCTTTTGGTGAACTGCAGAAATCACTTTTTTCTTACGAGTGTTTTGTGTAGTTTTGCTGAAATGTCACACGAGAAATATTTCTATATTTTAGTGGGACTGCGCAAAGGGAGATTGGTTTTGCTCTATCGTCCTCATCCAACTCCGAGGCTATTCTTCTCCAACTATTTGCTTAATCTTCTCCAACCAGTTAGTCTTAAGAGAGACCACGAAGGTGCGGGCTTCTATTTGTGTGTATATTGTGTCATTAACAGTCCTCTATTATTGTAATCACACTTACTCAATATCATTGGAACAGGGACGCTCAACTCTATTTTAGCGGAACTACACAAAATGATCGGAATGTTGCATGCTCCCGACAGCTACTTTTTTTCCCAACACGCCTTGTTGATTTATACAGAGCTGGTGGGAAGTTGCTGCCGATGAAAGCATGGATCAATTTTAATTTAACACCTTCTCACAACTTTGTCTTCAATCGTGATGTAAATATTAGCTCTAATATGCTAATCATTGAGATGCATTAGCAAGGAAGTTAGTTTTATTTTTTTTCGAAAGAGCATGGATGTTAGTTTCCTTTCTAGTATTTGATTGATGTTGTAACAAGACAACCTTCTAGCTGGCAAGACACACGAAAAAAAAGTTGAACACTTCAGAGCATTGTACAATTTCATGTCGCTCGAAAATTATTTGTATACGTCAATTATGTAAACAAATGCTGGAAGCTTGATAGCATTGTCAGAAGCCATTCAACATCCGGGTCCATGTGCCATGCACCAAATTAGTGCACAAACTGCATGTGAGACTCAAACTGGTCATTGCACCACACTAATAGTGAGTAATGAGCAGTCAAATCATTAGCCCACCTTTCCCACTGTAAGTTGCTTGGAAGAAGCAACCATCAATACGCTATTCTTTGAATCCGCTCATACTAGTATGAAGGTGCAAAATCAAGTCCGTGTATGGCGTGTCGGTCAACACGCTTCCTCTTGGCATATCACGGACATGTGAGACCGGAGTGTGAGCAAACCGATCTCAATTGACGGCAAAATGGCCAACCTGCCGCTAGGTGTCGCACGGAGGCCAAGATATATTCGAGCATGGTTGATCGATGTCATCATTACATGTTCGATGTTTTTAATAGTACTATTGGGCTGCCGTTTCCCGCACTTCTCCCAAATAAATGTGTACTTTATCTGAGATTAAAATAAAATAAGAGTACATGCGCTCCACCATGCGGTTCCTAGTACTTGTATACTAGTAGTACTGTACTACTCGTACTACTAAACCTTGCGCTTGGCTCTTCGCCTCTTCGGGAAGTCGAACAATGATGGTACTACAGTGTATGCCTCTGGCAATCTGACACCGAATGAACTGCTCCACATCCACCTCCTGGGCGAGGGTAGGTTGCATTAGTCAAAAGCTTCGTCTCATCCTGTGAGCCAGCGCACTTGAGGTAGGAGTACTAGACGGAGAGGGCCTAAAGCAAGCTTCACCTTGTCCTGCAAGCTTCTCCTTGTTATGCGAGTTGGCGGGACACACCAAAGTAGTGCTAGTCCATACCGCCTCCTTTCCTCTTAATATGGCTTAATTTTTTGTGGGTAAATGAGAGAGCTTTATTCATATATAAGCATTCTTAGGACAATCAGCCAAGAGACCGGTCACTAGGAAGCAAGGTACCCCGCTAAAAGGAAGCAAGGTGTTTCATCGAGCCAGCTCCCGGTCACATTCAAAGCGCAGCAAGCACGGTTCGCACAAAGATGTGCCGCAAGGTTTGCTGACCTGTTTACATGCTGAATAACAAAAAAATAGAAAATATTACCGAACGCTCCTATTTCTAACAGGATAGGAGCCAGATCTAAGCGAGAATTGTGGCGAGTGTTCCATGCAATGAACTTCCATTATCACATGCGAGAACCCTCGAAGAGAAGCAAATGTGTTGAAGATTGCTTTATGACAGATTAAAATAAAATAAGGCCTCTTTGTTTCATAGGGTAGGAATGTTATAGGAATATGAAAATCATAGGAAGTGAGATGGCATGCATCTCAATTCTTATAGAGAAAGAGATGCCATTTGATGCATAGGATTGGAATTTTCCATTGAGTCTTAGCTAATGTTTTTTTCCTCCAAAATGTGAAGGATTGTTTCCTATCCTACATAGGAATAGGAATCCATTCCTACAAACCAAAGGGCTTCAAATGAAATTTTCCTTTGCAAATCCTATCCTATAGAAATCCTACGAAAGTCCTACAAACCAAAGGAGGCATAATAGTGCAGATGCTCCACCATGTGATTCCTAGTAGTACCTGTATACATAATAAGTATTACTATAGTAAACTTTGCGCTTGGCTCTTCGCCTCTTCGGGAAGTCAAACAATTATGGTACTAGTATAGTGTATGCTTCTGGAAATCTGACATCAAATTAACTATTGCACGTCCACCGCATGAGCGAGGGAGAGCTTGCATTAGTAAAAAGTTTCTCCTTGTCCTGCAATCCACCACGCGCAAGCTTCTCCTCGTTCTACAAGTTGACGGGACACAACAAAGTAATGCTAGTCCATACTGCCTCCTTTCCGGTTAATATGGCTTAATTTGAAACGAGATAAATACACTGGCTGTCACTGTATATTTGCAAAAATACGGTCAGTGGACTTCATAATACGCTCATTGCAGGCAATATATACATTTTCCGGTGTTTATACGGTCACTAGCTCACCCTGGCTGAGTATGTGATTGCATGCAAGTGTAGGTTGAGCACTTGAGCGTGACCATATGCTCGGACATGTATGCATTAGGGCGTTGCGCGTGTTTCTGTGTGCATGTGTACGTGTGACTGTTGCATGCATGCGCGAGGTTGTAGTCCCTCACATTCACATGTTCATATGTCAATGGTTTGTCAAAATGTTGCATGCCAGGTTTAACCATTTGTTGTTCACACATGCATTCCTGATATTAATACATTGGTAAAGACAATTTCTTGAGGAAAATGAGCCCATGAATTGTGTACAAAGGGGACTGTCGGTGTCAAAACCGGCGGATCTCGGGTAGGGGGTCCCGAACTGTGCGTCTAGGCGGATGGTAACAGGAGACAAGGGACACGATGTTTTTACCCAGGTTCGGGCCCTCTCGATGGAGGTAAAACCCTACTCCTGCTTGATTAATATTGATGATATGGGTAGTACAAGAGTAGATCTACCACGAGATCGAGAGGCTAAACCCTAGAAGCTAGCCTATGGTATGATTATTGTTCGTCCCCACGGACTAAAACCCTCCGGTTTATATAGGCATCAAGAGGGTTAGAGTTACACGATCGGTTACAATGGTAGGAGATCTACATATCTCAGACGCCAAGCTTGCCTTCCACGCCAAGGAAAGTCCCATCCGGACACGGGACGAAGTCTTCAACCTTGTATCTTCATAGTCCAGGAGTCCGGCCAAAGGTCATAGTCCGGCTATCCGGACACCCCCTAATCCGGGACTCCCTCAGTAGCCCCCAAACCAGGCTTCAATGATAACGAGTCGGACGCGTAGATTGTCTTCGGCATTGCAAGGCGGGTTCTTCTCCAAATCCTATGTACCTATTTGAATAGTGTCCGGTTTCTCATAAATATCACGCTCCTTGGCTTCCACGCCCAATAATGGCCATCTTCCACGTGTTGAACGAATGCGAAAAGCTAGGGTATTTTTACATTAACCCCCCTAGCTGCGCAAATGAGCTGCCTATATAAGAGACGAGGATCTAGATCCGGATCACACCATCTTCCCTTTGCGAGCTTTCATCGAAGCGCATCTGACAGAAACCCATTCCATCATGGACAGTCGACGCGGCTCCTCCTCTCGCCCTCCCAGTCCTCAGCCTGGAGATTGGGAGAGATGCTCCGTCCCACACAGCGAGCTAGTGACGCTCCAAACCAAGGGGTTCCTTCCTCCAGCCTTCATGGTTCTGGTTCGAGCCGGACTCGCCACCTATAAGGGCGGAAAACAAGCGGAGAGCGCCCCCAGTCCCTCCTAAGGAGAGCGGGTATGCCTTGTCCCTTATTTGATAAGAGGGCTCGGATTTCCAATTCATCCATTTCTCCGGGGGCTCCTGGAGTTCTATGGCCTCCAGTTGCACAACCTTACGCCTGCCTCCATTCTGCATATTGCGGGCTTCGTGGCCCTTTGCGAGCTATTTTTGGGCATCGAGGCTCATTTCGCGCTATGGAAGAGGTTGTTCGCCTCGCACCCGTTCTCGGGAGGGGTCGATATATCAAGTGGGCGGAGCGAACTATGGCGCATCGCCGAGACCGGATATCTATCCGAAACCTCAAGAAGGCGTCCAAGACTGGCCTTCGTAATGGTTTATATAGAAGATGTCCCCTGCTGGACCTGTTGGATCGGCCTCCGGAGTTGATAATGCTCCTTTGAAGAAACGCCTAAGCTGGCGTCCACAGTGCCCCCAGAGGGAAAATGACAGGGACGTCCTTTACCTGATGAGCCGAATAAGGTTGTTAGCTCATTCTGGACTGACCATGATCGGGGTCATGGCCACATGCATTATGCGGGGGGTGCAACCGCTCCAGTATAGAGGCCACCCCATGTGTTATTTTAGTGGGGAGGATGATGCCACCCGTCATGGCCGTAAGGGGCCAGGATCGGTCGCCGATCTGATGAAGATCTTGTCCGCATTGTACAAAGGAGAAGCGGAGGAATTTCTTCGCGTCAACCCTCAGGACGGATTTTCTATGAACAATCCTCCAAGCTGGGTAAGCGGACATTTTTGCCCACCCGATCCATATTCCCATAGTCAAGTATCTCATTTTGTGATTTCGACGCAGGAACTGCGCCAGGCTGTAAAGGATATAAACAACCTGCCTCCACAACTCGAAGATCCAGAATAGTTCCTCGATCCGTCCTCCCAAGAGGATCCGGACATATCGGTGGAGCTGATTGATGGGGTATTTCACCAACTGAGCATTGATAATGCCCTAGTTGCCATTACGGCCGATTACCCCGGAATACTTCCAGCCTCGCAGGTAACTGAGACCGAAGCCCCAATAATTTGAGAATGATTCATCCATGCTTATTTTTCATCATCGTATACCAACGGTATTTTGCAGGGGGAGCCATTGAGGCGGAAGGCCGAGCCTGCGGCGGCTAGCCAACGAGGGGCAGCACGGCCCAGCAGGCTAAAAAGAAGTGTGATCCGGATCGAAACGCCGGCGCAACGGTATGGCATGTCACCTTATTCTCAGGCTTTATTCCGGAAGGCATACTAACACTCGTGCTCTCTTCAGGAAAAAGAGCGCTCGCCGGACTATATCCGGAGAGGTTGCCAATCGAGCCTCCGCCAGCCAGGCTTCAAAGCCAGGCCCAGAAGCGGAGGCGAACACGAGGCGTGCGTCGGATCCTCCTCCGACAGAGGATGCCGACAGATTGTCGCCACCAACTCCGAGGTGGAGAGTGCCATGAATCACTGGCGCCGCCGGACAATTCTTCGTGACACATGTTTCTCCCAAGAGGCGTTGAACGCCTTCAATTCGGGAGATGTGCACCTCCGTGCCGCTCAAGATGGTCTAGCCAGAGCCACGGAGCAGTATGTAAAAGACATACGAGTGAGGAAATTTAACAGTTATATATGCCAGTAGCCCCCGAGACTTGAAATAGTTAGAATAACTGATTTAAGGATCATTTATTGTGCATGATCTTACAGAAAAGAATAACCAACTGTCCTAGGAGCTTGAAGAGTGCAAAGCCCAACTTGAGGCCGCACAAGCCGCGATAGGGGAAGCCAAAGAGACCCCCTCTGGTAACATACGCTTTGAAAAGATAAGTATGTTGTGAAGTGCGGCATGTATATAGATCTGATAATAATATTGCAGATGGCGCCGGGGTAGATCCGGACAAGAAACAACTCTTGCGCCGGTTAAAGGCCGGCGAGAACGTGCTTACGAGGGTGAGGCAGGAGAAAAAAAATCTCCAAGATGCCAACACCCAGCTGGGTGAGGAACTAAAAGATGTTCGTGCTCAGCTGACTCCGACTAATGAGAATCGGCGGCTTCGACGCGGCATTTTTAGTAAGTGCTTAAACGAACTTTGAAAAATGAGTTCGGCGAGGAAGTCGACTTACAGAGTTATGTCTGTAGGTATGCTCACAGGCCGTCTTGCAGAGGAAATGCCCGGTTCTACGGGTGACCTTCTTCCCAAGCTCTTACAACTGCACGAACGAGTTCGGCAGGTGATGAAAGGCGTCGCCCATGCCTTGTGGCCATATGTCTCCCTGCCCGAAGGCCTTGGGGAGCTTGTAGAGAGGCTCCATGGAGCGCGGTGGCGCTTCCAATTATGGAAGATATCAGCCTGCCGTCAAGACGCCAGGGAGGCCTGGGCCATGGTGAAGACGCGGTACACGAAGGCTGACCCAAACCACATGGCCGAGGTCGGACTGTGGGGCCGATGGGAAGGAGATCCTGTGAGCTTAGTGTACGCCAGGTAGAATTGGCGCAAAGTATTCCCAGCAGGATCAGTAAACTAGACAGCTGTTAGATGGCATTGAAGAGGAATACAATCAGTCAAATTGACTATGTAATTTAAGGTGACATGTAAAATGCCTTCTAGCCGGATTGTTGATCGCTTGTCATAGCGGACCTTTTCGCTTCAACCTCGGGACCCAATAGTGCAGGTGTGTCCGAATACCCTCACAGTTATATAAAAACTGGGGCATGCGTGGAGACCAGGTGTAGGGGTCATTAGTGCTTTATCAGACAAGTGCCCAACTAGTTATGTTATATTACATGGTTAGTAAGAAACATCTTCCAGGAGAATAGTTCCGTTAGGGGTTCCTTTCTCGGGAGGCATGCCCTAAAGTGCATGTCCGGACTGTAAAAAGTAAAAACATCCGGGGCAGATCAATAAATAGGTAAGAAATCTTCTTTTAGTTCACCGACCAAATATTCTCTTAAGAACGCTAGCTTTCGCTTCACCCACCGAGGTACACATCCGCTGACCCGGTAGTAATAATCGCAGAGGTGCTCCTTTACCACCTAGCCGAACAATCGGGAACGAGGGGTAAGCACAGGAGCCGAGCAACCCAGCTTGGCCAAAACTTAAGTCATATCGATGCATATATTGGTGAATAAAAGGTACATGCGGAAGTGTGACACATGTATTGGGCATGAAGCCCTTATAATTAAGCTTCGTGAAAGAAGCCCCAGTACAATGAGCGCGGATAGCGCGTCAAGTGTGTGCGAACAATGCGCTAACTAGCCTTCCAAGGTTTGAAATAAAAAGGAGGGAGAAGGATAAAAATAGAAGACAGCTAAAATGTAAAATATGGACAGAGGAAGGAGACGAACTCAGAATCCGGCGCTAGGCATAGAATCTTCGGAGACGTGCTGCATTCCATGGGTTCGGCTCGAGTCGGTTATCCGATGCATCTGGCAGATGGTACGCTCCATCGGTCAAGACTTGGTCGATGATAAAGGGACCTTCTCATTTGGGCTTTAGTTTGTCCATTTTCTTGTCCGGCAGGCGTAGAACTAGCTCGCCAACATTGTAAGTTTTGGCCCGTACTTCTCTGCTTTGATATCTTCGAGCCTGCTATTGATAGAATGCGGAACGGGCTTTTGCTACGTCACGCTCCTCCTCCAAGGCGTCCAAACTGTCCTGCCGATCGAGCTCGGCTTCTCTTTCTTCGTACATGCGCATGCGAGGTGAGTCATGAATTATGTCGCAGGGCAGAACTGCCTCTGCGCCGTATACCGTAAAGAATGGTGTGAATCCGGTCGTGCGATTCAGAGTAGTCCACAGCCCCCAGAGTACGGAGCCGAGCTCCTCTACCCAGTGCGTGTTAGATTCCTTGAGGGACCGCACTAATCTGGTTTTGATGCCGCTCATAATTAGACCATTTGCTCGCTCAACTTGACCGTTAGTTTGAGGGTGATAGACAGAAGCGTAGTCGAGCTTAATGCCCATGTTTTTGCACCAGAGTTTGACCTCGTCGGCCGTAAAGTTCGTGCCGTTATCAGTGATGATGCTGTGAGGGACACCGTAACGGTGTACGACCCCTGATATGAAGTCCATCACCGGTCCGGATTCGGCCGTCTTGACAAGCTTGGCCTCTATCCATTTGGTGAATTTTTATCCACCATGACCAGTAGGTATTTTTGCTTGTGGGTGCCCCCTTTAAGGGGCCCGACCATGTCAAGCCCCTAGACCGCGAAGGGCCAGGTGATGGGTATAGTTTTGAGGGTGGTGGGTGGCATGTGGCTTTGATTAGCAAAGAGCTGGCATCCGACGCATCGTTGGACTAAGTCCTGAGCATCTGCCCGGGCCGTCGGCCAATAAAATCATGTACGGAAGGCCTTGCCTACAAGGGCCCGGGCTGCGGCGTGGTGCCCGCCGAGTACGGCATGAATTTCAGCCAGAAGATTCCGCCCTTCCTCTTCGGAGATACACCTTTGAAGGACTCCGGTTGTGCTTTTCTTATAAATCTCTCCCTCATGGACTTTATAGGCTTTAGATCGCCACACTATGCAGCGGGCCTCGTTTTGGTCCTCGGGAAGTTCTTGCTTGGTTAGGTAGGCTAGGAATGGTTCGGTCCACGGGGTAATGACTGCCATTATTACGTGGGCTGAGGGTGTTATTTCGGTGGCAGAACCACCAACTGTGTCATAATTTTCGGTGTGGGGCAGTGCGGTTGGGTACGGGTTGTTATTTCCGGACTCTCCCTCCCATAATACGGATGGCTTGAATAGCTTCTCTAGGAAGATGTTGGGGACAGCATCGCGCCATACCGATGCGTGCCAACACGTCTGCTGCCTGGTTGTTATCCCAGGCTATATGGTGAAATTCGAGCCCCTCAAACTGAGCTGACATTTTTAGTACGACATTGCGATAGGCTGCCATTTTCGGATCCTTGGCATCAAAGTCTCCATTTATTTGGGATATCGCGAGGTTCAATCTCGCACCTCTAGGCATTGAATGCCCATGGAGACCGCCATCCGGAGACCATGTAGAAGGCCTCGTATTCGGCTGAGTTGTTGGAGTCCGTATACATTATATGGAGTACGTATTGAACTGTGTCTCCGGTTGGGGACGTCGAACACGCCAGCTCCGTGCCAGCCAACATTTTGGAGCCGTCTAAGTGCATTATCCAGTTGGAATATGCGCCGTATCTTGAGGGAGTTCGCCGGTCCATTCGGCGATTTAAGTCGGCCAAAACTTGCGACTTAATAGCTCTCCCGGCTTATAGGTTATGTCGAACGGAAGAGCTCAATGGCCCATTTGGCAATCCGCCCGTCGCGTCGCGGTTGTTTATAATGTCGTTAAGGGGTACCGGAGGCTACTGTTATTGAACACTCTTGAAAGTAGTGTCGCAGCTTCCGGATGCTATGAACACCGCCACGCTATCTTTTGATAATGCGGTCTTGTGACTTGCATGGAGTTAGGACAGTGGACACGTAGTAAACTGGTTCTTGAAGGGGGAAATTGTGTCCGTCCGTTTCTCGTTCGACAACAAGCACCGCGCTTACAACTTGATGAGTTGCCGTAATGTATAATAGCATTGGTTCGCCCATGTTGGGTGCGGCCAGGACCGGGTTTGTTGCCAATATGGCTTTTATTTCTTTGAGTCAGGCCGTGGCATCCGCCCACTCAAGTGTTCAAAAGGCCGGAGGAGGCGATAAAGGGTAATGCCTTTTCTCCCAAACGGGAGATAAAGCGGCTTAGAGCCGCCACGCATCCAGTCAATTTTTGTATTTGTTTGAGGTCTTTTGGGACATCGAATTGTTACAGATCTCGGATCTTGGCTGGGTTTGCTTCAATTCCTCTACCGGATACAATGAAGCCCAAGAGCTTTCCGGACGGTACGCCGAAGACGCATTTTTCCGGGTTGAGCTTGATGTCATATGTTCGGAGATTATCGAATGTGAGCCTCAAGTCGTCTACTAGAGTTTTGACATGCTTGCTTTTGACGACTACATCGTCTATGTATGCCTCCACTGTTTTGCCGATCTGGTTTGCCAGACATGTCTGAATCATGCGCTGATATGTTGCGCCGGCGTTTTTGAGCCCGAAGGGCATTGTGTTGAAGCAGAATGGGACGTATGGAGTGACGAATGCCGTTGCGGCTTGGTCAGGCTCTGCCATCTTAATTTGGTGGTAGCCGGAGTATGCATCGAGGAAACACAATGAATCGTGTCATGCGGTAGCGTTGATGATTTGATTGATGCGGGGGAGGGGGAATGGATCCTTTGGGCAAGCCTTGTTGAGGTCCTTGAAATCGACGCATAGGCGCCAGGATTTGTCCTTCTTTGGTACCATCACCAGGTTTGCTAGCCAGTCCGGATGTTTTATATCTCTGATGAATCCGGCCTCCAATAGTTTGGCTAGCTCATCTCCCATGGTGCATCTCTTGGGTTCGAGAAATGCCAAGAGCCTGTTTGGTGGCTTGAACCCTTTTAGGATGTTTAGGCTGTGCTCGCCAGCCGGCGTGGGATTCTGGCATGTCTGAAGGGTGCCAGGCAAAAATGTCCCAATTTTCGCGTAGGAATTCTCTTAGTGCGGCGTCTACATCAGGATTTAATTGTGCCTCGATGGAGGCTGTTTTTTGTAGGGTCCGTTGGATGGACTTGGAATTTGACTATTTCGTCCGCTGGTTTGAAGGAAGTGGACTTGGATCTCTTATCGAGTATCACCTCGTCCCTATTCACCGTGGAGCGTAGCGCAGTGAGTTCCTCGGCCACTAGGGCTTCGGATAGTGCCTCAAGGGCCAGTGCGGCTGTCTTATTTTTGGCGCGGAGTGCTATGTCCGGGTCACTAGCAAGAGTGATGATTCCGTTGGGCCCGGGCATTTTTTGCTTCCTGTACCCATAATGGGGTATAGCTTGGAAGATTGTGAATGCCTCTCGCCCTAATAGAGCGTGGTATCCACTGCTGAATGGGGCCACTTGGAACGGGACCTCCTCATACCTATAATTATCCGGCGTGCCGAACACCACATCCAGTGTGATTTTTCCTGTACAGCGTGCTTCCCGACTGGGGATTATTCCTCTAAAGGTTGTGCTGCTTCGCTCCATGCGGCTCCAATCTATTTCCAATTTTCGGAGGGTTTCCTCGTAAATGAGGTTCAATCCGCTGTCACCGTCCATGAGTACCTTGGTAAGGCGAAAGCCGGCCACTATCAGACTGAGGACCAATGCGGCTGTTGCTCGGGCTGTTCGGAATTTAGGTTCGTCACTAGCATTAAAGGTAATAGCCGTGTCACTCCATGGGTTTATTGTTGCTACTTGGTAGACTTCGCAAGGCTACGGAGTGTTCGCTTCACAGATTATTTGATGTGAAAGTCTCAAGACTGTTAATACCGTCATCGGTATCCTGGGTTGGTGCTCTAGAGCTAGAAGCTCTTCGCCACTTTTGGCCACCGCCATAGTATCCAACATGCTCTAAGGCTATGAGTTGGAGTGGCGCCCTCAGACTATGAATTTTATAGGGTCCATTGAGCCATCCCTCCAAAGACGGTTCCATGCCCTATAGAGGGTTTTTGCTTTTGGTATTTAACCCTGTGCTGGCGATGATGCACCCTTTTATTTCAGACTGGGGTTGTATTCAAGGCAGGATTGTCCCAAAATCTTGCTTCGGTTTTCCAGGCGCTTTCCATCGCACAGTACTTTCGTACTATGGACGCCAAGTAGGCAAAGCGTGTAATGTCACGACGACTTATAGCATTGAGGATCCCGTTGTCCGTGCAAGTATTGCAGAAGAATAAGATTGCGTCCTCCTTGCGGCAGTCCTTTATCCTATCCATAACCAGGAGGAATCTGGCCCAGTAATGGTGTACTGTTTCTGCGGGCTCTTGCCGAATTTGAGATAGGTCGCTTATGTTTGGGTGGGCGGGTGGAATTGAATCCGGAACCGCGCCCAATCTGAGACTTAAGGGCCAAGGAGCTTCCGAACTTGGAAGCTTGGATTCTTGGATGTTGTCCAACGAATCTAGCCCGCTGCCTGACTTTAGGTTCAGGGCTTGAGTGACGTCCTCTCCTCCACGGGAATCCGGCATGGAGGGATCGGGAATCCGGACGTTGCTAGTCCTTAAGATAGAAGAAGGGTCGCCGTATTGTTCCTCTACCATAGCAATGTGGTGGGTAACCTGGGGAGAGTTAATCTCTCTCAGATCGGGTTTAGTCCTAATCTGATCATAGTCTGTAGCGACTCCCAAGGCGGCGATGCGATCCAAGAGCTCGTTTAAGGAAGAGAGCTCCATCGGATCTAACTGCTCGGCGAGCTCCGAATTAACGTGAAGATTGCTTTCGATGACCCGAGAATTCATCGTCGGCGCGGCGGCCGAACAGGCGGTCATAAGAAAACCGCCTAGCCAGAGAGTTTGGCCGACAGCCAAAGCTTCTTTAGCAATAGGGCCGTCTTGAAAGACGGGATGAGGCATCCTTCCCGACGGCGACGACACGAGGAACTCTCAATGAAAGCACCAATGTCGGTGTCAAACCGCGGATCTCGGTAGGGGTCCCGAACTGTGCGCCTAGGTGGTTGGTAACAGGAGACAAGGGACACGATGTTTTTACCCAGGTTCGGGCCCTCTCGATGGAGGTAAAACCTACTCCTTCTTGATTAATATTGATGATATGGGTAGTACAAGAGTAGATCTACCACGAGATCAGAGAGGCTAAACCCTAGAAGCCAGCCTATGGTATGATTGTTGTTCGTCCTACGGACTAAAACCCTCCGGTTTATATAGGCACCAAGAGGGTTAGGGTTACACAGAGTCGGTTACAATGGTAGGAGATCTACATATCCGTACGCCAAGCTTGCCTTCCACGCCAAGGAAAGTCCCATTCGGACGCGGGACGAAGTCTTCAATCTTGTATCTTCATAGTCCAGGAGTCCGGCCAGAGGTCATAGTCTGGCTATCCGGACACCCCCTAATCCGGGACTCCCTCAATCCCCTACACTTATGGGTTATCAGTTTTCGACGCAACCACTCGTTCCGCGACCTGGCTCTGGACAGAACGAGGGTGCAGACAAGAATCTAGCAGAGGTACCTTCATGTGAAATATTTCATCATACACACACTTCGGCACTCTAGGGATAAACAAACATGGAAATCCAAAAAATCCGTAATAACGCAAGGATAGCATGAACTTAGCACTTATCTGCGCCCCCATATATTCCTTTTAGTTGTGGCCGCTTTTTGGGCTCGTAAGATTTGGGAAGGACGACATTGTTTGTATATCGACCTCTAGCTCCCGACACGGGTTGGCTAGAAGCACATGTAACTTGGGGCGACAGGACGCGGCGTTAGGTACAACTGGTTTCTCTCTTGAAAGCACAAGTGCTCCCTGGGTGGTTTTGGTAATTAATGTCAACATACCTCTTGTTGGACTAACACTTTTACCTAGTATGTTTCAGACAAGTTCAATAATGGAGTGGCATGGACTAAAGGATGTGGAACCCCTTCAAGATGCTAAGAACAAAGGATTGGCTCAAGCTTCAAGGACAAGACTCTACATTTTCTATTTTAGTGATCCAAGATCACATTGAGTCTATAGGAAAAGCCAATACTATCAAGAGGGGATGAGGTGTTGCTTAATGGCTTGCTTGCTCAAAGTGCTTAGTGATATGCTCCAAAGCCCTCAACTACTTTCTCACATCCACATATGTCCTAAACCAAAAGTCTAACTCGGCCCCACCGATTCTTTCTACCTGGCGCCACCGAGTTCAGATGTCATAGCCACTGCCACAAACCCTAGGCAAATCGGTCTCACCTATAGGAGTCTCGGTCTCACCGAGATGGGATTGTAATATCTCTGTGTATGTCCATTACCAACATCGGTCTCACCGAGTTTGTGCAATCGGTACTACCGAGATTACAATGCAAACTCTTTGATTAGCTCATTACCAAAATCGGTCCCACCGAGTTTGTGTAATCGGTCTCACCGAGTTTTCCTGACCAACTCTCTGGTTAGCTTATTACCAAAATCGGTCCCACGGAGTTTGTGTAATCAGTCTCACCGATATTACGTTATGCCCTACCCTAACCATATCGGTCCTACCGAGTTGCATGTCGGTCCCACAGAAAATCCTAACGGTCACTAGATTTGCTGAATCGGTCCGACCGAGTTTACCAATTCGGCCCCACCGAGTTTGGAAAATTGTGTGTAACGGTTAGATTTTGTGTGGAGGCTATATATACCCCTCCACCCACTCTTCATTCGTGAAGAGAGCCATCAGAACAAACCTACACTTCCAACTTGCTGTTTCTGAGAAGGAACCACCTACTCATGTGTTGAGGCCAAGATATTCCATTCCTACCATATGAATCTTGATCTCTAGCCTTCCCCAAGTTGCTTTCCACTCAAATCTTCTTTCCACCAAATCCAAATCCTGTGAGAGAGAGTTGAGTGTTGGGGAGACTATCATTTGAAGCACAAGAGCAAGGAGTTCATCATCAACACACCATTTGTTACTTCTTGGAGAGTGGTGTCTCCTAGATTGGCTAGGTGTCACTTGGGAGCCTCCAACAAGATTGTGGAGTTGAACCAAGGAGTTTGTAAGGGCAAGGAGATCGCCTACTTCGTGAAGATCTACCGCTAGTGAGGCCAGTCCTTCGTGGGCGACGGCCATGGTGGGATAGACAAGGTTGCTTCTTCATGGACCCTTCGTGGGTGGAGCCCTCCGTGGACTCGCGCAACCGTTATCCTTCGTGGGTTGAAGTCTCCATCAACGTGGATGTACGATAGCACCACCTATCGGAACAACGGCTCAAAAATCACCGTGTCTCCAAACTGCGTTTGAATCCTCCAATCCCTTCCCTTTACATTCTTGCAAGTTGCATGCTTTACTTTCCGCTGCTCATATACTCTTTGCATGCTTGCTTGATATGTATTGTGAGTGTTAAACTTGTGCCTAAACTCCACTCCAACTTAAAGAAGTTAAAACTGCAACTTTTGGTACTTAGTGTCTAATCACCCCCCCTCTAGACACCTCTTCTCGATCCCTTTCAATTGGTATCAGAGCTTTGGTCTCCATTGCCTTGGTTTAAACACCAGTGGAGGAAGATGGATGTGTCTACTTTGGGGAGTCTTAGACATAGAGTGCCTATTCTTGATGGAGAATATTTTCATGAGTGGAAAAATGAAATTCTTGAGATTTTCAATGAATATCATTTGAACAAGTACATTGCTAGTCCTTGTGCACCTCATATTGATCCCTTGCATCCCACACCCGAAGAGGCTCTTGACATGATTCGCAATCTTAGAACCATCAATCTTATCATAAGAGGATTGCCCAAAAATTTGATTGCTAGTTTGCCTACTCTTGATTGTTCCTATACTATATGGAAATTTCTTGAGGAACGATTTCCAGATTATTCCTTAAAAAATTTAGATGAAATTCTCCATAAGTCTATTTCCTTGAGTAAGATGAATTCTAGTGATCCTAGCTTTGGTGATTGTCTATTTGAGCTTACGAATCTCACGCGTGCCATAGGAGATTTGGAATCATTAGCAATATTATTTCTGAAGCTATTAGAATCCATAAAGACAATCATAGAAATGATCATTTGTCTAATGAATTACCCTCTCTAGGAATTGATCAATCACAAGATGATGTTGAACATGGATACTATGATGAGGATGATGTTAGTGAATATGATCTTGACGATGCAATGAGACACTTTGGTCTTATGGCTAATCTTTGCGGCTACATGGCTGGAGGAAAGGAATGGGTCCTTGATAGTGGATGTACTGATCATATGACCGGAGATAAAGACATGTTCCGTGAGCTTGCTGAAAACGACGGCCCTCGAAAATATGTCACTTTTGGTGATAACTCAAAGGGTAAGGTGGTTGGCCTTGGTAAGGTGGCCATATAAAATGATAGCTCCATACAAAATGTCATGCTCGTTGAATCTCTTGGCTACAACTTATTTTCAGTATCTAGACTTGCTGATTTCGGTATCATTGTCCTATTTACTGAAGTAGATTGCCAAGTGTTTCGTAGAGATAATCATAAAATGGTCTTTACCGGTGTACGTAGAGGTGATCTATACATTGTGGATTTCACTAAAAAGGCTCAACCTAGAACTTTCTTTATTGTTAAATCCTCTAAAGGTTGGTTATGGCATAGACAATTAGGTCATGTTGGTATGCGAAACCTTGACAAGCTTATTAAAGGAAATCATATCCTTGGCGTTAACGATGTTATATTTGATAAGGATAGACTTTGCAGCGCTTGTCAGGCAGGTAAACAGGTTGGAGGAAGGCATCCCATGAAGAACATCATGACCACAAGGAGGCCACTCGAGCTACTTCACATGGATCTCTTTGCTCCCAACGCCTACAAGAGTCTCGGTGGAAATTCTTTTGGTCTAGTTATAGTTGATGATTTTTCAAGATTTACGTGGGTATTCTTTCTCGATGATAAATCGCAGGTTCAGAAGATCTTCAAAAACTTCGCGAAGAAGGCCCAAAATCAATTTGAAGTGAAGATCAAGAAGGTTCGCATCGACAACGGAACGGAGTTCAAGAACGCAAATGTGGACACCTTTCTTGATGAAGAAGGGATTTCACATGAGTTCTCGGCTACGTATACACCTCAACAAAATAGAGTTGTTGAGAGGAAGAACCGGACGCTCATCGAAATGGCGAGAACGATGCTTGATGAGTACAAGACGCCAAAGCACTTTTGGGCGGAAGCGGTTGAGACAGCTTGTCATGCAACAAATCGCTTGTATCTTCACAAGCTACTCGGCAAGACGGCATACGAGCTTCTCATCGGTCACAAACCCCAAGTTGGATACTTTCGAGTATCCGGCTCAAAGTGCTACATTCTTGATAAGCATCGTCGTTCTAAATTTGCTCCTAAGTCTCATGAAGGTTTCCTACTTGGTTATGGCTCAAACTCTCACACATACCGTGTCTACAACAATTTCACCCGGAAGGTTGAAGAAAGGGTAGATGTGAAGTTTGATGAATCTAACGGCTCGCAAGTAGAGCAATTGCCAATTGATGTAGGAGACAAAGATCCCTCGGAAGCAATCCAAGACTTGTCTATTGGCAAGATTCGTCCAACGGAGGTGAAGGAGAGTACCTCGTCCGTCCAAGTGGAAGCTTCTACCTCACGACAAGGTTAACCAAGAGTTGATATGGAAGTATCCACAAGTGGGACACATCAAGATGAAGAAAACAAGGAAGTGCACCAAGATGAACGTCAACAACCTCCTTCTCCACCACGACAAGAGAACGACAACGCCAACAATGAAGAAGGCCAACAAGAAGAACAAGATGAAGAAGATGTTCAATCAAGACCCAAGCAAAAGCTGACACAAGTTCGAGAAAGAATTGCTAAAGATCATCCCGTCGAGCAAATCTACAATGATATTCAAACCGGGAGAATCACTCGCTCTAAAACTCATTTGGCTAACTTTTGTGAACACTATTTATTCATCTCTAGCATTGAACCTATGAAGGTTAAAGAAGCATTGGAAGATCCGGATTGGATAAATTCTATGCATGAAGAGCTACACAACTTTGAGAGAAATCAAGTTTGGACATTTGTTGAGAAGCCCGACAACAACCACAAAATCATTGGTACCAAATGGGTGTTTCGCAACAAGCAAGATGAAGATGGACAACTAGTCTGCAACAAAGCATATCTCGTCGCCCAAGGCTACACACAAGTCGAAGGTATGGACTATGGTGAGACTTATGCTCCCGTTGCTAGACTTGAGTCCATTCGCATCTTACTTGCCTATGCTAATCACCATGATATCACCTTATACCAAATGGACATTAAATGTGCTTTTCTAAATGGTGAAATAGAGGAGGAAGTTTATGTTAAACAACCTCCCGGCTTCGTTAATCCTAAGAAACCTAATCATGTTTACAAACTTCACAAAGCTCTTTATAGTCTTAAGAAAGCTCCTGGAGCGTGGTATAAATGCTTGACCAAGTTCCTTATTGAAAAAGGCTTTGAAATTGGAAAAATAGATTCTACTCTTTTTACTAAGAGGGTCAATGGAGAACTATTTGTGTGCCAAATCTATGTTGATGATATTATATTTGGTTCTACTAACCCTCATTTTAGTGAAAAGTTTGGAAAGCTAATGTTGGAGAAGTTTGAGATGTCTATGATGAGTGAACTCAAATTCTTTCTTTGTTTGCAAATCAAGCAAACTAAGGAAGGTACCTTTGTATCTCAAACGAAGTACACCAAGGACTCATTCAAGAAGTTCAATATGCAAGAATGCAAAGGTATGACTACACCCATGCCTACTAGTGGACATCTTGATTTGACCAAACATGGTGAACCGGTCGATCAAAAGGTTTATCGCTCTATGATTGGTTCATTGTTATATCTAGGTGCTTCACGTCCCGATATCATGCTAAGTGTGTGCATGTGTGCACGATATCAAGCTGCTCCTAAAGAATGTCATCTTAAAGCCGTGAAAAGGATAGTGAGATACTTAATCCATACACCAAATTTTGGCATTTGGTATCCTAAGAGGGCCTCTTTCGATCTTGTTGGCTACTCCGACTCGGACTATGCCGGTGACAAGGTTGATAGAAAGTCCACTTCGGGTACTTGTCAATTTCTTGGTAGATCTCTTATGTCTTGGTCTTCCAAGGAAAAAAAACTCGGTATCCTTGTCCACCGCCGAAGCGGAATACATTGCCGCTGGTCCATGTTGTGCTCAATTACTTTGGATGACTCAAACTCTTAAAGATTATGGGATATATGTGAAACATGTTCCATTACTTTGTGACAATGAAAGTGCTATCAAGATTGCTCACAATCCCGTGCAACATTCTCGAACTAAGCATATTGAAGTTCGTCATCATTTCATTCGAGATCATGTTGCTAAGGGTGACATTAATCTTAAGCATGTTCGCACCGAAAAGCAATTAGCGGATATATTCACTAAACCACTTGATGAGAAAGTGTTTTGCAGGTTAAGAGGTGAATTGAACATCATTGATGCTTCAAACTTGGAGTAGGAAGTGGGAGCAATGTCGTTGCGACCATGGCGCGTGGAGGTGGCAGAGAGTGGGCGAGAATGGCGTGGGAGCAATGTTGCTCTTCCACTCCGTCTCGGCCATCCCCTTGGGCATCACAAGGGGTGACGCCATTGACAAATATGACGCACTTCATATGCTCCTTAGGTTCGCACAAGTGATCCCCCTACCTGGCGTGACAAAGATGTCATGGGAAACCACGACCACCTATGGGGCCATGAGCCCCTTTTGGTTCGGCGGGGGGCTGGGCACGTTGCACAAAGAGCGGAGAAGCGTAACACAGCGCGACAGAGATCACACGGGTAGTTTTACCCAAGTTCAGGCCGCCTTGAGGCGTAAAACCCTACTCCTGCTTTGGTGGATTGATGGTAGAATATGCACTGGCACAGCGAGATGCTATACAAACGGTTTTTAACCCCTTTCCGTTGCTGCATTCAGAACCGTCGCCAAGTGAGTGTGGGTGATAGGGGAGTCCATCCCACACGACCCAGAAACCGTCGGGGATATGCCCTCCTGGCACACACGCTCGGCAAAATGAGGTCGTGTGCGACCGGCGAGCGATCAAATACGGTTATATGTACAGTAGTGCTAAAAAATACAATTATACAGGCAAAATCATTTTTGGTCATAATTACATCCCACATAGTGAGTCCCCGCTAAAGGTTTCCGTTCGTATATACATACCATAGTCGCTCCAAGGAAAACGTTTCTGTTCGCAGGTACATCACACACGATATTAACAATTTTATCATTTGCGTTATTGAATGCATCACACACGGTGCATGGAAGAAACTGTGTGGCAAAGGTTGTCCATCACACACAATTTTTATGTGGTAAACGTTCGCATAAGGTGGCCTAACGCAAATAGTTTTCAAGAGAAGGTCGTTTGTGATTGTTTATTAATCCAACACGGTTTAATCCTAGAAACTGTGTGCGTTGCCTGAGGTCATCGCCCACGGTATTTTCTCAATAACCGTTTGCAATAGCAAAACCCAATTAGCAGGCTAATTCCCCTATCATTAATAATACATTTATTAATCTAATTGACATTCATATTAAGCACATAATATATTTCATTTCCATATTAAGGAAATATGATTTAATAATTGAAATACATCAGAGTACAACATGATATAGCTTCAGCACTCAGCTACCCCATTACACAACTGCACCAGCACCAAGTTTCACATGCAACATGTAGAACCTTTCGAAATTAGCATCATAGACGGTACATAGACATATGCATCTCATCTGGAAAACTGCTGAAGCGGAAGGCGAATATTGAGCCTTCATTCATGTTGAAGGTCTTTGCAACTTTAGGCCAGTGCCTATGGATGATTGACCGTCCGTCCTTCGTCCTCTTCAGGAACACTTCAATATTGAGCCGTGGGTGTTGTATGAAAACGTTCCTCGCCTCTTGACCATAGAGGTAGTTTGAGAGGTAATCATCAGTGAACTACTATGGAAAGTCCTGAAAACAAGGATGTGCATACATATCTTCTCTATATTGGAAATGGGGCAAAGGAATAAAAAAAGGCAAGGTATAATAGTTAGTACCATCTTGTAGTGAACTGATGTCTTCTTCATTGTGCAGACAAAGATCTTGTTGATTTTTTTCGCTAATTTCTTTATCCTAACAATCTTTCTGAGTTTCTTGACTTGATTGATATTCATGGACAACTCATTTCCCCATATGCAAAAAGGGTCGAATAGTGGGTCAAAACCTCTGACAACAGGACCTACATGTGCAAGACCAAATTGTTAAAAACCTAAATATTAGAATGATTCCAGCAATTGCACAATAATGTGCTATTAGACAACGAACCATGCATGTGCTAACCTCGATTGTAAACCTCAGTGCTTCCCATTGTTTCCCTACAACACATATAAGGTAGTTAGTCATCAGGTTAAGTAAGTGTTCGCATGATATCAGTAAAATATGTTGATGAAAAATAAGCACATTGCAGATTCATCAGATTAATTCAAGCCACATGGAAAACCCATTTATCCAAACCAAGCATGATTAAGAACTAAGAAATATAGCACTTGTATATCTTTTTAATGTATTAAGTGCAGCCAAATTTGATTTATTCCTCACATGCACAACAATACAAAATTCTACCCACGACAATTGGACATCGCATTGCAGAATTGAACCAAGCAGTTAATTAAACACCACAACAAATGAACCAAACATTAACTGAGCACCACATTGCACAATATAACATACTCCTAATAGAAGATCATATAGTTAACCAAACCAAGCATGCTTAACAACTTGGAAATTTAGCAATTGTATTTGTTTCTCATGTATTTATTATAGCCAAATTCAATTTATTCCTCACATGGTATAGAATAGCAGAATGCACCCATAACAATTGAGCATCACATTGTAGAATTGAACCAAACAGTTAACTAAACACCACAACAAATGAACCAAACGTTAACTGAGCACAACATTGCACAATATAACATACTCCTAATAGAAGATCAGACAGCTAACCAAACCAAGCATGATTAACAGCTTGGAAATATAGAAATTGTATTTGTTTCTCATGTATTTAGTACAACAAAATTTGATTTACTTCTCACATGGTATACAATAACAGAATGCACCCACAACTATTGAACATCGCATTGCAGAATTGAACCAAATAGTTAACTAAACACCACAACACAAATGAACCAAACGTTAACTGAGCACCACATTACACAATGTATAACCAAACCAAGCATGCTTGACAACTTGGAAATATAGCAATTGTATTCGTTTCTCATGTATTTCGTAAAGATAAATTCGATTTATTTCTCACATGGAAGACAATACAAAATTGTAGCCTGAAGAATTGAACATCACATTTGCAGAATTGAACCAAACAGTTAACTGAAGACGACAACTAATTAACCAAATAGTTAGTAAGTGAGCACCACACTACATGACAGATAGAACATATACACTAGAGCAACAGATTGCATGGTAAACTTAGATAACACAATTCACTAGAATTTGTTAAGGAAAGGCAGGAGCAGCATGTCGGTGGGAAACGACACCTATGGGATCACTGGAATCCCTTCTGCGGTTGCGGGGCGCAGAATCGTGAGAAGAGAGGTACTAGGGGATGGCACACAGGGGATTTACCCAGGTTCGGGCCGCAAAGATGTGTAAAACCCTACGATCCTGCTTTGGTGGCTGTATTAGTGTTCTTGAGCTCTCGAACTAGCTCTGGGTGCTGCAAGGTTCAAAAGAGCCGAATCCCTTGTCAGTATGCCATGGGTCTCCTTTTATAGGCGAAAGGGGCTGCCACAGTGGCACACAGGAGGTGGAAAGTGCTACAACGTTGCGAGGTTATCGCTAGTATTACAGGACAAGACGCCTTAAATGCTGGGCTTAGGTGTCCTTCACTTTATTGGGGGACGGGGGTGAGGCCCGTCCCGTCCATCGCCGCCCCTCCTGGCTTCGATACGCACCCCGGCCAGCAACGCATGCAACGCCATGTAGGCAGGCAGGCAGCTGAGGTGGCGTGGTGGTGGAGCCTCCAGGAAGACTTGCATGCTGCCACGCAGGAGCTTGCGGGGTCAGTGTAGAGACCGCACGTCGCCATGTGGGCGCCTGCTCAGTTGGTTGAGCTGGCAGCTGCATGGGGACGGTGGTGGAGCCTTGGTAGGTGTGGGCCTGGCTGCAGCCCCACCAATGTCCTCGGCAAGGGCTTGTCGCGGTCTTGCGTATCTTCCTGGCAAGGGTCTTGCCGGGGACTTGTGAGCGCCCGCGGCAAGAGGCTTGCCGGGGCCTTGCGGCCGTCTTCGGCAAGGTGCCTTGCCGGGGCCTCGTGGGCATCCTCGGCAAGGAGCCTTGTGGTCGTCTCGTCTTCTGGTTCTCAGGCTTGGCTGCTTCTCTTTGCCTTGTATCTGTCCTCCCCGGCAGGGTAGGATGCTCCTTGCCGAGAAGGTGGCTTGAGTCTTGCTTGCCGATGTGACACTTGTCGGTGAAGATGGATCCTTTTTAGTGTAATTGCATACAGTCGTGGCCCATGCCCGGTGGTTAGTGTAGCCCTGGTTTTCACTACACCGACACAACACACGCAACGGGTAAGCCGAGCATGCTTAACCGGAGTAGCTAGCAAATGGCAAGGTGCTCCTCCAAGATCTGGGGGTTGGCACGAATGGCAGCCATCACGACCTCTTTCGCGCATGCGACCGCGATTTGCTTCTCCGCTGCCAAATGCTTCTTGAACTCCTAGCTATAGTAGGTGCACCATGGCTTAGGGCAGCGCTTATTTGGTGGACGGGTCGGTGATTTGGGTGGAAGGTGTCGCACCGGCGGTCGGGGCATGTGGGATGTGGAAGGAGGAGGAGGATGGGGGTCGGATGTGGATTACCTGCCTGGATAGACGAGGCCGAGCAGTGTGAAGGAGGGTCGCCGGCGAGAAGGAGGCACTGCAAGCAAGGAGTGAAGGTTTCAACTTGGAAAGGAAGGCGGAAACAGGGGAAATGTGGCTTTTGGTAAGGGGAGAGGCGAGGAGGTAGATATTTCCACGGAAGCCGACAATTTGGAATCGCTTTAGTGAAAAAACTGGTGTGCAAAGTGTCATCAGACACGGTCCCTTATTCAGAACTGTGTATGATATGTGAACATCACAAACGATTCAGATAGCTTAACCCGTGTGTGATGAGCTTGAACGTCAAAATTTGTGGTTCAAATTTCCCTGGTTACAGTGATCATCCACGTCATTGCATAATTTGGGTACACAAAGGAGACTACAGCACACCCACACTTCTTAATCGAGCAAGTTCAATGATTAAACAGAGCTAGCTGACCTAAACATTACGTGGTCGTTTGGGCTGCCTTGGCCGCTCAGTGGCAGATTGCGGCTGTGCTCATGCACCTTGTTAGCATGCGCAAGGCGGCTGCGGCCGTGCTTCCGCCGGAGTGGGCCGCCGAAGTTTCCCTCATGACGCGGGTCCATGTCCCCATCTTTCACCGACAACGATTGAACAGTGAAATGATATTTGGGGAGCGAGGTAGTGTGCTTGACACGCCGGCTGTGGACTGTAGCCGACGCACCTTCTCGCATAAGCCATAGGCGTACTATACACCCACGTTGCTCCAGGATATTTTGTACTGCATCTGGCACGGTTGGTGATAATAAACTGTATGGGATTTACTTGATTTTTCATCTTGATTTGAATTACATAATGGGGTCATAGCGGCAATGGACGGTGTTTGAATTGCAAGACCTTTTATCTGCAGTGAACATGCAACTATATGTTTTTCTTGGAATTATACAGGGTTTGTTTGGAAATTTTATACATTAAATTGGTTCTCTAGCCATTTCCGGTGCACAATTCAAAATTAAAGCACATGCACATGCTCCGGTGCACCAACATGGGTTGTAAAATCATATATGTGTCCATGGGTTTATGCTTATGTCCCATGCAAGAAATGGGGATGAATTTCAAACACCACTGCATCGTGGCTCTCCGTCAAATGTTGAGGTAATTGCTTTTGTAGTTCTAGTAAATCAAAAACTCTTCTGAAATTCATGAAACTTGGCACGCTATCATGGAGGGGCATCAACATGCCGTGGTTTTTTGTCCCATTTGGGGCAGGTTTGGGTATATGCTTCTCACAAACCAGAGCTTCTCTCAACAAGCATGATGGTTTCGGTAGGGAACGTCCCACCTTTGGGACGAAATGATATCCATTCCCTCTTATTGCTTTCAAATTTTTTCTCGTGTCAACATAGAAAAATATGAGCGTTGTGTCAATTTTGGGGATTTTTCGGGGTTCGTTTGGATATTTTTATGCATTAATTGAGTTTTCAATGCATTTATGAGCATAATTCAAATTTGAACTACATGCACATGCTCTAATGCATATAAATTGGTTGAAAATTCAAATCTGTGTCCTTGGTTGCATGCTTAGGTCCCATGCAAGAACTGGGAATGAATGTGAAACACCCTGCTACCGTCACTCGGCCGCAAACATTGAGATACCTGGTTTTTAAATTCTAGTAAATCCAAAGCTCATCTAAAATTCATGAAATTTGGCATGCTATTGCCGTGGTAAATTTTTTGTCCCATTTGGGGCAGGTTTGGGGATATGCTTCTCGCAACAAGCCTGATGGTTTCGGTATGGAACGTCCCACCTTTGGGGACGAAACGATATCCATTTCCTTTTATTGCTTTCAAAAAAATTCTCGTGTCAACATAGAACAACAGGATTGTTGTGTCAATTTTTGGGACTTTTCGGGGTTCGTTTGGACCTTTTTGTGCATTAATTGATTTTTCAATGCATTTATGTGCATAATTCAAATTTGAACTACATGCACATGCTCTAAGGCATATAAATTGGTGGAAAATTCAAATATGTGTCCTTGGTTGCATGCTTAGGTCCCATGCAAGAATTGGGAATGAATGTCAAACACCCTGCCACCGTCACTTGGCCGCAAACATTGAGATACCTGGTTTTTAAATTCTAGTAAATCCAAAACTCGTCTAAAATTCATGAAACTTGGCATGCTATCATGGAGCGGCAACAACATGCCGTGGTAAAATTTTTGTCCCATTTGGGGCAGGTTTGGGTATATGCTTCTCACAAACCAGAGCTTCTCACAACAAGCATGATGGATTCGGTAGGGAATGTCCCACCTTTGGGGACGAAACGATATCCATTGCCCCCCTATTGCTTTCAAATTTTTCTCGTGTCAACATAGAACAACAGGAGTGTTGTGTCAATTTTTTGGATTTTTCGTGGTTCGTTTGGACATTTTTATGCATTAATTGAGTTTTCAATGCATTTATGTGCATAATTCAAATTTGAACTACATGCACATGCTCTAATGCATATAAATTGGTTGAAAATTCAAATATGTGTCCTTGGTTGAATTCTTAGGTCCCATGCAAGAAATGGGAATGAATGTCAAACACCCTGCCACCGTCACTCGGCCGCAAACATTGAGATACCTTGTTTTTAGTAAATCCAAAACTCGTCTGAAATTCATAAAACTTGTTATGCTATCTTGGAGCAGCATCAACATGCCGTGCTAATTTTTTTGTCCCATTTGGGGCAGGTTTGGGTATAATTTTCTCACAAACCAGAGCTTCTCACAACGAGCCTGATGGTTTCGGTAGGGAACGTGCCACCTTTGAGGACGAAACGATATCCGCTGCCTCTTATTGCTTTCAAAAAATTTCTAGTGTCAACATAGAACAACAGGAGTGTTGTGTTAAATTTTGGAATTTTTTCGGGGTTCGTTTGGACATTTTTATACATTAGCTGGGTTTTCTAGGCATTTTATGTGCATAATTAAAATTTGAACTACATGCACCTGCTCCAGTGCATATAAATTGGTTGAAAAATCATATCTTTGTCCTTGGGTGCATGCTTAGGTCCCATGCAAGAAATGGGAGTGAATTTAAAACACTAGGGCACCGTTGATTGCCGGCAAAACGTTGAGATACTTTGTTTTTAAATTCTAGCAAATCCAAAACTCGTTAGAAATTCATGAAACTTGGCATGCTATCATGGAATGGCACCCGGCATGTTGTGGTATTTTTCGTGTCCATTTTGAGAGAAGGCGCACTCGAATAACAGCCAACAAAGGCATTTTGAAACAAATAGCTGCCACTCTAACATCACAAACGTTTGTATAATTCAAATCATGTGCGTTATGTTAACCATTCACGTGACGCCACATGTCTTCATTTTAATTTCTATAGGAGGTGCCGTGCGGACAGCTGTTTGACTGAACGGGAGGCGTGCAAGCTCTCCTCCAATGCGCAGGCTCATCGGGAAGCATGCAAGCTGTACGCTGCACAGGCTCACCTAGAAGGGAGCCCTTTGACTTCCATGGCCGCCCGCCTTCCTCTCCATTAATGGCGCCCGAGCCACTGCTTAATACGGGCGGCCTTACTGTTCCCCTCTCATTCCCCTCCCTCCCGCAAACCTCCACCAATGCCATGGCGCAGAAGGATCATCTGCCACTAGTCTTCAAGTTTGGTGAAGTCGACTCCGAGATGGAGGAGATAGAAAATAAGGAGGAATGGGGCCTCATGGACATGGCCCAGAACGAGCTGGCCGCGGTGGTTGCTGCCCTCGCTCCCGTCCCAGCTCCCATCCCCGCACGCACGCTAGCGACCATACCCGTAGCATTGACGGGCTGGTCGCCGAGCACTATCGCAAAGCTGGAAGCCGCGGGTGTCAGTGAGGTCTCCACAGACCCGCGCGAGCTCGTGTACATGCCAGCTCTAGCGCCCGTGCCCGTGAGCGCCTCTCCACCCACCGCGGCGCCGGTCCCCGTGCATTTGGCTGCACCCGCCGCACCCGTGCCCGTGCCCCCCTCGGCGGCAAGGGACGCCGCCGTCGACCGCTACCTCTCAGCGCGGCCAGCTGCCGTCCTCCCGTGCTCTGCCCATCGATTGCGCGACGACATGATGTTTGATTTACAAGTGAAGAACATTTTGTGCTGAATTGAAGACTTCAACAACGGCGCCCGGAGGAAGACAAGGACAGCAACGGCGCGACACGCCGCCTCCGTCGCCGCCGGAAATATTTTTTTCTTCGGTTTAATACTGTACCTCGATCATATGAATATAAATTCGCAATATGACTGAATGAAAGATATGGTTTGAGACAAATTGCATTTTCCTCTCTTAATGTACAGACTTATCAAATGATTTTCTTTTGAAAAAACGTCAATGGTTTTTAAATACAAAACACTCATCGCAAACGTTTTAGTTAGAACACCCGTATGCAAACCGACAACTTCCCCAGGAAGCCAAGGGAAAATGTGCCGAGCAGGATTTGTGCAGCTCTTGATTGCAAATGTTTTAGATAGAACACCCATATGAAAATGTGCTGGCTTGTAGGCGATCATTTCTTGCGTGTTCAACTGCTCTATGCGTGTGGTTGCTTGCGGTTGAGGCGGCCGTGGCGCGCTCTCCTCGCGTCCCACCGCGCGCGCTCTGCTCTCGCGTCCCACCGGGTGCTCTGCCCTCGTCCATCACGCGCGCAGCCAGTGTTTGGGGCCGGCACATGATCATGCACGTTCGTGTGCATGCGGTTGCGCAAGGCGCGGCGCGACAATGCAGTTACCCGCTGCAAAAACTACCCTGTGGACGCGCAGGAATCTAGGCCGCCAGGCCCCCATTTATTCCTACGACCATTTACCTTCATCTCTCGCATCACACGACACAATAAGCACACCCACGACGACACATACAGAGAGGACATCCAGCTGTTCCAATGGAGATCCCTGTGGGTCGATGATGGCCGCAGCCGATGACGACAACGGCAGGCAGTTCACAATGCATCATGTAGTGGACACCCACATGAGGGGGAAGGCCCTCTCAATGGTGTACACGAACGATCCGGTCTCGGTGGAGAGATCCATCCAAACTATGGAGCAGTTCCTTGCCGATGACAAGTACCAAGTGGTCGGCTTTGACCTTGAATACACCATCATCGTGCTGGGCACGATCAGAAGGTTGCCATCGCCCAGTTGTGCTTGCGACATCACGTCCTCGTCTACCACTACCACCTGGCCACAAGGCCTTGCAAGAGTTTCTCCAGGTTTATCAATAGCTCTGACTACAGTTTTGCTACGGTGGACACCACCAACGATCTAAAAGCGCTCAAGGTTTCGGGCTTGAAATGCCCGAATCTTGTCAACATCCAGCACCACTACAAGGTCTGGGACAGCGAAAAAAAAAAACTGAACTCCCTGGTTGACCTCGCCTCAGCCATCATCGACCCCTACTACATGAATATGAAGAATGATAGCAAGAAGGACAAGTACGCCTGGCATTGTGTGGGGCATGAGAGACTGGATGAACAACATGTCAAGTACGCGTCCAAGGATGCGTACACAAGCTACGAGATGTACATGTGGATCGTTGACATGAGGAAGTGTCTTCTTCCTGCCCCAGACAAGGGATCGAGCCACAGAGCAGTGGTGGGAGCGTCACAAGAAGTAGATGACTAGACGATTGTTTTGTTGGGAAACGTAGCATGCAATTTCAAAAAAAAATTCCTACGCTGACTTAAGATCTATCTAGCAGATGCATAGCAACGAGAGGGGGAGAGTGTGTCCACGTACCCTCGTAGACCGAAAGCGGAAGCGTTAGCTTAACGCGGTTGATGTAGTCAAACTTCTTCTTGATTCAATCGATCAAGCACCGAACGTACAACACCTCCGAGTTCTGCACACGTTCAGCTCGATGACGTCCCTCGAACTCGTGATCCAGCAAAGTGTCAAGCGAGAGATTCGTCAGCATGACGGTGTGGTGACCGTGATGGTGAAGTGATCCGTGCAGGGCTTCGCCTAAGCACTTTGACAATATGACCGGAGGAGTAAACGATGGAGGGGGGCACCGCACACGGTTAAGAACAATTGGTGTGCCTTAGAGGTGCCCCCCCCGCCCCCATATATAAAGGAGGGAGAGGGGAGGAGGCTGGCCTAGGGCGCGCCAAGTGGTGAGGAATCCCACTTGAACTCCTAAACCTATTTGCCCCCTTCCTTTTATCGGAGGGGAAAGGGGGAAGGAGAGGGAGAGGGAGAAGGAAAGGGGGGCCGCGCCCCCTCCCCTGGTCAAATTCGGACTCCCCATGGGGGGGGGGGGGCGCCACCCCCTTGTGGATTGTCTTGCGTCTCCCCTATGGCCCATGTGGCCCATTACTTCCTGTGGGGTTCCGTAACCTCCCCTGCATCCGATAAATACCCGAAACACTCTGGAACCATTCCGGTGTCCGAATACTATCGTCCAATATATCAATATTTACCTCTCAACCATTTTGATACTCCTGATCATGTCCGTGATCTCATCCGGGACTCCGAACAACCTTCGGTCACCAAATCACATAACTCATAATACAAACTGTCATCAAATGTTAAGTGTGCGGACCCTACGGGTTCGAGAACTATGTAGACATAATCGAGACACCTCTCCGGTAAATAACCAATAGCGGAACCTGGATGCTCATATTGGCTCCCACATATTCTACGAAGATCTTTATCGGTCGAACCGTTATGACAACATACGTTATTCCCTTTGTCATCGGTATGTTACTTGCCCGAGATTCGATCGTCGGTGTCTTCATACCTAGTTCAATCTCGTTACTGGCAAGTCTCTTTACTCGTTCCGTAATGCATCATCCCACAACTAACTCCTTAGTCACATTGCTTGCAAGGCTTATTATGATGTGCATTACCGAGAGGGCCCAGAGATACCTCTCCGATACTCGGAGTGACAAATCCTAATCTCGATCTATGCCAACCCAACAAAACACCTTCGGAGATACATGTAGAGCATCTTTATAATCACCCAGTTACGTTGTGACGTTTGATAGCACACAAGGTATTCCTCCGGTATCCGGGAGTTGCATAATCTCATAGTCAAAGGAATATGTATAAGTCATGAAGAAAGCAATAGCAATAAAACTTAACGATCATTATGCTAAGCTAACGGATGGGTCTTGTCCATCACATCATTCTCCTAATGATGTGACCCCGTTCATCAAATGACAACACATGTCTATGGTTAGGAAACTTAACGATGTTTGATTAACGAGCTAGTCTAGTAGAGGCTTACTAGGGACACTGTGTTTTGTCTATGTATCCACACATGTATCAAATTTCCGGTTAATACAATTCTAGCATGAATAATAGATATTTATCATGATATAACAAAATATAAATAACAACTTTATTATTGCATTTTGGGCATATTTCCTTCACGTTTCTCCTACTTTAGAATGCATGCAATTGTTTATTGAGGTGTGGTAAAAGTAATGATCTGTATAGTCACTTATGTATTTGGATGTTTATTTCAGTATATATATATATATATATATATATATATATATATATATATATATATATATATATATATATATATATATATATATATATATATATATATATATATATAGACACACACACATGTTATTCTTCTATAGACAGAGTAAATCACACAGCTTATTAGCAGCAATCGTCTGTGTTATTATTGGTCTTTGCACACATTTCCTATTACGAGCCTATTTGCCGCGTATCGCACACATCTTGTTCAGTTGAACCGTTCCCATCGTGTTGCCTAATCACACACAGTTCATCCTAGTGAACCGTATGTTGTATATCGCACACACCTTCATCTGGCTACCCGTTTCTTTTTTTCCTCCTCATCGCAAACAGTTAATTAACTGAGCCATATGACCTACATCGCACACGCAACTAAAATCTGAACTGTGTTTGATGCATCCGTCATCGCAAAAGTTTTGCACCTTTTTTTTACGGTTTTTTACACCACCGTTTGCGATTATGACATCGCACACAGTTTCGTCGAAGGGTCTCTGATTCGACTGTCGTGTTTGGACCATCCTACAGTAGTGATGGTGGAAAAGCGCAGCGCTCTTGCCCGGCAAGGTTGCCTCGAGGCGAGAATGGCTACGCGCATATGAATCTGTGAGGGTCCGAATCGTCCGAATCCTTTCTATGGTCACCATGGGCCTCCTTTTATAGATTAAGGGGTCACCATAGTGGCAAATCAGTCTTTACGTACTGATTAGATAGCAAACAATGCTATCATACCTAACTCTGACGGCTGACAGAGCACATTAAATGCGTCGCTTAGTGTCACATCACAGCTTGCCCGGCAGGCCCTGCTGGGCTGTTTTGCCAGCTTCGCGCCTACTTGCTTGACACGTCTCAGGATGGGTGTCATATGTAGGTGTTTGCTGTAGGAAGTGGCTGCCATGTGGCAGGAAGCAGACACTTTGTCACATTGGGGCATGACACCGCACTGATCGATGACTTGCATTGCTGGTGAGGTGAGCGATGGAGTGGCTTGCCTTCGCAAGCTCCGACAGGCCTGCCTGGACGATCTGGAAGTTTGCTTCCGAAGCAAACTCGACCTTGCCAGGCTCGCCTGCCCGGCAAGGGAGGTTCTTTCCTTAGTGATATCTTGCTTCTCTGGCTCATCTTGGCCTTCTTGATCTATATTGGATCCTTCAAAGAATTGACCCCTCTTGCTTTGACCTGATCTTGGTGGTGTAATCTTGCTCTTGGGCCTGTTGGCTTGCCGTTCGTGCACGAGTCAGGGGAAAACATACACCCTTGTTTTTGTACCCCGACATAAGTTGACGCGTACGGAAGGCTTTGTAAACTTATAGTCAACACACGATTCTAGCAGAAGTGGCCATTGGATGTCCATCCAATGGCTGTTGTGCTTCTTCAATCTTGGATATTCTTGCTTCAGCCGCCCAAACCACTGCCAGCAATACCGCCTCCCGTGGCCGGTTGTGCTGCCACGTAGGCTTCACCGGCCCACCCTACTCCTAAACGCCGTCCAGGCCATTCCTCTACTCACCAACACCTCATGTTATTCTCCAACGACGGCAACCTCACACCGCAACAGAACTAGTGAACCCTTGTACTCCCCTCCACGTGGGCATCCACCTTACTATGCGAAAACAAATGATTTCTCCCCCTGGCAGGTTTGACCCACCAGCTACATCTTCGCATGCAAGGAAGTGCTTCCTTTATTACGTGGAAATAAAAAGTTTCATCTCCCTGACAGCTGGAACCCACCAGCTTTATTATGATCCATTTCATGAAAATATAGATTGTACCAAAGATGCTATATTGATTTCTTTTTATTCTAACTCGAAAAATAAGAAATAAAAAAACAGAAAACATCTTCGCATGCAAGGAAGTGCCACCTTATTACGCGAAAAAAATGATTCCCCCTGCTAGCTGGGACACACCAGATTTGGAGGCTGACTTGTGGGCCTACTAAGTTAACACGTACTTAGGACTTTGTCAATTAGTCAATAAACGATTCTAGCTGCAGTGACCATTGGATGTTAATCCAATGGCGAGCTGCGTCTTCAACCACTGGTCTTCTTGCTCCAGCGGCCTAAACTTGTGCCTGCCGTACCGCCTACTCCAGCCTCCCGTGGCCGGCTGTGCTACCACGCAGGCCTCACCGCCCGACCATATTACCACTGGCTAGGCCTTCCCTCTACTCACCCACACCTCCTGTTATTCTCCGACGACAACATCCTTACACCGCAGCCGCACCAGTGAACCCTCGTACTCCCCTCCGCGTGGGCTCCCACCTACCTCATCTTCCCTGGCTCAGCGTTGTTCCCTTCCTAGGCCTCGCCGTCATCCACCGCCTGGGTGCTGTCCGCGCCGTGTGGTCAACGTGGTCAATGAACGACAACCATCAGAAGAGTAGTCGGTGAGGCTGACAGATAGACCCACCAGCTACATGCACGCAAGGAAGTGCCTCCTTATTATGCGCAAAAAAATGAATCCTCCCCTTGATAGCTGGGACCCACCAGCTATATCTTCGCACACAAAGAAGTTCCTCCTTATCCTCCCTGACTGCTGGGACCCACCCAGTCGAAGAGGACACAGCGTTGTCTGTCTGGTCGCGGACGTGTACATACATACTGGCTGATCAGTGTCTCTACAATGATGACCCATGGCCAAGCAAGCACCGGGATGCGTAGTAGTAGAGCCCCTGACGTAGGAGTTCAGGCAGTCCATTCTAAACTGCGTACACGTATGTACAGCCAGATGCCAAAAAATACGGCCACGTACGTACATATAGGGGGGGGGGATCTCGAACGCCTACTCGTGCATACATATGGCCGGGGCTCGTGTACATGGAGAGGCAATGGACGACAGCATTAGCGTCCTGTTCATCGGAAGCCAACTGGCTGGGTCGGAACGTAGAAACTGTGTTGTGTTCATCGGGAGGAAACGGAATGCGTCGTGTTCATTGAGAGCCAACCGACTTGGATGGAACAGCCGTAACAGGGTCTGGCGTACCGCAAAACGGAGGAAACGTACTTGTGTTCGAGCTCCTACGGTCAAAATGGGGTCTGGCATACCACAAAACGGAGGGATCATACTTGTGTTCGAGCTCCTATGGTTGAAACGGGGTGCTGGCTGTTGATCGGGAGGGGTGTGGCGTACCGCAAAATGGAGTAAACAGAGTTGTGTTGGAGTGCCTACGGTTGAAACAGGGTCCTGTTCATCTGGAGGGGTGTGGCGTACCGCAAAATGGGACACCACGAGCTACTATTCATCCACCGTCTACTGCCTTCCTCCAGCCTCCACGGGGTCCTGTTCATCCAACCCCCACCAGGAACTATTCATCCAACCACCGACAACAGTCACTATTCATCAAGAGGTAGCTGGCTCAATCAGCTTCAGTTAGCAGCAGTAGTGAATTGCTCGGGTTCAATCAGCCGTGAAGGAATGATGACCCACAAGTATAGGGGATCAATTGTAGCTCTTTTCGGTAAGTAAGAGTGTCGAACCCAACGAGGAGCAGAAGGAAATGACAAGTAGTTTTCAGTAAGGTAATGTCTGCAAGTGCTGAAGTTGTAAGTAGCGTAGTAGTTTGATAGCAAGATAATTTGTAACGAGCAAGTAACAAAAGTAGTAGCAAAAGTGCAGCAAGGTAGCCCAATCCTTTTGAGGCAAAGGACATGCTAAAACGGTCTCTTATGATAAGAAAAGAGTTCCTGAGGGTACGCGGGAATTTCATCTAGTCACTTCCATCATGTTGGTTTGATTTGTGTTCGCTACTTTGATAATTTGATGTGGGTGGACCGGTGCTTAGGTGTCGTTCTTACTTGAACAAACCTCCTACTTATGATTAACCCTCCCGCAACCATCCGCAACTACGAGAAAAGTATTAAGAAAAAATTCTAACCATAGTGAGGGAGTCCCGGATTAGGGGGTGTCCGGATAGCCGGACTACCATCATCGGCCGAACTATCATCGGCCGGACTATCATCATCGACCAGACTCCAAGACTATGAAGATACAAGATTGAAGACTTCGCCCCGTGTCCGGATGGGACTTTCCTTGGCGTGGAAGGCAAGCTTGGCGATACGGATATATAGATCTCCTACCATTGTAACCGACTCTATGTAACCCTAGCCCTCTCCGGTGTCTATATAAACCGGATGGCTCTAGTCCGTAGGACAACAACAACCCTTACAATCATACCATAGGCTAGCTTCTAGGGTTTAGCCTCCTTGATCTCATGGTAGATCCACTCTTGTAAACATCCACAATATCAATATCAATCAAGCAGGATGTAGGGTTTTACCTCCATCGAGAGGGCCCGAACCTGGGTAAAACATCGTGTCCCTCGTCTCCTGTTACCATCCGCCTAGACGCACAGTTCGGGACCCCCTACCCGAGATCCGCCGGTTTTGACACCGACATTGGTGCTTTCATTGAGAGTTCCTCTGTGCCGTCACCGATAGGAAGGATGCCTCCTCCTGTCTTCAAGGATGGTATTTTCGCCAAAGGAGCCTTGGCCGCCGGCCAAACTATCCGGCTAGGTGGTTTTCTTATGACCGCCGTCCGCCACCGCTCGACAATGACCTCTCAAGTCGTCAAAAGCAATTTTCACGTCAGCTCGAATTCGCCGGCGGTTGGATCCAATAGAGCTCGTCTCAGAACGAGCTCTTGGATCGTGATCGCCGCTCAGGAGAAGCATAGACTACAATCAGATTGGGCTTAAAACCAATCTGAGAGAGATTAACTCTTCCCAGGTCACCCACCATGTTGCAGTGGTAGAGGAACAATGCGGCGACGCTTCTCCTGTATTGAAAACTAGTCATGTCCGGGCTCCCGAACCCCCCATGCCGGATTCCCGCGGAGGGACGGACTTCGATCAAGCATCGAACTTAAAGTCGACAACGGACTGTAACGTTGGACAACGCCCAGCAATCCAAGCTTCCAAATTGAAACTTTCGCCCTCGAGCCTTGAGATGGGTAGGGTTCGGACTTAATTCCACCCACCCGCCTGGACATATGCGATCTATCTCTAATCCGCAAGAGCCCGCCGAGACAAGACATCACTCATCGGGCCGATTCTCCCGGTTATGGACAGGATAAAGGACTGCCGAGAGGAAAACGCAATCTCAATTTTTGCAATAATTGCACGGACGAGGAATCTTGAACGCCGTCACCATCGTGAAATTACACGTTTCGCCGACCAAGGCCCATAGTACAAAGTATTGCGATGGAGAGTTTCCGGACAACGAAAATAAGTTTTGGGACAATCCGCCCCAATACAACCCTAGTCCGCAACAAAAGGGTGCATTACACTCAGGCACCAGATACAAAAACCAAAAAGCAAAACCCCATAAAGGGCACGGAACCGCATTAGAGGGATGGCTTAGCGGACCTGTAAAATTCACAAGATGTAAGCGCCGTCCCAACACATAGCCTTCGAGCATGTTGGATATTACAGCAAGTTGCCAAAAGTGGAGAGGAGCTTCTATCCCCGGAAAACCACTCCAACAACATCGGTACGGTATCAACAGTCTTCGAGACTTTCGCATCAAATAATATGCGGAAACGAACAATCCGCAGCCTCGCCGAAGTCTACCAAGTAGCAACAACCAATCCATGGAGTGACACAACCATCACCTTCAACGCCAGCGACGAGCCTAAATTCCGGACAGCCCGAGCTCCAGCCGCACTGGTACTTAGCCCAATAGTGGACGACTTTCGACTTACAAAAGTCCTCATGGATGGCGGCAGCGGATTAAACCTCATCTACGAGGAAACCCTTCAAAAATGGAAATAGGCTGGAGCCGCATTGAGCGAAACAGCACAACCTTTAGAGGAATAATCCCTAGCCGGGAGGCGCGCTGCACAGGAAAAATCACACTTGATGTGGTATTCGGCTCACCGGAAAATTACAGATCCGAAGAAGTCACTTTCCAAGTGTCCCCGTTCAACAGCGGATATCACGCTATATTAGGACGAGAGGCATTTACAATTTTTCAAGCCGTACCCCATTACGGGTACATGAAGCTCAAAATGCCGGGCCCGCGGAATAATCACTCTCGTTAGTGATCCGACATAGCACTCCGCTACGAAAACAAGACAGCCGCATTAGCCTTAGAGGCACTATCCAAGCCCTAGCGGCAGAGGAACTCATCACGCAAGCGCTCTACGGTGAATAGGGATGATGTGATACTCGATAAGAGATCCAAGTCCACCTCCTTTAAACCAGCAGATGAAATAGTAAAATTGCAGGTCCACCCAACGGACCCTACAAAGACGGCCTCCATCGGGACACAATTGAACCCTGATGTAGACGCCGCACTGCGAGAATTCGTTCGGGAAAATTGGGACATTTTGCCTGGCACCCCTCGGACATGCCCGGAATCCCACGCAGATTGGCAGAACACAGCCTAAACATCCTAAAAGGATTCAAGCCAGTTAAACAGGCTCTTCGATGATTTTCCGAACCCAAAATACAGGCAATGGGAGAAGAGCTAGCCAAACTATTGGAAGCCGGATTCATCAGAGACATCAAGCATCCGGACTGGCTAGCAAACCTGGTAATGGTACCAAAGAAGGACAAATCCTGGCGCCTATGCGCCGATTTCAAAGACCTAAATAAAGCCTGCCCAAAGGATCCCTTCCTCCCCGCGATCGACCAAATCATCGATGCCACCGCAGGCACGATTCATTGTGCTTCCCGGACGATACTCCGCTATCATCAAATCAAGATGGCGAAGCGGATCAAGCCGCAACAGCATTCATTACTCCATATGGACCATTCGCTTCAACACGATGCCCTTCGGACTTAAAAACGCCGGCGCAACATATCAGCGCATGATTCGTACATGTCCGCTACCCAGATCGGCAAAACAGTGGAGGCATACGAGACGACGTAGTCGTCAAAACTAAACACGCCGAAACTCCAAGAGACGACTTGAGGCTCACATTCGACAACCTCGAGCATACGACATCGGCTGAACTGAAAATGCGTTTTGGCGCATCAGCCGGAAAGCTGCTGGGCTTCATCGTATCCGTAGAGGAATTGAAGCAAACCCAGCCAAGATCCGAGCTCACACAGCTAGATATCCCAAAAGACCTCAAGCAAATACAAAATTGATCGATGCATGGCGGCTCTAAGCCGCTTTATCTCCGTCTAGGAGAAAAGGCATTACCCTCTATCGCCTCCTTAGGCGCACCGTACACTTCGAGTGGACGGATGCTGCCACCGCCGGACTCGAAGAAATAAAGGCCATATTGGCAACAACCGGTCTGGCTGCGCCCAACCTGGGCGAACCAATGTTGTTATACATCGCAGCAACGCATCAAGTTGTAAGCGCGGTACTCGTCGTCGAACGAGAGAAAGAAGGGCATAAATGTTGGAAATATGCCCTAGAGGCAATAATAAATTAGTTATTATTATATTTCCTTGTTCATGATAATCGTTTATTATTCATGCTATAATTGTATTGACCGGAAACAGCGATACATGTGTGGATACATAGACAACACCATGTCCCTAGTAAGCCTCTAGTTAACTAGCTCGTTGATCAATAGATGGTTACGGTTTCCCGACCATGGACATTGGATGTCATTGATAACGGATCACATCATTAGGAGAATGATGTGATGGACAAGACCCAATCCTAAGCCTAGCACAAAGATCGTAGTTCAGATGCTAAAGCTTTTCTAATGTCAAGTATCTTTCCTTAGACCATGAGATCGTGCAATTCCGGATACCGTAGGGAGTGCTTTGGTGTATCAAACGTCACAACGAATCGGGTGACTATAAAGGTGCACTACAGGTATCTCCGAAAGTGACCATTGGGTTGACACGGATCGAGATCGGGATTTGTCACCCGTAAACGGAGAGGTATCTCTGGGCCCACTCGGTAGGACATCATCATAATGTGCACAATGTGACCAAGGGGTTGATCACGGATGATGTGTTACGGAACGAGTAAAGAGACTTGCCGGTAACGAGATTGAACAAGGTATCGGTATACCGACGATCGAATCTCGGGCAAGTACAATACCGCTAGACAAAGGGAATTGTATACGGATCGATTGAGTCCTTGACATCGTGGTTCATCCGATGAGATCATCGTGGAACATGTGGGAGCCAACATGGGTATCCAGATCCCGCTGTTGGTTATTGACCGGAGAACGCCTCGGTCATGTTCAAGATGTCTCCAACCCGTAGGGTCTACACTTAAGGTTCGGTGGACGCTTAGGGTTATATAGGAAGCTTGTATGTGGTTACCGAATGTTGTTCGAGTCCCGGATGAGATCCCGGACGTCACGAGGAGTTCCGGAATGGTCCGGAGGTAAAGATTTATATATGGAAAGTTGTTGTTCGGGTTAGGGAAAAGTTCGGGTTTTTCGGTATTGTACCGGAAGCTTCTGAAGGTTCCGGAGGATTCGGAGGGGTCCGGAGGTCCGGAAATTGTTCCACCACGTCCAATACAGTAGCATGGGCTGTAAGGGGCGCCCTAGCCTTAATGGGCCAGGGGAACCAGCCCCCAAGGCCCATGCGCATGGGAAGGGGAAACCCTAAGGGGAGGGCCTCCACTTGACTTGGGAGGCACTCCTCCCCCTCTGGCCGCCCCAAGTCCCATCTAGGGCTGGCCGCACCCCTTGGGGTGGAAACCCTAAAGGGGCGCAGCCCCCTTTCCCTATATATACTTGAGGTTTTAGGGCTGCCCACACATGAGAACTTCCCTCTTGGTGCAGCCCCGCCTCCTCCTCCTCCTCTCCCTTGGTGCTTGGCGGCCTCGGGATTGCCACGCCTCCACCACCACCACGCCGCTGTGTTGCTGCTGGATGGAGTCTTCTCAACCTCTCCCTCTCTCCTTGCTGGATCAAGGCATGGGAGACGCCACCGGGCTGTACGTGTGTTGAACGCGGAGGTGCCGTCTGCTCGCACTTGATCATCGGTGATCTGAATCACGACGAGTACGACTCCATCAACCCCGTTCACTTGAACGCTTCCGCTTAGCGATCTACAAGGGTATGTAGATGCACTCTCCTTCCCCTCGTTGCTGGTTTCTCCATAGATAGATCTTGGTGACACGTAGGAAAATTTTTGAATTTCTGCTACGTTCCCCAACAATAAATTCCCACTTCAAAAACCAGTATACTACGTATCCACTGTGTTAACCCCCTGCAAGTCCCGTTACCCGCACTATCAGAAGATAGCATATGCGGTGTTCATGGCATCCCGGAAGCTCCGACACCACTTTCAAGAGTGTTCGATAACAGTGGCCTCTGAAGTACCACTTAACGACACTATAAACAACCGCGACGCGACGGGCAGGATTGCAAAATGGGCCATTGAGCTCTTACCAATTGATATAACTTACAAACCTCGGCGAGCTATTGTAGCGACCCGACCTCAGACGGTCAAGCCTCTGTGTATCCGTGCCATCCCTGGATCAGTATGCTGGCACACACAGTACATCAATGTATATATCAAAGTGCAATCACATGTATAAATAACGAAACTGATATATACCTCAATAATCTCAGCGAAACAAGTAATCGGTGTGGAGTCCCATCAACGCCATCGGCAGGTTGAGTGTAGACCGTAACCCTGCACCGTATTCTTACCGTCGGAAGAAAGTATCGCAACATGATACGTTGCAGCCGTGTAGGTCAAGACATTGAATGTACCGCAACATCACAATAAAAGAACAGATGATAAAACTATACTATATGCAATATGGCTTTGTGGCTCGTGGTCCGGGTTTTTTTGCGTAAAAGCTGGTTTTATTTTCACTACATCAAAGGAATAAATGAAGTCTGTACTATGGAGTTTTCTATCATGACATGGTTCCGCCAACCGATGTCTCATAGCCCAAAATCATCATAAGTTGCCCACAATTAAGTTATCATCCGTGTTGAGAGTTCCGAGATAGATCCAAGTCCAGAGGCTCAAATTGTCCGTGAATCGGGACACGGCTAATCGATTAGGTTTAAACCTCTGCAGAGGTTTGTACACTTTACCCGCAAGATTCGATCCTCTCTTTACGCTCGCACTTCAGTGGTGTTTGAGAACAAGATGACCAAACATGGTCTTCGAAGAGTTTACGACCACCGTCCGTGCTCATCCAATCCTACCGTAGTTCTACATCTGCTAGCACCGCCCCAGCCAGAGTCACCACTAAGGTCAACCAAGCCGAGCCCATAATGACTTGCGGTTGCATGTAAGCTTCCGGCATGAAGTATTCTTCCGTCTCTTTGAGTCTGGGTGAAGCTTTCCGCCAGATGTCATGGCGCTTCTCCATGCATCCCGCCAACCACTGGTTTCTCCAGGTGCCCACAACCATCCTTCACCCAAGAGTGTGTATTGAATTCTTGTCTCGAGTCTTGAAGTCTTGAGGCCTTGAAGATGCAGTCCTTGCAGATTCCATCATGGAGTTGTCGCCATTGACGAGATCCTCCATTCTCACACCACTCCCGAGCACTCATACCAAACCCCGTCTACTATAACGTAGCATTAAAATAAAATATCGTCCTGGGCTTGGTAACAGGGTGATGGGTTCCTACCTCATGCACACTACTCAACTTCAAGAATCAATAACACTACTGGAGGGATTGTTGCAAAGATGACACTAGATGCAATAAAACACATAGGTATGAAAAACATGGTCAAAGTGAACTTGCCTGGTAATACTTGATGAAGATAACAACGCTGTCAGAAAATGACTTGGTAGAACTAATCGTCACTCCGTTGAAAATCTATATAGTCAAAGATAGCATTCACATAAGCAAACATCCTAGCAAACAATTTTAGCACTCGAAATAACAATCAAATCAGCAAGGAAAATCGATAATAAAACTCAAACAAAATCAAAAGAAACTTCAAATAAAACTACAAAGAAAAACTACTAACGAAGATCTATGACTTTGCTACAAACATCTAATATAGTTTTGCCGTAAGTAAAAACTTAACAACAATTAAAATACTAAACTAATAAATTAACAGAAAATAAAATGTAAAATAACTAATTTAACAGAAAGTATTTTTCCATAAAATTTTATTTGCAAAAGAAACAAATAAAAAGCTTTTATAAAACTCTAACTATGACCTATAGAAGGTTTCATACAAAACTAAGGAAAATAAATTTTAAAAATAAAAATAAATTTTCTCCGTTGCCTAACAGAAACACAACTAATTTTTTCAAAAGTGACAAAAAGAAATAATTTAAAACTAATAAAACAATAAAGAAAAGCTAAAACAGAACTAATAATAAAACAGTACTGTTTTGCTAAAACCTAATTTAAATTAACCTAGAAATAAAATACTAAATACTACTGGGTAAACAAAGGTCCTAGAGACCAGGAGCAAAAAGAATTAATTAAAAACCTATTTCTAAACTCAAGTTATGGCCAGAATACTAATCTGAACAAAATTTATCAAATTCAAATTTAAACTACTCAAATTTGAAATCCAGAGACACTAACAGAAACTTCAGCAAATTTGTGACACATAGCAATTGGAATCACTCAAAAATACTAAAAACTCTAAAAGATATGAATTTTCTAAAATTGCTATTTTCTGAAAAAAATGCATTACGGATTTCTTTGATCTCACCGGAGTAGTCGTCGGAGTTGGGGAAGAAGATCGGATCCGATGTTGCGGTTGCTCCTAGAGGAAAGGATATCACGGGACGGTGGAGAGGAGATCATATAAACCTCAGGAGAGGTCGAGGGCGCGGCGGCAGCACCTGGCGGCGGCGGTGGCAAGCGGCGGTGCTGGTGAGGGCGGCGGTGTGGTGCTGGGCTGCTGCTGCTGAGAGGAGAGGAGAGGAGAGGTGTTGGTTTGATGTGTTGGAGGGGGGGTGCTTGGGTATTTATATTGGGGAGGGGAGGGGTTTGCTTGTGGTAGGGGACAAGAAATAGATTAGGATTAGGAAACTAAAGTGAGAAGATCTAGAAACAAATCGGAATAAACGAAACGGGATCAAATCCTACTAGTATTAGGAAAAAGGAGCGGTGCTCCCTGGCTTCCCTTGATGCGTGCGATGGTGTTGGCCTTGTGGCGGCCGGTGGCAGTGGCGGCTTGGGCCTTTGGCCCAAGGCGCCATGGATTTTTTTAAACAAAATTTTCAGAGAACTAAAATAAAAAAAACAAAATGACTAAAACTTTTATATAGGCATATAATATACCAAAATTTGCAGAAAAAGATTTTCTACAACATGGTCATTATTATAGCATTAAATAAAATACACACAAATTTAAATAAAATAAAGAGTGCTTCAGCTCTAATAAAATCCAATAAAATCATTTTAAAAATACCAAAATGAATTCAAATTTATTTCTCTCCAATTTTCTGATGTAGGGAATCATGTTACCCTATTTTCCATATATTTTATTTTTGGAGAAAATAATTTGAATAAAACTCAAATAACTCCAAATTGAAAATAAATTCAAAAGAACTTTTAATTCTTTGAAACTCCCAATTCATATTTCATATGTTTTGAAGAAGTCATTTTATCTTCGCCGTGAAAATCATTGAGTTGCATAAAGTTTCAGAATTGGAAATATTTTCCAAATGAAATTCAAATATTTTCAACACCCTTGTCATTTAAATAAATGGAAGAAGTCATGTCATCTTCTCTCCAGGGTTTTTGGTGATGAAAAGAATTTGAATTCTCAAGATCATAAAAGCAAAATGAAAGTTTGGGAAAGTCCTTTATTCCCTCTCATTTAACTTTCAAAAGTTTCAATTTTACTCACTTTCACCAATCAATCAAGCAATCAATCAAACAACAAGCATAGTTATTTATTTAATATAACATTCCAAAATTTAGAATTTTGGGATGTTACAAATCTACCATCCTTAAAATGAATCTCGTCCTCGAGATTCAGAGAGGCTAGAAAGAAATAGGTTAGGGTTTGGGGGTCTTCCAGCAAATCCGTCGATCGGAATGGTCTAGTGTGCTACCACACTTAAAAGCAGGGTTATGGTTCCAACGGAACTCAGGTACTCCATCCCTAGGGTGAACACCATCGGTCTTCTCACAACTTCGAAGTAACTCCTACACTGGGGCTCTTCCGGTAGGGTCAAAACCTTTTCCTCAAATACGTGTCCTTTCATCTTGGTAAGGTTATTCCGAGACTGGGTCTTCATAACTGATAGGTCTGGCGCCAATGCTAAACAACTATCGATATCTCATGGTGGTCAACAATTTATGGTTTCTCCTGCAGGAAATGGGTCTGGGTTGATCCTCACCGTATATCCTACGGTTGGCAACAACGGCCTTGTACAAGGGGAAAATGCTTATACCATTATAAGGTTTAAACAAGGTTTTTTGATCGTCGTCTCTCTACTATAGGTAAGTCACTCATATTTTACCATCCCATATAGCAAAGCGAATATTAAGAGTAAGTCGGTATGGTGATCAATCCATTCCGCACCCAAATCATTACCCTGTATAAGGTTTAGCGAATATCGTATTTCTAACACTCGGGCATTCTTGCAAGCGCTGCAGAATTTCTCTTGTCCACGAACTGGGTTCGGATTTATCCCTTAATTCTGCAGGCCAAACAAACATATATCGTTCCTTAACAATTCTCAGGTTTTGCGTAAACTCCTATAGAATCGTCGGTTGATAAAATCGCAACTTCTGCCAGGGTTTTTCCTTCAGCAAGAGTGTGCTTGCTTCTTGGCAGGTCCTGGGGCCTGTGGGTTATGGCCCACTTCAACACTAGTGCAGCTTTAACGCATCCTTGGGGTAACTCTCTTGTTTCATATTACACATCCTTTAAATCCAGTAGTACTCTGTTTCTTCATACCATCATATCAAAAGCAAAACTCCAAGTTTTTTTCCTTCAAACTACAGTCCGTGGAATATATATATTTTCTTATCCATTAGTCTAGTCTTCTTCACAGGTACTACCACCCTAAAATGAAATTCACAATCCATCCAGAGACCATATTTCTCATATCCTCGAAAATGGTCAAAATCCGTGTTCATAGAGTAACAACTCATACAATTAAACGTATGAAAACATGTCACCTTAACTTTATTGATTTCATGAATCCATTACAAACTATGAGCACCCATTACATAACTCAACTTATTGTACTCATGAAAAAAAATTGGTTTCTACCACTCTTATTATCCATATCAAAATTCCAACTACTCAACTCCAGCTTCCTTGTTGTAGGAACATTTAGTAGCATAATGTCCTGCTTCCTTGCAATGAAAACACATAACTTTTGATAAGTCTTTGGGCTTCTTGGAGATGGTGCGTGCTCCTTGAGTTCCTTGCTTCCTTTCAAGACAATGATTGGCATAATGCCCGACGTCCTTACATTCAAAACAGGTAATACGACTCTTGTCCCTCTTTGCAGAAATTGGGTTGTTCTGAGGGTGTGTTTGTTTTCTCTTCCTGGGTTTCTTCGTTCTGATCAAACCTTCTATTCTCTTTGGATCAAACTCTATTGCTTCCGCCGGGAAGTATCCCAGACACTCTTTTCTTTCCTTGGTGCAACATGTGAAAATGTCCTTCTTCTCCACATGAATAGCAGGCATTGGAGTAAAATCTGTTGAGGCCTTCTCCATCGTGGTCTTCAACACATTCCTTCATCATGTGTTCTTTCATAACTTCTCGTGAGGGCTTCTTTCATTCCTTCTTCCTGCTCCTGAATAGTTTGTTGCACCATGGGGTAAATGTGACACTGAGTCGGGTAGTGGGTGGTTCCTTCACACAAGAAACAAGTCACCTGACTAGTTGGACATTCCTCAGCTGGGTGTTTCTCCTCACAATGAGGGCATCCATCCTTGTGTTCCTCCTGGGTGTGTCCTATTTCTCCGCAAATCTTGCAGGCACAATGATGCGGAGCATCCTTCGATCATCCCCATGGACCTTCCGTCGCCTCACCAAGCTCCAAAAGGACCCATGACGAGAGCACGAGCTCGAGCTCTCGAGACCGAGGTGACTTCTCTCCTTAGTGAAATATCATATGACCCTCTCGAGACATGGCTACTACCTCAATCTGGAATGTTGTGCATGCTTAGGTACCAAGGAACCAACCTAGGAGAAGCTGCAGCCCAAGGTGGACACCAAGAGCAAGAGAAGGAGTTGCAGAGTCTAGAGGAGCGGTACTACCGCTCAAGCCAAGCGGTACTACCGCTGGGAGCCAAGCGGTACTACCGCCTCCATCCGCCTACTTCCGCAAAACCCGACACACTCCAGGAATCGAGCAGGCGGAGCGGTACTACATCTCAAGATAAGCGGTACTATCGCTGAAAGCGGTACTATCCCACAAAGCGGTATTATCGCTGAAAGCGGTACTACCGCCATGAAGCAACGGCACTACCGCCCACTGCGTGCAGCGTTTGGCCGAGACCCATGTACTGCTTTCGCCCTAACTTACCCCTTGGAGGTCCTAGACTATAAATAGACCTTCCCTCATCCTTTCTAGGGTTAGCTTTGGATTTGCTCATATTTCGTGTGAGAACCTTTGCTCATCCACTTGGATACTTCTCCTTCGAGATCAGGACCTCACGGAGAAGATCCCCAAGCGGATTCAAGACCCCCTCCTAGGGTGGACCCTCAAGACCTCCTCATGGAGAAGAACGGCTACCTTTGTATCCTACCCTTTGTTGTCCTTGAATCTTGTGCCACTCTATGTGTTTGATAATCTAGCACTTGTGTGATCGTTTTCTTGTCGGTTGAGTGATCTCTCTCTCGCTCTCCCGTGTTTTCCTCGTGTTCTTCAGCTCGCTCTTCGTGTTCCTCGAGGGATTCTCTCCAAGCGTGAAAGATCGCCAACCTAGGGTTCTGCCCTACATCATCATGGTATCATGAGCCACGTTGATCACGTTATTGGAGCCCCTACCCTCTTTTTCTAGCTTGATTTTGTTGTTTTGTCCTAATTCAAAATTCCCCACAAAAATAGCCCCAAAATTTTTGTGATTTGTTAGTGTGATGAAATTTTGTTGATTTTGATCCGTGGATTTGCTTGGTTTCAGTCGATCTAGCATCTCTCCAAGTTTCACCTCTTTCCATCCACAAAATCCATCGAATTTTGACCCCAAATCACCCATTTCCGCCCCAAAATCGCAAGAACCGTTCGAGCAATCGAAAATCCCGACACGAGCGGTACTATCGCCCTCCTAGCGGTACTACCGCTTAGAGCGGTATTATCGCCCTCCTAGCGGTACTACCGCTGTGTACGGCACTACCGCCAGCCCCGCTCAGCCTAAATAGTCGAAAAATCCCGACACGAGCGGTACTACCATTGCTCCAAGCGGTACTACCGCTTACGAGCGGTACTACCGCCCTCCCCAGCGGTACTACCGCCCTGGCCAGTTTCAGCCTTTCGACTTTCACCATTTTCATCGCAACTTTTCACTCCGAACTCCGATTTGAGTGTTCTTCGGCTCGTTTTGAAGCTATCGACGTGCCCGAGGACCTCACCTTGGTTTCACCACCTTTTGACACCATCAAATTTTCCAAACATCGGCATCTTTGCCTAGGGCTTAAACCACATCATCCGCTATACCACCTCCACTTTCCGCTACCACATTTTCGCTTTTGGTCTTTGAGAATTTGGGTTGTGGTTCCCGTGTCCTATTGTGTTTCGGCTATATAGGTACGATTCGACGTCAACATCACCACCGCTCATCTTCAGCAAGGACTCATCTTCGTCAAGGACGGTAACCTCGACGACATCTTTGTCATCTCTCGCAATTGCATTGATAACCACATAGCCTTACTTTTGCGTTGCTTACCCATCGAGACTAGCCATTGAGTATTGCCGGCAACGTGACTTGTGCACCTTAGTGATCATACTCCATAGCATACATATCATACCATAGTGGTGCATAACTTGAGATCAACTTGTGTGTCACAATGTTGTCATCGCATACACAATTGCTATCTTGGTTCGTGAAGTTTGCATAAGAAAAGAGCTCAAAAGTGAAAGAGCCACCCAAGCTTTTAAGCAAAGAGGAAAGATAAGCAAAGAGCTTATAAGCAAGAACCATAGCATCATACAACATTAAGATTGTCATATCCGATCATCTTGGATCATAGCATCAAATATCATACATATAGCATACTTGGGATAGAGATCGTTGCATTTTTGCCTAATAGGTTGTGCACAAGTTCGCGATCCGCCTTTTGTGCAATCGTGCTAGCGTCTCTCTAGTATTGTGCAACAAGAGCATTCTCGTGGTTTCCACATTTTGGCTCACTTTTGGTTTGCACAATCCCACTTATCTATTTGCGTGTGTGTTTCCGTGTACCACTACTTGCTTGGTCTACTTGTTACATTTGCGAATTTGCTAATCTTTTTCAACTTTATTGAGTCTCACTTACAATTGCATCAAATTTTGTGCCACCATCCTAACCGAGCTCCACCATAAGCTTTCATTTGTGTAGGTGTGAGAACCGACAAGAACCGTACCAAGAGTGCTATTTCATTGTCTGCATTTGAGTGAACTTGATTCATTTTCAACATCGGTCAAAGGTACATTGGTATAAGTTCTTTTCCGCTCTACCACTCACATCTTGTTTGGAATGATGGATAGGCCAAGTTCTTCTACCAACCCACTCTTCATCGAGCAAGACGATTTACATGTCCTCACGTCACCAAGAGCCACCTCTTGGTGCACAACGAAGCGCTGCACCAAGAACAACAAGCAATGAGCGATCGATCGACAACCTCGCCACCGACTTGCGACTCTCCGAGCAACGTACAAGAGACTACTTCGACAACAAGTTCGAGGCTCACAAGGAAGAGAATGATGCAAGAATGGACGAGATCCCGCGTTGATGAGAAAACGCATCATTCCACTTCTTCATCATCAAGACGGAGCCGCCGAGTCGACATTCGACGACACATTCTACGACTCAAGTACACCGTCATCGAACACTCTTCGACGAGCGGCGCCAAGACCGTCATGCATCTCGCAACCCGCTACATGACAAGCATTCACAAGAGCAAGTTGATGCTCAAGTTCCTCGTCCTCAATCAAACCAAGAGGCTTTTGCTCAAGCCCAAGAACGACAACGTCTTCGCCGCCAACAAGAGGAAGAAAGAGCACGTCGTCACCAAGGCGAACAAGACGCCAAGGCTCAACGCCTTCAACAACAACAACGTGAAGCGCAAGCTCTTGAGGCGCAACGCACTTCAAGAATCAAGTAGAGCCTTCGCCAACCGCAATCGCGAACGGCGCAATCAAGAGGAAGCCCTTCGAGAAGAAATCCAAGAGAGGAACTACCAACCTCATGTGCAACGTCAAGTTCCTCAAGCCCTCCACAAGCTCGTCAAGCTCCACCCCAACCTCAAGTTCAACAAGGGCAAGTTGATCATGGTCTTCCTCCGCGCCAAGAGCAACATGAAGACGACACAATCCACGCCAAGGACGCCATCATCAACATCGCCAACAACACAATGAAGAGCAACGCCACGGCAAACTAAAATTCACCATGCCAAAGTTCAATGGAAGCAATGACCTCAAGACTACCTCTCATGGGCATTGAAGGTTGACAAAATCTTCCGCTTGCACAACTACGATGAAGCGAAGAAAATCGCTATGGCATCACTTGAGTTCCAAGATTATGTGCTCATATGGTGGGAACAAATCATTGAGCGACGACAAGCAAGAGGTGAACCTCCAATCACCACTTGGGCTCAAATGAAGGATGTCATGCGAGCACGTTTTGTGCCAACCTACTACAACCGCGACCTCTTCAAGAAACTCCAACTACTCAAGCAAGGAACAAAGAGCGTTGAAGAATACTACAAGGAGATGGAGATAGCCATGATTCGAGCCAATGTCAAGGAAGATGATGAGCAAACTATGGCACGTTTCTTGAACGGACTCAATCATCCCATCAAGAAGATCGCCGACTTCCAACCATACTCATCCCTCATTGAGCTCGTACATCAAGCTACAAAGGCGGAATGCCAAGTACAAGATGACTTCAAGTACGCCAAGTACTCATCCAAGACCTACGTCTTCCCCAACAATCAAGCTTCAACGACTCCTCCAACATCTACACCAACCAAGCTTCCTTCAAGAAACGACGACAAGTCAAGTTACAAGAAGACATCGACAAGTTCAAGTCGTCCTCCTCCTACTACAAGCAACCTCAAGCCGCGTGCTTCATCCTCTACTCCGACCGATGAGACCATCAAGACAAGCTCCTTCAAGTGTTTCACTTGCGGCGCCGAGGCCACAAGTCATCTGAATGCACCAACAAGCGCACCATGATCCTCAACGACGATGGCACATATGACTCTATGAGTGAAGAGGAAATGGAAGCCCTTGAGCAAGTGTCCATGCACCGACAAGTGAATGAAGATGAAGATGATCAAGTCTTTTGTGATGAGGATTCGAGCCCCGCTCTCGTTGTCTCCAAGGTCTTGACTCTTCAACATCAACAAGAAGAAGACAAACGATGCCACATCTTCCACACAAAAGCCGGCATCAATGGACGGTCCATCAAGGTCATCATCGATGGAGGTAGTTGCCACAACTTGGCAAGTGAAGAACTATGCTCCAAGCTACAATTGGTCAAGAGGAAGCACCCACACCCCTACAAGGTTCAATGGCTAAGTGACTCCGGCACTATACGAGTCGAGCATACGGTCCAAGTCTCCTTCAAAATTGGTGCTTATGAAGACACTTTGGAGTGTGATGTGGTCCCAATGACCGTTTGCCACCTCCTTCTTGGTCGACCATGGCAATTCGACCGTGGTGTCATCCACAATGGGCGAACCAATCACTATAGCTTCAAGATGAAAGGGAAGGAGTATGTGCTACGACCTATGTCTCCTAGTCACGTGATAGCCGACAAGCAAGCCACACATCATAGAGAAAAGAGTGAGAAAGTGATCCACCCAAAAGTGAGTGAGAGCCACAAGCCAAATTTGAGAGACTCTTCGCCTAGAGAGAAAAACCTCATTCTATTTGCCACCAAAAGTGAGATGAGAGAAGTGTGTGAGCACCCATCGAGTGTGATGCACTTTGTCCTTGTGTGCAAGGATGGAGAACCAAAAACTAACACCATTCACGAGCTACCTTTGGTGTTTCAATCTCTTTTGCAGGAATTTCAAGATGTTTTCCCCGATGAGCTACCTCCGGGTCTACCTCCTCTTCGAGGCATTGAGCATCGAATCGACCTCATCCCCGGAGCGCCGCTACCAAACAAAGCTCCATACCGAGTCAATCCGGAAGAAACCAAGGAAATTCAACGGCAAGTACAACAACTCATCGACAACGGTCATGTACGTGAAAGCCTAAGCCCTTGTGCCGTTCCGGTTATTCTTGTGCCTAAGCCCGATGGAAGTTTCCGCTTGTGTTCCGATTGTAGACCTATCAATGCTATTACCGTTCGATATAGGCATCCCATTCCTCGCTTAGATGACATGCTTGATGAACTTAGTGGAGCCAACTTTTTCTCAAAAATTGATCTTAAAAGTGGCTATTATCAAATACGCATACAAGAGGGTGATGAATGGAAAACTGCTTTCAAAACCAAATTTGGTTTATATGAGTGGTTAGTGATGCCTATGGGTCTTTCGGAAGCTCCCGGTACTTTTGTGCGCCTTATGCATCATGTGCTTCGTCCTTATATTGGAGTCTTTGTTGTGGTTTACTTTGATGATATTCTTGTGTTTAGCAAAACCATGAAAGAGCACATCAATCATGTAAAATCTGTGTTGCAAACTCTTCGCAAGGAAAGCCTTTATGCAAACTTGAAAAAATGCACTTTTGGCGTTGACAAAGTGGTTTTCTTGGGATTTGTTGTCTCTTCAAAAGGTGTTCATGTTGATGAAACTAAAATTGAAGCAATTAAAACTTGGCCCCAACCAACCAATTTGCAACAAGTGCGAAGTTTTCTTGGTCTTATGGGTTTCTATCGTCGCTTTGTGAAAGATTTTAGCACAATTGCCGCTCCTTTGCATGCTTTGAGCAAGAAGAATACTCCCTTTGTTTGGGGAACTTTGCAATCAACCGCTTTTGATGAGCTAAAGTCTTTGCTTACTCATGCTCGATTCTTGCTTTGCCCAATTTTGACAAAACTTTTGAGGTTCATTGTGATGCAAGTGGTACCGAATTGGCGGAGTTTTGATGCAAGAAAAACGAGCCATTGCTTATTTTAGTGAAAAACTCTCCGGTGCTCAACTTAATTATCCCATCTATGACAAAGAATTGTATGCTTTAGTGCGTGTGCTACATGTTTGGGAACATTACCTTAGACCGCATGAGTTTGTCATCCATACCGATCATGAAACGCTTAAGTACCTCAAAGGTCAAACTAAATTGAACAAGCGCCATGCCAAATGGAGTGAATTCATTGAATCTTTTCCTTATGTGATCAAGTACATTAAGGGTAAAGAAAATGTAGTTGCCGACGCGCTTTCACGCATAAACATGCTTGTCACTCAACTTGAGTTGAATGTTATTGGTTTTGAGCATATAAAAGACTTGTATGAGCATGATCCATCTTTTGCTTCTCCTTATGCTAAGTGTTTGACACATACGCCTTGGGAACAATATTACATCAAGGATGGTTACCTTATGAGAGCTAACAAACTTTGCATTCCGAGTCTTCTCTTCGCTTGCTCCTTTTGCAAGAGGCTCATGGAGGCGGCCTCATGGGACACTTTGGACGCGACAAGACATTCGCCGCAATCTCCAACAACTACTTTTGGCCCAAGATGTTTCGCGACGTCTCACGCTTCACCAACCGATGCTACACATGTCGCAAAGCTAAGTCTAAAGCTCAATCTCATGGTCTTTACATGCCTCTTCCTATTCCATATCAACCATGGGAAGACATTAGTATGGATTTTGTACTTGGTTTGCCTAGGACTCAAAATGGCAAGGATTCCGTCTTTGTTGTTGTGGATAGATTTTATAAAATGGCACATTTCATTCCTTGCAACAAGATAGACGATGCTTCACATGTTGCAAATCTCTTTGTAGGAAATCTTGCGACTCCATGGCGCACCAAAGACAATCGCCTTCGATCGTGACGCCAAGTTCTTGAGTTACTTTTGAAGACCCTATGTGCCAAGCTCGAATCAAGCTCTTGTTCTCCTCGGCATACCATCCTCAAACCGACGGCCAAACGGAGGTGACGAACCGCACACTATCCACTCTACTTCGTGCCTTGATCAAGAAGAACATCAAGGAGTGGGAAGCATGTCTACCCATCGCCGAGTACGCCTACAATCGCAAGACATTCAACTACCGCAAGTCCCCTTCGAGGTCGTCTACGGTTTCAACCCGTTGTCCCCATTGGACATTCTACCACTTCCTCTCCAAGAGCGCACCAACATGGATGCAAGTGAACGAGCAAGGTACATCAAGAAGATGCACGAAGAAACAAGGCACACCATCGAGCGCCAAGTACAACGCCAAGCAAACAAGCTCAACGCCAACAAGCAACCCATCGCCTTCAACATTGGTGATCTAGTGTGGTTACACCTTCGCAAGGACCGCTTCCCCAAAGAACGCAAGTCCAAACTTCTCCCTCGAGCCGATGGACCCTTCAAGGTACTAGCACGCTACAACGATAACGCTTACAAGATCGACATACCTCGAGACAAGTACAACGTGAGCGACGCCTTCAACGTCAAGGACCTCGCACCTTTCCATGGAGATGAAGCTTTTGATCCGAGGTCGGATCTCTCCCAAGGGGGAGATGATGCGGAGCATCCTTCGATCATCCCCATGGACCTTCCGTCGCCTCACCAAGCTCCAAAAGGACCCATGACGAGAGCACGAGCTCGAGCTCTCGAGACCGAGGTGACTTCTCTCCTTAGTGAAATATCATATGACCCTCTCGAGACATGGCTACTACCTCAATCTGGAATGTTGTGCATGCTTAGGTACCAAGGAACCAACCTAGGAGAAGCTGCAGCCCAAGGTGGACACCAAGAGCAAGAGAAGGAGTTGCAGAGTCCAGAGGGAGCGGTACTACCGCTCAAGCCAAGCGGTACTACCGCTGGGAGCCAAGCGGTACTACCGCTCTCCATCCGGCCTACTTCCGCAAAACCCGACACACTCCAGGAATCGAACGGCGTCGGAGCGGTACTACCGCTCAAGATAAGCGGTACTACCGCTGAAAGCGGTACTACCGCCACAAAGCGGTATTATCACTGAAAGCGGTACTACCGCCATGAAGCAACGGCACTACCGCCCTGCCTGCGTGCAGCGTTTCGGGCCGAGACCCATGTACTCGTTTCGCCCCCAACTTACCCCTTGGAGGTCCTAGACTATAAATAGACCTTCCCCTCATCCTTTCTAGGGTTAGCTTTGGATTTGCTCATATTTCGGTGTGAGAACCTTTGCTCATCCACTTGGATACTTCTCCTTCGAGATCAGGACCTCTACGGAGAAGATCCCCCAAGCGGATTCAAGACCCCCTCCTAGGGTGGACCCCTCAAGACCTCCTCGCGGAGAAGAACGGCTACCTTTGTATCCTACCCTTTGTTGTCCTTGAATCTTGTGCCACTCTATGTGTTTGATAATCTAGCACTTGTGTGATCGTTTTCTTGTCGGTTGAGTGATCTCTCTCTCGTTCTCCCCGTGTTTTCCCTCGTGTTCTTCCGCTCGTTCTTCGTGTTCCTCGTAGGGATTCTCTCCAAGCGTGAAAGATCGTCAACCTAGGGTTCTGCCCTACATCACACAAGGTTTATTTCTTGGTGTATCATGGTGCTTCCGGATAAGACGAGATCTTGTCAGAGTCTTCTTGAATTCTTCCCAAGTCTTTGCTCCATTCCATCCCTGTATAGCTTGATGCATCTGCCACCATGTTGCAGCACTTCCTTCAAAGTACTGAAGAGCGCACGATACTTCATTCTTCCTTGAAACCAAATTGCTCCTGAAGTGATTCTCCATGTTCAATCCATAGCTCGCCTTGGTGAGTCTTCGATCAGAGAATATCAGTCCAACTTCATTCATCATCTATGGGGTCCAAAAGTTTTGGGATGAGATATGAGAGAGGTGGGGAGGGATATACACACAATACAAACAATAGTTTTTTAAGAAACGGGTTTTACTTTGTGGCTGTCGGAAAACATCAAACAAATGACAGCTCACAAATCGCCGCATCTAACGTAAGTGTGTAACAGGGGTTTTGGTCTTCTAAAGGTCAAATAATTCTTCAGATTCTTCAAATTCTTCTAGTCTTCGGAGTCTTCAATTGTTGCAACTTCAACTCTTCTAATGCATGGTGAAATCCTCTTTACTCTCAAATGGCCATCAGTTGTCCGATATCTTTAATTCTTGGAGTGACTTCAGTTGATCTTCCGTGTGGTCAAAAGGGAAAGGTGTATATTCTAACTATTTGAGGTCAGAGGAACTACTTGATAAAATCAAAAAAGATGAGAAGTAAAGGGTCCTTTTGAAAATAAAGTTTTTGAGACATCCTGTCCTAGGGCTTTCCGATTTCTAGGGTCACGTTCTCTGATCAACATGTGCTCGATACCATATCAGAGCGACCGACCTCGAGACGGTCAAGCCTCGTGTATCCGTACATCCTCGGATCAAGTATGTCGGCACACACAATACATCAATGTATATATCAAAGTGCAATCACATGTATAAATAACGAAACTGATATATACCTCAATAGTCTCGCTGAAACAAGTAATCGGTGTGGAGTCCCATCAACGCCATCGGCAGGTTGAGTGTAGACCGTAACCTGCACCGTATTCTTACTCGTCGGAAGAAAGTATCTCGCAACATGATACGTTGCAGCCGTGTAGGTCATTACATTGAATGTACCGCAAGATCACAATAAAAGAACAGATGATAAAACTATATTATATGCAATATGGCTTTGTGGCTCTATGTCCGGGTTTTTATGTAAAAGCTGGTTTTATTTTCCCTACATCAAAGGAATAAATGAAGTCTGTACTATGGAGTTTTCTATCATGACATGGTTCCGCCAACCGATGTCTCATAGCCCAAAATCATCATAAGTTGCGCACAATTAAGTTATCAGTCCGTGTTAGAGTTCGAGATAGATCCAAGTCCAGAGGCTCAAATTGTCCGTAATCGGGACACGGCTAATCGATTAGGTTTAAACCCTCCGCAGAGGTTTGTACACTTTACCCGCAAGATTCGATCCTCTCTTTACGTTCTCGTACTTGTGGTGTTTGAGAACAAGATGACCGAAACATGGTCTTCCAAAGAGTTTCCCTGACCACTGTCCGGTGCTCATCCAATCCTATCGTAGTTCTATATCTGCTAGCACCGTCCCAGCCAGAGTCACCACTAAGGTCAACCAAGCCGAGCCCATAATGACTTGCGGTTGCACAGTAAGCTTCCGGCATGAAGTATTCTTCCGTCTCTTTGAGTCTGGGTGAAGCTTTCGCAAGATGTCATGGCGCTTCTCCATGCATCCCGCCAACCTTTGGTTTCTCCAGGTGCCCGTCAACCATCCTTCACCCAAGAGTGTGTATTGAATTCTTGTCTCGAGTCTTGAAGTCTTGAGGCCTTGAAGATGCAGTCCTTCCAGATTCCATCATGGAGTTGTCGCCATTGACGTAGATCCTCCATTCTCACACCACTCCCGAGCACTCATACCAAACCCTGTCTACTATAACGTAGCATTAAAATAAAATATCGTCCCGGGCTTGGTAACAGGGTGATGGGTTCCTACCTCATGCACACTACTCAACTTCAAGAATCAATAACACTACTGGAGGGATTGTTGCGAAGATGACACTAGATGCAATAAAACACATAGGTATGAAAAACATGGTCAAAGTGAACTTGCCTGGTAATACTTGATGAAGATAACAACGCTGTCAGAAAATGACTTGGTAGAACTAATCGTCACTCGCTGAAAATCTATATAGTCAAAGATAGCATTCACATAAGCAAACATCCTAGCAAACAATTTTAGCACTCAAATAACAATCAAATCAGCTAGGAAAATCGATAATAAAACTCAAACAAAATCAAAAGAAACTTCAAATAAAACTACAAAGAAAAACTACTAACGAAGATCTATGACTTTGCTACAAACATCTAATATAGTTTTGCCGTAAGTAAAAACTTAACAACAATTAAAATACTAAACTAATAAATTAACAGAAAATAAAATGTAAAATAACTAATTTAACAGAAAGTATTTTTTCCATAAAATTTTATTTGCAAAAGAAACAAATAAAAAGCTTTTATAAAACTCTAACTATGACCTATAGAAGGTTTCATACAAAACTAAGGAAAATAAATTTTTAAAATAAAATAAATTTTCTCCTGTTGTCTAACAGAAACACAACTAATTTTGTCAAAAGTGACAAAAGAAATAATTTAAAACTAATAAAAACAATAAAGAAAAAGCTAAAACAGAACTAATAATAAAACAGTACTATTTTGCTAAAACCTAATTTAAATTAACCTAGAAATAAAATACTAAATACTACTGGTAAACAAAGGTCCTAGAGACCAGGAGCAAAAAGTATTAATTAAAAACCTATTTCTAAACTCAAGTTATGGCCAGAATACTAATCTGAACAAAATTTATCAAATTCAAATTTAAACTACTCAAATTTGAAATCCAGAGACACTAACAGAAACTTCAGCAAATTTGTGACACATAGCAATTGGAATCACTCAAAAATACTAAAAACTCTAAAAGATATGAATTTTCTAAAATTGCTATTTTCTGGAAAAAAATGCATTACGGATTTCTTTGATCTCACCGGAGTAGTCGTCGGAGTTGGGGAAGAAGATCGGATCCGATGTTGCGGTTGCTCCTAGAGGAAAGGAGATCACGGGACAGTGGAGAGGAGATCATATAAACCTCAGGAGAGGTCGAGGCGCGGGCGGGCCTGGCGGCGGCGGCGGTGGCAAGTGGCGGCGGCGGCGCTGGTGAGGGCGGCGGGGCTGGTGTGGGCTGCTGCTGCTGCTGAGAGGAGAGGAGAGGAGAGGTGTTGGTTTGATGTGTTGGAGGGGGTGCTTGGGTATTTATATTGGGGTGGGGAGGGTTTGCTTGGGGTAGGGGACAAGAAATAGATTAGGATTAGGAAACAAAAGGAAAAGATCTAGAAACAAATCGAATAAACAAACGGGATCAAATCCTACTAGTATTAGGGAAAAGGAGCGGTGCTCCTGGCTTCCCTTAGTGCGTGCGATGGTGTTGGCCTTGTGGCGGCCGGTGGCAGTGGCGGCTTGGGCCTTTGGCCCAAGGCGCCATGGATTTTTTTAAACAAAATTTTCAGAGAACTAAAATAAAAAAAACAAAATGACTAAAACTTTTATATAGGCATATAATATACCAAAATTTGCAGAAAAAGATTTTCTACAACATGGACATTATTATAGCATTAAATAAAATACACACAAATTTAAATAAAATAAAGAGTGCTTCAGCTCTAATAAAATCCAATAAAATCATTTTAAAAATACCAAAATGAATTCAAATTTATTTCTCTCCAATTTTCTGATGTAGGGAATCATGTTACCCTATTTTCCATATATTTTATTTTTGGAGAAAATAATTTGAATAAAACTCAAATAACTCCAAATTCAAAATAAATTCAAAAGAACTTTTAATTCTTTGAAACTCCCAATTCATATTTCATATGTTTTGAAGAAGTCATTTTATCTTCGCTCGTGAAAATCATTGAGTTGCATAAAGTTTCAGAATTGGAAATATTTTCCAAATGAAATTCAATATTTTCAACACCCCTTGTCATTTAAATAAATGGAAGAAGTCATGTCATCTTCTCTCTAGGGTTTTTGGTGATGAAAAGAATTTGAATTCCCGAAGATCATAAAAGCAAAATGAAAGTTTGGGAAAGTCCTTTTATTCCCTCTCATTTAACTTTCAAAAAGTTTCGAATTTTACTCACTTTCAGTCAATCAATATAGCAATCAGTCAAACAACAAGCATAGTTATTTATTTAATATAACATTCCAATACGTACTTCAGATAATGTACACGGACTCTAACTACGCAACCGAATACGAGGCCCTTTTACATGGTCTCCGGATGGCAATCTCCATGGGCATTCAACGCCTAGAGGTGCGCGGGGATTCAAACCTTGCAATATCCCAAATAAACGGAGACTTTGAAGCCAAAGATCCGAAAATGGCAGCATATCGTAATGCTGTCCTAAAAATGTCAGCCCGGTTCGAAGGACTTGAATTCCATCACGTAGCCCGGGATAATAACCAAGCAGCCGACGTACTGGCACGCATTGGCGCAAAACGCGACGCTGTCCCTCCTAACATCTTCCTGGAACGACTCTTCAAGCCATCCGTACTATGGGAAGAGGAGTCCGGAACTAACAAACCGGAAGAAGCCGCACCAACCGGCGATTCAGCCGATGACACAACACCTTCCGCCCACAACATAATGGCAGTAATTGAAGGAAATATGCCCTAGAGGCAATAATAAAGTTATTATTTATTTCCTTATATCATGATAAATGTTTATTATTCATGCTAGAATTGTATTAACCGGAAACATAATACATGTGTGAATACATAAACAAACAGAATGTCACTAGTATGCCTCTACTTGACTAGCTCGTTGATCGAAGATGGTTATGTTTCTTAACCATAGACATGAGTTGTCATTTGATTAACGGGATCACATCATTAGGAGAATGATGTGATTGACTTGACCCCTTCCGTTAGCTTAGCACTTGATCGTTTAGTATGTTGCTATTGCTTTCTTCATGACTTATACAAAGTTCCTGCAACTATGAGATTATGCAACTCCGTTTACGGAGGAACACTTTGTGTGCTACCAAACGTCACAACGAATCGGGTGATTATAAAGGTACTCTCAGGTGTCTCCAAAAGTATATGTTGAGTTGGCATAATTCGGGATTAGGTTTTGTCACTCCGATTGTCGAAGAGGTATCTCTGGGCCTTCTCGGTAATACTCATCACCTAAGCCTTGCAAGCATTGTAACTAAAGAGTTAGTTATGAAATGATGTATTACAGAACGAGTAAAGAGACTTGCCGGTAACGAGATTGAACTAGGTATTGGATACCGACGATCGAATCTCGGGCAAGTAACATACCGATGACAAAGGGAACAACATATGTTGTTATGCGGTTTGACCGATAAAGGTCTTTGTAGAAAATGTAGGAACCAATATGAACATCCAGGTTCCACTATTGGTTATTGACCGAGAATAGTTCTAGGTCATGTCTACATAGTTCTCGAACCCGTAGGGTCCGCACGCTTAACGTTACGATGACAATTTTATGAGTATTGATGTACGAAGTTTGTTCGAGTCCCGGATGTGATCACGGACATGACGAGGAGTCTCAAATGGTCGAGACATAAAGATTGATATATTGGAAGCCTATGTTTGGACTTGAATAGTTCCGTGAAATCGGGGTTTTACAGAGCACCGGGGTTACGGAACCCTCCGGGGTTAATGGGCCTTAGTGGGCCATGAGGGAGAAGAGGAGGGCGGCCAGGGCAGGCCAGGCGCCCTCCCCTAGTCCGAATAGGACAGGAGAGGGGCGGCGCCCTTCCTCTCTTCCCTCCCCAAGTCCTAATCCAACTAGGAAAGGGGGAGTCCTACTCGGTGGGAGTAGGACTCCTCAGCCGCCTCCTCCTAGGGCCGGCCGCACCCCTTGCTCCTTTATATACGGGGCAGGGGGCACCCCATGACACACAAGTTGATCTACGGATCGTTCCTTAGCGTGTGCGGTGCCCCCTCCACCATATTCCACTTGGTCAGATCGTCGTGGAGCTTAGGCGAAGCCTGCGCGGTGGAGCATCATCATCGTCACCACGCCATCGTCTCGACGGAACTCATCCCGACACCTGCTGGATCGGAGTCCGGGATCGCCATCGAGCTGAATGTGTGCTGAACACGGAGGTGCCGACGCTCGGTACTTGGATCGGTCGGATCGTGAAGACGTACAACTACATCGACCGCGTTGTTATAACGCTTCCGCTTTCGGTCTACGAGGGTATGTGGACACACTCTCCGCTCGTTGCTATGCCATCACCATGGTCTTGCGTGTGCGAGGAATTTTTTGAAATTACCACGTTCCCCTGATGGCATCCGAGCCAGGTTTTATGCGTTGATGTCATATGCACGAGTAGAACACAAGTGAGTTGTGGGCGATATAAGTCTTCTCGCTTACCAGCATGTCATACTTTGGTTCAGCGGTATTGTGAGATGAAGCGGCCGGACCGACATTACGCAGACGCTTACGCGAGACTGGTTTCACCGCTCGAGCACTTGTTGCTTAAAGGTGACGGCGGTGTCTGTTTCTCTCACTTTAGTTGAACCGAGTGTGGCTACGCCCGGTCCTTGCGAAGGTTAAAACAGCACCAACTTGACAAACTATCGTTGTGGTTTTGATGCGAGGTAAGAACGGTTCTTGCTCAGTCCGTAGCAGCCACGTAAAACTTGCAACAACAAAGTAGAGGACGTCTAACTTGTTTTTGCAGGGCATGTTGTGATGTGATATGGTCAAGATGTGATGCTATATTTTATTGTATGAGATGATCATGTTTTGTAACCAAGTTATCGGCAATCGGCAGGAGCCATATGGTTGTCGCTTATTGTATGAAATGCAAACACCATGTAATTGCTTTACTTTATCACTAAGCGGTAGCGATAGTCGAGAAGCAATAGTTGGCTAAACGACAACGATGCTACGATGGAGATCAAGGTGTCGCTACCGGTGACGATGGTGATCATGGCGGTGCTTCGGAGATGGAGATCACAAGCACAAGATGATGATGGCCATATCATATCACTTATATTGATTGCATGTGATGTTTATCCTATATGCATCTTATTTTGCTTTGATTGACGGTAGCATTATAAGATGATCTCTCACTAAAATTATCAAGAAGTGTTCTCCTAAGTATGCACCGTTGCTAAAAGTTCAGTAGTGCCCGGACACCACGTGATGATCGGGTGTGATAAGCTCTCACGTCCATCTACAACGGTGCAAGCCAGTTTTGCACACGCGAATACTCATGTTAAACTTGACGAGCCTAGCATATGCAGATATGGCCTCGGAACACGGAGACCGAAAGGTCAAGCGTGAATCATATAGTATATGTGATCAACATAGTGATGTTCACCATTGAAAACTACTCCATCTCACGTGATGATCGGTTATGGTTTAGTTGATTTGGATCACGTGATCACTTGGATGACTAGAGAGATGTCTGTCTAAGTGGGAGTTCTTAAGTAATATGATTAATTGAACTTAAAATTATCATGAACTTAGTACCTGATAGTATTTTGCTTATCTATGTTTGTTGTAGATAGATGGCTCGTGCTGTTGTTCCGTTGAATTTTAATGCGTTCCTTGAGAAAGCAAAGTTGAAAGATGATGGTAGCAATTACATGGACTGGGTCCGTAACTTGAGGATTATCCTCATTGCTGCACAAAAGAATTACGTCCTGGAAGCACCGCTGGGTGCCGTGCCTGCTGCAGAGCAACGCCGAAGTTGTGAACGTCTGGCGAGCAAAGTGATGACTACTCCATAGTTCAGTGTGCCATGCTTTACGGCTTAGAACCGGTCTTCAACGAAGTTTTGAACGTCATGGGGCATATGAGATGTTCCAGGAGTTGAAGTTAATATTTCAAGCAAATGCCCGGATTGAGAGATATGAAGTCTCCAATAAGTTCTATAGTTGCAAGATGGAGGAGAATAGTTCGTCGGTGAGCACATACTCAAAATGTCGGGTATAATAATCACTTGATTCAACCGGGAGTTAATCTTCCGGATGATAGTGTCATTGATGAATTCTCCAATCACGCCACCAAGCTACAAGAGCTTCGTGATGAACTATAATATGCAAGGGATGAACAAGACACTTCCCGAGCTCTTCGCAATGCTAAAAGTCATGGAGGTAGAAATCAAGAAGGAGCATCAAGTGTTGATGGTCAACAAGACCACTAGTTTCAAGAAAAGGGCAAAGGAAAGAAGAAAGGAACTTTAAAAGAACAGCAAGCAAGTTGCTGCTCAAGAAAAGAAACCCAAGTCTGGACCTAAGCCTGAAATCGAGTGCTTCTACCGCAAGCAAGCTGGTCCTTTGGAAGCGGAATTGCCCCAAGTATTTGGCGGATAGGAAGGATGGCAAGGTGAACAAAGGTATATGTGATATACATGTTATTGATGTGTACCTTACTAGAGCTCGTAGTAGCACCTAGGTATTTGATACTGGTTACATTGCTAATATTTGCAACTCAAACAGGGACTACGGAATAAGCGAGCAGCGGCAAAGGACGAGGTGACGATGCGCGTGGGAAACGGTTCCAAAGTCAATGTGATCGCGGTCGGCACGCTACCTCTACATCTACCTTGGGATTAGTTTTAGACCTAAATAATTGTTATTTGGTGCGGCGTTGAGCATGAACATTATATCTGGATCTTGTTTAATGCGAGACGGTTATTCATTTAAATCAGAGAATAATGGTTGTTCTATTTATATGAGTAATATCTTTTATGGTCATGCACCCTTGAAGAGTGGTCTATTCTTGTTGAATCTCGACAGTAGTGATACACACATTCATAATGTCGAAGCCAAAAGATGCAGAGTTGATAATGATAGTGCAACTTATTTGTGGCACTGCCGTTTAGGTCATATCGGTGTAAAACGCATGAAGAAACTCCATACAGATGGACTTTTGGAATCACTTGATTATGAATCACTTGGTACTTGCGAACCGTGCCTCATGGGCAAGATGACTAAAACACCGTTCTCCGGTTATATGGAGAGAGCAACAGATTTGTTGGAAATCATACATACAGATGTATGTGGTCCGATGAATGTTGAAGCTCGTGGCGGATATCGTTATTTTCTCACCTTCACAGATGATTTAAGAAGATACGGGTATATCTACTTGATGAAGCATAAATCTGAAACATTTGAAAAGTTCAAAGAATTTCAGAGTGATTTTGAAAATCATCGTAACAAGAAAATAAAGTTTCTACGATCTGATCGTGGAGGAGAATATTTGAGTTACGAGTTTGGTCTACATTTGAAGCAATGTGGAATAGTTTCGCAACTCACGCCACCGGGAACACCACAGCGAAATGGTGTGTCCGAACGTCGTAATCGTACTTTACTAGATATGGTGCGATCTATGATGTCTATTTCCGATTTACCGCTATCGTTTTGGGGTTATGCTTTAGAGACGGCCGCATTCATGTTAAATAGGACACCATCAAAATCCGTTGATACGACACCCTATGAACTATGGTTTGGGAAGAAACCAAAGTTGTCGTTTATGAAAGTTTGGGGTTGCGATGCTTATGTGAAAAAGCTTCAACCTGATAAACTTGAACCCAAATCGAAAAAATGTGTCTTCATAGGATACCCAAAGGAGACAATTGGGTATACCTTCTATCACAGATCCGAAGGCAAAACATTCGTTGCTAAGAATGGATCCTTTCTAGAGAAGGAGTTTCTCTCGAAAGAAGTGAGTGGGAGGAAAGTAGAACTTGATGAGGTAACAGTACCAGCTCCCTTATTGAAAGTAGTTCATCACAGAATCGGTTCTGTGACACCTACACCGATTAGCGAGGAAGATAATGATAATGATCATGAAACTTCAGATCAAGTTGTTCTTGAATCAGAGATCAACCAGAATAAAATCCGCACTGAGTGGTACGGTAATCCTATTCTGGAAGTCATGCTACTAGATCATGGTGAACCTATGAACTATGAAGAAGCGATGGTGAGCCCAGATTCCGCAAAATGGCTTGAAGCCATGAAATCTGAGATGGTATCCATGTATGAGAACAAAGTGTGGACTTTGGTTGACTTGCCCGATGGTCGGCAAGCAATAGAGAATAAATGGATTTTCAAGAAGAAGAGTGACGCTGACGGTAATGTTACTGTTTACAAAGCTCGACTTGTTGCAAAAGGTTTTCGACAACTTCAAGGAGTTGACTACGATGAGACCTTCTCACCCGTAGCGATGCTTAAGTCTGTCCGAATCATGTTAGCAATCGCCGATTTTATGATTATGAAATATGGCGATGGATGTCAAACTGCATTTCTGAATGGATTTCTGGAAGAAGAGTTGTATATGATTCAACCAGAAGGTTTTGTCGATCCTAAGGGAGCTAACAAAGTGTGCAAGCTCCAACGATCAATCTATGGTCTGGTGCAAGCCTCTCGGAGTTGGAATAAATGCTTTGATAGTGTGATCAAAGCATATGGTTTTATACAGACTTTTGGAGAAGCCTGTATTTACAAGAAAGTGAGTGGGAGCTCTGTAGCATTTCTAATATTATATGTGGACGACATATTGTTGATTGGAAATGATATAGAATTTCTAGATAGCATAAAAGGATACTTGAATAAAAGTTTTTCAATGAAGGACCTCGGTGAAGCTGCTTACATATTGGGCATCAAGATCTATAGAGATAGATCAAGACGCTTAATTGGACTTTCACAATGCACATACCTTGATAAAGTCTTGAAAAAGTTCAATATGGATCAGGCAAAGAAAGGGTTCTTGCCTGTATTACAAGGTGTAAGATTGAGTCGACTCAATGCCCACCCAACGCAGAAGATAGAGGAAAAATGAAAGGAGTTCCTATGCTTCAGCCATAGGCTCTATCATGTATGCAATGCTGTGTACCAGACCTGATGTGTGCCTTGCTATTAGCTTAGCAGGGAGGTACCAAAGTAATCCAGGAGTGGATCACTGGACATCGATCAAGAATATCCTGAAATACCTGAAAAGGACTAAGGATATTTTTCTCATTTATGGAGGTGACAAAGAGCTTGTCGTAAAGGGTTACGTCGATGCAAGCTTTGACACTGATCCAGACGATTCTAAATCACAAACCGGATAGATATTTTTATTAAACGGTGGAGCTGTAAGTTGGTGCAGTTCTAAACAAAGCGTCGTGGCGGGATCTACATGTGAAGCGGAGTACATAGCTACTTCGGAAGCAACAAATGAAGGAGTCTGGATGAAGGAGTTCATTTCCGATCTAGGTGTTATACCTAGTGCATCGGGACCAATGAAGATCTTCTGTGACAATACCGGTGCAATTGCCTTGGCAAAGGAATCCAGATTTCACAAGAGGACCAAGCACATCAAGAGACGCTTCAATTCCATTCGGGACCAAGTCCAAGTGGGAGACATAGAGATTTGCAAGATACATACGGATCTGAATGTTGCAGACCCCTTGACTAAGCCTCTCTCATGCGCAAAACATGATCAGCACCAAGACTCCATGGGTGTGAGAATCATTACTGAGTAATCTAGATTATTGACTCTAGTGCAAGTGGGAGACTGAAGGAAATATGCCCTAGAGGCAATAATAAAGTTATTATTTATTTACTTATATCATGATAAATGTTTATTATTCATGCTAGAATTGTATTAACCGGAAACATAATACATGTGTGAATACATAAACAAACAGAATGTCACTAGTATGCCTCTACTTGACTAGCTCGTTGATCGAAGATGGTTATGTTTCCTAACCATAGACATGAGTTTTCATTTGATTAATGGGATCACATCATTAGGAGAATGATGTGATTGACTTGACCCATTCCGTTAGCTTAGCACTTGATCGCTTAGTATGTTGCTATTGCTTTCTTCATGACTTATACAAAGTTCACGCAACTATGAGATTATGCAACTCCCGTTTACGGAGGAACACTTTGTGTGCTACCAAACGTCACAACGAATCGGGTGATTATAAAGGTACTCTCAGGTGTCTCCAAAAGTATATGTTGAGTTGGCATAATTCGAGATTAGGTTTTGTCACTCCGATTGTCGGAGAGGTATCTCTGGCCTTCTCGGTAATACTCATCACCTAAGCCTTGCAAGCATTGTAACTAAAGAGTTAGTTATGAAATGATGTATTACAGAGCGAGTAAAGAGACTTGCCGTAACGAGATTGAACTAGGTATTGGATACCGACGATCGAATCTTGGGCAAGTAACATACCGATGACAAAGGGAACAACGATGTTGTTATGCGGTTTGACCGATAAAGATCTTCAGAGAAAATGTAGGAACCAATCTGAACATCCAGGTTCCACTATTGGTTATTGACCGAGAATAGTTCTAGGTCATGTCTACATAGTTCTCGAACCCGTAGGGTCCGCACGCTAACGTTACGATGACAATTTTATGAGTATTGATGTACCAAGTTTGTTTGAGTCCCGGATGTGATCACGGACATGACGAGGAGTCTCAAATGGTCGAGACATAAAGATTGATATATTGGAAGCCTATGTTTGACTTGGAATAGTTTGGGTGAAATCGGGTTTTACCGAGCACCGGGGTTACTGAACCCTCCCGGGGTTAATGGGCCTTAGTGGGCCATGAGGGAGAAGAGGAGGGCGGCCGGGGCAGGCCGTGGCGCCTCCCCTAGTCCGAATAGGACAAGGAGAGGGGCGGCGCCCTTCCTCTTTCCCTCCCCCGCAAGTCCTAATCCAACTAGGAAGGGGGGAGTCCTACTCGGTGGGAGTAGGACTCCTCCGCGCCTCCTCCTAGGGCCGGCCGCCCCCTTGCTCCTTTATATACGGGGCAGGGGGCACCCCATGACACACAAGTTGATCTACGGATCGTTCCTTAGCCGCAGGCGGTGCCCCCTCCACCATATTCCACTTCGGTCATATCGTCATGAGCTTAGCGAAGCCTGCGCCGGTGGAGCATCATCATCGCCACCACGCCGTCAGGTTGGCGGAACTCATCCCGACACCCTGCTGGATCGGAGTCCGGGATCGCCATCGAGCTGAACGTGTGCTGAACACGGAGGTGTCGTACGTTCGGTACTTGGATCGGTCGGATCGTGAAGACGTACAACTACATCAACCGCGTTGTTATAACGCTTCCGCTTTCGGTCTACGAGGGTACGTGCACACACTCTCCCATCTCGTTGCTATGCCATCACCATGATCTTGCGTGTGCGTAGGAAATTTTTTGAAATTACTACGTTCCCCTACAGTAATTGCCCCGTGGACAGAACCATTCCTCGCCTACCTGCTTAGGCAGGAGCTTCCCGAAGACCAAAATGAGGCCTACAAGGTCTATGAGGGAGAACTCTATAAGAAAAGCACAATCAGAGTCCTTCAAAGGTGTATCTCCGAAGAGGAAGGGCGAAACCTCGTGGCTGAAATTCATGCCGGACTAGGCGGACACCACGCCGCAGCTCGGGCCCTTGTAGGAAAGGCATTCCGTACAGGATTTTATTGGCCGACGGCCCGAGCAGATGCTCAGGACTTAGTCCAAAGATGCGTCGGTTGTCAGCTCTTTGCTAATCAGAGCCATATGCCACCCACCGCCCTCAAAACTATACCCATTACCTGGCCGTTCGCGGTCTGGGGGCTTGACATGGTTGGACCACTTAAAGGGGGGACCCACAAGCAAAGGTACCTATTGGTCATGGTGGATAAATTCACCAAATGGATAGAGGCCAAACCAGTTAAAACGGCAGAGTCCGGACCAGTGATAGACTTTATATCCGGGGTAGTACACCGTTATGGTGTCCCCACAACATCATCACCGATAACGCACGAACTTCACCGCCGATGAGGTTAAATCATGGTGCAAAAATATGGGCATCAAGCTCGATTACGCTCAGTCTATCATCCTCAAACCAACGGTCAAGTTGAACGAGCAAATGGTCTAATAATGAGCGGTATCAAACCCGCACTAGTGCGGTCCCTCACGAAATCGACACGACCGGGTAGAGGAGCTCGACCAGACTGGGGCTGCGGACAACGCCTAACCGTACTACCGGATTCACACTTTTTTTTATGGTATACGGCGCAGGAGCAGTTTTGCCCTGTGACATAATTCATGACTCACCTCGAGTGCGCATGTACGAAGAAAGAGAGGACGAGTTGGATCGGCAGGACAGCTTGGACGCATTGGAGGAAGAACGTGATGTCGCCAAGGCTCGTTCCACATTCTATCAGCAGCAGGCTCGAAGATATCACAGCAGAGAAGTACGGGCCAAGACTTACAACGTTGGCGAACTGGTTCTACGCCAGCCGGACAAGAAAAAGGACAAACTTAAGCCAAATGGGAAGGCCCCTTCATCATCGATCAAGTCCTGGCCGGGGGAGCGTACCGTCTACGAAATGCATCGGATAACCGACTCGAGCCGAACCCATGGAACGCAGCCCGCCTCCGAAGATTCTATGCCTAGCGCCGGACTATGAGTTCGTCCCTTTCCCCCCGTCCAAAATTTTGTTTTTTTCTCAGCTGCCTTTTGTTTATCTTTTTCTTCTCAACCCTATTCATCCAAGCCTTAAAGGGCCTACTTGCGCAACGTTCGCGCGCAATTGATGTGTTATCCGCACTCATTATACCTGGGGGCTTCCTTACCAGAAGCATAATTATAAGGGCTTCATGCCCAGCACATGTGTCAAGCCTCCACATGTACCTTTTATTCACCATTATATGCATCGATATGACTTAAGTTTTGGCCAAGCTGGGTTGCCTGGCTCCTGTGCTTACCCCTACGTTCCCGATTGTGCGGCTAGGAGGTAAAGGGAGCACCTCTGCGATTGGTACTGCCGGGTCAGCCGGATGTGTACCTCAGACTGGGTGAAGCCGAAAGCTAGCATTCTTAAGGGAATATTCGGTCGGTGACTTAAAAGACGATTTTTATCCACTTATTTATCTGCCCCAGATGTTTTTCTGCTTTTTGCAGTCGGACATGCACTTTAGGGCATGCCACCCCTAGAGGAAAGGAACCCTTAACGGAACTATTCTCCCGGAAGATGTTTCTTACTACCCATGTAATATAAGATAACTAGTTGGGCACTTGTGCGATAAAGCACCGATGACCCCACGCCTGGTCTCCATGCATACCCGGTTGTTTCATAACCGAGAAGGTATTCGGACACACTCCGGACTCTAGGGTCCCGAGGTCGAAGCGAAAAGGTCGGCAAAGACAAACGATCTACAATCCGGCTAGAAGGCATTTTATATGTCATTTTATAATACATTGTCAAATCGACTGATTGTATTCTTCCTCAATTCCGTCTAACAGGCTGTCTAATTTACAGTCCTGTTGGGAAAATTTAGCGGCCAACTCTACTTGGCTGTATACTAAACTCACATGGATCTCCTTCCCATCGGGCCCCACAGGTCCGACTTCGGCCATGTGGTTGGGATCCGCCTTCTTGTACCGCGTCTTTACCATGGCCCAGGCCTCCCTGGCACCTTGGCGGCAGGCCGAAATCTTCCATAAATGGAAGCGCTGCCGCACTCCCTGCAGCTTCTCCGCAAGCTCCCCAAGACCATCGGGTAAGGAGAAGGCTGGCCATAAAGCCTGGATGACGCCGCTCATTGCCTGCCGAACTCGTTCGATCAGTTGCAACAATTCGGGAAGTTGATCACCCGTTGATACGGGCATCTCCTCCGCAGGGCGACCTGTGAGCATACCTGCAGACATATTCTATCAAATTGACTTCCTCGCCGAACTCTTCTTTTCAAAGGAGTTCGCTCAAGCACTTACTATATATGCCGCGACGAAGCCGCTGATTCTCCTTAACGGAGCCCGACAGCTCGGCCCGAACGCCTTTCAACTCTTCTCCAAGCTGGGCATGGGCATCCTGGAGCTTGTTCCTTTCATGTTGCACCTTATGCATCACCCTCTCGCTGGCCTTTAGTTGGCGCAGAAGTTCTCGCCTATCCGGATTTTGTCCGGCAGCACCTGCAACGTCATTTTTTAGACTCGCTAAAAGGCCAAACGCTACTTATCTTTCTAAAATACTGCGTTACCAGGAGAGGTCCCTGCGTTTCCTCCTGCGCTAGAGACTGCGGCCTCAAGTTAGGCCTTGCACTCTTGCAGCTCGTGAGACAGTTGGGTATAATTCTCGGTAAGATCCTACGTTTCATATGATCCTTAAATCAGTTAATATAACTACTTTAAGTCTCGGGGGCTACTGGCATATATAACTATTAAATTCTCTTACCCGTATGTCTTTCACATACTGCTCCGTGGCTCTGGTAAAACCATCTTGAGCAGCACGAAGGTGCGCGTCCCCCGTGTTAAAGGCATTCAACGCCTCGGGGGAGAAGCACGCGTCAAGAAATACTGCCCGGCGACGCCTGTGATTCAGGGCACTCTCCACCTCAGACTTGGTGGCGGACAGTCTGTCGGCATCCTCCGTCGGGGGAACGTCTGGCTCGCGCCTTGCGCTAGCCTCCCCCTCCAGACCAGGTGCGGGAGCCTGGCTGGTAGAGGTTGGATTGACAACCTCCACGCCCGCAGTCCGGCGGACGCTTTTTCCCTATAAAAGTCATGAGCACTCAAACGCTTCCTAGGAACGTTGCTTTAAATAATGAATTATGAACTACACCTTTGCGGTGACGTTTCAGTCCGCGCCGCGCTCCTCTTCCGCCTACTGGTCCGGACTGGCTTTTGTTGGTCAGCCACTCGGCTTCTCGCCTACGGTGGTCAGAAATGAGCAAGGAAGGAATGACGGTGTCAGGGCTTCGGTCGTAATCACCTGGGAAGCCGGATATAGTCCGGGATAGTCGGCCGTTATGGCGACTAAAGCATTGTCCATGCTGAGCTGGTGGAACACCCCGTCGAGTAGCTCCACCTTTATATCCGGATCTTCTTCGGAGGCCGGATCCCGGGATCTCTCCGGATCCTCGGGCTGTGGAGCCGGACTTAGCATGTCCTCCACGGTCCGGCGCAGTTCCTGCGTCGAAAGAAGAACACAATATAGGAAACTTATGTTTCGGAAGGCACGGGTCGGGCACGCAGAGTGTTCGCTACCTGGGCCGGGGTTATTCATGGAGAACCCATTTAACGGGTTCGTCAAGGAAATCCTCCTTCTCCCCTTATACAGGCCGAACAGGATCGTCACGGATCTTGGCCGAATCCGACCCTTTGCGGCCATGACGGGTGGCATCGTCCTCCCGTTGAAATCCCACATGGGGTGGCCTCAGATTGTAGTGGCTGCACCCCCGATAATGCATGTTGCCATGACTCAATCATGGTCAACCCGGCATGGGCCAGTAACCTTATTCGGCCCATCAAATAATGGACGCTCTTGTCTTCCTCCAGATGGGGGCTTCACGGACGCCAACTAAGGCGTTTCTTCAGAGGAGCATTGCTGAACTCCGGGAGGCCGATCCGAACAGGGTCCGGCAGCGGAGCGTCTTCTACATAAAACCATTCCGAAGGCCAGTCTTCGGGCGCCTTCTTAGGGGTTCCGGATGGGTATCCGGTCCCGGCAATGCGCCATATTTCGGCGCCGCCCACTTGATATATGGACCCCTCGTGAGAGCGGGGTACAAGGCAGAACAACCTCTTCCACATCGCGAAGTGGGGCTCGACGCCCAGGAATAGCTCGCAAAGAGCTACGTAACCCGCAATATGCAGGATTGAGGCAGGCGTGAGGTGATGAAGCTAGAGTCCATAGAACTCCAGGAGCCCGCGGAGGAATGGATGTACAGGAAATCCGAGCCCCCTTATCAGATAGGGGACGAAGCATACCCGCTCCCCTTTGTTGGGATTTGGGGTAACCTCCGCTTGCTTCCCACCTTTGTAGGTGGCTAGCCCTGCTCGATCCGGAACCATGAAGGCCGGAGGAGATATCCCCCATTTGGAGCTTCACCAGCTCGTTGTGGAATGAGCATCTCCTCCAATCTCTGGCAAAGGGCTGGGGCGCGAGAAGAGAGAGCGTTGACGGTCCATGATGGAATGGATTCTTGGTCGAAAGCGCTCCGATGAGTATTTGCGGGAGGAAGATGGTGATTTGGATCTGGATTCTTGCCTCCCTTATAGGCAGATTATTCGCACAACTAGGGGGTAAAACATAAAAGACACCCTGGCTTTTCATGTTCGCGCGACGCGTGGAAGAAGGCCATTATTGGGCGTGGAAGCCGAGACGTGCAACATTGATGAGGAAGCTGGACACTGTTCGGCAGGTACGTAGAACTTGAAGGAGAACCCGCCTTGCAACGCCGAAGACTACACACATGCTGGACTTATCGTCATTGAAGCCTGGTTCGGGGGCTACTGAGGGAGTCCCGGATTAGGGGGTATCCGGATAGCCGGACTACCATCATTGGTCGGACTATCATCGGCCGGACTATCATCATCGACCGGACTTCAAGACTATGAAGATACAAGATTGAAGACTTCGCCCCGTGTCCGGATGGGACTTTCCTTGGCGTGGAAGGCAAGCTTGGCGATACGGATATGTAGATCTCCTACCATTGTAACCGACTCTATGTAACCCTAGCCCTCTCCGGTGTCTATATAAACCGGATGGCTCTAGTCCGTAGGACAACAACAACCCTTACAATCATACCATAGGCTAGCTTCTAGGGTTTAGCCTCCTTGATCTTGTGGTAGATCCACTCTTGTAAACACCCACAATATCAATATCAATCAAGCAGGATGTAGGGTTTTACCTCCATCGAGAGGGCCCGAACCTGGGTAAAACATCGTGTCCCTCGTCTCCTGTTACCATCCGCCTAGACGCACAGTTCGGGACCCCCTACCCGAGATCCGCCGGTTTTGACACCGACACATAGCATTAAACTCGAGGATCCAATCGGTGCCTTACGGAACAACGCATAACTGGGGTTTAAGTTTCTGTCACTCTCAAAACCCACCATCTAATTGCTACTCCGCAATGCATTCCCTTAGGCCCAAAATATGGTGAAATGTCATGTAGTCGACGTTCACATGACACCACTAAGGGAATCACAACATACATACTATCAAAATATCGAACAGATATCAAATTCACATGATTACTTGCAACATGATTTCTCCCATGACCTCAAGAACAAAAGTAACTACTCACAATGATAAACATGCTCATGATCAGAGGTGTATTAAATAGCATAATGGATCTGAACATATAATCTTCCACTAAATAAACCATATAGTAATCAACTACAAGATGTAATCAACACTACTAGTCACCCACAAGCACCAATCTATAGTTCCGGTAACAAGATTGAATACGCGAGATGAACTAGGGTTTGAGATGAGATGGTGTTGTTGAAGATGTTGATGGAGATTTCTCTCCCCAAGATGGGAGAGTTGTTGGTGATGATGATGACGATGATTTCCCCCTCTGGGAGGGAAGTTCCCCTGGCGGAATCGCTCCGTCGGATGGCAAAAGTGCTCCTGCCCAAGTTTCGCCTCGAGACGGCGGCGCTCCCTCCCGAGAGCCTTCTCCTTATTTTTTCTAGGTCAAAATGACTTATGTACCAGAAGATGGGCACCGGAGGTGGGTCGAGGAGGGCACAACCCACCAGGGCGCGCCCGGGCTCCCTGGCGTGCCTAGGTGGGTTGTGCCCACCTGGTAGGCCCCCTATGGTAGTTATTTGCTCCAATATTTCTTAAATATTCCATAAAAATTCTCTGTGAAGTTTCATCTTGTTTGGAGTTGTGCAGAATAGGTGGCCTGACGTAGCTTTTTGAGGTCTAGATTTCCAGCTGCCAGAATTCTCCCTCTTGGTGTATACCTTGCAAATTATGAGAGAAAAGGCATTAAAATTACTCCAAAAAGCATTATTATGGATTAAAACATTATAAATAACAGTAAGAAAACATGATGCTAAATGGACATATCAAGGAATCACTCAGGTTTAGCTAATAGCCAAGGGATCGGTCGCTCGGGTTCAGTGAACGTAGCTAGTGCAATCGCTCGGGTTCAGTAAGCGAACGCCTCGCCTAGGTTTAGTTAGAGCCCAACGCCTCACACAGACGCGCGTATGTGCATGACAGAAACGTGCAAACATCCATGCATCGCTCGGCTCTAACCACCCACCGTAATCGAGAACTCATCAATATTTTCCTCGCCCTCGCTTCTACCATGATTTTTTCCGTCATGGAAGGCCCAAAGAACGTCATGAAGGTGCGTCCCCGGCCCGCCCAGGACTAAAAGCCCATTTTCTGTATTTTTGTCATAGAAGTAGGGGCCACCACATCAATGATGATACATGCTTTTGTCACAATTATCGTCATAGAAGTGTCATAAGCATGACAGAAAAAAATTCATTCGGCGCAAAATGTCATGCATGTGTGTTTTTTTTTGTAGTGGCGGCTGGAGGAAGAAGACAAGAGTTAGAAGAAACACGACAGATGTTGGATGTCAATCCAACGGCTGGTAGGCAGAATCGTTTGTTGACTAGTAAGTCAAGACCACCTTGGATAGGCTTTTTCCTCATGGGCCCAGATGTCAGAATCCAAATCTATCACGGCCATGGAGCCTTTCTTATGAAAATTTACATCCCATTTGGTGTGTTAGTTCAAAATAAGTTTGTGGGTGCTGGTGGGGGCTATCACTTGGGTTCTGTAATGCACAGTGAGGTCAACTAGCCGGCGAGAGTGATGTTATTTCCCTAGGTTGGGATTTGTTACAATATTTCTCTCTTAATTAAACAAATGGCAAGCCATTTGCCTTGTTTCAAAGAAAATACGACAGCCACATCCAAGTTGAAAAGGCCAACAACATCTAACTCCATCTTACAAACTATATAAAAGCACGAGGTTTAATTGTTCATTAGGTTTAGACAAAACCCAGATTGAAAAGGGCGACAACATCTAACTGCAGCACTGTTTTCGACAGTCACAATCAAATGGATCGGTCAGGTCCATAGAATGAACATCCTGGGTCGTAAAATTTACTGGATTATGATCACAAGCTATTCTAAATATAAGCCCGACACATTCAAAAGCCCTTTTGTCCACCTGAAACTCCTTTTTTTGCACTTCGACATACCCATCCGTCAAGACCATGCTGCTGATAAACTTAAACCTGATGGACAATAGTAACCTCGCATTCAGCAGGAAGAATTTGACAAATCTAGTGTTTGCATGGTTGGCTACATATCATTCCAGCGTTATTGTCTTCAATCGAATGTCATGAGAACTGAGAAAATCCCAGTGCTTATGAAACCACAGATAGGTTATAACTTTCTTACCCCATCCTATTGCATAAATAGACATGAAGATTTAAAATAGTCAAGGTCTAAAAAAAGAGTGTCGAAAGAGCAACAACTGAATGGTTAATTCTAGTACATTATATGCAGACTTCCAATGTGCGTGAAATTATCACCTTTATATACAACTTCTACAGACATGGAAAGCGTTGCAGCAAGTAGATAATCTTGTTAAGATCAAAACTATTCATATGGATATATAAGATCTTCACAAAATCTAGCACCATTGATAGGCTATCCATGGACAAACTCTTCATTGAGCGTAGAACATAGTATTAGTACAAAAAGTGTACTCCAATATGATATAGAACTTAAACGCAGAAATTTAAATGCAACTTATGGTTACAAGTGTAGATGATAATATACAGTACCTGAAGAACTGTGGAGCCAAACACCATATTGAAATGAGCACATAGATCATGTATTACACCAAAGGTCTTCGGTTTAGGCGCAGAGACGACAATTATTTTAGACGGTGAATAACGAGAATCGAGGATCAACCTTCGAAGTGAAGGGGCATCTTCGATGATGAGCTACCTTCCGTCAAAATAATTCCAACTCTTACAAGGTTAAGCGACTTTATTTGGAGACAACCGATTCTACTGTCAAAACAAGCACCAAGCACTCCAGGGCAGTGCAACTGGAGTGGATGATGTTGTGCAATGAGGCCTCCGACATACGAACTAGCACAAGTGAAAGTTTTTTAAGAAGTGGGAGTTGAAGCTTTAGTACCAGATTTTCTGGTAGGTTGCACAGCACAAAGGTGTCAGTGTGTAGAGAGGTGGAAAACCGCGATATGGACATCGGTGCCGAGGGCACAAGTACATGGTGTTCGGTATGTGGTATGTGATTTCTGCGGGAATAGTAGAACTCAAGCAGCTATAGTTTTGTGAATTCAGGGGATGTCAACCAGGCGTCCATCATGCAGGGCATGCACAGGTAGCATGCCGGGATGCAGCGGGCTTGAATAGAACCCTGGTGGGAGGAGATGATAGCTCCGGGTAGTTCAAAATCATTAAAGAGAGATAGTTGATGACGGTCGAGATTAAGGGGCACAGCGCACCATAGAGGGCGCCACCGAGCTGAGAGGACTTGGGTGCGGCAACAATCCTTGGTGGGGCGAAGCGAGATGATCTGCCCAAGGATGGCCTGCGGGAGATCGTTGATCCGGTCTACCCAAGATTCTATGGGTTCCTAGAATACGGTGGGGGGCTCGCCACTTCTCCCCACACTGTCGGGTGTGGGATCTACAACAGGCGTCACCGCTGGCAGGAGCCTCATCTTCTTGGCGCTAGGGGTCAGCAGACTCCATTTTCCTTGAGGGCGTTGCGTCGAGCTCACGGATTTGAGCAGTGTAACTAATGACGAGCCTAGTTGTAGTGCGAGTGAGGAAGAAGGGGAGCTGGGGTTTTCTGTAGTAGTGAGGAAGAAGGGGAGCTCGAGTTTTATGTAGGAGTGAGGTGACGAATTTGGGGGTACGAGCGGAGCGAGCTGACGTGAGGTGGGTGGGAGTGACGAGGAAGAAGAGCACCCAGGTTTGGGGGGGGGGCGGTGTGCCGGGTAGCACATATCGTTAAGTAAATATATGGGATTTTGAATTGATTTTATTATTTAGGGTGGATGCACTCTTTTGTCTTGGGCCCCGAGAAACATTTATGACTAGTACAGTGGAGACACTCTACAACTACCTAGAAAAACAATTACTACTAGTATAGTGGATATACTACCACTTCTGGCTCCTCCTAGGTCATCAAAACGTCTCACGCTACTTAATGCCGTTTTACTTTGGTTCACCGACATGTGGGCCATGCAGCACGCAGGCCCAAATGCCATCCACCAAATTAGGAGGCAGTATGCAGGCGGAGAGCCACCCCGGTCGTAGCGCGGCAGTAATGAGCCGTCATATCACAAAACCCCACCTCCCCGCAGTCTAAGTTTGATGGATGAAGCAACCATCATTTCACTCTTCGCTGAATCCCTTCTCCCTCACCATCTTCCAGAAAGTGAACACTCGCTTCTGCCATTGCTCTTCTCTCCTAACGAAGGGAAGGTAAGCAGATCTGTCATGTTGGTATATTTTCCTTCCAATTTTATTTTCAAAGCAGTAACCTATCCCCACTCTATTTTTTGTTGCATCATCATTGCGATTGAGTTTTCCTTTCAATTGTCTTCTATTCATCAGTTTCATGATGGATCAAGGAGAACCAGGCAAAGATCTGCCGATGTTGGAGTAGATGTGGGAGGCTGATCCCCACGAGACAGAGAACACCAAGAAGATGGAGGCCACCACCGACCTGACCCCAGATACGCTCACGGCCACTACTGGGATGGTCAACACCATGTTTGAGGTTACAACCCCCGTTGCCCTACAGGAGCAGTTTTCCCCCTTCGTGGATGTGTCCCCCCCCCCCCCCTGCTGAGCTGCCGAAGGTGATTTTCTTCTTTGTCGATCTTGATATTGTAAGTATGTGGTGATAAATAATGCAAGATTATATTATCTCCGATGCCATGCATACTTTTGACTCAACATAGTGGTTTAAATAACTTGTGTTTTTTATATTAGAAAGTAATTCAGAATTCGTTTCAATTTCTAATTGGGCCCTGATGCAAACAAGGATTGTGTGGTTGTATATGTCACTCGCTATGAGGTGGATGACCTGAATATACGCATTGGAAAACAAAGCTCTTAGGCTGTTGGATCCTGGAAGCCAGTTGCACTTATACCAAAGTCTAGATGTATTCCAGCCACACTGTTGTCAGGCGTGTTGTCCAGGGTGTGCTGAAGCATAAGAAGTTCAAAGCTACTCCTTCGTTTGTGAGGCATACTGTTCTTGTCAAGCTTACACAGGAAGATGACGTGGCATGCCTCGGCAAACAATTTTATGAGTGGCAAGCCCACAAGGTTATCTTCAAGAAGGTTGCAGGATTGAGCTGCTACCGGACGTCCTCGATGATGTTCATGGCAAGGTCCGTCTTGCGTCCATCGCAAATTCGACCGATGTCATGAAATAGTTGGCCCCAGCTAGTGTTTCAAAGTAGTTTGGATTGTTTTTAATTACCCGAACCTTGCGTATTATCGAGCCCTCTGGGGTAGTACTCTGTTTGAATACGTCAATGGGAACTACTGCTACTTTTCTGTTCCCGTGAATCATGTTAGAACCATCATAATTGTTGCCGTAACAGATGCGTCCTCACTAGTTTTTTCATGTAATATGGCATGGTAAGACACAAGTTGTCACGGTTTATCTTACGAGCAGTGTGTGTTTTATGAAATAGAGTACTTGTCCGCCGACGTATACATAGGGTACGTAAGGCTGGTTAAGTACTTGTAAACACTGTTGGTGCTAGCCCACTTGTAAGCAGTTGTGCAAACCACGGTACATTGGCTCAACTCGCTTTAACACTAGAGAAGTCAGCTATCGACCAACTAACAATGAATAATCTGTTTTCTAACATATAAGCAACTAGGTATCTTGTTAGAGAGGTTCATGCAGTTAACTGAGACCACAATGCAAATTCCAAACCTTCACACGCTAGTCAGCATTCATGTGGAACATCCACATTAAACTCGGCTTCATAAAATACTTGAAAATCATAAGTTTAGCAATATTATACATCTCGCAGACTAATGCATAGCCTAGTGGTGGGGAGGGGTTGATGCCTTCCCACCCACCCAGGTTCAAGGCATGGTACTTGCAATTTGGGTTTGTTGCACCAATTATGTTGTAGGGGGTTCCCTTACAGTCTTTCTATCAAAAAAAATATTATACATCTCAATGATTCATAGAACATAACCAACATTTAACAGTCCACAACAAACACAAAGTTATGAGAAGATTTACAAATCAGGAAAATCAAGCAAGGCTTCTCTGAGCAAAGGGCCTCCCTAGCGAGGCTTTAATTTCCTTGACTTCACTCTGGTTTTTCTTGTTGCCACCATCCAGGGTTAGGTTCTCTCATTCTAGAATAACCAATTATAATTTTGTTCTCAGTTGTAATACTGAACTGAACCATGTAGTGGACTGACCATCTGAACTTCTTGTGCATTTCAACTAAATTTAAACACCACTATTTGCAGCAATAAGCAAACCACGATGCCCCTTGTCCGTGCATCTGTCCCATAAACCTCCGCGCAGCTATGCCAGCTAGTCCTCTATCCATCCTTGATCTAGGAAAAAGTGCATTTCGGACTAGGATGAAGTTGTTTTCGCTCGTCCCTGCACTGCAATCAGGAAGTAAACATACGAATCAGCTTCTTTTCGATTGCGTTGGTGATTCTACCTAGTTACTACCAATGTAGGAATACTTGGAACACGGGTGGTCAGACGATCACAACTAGGAATAGCCATCTCATTTTGTGTATTTCTACTAAAACTGAGATGTGTACTTCTGATTGCACAAATAAAAACGATATGGAGACAGACATCCCTGTTTGCGCAAATATGGAATATGGTTATTTAAGCAGTGACAGTTATTGTCAGTGGCATATGATTAACAACATCATCTATTGTGTTATAATTGGCACTACATTGACAGTATGAAAAAGTGCCATTAAGTAATAAGTAGCATCACATCACATCAACACTGCCACTAGATTAACATGCAGAACAATATCATTAGTGTTATTGTCTTGAGAGTAGCAACTGGTCAGTAAATGTGCAATCAAATTTATGAAGTTCCACTGGGATGAAGCAATGTTAGGAGTGTGAGATTTAAGTGTAACTGCAAAAACGCAATTCATGGGAAATAAAGCAAGACGGAAGCACTTCATAAAATGGTGGTCTCATTGCTTCAATTTATCAACGGCACTAGACTGACAGCAGCATTACTTAATAGTGACATTAGGTGGCATTGGTTCATGCTTGATGTTATTTTACATTAACGATAGCAATAAGGGCGTAGTGACAACAAGGGCATAAAGTGGTGAGGCAGATGTGGTTGCCGAGAGCGGCAAACATTGACGCAACATGTCTACATTTGTCCTATTTTTTTATCTCATTGGCGACATTTTCCTATGTGAGCACAGGAAATGTAGACCTACTCGTTCTCATTTGCGTTGTTCCCCCAACACCCATCACTTTCTTTCCTTTTTCGACTAAGAGACTGGTCCACTTCCCCCCACCCTACGCCATCCAACCCGCTTTCTTTGCCTATTCAACCAGAGATCGGTTGGGTACCCACTATCTACTACTTTCCCTCGTTTCGTCTTAGAACCAAGTCCTAGGTTCATGCTACAGCTTTTCCACTTTCTTCCATGATTGAACCAACTCTTAGATTTGACTATGTGAACTAGCTTTACCTCTAAAAATAGTCGACAGAAGTAGAAAAAGGTCCACATGCAGCCACGTGGGGAGCTAGGGCAGTAGAGCAAGGCCGGTTTCGAAGGAAGATATACTTGAGAGTCATCGGGATGTGGCAAAGACGGCGCCGGGAGGCCGCATCTTGGACACAATACCACAGGGAGGAAGAAGGGGTCGGAGGACCTCCCGAGTCGGCGTTGTTTCGAAGAGAATGGCATGGCCACCTATCGGGACGCGCGAGTAGCTGTTGTTCTCCTCTCTCGCTACCACGTGAATGATACACCTACACCCCTACCCTGGCCAAGGTGGTCCGGCCGGATTAGTGACCAGTGATGAGCAGAAAAAGAGAGATAGAGAGGGAGTGTGTGTGGCCACCTATGTCTTGTTTAGATCTGGAGAGCATGAGAGAATGAAAGAGAGGAACCCTAGTAAAGCAAGCACCGAGGCTCCTGCTTATATATATAGTGGAGTAATTTTGTTGTAGCAATCGTTATTAAATTGAATATGCGTGAACCACTATTTTCATTTAAAGTTCATGTAAAAATAAAACTCGATCAATAAAGTGCCACCGCTTCCAGGTCGTACTACCAAATCACCACGTCTAGGATGCACTATGTACTATATCATTCACGTGTGGTCCCGACCCTCCATGAACTTGAAAGATAGACGAGTCAAAATTTCAATTGGCATGCCTCTTTGTAAACAAATGCGCTCCTAGCTCCTAACAAAATGTGCTCCTACGTGTAACCGCGCATGGGTGTGAGAGAACTAGTGCGTGCGTGCACCGCTTCTCTTCGTGATAGTACAATATACTCTGCCCAAATAACATTCGCCACAAGAGTAGTACTATAAGTTTGTGACGCGTGAGTTAAAATAAAAGGTGTGTGACGTCTTTTATTTTTTAGAAGTTCCGAGGGTAGGGTGTGAAGTCCACATATTTGTGTGAAGTCTACCTATAGATAGACAGTGGGTACGAGAGGACTCGGGAGAGTCGTGACATGTGAGGGTGCGTGTGTGCGTGAGAGAGAGGGGGCATGTACCAATGCAATGCATGTGTCCGTAAATCATATCTGACAAACATTCGCCAGAAGCCGTTTCCTGATGAACACTGAAAGAACCATCAGATCAGCATCCGACAGTGTCAGTTTTGCCATGGCGTTTAACAGAACAGCCACTCCTCCGACACACAAATCTTCCACGTGAGTGTTAGCAACTGCCGTATGGTCCTCCCTCCATTCCAAAATGTAGTGCATATAGATTTATCAAAAATTCGAACCTCACAAACTTTTACCGAGTTTTTGTATAGAGGTGGGGGAGGAGTGTATAAATAAAGACCATCTTATCACCTACAACATCTTCAACCATCCTTTGGTGTGGATGAATATCATAGGAACTCTATATGATATGATTTTTATAGGAATTTTTCCTTTAGAGCCAATTGGTTCATAGGAATAGATTCCTATACTCCACATTTCAAAGGAAAATAAACATGATATGATTTTATTGCCTTAGAGCCACTTGGTTCATATGAATGGATTCCTATACTCCCACAATTTCAAAGTAAAATAAACATTAGCCTAGATTCAGTAAAAAAGTTCCGATGATGTGAACCAAATGACATCTCTTTTCCAATCCCTACTCATACGAATTGTGATACATGTCATCTCTAGATTCAGTAGAAAAATTGCTATGATGTGAACCAAATGACATCTCTTTTCCAATCCCTACTCATAGAAATCGAGATACATGTTGTCATCTCTTTCCCTACAAATTCCAATTATACATCTTCTATTCGTAAGTAGCTAGTACAACCCACTAGCTTCTTTCTTGGACATTTAACTATGGCACATGAACACGTCATGCATGCAAGTAATCACATTGTTTTTGTACTCTATGCATGCAAGCACCACATAGTCAATTCGTGCATGTCGCTCATAAGTTATTTTTGTTTTAGATTTTGTATTGACAATATATGTGTTGGTCATGTGCACACATATGTAGTTCACATTCACATTTTTGTTAGAAATGTCATTCTTTTAACTGCAATTCATTTTTTCTATTTTTATTTCATTTTTATTTTATTTTCATTTTAAGCATACATTCACTTCCCATTAGTTATAGATGTTTTTGTAGGAACTTTTATGCATTATTTTGAGTAGCACATTTCACGCAGTCGCTGCTATATCAAAATGCGGGGCCCATGCACCAGTGCCATTCGGTCGAACCTACGTCCACAATCTTTTGTACGTATATCTCGACTACTCCTTGAACCCAAAATTCTGCCTCGTTCCTATAAAACCGAGTGGCCCACCAATATTAAGGCGTCGCCTCCAACTCAATCCCTCTCCTGTTTACTACGGCGTGGGCCCCGCACGTAGTAGTACTCCTAGAAACCCTATGCGCCGCATGCATCATCAGTTTTCTTCACGAGGACGAGGGAGAAGTAGATTTGTGGTGGAGGCTCCTACCCTAGGGCGCCCTAGGTAGCTGCCGCATGCATCATTGATTTTCTTTTTTCATTTATGCTCTTGTGCCCTAGAGTGAAATGATGCTTGCTTCGTCCGTCCATCTTTGTGATTTGACCCCTCGTCACTCATTTACTACTACTGTGGCGTTACGACCGGGGTGCCTCCAAGTCCAACAACTGCTCTGAACTGGAATTTGGTCCATCGCACATGGAACAAAATGGTGGCTGACCCACTTGGTTTTGCTCCTTGGCGAATCCCGACTATATTGATATAAAGATAGTATCCAGATTAGTAAAAATGAGGCGATTTTACCGAGCAGTGGGCGGGGGAGCATGGCCTGTCATGCGGTCCCACGTGTCATGACATAGCAAGTCGATGCGCGCCCCTCTTGAGACAGAACAATGCTAGAAGCAATACATGGTTTTCTTGAAGGAGATGACGGAGAAGCCGATTCAGCAAAGTGTGACATAATGGTTGCTTCGTTCGTCTGTGGGAAAGGTGCGGCTTTATGATTTGATGTCTCATTGCTCATTACTAATACTGCGGCGCTACGACTTCGGTGCATCCCCCCCCCCCATTGTTCTGCACGGTTATTTCGTGCATGACACGTGGACCTGGTTGCTATATGTCCCACATGTCAGCGAGAGGAAGTAAAACATTTATGAAAGCGAGCATCTCCACTCTTAGTACGATGGAGGAGCACAAGACAAGTCTTGGTTTTTGCTGCTTCGCGTGATCCATCGATACAAAACCCGACTAAAAAAGGCGAGGGCTGGTCTTTTGCCGCGAGGTAGGCAGCGGAGTTTGCCATAGTAGTCTGTTCGACAGATAGAGCGAGAGAAAGATGTGATGAAATGTTTGAATGTGTATCGGGCCCTTTCTTTCTTTGTTTTTTAAGTGGGCCCTTTCAGATCACTATGACTAGCGCGCATGGTGTTGAGTACTGGTTTATTGGTCCTCTTTGTAATTTGCGAAATTTTGACCAAAAATTATATCGTTGGATTCATATTTGAACATAGTTTTCAATGATATAATTTTTTGTGACATGCATTAACATTTTGTTAGTTAAATACATGGTCAAAATTGGCACACAATACATTGTAGAACACTAAATCAGGACGGAGGTACCCTCACAAGGTCGGTCCGGCACGCTGTAGTAGTACGCCCTACTTTTTCCTGCTTGGATTGCCCAACGAGCACCAACCAAAAATTGTGTGCATTGGCCTAGACACATGCAGCCATCAACACGACTAATCATTTTGCAAAAGAAAAAAATCAACACGAGTAATCAATTGCTATTCACACGACCTTGTTTTTTCTGGCAGCATGGGGAAGAACAACGAGGTAGGAAGGGAAACAAGCAAATAAGTAAGGTTGGGCGACTTAGTTTTGGAAAAATCTGATTTTATGGAGTTACTACGTACCCATTATGGACGTACTACTACTCACATAGCCTAGGGTAGCTTGCTGTAGCACGGATTCCCCAAGGAAATTGGTGTCATATGAGACTCGTACTACTCTACACTGTACTACTACTACTCTACACTAATAGTACTACTATGAGGCCATCCAACTGTGTCCCGACAGAAAACCGCGGACACTGATTATTCGTTCATATTTAAATTTGTTTTCAGACAGCAAAATATCCTTGAAAATAACAACACATGGCAAAAATTCATGGCGAACGAGGGATTTGAATGTGCTGGCAGGGGTGGGACTGGAAGGGGCTATTTGGATCTTGCCCGGGGTAGCCAAAATATTGACGAGCCTTTTGTCCACCCGTGCCTTTGCCACCGATGAACGAGTTAGAGCCCGGGCGCTCCTCCTCCAGCGCGCGCGTCGGAGACGAGCTCGCACGAGCTGGTTTTTATTTATCCCACCTCGCCGCTCGAGCCGGCCACAGACCGAAGGACACATCTCCAACGGCGACCCATGAATTATGCCATCCAACCGTAGCCGCACACAATCTGACAACAACTCAAACAACCAGACGAAATTCATGCAAACATGGTGATATTTCATATAAACAATGACGAAATTCCTATAAAATACCGGATTCTCATATAAGCACGGCGGATTTCATTACATTTGCAAATCAACTAAGCGGTGCTACTCCTGAAGAGCACAGGTATAATAATACCTAGTCTAAATGGTCGCTCGTGAATCCCTTTGTCTTCCTCATGTCTGGCAGCATGATCTCCGGACTACCGGGAGCCGCGGCGGTACATGCTTCAGTACAAAGGACGGCTCACTTTCCCACCGCTCAACTGAGTGAAATACTTTATTGATGCCTAAGATGGAGTCGAAGGGGTTTCTCCGCTTCCGTGGAGCCCATGCGGGGTCGACGAACGTCCTGGCAACAGAAGGACCCAGTAAGACACCTGATGTGTATGCCGGCGTCGCCTCGGTGGTGGCCTTCATGGGGCCCAAGCGGTGGGCCCGTTCAGGATCGCCCGCGTCTTCAGGCCTGTCACCGTACGCCTGGAGACGCAGGACGGGGTCCCCATCCAGAATGCTTGGAACATCCAACATCTCCGCAAGTTCTACCCGTGACACTCTCACATAATAATGAGTAGGGTTGTACAGGCCCCGGATTCTCACTGAGCGCCGCTCCTCGGGCTCACGAGGGCTCCCACCCACACCCAAGTGGAAGCCCCATGCTCCGTGCCGGTGAACGACACAGTCAAACAACGACTATGCCCACGCCAAGTGGAGGCCCCATGCTCCACGCTGGTGGGAAGACTAACTTAGGTGCCGGACGCGAATGTTCTTTGCTTTCTCTTATAGCCAATTCGCCACTTTTTGGAATGAAATTTGAAGTTCTCACCTCTTTATTCAAAGAGGGGTGGGACTTTCATTTTTTCTCCTCGCAACATTTCCTCTTCTCCTCGAAATCTCATTTTTAGAGGAAGCGGTGGTCACCGTTGTTGTCTCCCGCGTGTCCCGCGAGCGGGGGCTGGGCATGGTGTTACGCTCGGGCCAGCCCTGGCGGCATTGGAGGCCCAGGCCTCGATGGCCGCGGGTCTGCCCACGCGCACACGTCACCAAGGCCTTGGCGTCTAAATCCTTGCGTGGCGCTCCCGAGCGAGCCAACAAGCACGTAACAATCTCGACCCCTGGCCTTAGGAGTACTCATCACCTGGCCTTATCGAGTATCGAGACCCAGCACACTAGTGACGACCGACCCTCGCTCGGGTGCTCCAGGCGCAAGATGGGCGCCAAGAAAGGGTGGCCGGAGAAGAAGCGGCCACGGTCCGGCTTTTCTACGTCTCCGTGAGGTCCCATACCTAGCGGAGGCGTCCCAGAGGCCTTGAAACCTCGCGAGCTTTTAGCCCCTCGAGACCCTGGAGCGATCGGGCCCGCGAGGAGGGAGCCTAGAGTACCTAGGATCAAGGCTCCGGAGGAGCAAGCCTCCACGATGCAGGGACCCGCCAAGGGGACAAGTGCACAAACCTAAGTTATCCTAAGCACATCGGCAGGAACCTTTCAATCAGTGGCCTTGTAAATGCTAAAGTATGAACGGGAAAAACTGATATAAAGGTGCAAGTGCCGCAGTTCATTACACGCCCCGTGGGTCTCTTCACGAATCTTGATGTAGGAAACAAAAGAAAAACAAGCAAAAGGAGCGGCCTCCTCAAGGCCGCTATTCCTGAAGCCCGGCTCTAGTGCCGCCCGGGATCAGTCGGAGTCCTCCTCCTCCTTAACGGGGGCTCAGCGGCATGGTGCCTCACTTTCCTCCTAGGTTCGGGTGCGGCAACGTGGCGCCTTGTCGTAGTCGTCGTCGCTCGTGCTCCCCTCGGGGGAGGCTCCGCTGCTGCCGGAGGTGTCGAGGCCATCGCCAAGGGCAAGTTCACCGCGGAGGGCGCCCCCGCCATGATGGCCTCCATCGTCGGAGAGGTGGTCGTTGTCGCTGCTGTCGCCTTCTGAGCAGCACCCCAAGCGCTTGCCGTCTTCCTAGAAGACCTTGACGAAGAGCATCGCTGCCCCATCATGCTTGAAGTGGAGAGTACGCCTCCCCTACCGGCCTCACGCATGGGCGAATGTCTACCACCCGCAGCTCAGGAACACATTGCTGGCGGAGGTGAGCTCGACCTCCACCCACGAGGCCTTGCTGCAGAAGCCGTCGGCTTGCAGCCATAGGCCGTCGGGCCCTCCAATCGGCAACTCCTCCGCGAAGAAATGCGGGAGATAAATCCAAGTGCCTGCCAGCCTCTCCACCCACACCACGAACTCTCTGGGCACGTTGGCTGAGTGGGATCGCGGGCGCGGTGGCTGGGCGGCCACCGTGAGCCTTCCACCTTGAACACGACCGCCATTGCTCCCGCAACCGCTACCGCGGGAGGAACCCTTCCCGTGGCCGTCGGAGGCAATGCAGATGCCCATAGGGGTGTGCTCGCGCCCCCGAGGGACTGTCGCCGGTGTCCCGGTGGACTTGCGAGGGCGGCCGCGCCCCGTCTTGGGCGGCGGCGAGCCTGGTCCCTCTAGGGGGGTTTTCCCCTTCTCGACGGCTGAGAACCTTCTCACCAGCGCCATGGATGCTGCAGCAAGAGCATGGCGTGAGGGAGCAAGAAGTTGAAGATGGGCTGGGGGGCTCCGTCTCCCTCGCCCTCTTATAGGCGGTCAGAGGCTAACTAGCATCCCTTCGCATTCGGGTGATGATGGCTCTGCGGTATGCGCCAGTCCTTTTGTCAGCCTGGGCAGTTGCCGAGGCAACATGGGGGAGTGGAGACCTCCACGTCCCGTCAAGCGCCACGCATCAAGCCTGGCCTGCAGGCGATTGGGGCCCGCGGCGCTTTAGCCTCCTCTCCTTGGCTTCGCATCGAAGCCAGCCCGAGCACGCCTTGGGCCCGGGGGCTACTGTCGGTGTTCTGGGATCGGGTGTACCCAGATCTGCCTGCCTGCGGCCCATGGCGTGGCTCCCTCGACGGCCTGGTATGGCCCAGCTACAAGACCCCCCAGGACAAGACCCTCGTGAGGCCCCCCCGGCCTCACGAGGAGAACGACATCAAGACCTCCCGAGGGGCAGCTCTCCGAGCCTGCCTCCCGAGGAGCGGAGGTTTCTATGCAGGTACCCAACCTCAGGAGGCTCTCGGTGACATAAGCCGTGACGACCAAGGCTAGGCGAGCACCAGCGGGCACAGAGGAGGACAGTTTCCTCTCTGGTGCTAAGGAATCAAGGACGTATGTGGATTCCCGAGGAATCCCTCAAAGGTTTCCATTCCAGTGCAACGAGACCAAGACCATAAGCTCGGAAGGACAGATGTCATCGCCGAGCCCACCTCTATGTCACGACCAGAAGCTTTGCAGGCGAAGACCACCTTTCTTCAGGATTAGATGTACCTCTTGTCCCCTTTCAGATTGGCCGCTGTGTGATCCCTTCCCGCCTAAGTTATGAGGGAAGAGGACCGAGGCCACTATAAGGATAGGCTAGTCTCCTCCATAGAGAGGGAGAGATTGGATCCATTCCACCCATACTACCAGAGCCCTCGCGAGGCTTCTCATCAAATGTACTAGTTCATCCTCAACATCCTCGTGAGGCCAATCCACGACAAAGCAGGAGTAGGGTTTTACACCACAAGGTGGCCTGAACCTGGGTAAACTGCTATGTTCCTCTTCTTCCCTGCTCAAACGAACCCGGCGAGGCTAGGTTGTAGGGTGGTGAGCTTGAGGCCAGATATGGTGGAGATCTTCGTACGCGCCCCATAGTTCCAACCTTCTTGGGGCTGCGGAGCCCTGAACCCGACAACGCCATCCCGCGCCTCACCGCTGCCGCACCACTATTGCAACCCTCCACCGCACCGGAGCTGTTCTCGCTACACCGTCGTTCGCCGCCTCGGATCTGCTTCCCCGCCGCCGACAGACGGCCACCGCACCACACTCGACAACTTAGCCATGGGTTCGTCCAAGGCTCCACCGTCCACCACAACATCTTGTTTCCAGCGAACCACAAGAAGATCGTCGGAAAAATAGAAGGAGGACACAACACTGCCAGCAGAAAGTGGTACTCCTCCCTTATTCGTGCAAATCCTATGTGTCTACTCATACCGTATTCATCCCACGAAAGAAACTAGTTGATCGCTTCTTACTGCACCTTCTTCATGATACTAAATGGACAAGGTTTACCCCCATTTACTATTTCACCTTAGCTAGAGGTCAGCCGCCCGCCTGGATTTCAATTTTTTGGGTAGCGTTGCATGGAAAATAAAAAATTTCTATCCACAAGCAAGATCTATCCATGGAGATGCATAGCTATGAGAGGGGAGAGTGTTTTTATGCAACTTCGTAGACCGTAAGTGGAAGAATTTATTAACGCGGTTGATGTAGTCGAACTTCTTCACGATCCAACTGATCAAGTACCGAACGTACGGCACCGCCGCGTTCAGCACACGTTCAGCTCGGTGACGTCCTCGCCTTCTTGATCCAGCAAGACGGGCGAAGTAGTAGATGAGTTCCGGCAGCATGACGGCATGGTGATGCTGATGCTGATGCTATCTCCGCAGGGCTTCGCCTAGACACTCCGAAAATATGACCGAGGGACGAAACTGTGGGGAGGGGCACCGCACACGGCTAAGAGACTGTCGTCCCCTGTGTGGCGCCCCCTCCTCATGTATATATAGGTGTGGGGGAGGAGGGGAGGCATCCAGGGCATCCCCAAGGGGGCCGGCGGCCACCCTTGGCCCCTACCATGCCGCCCCCTTCCTTCTAGGCGCACGGGACGAAGGCAGGGGAAGGTGCCCCCCCTCCTATCCTTTCTCTCATCAGGAGGGAAAGGCGGGAGGGGGCAACCCTCCCCCTTTCCTTCCCCTAGGGCCGGCGGCCAGGGAGAGGGGTGCGCCAACCCCTTGTGGGCTAGTGTGTTCCCCTATTGCCCATTAAGGCCATATAGCCACCCGGTGCTTCCCGTAACCCTTTCCGGTGATCCGGTGACTACCCGGTACCTTCCGAAACTCTTCCGGTGTCCAAATAGCATCGTCCTATATATCAATATTTACCTCCGGACCATTTCGGAGCTCCTCATCATGTCTGTGATCTCATCTGGGACTCCGAACAACATTCGGTCACCAAATCACATAACTCACCTAACACTGTATCGTTAACGAATGTTAAGCGTGCGGACCGTACGGGTTCGAGAACTATGTAGACATGACCAAGACACCTCTCCGGTCAATAACCAATAGCGGAACTTGGATTCCCGTATTGGTTCCTACATATTCTACGCAGATCTTTTATCAGTCGAACCTGATGACAACATACGTAATTCCGTTTCTCCATTGGTATGTTACTTGCCCGATATTTGATCGTCGGTATCTCCATACCAATTCAATCTCGTTGCCAGCAAGTTTCTTTAATCGTTTCGTAATACATCATATCGCAACTAACTCCTTACTCACCTTGCTTGCAAGCTTCCTGTGATGCGTATTACCAAGAGGGACCAGAGATACCTCTCTGATCAACGGAGTGACAAATCCTAATCTCGATCCATGCCAACTCAACAAACACCTTCGGAGATACCTGCAGAGCATCTTTATGATCACCCAGTTACGTTGTGACGTTTGATAGAACACTAGGTATTCCTCCGGTATCTGGGAGTTGCATGATCTCATAGTCGAAGGAATATGTATTTGACATTAAGAAAGCAATAGGAATGAACTGAACGATCATATGCTAGCTAACGGATGGGTCTTGTCCATCACATCATTCTCCTAATGATGTGATCCCGTTACCAAGTGACAATACATGTCTATGGTTAAGAAATCTTAACCATCTTTGATCAACGAGCTAGTCTAGTAGAGGCTTACTAGGGACACGGTATTTGTTTATGTATCCACACATGTATTTAAGTTTCCGACCAACACAACTCTAGCATGAATAATAGACCTTTATCATGAATAAGGAAATATGATAATAACAACTTTATTATTGCCTCTAGGGCATATTTCCATCAGTCTCCCACTTGCACTAGAGTCAATAATGTAGATTACATTGCAATGAATCTAACACCCATGGAGTCTTGGTGTTGATCATGTTTCTATCACGGAAGAGGCTTAGTCAATGGGTCTGCTACATTCAGATCTGTATGTATTTTGCAAACTTCTATATCTCCATCCTTGACCTTTTCATGAATGGAGTTGAATCATCTCTTGATGTGTTTGGTTCTCTTGTGAAACTTGGATTCCTTCGGTAAGGCAACTGCTCTAGTGTTGTCACAAAAGATTTTCACTGGACATGATGCACTGGGTATTACACCCAGATCAGATATGAACTCCTTCATCCAGACTCCTTCATGTGCTGCTTCCAAAGAAGCTATGTACTCCGCTTCACACGTAGATCCGGCCACCACGCTCTGCTTGGAACTGCACCAACTGACAGCTGAACCATTCAATATAAATATGTATCCGGTTTGTTACTTAGAGTCATGCGGATTAGTGTCGAAGCTAGCATGAACGTAACCATTTACAACGAGCTCTTCATCACCTCCATAAATGAGAAACATATCCTTGGTCCTTTTCAGGTACTTCAGGATGTTCTTGTTCGATGTCTAGTGATCCACTCCTGGATTACTTTTGTACCTCCCTGCCAAACTTATGGCAAGGCACACATCAGGTCTGGAACACAACATAGCATACATGATAGAACCTATGGCTAAGGCATAGGGAATGACTTTCATTTTCTCTCTATCTTCTGCAGCGGTCGGGCTTTAAGTCTGACTCAATTTCACACCTTGTAACACAGGTAAGAACCATTTCTTTGACTGATCCATTTTGAACTTCTTCAAAACTTTGTCATGGTATGTGCTTTGTGAAAGTCCTATTAAGCGTCTCGGTCTATCCCTATAGATCTTGATGCCCAATATATAAGTAGCTTCACCGAGGTCTTTCATTGAAAAATTCTTATTCAACTATCCTTTTATGCTATCCAAAATTCTATATCATTTCCAATCAACAATATGTCATCCACATATAATATCAAAAATGCTACAGAGCTCCCACTCACTTTCTTGTAAATACAGGCTTCACCATAAGTCTGTATAAAAACCATATGCTTTGATCACCTCATCAAAGCATATATTCCAACTTCGAGATGCTTCCACCAGTCCATAGATGGATCGCTGGAGCTTGCACACTTTGTTAGCACCTTTAGGATTGACAAAACCTTCCGGTTGAATCATATACAACTCTTCTTTAAGAAATCCATTAAGGAATGCAGGTTTGACATGGCTAGATTTCATAATTATAAAATGCGGCAATTGCTAACATGATTTGCACATACTTAAGCATCGCTACGAGTGAGAAAGTCTCATCGTAGTCAACCCCTTGAACTTGTCGAAAACCGTTCGCGACAAGTCAAGCTTTGTAGATAGTGAAATTACCATCAGCGTCCATCTTCTTCTTGAAGATCCATTTATTCTCAATGGCCTACCGATCATTGGGCAAGTCCACCAAAGTCCATACTTTGTTCTAGTACATGGATCCTAACTCAGATTTCATGGCCTCAAGCCATTTATCAGAATCTGGGCTCATCATAGCTTCTTCATAGTTCGTAGGTTTGCCATGGTCTAATAACATGACTTCCATGACAGGATTACTGTACCACTCTAGTGCGGAACGTGCTCCGTTCGACCTACAAGGTCCAGTAGTAACTTGATCTGAAATTTCATGATCATTATCATTAGCTTCCTCTCCAGTTGGTGCAGGCATCACGAGAACAGTTTTCTCTGATGTGCTACTCTCCAATTCGAGAGAAGGTACAATTACCTCATCAAGTTCTACTTTCCTCCCACTCACTTTTTTCGAGAGACACTCCTCTATAAAGGACCCATTCTTTGCAACAAAGATCTTGCCTTCGGATCTGTGGTAGAAGGTGTACCCAATAGTTTCCTTAGGGTATCCTATGAAGATGCACTTCTCCGATTTGGGTTCGAGCTTATCAGGATGAAGCCTTTTGACATAAGTTTTGCATCCCCAAACTTTAAGAAATGACAGCTTAGGTTTCTTGCCAAACCATGGTTCATACGGAGTTGTCTTAATGGATTTAGACGGTGCCCTATTCAACGTGAATGTGACTGTCTCTAATGCATAACCCCAACGGTAGTGGTAAATTGGTAAGAGACATCACATAATGCACCATATCTAATAAAGTACGGTTACGATGTTCGGACACACCATTATGCTATGGTGTTCCAAGTGGCGTGAGTTGTGAAACAATTCCACATTGTTTTAAATGAAGGCAAAACTCGTAACTCAAATATTCGCCTCCGTGATCAGAACATATAAACTTTATTTTCTTGTTACGATGATTCTCCACTTCACTCTACAATTCTTTGAACTTTTCAAATGTTTCATACTTGTGTTTCATCAAGTAAACATATCCATACCTAATCAAATCATCTGTGAAGGTCAGAAAATAACGATACCCGCCGTGTGCTTCAATAATCATCGGACCGCATACATCGGTATGTATTATTTACAATAAGTCATTAGCTCGCTCCATTGTTTCGGAGAATGGAGTTTTACTCATCTTGCTCATGAGGCATGGTTCGCAAGTATCAAATCTTATATTTACTAATTGGATGCATCATACGAGCTTCCACGTTACTCCACATCATTAAAAATATCTTAACCGTCTGGTCTATGTAATTGATCTATCTTAGCCCTACGATTAACGCTACAGTTCTATGGAGAACAAAAGACCCAAACTGGCCCAAGCTACACGTAAACCTGTCCCAACAAGGTCCATCTAAAATAAACTGACCCAACCATGTCTAGCTTAAAAGAAAAAAAAACCTGACCCAAGCACGTTACTCCCACCCATATGAATTTTAAGAAGTTCAGATCTCTTTTTTGGGAAAAAAAGATCTGAACCCGCACGTTCTATAACCTAGCCACCACCCTTCGTCTTCTAATCACGTCCTCTAACCTAGCCAACATCCAACTTCTTTATCTTGGTGGAGGCCGGCCGTAGCCCGTCGATACTCAAGTACCTCTAGTATCTACTTTGCCATGACCCTTCGTGCCTCTTTTGGAAGGAAAATCTTCTTCTACCACTGCCTGCAGTGTACGTCGTCGCATTAGGATATATTTCTTAATTCCGACATTGGCGACGAGGGTTCTAATCCGCAACCATCAAGTCCTTTACCTAGATAGTTGCAGTTAAAGCAACACATAGATGCCACGCTAGCGCCATTGTCGACGAGATGCGATGCGTTCCATCGATCGTTCTATGCATCAGCGTATCAACAAATTACAATAGTAATAATCCAACTTTAAACATTCTCACCACATGTCACTTTGACTTGCAAGCTAGCGGCAGCCACAGCTGGCCACCCACGGCTGTCAATGACGGCAACATCGTCGACATGCATGGCCTTACCATCATCTGATCCTTTGTTGGCGAGGTGCAAAATACACTAAATACTTTCGGCGAGGACTGTCGGCCGGTACTTTCGGCGGTGTACAACAGAGACGCTCAGATACATCATCTTGCTTTGGAAGCAGGCCGCTAGATGCCTGGATTGATTCTAAAATAACACAGGACGCACGTACTGTCATAGCCCCAGTTCAGGCCTTGCTTGTCTTTGCATTAGCTTCCATGCATCATGTTTAATTTTTTCTTAAATATGAAATGGGGATGACAGAACCCCCAACACCCCCTTAAACCAATTAGGGTTTACTAAAACCTTTTTCAATGAACCTGAAATGCCCTTCTAAAATGTTCGCCATCTTTGCCTTGGTCCAGAACCTCTGACAAAAATGGTGCACAAATTTCTAGGTCATCCAAAGGTCACTAGATTAAATCATATGTTATTTGAATTTGGGCATTTAAATGCTAGTAAATATTTTTAATGCCCAAATAATACTAAACTGAAATGTTTCATGTTGGATATATTCTATACAGTGGGCATGTACAGTTTGGTGATTTTTGAAAGGGTCTAGGTATTTTTAGAAAAGCCACAAAGATTACAGAATAATAGAAAAGAGAAATATTAGAGAGAGAGAGAGAACTGACCTGGCCTTACCTGCGGCTAGTAGGCAGCCCACCTGGCCAGGCCTCTCTGGCGGCCCAGCCCACCTAGCCCTCCCCTGTCGTCTTCCTCCTTTTGCCAGGAGGACGAAGGGCGCGTGCCCGGCGCGCGCGACCGAACGCCGGCCACCTCCTGCTTACCTGCTCGCCGCTGGAGGCACCCGAGGGCGCCACGCAGACCCCCTGACCCCCCTGTCCTTCCCCCCTCTTTGCTGGCTCTCCCCCTGCCCCTCGCTTGCTCGCAGCCATGGCCGAACGCCACCATCGTCACCGACGCCGTTCGCCGCGGCCACAGCCACCGCCTAGCCTCCCCACTATCCAGGAGCTCCACCTCCGTCGTCTACGCCTCCTCGAGGACACACGCGCCGCCGGACGCCCCCCAACGCCCACACCGCCGCCTTCTTCAACCTTCGGCCCCGCCGATCGCCGTCGTCGATTCGCCCCCGACAAGACATCTTCGAGCCCACTAACCCACTAACCCTCCCAACGGACTCGCGGTGAGTCCCTGAGTCGTTCCCCCCTTCCCCCCTGGTCGCTTTCGACCTCTAGGCCATAGCCCCGTCGTGGCCGAGAGCTCCATGCCGCCGCCGCGTAGCTCGTCGTCGTTTGAGCTAGCATATGTCACGGCGGAGCACATATTCGTGCTCCTCGCATCGTCGGGAGTCTTCTGAGACCCTCCACTAGCTTCCCCGTGCACCGGAGCTCCATTCTCGTTGAGGTCCGAACTCCGGCACCGCCGCGAGATCGTTTCCGGCGAGCTCCGGCCACCACAGCCGCTGCCGCTCGCCCAGTTGGATGCGGCGCATCTTCCGCTATCCGTAGACGCAAACCACGCGCAAAACCGAGCCCCGTAGCAGTTTTCCGGCGAGTTTCCGCCGCGCTTGAGGTCGCCGCCGGCCAAACTCCGGCGGGCTGACGTGGTTGCTTGGTTAGGCATTAATCACCACTATTTCCCCTAATAGCCACTGACAGTGGGCCCCAGCCACGGTCAAACCTCAGTCAACCCTAGTTTTGACTAGGATTAGTTCCTGAGTCACTGACGTGTGGACCCCACACGTCAGGTTTGACCTGGTCAGCCACGGTTGACCTGCTGACGCAATGCTGTTGTCATGCTGAGGCAGTAAACAATTTCTGTATTTTAAATAATCCAGGAAATTCCAGAAATTAGAGCAAACTTCTAAAATTCATAGTAAATAATCTATAACTCCAATGAAATAAGTTATATATGAAAAATTATTAGAAAAATGCAACCTATCCATCTTTTTCATTTTCATGCATGTTTGAACAATTATTGTCCTCTGTTTTGGACAAAACAAATACAGGGCATTTAAATAATCATATATGGAGTTTGAATTTGAATCATGTATTCAAACCAACTTCATTTAAATCATAGCTAGATGCATTAGCTCAAATCACAGCATATTGCCATGTCATGATCATGCATCATATTGTGGCATTGCATTGATTGTGTTCTTTCTCAGTTGCCGGTGTTTGTCCCCTCTCGATAGACGTGGCTCCGGCGATGAGTTTGATGACACCGATGAAGAACTATATTATCTTCAGAAGTGCCAGGCAAGCAAAACCCCCTTGTTCATTTCGATACAATCCCACTCTCTCGCTCCTGCTCTCTTTTACTGCATTAAGACAACAACGATTTATCTGTTACTTGCTGTGGTAGCTGAACCCCTTTATCCTCTGCATGACCTGTCATTCCACAGTAAATAGATGAAACCCACTAGCATGAGTAGGAGTTGTTTGAGCCCTATTGTGCCTACTCATTCATGCTTGTTTGTCATGCCTTCTACTGCTTAGAGTTTAGTCAGGTCTGATTCATTGAGGATGAATCAGAGGTGTGTGAATATGTCCTACTGTGTGTGAGCTAAGTGTGTGAACACGATTTGGTAAAGGTAGCGGTGAGAGGCCATGTAGGAGTACATGGTGGGTTGTCTCATTGCAGCCGTCCTCAGGAACTGAGTTCTGTGTTTGTGATCCATGAAAAAGTTACTACCACACATTGGGTTCCGGTAACTCGACCCCTCTCGGCTTATTAATCGCCTCGATCTCTGTCCAGGAGTTGCAACTAGTTTCTGGTGTTTGTAGGATATGTGTTGGGGGCCGTGCGTAGCGCTGACCCTAGGGGTGGGCTATGTTGCGGTAGATACACCGTGGCACGGTGTACCGGGCGCCCGTTTGGTGTCTCGGGAACCCTGCTCACATCGTTTGGGGCCGTGAGCGACACCCCGGCCGGATCTCCTTGCGGATGGAACCCAAATAGGCGATAAACCTGGATGACAGACTTGTGTGGTTAGTCAGGTCGTGGCCGACTCCCTCGCCTGGCTTCCGCTTGAAGGTTGCCGAGATACACGACGTGTACATGGTGGTAAGTGGCGAGAGCGTGTGTGAAGAAGTACACCCCTGCAGGGTTAATATGATCTGTTCGAATAGCCGTGTCCGCGGTAAAGGACTTCTGGGTTGCCTATATCAGTTCATAGACAAGTGAAAGTGGATATTCTAAAATGCGCAAGATAAGCGTGAGTGCTATGGATGGCGTTGTCGTAGGGAGACGGGAGCGGATCCATAGTGGTGTATTGATATGGTGAATATGTGGACTCGTGTGCGCCACCTCAAAGAGGTACTTGCAGTCGTAGTTCAGGATAGCCACCGAGTCAAAGTTGGCTTGCTGCAGTCAAACTCCACCACCCCTTTGATGATAATGATGCATATGTAGTTAGTTCTGATGTAAATCTTGCTGAGTACATTTGTACTCACGTTTTCTTATTTTATGTTTTGCAGAGAGACGTCGGTCTCGCTAGTAGTTCCGTGTGGACTTCGACGTTTAGCTTGTTACCTCAGCTACGATCTTCTGCCCCTCGGCAGGATCTGGTAGATAGTCAGACTTCTAAGCCTTTTTCATTTGTAGATGTCTGTACTCAGACATGTTAAGCTTCCGCATGTGCTTGTTGCTTGTATGCTCTGAATGTTGGGTCATGAGACCCATGTTTGTAATATCTCGCTCCTCGGAGCCTAATGAATAAATACTTGAGTCGTAGAGTTATGTTGTGATGCCATGTTGTATTTGCACATATCGAGCATATTGTGTGTATGATTGAAATGCTTGGTATGTGTGGGATCCGACAACCTAGTTGTTTATCCTTGGTAGCCTCTCTTATGGGGAAATGTAGTCTAGTGCTTCCTTGAGCCATAGTAGTCCGCTACAGCCCGGTTCACCGAGTCCTGCTAGCCCAAAGACTACCGCCGGACACTTGACTGGCCGCATGTGTTTCACTTTGTTCATGTGTCTGTCCCTTCGGGAAATGTCACGCGGTGACATCCGAGTCTGCCTAGCCTGCTACAGCCGGGTTACCGAGTCCTGTTAGCCCAGTGCTACAGCCCGGATTCACACGTTGATGACCGACATGGTCGATGTGATTCATGTATGCCTGTCCCCATGGGTTAGTGCCGCTTTGGGTTCACGACTAGCCATGTCGGCCCGGGTTCTCTGTCATATGGATGCTAGCGACACTATCATATACGTGAGCCAAAAGGCGCAAGCGGTCCCGGGCCATGGTAAGGCGACACCCGTGGGAATACCGTGCATGAGGCCGCAAAGTGATATGAGGTGTTACCAGCTAGATCGATGTGACTGGGAATCGGGGTCTTGATAGCTTTGGTATCAGAGCCTGACTGCCTGTAGGATTACCAAGCCAAACCGGTCGAAGTTGTGTCTAGAAATGCTTTAGTTATGTAAGGGAATTGATTGTGGAAGGGAACGTAAGGCTCTTTTTACTCCTTATACATCATGGCCTTCTGATCTGAGTCATCCTCTTCTCTTCTACGGGGTTAAGAACTAGGCCTTCTCATCTATCTATCAGGATGACGTGTTACTAATCCATAGATTTTAAGATCGTTGGCTTTAAGCCTCAGTTCAGTTCCTACTATTTCTGTATGTTAACTGTTGATCTCGGAATCTTGTTATGATGTTGTAGAGTGGTTATGCCACCATTTGCATGATGTCTCAAATCATTTTGAGCATTTACAACCGTTATGCTGTCCGAGTCATCCCAGGTTTCTAAATAGTCTGATGCATTTGCAAAACCTTTCTTTCCGTTCCCGATGTCCTTTTTGGTCAGAATAAGCACACTAATTGCTGAGTTGAGGTACTCCAGTACCTCGACATATCTGTTGGAGCTATTATTATGACCCTAGGTGTTTAGGGAGTCACCTAGTAAACTAGCCATGTTTTGTGTCCCCCGTGTGATGATTCTGGCCATCAATTTCGAAAGCATTCCGTGATGCAATTTAGTTAGTAGGTATTCTATTCCTGGGTTCTTGAACCCGAGATTTACCCTACTTACTTCATGTTGATAGTAATAACTAGCTCCCTTAGGTTATTAGTAACCTTGCAATAGTCATCGAGGTCCGTGGTATTTCCTTCTTCCGAATACCATGAACTGCTTATGGCAGAAGTTCCTCGCTGAACCGAAGGATCACAGTCAGAGTACTCTTGAGGAGTTCTCCATTCATAATTGTGAATCTCCCAGTTCTACCCTTTCCGCATGGGTTATCCGGAAGAAATGTTGAACTTTGCTCGACATACTAATCCATGCCTCCACAACTCAGAAAATTATATGTTCCTTTGAGTTGCTCTCTTTAGTTGTATCCCGACCATCCTCTATCAGTTGATAACCAAGAGTATGTGTGCATTTGTGTTCATCGATGCCCTTTTATTCTTGTGGTCCGTCAAGCCATTCTATTCCGGAATGACTAGGAGAAACAAACTCCAGTACCTCATCCATATCTAGGATTGGGTCAAAGCAGTTGTATTCCGTAGATCAAATGCCAATCCAGCTTTTGATTCTGCTCTACCCTGAAGTATTACCGTCTTATGTCAAGAATGTCATGAGAATTGTACCAACTCTTATGAATTCTTGTTGCAGTGATACCTCTCGCCATCATTGCTCATTCCCCGGTTCCATGTTGTCATAACCGGAATGCTGGCAAGTGAGTCATGATGTGTGGAATCTATACTCCTAGCAACCTCTTTGCTTGGTAGCTAATGGACAATATCCTCATTCTTAGCGTGTTGGTTATTAAATCATCATCCTAAGATTGATCGTGCTACTTAGTCCTTATTTCTGGTGCACACTTTGATTGATGAGTTAGGATCTTGTCAAGTCCTCGCTCATTTGATCATATCGTCTTGCCCTCAAAAGCAAGATTGTTCTCGAGCTTAGTAACATACCGGTGGTTCTTGACTTCCCAAATATCTTCTTGGAAGTGTTACCGGGTTGTTTCCTGACTGTTATGTTGAGCTCGTGATCATGTTGGTTTTCTTCTAAACCACCCATTCTCCAAGAATCCGTGTTGGATACCCTGAGCTAGTTGGTTGAGCTAAACAACAACTTGGAGAGTTGGAAGATGAAAGCTTGTCTGACTTAGTTCATCACTAAGGGATACCCTTTTGAGTGTGTGTTGAATAAAGATGATATCTTCATCGATTGGTCCTCGTGATCAGTTGTTGAACCTATTGTCTTATGAAACTTTGACTCGAGTATTGGCTATCGTCAAGTAAAATCAGAACCAACGATGTTCGTAATGTTGTCTTACTCGTGGTTGATCCCTCGAGCATACACCATTACATCTTTTGGTCTGACCAATGCTATCACTGTGTTCACATGATGGTGGAAGTCCAGTGATATGGAAATCCCGATGATTTGTTGTTGAGCCCATCAGCAGCATTTTGTCTCCCCCATGATTCATGTTGAACATCAACTTAGTGTTGGAAACTTTGTAGCAATGCCTTCGTGTGCCGTTCATGAAGCCTATGCTTGGATGGAAGAAGTGACTTCCTCGAATTCATGTGCGTTAGGTGTAAGTTGCCGCCATGAATTTGAGAAAGGTTTGTTTTGTTTCCTTTGGAATCATCCAAATCAGTCATGCATATGTGCGAAGTATTCTGTAGTCTGGAGACTTGCAACCTTCATTCTATATGTATTCCTAGCACACCAAGCCACTGATTGACTTGTTCAAGGAAAAGAAGTCTATGCTTGGGATCTAATCCATGGACTTGCGTAAAGACTTCGATATCCTCGATGATGGTTCCCCACCTGAACTCGGTAGTGTTTTATGATAAGACTACTATGTGGTCATTCTTGTCTTGGACAACATGCTCACATGTATGTAGCAGAACCAGCTCATGTTTTGGAGCTTGCTATCGTAGTTCATATCCCGAGAATCTCGCAACGTCATCTCGTAGATTTGTGTTGCAACTTTTCTTTCAGACATGTGAATCTGAAGTATCCTGTTTCTAACCAGACCTGAATCTCAGGCAGATATGATGGTTGGAACATTCCCAATATTTGCATTTTGTTCCCAGCTTGCATTCCATCGTGCCAATTTTCCATGGGCTGCCCTTCTCAGCAGTTGCTGTCCAGGATCATCTTCAAAGTGGTCCTACCATGGGTCCCCTCCACCACCTATGATAAGCAAAGTCATCCATTGCGTTGTCTTCAACAAGGTAGTCCACATCATCCATTCTAGTCCGAGTATGTCATTCTTTCGAACTCCTTCAAATGATCGATTGCGATTGCCTTAGGCTGGTATAAAGAGTCTCAATGATCTCTAGATTAAAAGTAATTCTTTCTGCCACTTAAGGGAATAGTCCAACGAGTCACCTACCCCAAGGTGCCCCGTTATGGAATCATGGCAATTATTTCCTTGCCACCTTGACACCATCTACCATCTCTCTAAGCGTGGAATTGTTGCCCACCAAATCAAACCTCGTTGTTTGTTCTTCCATCCCTCTCGATGTGTTTTGTGTCTCAGCTCGAGAAATGTTCAACGTCTCATTCCGTGCGTTGATCGTCAGTTGTCCGATCTTCGAGAAGATCGATCCTTCTAGAGTTCTCCTTTTCCTCTCATTATCATGATAGCTGGAGTTCTCAGAGTAAGACGTCGAGACAAAGATGGTGATTGAATCAACGTTCTTGTAAGATGCAACCTGGATCATGAAGATTGCGTTAGTTGCATTCCCCCTTCATCTTACCCTACGCTTGAATCTCGAAACGAGATTCTTGTTTAGTGGGGTGAGCTGTCATAGCCCCAGTTCAGGCCTTGCTTGTCTTTGCATTAGCTTCCATGCATCATGTTTAATTTTTTCTTAAATATGAAATGGGGATGACAGAACCCCCAGCCCCCCCTTAAACCAATTAGGGTTTACTAAAACCTTTTTCAATGAACCTGAAATGCCCTTCTAAAATGTTCATCATCTTTGCCTTGGTCCAGAACCTCTGACAAAAATGGTGCAAAAATTTCTAGGTTATCCAAAGGTCACTGGATTAAGTCATATGTTATTTGAATTTGGGCATTTAAATGCTAGTAAATATTTTTAATGCCCAAATAATCCTAAACTGAAATGTTTCATGTTGGATATATTCTATACAGTGGGCATGTACTGTTTGGTGATTTTTGAAAGGGTCTAGGTATTTTTAGAAAAGCCACAAAGATTACAGAATAATAGAAAAGAGAAATATTAGAGAGAGAGAGAGAACTGACCTGGCCTTACCTGCGGCCAGTAGGCAGCTCACCTGGCCAGGCCTCTCTGGCGGCCCAGCCCACCTAGCCCTCCCCTGTCGTCTTCCTCCTTTTGCCAGGAGGACGAAGGGCGCGTGCCCGGCGCGCGCGACCGAACGCCGGCCACCTCCTGCTTACCTGCTCACCGCTGGAGGCACCCGAGGGTGCCACGCAGACCCCCCTGACCCCCCCTCTGTCCTCCCCCCTCTTTCCTGGCTCTCCCCCTCCCCCTCGCTTGCCCGCAGCCATGGACGAACGCCACCATCGCCACCGACGCTGTTCGCCGCGGCCACAACCACCGCCTAGCCTCCCCAACTGTCCAGGAGCTCCACCTCCGTCGTCTACGCCTCCTCGAGGACACACGCGCCGCCGGACACCCCAAACGCCCACACCGCCGCCTTCTTCAACCTTCGGCCCCGTTGATCGCCCTCGTCGTTTCGCCCCCGACAAGACATCTTCGAGCCCACTAACCCTCCCAACGGACTCGCGGTGAGTCCCTGAGTCGTTCCCCCCTGCCCCCCTGGTCACTTTCGACCTCTATGCCATAGCCCCGTCGTGGCCGAGAGCTCCATGCCACCGCCGCGTAGCACGTCGTCGTTTGAGCTAGCATCTGTCATGGCCGAGCCCATATTCGTGCTCCTCGCATTGTCAGGAGTCTTCTGAGACCCTCCACTAGCTTCCCCATGCACCGGAGCTCCATTCTTGTTGTGGTCCGAACTCCGGCGTCGCCGCGAGCTCGTTTCCGGCGAGCTCCGGCCACCACAGCCGCTGCCGCTCGCCCAGTTGGATGCGGCGCATCTTCCGCTATCCGTAGACGCAAACCACGCGCAAAACCGAGCCCAGTAGCAGTTTCCCGGCGAGTTTCCGCCGCGCTTGAGGTCGCCACCGGCCAAACTCCGGCGGGCTAACGTGGTTGCTTTGTTAGGCATTAATCACCACTATTTCCCCTAATAGCCACTGACAGTGGGCCCCAGCCACGGTCAAACCTCAGTCAACCCTAGTTTTGACCGGGATTAGTTCCTGAGTCACTGACGTGTGGACCCCACATGTCAGGTTTGACCTGGTCAGCCACGGTTGACCTGCTGACGCAATGCTGTTGTCATGCTGACGCAATAAACAATTTCTGTATTTTAAATAATCCAGGAAATTCCAGAAATTAGAGCAAACTTCTAAAATTCATAGTAAATAATCTATAACTCCAATGGAAATAAGTTATATATGAAAAATTATTAGAAAAATGCAACCTATCCATCTGTATCATTTTCATGCATGTTTGAACAATTATTGTCCTCTGTTTTGGACAAAACAAATACATGGCATTTAAATAATCATATATGCAGTTGGAATTTGAATCATGTATTCAAACCAACTTCATTTCAATCATAGCTAGATGCATTAGCTCAAATCACAGCATATTGCCATGTCACGATCATGCATCATATTGTGGCATTGCATTGATTGTGTTCTTTCTCAGGGTCCAGTGTTTGTCCCCTCTCGATAGACGTGGCTCCGACGATGAGTTCGATGACACCGATGAAGAACTATATTATCTTCAGAAGTGCCAGGCAAGCAAAACCCCCTTTTTCATTCCGATACAATCCCACTCTCTCGCTCCTGCTCTCTTTTACTGCATTAGGACAACAACGATTTATCTGTTACTTGCTGCGGTAGCTGAACCCCTTTATCCTCTGCATGACCTGTCATTCCACAGTAAATAGATGAAACCCACTAGCATGAGTAGGAGTTGTTTGAGCCCTGTTGTGCCTACTCATTCATGCTTGTTTTTCATGCCTGCTACTGCTTAGAGTTGAGTCAGGTCTGATTCATCGAGGATGAATCAGAGGTGTGTGAACATGTCCTACTATGTGTGAGCTAAGTGTGTGAACACGATTTGGTAAAGGTAGCGGTGAGAGGCCATGTAGGAGTACATGGTGGGTTGTCTCATTGCAGCCATCCTCAGGAACTGAGTTCTGTGTTTGTGATCCATGAAAAGTTACTACCACACATTGGGTTCCGGTAACTCGACCCCTCTCGGCTTATTAATCGCCTCGATCTCTGTCCAGGAGTTGCAACTAGTTTCTGGTGTATGTAGGATATGTGTTGGGGGCCGTGCGTAGCGCTGACCCTAGGGGTGGGCTATGTTGCGGTAGATACACCGTGGCACGGTGTACCGGGCGCCCGTTTGGTGTCTCGGGAACCCTGCTCACATCGTTTGGGGCCGTGAGAGATACCCCGGCCGGATATCCTTGCGGATGGAACCCGAATAGGCGATAAACCTGGATGAGAGACTTGTGTGGTTAGTCAGGTCGTGGCCGACTCCCTCGCCAGGCTTCCGCTTGAAGGTTGTCGAGATACACGACGTGTACATGGTGGTAAGTGGCGAGAGCGTGTGTGAAGAAGTACACCCCTGCAGGGTTAATATGATCTATTCGAATAGCCGTGTCCGCGGTAAAGGACTTCTGGGTTGCCTATATCAGTTCATAGACAAGGGAAAGTGGATACTCTAAAATGCGCAAGATAAGCGTGAGTGCTATGGATGGCATTCTCGTAGGGAGACGGGAGCGGATCCATAGTGGTGTATTGATATGGTGAATATGTGGACTCGTGTGCGCCACCTCAAAGAATTACTTGCAGTCGTAGTTCAGGATAGCCACCGAGTCAAAGCTGGCTTGCTGCAGTCAAACTCCACCACCCCTTTGATGATAATGATGCATATGTAGATGTAGTTAGTTCTTATGTAAGTCTGGCTGAGTACATTTGTACTCACGTTTGCTTATTTTATGTTTTGCAGAGAGAGGTCAGTCTCGCTAGTAGTTCCGCGTGGACTTCGACGTTTAGCTTGTTACCTCAGCTACGATCTTGTGCCCTCGGCAGGATCTGGTAGATAGTCAGACTTCTAAGCCTTTTTCATTTTTAGATGTCTGTACTCGAACATGTTAAGCTTCCACATGTGCTTGTTTCTTGTATGCTCTGAATGTTGGGTCATGAGACCCATGTTTGTAATATCTCGCTCCTCGGAGCCTAATGAATAAATACTTGAGTCGTAGAGTTATGTTGTGATGCCATGTTGTATTTACACATATCGAGCATATTGTGTGTATGATTGAAATGCTTGGTTTGTGTGGGATCCGACAACCTAGTTGTTTATCCTTGGTAGCCTCTCTTATGGGGAAATTTAGTCTAGTGCTTCCTTGAGCCATAGTAGTCCGCTACAGCCCGGTTCACCGGAGTCCTGCTAGCCCAGCACTACAGCTCAGGACACTTGACTGGCCGGCATGTGTTTCACTTCGTTCCTGTGTCTGTCCCTTCGGGGAAATGTCACGCGGTGACATCCGGAGTCCTGCCTAGCCTGCTACAGCTCGGGTTACCAGAGTCCTGTTAGCCCAGTGCGACAGCCCGGATTCACACGTTGATGACCGGCATGCTCGATGTGATTCATGTATGCCTGTCCCCATGGGTTAGTGCTGCTTTGGGTTCACGACTAGCCATGTCGGCCCGGGTTCTCTGTCATATGGATGCTGGCGACACTATCATATACGTGAGCCAAAAGGCGCAAACGGTCCCGGGCCATGGTAAGGCGACACCCGTGGGAATACCGTGCGTGAGGCCGCAAAGTGATATGAGGTGTTACCGGCTAGATCGATGTGACTTGGAATCGGGGTCCTGACACGTACGCTCATACTTTTTTTCTTGCACTCCTTTAGCTTCGTCTACCTCATGCCAAATGCAGGCTGTTACGTATTCCTCTAGCTTTGTCGACTCTTTTCCAATCATATTCACTGCATACACATTACTACGTCAGCACAGTGAGTTTGCAATCTTACTGTACATGACGCATGCACCTTGCAGCCATACAAGATCGATCGACTCATGGAAGATTATATTATTCACACACCAACAAAGCCTAGATCCATCTAATATCACGTTTGGCTCAAAAAAATATATAATATCATGTCATAGGTATATTTCTTTTGGCTACTTCATCTATTTCTCTGGATTTAAGCATAACAGTTTCTAACACTTTGTTAACGTTAGCACTTGCAATGTAGAACAAGATAGATGCTTTTTTGCGGCAAGAACAAGAGATGCTTATTTCTCAATGTGTAAGAAAAGGAATATCGGTCCAAATTGCTCTACTGTGAAAGTTACAATTTTGTATCATTTAAATTTAAATACGAATTTTGTTTAGATAAATACTATATATTATCGTAAAAGCAGTACGTCGGGTTGTCGAGTAGATGGTGGTGCCATAGCATTTTCCCACCAGTTAACCTTATCATTAGCATCACGTCCGCTATGGGGCTATTCTCCTTATGTTCCCGAACCCTGTTAGCTTATATATTGTCATTATATTTTTTGTAGCAAGCCTCTTTCCAAGCCTATAAACTGACATTACAGTAGTCCCACTTCTAAACTTGTTAGGTTTTTGAGGTTATTAGTTGCACCAGGTAGCACTTGATAATAAAATTTGCCATTAGGCAATAATTAGCAGTGAGACACATGACCTCATCAACGAGTGATTTATACAGTATCGTACTTCTAAACTTCAAGGCCAGATATAATGTTGTCAGAGGTGCTTTGTTCGGATGAATATAGTAAAAATGTAAAGCATGTATTCCTACTGCTATCTAGCAATTCAATTTTACATTGCTTATGGACCCTAAACTGAAAATTTAATATTATTTGCGACTTCTTTTTATGCCAATAGTACTACTTAATTTACCAAGTATTCTTCATTCTCCAATATATCATGATTGGATTATTCTCCAAATTATGTATGTACCATGCTCCTTAGATATAAATATGTTTACCATTGTTTCAATTTAATCATCTAGTGATGTTTCTAATGATATCCAATGACCGTTTACCCATCGGATAGTACAATAGAAGACAAATGATATTCTTACTTTCAGGTATAAAAAATATGTTGAAAAGTCTAAATTTGATTTCCGCCTCATGCTGATGGTGTTGTCACCAAGCATTTCCTAACGTCTCTTTTTAGAGCTACTCAAAACAAACATTTCCCATATATTTTTTGAGTCATGTCCATGGAAACCTAATAAGTTGTCATGTTTTTTCACAATAATATATATTTTTCTCCCGTGTTCCAAGTTACTTTCCTGGCTTTTGTAGCGTGTTCCAATATATTTCCAGATGTTTTAATTGTTACATGCAAACAGTCTTATAGTAAAGATTAATCTGTGGGTACACTACAGATAGATTTTCTATATTACACACATGTAACATGTGAAGTGAAATATAAAATACAAAAAGATAACATTTCATCTAACTAGCCCGTGCAATACACGGGTTGGCGACTAGCGATTCATAATCAAGTGATTCCAAAAGTCCATGCGCATGGAGTTTCTTCATGCGCTTTGCACCAATATGACCTAACCGACAGTGCCACAAGTATGTTTCACTATCATTATCGACTTTCCATCTTTTGGCATCAATATTATGAATATGTGTATCACTATGATCGAGATTCAACAAGAATAGACCATTCATCAAGGGTGTATGACCATAAAAGATATTATTCATATAAATAGAACAACCATTATTCTCTGACTTAAATGAATAACCGTCTCGCAATAAACAAGATCCAGATATAATGTTCATGCTCAATCCTAGCACCAAATAACAATTATTGAGGTCTAAAAACTAACCCCAAAGGTAGATGTAGAGGTAGCGTGCCGACGGCGATCACATCGACCTTGGAACCATTCCTGACGTGCATCGTCACCTCGTCCTTAGCCAATCTCTATTTATTCCGTGGCTCTTGTTTCAACTTACAAATATGAGCAACGGAACCGGTATCAAATACCTAGGCGCTACTACGAGTATTAGTAACGTACACATCAATAACATGTATATCAAATATACCTTTGTTCACTTTGCCATCCTTCTTATCCGCCAAGTATTCGGGTGTAACAGCCTGATTTTTTGCCTTTTGTTTTTATTTTGATTTTTTGAGGTTTTTGCCTGCGTTTTCTTTTTCCGTGGCTATGTGGTATGGAAACTAAAGAAGATTACCTCTTCTTTGCTTCCAGAGTGGCTTGTCAATCTCAAATCCTTCCCTAGACCGTTCCATTTCCACCTTGGACCAAATCCCAATATTCTTTTTATTGAGAATATTCTGTTTCTATTAAAGGAGTAATCCTTTTTGCCCTAGGTTGTGAAGCAACCTATATTTCCATCACTCCTAAAATTCCCAAATAATTCTCATAAAATGTTTGGGTCATATCTTCCTCAAATATGGAAAAAATATTTCCTTGGCCATGTTTCCCATCATGCTCAATTAATTCATTTCCTATTCTGCCCTAAATGGCACATTGTGAAGCAAGTGCCATTTACCTTTGCCCAATTGACCCCAACTTCTTGGACACCTTTTCATGTCCAAATAATTGCCTCATGCCAAAATTCAACTTAATTTGCTTAGTGAATATTCGTGAGAAATTTTTCAAAGTTCCTGTGGTAGGGAAGTGATTATGAAGGAAGTACAAGCTAGGCATATCCAAATGAGTTGCAATTTTGCATGGTCCTCAATATCATGATATCATAGCCCTCCACAAAAGTTGACCTCATGTCATGCCTCCCTGTGAGCTCATCAAAGATTCTTTGATTCTGTCCAAATTTTCAGTTTGTGAAGCAAGCATATTTTATCTTGCTCCATTAAGGCTGAAACTTTTTCTAGGCCTTATATTATCCATATAACCTACCTCCACCCATTTTGGACATATTTCATCAAGCCATTATTCCTCTAGAATGTTTGCAAGTTTCTGTCCGGAGGAGATGTTTGTGAAGCAAGTACCATTTTGGCTTGGCCAATTGGTATGAGACTTTTTGAGCATCTTCATAGGACCAAATAACTCTGCCTTGACCAATTTGAGCTCAAGTTGATACTCCATGTGAGTGCATCATCATGCTCAAGTTTCTGGACCATTTTGGTCAGTTGCAAAGCAACTATATTAAACCTTGATCCATTTCTCCTCAAACTCCCCAGGACTGTAGTCCTTCCTACTCTAAACATCCGAGACATCACATTGGACCCATAGCATATCTCTGTCGATCACACTAAATTGATCAAGTTTGCAACAGAAAACTTCAGAGGTTAATTCCAATTTAACCAGAGCATCTTTGGGCGAGCTACCACCACAGTTGCAACCTCCCCTGGATGTACTCCCCACTAGACAACATTTGCCAACCCTTGGCATCTTCTCCTCCCCAGCTTACGCGGTCACCATGGCTCTGGCATGCATTAAACGCGCTCTGGTGTGACCTCGGCGATGTGCTCGTCCGTTCTCTCCTCGTCTTGACCCGCAACATTGTCCAGTGGCCTCCCCGTGATCGACCGCCTCGCCCTGACCTCACTCCCCCTCCGTCCGCTTCCTCACCGACGCAAGCCGCCGCGCGTCCACGGGCGAAGAGTGGCGGTTTGGCTCGGTTCATCGCCGTCCTCATCCTCCCCGTGCTACCTTGGCCGCCATGAGACGCTCCCCTATCCCCCCCCCGTCATCTAACTTCGAGCCCATGCACGAGCACACGCGTCCGCGGCGACGCCAGCTCGGCCATGCCCTCGCACGGCTATATATAGCCATCCCCACGGCATACCGAGCTCATCAGTCTCCTCTACTCTCTCCTATAGACCTCCTCGACTACTCACCTGAGATCGAGGAGCTCTCTGTTCCTCCCATGGCCGCCATGCCCATCGCCGGAACTCTCCTAAATTCGGTCGGGCCAGTCCCTTTCTCTCCTCCTCTCCACCACCAAAGCCCCTCCCTACGTCCGGGGGACCTCCCCAGCCCATCCCTCTTCGCTGGAGCATCTATGGCCATGAGCCCCATCGCCGCCGAGCCGCCGTCCGCCGCAGCCGCGGTCCCGCTCGATTTGGACCTCCCCAAGATGGATGGATGCTCTGGACGGGTGCGTCTCGGTCCCCTGAGTGTTCCGGTACGCTGCACGGCCCGGGAGACGGTCGGAGCTGCCGGAACGGACGCCGGCGCCGGCCCCGCCCTCTGTTCTGCGTGAGCGAGTCAGGGTTTTGAAGACGAAGACGACGCCTCCCCCTCCCTGCCAGTGGGTACCGCGCGTCAGCGTCCTAGTGCGCTGGCCCCACGGCCCTGTGACATGGATAAGTGGACACGTATCCAAGGAAATATGTTTTCCCAGGTTCGAAATCATAATTTAATTTTCTTTAGACAAGAATACATTTTCATTATGTGAAGGCGGTTTCCCTGAAATAAGCTTTCTCTTTTTCCAGCCGCCGGCCAAAACCCCTATTTTGTTGTCGGTGTACAAAAGTAGGGGCTCTCCCTTTGTACCCCTTTACTTGTGCATGGGCAGTCAGAGCCACGCGCTACGACCACACTTAGCAGGGCAAGGGAGGGAAGTCGGAGAGAAGCCGAAGCCCAAGACAAACAAGGCAACGCCAAGACCAGAAACACCAAAAAGCAAGAGGGCGAGGTGGACCCCCCGCCAAGGCCCTTGCCGGGGCAGCCTCCATGGCCCCGGCAAGAGCCTTGCCGGGGCAACTTGCCCGACACCAATAGAGCGAGCCACCCTTGAGCCCAGGGGTTCCGACCCAATTGATCATGTTGGAACCAAGGCTCGGGAGACACCTCTGTGATGGCATGCAGATCTTTGTCAAGACCATAAACGTGTGAGATCAGATAAGGACCAGAAGACAGCGATCCTCGGCGGGGTTCTAGCCGAGGGAATCCACAAGACCCCAGGCGAGCACCTTGCCGGGGACGACTGCAACGCCACGACAAGACCCTTGCCGAGCCCCCAGCAAGGCCCTTGCCGGGCCCCCAGCAAGACCCTTGCCGAGGACATCAGCGGGGCCACAGCCAGACCCGCATCGACCAAGACTCCACCGCCGTTCGCATGCAGCTGCCAGCCCAACTAGCTGGGTAGGCACCTGCGTGGCAACATGCGGCTTCCAGGCCAACTCAGCAAGCTCCTACGTGGTGGCATGCAGACCTTCGTGAAGGCTCCACCATCGCGCCACCTCAGCTGCCTGCCTGCCTACATGGCGCCACATGCATCGCTGGCCTGGGCACGTGTTGAAGCAAGGCGTGGCGGCGACGGATGGGACGGCCTCGCCCCCGTCCCGATAAAGCTAAGGGACACCTTAGCGATGCATTAAATGCATTTTGTCCTGTAATACGTGCGATAAGCTCGCGGCACTGTAGACCTTTCCACCTCCTGTGTGCCACTGTGGCAGCCCCTTTCAACTATAAAAGGAGGCCCATGGCATACTGGAGAGGGATTCAGCTCTTTCGAACCACGCAGCCCCCATAGTTAGTTCAAGAGCTCAAGAACACTCTCAAATACACACCAAAGCAGGACTAGGGTATTACGCATCCTCGCGGCCCGAACCTGGGTAAAAACTGTGTCTGGCTCCTAATCCCGCTCTTCTCACAACTCCACGCCCCGCCAACTGTAGTAGGGATTCTTGTGATCCCATAGGTGTCGTTCTCCCCGACATCTTTGGCGCGCTAGGTAGGGGGCGCAGTTGTGAGAATCTGGTTGAGCAACCATCTTAGTAGTTCCTCATCGCCATGGCTCACAAGAAGAAGTCGACGATGGTGATCGGTTCGTCCGGGGCCGGACGGCCCGTACCGGTGCGGGCGAGCAACGGACCAGCCGCGGACAGAACACGGGGCATGGCCCGCGAGCACCTGGCAGTCGGAGCCTGGCGAGCGGCATCGTTCGTGCACAGAACGACGAGCCACACGCCACCAAGTCCAAAGACGGAGCCGGCCCCTCCGCGGGCAGCGCGGGGCCCTCCAAAAGCACCATCGTGCCGCATGCAGGTGGCGCGGCGACTTCCAAGACGCCCACACCGACGCCCACAGTGCGCTCTTCTCAGGCCGTGCGCGACGAACGGCGTCACCACACCAGTGACCCCAGGCGTTGCCGCGGGAAGAGCCCTGTGCAGCACTCGAGGGACATAGAAGGCCAACATGCGCACCGAGGCGCTGGCGAAGAAGGCGTACAGCCGCAGGGCCATGATAGAGCTCCTTCTAACGTGGTGATAAGTCGAAGCGCATCACGGTCCACGCGGGTGTCGCCGCCGCCCACGCCGTCAGAGGCCATAGCGCGTGCAGTTACTCCTTGATTTCCCTCATACTGCTGGAAAGCTCGACGAGTGGAGGGCCACCATCCGGAGCCTTGCTGGCATCGCCAACAAAGACGAGCCGTGACCCACGGGGCCGTCCGGCCGACACTCCGTCGAGCCAGCACATGCCAGTGCTGGAAGGTCCGGAGGTGCTGCGCCTACGGTGCACTCTCCTCCTCCACACCAACCACCGCGAGTGCTAGTCCGTTGGGACGACGCCCGTGATGATATATCCATAGCGTCGTCCGATCCACGGACCCACCGCGATCAACGCCAAGTTCTGCAAGAGCGAGCCCGTGAAGACGCTCGAACCACCATCGAGCAGCGATGTGACGCACGCCATCAATCGGATAGGTGAGCGGGACCAGCTATGGACCACCCAGCGCAGGGGGGCTCTGGTGGCCTACCTTATGAGATAGGTTGTTCGGCCTTTACCCGTGAGCTGCGGCAGTTCCAGTGGCCCAGTCACCGCACCTTCAAGCCCGATGTCGGCGAGAAGTACAACGGCAGACCCACCCGTCAGGGTTCCTCAGCATCTACACCATCGCGATGCAGGCTGTTGGAGCTCTTGACAACAACGTCCTCTACAATTACTTCCCGTTGGCACTCAAACCCAACGTTATGTCGTGGTTCATGCACTTGCCAGTAGATTCTATTTCTTCATGGTCGGATTTGTGCCATGAGTTTGTTCGTGCCTTCACGGGAGGCCACCAAGCTCATGGCCAAGCAAGCGACTTGCATGTCATCCCCCAGAAAGAAGGCAAAAACCTGCACAAGTACATACAGAGGTTCAGCCGAGTGCAGTACAACATCCCAGACGTTCATCCCGCTGCTGTCATCAGCGCGTTCCATCAGAACGTACTGAACCGCAAGATGCACGAAGAACTGGCAATGAACAAGGTCACGGATGTGGCGGAGCTTTATGTTTTTCCCGACCGCTGTGCTCAGGCTGAAGAGGGAAGGAAGTACGCTGGCGAAGATGCCGGCATGGAAACCGACTCCTCGGACGAAGACACTATAGCCCCGGCATAGAAAGTTCGGCGCCGCAACAGGAAGCGTAAGGGTAAAGCTGTGCTTGCCGTCGAGGGATCCGACGACGCCGGCGTGATATCCCACAAGTGTAGGTGATCGCAACAACTTTCGAGGGTGAAGTACAACCCCAATTTATTGATTCGACACAAGGGGAGCCAAAGAATATTCTTGAGTATTAGCAGTTGAGTTGTCAATTCAACCACACCTGGATAACTTAGTATCTGCAGCAAAGTGTTTAGTAGCAAAAGTGGTATGATAATAAAGGTAACGGTAGCAAAAATAAAGACAATTGTTTTTGGGTTTTTGTAGTAGTTGTAACAGTAGCAACGGAAAAGTAAATAAGCGAATATCAATATATGAAAAGCTCGTAGGCAATGGATCAGTGATGGATAATTATGCCGGATGCGATTCCTCATGTAATAGCCATAACATAGGGTGACGTAGAACTAGCTCCAATTCATCAATGTAATGTAGGCATGTATTCCATAAATAGTCATACGTGATTATGGAAAAGAACTTGCATGACATCTTTTGTCCTACCCTCCCGTGGAAGCGGGGTCCTAGTGGAAACTAAGGGATATTAAGGCCTCCTTTTAATAGAGAACCGGAACAAAGCATTAGCACATAGTGAATACATGAACTCCTCAAACTACGGTCATCACCGAGAAGTATCCCGATTATTGTCACTTCGGGGTTGTCGGATCATAACACATAATAGGCGACTATAGACTTGCAAGATATGATCAAGAACACACATATATTCATGAAAACATAATAGGTTCAGATCTGAAATCATGGCACTCGGGCCCTAGTGACAACCATTAAGCATAGCAAAGTCATAGCAACATCAATCTCAGAACATAGTGGATACTAGGGATCAAACCCTAACAAAACTAACTTGATTACATGGTAAATCTCATCCAACCCATCACCGTCCAGCAAGCCTACGATGGAATTACTCACGCACGGTGGTGAGCATCATGAAATTGGTGATGGAGGATGGTTGATGACGATGACGGCGACGAATCCCCCTCTCCGGAGCCCCGAACGGACTCCAGATCAGCTCTCCCGAGAAAGATTAGGGCTTGGCGGCTCCTCCGTGTGGTAAAACGCGATGAAACTTTCTCTCTGATTTTTTTCTCCCCGAACGTGAATATATGGAGTTGGAGTTAACGTCGGTGGAGGTCCAGGGGGCCCACGAGATAGGGGGCGCGCCCTACAGGGGGGGCGCCCCCTGTCTCGTGGACAGGCCCTGGGCCCACTGGTGTATTTCTTTCGCCCAAAAATTCTTATAAATTCCCAAAAGTGCATCAGTGGATTTTCAGGACATTCCGAGAACTTTTCTTTTCTACACATAAAACAACATCATGGCAGTTCTGCTGAAAACATCGTCAGTCCGAGTTAGTTTCATTCAAATCATGCAAGTTAGAGTCCAAAACAAGGGCAAAAGTGTTTGGAAAAGTAGATACGTTGGAGACGTATCAACTCCCCCAAGCTTAAACCTTTGCTTGTCCTCAAGCAATTCAGTTGATAAACTTAACGTGATAAAGAAAAACTTTTACAAACTCTGTTTTCTCTTGTTGTTGTAAACATGAAAAGCCAGCATTCAAGTTTCAGCAAATATTATGAACTAACCATATTCACAATAACACTTAGGTTTCACAATTACTCATATCAATAGCATAATCAGCTAGCGAGCCATAATAATAAAACTCGGATGACAACACTTTCTCAAAATAATTATAACATGATATAACAAAATGGTATCTCGCTAGCCCTTTCTGAGACCACAAAACATAAATGCAGAGCACCTTTAAAGATCAAGGACTGACTAAACATTGTAATTCATGGTAAAAGAGATCCAGTCAAGTCATACCCAATATAAACCAATAATAATGAATGCAAACGACAGTGTGCTCTCCAGCGGGTGCTTTTTAATAAGAAGGGTGATGACTCAACATGAAAGTAAATAGATAGGCCCTTCGTTGAGGGAAGCATGGATTTGTAGAGGTGCCAGAGCTCGATTTTAAAATAGAGATTGAATAACATTTTGAGCGGCATACATTTTCTGTCAACGCAACAACTATGAGATGGATGTATCTTCCATACTACATGTATTATAGGCAGTTCCCAAACAGAATGGTAAAGGTTTATACTCCCCCAACCACCAACAAGCATCAATCCATGGCTTGCTCGAAACAAGGAGTGCCTCCAACATACAACAGCCCTGGGGGAGTTTTGTTTAATTATTTTAATTTGCTTTGATCTTTTTGGATCATGGGACTGGGCATCCCGGTTACCGGCCCTTTCTCATGAATGAGGAGCGGAGTCCACTCCTCGTGAGAATAACCCACCTAGCATGGAAGATATAGGCAGCCCTAGTTGTAACATGAGCTGCTCGAGCATACAAAACAGAATTTCATTTGAAGATTTGGAGTTTGGCACATACAAATTTACTTGGAACGGCAGGTAAATACCGCATATAGGAAGGTATAGTGGACTCATATGGAACAACTTTGGGGTTTAAGGAGTTTGGATGCACAAGTAGTATTCCCGCTTAGTACAGGTGAAGGCTAGCGAAAGACTGGGAAGCGACCAACTGAGAGAGCGACAACAGTCATAAACATGCATTAAAATTAATTCACACCGTGTACAAGCATGAGTAGGATATAATCCACCATGAACATAAATTTAGTGAAGGCTATGTTGATTTGATTCAACTACATGCGTGAACATGTGCCAAGTCGAGTCTCTCAATTCATTCAAAGGAGGATACCATCCCATCATACCACATCATAATCATTCTAATAGCATGTTGGCACGCAAGGTAAACCATTATAACTCATAGCTAATCAAGCATGGCACAAGCAACTATAATCTCTAAATGTCATTGAAAATATGTTTACTTCATAACAGCTGACTCAGAAATGATGAACTCATCTTATTTACAAAAACAAGAGAGGTCGAGTTCATACCAGCTTTTCTCATCCCAATAAGTCCATCATATATCATCATTATTGCCTTTCACTTGTATGACCAAACGATGTGTATAATAACAAGAGTGCACGTGCATTGGACTAAGCTGGAATCTGCAAGCATTCAACTCAAGAGAGAAGACAAGTAATATGGGCTCTAAATTAAATAAACATTCATGCATATGAAAGCCACTAAACATTTTCAATATAGTCTTCTCGACCCCCAAAGGAAAAAGAAAATAAAACTATTTACACGGGAAAGCTCCCAACAAGTAAGAAGAAGAACTAGAAATCTTTTTGGGTTTTCATTTTAATTTCTACTACAAGCATGGAAATTAAACTAACTAAATTTTTTGGTTTTTCTCAAGGTTTATCAAACACACAAGAAGAAAACTAGCAAAAGAAATTTAAACTAGCATGGATAATACAATGAAAGAGTATGAGCACCGACGACTAGTGTGTGAACATGAATGTAAAGTCGGTAAGAAATACGTACTCCCCCAAGCTTAGGCTTTTGGCCTAAGTTGGTCTAGTACCAAGGACCGCCGCTACTCTCCCCGGTGTAGTGAGAGGTGTAATCAGGATACCACTGGCTGGTCATCTCCGGATCCCACTGGACAGATGATGCACGATAAGGGTCTAGTTCAGGTTCCAGCTCAGGTTCAGGTTCTGGATTAAAAGCTTGAGCTCGATGATTGTTCACCGCTTCTGGTGTAACAAGAAAATTTTCTGCAATCAAATCAAACAACAGAGGTGCAGGAAAAATAATAATCTCAAAGTGTTTCTTATTGAGTCTAAGTTTATACAAGAGCGTCATGTCTTCCTTGTCAACAATAAACTTGTGTGCTACCATGCTCTTGTAATCTAAAACGTGAGGAGGCAATTTTGTCTCCTCTTCCTCATGGTGCCTAATGGGTATCTGAAAATGTCTAGCAAGACGTGCAGCATAGATACCTCCAAATATGGGGCCTTTTGTACAATTCAGGGCTAACCGTTTAGCAACGATGGCACCCATACTAAAAGTATTGTCTCCAAGCAAGGCATGTTGGAGAATGATAATATCAGGAACGCTCAAATTTCCACTATTTCCACGACCAATCAAGCATCTACTAGCAAATATAGCAAAGTAGCGTGAAACAGGAAAGTGTATGCTAGAGACTTTTGCCTTGGAGCCCTTCTTTGGCTCCTCTACAGCTATAGTTTTAACAAAGCCATCCACATCTTCACGAGGGGGTTCCTCTAATTCTCCCTCATAAGGTATCCTACACACCGCGCAAAAATTACGTAAAGAAATTTCTCTGAATTCATCATATAAATGAAAAGATACTGCAGGTGGTGACTTCTTAGGATAATAATAAAAGTTTTGCACGAAAGTATTGGTGAGTAAGAGATACTGATCGATTCGGTCGTTGATGAAACCGGTGAGGCCTGCAGTCTCGATCAAAGAATAAAAGTCTTCATGAATCCCAGCTTCTTTCAAGAAATCCTCACATGGCCATTCACACGACCGTACTTCCGCTAAGCGAGGCAGATTATACTTGGCTTTTTCCTTCTCTTTGGCTTGTTTTTCCTGAGAGCTTTGGCTAGAAGAGCCCTTCAAGAACCTCCTTAACATTTTCTGAATTTTTTTGAAACTTTCGCAACTTCAAAATAAAAGTAAATAAAACTGAACAAGATTGGTAGCAACTACTCCTACAAGTGCCTAGAGCCTATATCATGCATTAGAATTGCTTGGGACCTCATAAATTTAACATGCAAGCTCAAGAACATGGTCACCTATGCAGCAAAAATTTGCAACGAATAAAGCACTAGAACAAAAACTAATTGGACCAATGGAGGAGTCACATACCAAGCAACAATCTCCCAAAGCAGTTTTGTGAATGGAGCTTTGAGCTACGAGATCGAAAATCGCAGCAAAACGAGCTAGAACTCGTGCTTGAGCTGGATGGGGATTTTTTTTGGGTAGAAGATGAAGTGTGTGAGTGCTGGCATAAGTGGAGGGCGCCACCAGGGGCCCACGAGATAAGGGGCGCGCCCTCCTCTCTCGTGGCCTGGTGCTTGCCCCTCCTGCAGTGTTTTCGGTGCCTAAAATCCTCAAATATTCCAGAAAAAATCATACTAAATTTGCAGGGCATTTGGAGCACTTTTATTTTTGGACTATTTTTTAATGCACGGATAATTCAGAAAACAGACAGATAATACTATTTTTTCTTTATTTATTCTAAATAACAGAAAGTAAAAACAGGGTACAGAAGGTTGTGCCTTCTAGTTTCATCCATCTCGTGATCGTCAAAATGAATCCACTAACAAGGTTGGATAAGTCTTGTTAACAAACTCATTCCGAATAACACGGAACCGGAGATATTTCGAATAACACTAAGTTACCTCAACGGGGATATGGAAATCCCCAACAATAAGGATATTATATTTTTTCTTGACAGTAGGGAGAGGAAATTCAAAACCTCCAAAAGTAATAGTTGGAACTTTTTCCATAGAATTGATGATATGCACTTGAGATAGTTTCCTCGGAAAGTGTACCCTATGCTCATTACCATTAACATGAAAAGTGACATTGCCTTTGTTGCAATCAATAACAGCCCTTGCAGTGTTCAAAAAAGGTCTACCAAGGATAATGGACATACTATCGTCCTCGGGAATATCAAGAATAACAAAGTCCGTTAAGATAGTGACATTTGCAACCACAACAGACACATCCTCACAAATACCGACAGGTATAGCAGTTGATTTATCAGCCATTTGCAAAGATATTTCAGTAGGTGTCAACTTATTCAATTCAAGTCTATGATATAAAGAGAGAGGCATAACACTAACACCGGCTCCAAGATCACATAAAGCAGTTCTAACATAATTTCTTTTAATGGAGCATGGTATAGTTGGGACACCCGGACCTCCAAGTTCCTTTGGTAATCCACCCTTAAAATTGTAATTAGCAAGCATGGTGGAAATTTGAGCTTCCGGTATCTTTCTTTTATTTGTGATGATATCCTTCATATACTTAGCATAAGGATTTACTTTGAGCATATCAGTTAAGCGCATACGTAAGAAAATAGGTCTAATCATTTCAGCAAAGCGCTCAAAATCCTCATCATCCTTTGACTTGGATGGGTTAGGAGGAAAGGGCATGGGTTTCTTAACCCATGGTTCTCTTTCTTTACCATGCTTCCTAGCAACAAAATCTCTCTTATCATAACGTTGATTCTTTGATTGTGGGTTATCAAGATCAACAGCAGGTTCAATCTCTACATCATTGTTTTTGCTAGGTTGAGCATCAACATGAACATTATTATTAACATAATCACTAGGTTCATGTTCATCACCTGATTGAGTTTCATCATCAGAAATAGAAATATCATTGGGATTCTCAGGTGTGTCTACATTAGGTTCACTAGAAGCATGCAAGGTCCTATCATTTTTCTTTTTCTTCTTTTTAGAAGAACTAGGTGCCTCCAAATTATTTCTCTGAGAATCTTACCTGATTCTCTTAGGGTGGCCTTCAGGATACAAAGGTTCCTGAGTCATTCTACCAGTTCTAGTAGCCACTCTAACAGCAAAGTCATTTTTATTATTTAATTCATCAAGCAAATCATTTTGAGCCTTAAGTACTTGCTCAGCTTGAGTAGCAACCATAGAAGCATATTTGCTAACGAGGTGAAGTTCACCTTTAACTCTAGCAAGATTATCGCTTACGCGTCCTATCTCGAAAGCATTATTCTTTAACTCTCTACCAACATAAGCATTAAAACTTTCTTTTCTAGCCATAAAGTCATCAAATTCATCTAAGCATGGGCTATGAAATTTAGTAGAGGGAATTTCAACTTTATCATATCTATAGAGAGAATTTACCTTTACTACCTGTGTCGGGTTATCAAGACAATGTGGTTCTTCATCAGGCGGTATATTAAGACCATGTATTTCTTCAATAGGAGGTAAATTCTTAACATCTTCAGCTTTAATACCTTTTTCTTTCATTGATTTATTTGCCTCTTGCATATCTTCGGGACTGAGAAATAAAAAACCTCCCTTCTTAGGAGTGGGTTTAGGAATAGGCTCAGGTGTTGGCTCAATTGGTTCAGGAATTGCATCAGGAATTGGCTCAGGAAGAGTCCAATTATTTTCATTAGTCAACATATTATTCAATAGGATTTCAGCTTCGTTGACTGTTCTTTCCCTGAAAACACAACCAGCACAACTATCCAAGTAGTCCTTGGAAGCATCGGTTAGTCCATTATAAAAGATATCAAGTATTTCATTTTTCTTAAGAGGATGATCAGGCAAAGCATTAAGTAACCGGAGAAGCCTCCCCCAAGCTTGTGGGAGACTCTCTTCTTTGATTTGCACAAAATTGTATATTTCCCACAAGGCAGCTTGTTTCTTATGAGCAGGGAAATATTTAGGAGAGAAGTAATAAATCATATCCTGGGGACTACGCACACAACTAGGAGCAAGGGAATTATACCAAGTCTAAGCATCACCCTTTAATGAGAACGGAAATATCTTAAGGATATTAAAATAGCGAGACTTCTCATCATTAGTAAACAGGGTAGCTATATCATTTAACTTGGTATGATGTGCCACAACAGTTTCAGATTCAAGGCCATAAAAAGGATCAGATTCAACTAAAGTAATAATTTCAGGATCAACAGAGAATTCATAATCCTTTTCAGTAACACAGATAGGCGAAGTAGCAAAAGCAGGGTCAGGTTTCATTCTAGCATTAAGAGACTGCTGCTTCCATTTAGCTAATAATTTCTTAAGATCATATCTATCATTCCAAGCAAAGATTTCCCTAGCAGCTTCTTCATTCATAACATAACCCTCAGGAACAACAAGCAATACATAATCATTGGGAGAACTTTCATCAATAATAGCATCTTCAATATTTTCATTCCCCCTAACTCTAGCAAGTTGTTCATCAAGAAATTCACCTAATGGCAAAGTAGTATCACGCACAGAAGTAGTTTCATCATGCATAACAGAAGTGGCATCATCAATAACATGTGACATATCAAAGTTCATAGCAGTAGCAGGTTTAGGTGTCGCAAGCTTACTCATAACAGAAGGAGCATCAAGTGCAGAGCTAGATGGCAGTTCCTTACCTCCCCTCGTAGTTGAGGGATAGATCTTGGTTTTAGCGTCTTTCAAGTTCTTCATAGTGATCAACAGATATAAATCCCAAGTGACTCAGAGAATAGAGCTATGCTCCCCGGCAACGGCGCCAGAAATTAGTCTTGATAACCCACAAGTGTAGGGGATCGCACCAACTTTCGAGGGTGAAGTACAACCCAAATTTATTGATTCGACACAAGGGGAGCCAAAGAATATTCTTGAGTATTAGCAGTTGAGTTGTCAATTCAACCACATCTGGATAACTTAGTATCTGCAGCAAAGTGTTTAATAGCAAAAGTGGTATGATAATAAAGGTAAAGTAGCAAAAATAAAGACAATTGTTTTCGGGGTTTTGTAGTAGTTGTAATAGTAGCAACGGAAAAGTTAATAAGCGAAGATCAATATATGAAAAGCCTGTAGGCAATGGATCGGTGATGGATAATTATGCCGGATGCGATTCCTCATGTAATAGCCATAACATAGGGTGATGTAGAACTAGCTCCAATTCATCAATGTAATGTAGGCATGTATTCTGTAAATAGTCATACGTGCTTATGGAAAAGAACTTGCATGACATCTTTTGTCCTACCCTCCCGTGGAAGCGGGGTTCTAGCGAAAACTAAGGGATATTAAGGCCTCCTTTTAATAGAGAACCGGAACAAAGCATTAGCACATAGTGAATACATGAACTCCTCAAACTACGGTCATCACCGAGAAGTATCCCGATTATTGTCACTTCGGGGTTGTCGGATCATAACACATAATAGGCGACTATAGACTTGCAAGATAGGATCAAGAACACACATATATTCATGAAAACATAATAGGTTCAGATCTTAAATAATGGCACTCGGGCCCTAGTGACAAGCATTAAGCATAACAAATTCATAGCAACATCAATCTTAGAACATAGTTGGTACTAGGGATCAAACCCTAACAAAACTAACTTGCTTACATGGTAAATGTCATCCAACCCATCACCGTCCAGCAAGCCTATGATGGAATTACTCACGCACGGCGGTGGGCATCATGAAATTGGTGATGGAGGATGGTTGATGATGACGACGGCGACGAATCCCCCTCTCCGGAGCCCCGAACGGACTCCAGATCAGCCCTCCCGAGAGAGATTAGGGCTTGGCGGCGGCTCCGTGTCGTAAAACATGATGAAACTTTCTCTCTGATTTTTTTCTCCCCGAACGTGAATATATGGAGTTGCAGTTGACATTGGTGGAGGTCTAGGGGGCCCACGAAATAGGGGAGGTGCGCCCTACAGGGGGGTGCCCCCCTGTCTCGTGGACAGCCCCTGGGCCCCCTGGTGTATTTCTTTCGCCCAGAAATTCTTATAATTTCCAAAAAGTGCCTCCGTGGATTTTCAGGACATTCCGATAACTTTTCTTTTCTACACATAAAACAAGATCGTGGCAGTTCTGCTGAAAACAGCGTCAGTCCGGGTTAGTTTCATTCAAATCATGCAAGTTAGAGTCCAAAAAAAGGGCAAAAGTGTTTGGAAAAGTAGATACGTTGGAGACGTATCACGGCGCCGCCAAGAAGACCAAGGCAGACGACCCCAGCAAGGAGATTGCCGGGTGTGTCGCCTGCCGGGCCTTGGCGGCCGCCGACAAGCCAGGGGGCTCCGACAAGCAGTACTGCAAGATCCACCGCACCTAAGGCCAGGACCTCCAGAACTGCCGACAAGTTGAGCTGCTTGCCGAGATGCAAAAAGCTGAGTACAAAAGGCGGGACAAATAGAAGGGTCAAGATGGTGCCGAAGGATCCAACAAGAAGCGTGGCAGCCAAGCAGGCCGCCGCGGCAAATACAACCAGCAAGAGAGGCCCGCTCGGGGCCGTGACAAGAAGCAAGAAGACGATGATCATGATGAGGATGACGAGTCCGGCGAGCAAGGGTTCCAGAAGGCCATGGAGGCCATGTGCGAAGATGGTGGTGCCTCTCTGTATACCTCTCACCGCCAGCTCAAGCGGTGGGCGCATGAAATCACGGCAGCAGAGCCATCGTTCGATGCCCAGAAGCCGCTGAAATGGTCCGGCACACCTATCTTTTGACACCGAGGACCACCCTGATAGCACAACTGCGGTCGGGTGTTTGCGGTTGTTGGTTTCACCAACAATACACAACCTCAAGGTGACAAAAATGCTAGTCGATGGCGGGGCCGGCCTGAACCTGATCTCGCCCGTTGTGATCAAAAGGCTACAGATTCCTGATGGATACCTCGAGGCGACGGGCACGTTTCAAGGGGTCAACCTGGGAAGAAGTCAGCCGAAGGGAAAAGTCACGCTGCCTGTGACATTTGGGAGCGATCTGAAATATAGGACGGAGAGGATTGTCTTTGATGTTGCTGAGATCCCCTTTCCCTACAATGGGATCCTCGGCCGTCCAACATTGGCTAAGTTTATGGCGGCGGCACACTACGCCTACAACACGCTGAAGATGCCAGGGCCAATGACAATCATCACCATCCCCTCCGACAAGAAGGACGCGCTGATCTGCGCTGACCAACTCTACCAGGAAGCGGTTGCAGCAGCGGCCGCCAAGGCACTTGCTCCTGCTGCTGAAGCCCCGGGGAGAAGAACGGTAAGACCTCTCGCACTCACTCCGGCAACTGCACTTCTTCGGAGTGTAGTTCTCCCGTCGAGGACATGCCAGAGAGCTCCACCGGCAAGAGCAAGAAATCCAGAGCTGCACCACCAGAGACCAAGAAGGTTTCCATCAAGGAGGACGACACGGGTGGGGTTTTCACCATAAGCTCCACCCTCGACAGCAAATAGGAAAGCGCGCTCGTCGCTTTCCTGCGGGCGAATGTCGACGTGTTTGCGTGGCGAGCATCCGACACCCCCCGCGTTCCCAAGGAGGTGATCGAGCACCATCTTGCTGTCTGTCCTCATGCACGGCCCGTCAAGCAGAAGATCAGGAAGCAAGCTCTGGAACGACAAGAGTTTATCACAGAGGAGATCAGAAAATTAGAACAACAGGACTGGTGAGAGGAGTGCTCCATCCGACGTGGTTGGCCAATCCGGTAGTGGCGCGCAAGGCGAATGGGAAGTGGAGGCTGTGTATTGATTACACAGATATCAATGAGGCATGTCCCAAGGACCCTTTCCCATTACCGCGCATCGACCAGATTGTTGACTCCATGGCCGGGTGTGATCTGTTATCATTCCTTGACGCCTACTTAGGATACCACCAGATCTTTATGACGAGAGAAGACGAAGAGAAGACAACATTCGTCACCCCATGTGGTACGTATTGCTTTTTACGGATGCCTTTCGGGTTGAAGAGTGCTGGTTCAACATTTGCAAGGGCAGTCCAAATTGGTTTAGAACCCCAGCTACATAGAAATATGAAGCCTATATGGATGACATAGTAGTCAAAACCAAGGACTGGGCAACCCTTGTACAAGACTTAGAAGAGACGTTTGCCATCTTGCGCAAGATCAATCTCAAGCTGAACACTGAGAAGTGCGTCTTCGGCGTTCCGTCCGGCAAGCTTCTCGGGTTCTTTGTGTCACAGAATGGGACCGAGGCAAACCCAGACAAGATCAAGGCTATCAAGCAGATTGAGGCACCCAAGCGGATCAAGGATGTGCGTCGGCTCTCTGACTGCGTTGCCGCCATGAGCCGATTCATCTCCAAGTCTGCCGAGCGCGCCCTTCCCTTTTTCAAGATCTTGAAGTAGGCAGGCCCGATGGAGTGGACCCCAGAGGCCGAGGCGGCGTTGCAAGACCTGAAGAGATACCTTTCCTCTACACCAATACTAGTTGCGCCTAAACTACAAGAACCGTTGTTGCTGTATCTGGCAACAATGAATCAAGTGGTTAGTGTTGCGCTAGTGGCGCAGAGGGAGGTTGACGAAGAGGCAGTGGCAACGGCAGGACCGGCGGACGGCAAGTCAGAGACTCCCCCGGCAGGGCCTGGTGCGGGCAAGGCAAGGCTCCCGGCAGAGTCTGACGCCGTCAGGGCAGAACCCGCGCAGCCAAGTGGAGTGGTGCAGAAGAAGAAGAAGATGCAGCGCCCGGGTTACTTTGTTAGCTCCCTCTTGCAGGGGGCTAGATCAATGTACTCCGGTATGCAGAAATTGCTCTTCGGCCTTCTTATGGCCTCGAGGAAGCTGTGTCATTACTTCCAAGCACACGAGATCACTCTCGTCACCCCCTCCCGTTGAAACAGATACTGCACAACCTAGATGCAACCTGAAGGATTGTGGAGTGGGCCTTGGATTTATCAAGCTCTGGTTTGAAGTTTTAATATACTTCGACGATCCAGAGCAGAGTCTTTGCAGAGTTCATTGCAGAATGGACCGCGACACCCAACGAAGAGATCCAGGAGACCACTCTCCCCGGCAAGGAGGCTAGTTGCAACTAGATCATGTACTTTGATGGGGACTTCTCGCTGCAAGGCGCAGGTGCTGGTGTACTGCTTGTCACACCCACTGGAGAGCACCTCAAGTACGTGGTCCAGATGCACTTCCCTAGGGAGATGTCTACAAACAACACTGCTGAGTACGAGGGATTGCTTGCCGATCTCTAGATCGCGGCAGATGTCGGAATCAAGAAGCTCATCGTCAGGGGTGACTCACAGCTCGTCGTCAAGCAAGTTAACAAGGATTACCAGAGCCCGTTGATGGAGGCATACGTAGATGAAGTGAGGAAGCTGGAAGAGCGTTTTGACGGTATACAAGCGGAGCATGTTCCCCGAGTGGAGAACGGCATCTATGACTACCTGTCGAAACGCGCTGCCCTCAAACTACCTGAGGAACCAGGTACTTTTGTGCTTCGATTAACTCAGCCATCCGTTTAACCATCAACAGAGTAGAACAAGCGGAGGAAATCAGGACCCGACAAGTACTTTCCCGCCGAGCTTCTCGGAGCCGTCGGCAACGATGTTGCTGGGGACACTGAGCCTGCCGTGGGGCAACAGACTCCCGCAGAGCGTCAGGCCCTGACCATGGAGACAATCATTCCCATGACAGAAGAGATGCCTTTAGTCCTTGCCGTCGAGCCTCAGGCTCCGGCATGGACGCAACATATCGCTCGTTTTCTCCAAACAGGGGAGCTTCCTGAGGAGTAGGAAGAAGCAGAGAAAGTAGCCCGTTGGTCTGCCATGTATCAGTTAGTCGACGATGTACTATACAGGAAAAGGCCAAACGGTGTGAAATTGAAGTGCATTCCCAGGAGGAAGGACTGGAGCTGTTGGCGGAGATACATAGAGGCATATGTGGCTCCCACATAGGGTCGTGGGCCCTTGCCGGCAAAGCATTCCGGCAAGGTTTCTTCTGGCCCACAACCCTCCAGCATGCGACGGCACTAGTAACCAAGTGTGAAGCATGCTAGTTCCATTCAAAGAAGCTTCATCAACCAGCTCAGGCCCTCCAAACAATCCCTCTCTCCTGGCCGTTCTTGGTCTGGGGGCTTGACATATTGGGCCCCTTTCCCCGCGCAGTCGGGGGCTTTGAGTACTTGTACGTTGCAATCGACAAGTTCACAAAGTGGTCGGAGGTGGAGGCTGTGAGAAAGGTGACAACCCAGTCAGCCGTCAAGTTCTTCAAGGGACTGGTTTGCCGTTTTGGTGTACCCAAGAGGGTCATCACCGACAACGGCACGCCGTTCACGAGCCACACCTTCATGCAATACATTCAAGACCTCGGGAGCAAGGTCTGTTTTTCCTCCGTTGCACATCCACGGAGCAATGGCCAAGCTGAGAGAGCAAATGTTGAAGTGCTGCGAGGCCTGAGAACGAAGACTTTTGATAGGGTGCACAAGAGCATAAGGCGCTGGATTGATGAGTTGCCGGCGGTTCTTTGGTGGATCAGAACGACGCCAAATTGAGCCACAGGCCAGACACCCTTTGCCCTGGTATATGGGGCAGAAGCAGTTCTCCCCATGGAACTCATATACGGGCCACCTCGAGTGCTCGCTTATGATGAGCTTCAGCAAGAGCAACTGCGGCACGATGATGCAACGCTCCTCGAGGAAGATCGTCTTCGGGGCTGCTGTGCGAGCAGCGTGCTACCAGCAAGCTTTGCGCCGCTACCATAGCTGCAGGGTTCATGCCCGAAGCTTTGAGGAAGGCGACCTTGTTCTTCGGCCCGTTCAGTCGGCCAAGAATTCCAACAAGTTGACGCCGAAGTGGGAAGGCCCTTATCGGGTAATACGAGTCACCAGGCCCGGTGCAGTCTGCCTGGAGACCGAAGAAGGTATTCTAGTGAGCAACTCCTGGAACATCGAACATCTTCACAAGTTTTACCCATAAGGCGCGGCTTGCCAGTCCTCCCGGCAAGCCACCCTCTTGTACAAGCCTTGCGGACAACGCATGTAACCCTTTGTACAAAGCCAGGTGCAGATCCTATGTATAAATAGATGAAGCGCTGGCGCCCTAAGTTTTAGCATGCATGCTAGATTGAGTCTCTCCCTCGGTTAGGGTCGATAGTGCTTAGCGGCGACTAACCCCTAGCTTATGAGGTTGAGTGTAGGTCTCTCTGTTCTTTTCTGTCCCTTTTAGGTTCGCAGGGTGGATAAACATCCCTGCCGGACTGTTTGGAGGAAAGAAGGCAGGTCGACGCCCCAACCCCGGCAAGCCAGAGTTGCCGGGGGCTGCAGTCCCAAAGCCCCGACCGCGGAAAGACAAGGTCGGCGGGGGCTGCCAAACCAGATAAGTTTTTCATCCCCTAATATGCTTTCCCATATGAAATTGGGACGTATGAAACCTCGTTTATTTCCAGAACATCGTGCTCCCCTTTTCCTGCACCCAAGGATAAACCCCTGGGCTGGAACTTGGTTGTAGTTGCGGTAGGAAGGAAAAAAACGAGGGGCCTAAGCCTACTTCGCCCCTGCCTCCGCCAAAGGCGTGAGAATGGTCGCTAACGAAGCAAGGAAGCAACAAGGTTTGTTGCCGGGCAACGATGTGTATCTTAAGGATAACAAGGATTCACTCCTTGGCGCGGGCCTCGCCCACGCACAGAAAACCCGACAAACACCCTTTTTCATTAAAAAACATCCCATACAGGTACAACTCATACAGAATGAAAAACATGAGCAAGGGGATTACGAACTTTAAATTCTACTATGGCTCGAAGGCTTACAAACTAAAGAGAGATAAGGTGCCCGTAATCCCTTTCTTGTCCCTCTCCTCAGGAGACAGAGCAAGATGGCGGAAGGGCAAAAGGGGCGCCTAGGCGAGGTATGATCAACATAAGGCACCAGGAGAACATCCCGGTGGCCACCCCGATGAGAGGCTGGTGATGACGATGACGGGAGAAGAGCTGGAAGACGAGGCGGCAGGACTGGCAATACGCGATGAAGGCGTCGGTGCCCACGTACTCCGAGTTGACGGCCCGCCACATGCCTCCTTCATCTTCTCCAGGCCTCCCAACGCCAGCCGCCCATGGAGACGACACCGAGAAGTTCAAGGAGCTGGCCCCACCTTAGCAAGCTACCTTGCCGGGAAGAAGGGCCAGGTGCAGATGATGGTGTTGCCACCGTCGCCCGAGGACGGCGCGTCCGACACCTAGTCGGACCCGTCATCCTCCCGCCTACTACCCTCGCCATCGCTGTTGCTTCCCTCCTTGTCACTCTCGCTCGAGGAGGAATCTTCATCGTCGGAGGAGCTCTCCACGCAGCACTTCAGGCGAGCTCCAAGATCTCCAGAGAGGTTGATGGAGAGCAGGACGTCCTCCATTAACTTGAAGTAGAGGACGAGCCCCGCTGTCAGGCTGTGGATGCGAGTGAATGTCTTCCACCCACGATGGAGGTACATAACATGAGGAGCAGGGAAGTCGACGTCGACCTGCGTGCCGCCGTTCCCACAGCCCCTCATGTGCAATCTGAGGGTCTGGGGCGGGTCGAGCTCCATTTACCGAGCAAATGGAGTAGGGAGACGGAGACGACGACGCGGTGGCCGGCGCGGCCTGATGAAGAACTCCCGAGGCTGGTCACCGACATGGCCCTCCATCACGGGCGGCGCTGCCTCGTCCCCCTCTCCCCCAACCACCGCGGCGACCTCGGCCTTGCCCCCTTCCCCTCATGGCTAGCTCCGCCGCCGCGGGCTCCTGGGAAGGGGGACGCGCTGTCGAGTAGCAACCCTCGCTGCCACCATCGAAGGACCGGCGCCTACTCTCGCCATGGCAGATGGAAGAAGGGAGCGGAGGTAGAAGGAAGTGGATGATGGGAGAATGTGGGATGCCGTCCCCCTCCCCTTCCTATAAAGGGGCGGAGTCGGGGCTTGGCCGCCTCGTTCGACCAATCCAGTCACCAAGGGCGCAGGGAATCATGACCGACCCGCTGCCCCAATCAGCGACGGCCCGGTTTCCGGCCTCCACCACCTACCACGTGCATGAAGGACACATGGCGAGCAAGCAAAGGCGAGGGGACGGGTGAGGTGACTGTTCCCCGCCCCGTGATCGTGGGGTGTGGGAGCCTTGGAAACCGTGACTCGAGTCCACTCAGTAAATCAGCCGCGCCTCCACGCCTCCCTTTTTTTATGGGGAAGGCGGGAGCCGCCTCTTTACTGTGATGTGACGCATGCGTGCGGGAACCGCATCACGCATGACCCCCTTGTCACACACAACCCCCCCACGTCGCACGTTCAACGCGGGTCGTGGGGAAGTGTCGGTGTCAAAACCGGCGGATCCCGGGTAGGGGGTCCCGAACTGTGCGTCTATGGTCGGTGGTAATAGGAGACGGGGGACACGATGTTTACCCAGGTTCTGGCCCTCTCTATGGAGGTAATACCCTACTTCCTGCTTGATTGATCTTGATGAATATGAGTATTACAAGAGTTGATCTACCACGAGATCGTAATGGCTAAACCCTAGAGGCCTAGCTCGTATGACTATGATAATGAGTATCCTCCTATCCAGACTATGCTCTCCGCTTTATATAGACACCAGAGAGATCTAGGGTTACATTAAGTCGGTTACATAAAAAGGAATCTACATTTCGGTCGCCAAGCTTGCCTTCCACACCAAGGAGAATCCCGTCCGGACACGGGTGCAGTCTTCGGTCTTCGTATCTTCACGGCCCATCAGTCCGGCCCATCAGTCCGACCCATGGCTAACAGGTCGGCCGCCCGAGGACCCCTAAGTCCAGGACTCCCTCAGTAGCCCCTGAACCTGGCTTCAATGACAAGGTATCCGGTGCGTAGATCTTTCTTCGGCATTGCAAGGAGGGTTCCTCCTCCCGAACTCCAAGATAGTCTTCAGACGTATTGAACGTGTCCGGACCTGCAACACACACCACACACAACCGCCGAGAGAATATAATTTTATACGAGTCCAATCCGCTGACAACTTTTACATAGCGTGACATCACGCCGTGGCCCGGTCATTATTCGAACCGTTTTCTCAACCTGCTACTGCACATCTTGCGAGGCGGTTTTATTGGCACGTATTGTCGAAGGAGAGATCTTGTCGCCTTATCACGGGATTCTTATCAATATGGGCGTGGGTAACCCAACCGCACCATTAGCACGACGCTTGGGGAATAAGCGAGTTTCTAGGGCAAGTGGGTAGGCGCATAATCCCTGCTGCCTTTATAAGGAGACAAGGACACCCCTTTTTTCACCCACACCTTCTTTTTCCTCTGCTCATCCATCCTCGAGCTCCAACGCCCAGGCTTTCTTCTCCGCAAAAACAGTCCGAACATGTCCAGAGCGGGAGGCAAGTGGATGGCCTCCTCCATTACGAAGGAGGACATCAAGAAGCTTCGGGAGGCCGGATACATGTCCACAGACATCGTGCATCGGCTTCCAGCCGAAGGGCAGATCATCCCTACCTGAAGCCCCAGGAAAGGGTAGCATTCCTCTCTCACTTCGTCTGCGGGTTGGGATTCCCCCTTCACCCGTTCGTCCGCGGACTAATGTTCTACTACGGGCTGTACTTCCATGATTTGGCCCCCTACTTCATCCTCAACATCTCGGAGTTTATCGTCGTGTGCGAGGCCTTCCTCCGCATCACGCCCCACTTCGGCCTATGGCTGAAGACCTTCAACGTGAAGCCAAAGGTGGTGGCCCTCCAACAAGCGGAGTGCGGAGGCGCCATGGTCGGCAAGATGCCCAATGTGACCTGGCCCGAAGGATCCTTTGTGGAGACCGTGAAGGGGTGGCAATCGGGGTGGTTCTACATCACCGAGCCGCGCGACGCCAACTGGGCGGCGACCCCTAAATTTCTATCCGGCGTCCCCATGCGGCTCACCTCCTGGAAAGAGTAGGGCTTAGCCTGGGGCTCAGCGGAAGAACTGACCGGACTTTAGACCTGCGTCCAAAATATGATAAGCAAGAAAATCAAGCTCATCAATGTGGTCCAGGTTATGCTTCTCCGCCGGATTCTTCCGTGTCAAAGACAGGTTTGCAATATGTGGGAGTTCGACCCGGTCGAACACCAGACGCTGCGAGAGCTCTTCGGCACGACGCAGGAAGACGTCTGGAAGGTGCTTTTCAAGGCCAACGAGGTACCACCACCCATAACCGAAGATCACGGACTCAGCGCGAAACGCCGAGCCAATCCGATAAGTTTTCATATTTTGCAAGATATGCATTTTACCAGCACATCTGTGGGGGGAATCTAAGCCTCCATGCCGATTTTACAGGCCTGGGTAGCGATAGCGGAGAAGATTGACTGTCCCGCTCTGCTACCTGAAGATCCATAATCGCCTCTTCTAACGAAGATGTTGTTTGCGGCGCCCTATGAGGTGCCGGAGAAAAAGGCCAAGAAGACGGTCGCGGGGACCAGAGAAGGTCTCCAGCGCAAGGTTGCGTCGAACATGATGTCCGAAGACATCAAGACGCACTCCTCCACCGAAGACGAGGAGGAGGAGGAGGAAATCCATCCCCCCTCCCCCCCCCCACCGGGGGGAGAAATAAGAGGAAGGCCGCCACGCATCGGGAGGCCGAGGTGTCCAAGAAGGAAAAAACCTTCCTTCCGGACCACTCCACCGCAACCACCAACAGCGGCGAGGAGTGGGAACCCAGGGTCAAGCCCCTAGCTAAGTCGTAAGTATCCGGACACAAAAGTATTTCCGGTGTGTTTGCTTTATCGCTTCTTAACATGCCAGACATGCACCTGCAGTCTGGCCAAATCCAACATCAAGATATCCTCCTCTTCGGAGGGGTCTCAGGACCCGTCGGTGATGAACAACAATTAACTTCCGACAGCCTCCTCCCCTAGGGCCGCGGACGACACCGAGGTGTTATCTCGAAGGATAACATGCCAAGGGGAGACAGTTCCGGAGACGCCTCCAGGCGAAATACCAGTCGCCGGGCACATGGGGGGAAAACCCCCATGGACTCTGATAATGGGGGCCGCAACCAGTTTGGCCCCCAGCTGAATACGGCTCCGGAAACCCAAGTGGTTCTGGATTCAGGCAGGCACCCTCTCCCCAAGGAGGGCGAGCCACCTGTACCGATGACCTCTGTCCATCCAGAGGCACCGAACAGTTTGCTGGAAATGCTTTGCAGCGCTTCCGTTGATGAAGAACACCGTACTCGTATGAGTTCGGTGATTGAGAAGGTCCGGTCCGCCAAAAGCAGATTGACCGAAGCCTACGCTAGCCTTCTAATAGGCTTTGAGGTAAGTAATAAAATTGTGAGAGAATATCACCATGTAGACAGTAGCCCCTGATGCTCTGTTTGGTGTTCGGAAAGAAAAGCCGAATAGAGGATCAAATAATATTCGCAGGAGTCTAATATGAGATGTCTATGTGAATAAGCAGGCATCGCTGCTGGCCGCTGCCGCTCGTACTGCGGAGGTCTCTGGACTAAAGCAGGACCTGGAGTGGACCGACAGAGAGCTCGACCTCGTGAAGAGGCAGCTGGAGGAAAGCCAAGGTACGAAATACCCTACCTGTATACTTATTAAGGATAAATGGTTTCTGCTGATAAAAGCGTCATGAACTTTTATAGGGGCCATGACCGAAGTGGTGTCTCTTAAGAAGGCGCTGGCCGAGGCCAAAGACAAAGCGGCCAAGGAACGCGCCTCGTGCGAGAAGCACGAGGCCCGGGTCAGCGAGGTCCAGCAAGAGCTCCAGGATTTTGTCGAGAAGTACGAGTCCTTGGAGCGTGACTCTAAGACTCAAGAGTCCGAGCTTGCCAAGGCCCTTCAGAGCGCACAAGACGCCAGAGCCGAAGCCCAGAAGGCCCGCTAGGTGATCCAGGCGGCTAAGAAGATTACGGCGGGTAAGGCATTTTTTATGCAAAGCAAGCATGTGAAGGAGACATTCTTTTTACTTACCCGAATTTGGAGTTCTCCAGGAGCATTTGCGGATCTGCCGTGCAGCATATCAGATTACGCAGAGTTCTACCGAGCCGAAGAAGGGAGCTCAATGGAGAAGTTGTTCTAGTCTCAATATCTTGGGATAGAACATACGATGCGCTTGAGCGACCAGCTGAAGCAACTGGCTGAGCTGCACAAGGCAGCCGAACTGGCCATGTAGAACCTCATAGTACGGCTATGGCCTGCCGAGCCTATGCCCAGCAGCTACTTCGGTCTTGTGAAGTGGCTTGTGAGTGCCTGCCCCCGACTTTAGGTCATAAAGCGATTAGTTTGTATTGAAGGTGCGTGGATGGCATTTGCCCGTGTCAAGATGCATTGGGCGAAAATGGATGCCAAGAAGCTGATGACCGATCCAGGGGCCGCCTGAGGGTAAGGAGCATCATCGACCCGAGCTGTATTATGATAGTGTCCTGGAGGGGTCCCGCCTTGTGGCGGAGCAATGTACGAAGGACGTTATATTCCCTTGAGGGCATTCGGATTACCCTGCCCTGTAATATGAAACAAGATCTTTATGTAATATGATGCTTGCACTTTTTGAAAATTTCCCTCCTGTGCGGCCGTTTATGAAATCTGAGGGTTGGTCAGTCGTCGGCTTCTGCCCCCACGTAGATAGTACGGGGGTGTTCGGGATTAATCTAAACACTCTTTACTCCACATTCTGGTCCTTAAAGGAGGTGTTTAGCGCAACGAACGAGGCAATTAGACTATACGACCTTTATCACCCTCACTTAGCCATAGGAGTTTGACAATGAGAAGTTCGGCGGAGCCCTTGGTGTTCGGAAAGCCGAAGTAGGGGCCCTATACACGCCTAATTGGAGAAAAATTGATTCCTCGCATAAAGTGGCAAAAATCTCTAAGGATTTGAGAGCTCTCGAACAGCTGACCGGCCCTCGCCGCATCATGACAGTCAGTTTTCGGCTTTCTCTACAGAGGTGCTCGTCCGGAAGAACCGGGACACAATCGCAATAGTTCTCCCTTTACTACCCTAGCCGATATAGCAGAACGTAAGGTAGTAAGCACAGGAGCCGGGCAACCCAACTATTGACCAAAGACATGATTCGGAGCCAATGCATATAATGCTATAAGTTCGGGGTGCCGAACCGCACTAAAAAAGGTGTTCGGGCTTTACCGACGCGGGGAAGGAAGCCCTAGTGAAATAAAATGTACCAGGGTGTACGTGTGCAAGGAGTAATAAATACCAAGGTATGGAAAAGGAGGAGATTAAGCAGAAAGCTGAGGTTACCATTGATTTACCATTATAACATGATTAATACATCGAGGCGTACTTGTATCAGCATAGGGATCCCCTTTTACACTAAAGCTTCCTGCCTCCTTGGTGTGCTTACCTATTGACAGTACCATTAAGTAGGCCGTCAGGGGAAGCTTATGCCGAAGAATCCTGAAAAGGAGAAAACAAATAACAAAAGTATATGTGTGTCCGGGGTCGGTCGAGCCGAACTATGGATCACGAGCTAGTTGTGCCTCAGTCGATGCCCATGGAATTTCAAGTGCGTGATTATGCACGCGTGGTGTTAGCGCCACTATGTGATCGGGAACGGGACAGAGGCCGGATTGCTAATCACGCTCATGACGAGCCGAGCTGTCCCCCTGCAGCGTAGTTCGGACTGTCTTGATGGTGTCCTGGGGCCCGGCGGCCGGATTCCGGTTCTGCTTGAGAAGGCCGCTCTGTACCTCTGCTGCTAGGGCGGCGGTGTGTTCTTCTGTATGGAGAGAACATTCTGTATTTCCATTGACTGTTATAACACCGCATGGACCGGGCATCTTGAGCTTAATATAAGCGTAATGTGGCACCGTGTTGAATCGAGCAAACGCAGTTCGTCCGAGCAGTGCATGATAGCCGCCGTGAAAGGGGACGATATCGAAGATGAGTTCTTCGCTACGGAAGTGGTCCGGAGATCCGAGGACGACCTCCAGCGTGATTGAGCCCGTACAACAGGCCTCTACGCTGGGGATGGCTCCTTTAAAGGTAGTCTTTGTGGGCTTGATCCGTGAGTGGTTAATTCCCATTTACCACACTGTATCTTGATAGAGCAGGTTGAGGCTGCTACCTTCGTCCATAAGAACATGTGTCAGGTGGAATCCATCGATGATCGGATTGAGGACCAGCGCGGCTGAACCGCCATGACGAATACTAGTCGGATGATCTCAACGATCAAAGGTGATCGGGCATGACGACCACTGATTAAATTTTGGGGCAACTGGCTCTACCGCATAGACGTCCCTGAGTGCGCGCTTGCGCTCCCTTTTGGGGATGGGTGTAGCATATATTATGTTCACCGTTTTGACCTAGGGGGAAAATTCTTCTGTCCCCCTGTATTCGGTTGCCGGGGCTCTTCGCCATCGTCCTCTCTTGTGATCCCTATTCCTTGCTTTCGGCATTTAGCTTGCCGGCCTACTTAAAGACCCAACAATCCCTGTTGGTATGATTGGCTGGTTTATCTAGGGCGCCATGTATCTGGCGCGGATGATCAAGTCTACGGTCTAAGCTGTATGGTCCCTGATTTTTCCTTTTATACGGCTTCTTCCGCTGGCCGGACTTGGAGCCACTGAATCCGGCATTGACTGCAATATCATCGATGTTGTCGCTATTGTTTTGGCGTTTATGCCTGTTATGTCTGAGCATGCCGTTGCTGCTTTTGACCTCAGAGGGGTCTGCCTCGCTGGCTGTATTTTTGCTGCGAGCCAGCCAACTATCCTCACCCGCCCAAAAGCGGGTCATGAGGGCTGCCATAGACTTTGTCTTTTTCCTGGCCGAGGTAGCGGGCGAGGCATTCGTCACGGATGCTATTTTTAAAGGCCGCTAGGGCTTCGGCATCTAGACAGTCGACGATTTGGTTCTTTTTAGTTAGGAACCGAGTCTAGAATTGACTAGCTGATTCTCCAGGTTGTTGAACTATATGACTTAAGTCATCGGCGTCTGGTGGCCGGACATATGTACCTTGGAAGTTGTCCAAGAAGGCTTCTTCCAAGTCCTCCCATCTGTTTAGCCAGTGCCGAGCTGGCCCTTTGAGCTTTAGTGGGAGGTATTTGATGGCGTGGAGATCATCTCCGCGAACCATGTCGATATGGAGAATAAAATCCTCGATCCATACTGCAGGATTGGTTGTGCTGTCATATGATTCAATATTGATGGGCTTAAACCCCTCAGGGAATTCATGATCCAGTACTTTATCTGTGAAGCAGAGGGGGTGTGCGGCGCCTCTATATCGGGCTGCATCGTGACGTAGCTCTGATGGAGTCCGTCTACAGCATTCGGCTCGGGCGTAGTTAGGTTTGCCGCGTCCGAATAGGTAGCCGTTGTCGTGTTTCGAGGCACGTCCTCGCGATCTGTAGATCAATCTTGTATGTCCCTCTCTACTGTCTAGGGTCTGCCAGAGGTCGTACATGTGCTCTCGAGTAGTTCTGTCTCTATTTTTATGGGGTGGTGGGGCAGGCTGCTGCTCGGCTTGAGTTACCGTTTTATCCCGGCCGCAGGGTGGTCGGTCCGCCACACTATTTCAAACTCGTGGTGGTCGTTTCGTATTGCATGAGGGAGATATTGGCTCCGGCGCCTCCTCATCGAACTGAGGTAGCAATTTGCGTTTTGGGTAGCTATTGGCTAGGCGCTTAAGGCCGTATTCTTCAGCTGTCAGGACATCAGTCCATCTGTCGACGAGCAGATCTTGTTTAGCTTGAAGCTGATGTTGTTTCTTCTTCAGGCTCCTTGCAGTGGCTATGAAAGCTTAAAGCGCTCCTGCTCCAGAGGGTCCTCAGGCACGATGAAGTCTTCATTGCCGAGGCTCATCTCGTCTTTGGAGGGCGGCTGGTAACTATCGTCCTTCGAGTTTTCTTCTGTGGCCTGTTCATCAGGGTTGACTTGCCCTAGCTCCCCATTGTCTCGTTCGATAGTTTGCTCATCGAGTTCTTCTGTTTCTTCGGCGCCATCCTGAGTGTTGTCGTCTCCTGCGCCGGTATTGCTGTCCCTACTGCAGCGGGATTTAGAGCGGCGCCACTGACGCCGGCGCTTTGGTTGTGTTTTAGAGGGGGTCCTCCTTTGCTGGATTTTCCCTGTCGTCACCGCTGTTATTTTTCGGCGTGTCTACCATGTAGACATCATATGGGGAAGTTCCTATCCAACGTCCAGTAAATGGCGGGTCCTGGCCCTGCTCCTGATCGGCATCGTCGTCCATACCGTCGATGTATTCGGAGCCGTAGTCAAGCACGTCGGTTAAGTCATCGACGGTGGCTATGAAGTGGGTGGTGGATGGGAAACAAAATTCTCCCTCCTCAGCCCCTTGCCCGAACCGGACATAGTTCGACTGTGAGTTCCCTGCCAAGGACAGGTTCTTAAAAGAGTTTAGCACATCACCCAAAGGTGAGTGCTGAAAGACGTCTGCGGCGCTGAAGTTGAAGATCGATAACTCGAGTTCGGTATCTGCGGACTCGCAGGGTTCGGAACTTATTGCCGGAGACGGGTCCGGGGTTCTGTTGATGAAGATATCATATGAAGTGGGATCTGTGTGCGGCTCCAACGCCGCAGAATCAGTAGCCTCTGTGATGGGGTTGAGCTTCCCGTCTTTGGATGTCTCGATCTGCTCCAGATCTAAGGCCAGAGTTGTTACAGGAGCTATCTCCTGGATGCGGCCTGATGGTAGGTTTAAGCCATGCTTATCGGCGCGAAGGCGAGCGGTTGCCGCGGTCTCAAATCCGTCGAAAATTAAGTCTCCACAGATGTCCGCGACATAATTCAAGCTTCCAAATCTGACCCGATGGCCAGGGGCATAGCTATCGATCTGCTCTAGATGGCCAAGCGAGTTGGCCCACAGTACAAAGCCGCCAAATACAAAGATATATCTAGGGAGGAAGGTTTATCCCTTGACAACGTCATTATAGACGATCGAAGGGGTCATCGATCCCTTTGCCGGTGGCATAGTGGAACTGTCAACGAAAGCACCAATGTTGGTGTCAGAACCAGCGGATCTCGGGTAGGGGGTCCCAAACTATGTGTCTAAGGTCGATGGTAACAGGAGAAGGGGGACACGACGTTTACCCAGGTTCGGGCCCTCTCTATGGAGGTAATACCCTACTTCTTGCTTGATTGATCTTGATGAATATGAGTATTACAAGAGTTGATCTACCACGAGATTGTAATGGCTAAACCCTAGAGGCCTAGCTTGTATGACTATGATAATGAGTATCCGCCTATCCGGACTATGCTCTCCGGTTTGATATAGACACCGGAGAGATCTAGGGTTATGGATTCGGTTACATAAAAAGGAATCTACATATTCGGTCGCCAAGCTTGCCTCCCACGCCAAGGAGAATCCCGTCCGGACACGGGTGCAGTCTTCGGTCTTCGTATCTTCACAGCCCATCAGTCCGGCCCATGGCTAACAAGCCGGCCTCCTGAGGACCCCTTAGTCCAGACTCCCAGAAGCGCAGTGACGGAACGATTCTATCGGGTAAAATCACGCCGCTTGCCAAGACATTTCTGGGCCTGGCTCAACAAAACGCCGTTCTTATGTGTAGCCCAGGCCCGGGGGCTCTTGTCGGTGTACAAAAGTAGGGCTCTCCCTTCGTACCCCATTCACTTGTGCACGGGCAGTCGGAGCCACGTGCCACGACCACACTTAGCAGGGCAAGGGAGGGAAGCCGGAGACAAGCCGAAGCCCGAGACAAACAAGGCAACACCAAGACCAGAAACACCAAAAAGCAAGAGGGCGAGGTGGACCCCCTGGTAGGGCCCTTGCCGGGGCAGCCTCCGCGGCACCAGCAAGAACCTTGATGGGGCAACTTGCCCGACACCAACAGAGCGAGCCACCCTTGAGACCACGGGTTCCGACCCAATCGACCACGTTGGAACTAAGGCACGGGAGGCACCTCTGTGGTGGCATGCAGATCTTTGTCAAGATCATCAACGTGTGAGATCAGATAAGGACTGGAAGACGGCGATCCTCGGCAGGGTTCTAGCCGAGGGAATCCACAAGACCCCCGGCGAGCACCTTGCCGGGGACGACTGCAACGCCACGACAAGACCCTTGCCGGGCCCCTGGCACGGCCCTTGCCGAGGACATCATCGGGGCCACAGCCAGACACGCGTCGACCAAGCACTACTAGAAAAACCCTTACTAATGGCGCACCTAATATGGCTATTAATGGCGCATCTGTGGTGCACCATTAATAGCACGCCATTAGTAATTTTTACTAATGGCGCCATTAGTATCTGGAATACTAAACCGCGGGTGCGCCATTAGTATAGGCCAGGGTGCGCCATTAGTATGCCTCCCAGGTGCTTTGGCATACTAATGGCGCACCACCTCTGGATGCGCCATTAGTAATTTTTTTTTCAAATTTTTTTTTCAAATTTTTTTTTCAAATTTTTTTTAAAATTTTTCTTAATCTCAGTTCACTATGGCTTAATTTCGGGTCAATATGCTTAATCTCAGGTCAAATCGCACTCCGTGGTCAAACTTCCCGAAAGGTCACCCATCCTCACACTACTCCAGCCCAAGCACGCTTAACTTCGTAGTTCTATCCAACCCAAAGAACAGCTCACTTCACGAGACACTTGTTGATATATCTAGCATATCAATCCTGTTATACCTTATTGATGTCTAGGACTTTGTTCATGTTCATGACTATGATGAAATTTTGAAAAATATTTCAAACTTCTCGATCATATTACGTATCATTTTTTGAAAACAAAATAAAAAAAATTCAAAACCATTTTTTTTTGAAATTTTTTGAATTTTTTTGCCGCTAGATCTTGAAAGCCCCGTAACTTTTTTTCTGTTAGGTTTTTGGGGATTTTGAAAATGTTTAACGGGGTTCCCCGTTAAATTTGGATGTAACTTTCCGAGTAGATGATTTTTCATATAAAAAACTTTTTCATCCGAGTTAGTATGCAAAAGTTATGCCCATTTTTACAAATTCTCGAGAGATTTTGCAAATGAAGTCGAAATTCATATTTGCAAATTTTCCCAACAACTAGACCACATATCACATGGGAAACTTATTTTCTTTTATTTTTTTGACATTTTCATCATTTTCTATTATTTTTTTTAAAACTGAAAAGGCGATCCACCGACGACGTACCGTGGAAGGTGGAAGGTGGCCAAGTTACTAATGGCGCACCGTGGGGTGGTGCGCCATTAGTAGTTGTTCAACTACTAATGGCGCACCACTCCCATCTGATGCGCTATTAGTAGTTTTGAAAAAATAATAAAAAATGTTATTTTTTTGATTTTTTTTAAAAAAACTTAGTAATGGCGCATCATGAGTGGTGCGCCATTAGTAGTTGAAATTAGTAATGGCGCACCGCTCCAAGGTGCGCCATTAGTAACAAAAAGTTTTCTTATGTTTTTTCCCAAACTACTAATGGCGCACCACACACAGTGCGCCATTAGTAATATATTACTAATGGCGCACGAGACATGGTGCGCCATTAGAATATACTAATGGCGCACCACATCACAGGTGCGCCATTAGTAGCCATTCCATCTATAGCCCTTTTTGTAGTAGTGAAGACTCCACCACCGTTCACATGCAGCTGCCGGCCCTACCAGCTGGGCAGGCACCTACGTGGCAACATGCGGCTTCCAGGCCAACTCAGCAATCTCCTACGTGGTGGCATGCAGACCTTCGTGAAGGCTCCACCACCGCGCCACCTCAGCTGCCTGCCTGCCTACATGGCGCCATGTTCATTGCTGGCCTGTGCGCGTGTCGAAGCAAGGCGAGGCGGCAACGGACGGGACGGGCCTCGCCCCCGTCCCCGATAAAGCTAAGGGACACCTAAGCGATGCATTAAATGCGTTTTGTCTTGTAATACGGGCGATAAGCTCGCGGCACTGTAGACCTTTCCACCTCCTGTATGCCACTGTGGCAGCCCCTTTCAACTATAAAAGGAGGCCCATGGCATACTGGAGAGGGATTCGACTCTTCTGAACCTTGCAGCTCCCATAGCTAGTTCAAGAGCTCAAGAACACTCTCAAATACACACCAAAGCAGGACCAGGGTATTACGCATCCTCGCGCCCGAACCTGGGTAAACAAACTGTGTCTGGCTCCTAATCCCGCTCTTCTCACAACCCCGCCCCCGCCAACCGTAGTAGGAATTCTTGTGATTCCATAGGTGTCGTTCTCCCCGATATTTGTGAACGTTCATTGGTTAAGAGCAGAAATGAATAAGTTTTTATTTGTTTTGTGCCTAATGAGTGAATGGCCGTATCTTTTTACCCGTAGCTCCAAATCAGGTGAATCCAAAGCCCACATCTTCATCTCGTCGAGCCCGTTCTGTTTACATAATTTTCACCATGGTTTAGCATATTGAAAATGGCCATTCTTCCCTTGCATGTAAACAGCCCCTCCGGGAGAGAACTGTTTCCGGCAAATCTTTTCGTGATCCTTCTACACTTTTCCCCGGTGCCTTCTTCATCCTCAAGCAAGCCACAATACCCACCTGCATGATAGTCTTGCAGTAGCCATGGTTTTTAACTTGAATATTTAATCAATTTTTGCTCGTTTAAAATATGGTTACCTTTGTTCCGGTGATGCTTAGAGTTTCATGTTCACTCTCGTGCTATGTTGCCTTGCACTTGGTTATTATGTATTCCTGCTAGTATTCCTTTCATGTGCTTATGCTTGCTGGTAGTACATGTTGATGTTGGTGATGGTATTCGGTGCATGAGTGTCGTCTGTTCCGAGTGTCGTCGTTATGCATGTTCCATTGCATCCACTTGGTTAAATGCTTGCATGGTAGCATTGTTGATATGTTCTTCTATGATATTTATTGTCAATGCTAGTGGGCATGCTATGTTTCTTAGAAGTGTATACTTGTGATGTTCATGCTAGTCAGTATGCCATGCTTAGTCAGATATATGATTTTTTGTTGTATTGTTAAGAAGTAATGATGCACAACCATGCTTATGTTGATGTCATGCTCATGTGTTGTAGTTACATCATGTTATTTTCATATGACTGAGCTTATTGATTTCAAGTTTAACTGGACTTAAATTTGACTTGAACAACTATTGGCTGAGTCATGGTGCCACCATACGGATCTGACAAGTGCAGCCACATTTGCCGGTACGGGACGGTCCTAACTGGGTCTATTGTCATGCCTCCCATAGGTGCCTCCAACGAGGGAAGCTTATGCTCGGGCGCTACCCTGATCAGGTAGAACGGCATAAGCCTTGTGAACCTCTTGTTGTTATGGTACCGTGTCCCCGTTTGGGACTGTTTATTTGCCACGACGGTGGTAGTTTTGCCTTTGGTAGGCTGGGTCACCCAGGACTAAGCCCAGTGGGGAGTTGGTCGAAGTGGCCGGGAGAGTGTCATGGCAGTAGATCGGTTTGGTTGTAACGCCGTTGGTCCACCCGAATGGGAGTGCGAGGCCATGCGTTCTGTGGTGTGGGTAAGGTGCGCTACCTCTGTAGAGTGCGTGTGTGTGCTAAATCTATCGATAGCCGCGCCCGCGGATAAGGGCCCAGTTCATGTCAGTCACACAATGGTTCAACAGTAATAATAATAATGTGCTTAATAACAACCCTGGTTTGATGATTAGAAAGAGATTGGTTGTGATTGTGAGATGATCACCGTGGTATCGAGGATACCAAGTTGATGGATATTTGGTTGTGATCATGAGATGATCACCGTGGTATCGAGGATACCAAGTTGTTGGATATTCGTGATGTTGCGCGAGAATCATGGGTAAAGATCAAGCTCCTTGCGGTCATTTAGTGATTACTACGGTATTGTTTATACCAAGCTTGATTTGATCCTGAAATGATCGTGTGATGTCCGAGGTTGGTAAGTGATGCATGTGATGGTTACAAGGTGGCATGAGCAGAATAAGTGGTGCATATACTGTCATCATGTTGCATGCTAGTATCATCAGATTTATATGTTCATGCCATGCTCATATTGTTCTAGCTGTATCATGTTCATGTTGTTCCTGCCATGTTATTATGATGATCTCATGATAATTCCTGCTTAACCTATAATTGCCATGTTGTTGTTTGTCTTGAATGGTTCTGGTTACTGTGAGCTTGCAAGTACAATCAATGTACTGACCTGGCGTGTTATGCTAGTTCACAGGTGATGTCGGACTTGATTGCTTGTTTGCCATGGATTACCTGTTTGCGAGCTAGGATAAGCGTTCCAGTCAGAGTCCCTGTCGGTGTCAAAACCGACGGATCTCGGGTAGGGGGTCCCGATCTGTGCGTCAAGGCTGATGGTAACAGGAAGCAAGGGACACAGATGTTTACCTGTGTTCGGGCCCTCTCGATGGAGGTAAAACCCTACTTCCTGCTTGATTAATATTGATGATATGGGTAGTACAAGAGTAGATCTACCACGAGATTGTAGAGGCTAAACCCTAAGAGCTAGCCTATGATGGTATGATTGTAATTGTGATCGGCCTTCTAAGGACCAACCTCTCCGGTTTATATAGACACCAGAGAGGGCTAGGGTTTACATGGAGTCAATTACAAGGAAGGAAATATAATATCCGGATCACCAAGCTTGCCTTCCACGCCAAGGAAAGTCCCATCCGGACACGGGCCGAAGTCTTGAGTCTTGTATCTTCACGCTTCAATAGTCCGGACGTTGTACAAAGTCCGGTTGTCCGGATACCCCCTAATCCAGGACTCCCTCAGTAGCCCCTGAACCAGGCTTCAATGATGATGAGTCCGGCGCGCAGTCTTGTCTTCGGCATTGCAGGGCGGGTTCCTCCTCCGAATACTCCAAAGTGCTTGTTACGGCGAATAGTGTCCGGCCTCCAATAAATGTTGTGCTCCTCGTCTTTGGTGCCTCAGTAATGACCATCTCCACGTGTCGAGCGAATGCGAGGAGTCGAGGCATTTCTGCATTTCTATTTGAAGGAGAGGGGATTCTCAGATCCAAACCTCACTCTCCCTCCCAGAACCAGCATCTAACAGAGCGCTCCGCAAAAAGCCATTCCAACATGGCCGGCCGTCGCAGCTCTTCTGCTTGCCCTTCTCATTCCAAGTCAGGGGATTGGGGAGAGTGTTCAATTCCTCATAGCCGTTTGACGAAGTTACAAACCCAAGGGTTTCTCCCACCGACGTTCATGGCCTCCGTCCGAGCTAGTAGCCACTTATGACGGAGGAGACCAGGCCGAGGGATCTCCTAACTCATCTCCGGAGGAGCGTATATGTCTGATCCCTCATCTGCTGAGGGGTGTTGGGTTCCCTATCCACCCATTTCTTCGCGGGCTCCTGGAGTTCTACGGCCTCCAGTTACACAATCTTACCCCCAGCTCTATTCTGCACATAGCGGGGCATGTTGCCCTGTGCGAGCTGTTTCTAGGCTGCAAACCACACTTCGGATTATGGCGGAAGTTGTTCTGCCTCGTCCCCCGCACCCAGGGGGAGTCCCTATGCCAAGTGGGTGGGGCAGAAGTATGGCGCATTGCCGAGACCGGATACCTGTCCGGCACTCCTAAGAAGGCACTAGAAAACTGGCTTTAAGAGTGGTTCTATATAAATGACGTCCCCCTTCCGGATCCAGTCCGGACAGGCCTCCGCGAGTTCAGCAACGCCCCGCTGAGGGCATGCCTAAGCTGGCGCCCCCGGGGCCCTCAAGAAGAGGGAACGAGGGAAATATTCCTCCTGATTGACAGGATAAGGTTACTAGCCAAATCCGGACTGACGATAGTTGAGGTTATGGCGATATGCATAAGCCGGGGAGGGCAACCGCTCCAGTATCGGGGGAAGCCCATGTGGCATTTCAACGGGGAAGACGACGCCTCCCGATGCGGCCGTAAAGGTCCGGACTCCGCTGCGCTCTGGCAAGGATATTGTCCGATCTGTACAAAGGGGAAGAGAAGGAATTCCTTCGCATAAAAACACGGGAAGGATTCTCCATGTACAACCCCCCAGCGTGGGTAAGTTGCCATTCTTTTCCCCCGCTTTGCTCTAGCGTTCTTCTGCTAAGATTACTTGCATCAATGCTTCTGGGCAGGAATTAAGGAGGGCTGTAGAAGGAATCTTCAGCTCTTCCCCGCAACCAGAGGACCCTGGAAGGGCCCTAGATCCGGGACTTAAAGAGGATCCGGATATCACTGTGGATCTTACAACGGGGTATTTTATCAGGCGAGGTGGGATGGCGCCCTAGTGGCTGTTATGACCGACTACCCGGACTGCTCCCTCTTCGTGTGTGTGTTTAACTAGAAAGCTCTGTTCTTCTAAGAGGACTCCCCCCAGGTGTTATAATTTACCTTTGAGGCGTCATTCTATTTGCAGAAACGACGGCCGGAACGAGAGGCCGAGCCCCTAGGGATTCGTCAACCACGGGCGTCCAGATCGGGCAGGCTCAAGAGGAAGGCGGTGAGGGTTGACACACCGCTACAGAGGTAAAACAATAACTTGTCCTATAATTATAGAATTTAAAATGTGACAGTGCCCTTTGTGTCTGGCAGGAAGAAGAATAACCGGACTATATCCGGAGACCCTACCAATCACGCCTCCACCAGCCGGGTTGCAGAACCAGCTTCAGGGGCGGAGGCGGACATGGGGCCAGCACCGCATAGCTCTCAAACAGAGAGTGCGGACATGCTCTCAGCCATGAATTCCGAAGTAGAGAGCGCCATGAATCACAGGCACCGATGGGCCGTGCTTCGGAACAACATCTTTTCCAAAGAGGCATTTAATGCCTTCAATTTGGCGGACGCATACGTCCAAGCTGCTCGGGGCGGGCTTGCCCAAGCGACAAACCAGTATACCAAAGACATACGGGCGAGAAATTTTGATAAGTATGTATAGCAGTAACCGCTGAGACTTGAAACGTTTGAAACAACAGTTTTAAGGATCAATTTATGTGCAGAGTCCTTGTAGAGAAGAACGAGCAATTGTTTCGAGTGGAGGACTGCAAGGCGAGCGAGGGCCGTAGCCAAGTTAGAGGAACCCCAAAGGCCCTCATCTGGTAACAATTATCACAACTGTGCGAAGATGCACCAGTTAGTATATGACAAGTCTAACAGAAAATTCTTCAGACAATCCCGGGGTGAATCCAGAGGGCATAGGAGAGGACGCATCTCAAAAAGCAGCTAGAGGCTGGCGAGCGCATTCTTATGCGAGTTAGGCGGGAGAAGAACGATCTTCAAGATGCCAAAGTCCAGCTGGACGTGGAGTTAAAAGATCTCCACGCTCAGCTGGCGGACTCCATGAAGGAGAACAAGAGGCTTCGATGCGGCATTTATAGTAAGTGCCTAGACGAACTATTGTACAGTTCGGGAAGGAAGTACGTTGAAAGAATTCTGCTTGCAGGAATGTTAACGGGTCGCCCCGAGGAGGAGATGCCCTAATCTGCAAATGATTTACTACAAGACCTTTCGCGACTGCACGAGCAAGCTCGGCAAGTGATGCATGGTGTTGCTCAGGCTTTGTGGCCATCAAGCCTACTGCCGAATGGCATGAGGGAACTTGCGGACCTGCTTCAAGGAGCCCGGCGGCGCTTCCGTCTATGGAAGATATCAGCCTGCCGGCAAGGAGCAAGAGAAGCCTCGGCAATGGTAAAGACATGCTACACCAAGCAGGACCCGAACCATATGGCCGAAGTAGGACCGGCGGGGCCCGATGGGCAAGAAATTCCCGTTAGTCTGGTGTATGACCAGGTAGCATTAGCCGCTAAGTATTCTCAACAGGATTGTAAGCTAGATAGCCTGTTGGACGGTATAGAAGAGGAATGTAATCAGTCCAAATAACTGTGTAATTTAATGGGCATGATTAGCCCCTAGCCGGATTAAAATCATTTGTCATGGCGGACCTTTTCGGTTCAGCCCCCGGATCCTATAGTCCGGGGTGTATGGGTATGCGTGGAAACAAGGCGTAGTGGTCATAAGTGCTTGAACAGACAGGTACCCAACTAGTCATGTTATATTACATGGATAGTAAGAAACATCTTCCAGAGAGAATAGTTCCGTTAGGGGTTCCTTTCCCTGGGTACGCATGCGGCGATGCGCATGTCCAGACTACGAACGATGGCGCAGGATACAAGACTTCTGGGGATTTATGTTATGATAAACGAATACATCTTTTGTTCACCGACCGAATATTCTCTTAAGGAAGCTAGCTTTCGCTTCACCCGATCCGAGGTATACATCCGCTGAACCGGCAAGAATAATCGCAGAGTGTGCCCCTTATGCCCTAGCCGAATTAACGGGAACGTAGGGCATAAACACAAGAGCCAGGCAACCCAGCTTGGCAACATCTTAAGTCATATCGATGCATATAATGCTGAAGAAAAGGCACATATGGAAAAAGAATGCATATGCGACGGGCGAAAATCCATGTGAGTAATCATTTTTAGCTTCCGTATAGGAAGCCCCCAGGTATTGCTTACACACTTAGTGCGGCCGGAGTGATCCGAAAATCCGCACTGTATTGAATACTTTGTGTGAAGAGAGAAAAAGGTCGAGAAAGGAAAGGGGATGGGGCATAATTAAAAGGGAGGGGTTAGGAGACGAACATTGTGTTCGGCGCTAGGCGTAGAATCTCCGTAGTCTTGCCGCGTTCCATGGGTTCGGCTCGAGTCTGTTATCGGATGCACTATGTAAGCGGTATGCTCCTCCGATGAGAACTTTGTCAATGACGAAGGGACCCTCCCACTTGGGTTTGATTTTGTCCTTCTTCTTCTCCGGTAGTCGTAGAACGAGCTCGCCAATATTGTAAGTTTTGGCCCGCACTTCTCTGCTTTGGTATCGTCGAGCCTGCTGCTGATAGAATGCGGAACGGGCTTTTGCAACATCGCGCTCCTCCTCCAGGGCATCCAAATTATCCTGCTGATCTAACTCGGCTTCCTTCTCTTCGTACATGCGTACGCGTGGCGAATCATGTATTATGTCGCAAGGTAATACTGCTTCCGCGCCGTACACCATAAAAAATGGTGGGTATCCGTGGTGCGATTTAGTGTGGTCCGTAGCCCCGTAGTACGGAGTCGAGCTCCTCCACCCAAAGGCGATGTCGACTCTGTCAAGGATCACACTAGCCTGGGTTTGATGCCGCCATAATAAGACCATTTGCCCGCCTACTGGCCGTTAGTTTGTGGGTCGAGACGGAAGCATAATCGAGCTTGATGCCCATTTTGCGCACCAAGTTTTCACTTAATCGGCTATGAAATTTGAGCCATTATCAATGATGATGCTGTGGGGACACCGACGATGTATCGCACCCGGATATGAAGTCTATTACTGTCCGGATTTAGCCGCTTTTGACTGGTTTAGCTTGTATCCATTTGGTGAATTTGTCCACCATGACCAATAAGTATTTCTTCTTATGGCTCCCCCTTTAAGAGGTCCAACCATATCCAGCCCCTGCACCGCAAAGGGCCAAGTTATGGGGATTGTTTGGAGAGCGGTAGGGGGCATATGACTCTGATTGGCAAAGAGCTGGCAACCGACGCAATGTTGGACAAGGTCTTGTGCGTCTGCTCGGGCCGTTGGCCAATAGAAGCTTGTACAGAAGGCCTTGCTGACTAATGCTTGAGCCACGACATGGTGCCCGCCCAGGCCGGCATGGATTTCAGCCAAGAGCTGCCACCCTTCCTCTACGGAGATGCATCTTTGTAGTACTCCGGTAGCGCTTTTCTTTAGAGTTCCCCTTCGTAGACCTTGTAAGCTTTAGAACGCCGAACAATGCAGCGTGCTTCATTTTGGTCTTCGGGGAGCTCCTGCCTATTTAGGTAGGCCAAGAAGGGCTCGGTCCACGGGGAGATTACAACCATGACTTCATGGGCCGAGGACGTTATTTTGGGGGTAGAACCTCTGATTATGTCTGATGGTTCGGAATCTGGGATGTATTCGGATCCATGCTGGTATTGTCGGTCTCCCCTTCCCATACTACGGAACGCTTGAACAGCCGTTGCAAGAATATATTAGGTGGGACAGAGTCGCGTTTAGCGCCGATGTGAGCGAGGACATCCGCCGCTTGATTGTTTTCTCGAGCCACGTGGTGGAATTCGAGCCCCTCGAACCGAGCTGACATTTTGAGGACGGCATTACGGTAGGCTGCCATTTTCGGGTCCTTGGCATCAAAATCTCCGTTTATCTATGATATTGCGAGGTTTGAGTCCCCGCGCACTTCTAGGCGTTGAATGCCCATAGAGACTGCCATCCGAAGCCCGTGCAACAGAGCCTCGTATTGGGCTGCATTGTTGGAGTCTGTGTATAATATTTGGAGGACGTACTGGACCGTGTCGCCAGTGGGAGATGTCAGGACTACCCCTACTCCCAATCCGGCCAGCATTTTAGAGCCGTCGAAGTGCATGATCCAGTTTGAGTATGCATCATACTCTTTAGGGAGTTCAGCTTCTATCCATCCGGCGACGAAGTCAGCCAACACTTGCGACTTGATTGCCCACCGTGGTTTGTATGTTATGTCGAACGAAAGGAGCTCAATAGCCCACTTGGCAATCTAGCCCGTAGCATCGCGGTTGTTTATTATGTCATTGAGTGGTACTTCGGAGGCCACCGTAATCGAACACTCTTGAAAGTAGTGTCGTAGCTTCCGGGATGCCATGAACACCGCGTATGCTATTTTTTGATAGTTTGGGTATCGGGATTTGCATGGGGTTAGGACCATGGACACGTAGTAGACCGGCTTTTGGAGAGGGTATTTGTGTCCGTCGGCCTCTCGTTCAACGACGAGCACTGCGCTTACGACTTGATGCGTTGCAGCTATGTACAACAGCATAGGTTCGTTGATAATCGGCAATGTGAATACTGGATTACTGGCCAATAGGGTCTTTATTTCATCCAGTCCGGCCGTGGCTGCATCCGTCCATACGAAGTGTTCGGTGCACCAAAGAAGAAGGTAAAGCGGTTGTACCTTTTCTCCTAACCTGGAGATAAAGCGGCTGAGAGCAGCCATGCATCCCGCTAGTTTTTTCATGTGCTTGAGGTCTGTTGGTATAGCCAACTGTGACAGAGCTCGGATCTTTGCCGGATTCGCTTCAATTCCTCTGTTGGAAACGGTGAAGCCGAGAAGCTTCCCCGAGGGGACGCCATAAACACATTTTTCCGGATTCAGCTTGATGTCGTATGTATGGAGATTGTCTAATGTAAGCCTCAATTCGTCTATTAGGGTTTCGATGTGTCTTGTTTTTATGACCATGTCGTCCACATATGCCTCCACTGTTTTTCCGATTTGCTTTTCCAGGCATGTTTGAATCATGCGTTGGTAGGTTGCACCGGCGTTCTTGAGCCCGAAAGGCATAGTGTTGAAGCAGAAAGGGCCATAAGGCGTTATGAAAGCTGTTGCGGCTTGGTCGACTCGCCATCTTTATTTGATGGTATCCAGAGCATGCGCCGAGGAAACACAATGAAGTCGTGGTCCAGTTGTGGCATCGATGATTTGATTGAGGCGAGGAGGAAAGGGATCCTTGGGGCAAGCCTTGTTGAGGTCTTTGAAATCGACGATAGGCCCCTGTGGATTTATCCTTCTTGGCACCATCACCAAATTTGCCTACCAATCCGGATGTTTGATATCTCCGATAAATCCGCCTCGAGTAGCTTGGCTAACTCTTCCCCATTGCTCGCTGCTTGGGCTCGAGAACCGCCTTAGGGTCTGCTTGACTGGTTTATATCCTTTAGAATATTGAGGCCGTGCTCGCCGCTCTGCGTGGGATGACTGGCATGTCCGATGGGTGCCAGGCGAAAATGTCCCAATTCTCGTGTAGGAAATCTCGTAGTGCGGCGTCAATCGCGGAGCTCATCTGTGTCCCGATGGAAGCTATCTTCGTGGGGTCCGTCCGATGGACCTGGAATTTGACTATCTCGTCTGCAGGTTTGAATGAGGTGGACTTGGGTCATTTGTCGAGTATTACGTCGTCCCTGTCCACGGTGGCCCGTAGTGCTGTTAATTCTTCGGCTGCTAGGGCCTCGGATAATGCCTCCAGGGCTAGTGCCGCGGTTTTGTTTTCGGCGCGAAGTGCGACGTCCGGATCACTGACTAGAGTGACGATTCCATTGGGCCCGGGCATTTTAAGCTTCATGTACCGGTAATGGGGTATAGCTTGAAAGCTTGCACAAGCGTCCCGCCCTAGAAGGGCGTGGTGTCCGCTGCTGAAAGGGGCCACCTGGAATGTGATTTCTTCGGACCTGTAATTCTCTGGGGTGCCGAATACCACATCGAGTGTGATTTTCCCCGCGCACCGCGCTTCCCGAGTAGGGATGATTCCCCTGAAGGTCGTGCCGCTTTGCTCAATGCGGCTTCTATCAATCTCCATCTTGCTGAGTGTTTCTTCATAAAAAATATTTAATCCACTTCTGCCGTTCATGAGCACTTTAGTGAGCCGAAATCCATCTACGATCGGACTAAGGACCAGAGCGGCTGGTGCCCGGATAGCCCGGAATTGAGGTTCATCAGTTGCATTAAAGATTATAGCAGTGTCGCTCCAAGGGTTTATTTTCGCCACACGACAAATTTCAGCGGAGCCCTGGTGGGCTCGCTTGCGCCTATTGTTTGAGGCGAAAGTCTCAAGATCGTTAGTACCAGACAGTTCGGCGGGCGGATGTTGTTCCGTTTTATGGCCCACAAGCAGATCCTCACCACTTTTTGCCACCTGGCGGAGTATCCGACATGCCTTAAGGCTATGAGTAGGTGTTGTATTCGGATTACTTTGGAGCTTACATGGCCCGTCGAGCCATTCTTCCAATACGGATCTCTGCCCTGGCGTTGGCTTTGGAGTACACAGTCCTGGATTAGGGGGTATCCGGATAGCCGGACTGTGTACAACGTCCGGACTCACTACTAGGGAAAACCCTTGCACTAGCGCTGGTTTTGTGCTGACTCGTAGCGCGGGTAGGCGCGCTACTAATAAGGCGCTACAGCTATCGCTAGCAAGAATGCTGCGGCGCGCGCCATCGCTAGGATTTAATAGTCTGAGCATTGTTTCACCCCACGCTACTTCTAATGTAACCACCGGCAGCGTGTTTTCTCTCCATCGCTACTAGTATTCTTTTTTTATTTTTTTCATTTTTAGTTTATTTATTCGCCATCGTACAAATATTGATACAATACCAGTTATGAGGTTTACATCATTATGTCCATAAGAGTGTCAAATGAAGGTGGATTAGGTTCAAGTGGAGGCAATATGTGGTGCATGTCAAAAGTATACTACTAATCCAAACTCGATCTAGCTTGGACTAGTAGTACTTTCAATGTGCACCACATGTTGCCTCCATTTGAATCTAATCCGCCAGCACAGGATATTTAATCATCATCATGGTCATTACCACCAACTGTATTTATTTAATCACCACTAACACTAGCTAATAATAATCATCATAGTCATTACCACCAACACTAGCTATTTTATCATCATAGTAATAGTGTAGCACATCATCATCCTGAAACTCATTTCTAGCTAGCTAATCACTCTTGCTGCTCTCTCTTAGGTAAAACAACATAAAACATGTGTATCTCTCCTCCTTGATCAAGTTAGAGCATGCAGATAATACTCATGGTCGTAAGCTTGAATGCACTAAAGTAATCTGTAGGATATCTTGGCCGTAAGCTGATAATACTCATGGTACCTTTAGTCTCGATCCCATAAGGCACAACATTCATCGGGAGTCCCTATTGAAGAACATCGTATGGTAACATACTTAGCAATGAAGTTTAACTTCAAAAATAATGTATTGAAAAGATGCAATGAGGACAAATAGTAAAAATCTTACCATCCTTCCTAAATGGATGTGACCGTAGTTCATTATGAACACTATTGGTCGCACGCGTTTTCAGTACTAACATTTCTAAATCCAGAAGAAAATTTGTCTTGACAAGATCAAGATCCTCAAGCCATGAAACATAATGACTTAGCTCCTCGTAGTTTAGTTCAGCCTCGGGACAGTAGTAGGTCCCGTCTACCAAGCTACTGGACATGTTTGCTTGTAATCAAATAAGCTGACAATACAAATTAGTTGTCAACTATTTTTGAATAAACAATATCAAAGACATAAATATGGTTGAGAAACTTACATAATGGTATAACTCGAGGCCTGCACATCGACTCCAGATGTCGGTATTACCTTCAATATCATCTTCCGGATTTAATATCAAAGGTGATAACCATAACAGGCTAAAATGCATAAGTCTTGTATAGTGCTCGCCATGTTTTGCATCCAAAATAGGTGCAGTCGTCTGAATTGTATAATTTTGCATGGAAAATATAACCATGCTCGGTCTTCAAATAAACTTTCTTTACCTCCAAAGATGACTGAAACCTATCTTATCCAATACAAAAACTCTTGCATGGCAGGGGATACGCTAGTAGAATAGTAAAAAATATAAGTTCGAGCAAATGAAGCAGATGTCATGCTTAGCTACGAAAAAAGACTTGTCGTTATGACTTCATCAGATCCACTTCAAGTTCTCGTCCAGCTTGATGTCAAGCGCCTATCATCTTCTAGGAAGATTCCATCGCACAGGCCGCACTCGTCATCGCAATATTTGCAAATACTGAAATCCCTTTCGTCGTCAGACATTTCCTATGTTCATAGTTAAAACATTAATTGAAAATCGGTCGAAGACAACTACCAGGATACTCAACACACAAATCCGGGGCACTCAATATTTCCTACATATTCTGGCACAAGTCATGCCAAAATTCACGGAAAAATCCGGCATGACCTTTGCTAAAATAGGACATATCGAGCGCCTGAAATTTGCCGGAACGAAAATGAATCAACACTCCGGCAAAACATAGGCCACTAGGAGGTGTAACATGAAAACATGACCGGCCACTTGGATACTGAGAAATACAAGATATACATTTCGAAATATCTTATAGGACTCAAATTAGCATGTATTCAATAAGCAAAAGTAAATCATCTCATGCGTCCCTACATCGTCGAATATTATCACTAATACATCACGAATAGTGTCATACATATAACATCACTAATACAACTAAAACCCTAGCACACGACGGGTATCGGCGCGGGCGGTGGACACCCACAGAGAAGGAACCATCACGCGATCAAAGCTCCAATGAGATCCCTGGAGAACCTGCCAGGTATTGGAGAACGACCTGTGCTCCAACGCAAACAAGTAGCGACGGGCGTGCACGTCCTCCTCACTGACACGGTGACGCACCACCTCCGCGGAGTCCTCGAGCCTCGGATCGCCATCGCCCACGCGACCGCCACCAAAGAAGGTTTGGGTCAACGACAGCTGGCTCCTCACCAACCTCGCGCCCGGTAGGTAGCGCCCCAAGACCACCTCGGCGGAGCCCAGTCCTGACATGGCCGATCTGGTCAAGCAGGTGTCGTCCTCCGCCGACTCGACGACGAGGATGCGGGATAGGCATCGCCCACGCCGAGGCGGGAAAAATTGCTTTAACTAAAAAAGCAACAAGTTCTTACTAACTAGTTCTATTAATTGACTAGTTCTTACTAAAATAAACTGACTATAAATAAAAACATTCTAGTACCTAATTAGTACCTAGTTCTTACTAACTAATTAGTACCTAGGAACTACTGCCCTAATTACCATCTAATTTGATGAACATATAGGGTGGAAAGTGGTAGCGGATATTTCAATTATCCAACTATAAAGTGAAATAAGTGGTCAAATTTTACTCGCTTTTATGATTCATCTTAGAAATTTGATTCGTTTTCACCCTTACATGAACCCTAACTCATTTGAGCTGCGTCCGCATCCGATTTGTTTCCACTCGTACATGAACCCTAACTAATTTGATGCATCTAAAATATAAACAAACCCTAGGCAGAGGTAGGGAGAGGAGAGGCGGGCGTGCTCACCTCGGGTGCCCGAGGGAGGGGCAGGTGGCGCCGAGGTCGTGGTCGGGCTCGGGCGCCGGGCGGATGGCGGCCAGCGCCGAGGTCGGGTCGGGGCGGCGTCGGCGGGCGTTGAGGTCGGGCGGGCGGCGTTGAATCTGGGGTCGGGCGGCGAGGAGGGTGCGGAGACAAGGCGGCCGATGGACGACGGCGGGCGACAGTGGAGAGAGTTGGATTTGGGGAAGTGGTCATGGGAAGGACGAACCCAAATGGTTAAGTCAGCAGTAGCAGATGCTGCTCTGTGAAAAGGGCTGCTGCAATCTTAGCTATAGCTGCTCCGTGATACACGCTACTGCTACTCCTTTCTCTTTTTCCCCTTTTTCATTTAGTTTTCTTCACTTTTTATTTTTTTCCTATCACCTTATTCTATTTCTTTCATTTTCACTTACCTTTCTATTTTCTTTCCATTTAATTTTATAACCTTTAGCAGTAGAGAGTTTTTATTAAAACGCGCTGCTACAAATGAAGTAGCGGTAGCGCGGTTCGTCATAGGTCGCTACTACTATGTGTAGCCTATCGGCTAAGCCGTGTGAATTTTAGTAGCAACGTGTTTAAAGACGACGCCGCCATCGCTAGATCTTTATCTGCAATGCGGTTTTGCTGCGCCGCTGCTATCGCTACTTAGCACCAGCGTGCTTTTTTGGCCCACGCTACTGCTAAAGTTCTGTGTATAAGGTTTTCCCTAGTAGTGCTATTGAAGCGTGAAGATACAAGACTCAAGACTTCGGCCCGTGTCCGGATGGGACTTTCCTTGGCGTGGAAGGCAAGCTTGGTGATCCGGATATTATATTTCCTTCCTTGTAACTGACTCCATGTAAACCCTAGCCCTCTCTGGTGTCCATATAAACCGGAGAGGTTGGTCCTCAGAAGGCCAATCACCATCACAATCATACGATCATAGGCTAGCTCTTAGGGTTTAGCCTCTACGATCTCGTGGTAGATCTACTCTTGTACTACCCATATCATCAATATTAATCAAGCAGGAAGTAGGGTTTTACCTCCATCTAGAGGGCCCAAACCTGGGTAAACATCTGTATCCCTTGCTTCCTGTTACCATCAGCCTTGACGCACAGATCGGGACCCCCTACCCGAGAACCGCCGGTTTTGACACCGACATTGGTGCTTTCATTGAGAGTTCCTCTGTGTTGTCGCCGTCAGGCTCGATGGATCGTCTCATTGTCAAGGACGACATTACTTCGGAGGGGGTTCTGGCTGTAGGCCAGACGCTAGGCTCGGCGGCTTTATCATGGCCGCCCCATCGGCGGTGGCGCCGACAATGACTTCTCGGGTCATCAGTCATAACCTTCACGTCAGTTCGGAACTTGCCTAACAGATGGATCCAATGGAGCTCTCCTCCCTAAACGAGCTCTTGGATCGCATCGCCGCTCTGGGAGTCGCTACAAACTACGACCGGATTGGGCTTAAACCCGACCAAAGGGACATCAGGTCCCCGCCGGCCACCCATGAGATAGCGATAGTTGAGGAACCACACGCGGATTACCCCTTAACTTTGAGGACAAGTTGTGTTCGGATCACCGAACTCCTTGAGCCAAAGACCTGCTCCAAGGAAAACCTGGCCCAAGTCCCGGACTTAGAGTCGGGCATCGGGCCGAAGAAAGTGGGCGCCCCTGATCCTGAACTGTTTAGCTCCGGACTGCCCACGCGCTGGGGCATTAGATCGGATGAAAATCCGTACCCTAAACTGGACCTAAACTGTCTCTCCCAGACGTGAAAGAGCCCTGTGAAACCGACATCGCCATCGTGCCGTAATCCTCCTTGCGCTTAACAAGGTCAGGGGCTGCCGCGAAGAGGACATGGTCTCACTTTTCTGCAAAAACTTCACGGACGAAGGACTCCTCAATGCTATAAGCCGCCGCGACATAGTATGCTTCGCGGACTTGGCAACCATAATACGAAAGTAGTGTGCGATGGAGAGCGCTTGGAAGACCCAAACAGAATTTTGGGATAGTACTGCTCTTGCCAAAACCTTTGTCCGAACTAAACGGACGAACTCTCGTAAGTCGTCTGACCCAACCCCCAAGAAACCAAAGCCCACGCCTGTATGGAGATCCAGATGGAAGAATGGTCGACGGGCCATGTAAGCTCCATAGTACTCCGAATACAACACCTACTCATAGCCTTAAGGCATGTTGGATACTCTCGCAAGTGGCAAAAAGTGGCGAGGATCTTCTTGTGGGCCATAAAACGGAACAACATCCCGCCAGCGAACACAATACGGTACTAACAGTCTTCGAGACTTTCGCCTCAAACAATAGGCGCAAGCGAGCCCGCCAGGGCTCCGCTGAAATTTGCCGTGTGGCGAAAATAAACCCTTGGAGCGACACTGCTATAACCTTTAATGCAAGTGATGAACCTCAATTCCGGGCTATCCGGGCACCAGCCGCTCTGGTCCTTAGTCCGACCGTAGATGGATTTCGGCTCACTAAAGTGCTCATGAACGGCGGAAGCGGATTAAATATAATTTATGAAGAAACGCTCAGCAAGATGGAGATTGATAGAAGCCACATTGAGCAAAGCGGCACGACCTTCAGGGGAATCATCCCTACTCGGGAAGCGCGGTGCGCGGGGAAAATCACACTCGATGTGGTATTCGGCACCCCAGAGAATTACAGGTCCGAAGAAATCACATTCCAAGTGGCCCCTTTCAGCAGCGGATACCACGCCCTTCTAGGGCGGGACGCGTTTGAAAGCTTTCAAGCTATACCCCATTACGGGTGCATGAAGCTTAAAATTCCCGGACCCAATGGAATCATCACTCTAGTCAGTGATCTGGACGTCGCACTTCACGCCGAAAACAAAATCGCAGCACTAGCCCTGGAGGAATTATCCGAGGCCCTAGCAGCCGAAGAATTAACATCACTAGGGGCCACCGTGGACAGGGACGACATAATACTCGACAAACGACCCAAGTCCACCTCATTCAAACTTGCAGATGAGATAGTCAAATTCCAGGTCCATCCAACGGACCCCACGAAGACAGCTTCCATCGAGACACAACTGAGCCCGGCGATTGACGCCGCACTACGAGATTTCCTACACGAGAATTGGGACATTTTTTCCTGGCACCCATCGGACATGCCAGGCATCCCATGCAGACAGGCCGAGCACAACCTCAATATTCTAAAAGGATATAAACCAGTCAAGCAGACCCTAAGGTGATTCTCAGAGCCCTAACGACAAGCAATGGGGGAAGAGTTAGCCATGCTACTCGAGGCCGGATTTATCAGTGATATCAAACATCCGGATTGGCTGGCAAATTTTGTGATGGTGCCAAAGAAGGATAAATCCTGGCGCCTATGCGCCGATTTCAAAGACCTCAACAAGGATTGCCCCAAGGATCCCTTTCCCCTCACTCCCATTGATCAAATCATCGATGCCACAGCTGGACACGACTCGCTGTGTTTCCTCGACGCATACTCTGGATACCATCAAATAAAGATGGCAGAGTCTGACCAAGCTGCAACAGCTTTCATAATGCCATATGGCCCTTTCTGCTTCAACACTATGCCTTTCGGGCTCAAGAACGCCGGTGCAACCTACCAAAGCATGATTCAAACACGCCTGGAAAAGAAAATCGGAAAAACAGTGGAGGCATACGTGGACGACGTGGTCATAAAAACAAGACACGTCGAAACCCTAATGGACGACTTGAGGCTTACATTCGACAATCTCCGAACATACGACATCAAGCTGAATCCGAAAATGCGTTTTTGGCCACCCTCGGGAAGCTTCGCTTCATCGTTTCCAACAGAGGAATTGAAGCGAATCCGCAAAGATCCTAGCTCACACAGCTTGGCTATACAAACATACCTCAAGCACATCCAAAAACTAGCGGATGCGTGGCTGCTCTCACCGCTTTATCTCCGTGTTAGAGAAAAGGCACTACCGCTTTATCGCCTTCTTCGGCGCACCAACACTTCAGATGGACGGATGCAGCCGCGCCGGACTGGATGAAATAAAGACCCTATTGGCCAGTAGTCCAAGATAATAAATACCAATATCGATTTAACCTATGTTGTTGTACATAGCCGCAACGCATCAAGTCGTAAGTGCAGTGCTCGTCGTTGAACGAGAGGGCGACGGACACAAATACCCGCTCCAGAAGCCGGTCTACTCCACGGTCCTAACCCCATGCAAATCCCGATACCCACACTATCAAAAAATAGCATACGCGGTGTTCATGGCATCCCGAAAGCTACGACACTACTTTCAAGAGTGTTCGATTACGGTGGCCTCCGAAGTACCACTCAATGACATAATAAACAACCACGATGCTACGAGACGGATTGCCAAGTGGGCTAGTGAGCTCCTTCCGTTTGACATAACATACAAACCACGGCGGGCAATCAAGTCGCAAGTGTTGGCTGACTTCGTCGCCGAATGGACAGAAGCCGAACTCCCTAAAGAGTACGGCGCATACTCAAACAGGATCATGCACTTCAACGGCTCTTAAATGCTGGCCGGATTGGGAGCAGGGGTAGTCCTGACATCTCCCATCGGCGACACGGTCCAGTACGTCCTCCAAATATTATACACATACTCCAACAATGCAGCCGAATACGAGGCTCTGTTGCACGGTCTTCGGATGGCAGTCTCTATGGGCATTCAACGCCTAGAAGTGCGCGGGGACTCAAACCTCGCAATATCATTGATAAACGGAGATTTTGATGCCAAGGACCCAAAGATGGCGGCCTACCGTAATGCCGTCCTCAAAATGTCAGCTCGGTTCGAGGGGCTCGAATTCCACCATGTGGATCGAGAAAACAATCAAGCGACGGATGTCCTCACTCGCATCGGTGCTAAACGCGACCCAGTCCCACCTAATATATTCTTGGAACGGCCGTTCAAGCCATCCGTAGTATGGGAAGGGGAGTCCGGCAATACCAGCACGAATCCGAATACATCCCAGATTCTGAACCGTTGGACATAGTCGGAGGTTCTACAACCAAAATAACGTCCTCGGCCCACGAAGTCATGGCTGTAATCACCCCGTGGACCGAGCCCTTCTTGGCCTACCTAAATAGGCAGGAGCTCCCCGAAGACCAAAATGAAGCACGCTACATTGTTCGGCGTTCTAAAGCTTACAAGGTCTATGAAGGGGAACTCTACAAGAAAAGCGCTACCGGAGTACTACAAAGATGCATCTCCGAAGAGGAAGGGCGGCAGCTCTTGGCTGAAATCCATGCCGGCCTGGGCGGGCACCATGTCGTGGCTCGAGCATTAGTCAGCAAGGCCTTCCGTACAAGCTTCTATTGGCCGACGACCCGAGTAGACGCACAAGACCTTGTCCAACATTGCGTCGGTTGCCAGCTCTTTGCCAATCAGAGTCATATGCCCCCTACCGCTCTCCAAACAATCCCCATAACTTGGCCCTTTGCGGTCTGGGGGCTGGATATGGTCGGACCTCTTAAAGGGGGAAGCCATAAGAAGAAATACTTATTGGTCATGGTGGACAAATTCACCAAATGGATAGAAGCTAAACCAGTCAAAACGGCTGAATCCGTACCAGCAATAGACTTCATATCCGGGGTCGTACACCGATACGGTGTCCCCCATAGCATCATCACTGATAATGGCTCAAATTTCACAGCCGACAATGTGAAAACTTGTCGCGCAATAATGGGCATCAAGCTCGACACGCCCGCCTACCATCCATGCACTAACGCCGTAGAGCGGCAAATGGTCTTATTATGAGCGGCATCAAACCCAGGCTAGTGTGATCCCTGACAGAGTCGGATACGCACTGGGTGGAGGAGCTCGACTCTGTACTCTAGGGGCTACGGACCACGCCAAATCACACCACCGTAAACACACCATTTTTTATGGTGTACGGCGCGGAAGCAGTATTACCTTGCGACATAATACATGATTCGCCATGCGTACGCATTTACGAAGAGAAGGAAGTCGAGTTAGATCGGCAGGATAATTTGGATGCCCTGGAGGAGGAGCGCGATGTCGCAAAAGCCCGTTCCGCATTCTATCAGCAGCAGGCTCGACGATACCAAAGCAGAGAAGTGCGGGCCAAAACTCATATTGGCGAGCTCGTTCTACGACTACCGGAGAAGAAGAAGGACAAACTCAAACCCAAGTGGGAGGGTCCCTTCGTCATTGACAAAGTTCTCACCGGAGGAGCGTACGACTTACGTAATGCATCCGATAACAGACTCGAGCCGAGCCCATGGAATGCGGCAAGACTACGGAGATTCTACGCCTAGCGCCGAACACAGTGTTCGTCTCCTAACCCCTCCGTTTTAATTATGCCCCATCCCCTTTCCTTTCTCGACCTTTTTCTCTCTTCACACAAAGTATTCAATACAGTGCGGATTTCCGGATCACTCCGGGTGCACTAAGTGTGTAAGCAATACCTGGGGGCTTCCTATACGGAAGTTAAAAATGATTACTCACATGGCTTTTCGCCCGTCGCATATGCATTCTTTTTCCATATGTGCCTTTTCTTCACCATTATATGCATCGATATGACTTAAGATGTTGCCAAGCTGGGTTGCTCGGCTCTTGTGTTTATGCCCCACATTCCCGTTAATTGGCTAGGGCATAAGGGGAGCACCTCTGCGATTGTTATCGCCGGTTCAGCCGGATGTGTACCTCAGACTGGGTGAAGCCGAAAGCTAGCTTCCTTAAGAGAATATTCGGTCGGTGAACAAAAGTTGTATTCATTTATCATAACATAAATCCCTAGAAGTCTTGTATTCTTCGCCATCGTTCGCAGTCCGGACATGTGCATCGCCGCATGCGTACCCAGGGAAAGGAACCCCTAAAGGAACTATTCTCTCTGGAAGATGTTTCTTACTATCCATATAAAATAACATAACTAGTTGGGTACCTGTCTGTTCAAGCACTTATGACCACTACGCCTTGTTTCCACGCATACCCCGGTTTGGTATAGCTGAGCGGGTATTCGGACACACCCCGGACTATAGGATCCGGGGGCTGAAGCGAAAAGGTCCGCCATGACAAATGATTTTAATCCGGCTAGGGGCTAATCATGCCCATTAAATTACATAGTTATTTGGACTGATTACATTCCTCTTCTATACCGTCCAACAGGCTATCTAGCTTACAATCCTGTCGAGAATACTTAGCGGCTAACGCTACCTGGTCATACACTAGACTAACAGGAATATCTTGCCCATCGGGCCCCGCCGGTCCTACTTCGGCCATATGGTTCGGGTCCAGCTTGGTGTAGCGTGTCTTCACTATTGCCCATGCTTCTCTTGCTCCTTGTCGGCATGCTGATATCTTCCATAGACACCGGGCTCCTTGAAGCAGGTCCGCAAGTTCCCCCATGCCATTCGGTAGAAGGCTTGATGGCCACAAAGCCTCATCAACACCCTGCATCACTTGCCGAGCTCGCTCGTGCAGTTGCGAAAGGTCTTGCAGTAAATCATTTACAGATGAGGGCATCTCCTCCTCGGGGCGACCCGTTAACATTCCTGCAAGCAGAATTCCTTCAATGTACTTCCTCACCGAACTGTACAACAGTTCGTCTAGGCACTTACTGTAAATGCCGCATCGAAGCCTCTTGTTCTCCTTCATGGAGTCCGCCAGCAGAGCGCGGAGATCTTTTAAGTCCACGTCCAGCTGGACTTTGGCATCGTGAAGATCGTTCTTCTCCCGCCTAACTCGGGTAAGAATGCGCTCGCCAGCCTCTAGCTGCTTTTTGAGATGCGATGCGTCCTCTCCTACGCCCTCTGGATTCACCCCAGGATCGTCTGCAGAATTTTCTGTTAGACTTGTCATATTATCCATTTACTAACTGGTGCATCTTCGCACAATTGTGATAATTGTTACCAGATGAGGGCCTTTGGGGTTCCTCTAACTTGGCAAGTGCGGCCCTCAGTTCGGCCTTGCAGCCCTCCAGCTCCCGAAACAGTTGCTCGTTCTTCTCTACAAGGACCTGCACATAAATTGATCCATAAAACTGTTGTTTCAACCGTTTCAAGTCTCAGGGGCTACTGCTATACATACTTATCAAAATCTCTCACCGGTATGTCTTTGGTATACTGGTTTGTCGCTTGGACAAGCCCGCCCCGAGCAGCTTGGACGTATGCGTTCGCCGAATTGAAGGCATTAAACGCTTCTTTGGAAAAGATGTTGTTCCGAAGCACGGCCCGTCGGCGCCTTTGATTCGTGGCGCTCTCTTCTTCGGAATTCGTGGCTGAGAGCATGTCCGCACTCTCTGTTTGAGAGCTATGCGGTGCTGGCCCCGTGTCCGCCTCCGCCCCTGAAGCTGGTTCTGCAACCCGGCTGGTGGAGGCGTGATTGGTAGGGTCTCCGGATATAGTCCGAATATTTTTCTTCCTGCCAGACACAAGGGGTGCTGTCACATTTTTAATTCTATAATTACAGGACAGGTTATTGTTTTACCTCTATGGCGGGGTGTCAACCCTCACCGCCTTCCTCTTGAGCCTGCCCGATCTGGACGCCCGTGGTTGACGAGTCCCTAGGGGCTCGGCTCGCCTCGCCGGCCGCTGCTTCGCAAATAGAACGATGCCTCAAAGGTAAATTATAACACCTGGGAGGAGTCCTCTTCGAAGGACAGGGCTTTCTAGTTCGGCTTACACACGAAGAGGGGAGCAGTCCAGGGTAGTCGGCCAGAACGGCCACTAGGGCGCCATCCCAGCTACCGATAAAATACCCACGACAAGCTCCAAAGTGATATCCGGATCAACTTTAAGTCCCGGATCTAGGGCCCTTCCAGGGTCCTCTGGTTGCAGGGAAGGGCTGAAAATTCCTTCTGTGGCCCTCCTTAATTCCTGCCCAGAAGCATTGATGCAAGTAATCTTAGCAGAAGAACGCTAGAGAAAAGCGGGGAAAAAGAATGGCAACTTACCCACGTTGGGGGGTTGTACATGGAGAATCCTTCTCGCGTTTTTATGCGAAGGAATTCCTCCTCTTCCCCTTTGTACAGATCGGACAATATCCTTGCTAGAGCGGCAGCGGAGTCCGGACCTTTACGGCAGCAGCGGGAGGCATCGTCTTCCCTGTTGAAATGCCACATGGGCTTCCCCCGATATTGGAGCGGTTGCACTCCCCGTCTTATGTATATCGCCATAACCTCAACTATCGTCAGTCCGGATTTGGTCGGTAACTTTATCCTGTCCATCAGGAGGAATATTTCCCTCGTGTCCTCTTCTTGAGGGCCCCGGGGGCGCCAGCTTAGGCGTGCCCTCGGCGGGGCGTTGCTGAACTCGCGGAGACCTGTCCGGAAGGGGGACGTTGTTTATTTATAACCACTCTGAAAGCCAGTCTTCTGTTGCCTTCTTAGGAGTGCCGGACAGGTATCCGGTCTCGGCAATGCGCCATACTTCGCCCCGCCCACTTGGCATAGGGACTCGGTGCGGGAACGAGGCGTAACAGCTTCGCCATAATCCAAGTGTGGTTCGCAGCCTCGAAACAGCTCAAGACAGGCAACATACCCCGCTATGTGCAGAATAGAGCCGGGGTAAGATCGTAATCGGAGGCCGAGAACTCTGTGAGCCCGCCAAGAAACAGTGGATAGGGAACCCAACGCCTCGCAGATGAGGGGTCGACATATACGCTCCTCCGGAGATGGGTTAGAGATCCTCACCTGGTCTCCTCCGTCCTAAGTGGCTATTCTATCTCGGATCGAGACCATGAACGCCGTGGAGAAACCCTTGGGTTTGTAACTTCACAAACGCCTATGAGGAATCGAACACTCTCCCCAACCCCGACTTGGAACGAGAAGGGCAAGGTAAGAGCTGCGACAGCCGCCATGTTGGAATGGCTTTTTGTGGAGCACTCTGTTGGAAGCTGGTTCTGGGAAGGAGAGTGAGGTCTGGATCTAAGAATCCCCGTCCCTTCAAATAGACGGTTCGCCCGAAGATCGAGGGTGGCAAATGCAGAATGCTCGACTCGTGATTCGCCGACACATGGAGATGGTCATTCGAGGCACCAAGCCGAGGAGCACAACATTGATTGGAGGCCGACACTATTCCCTTAACAAGCACTTTGGAGTATTCGAGGAGGAACCCGCCTGCAATGTCAAGACAAGATGCGCGCCGGACTCATCGTCATTGAAGCCTGGTTCAGGGGCTACTAAGGGAGTCCTGGATTAAGGGGGTATCCGGACAGCCGGACTGTGTACAACGTCCGGACTATTGAAGCGTGAAGATACAAGACTTAAGACTTCGGCCCGTGTCCGGATCGGACTTTCCTTGGCGTGGAAGGCAAGCTTGGCGATCCGGATATTATATTTCCTTCCTTGTAACTGACTCCATGTAAACCCTAGCCCTCTCCGGTGTCTATATAAACCGGAGAGGTTGGTCCTTAGAAGGCCGATCATAATCACAATCATACCATCATAGGCTAGCTCTTAGGGTTTAGCCTCTACGATCTCGTGGTAGATCTACTCTTGTACTACCCATATCATCGATATTAATCAAGCAGGAAGTAGGGTTTTACCTCCATCAAGAGGGCCCGAACCTGGGTCAACATATGTGTCCCTTGCTTCCTGTTACCATCAGCCTTGACGCACAAATCGGGACCCCCTACCCGAGATCCGCCGGTTTTGACACCGACATCCGCCCCATGAGACACTCCCCTATTCCCCCCCCCCCATCGTCTACCTTCGAGGCCATGCACGAGCACACGCGTCCGCGGCGACGCCAGCTCGGCCATGCCCACGCACGGCTAGATATAGTCATCCCCGCGGCCTCCCGAGCTCATCAGCCTCCTCTACTCTCTCCTATAGACCTCCCCGACTACTCACCTGAGCTCGAGGAGCTCTCTGTTCCTCCCATAGCCGCCATGCCCGTCGCCGAAACTCTCCTAAATTCGGTCGGGCCAGTCCCTTTCTCTCCCCCTCTCCACCACCAAAGCTCCTCCCTACGTCCGGTGGACCTCCCCAGCCCATCCCTCTTCGCCGGAGCATCTTTGGCCGCGAGCCCCATCGCCACTGAGCCGCCGTCCACCGCAGCCATGGTCCAGCTCGAGTCCGACCTCCCCAAAATGGATGGATGATCTGGATGGGTCCGTCTCGGTCCCCTGAGCGTGCGGTACGCTGCACGGCCCGGGAGACGGTCGGAGCTGCCGGAACGGCCGCCAGCGCTGGCCCGCCCTCTATTCTGCGCGGGCGAGTCGGGGTTTGAAGACGAAGACGACGCCTCCCCCTCCCTGCCAGTGGGTCTCGCGCGTCAGTGTCCCAGCGCGCTGGCCCCATGACCCTATGACGTGGATAAGTGGACACGTTTCCAAGGAAATGCGTTTTCCCAGGTTCGAAAGCGTACTTTAGTGTGCTTTAGACCAGAATACATTTTTGTTATCTGAAGGCGGTTTCCCTGAAATGTGCTTTCTCTTTTTCCAGCCACCGGCCGAAACTCATATTTTGTGAACGTTCATCGATTAAGAGCAGAAATGAATAAGTTTTTATTTGTTTTGTGCCTAACGAATGAACAGCCGTATCTTTTTACCTGTAGCTCCAAATCAGGTGAATCCGAAGCCCACATCTTCGTCTCGTCGAGCCCGTTCTGTTTACATCATTTTCTCCGTGGTTTGACATATTGAAAATTACCATTTTTTCCTTGCACGTAAATCGCCCACTCCGGGAGAGGACTGTTTTCGGCAAATCTTTCTATGATCCTTCTGCACTTCTCCCCGGTGCCTTCTTCATCCTCAGGCAAGCCACAATACCCACTAGCATGATAGTCATGCAGTAGCCATGGTTTTTAACTTGAATATTTAATCAATGTTTGCTTGTTTAAAATATGGTTACGTTTGTTCCGGTGATGCTTAGATTTTCATGTTCACTCTCGTGTTATGTTGCCTTGCACTTGGTTATTATGTATTCCTGCTAGTATTCCTTTCATGTGCTTATGCTTTCTAGTAGTACATGTTGATGTTGGTGATGGTCTTCGGTGCATGACTGTCGTCTGTTCCGAGTGCCGTCGTTATGCATGTTCCATTGCATTCAGTTGGTTAAATGCTTGCATGGTAGCATTGTTGATATGTTCTTGCATGATATTTATTGTTGATGCTAGTGGGCATGCTATGTTTCTGAGAAGTGTATACTTGTGATGTTCATGCCCGTCAGTATGCCATGCTTAGTCAGATATATGATGTGTTGTTGTATTGTTAATAAGTAATGTTGCACAACCATGCTTATGTTGATGTCATGCTCATGTGTTGTAGTTACATCATATTATTTTCATATGACTCAGCTTATTGCTTTCAAGTTTAACCGGACTTAGTTGAGCTTGAAAAACTGTTAGTTCAGTCATGGTGCCACCATATCAAGCTGACAAGTGCAGCCACATTTTCCGGTATGGGATGGTCCTAACTGGGTCTATTGTCATGCCTCTCGTCGGTGCCTCCAACGAGGGAAGGTTATGCTCGGGCGCTACCCTGATCAGGTAGGACGGCATAAGCCTTGTGAACCGGTTGTTGTTATGGTACCGTGTCCCCATTGGGGACTGTTTATTTCCCACGACGGTGGTAGTTTTGCCTTTGGTAGGCTGGGTCACCCAGGACTAAGCCCAGTGGGGAGTTGGTCGAAGTGGCCGGGAGAGTCTCATGGCACTAGATCGGTTTGGTCGGAACGCCGTTGGTCCACGCGAATGGGAGTGCGAGGCCATGGGTTCTGTGGTGTGGGTAAAGTGCGCTACCTCTACAGTGTGTGTTTGTGTGTGTGTGTGTGTGTGTGTGTGTGTGTGTGTGTGTGTGTGTGTGTGTGTGTGTGTGTGTGTGTGTGTGTGTGTGTGTGTGTTAAATCGATCGATAGCCACGCCCGCGGATAAGGGCCCAGTTCGTGTCGGTCACACTATGGGTCAATAATAATAATAATAATAATGTGCTTAATACACTACAAAAAAATACACTTCCGTGATGATACGTGTTTGTCACAGTAGGTCGCGTTTTTTGTCATGCATGTACATCCATGACAAATTTATGATGTAATCAAGATAGTCATAATCGTGGTTGTCGAGAAGTGTTCCATGACATTACCAAAATTATCATCATAAGTGTCCACTTCCATGACGATAAATCGTAAGGCCATGTAGTGCTTTCGCCAAGGGTGGCCGACACGCGGCATCCACCGTAACGGAACACCGTTAAGCTATCGGGTCGGGTTTTTGATCCAATAACCCGTTAACAGCCCCGACCAATGGGAAATTTCACGTGTAAAATCATCATTGGCTGGAGGAAACACGCGTCGCTCATCGCTGGGACAGATGTCATCCACTCATTGGACGTAGGCGCTTATGATACGCCGACACGCGGCCCGCCCAACAGAGGCCCATTCCTGTGAAAAGGCCGGCCCATTTGACATGGTCAAAAGGTGGCGAGCTGGCCCATGGAAAGCCTGTTAACGACATGTTCGCATATAGCCCATTTACAGCCCGCTAACTCACGGCCCGTTACGCCCTAATGGAAATCGTCCCAACAACGTCATGTGGGCCATCGAATATAACACCAGCCCATTTCACTTTCGGCCCATGTATGGCCCGCGACGTCTTTCAGCCCATATGAGGCCTTCGTATCTTTCGTCCCTTTACAGGCCCATGATGACTCTAGCCCATAATGAAAAGTAATTTTCTTTGTACCCGTTTACGGCCCATGATTTACATGGGCCGTTTTCAGCCCGTGTTAGCTTTCGGCCTATTGACGGCCCATACGTTCTTGGGCTCCTTTTCAGCCCTCGATTACTTCCGGCCCGTTACTGGCATGTTCCCCTAATGGGCCAAATTCGGCCCATGGCAAGAGTTGGCCCGTTACTGGCTTGTTACCCTAATGGGCCAAATTTGGCCCATGGCAAGAGTCGACCCGTTTCTGGCCTGTTAACCGGTGCGCCGTTTCCAGCCCATCCTATATTCTGGCCCATTAACGACCTGTTATGCCTGTGACAAAATTAAGCCTTTGCTGTCCTACGACATGTTAACGACCCGTTACCGTGCTGGGCCGATACCAATTACGCCCGTTTACGGCCCATATAGACCCATTTATCCGATGGCCCGAGGCCCACCGATTCTACGGCCCTGTTGGTGGCCCGTTTATCGACGGCCCGTAGGAGACCCATGGATCCTACGGCCCGTATATGGCCCATGGTTGTTGCGGCCACTAACAAACCAGGGAAAAAGATGACTAGGAAATAAATAAGGCCGAAACTAACGCTAGGCTATTAAGGCGATTGCACAGATTACATCCACTCGGCATCAAAGATCGCCACCAGTGCAAATATAGGGAACACCCTAGACTATACAAAAATGGCTTGTTGTTTTCTTCAGCTGGTGGCTGCATGTTAAGAATAAATTTTGTATCACACCAAAACAAATTACAACTATATAACAAAAGGAAGGTTGGCATAAAACTTAACAGTCTAGCAGATAAATGCACCACCAGAAGTTCAGAAGCTCAGTTCAATTGACCTGAATGTTACGTTTTCATGTTGTATTGTCCGATGGAGCACCATAACCCTCGCCTTCATTTCCCCTAGGCTCCTGAACAACATAGCAAATGTACGATAGTCTGGTTTCAAAACCATGCATATCTTGACGACATCGAACAATGTCTCTCCTTGTTTCACAAAGGGTCTCTGTTAGGGAATGGACTTGTGTCTGGAGCGCAGATACAACATTGCTTTGAGCTTGCATATCTTGATCATGAGGCAGTTTGGACGATATTGCCTTAACAACTAACCCATTATTATGCAGGAACGTGCTTTTGGCACTGTTAGTGGACAGGTACTGACCCACTGCAGCAAGAACTGACATTGCGGTTATAGTTGCCTCGCCACCTTCAGAAGTTGGCGGTTCCACCATTTTTCCCATAGCTCGCTGAAAAGTTGAGGTTTTATATTAGTAGTACCAGAACAGAAGATATTAAGGAGGCAGCAAAACCAAACAAAATAGCTTTGGTCTATATACAGAACTTATTCTGGTGAACCCATGTAAAATATTAGTTGTATTTTATTGCAAAGTACATAATAAAACCAGGTTCCAAACATATGACCATGTACCATCGCTAGTGTATTGTCTATTTCTTCACATTGTATTGAGGGCTAAGGATAAAGAGACGAAGTTTATAATACAGTAAGCATAGTATGACATCATTCATATCACAAAACAACTAAGAACATGCAAACAGGCAATTGTAACATTGTGTGGGCAAGTCCAGCACGGAACTAGATTACAGGTCAAGATCAAAGGAACATCACTCCTCTCTTTTAAACCTTGTAAGGTGCAATGATACGCTAAAACAATTGTGTATAAAATTGAAAAGAGTAATAGACATTGGCTGCAAACCATGCAGTTCAAGGCACAAGTCAGAGTAAGTAGTAGTTAAAAGGCATGAGGATTAAGGACTTACAATAGCGGCTTTGACTGGTGTAGTCATGCCCTTCTTCTTGCTGATGTGACAGTCCTTGAAGATTTCCACAACATTTGCTTCAGGTACTTTTTGGTCCTTGCGGGCTTTCCTCTACATTTCGAACAAGTCAATATAGATATGATAATATGGTACAGCGAAAAGAGTGAAACAGCGGTAATTACAAGAGCCTCGCAGTGTGCAATATAGCGACGAGATCCTGTCGTCTGTTGGAATTTCACTTTCGTACGGTTGGCCTTGTTCTTTGAACAGTTCACCTACAAGAAGATAGATTTGTGTGGCACATGCGTAAATAGGACTTCAACATGTGATCTTATCACATATATATAATGTACCTGATACTTCGGATCAGACCAGTGTTTAACAAGGCCCCTCCAGTCTTCATCCGATATATTTTCCACTGGAGATGTTTGGGAAAGTTCACTGTTAGCCTTGCCTTCAATGTGAGTTTTCCTCAAGTTATACCGATACTGTCACAGAGCGGACTTGAAAACATTGGTGCAATCTTGTCTGGTTGCATCATCTTGGCTATCCAACTTGAACCTCATCTATTGAAAATTATGGGAGTCTCATTATCAGCAACCTAGAAAGTATGGGACAGAGCAAGACGATATTACTAGTTTCCATACATAACCATACTTACAGATAAATGGTCGAGGAAGGTGTTGAACTGGTTTCAGATTTGCCATTCCTGTCATGAATCCATGTTGGGAGGATATGTACATGACACCTAACGGCAACCGCTGCCTCGATACTAACTTGGCTGACTCAGAGCATCACGTGGCCTTTTAAACCTGCCTCAAAACGGATCTCCATTCTTCCTCCTCTAGATTTAGTTAACCTATCAAGCATTATCCTCGATGTTTGTTTCCTCTTGCGCCTAGGTGCTAGTCCAACAACGAACATAGGAAGTGTTAGTGTACATCAAACTGTGAGACTACATATAAAGAAGCATGCAATCTGAATTTGACTCCAGAACTACCTTCTTGTTGTTGAAGCTCACAAGGTTCACCTGATATTGCCAACTCGCCTTGTGTCAAGAGTGCTTGGGAAGTAGTGTCGTGGCAAGGGAGCTGAGGAACGTGTTGCTAGTTTCGCTTGGACGCACGAGTAAGTCGTGCAGCTGGTAGTACTGTGGTAGGTGTTGCAAGAACTAGGGTTGTCTCTGCTTGTTTGGTGGTAGCTATTTGTTTCTATTTGGCTTTTTGTGCAGCTCGTGTAGCATGGAGTGCCGTGTTTGTAGAATTTTCCGCTGGACTTTGACCTTCTATTGCACCATCAGTACCAGCAGAATCTGCAGGATTCATCCGCTTCTCATTTCCTCCCATTCTGTGTTTCTTCCTCTTTCTCTTTGGCATGTTAAGTCAAGCCGACAAGGAAAACGAATAATAATTTAGTTCTTCAGAACAAATTGATGCGTGATGCAGACGAACTGAACTTTGATGTTAGACAACCACATGATAGGAGGATGTAATATGTATGAAAAACAGGACGGAAGAGATAACCAGAACTATGATGTGTAAACTAAGAAGAAGACATTTCACCAAATTAGAAGCAATGCAATGGAAGGTAGACACCATATGAAAGATGCTACAAATATCACTCTGCCACGTTAACAGTGTCTCGTCATAAATGGCGTTTAAACCAATGTGAAGCAGTACAAGAAATAGATCATATGCAAGATGCAAACAACATCACACTACCATGTTAGAGGTCTCTCGTCATTAGTGCCATTGCATATTCACAGCTTATGATGTGTAAACTAAGGAGAAGGCATTTCAACAAATTAGGAGCAATGAAAGCTAGAAACCATATGAAAGATGCAACGAATATCACTCTACCAAGTTAAAACTGTCTCGTCATAAGTGACATTTCAACAAATTAGTAGTACAAGCTAGAAAAGAATGCGAGATGTAACCTATATCACACTCCGAAGTCAAATGTTTGTTATGATAAGTGATTGTTGCAGGTTACACAACAGTAGTAATTTGATGTAAGAACATAGTGTGATAGACAGATATTGTATGTTCTAGAAACAGGAACACGTGTCTTATTCAAGTATAATGTTTGAAGTAAGCAGATGGAATTCAACAAAATTAGAAGCAATACAAGCTAGACATCACACATAACACGCAACCACATATAAAAGTGCCAAGTTAGAGGGAGCACCGGTGATGATGCACTAGGGGAAACGTGTTCATCATAAACGCAACTTTGTTGAGTGTCTATGCATGTGTTGTCTTGGAAATCATCTTGGGGGTGTGGAGGAGCACTACTAGGGAAAACCCTAGCAGTAGCGCTGGTTTTGTGCTCACTAGTAGCGCGGGTAGGCACGCTACTAATAAGGTGCTACAGCTATTGCTTACCAGTAACGCGTGCGCGCACGCGCTACTGCTAGGACAAATAGCTGCAGTGATTGTTCACCCCCATGCTACTGCTAATGTAACTACTGGCAGCGTGTTTTCTCTCCATCGCTACTAGTATTCTTTTTTTATTTTTATTATTTTTAGTGTATTTATGTGCCATCGTACAAATATGGTACAATACCAGTTATGAGGTTTACATCATTATGTCCATAACAGTGTGTCAAATGAAGGTGGATTAGGTTCAAGTGGAGGCAATATGTGGTGCATGTCAAAAGTATACTAATAATCCAAACTTGATCTAGCTTGGACTAATAGTACTTTCGATGTGCACCACATGTTGCCTCCACTTGAATCTAATCCGCCAGCACAAGTTATTTAATCATCATCATAGTCATTACCACCAACTGTATTTATTTAATCACCACTAACACTAGCTAATAATAATCATCATAGTCATTACCACCAACACTAGCTATTTTATCATCATAGTAAGAGTGTAGCACATCATCATACTCAAACTCATTTCTAGCTAGCTAATCACTCATGCTGCTCTCTCATAGGTAAAATAACACAAAACATGTGTAGCTCTCCTCCTTGATCAAGTTGGAGCATGTAGATGAACCTGTCTCCTAATCGTGGGTAGCGCATCTGTTTGCTGCCCCCTAGTACTTCTCTGCGCTCCCCCATCACATATTTGGTCCAGTCTTGCACTATTAAGCATCCAATCGCTAATCTTGAATGCACTAAAGTAATCTGTAGGATATCTTGGCCATAAGCTCATAATACTCATGGTACCTTCAGTCTCGATCCCATAAGGCACAACATTCATCGGGAGTCCCTGTTGAAGAACATCGTATGGTAACATACATAGCAATGAAGTTTAGCTTCAAAAATAATGTATGGAAAAGATGCACTGAGGACAAATAGTAAAAATCTTACCATCCTTCCTAAATAGATGTGACCGTAGTTCATTACGAACACTATTGGTCGCACGTTTTCAGTACTAACATTTCTAAATGCAGTAAAAAAATTTGTCTTGACAGTATCAAGATCCGCAAGCCATGAAACATAATGACTTAGCTCCTCGCAGTTGAGTTCAGCCCCGGGACAGTAGTAGGTCCTGTCTACCAAGCGATGGACATGTTTGCTTGCACCGAAATAAGCTGACAATACAAATTAGTTGTCAACTATTTTTGAATAAACAATATCAAAGACATAAATATGGTTGAGAAACTTACATAAAGGTATAACTGGAGGCGTCTGCACATTGACCCAGATGTCGGTATTACCTTCGATATCATCTTCCGGACGAATATCAAAGGTGATAACCATATCAGGCTCAAATACATAAGTCTTGCATACTGCTCGCCATGTTTTGCATCCAAAATAGGTGTAGTCGTCTGAATTGTATAATTTTGCGTGGAAAATATAACCATGCTCGTTCTTCAAGTAAACTTTCTTTACCTCCCTAGTATGACTGAAACCTATCTTATCCAATACAAAAACTCTTGCATGGCAGGGGATACGCTAGTAGAACAGTAAAAAAAATATAAGTTGAAGCAAATGAAGCAGATGTCATGCTTAATTACGAAAAAGACTTGTCGTTGTGACTTCATCAGATCCACTTCAAGTTCTCGCCCAGCTTGATGTCAAGCGCCTATCGTCATCTAGGAAGCTTCCGTCACACACAGGCCATCGCCTTTTGCAGATTTGCAAATACCAAATCCTTTTCATCGTCGACATTTCCTATGTTCAGAGTTAAAACATTAACTGAAAATCGATCAAGAGAACTACTAGGATACTCAACACACAAATCCGGGCACTCGATATTTCCTACATATTCGCACAAGTCATGCCAAAATTCACGGAAAAATCCCGCATGACCTTTGCTAAAATAGGACATATCGAAGCGCTGAAATTTGCCGAACGGAAATGAATCAACACTCGGCAAAACATAGGCCACTCGGAGGTGTAACCTGCAAACCTGACCGCCACTTGGATATTGAGCAACACAAGATATACATTTCAAAATATTTTATAGGACTCAAATTAGCATGCATTCAATAAGCAAAAGTAAATCATCTCATGCGTCTGCACATCGTTGAATATTATCACTAATACATCCCGAATAGTGTCATACATATAACATCACTAATACAACTAAAACCCTAGCACACGACGGTATTGGCGCGGCGGTGGACACCCACAGAGAAGGAACCATATCGGGATCATAGCTCCAGTGAGATCCTCGAGAACCTGCCGGTATTGGAGAACTGTGCTCCAACGCAAACAAGTAGCGACAGACGGCGCGCCCTCCTCATCGACACGGTGACGCACCACCTCCGCTGGAGTCCTCGAGCCTCTGGACCGCCATCGCCCACGCGACCGCCACCAAAGAAGGTTCGGTCAACGACAGCGGGCTCCTCACCAACCTGCGCCCCGGTAGGTAGCGCCTCCCAGTACCACCCCGGCGGAGCCTAGTCCCGCACATGGCCCATCTGGTCAAGCAGGTGTCGTCCTCCGCCGACTCGACAACGAGGATGCGGGATAGGCATCGTCCACGTCGATGCGAGAAAATTTGCTTTAACTAAAAAAAATAGCAACAAGTTCTTACTAACTAGTTCTATTAACTCAACTAGTTCTTACTAAAAATAAACTTACTATAAATGAAAATATACTAGTACCTAATTAGTACCTAGTTCTTACTAACCAATTAGTACCTAGGAACTACTGCCCTAATTACCATATAAGTAATTAACTAACTAGCACTAAAAATAGCCTAGGGTTCATACTAACTAGCACTAAATAGCTAGGGTTCATACTAAGCAGAGAAGAGGGATCGGAAGGGGAGAGTGCTTACAAAGGGTGGGGAGAGAGATGGGGTCGGGGGAGACAGCGGCACTGAGGCGCGGTGAGGCGGGTCGGGGAGTCGGAGGCGAGGCGGGTCGGGGAGACAGCAGCAGGCGGGTCGAGGGAGACGGCGAGGCGGGTCGGGGAGACGGCAGAGGTGGGGTCGGGGAGACAAGAGCGAGGCGGGTCGGGGAGACGTTGGCGAGGCGGGTCGGGGAGACGGCAAGAGGCGGAGGCGATTTATTTAATAGTAGAGGAGAATTGGGGGAGGAAGCAGAGGAGAGGGAATCAGGCCTCCCGGGGGGTTAGGTGAAAATAGCTTTAACAGTAGCATGGGGAGGCAAAACGCGCTGCTGCTAAAATCCGTAGTATTAGCACTGTTCGTAGAAGGGTGCTACTACTATACCTAGCACGTCGGGAACGGTGTGGCAATTATAGTAGTAGCGCGTTCTGTTCCTGCCGCGCTACTACTAAGCGGGAAACAGTAGCGCGGTTCTGGCAGACGCGCTACTGCTAAGTAGCAGTAGCGCCTCATTTTAACAAGCGCTACTGGTAATATTATGTGCATAAGGTTTTCCCTAGTAGTGGATTACAAACTGTAGAGGCCCTCCGTTCGGAAGGAGCACCTTTATCCGCTGCCTTTCTAACTTCCTTCCGCTTTATTGATTTTGAATTGTCAAGTAAAACCGACAAGAAAAAGCAATAAAATTCTCTCTTGAGAACTCATTCATGCATGATACTGACAATCACTACTTTGATGTAAGGCAAACACATGATACCAGGATGGAATATGTACGAAAAATAGGACGGAATGGCATGTTCACAACTGTTTGTGTAAACTAAGCAGAAACCATTCCAACAAAGAAGAAGCAATGCAAGCTAGACACCACATGAAAGATGCAACCAATATGACTCTACCAAGTTAAAAGTGTCCCATCATAAATGGAATTTCAACAAATTAGAAGCAGCACATGATATAAATCATATGAAAGATGCAACTAATATCGCACTGCATATACTAAAGTTGTCTCGTCATATTGATTGATGCGGGATACTAAAAAACAATAGTTTAATGTAAGGACATGCTTAATAGACAGATGTACTATGTACTAAATACAGGATGGCATGTCACATTAACAGTTATAATGTATAAGCTTAGCAGACTAGCACATGCAGTTTAACCAGATTGGAAGAATTACAATCTAGACACCATATGCAACATGCAACCACATATCACGTTGCCAAGTTAGAGCAAGCACCTGCGCTGCTAGTGTAGGGGAAATGTTGTAATAAACTACAGAGCTACGTTCACTATCTTCATCTAGCATTTCTATTTCTTGAGAATCATGTCGGGAGGCTGACGCTGCATTCTTTAAATGCGGAGTAGTCCCCTTGCCTGCCTGCCTCATCATAAGTGATTGATGAGCGATACACAAGAACATTAGTTTGATGTAAGAACATGGTTAATACACAGATGTACTAGTATGTACCAAAAATAGAAAGGCATGTCATATTCAAAGATATAATGTGTAAGCTAAGCAGTTGCAATTTAACCAAATTGGAAGCAATACAAGCTAGACATCCGGCTGGAGTGGTGAGCATGATCATCTAGGACCTGAGAGCCTGGTGGGAGGCGGAAAGCTTCGCCACCATCGCGGATTTTTAGTTGGCTTCCAGGTGATGCCTCTCTTTGCTGGGCTTGTCACTGGATCGGCCAGTGCCCTGACTAGCTATTTGTCTTCTGGTGCTCATGGGATGGTGGTTCATTTAAAAATACCTTTCCTTCTCTTAATAAATACGGACTTCGGCCTTTCGAATACAAGCTAGACACCATATGGAACATGCAACCACATATGACACCGTGAAGTTAAAGCAAGCACCTGGGATGGTGGTTCATGGCGAGAGAGATCATCAACTCCGTAGCTATGTTCCCCATCTCCATCTGCTGACACTACACCCTTTAAAGTCTTGAAACGTGTCTGGCTTAGCCACGTACCACGCTAGCTCAACTTCTCTCTTATGTTTTGTGCTTCTGCCAAGGCAGGGTCTGAAATACCCTTGCATAAAAACACAATAGTCAGAGTATGGGTGAAGTGTGTGCAGAACTAGTGCACTATAAAAGTAGCAGATAGCAGGTGGCTGAAAAATAAATAACAGGAGACATATGATAGCTCTACAACATTGCATGGCAAACAAAATTAGATTCTATTATGTAAAAAATTTGGAATGTACGATTATTTTGGAATGTAGGAGCTAAATTTGAATCTATTTTGTACACGACTACATATGCTATTATGTACAAAATCAGAGCAAAGATTGGTGCCCCCATAATTTAGATATGGTATACGAATGCCATGATATCAAATTCAAATAATTGAATGGACTTTGAGGGAGTCCTGGATTAGGGGGTGTCCGGATAGCCGGACTATAACCTTTGGCCAGACTCCTGGACTATGAAGATACAAGATTGAAGACTTCGTCCCGTGTCCGGATGGGACTTTCCTTGGCGTGGAAGGCAAGCTTTGCGATACGGATATGTAGATCTCCTCCCATTGTAACCGACTCTGTGTAACCCTAGCCCTCTATGGTGTCTATATAAACCGAAGGGTTTTAGTCCGTAGGACGAACAACAATCATACCATAGGCTAGCTTCTAGGGTTTAGCCTCTCTGATCTCGTGGTAGATCTACTCTTGTACTACCCATATCATCAATATTAATCAAGCAGGAGTAGGGTTTTACCTCCATCGAGAGGGCCCGAACCTGGGTAAATACATCGTGTCCCTTGTCTCCTGTTACCATCCGCCTAGACGCACAATTCGGGACCCCCTACCTGAGATCCGCCGGTTTTGACACCGACATTGGTGCTTTCATTGAGAGTTCCTCTGTGTCGTCATCTTTAGGCTCCTCCGATCATCAACAACGATGCGGTCCAGGCAAGGCTTTTCTCCACGGACAGATCTTCGATTGGCGGCTTTGCATCTGCGGGCAATTCGCTTGGCCATCCGGAGCAGATCAAAGCTACGCCCTGGCCATCGGTCAGATTTGAAGTTTGAACTACACGGCCGACGTCGCGGAGACTTGATCTTCGACGGGTTCGAGCACAACCGAAGTCGCCAGCCTCATTACGATGGGCATGATCTAGCTCGCCGCGAGCAGTGCCTCGAGGTCGCACCCATGTCCGCTCCGACCCTTAGCTCGGAGCCGACTGCGCCAATCGAGGACGGGTGGCTGGACACCGCCTCGAGGGCTCCAATCTCTACGACGATCGAGCCGAACACCAGCCTTGTCCTCTCCGAAGCCCGTGACTCCAAGGTACCAGACTCCTCTCCGGACTCCGAACCCTCCGCGCCCTTGCCATCGAATCCGATTGGGCGCCGATCATGGAGTTCACTGCCGCGGACATCTTTCAGCACTCGCCCTTCGGTGACATTGTGAATTCACTAAAGTCTCTCTCTTTATCAGTAGAGCCCTGGCCGGACTATGGTCAGCAAGGTCGGGATGCAGACGATGAAGAAATTCAAAGCCCACCCACCACCCACTTCGTAGCCATTGTCGATGATTTAACCGACATGCTCGACTTCGACTCCGAAGACATCGACGGTATCGACGCCGATGCTGGAGACGACCAAGAACCAGCGCCTATAGGGCACTGGAAGGCCACCTCGTCGTATGACATATACATGGTGGACACCCCAAAAGAAGGGAACGACGATGGAACAACGGAGGATGACCCCTCCAAGAAGCAGCCTAATCGCCGACGTCAGCGGCGCCGCTCTAAATCCTGCCAAAGCAAAAACGGTGTTTCCGGCACGGGAGATAATAACACCCCGGACAGTGCCGAAGACAACCCCCTCCAGCAGAATTCAGCACGGGAGGATGGAGAAGCTAGCCCACATGAGAAAGCGGCAGACAAAGAGGTAGAGGATGATAATTACATACCTCCCTCCGAAGACGAGGCAAGCCTCGACGATGATGAATTTGTCGTGCCTGAGGATCCCGTCGAACAAGAGCGTTTCAAACGCAGGCTTATGGCCACGGCGAGCAGCCTCAAGAAAAAACAGCAACAGCTTAGAGCTGACCAAGAATCACTAGCCGACAGATGGACTGAAGTCCTTGCGGCCGAAGAGTACGGACTCGAACGCCCCTCCAAGAGCTACCCAAAGCGCAGGCTGCTACCCTGATTAGAGGAGGAAGCACCTAAACCTACATCACCAGCGCACGACGCGGCCGACCGGCCACCTCATGGCCGCGACAGAGAGGCCTCTCGGCCCTCCACTCAAGCCGCACCCAGGCGTCGCTCAAAAAATACCAAGGCACGAGGAAATGCGCCAGACCTGCGAGATATATTGGAGGACAAGGCAAGGAAAACAAGATCGATCTACGGATCGCGTGGGCGCCCCACGACACATGACGATAACCGTCACGCCGGATATGGCAAATCCGGCCGGGCCGAACATAGTAGACAAAGCTCATTTGAGCTACGTCGTGATATAGCCCAGTACAGAGGCGCCACACACCCACTATGCTTCACACATGAAGTAATTGATCATCAAATCCCCGAGGGTTTCAAACCCGTAAACATCGAATCATACGATGGCACAACAGATCCTGCGGTATGGATCGAGGATTATCTCCTTCATATCCACATGGCCCGCGGTGATGATCTACACGCTATCAAATACCTCCCACTCAAGCTTAAAGGACCAGCTCGACATTGGCTTAACAGCTTGCCAGCAGAGTCAATTGGTTGTTGGGAGGACCTGGAAGCCGCATTCCTTGACAATTTCCAGGGCACCTATGTGCGACCACCAGACGCCGATGACCTAAGCCACATAATTCAGCAGCCAGAGGAATCGGCCAGACAATTCTGGACACGGTTCCTAACCAAGAAAAATCAAATAGTCGACTATCCGGACGCAGAGGCCCTTGCAGCCTTCAAACATAACATCCGTGACAAGTGGCTTACCCGGCACCTACGACAGGAAAAGCCGAAATCCATGGCAGCCCTCACAACACTCATGACCCGCTTTTGCGCGGGAGAAGACAACTGGCTAGCTCGTAGTAATAACATGACCAAGAGCCCTGGTAATTCGGTGTAACGCCCCAGATTCGATGCGCCAGGTGTCTTCCAGTTATTTGCCGTCGTTGCCATATCATTTGCTTGCGTGTTGCACTTTGCCATGTCATCATTTGCATTTCATATCATGTCATCATGTGCATTTCATTTTGCATACGTCTTCGTCTCATGCATCCGAGCTTTTTCCCCGTTGTCCGTTTTGCAATCCGGCACTCCTATGTCTCCCGGCGCCCCCCTTTACCTCTTTTCGTGTGCAGGTGTTAAACTTTCTCAGAATGGCCCGAGGTTTGCCAAGCGGCCTTGGTATAGCACCGGTAGAACGCCTGTCAAGTTTCGTGCCATTTGGAGGTCGTTTGATACTCCAACGGTTAACCGGGTAACCGCAAAGGCCTCTTTTGTGTGCAGCCCAAAACCCCCTCCAAAGTGGCCCAAAACCTAGCAAACTCCTCTCCATGCTCTCGGTTGTTCGATCACGATCGTGTGGGCGAAAACCGTGCTCCATTTGGACTCTCCTAGCTCCCTCTATCTATAAATATGTGCCCCTCCCCGAATTCTCGCGCAGACCAAACCCTAACCTAGTCCCTCTCCGCCACCGGACAAAACCCCCACCGACGGACATGTCCGCCTCCGCCTCCGCAGCCAATCCGGCGCCGCCACGTCACCCCCAGCCGCCCCACTTCGCCGCCGGGCCCGTGAAGCCCAGATCGGACCCGCCCGGGCGCGGCCGGCCCGAGGAGCCAGCAACCTCGCCGCCCGCACCGCCTTGCCGGACCTTCGCCGCCGCCGCCGGCGCCGTCGCTGCGACTAACTCCGCGACCGAGCTTCGCCGCCGCCTCGCCCTCGCCGCCAACCGCGCCCGGCCACCTCCTCGCCGCCCGGCCGCGCCACGCAGCAGCCTCGGCGCGCCTCAAGCGCCAGAACCGCCGCCCGGCCTCCTCGCCCGGCTGGCGCCATCCTGGCGCCCGCCTTGACCGCGCGCGCCGCCGCCGCCGCCTCCCGGCCGGCGTCGCCCGCTCCTCCGCCGCCCTTGTTGCCGGCCTCCCCATCCGCCGCCGTCCCGGCTCGCGCGCGGCGGATCCGGCGGATCCGGTCGGGCCGCCTCCCGACCCCCTCCGGCCGCTCTCCGACGAGAGCCGCCGCCTGCCTCGAAATCCGCGTGCCTCGGTTGACTTTCCTCTCCCCCGAAATCCCCTAAGTCCTTTTCTAGCATTAATTTTGTTGCATGTTCATCGCATCATAACTCTCTGCATATTGCTCCGTTTCATGCGCGTAATATGTCAAATTGTTCGACTCGACGAGTACATCATTTCATCTCATTGCATCATTTACATTTGAGCTCATCTGGATGCCCGAAATGCTGTTAGAAGAGGGCTATGTGATGTTAGTTTCAGATTCTTATCGGAACATGCACTTTTGTCATTTTTCCCATGATTGATTTGTGCACCCTATGATCTTGAGTCCTACATGTGTTTTGTAATATGCCATGCCATCTTTACAGGGGTGTATGCCATGTATGTTTATGATCTCGGTGGAGACTGGCACAAGCATGCAAACTAGGCTTCATGATGTTGCTGATTTCAGCCCCTGTTCTGCTGATATTTTTGTACCATGTAAACTTGATGCTACCGAGAGATCCATGCTTATTTTGAAATACTTCAGTAAGGATGTTTTGAACATATGGTTATTATCTATCCATCCATGCCCTTGTTTGCAATTATGGAGTTTCATAGCTTGAGTCAATCGAGCTCTACTTTTGCTCTAAAATGTTTCCTGGCAGGTTGTTTACATGCTATTCAATTTTGCCAAGGTTGTTGTAGTTGATCCGTGTATGCTATGATGTTGTTCTTGCCATGTATAGCTTCCATGCCATGTCTGCTTACTGTGAGTTGCCTTGCCATGCCATGTATTGCTCTGTGGTGAGTGGTTCAAGCTCACCAACATGCCTACTTATTGTTGTTCCTGCCATGTATGAATCTGTAATATATCTTTCCATGTTTACATGGGTGCCATCATATCTTCTGATCCATTTTGGCTCATGGTCAGTAAGGGACTTTTGTTCTATGCTATTAGTAGATTCATGCCATGCCTTTGTTTGCCATGTTAAGTTCCTGTAACATGTCGTTTGATAGCTCTAAACATTGCAACCTGATGTTATTTCCTGATAAGTCTGAACCTGTTATTATTTGCAATCTTGCCATGTGTGTTTTGACCATGTTCTAGTGATTTCTGGAGATAGCTCAGTGTTCATGTTTTGTCATGCTTGAGCTGTAAATCATGCCCATGCCTTTTGTTATTACGTTGGGATGTTGTAGCTTGTTTTTTTGATGCTTGCAATATGCCTAGTTACTGTTTTGGACAAATTGTTGTCATGACTTGTTTCATGTGTATGTGTTGAACCGTTGCTCCGTTTTGAGTGTGCTCTATATGAAACTTGCTTGATTTTGCATTTAGTTTCATATTATCATGTTGCATCCTTGTTTTGAGGTGTTTTCTTGATGTTTGGATGCATTTTGCATCAATGCCATGTTTAGCTTGTTTTGCTCATATCTTCTAGGTCGTAGCTCCGAATTTAATGAACTTTATATGTAACTTGACTAGAATTTCGTGTAGATCATCGTGGTGCATCTTAACTTGCTGTTTAACAACTTCAACATAAGGTTTATTCAGATCTGGACCAATTTCTAAATTTGCATATGAGGACTTACCGGAATTGTTATATGTTGTTTCCGGCCTCATTTAAACTTGCTTTGATGTGTTGCTCTTGTTTGCATCATCTCTTGCCATGAGTAGCCTCATCTAGATTTGTCATGCATCATGCTTGTTGTGCATCATGTCTTGTCTATGTGTGGTGTGTTTACTATGTTGTGTGCTTCTTCTTGTTAGTTCCTGTTTCGTTGCGTTCGTGAGGATTCGTTCGTCTACGCTTGGTTCGTCTTTGTGGCTTCATCTCCTTCATGGACTCGTTCTTCTTCCTTGCGGGATTTCAGGAAAGATGACCGTCACCTTGGATCTCACTACTATCATTGCTATGCTAGTTGCTTCGTTCTATCGCTATGCTGCGCTACCTATTACTTGTTCCTCAAGCCTCCCAAATTGCCATGTCAGCCTCTAACCTTTTGCACCCTTCCTAGCAAACCGTTGTTTGGCTATGTTACCGCTTTGCTCAGCCCCTCTTATAGTGTTGTTAGTTGCAGGTGAAGATGAAGTTTGTTCCTTGTTGGAACATGGAGATGTTGTTCCTTGTTGGAACATGTTTACTTGTTGGGATATCACAATATATCTTATTTAATTAATGCATCTATATACTTGGTAAAGGGTGGAAGGCTCGGCCTTATGCCTGGTGTTTTGTTCCACTCTTGCCGCCCTAGTTTCCGTCATATCGGTATTATGTTCCCGGATTTTGCGTCCCTAACGCGGTCGGGTGATTTATGGGACCCCTTGACAGTTCGCTTTGAATAAGACTCCTCCAAAGAAGGCCCAACCTTGGTTTTACATTTGCCTCACCTAGCCCTTTTTCCCTTGGGAGTCGCGCTCTCAAGGGTCATCTTTATTTTACCCCCGGGCGGTGCTCGCCCCGAGTGCTGGTCCAAACTATCACCGTCGGTGGCCACTGGGGCAACTCTGGGCTCGCCTACGGAAGTTTGTACAATCCGGTGTGCCACGAGAACGAGATACGTGCAGCTCCTATCGGATTTGTCGGCACATTCGGGCGGCTTTGCTGGTCTTGTTTTATTCTGTCGAAATGTCTTGTAGCCGGATTCCGAGACTGATCGGGTCTTCCGGGAGAAGGAATATCCTTCGTTGATCGCGAGAGCTTATCATGGGCTAATTTGGGACACCCTGCAGGTATAAACTTTCGAGAGCCGTGCCGCGGTTATGTGGCGATGGGAATTTGTTAATATCCGTTGTAGTAAACTTGAAGCAAACTCTTCTAAAATACACCAACCGTGTGCGTAACCGTGAGTGTCTCTTTTCGGGGTTGATCGAGAGGAGAACACGGTTTCTGGGTTATGTTTGACGTAAGTAGGACTTCAGGATCACTTCTTGATCATTACTAGTTGACGACCGTTCCTTTGTTTCTCTTCTCGCTCTCATTTGCGTATGTTAGCCACCATATCATGCTTAGTCGCTGCTGCAACCTCACCACTTTACCCCTTCCTTTCCCATTTAAGCTTTGCTAGTCTTGATACCCATGGTAATGGGATTGCTGAGTCCTCGTGGCTCACAGATTACTACACCACCAGTTGCAGGTACATGTTATGCGATGATCATGACGTGAGAGCGATGTTTGCTTGCTTTGGAGTTCTTCTTCTGCTTCTTCTTCGATCAAGGGATAGGTTCCAGGTCGGCAGCCTGGGCTAGCAGGGTGGGTATTGTTTGAGTTTCTGTTTATGTTTCATCCGTAGTCGGATGTTGATCTTGTATATGATGTTGATGTATTCTTGTGGCATTTGTGCCTTATGTATGTATCCCCACTATTATGTAATGTTGATGTAATGATATCCACCTTGCAAAAGCGTTTCAATATGCGGGTCTATCCTTGGTGGGACCTTCGAGTTCCTTTTGGATAGGGTCACATATTGGGCGTGACAAGTTGGTATCAGAGCCTCGACCGACCTTAGGAGCCCCCTTGATTGATCGTGTAGTTTGGCCGCAGTTGAGTCTAGAATAAAATCTTTTTTCAGAGTCTAGTTATATCGGAGAGTAGGAATTCCTTTTACTCCTCTGCCCCTTCATCGTTCTGGTGAGGAATCTTGACGTAGGTGTTTTGAATTACTCCTCTTCTCCTTCAAATTTTTCTTTAGGATCACGCAGTTGGTTTTCCGATAGTTGTTCCTCAGCTCTTTTCATCCGGTGCATTTCTCGTCAAGTCGACTCGAACCCCTTCATCTTTGCAAATTCAATCCTCAGTTGTCTTATTTTCCCACCCGCCCACCCTTCTTCTTCTCGGAACCGGAGTCCGTGATCGAGTATGCTTCCTACTGTGCGAAGTCTTTGCTTTCTTTTCTCAATGATTTCAACCGGTGTTTTTCTCTTCAAGATATTCGTCGTTTTCCCCTTCCAAGTTGTCTTTGTTTTCCCGCCCTCCCACCCTTTTTCTTCCCGGAGCCTGAGTCTGTTTCGACCATCAATTTCATTAGTATGGAGCCTCTTCAGGTTTTCGTCAATTATTTCAAACGGTGAATTCTCGTCTCGTTCGTCATTCTTCATCTCTTCTCCGGTAGACTCAATTCATGTTTTTTTCGGGTTCATTATATTCTTTCCATCGGCTCAAGTGTTTTCCCTGCTCGTTCTCCTCTCGCAAGTTTATCCTTCCGGAGTATGCAAGACATTTCAGGAGATTCGTCTGTGTTCCAATTAATTCGAGGTTGTCACCTCATTCAAATATTTCAATTGTTTTGGTGCATCATCTATCTCCTCAACAGTCCTTTCCAACGGTGTTATCTCTCCAGTGGGCCCTAACCCACAGGTCTTTTCCCAGGATCTTACCGGACTCTTCTAATTTCCCTGGAGTTATTCCCAATTCTTTTCAAATGTGACGTAAGAATGGATTCCATCAGTCACATGCCTTCTCCAAGATCGATTTCAAATCATTTCATTGTTGACTCAACGTCTTTGTTTTCATTCTCCCGGAGCGTCTCAACAATTCTGCATGGTGGTTCTCGTCGTCATTCTCAACATTTGAAGACCGTCGTAGATTTTTTCTCTTAAATCTTGTCCGTTCTCCCGGAGATTCGCGGTGCTAGCTCGATGTTATCCTATCTAATTGTTTCTAGTCATGCAAATTCTTTTCATCCATCTGGAGCATTTCAGGAGTTGCTTTCTCTCTCGATCATCCGGGGGCCATATTTTCGGAAGATTTATTCATTCTAAGTTTTAAGATTCATTCCCCAATTATTCTATATCCGTGCCCCTTCGTTCATCTCAATATTATCCCGGTGCTCCGTTCAAGTGTTTTTTTAGTTAGCTCATGATCTCCTTGTCCTTTTGCATCTAAATCCCCTCGAGCATATTTGGTCTTCTAATTCTTCCCGGTGATTCATTCTCTTTCGTTAGTCATTTCCGAATTCTTACGGTGGTTCTTTCAAGATTCTTTTTCCTTGATTATCATTTTAATTCATTCGTTCTTTCCAATCCTACCGGTCACTCATGAAGAGCTTCTCAAGTTTGCGATATGTCACTTCTCAATACTTTTTCAAGAAGGATAAGTAGTATGAAAAATCCATTGCTTGTCATCAATTTAATTTGATGAAGGATAAGCATACAATAAATCTTATTCTTATTTCATCCAAGTGATTAATCCCTTAATTCGGAGTTTGTTCTTGATGAATAAATTCTAGTTCCAAGTTTTTTCATCTTTTCTTTTCCGGAGTTCAGTTTCCTCGGTCATATCGTCGGAACCTCCATCTAAATCATCGTAAGATTTAATCTTATTCTTTTCATCCTTCATTCTATCTCATCATCCTTTTGTTACCGGAGTTTTTCAAGGTGGTTCTTCATGATTTAATTCATTCTTCAAGAGTTCATCAAGATTCTTATCGAAGAAGCTCAAGTATCTTTCCTTCTTGATTTTCGAAGTGCAACTAAATCTCCATTTTCTTTTGAAATGGATTTTTGCATTTCTTCGTTCTTCTCAGCTATCCAATCATTTCCGTTTGTGGCTGGTTATCACATTATGATCTTGAGATGTTACCTATAAGACCAGAACTAGCTTATTTCTTTTCGTTGTTGATTTTCTCAACAACTCCGTTCAACCCTTCCTTCTAAGTTCTCTTCATTCAATTCTTTCAATTCTTCCGGAGGCATTGCGTTGTTCCTCTCGTCAACTGACGTTCAATTTTGTCAAACTCAGTTCCAACTCCTTCCATGTTCAGCCGGAATACTGCCTAAATCCTTTCAGCCTTATTCGTTTCTTTTCTCATTCTAACCACTCCGGTTAGAACGAGTGGGTTTCATAGTCTATCTGATTCCGTGAGCTTTCAATTCTCGTCATTCTCGTCGTTTCTCTCTTCTTCTCGTGTGATCTCGATTGTTTGCTTATTCTCTTGAGTTCTTGTTTCACCTCATCCTTTGTTTTCCCTTCCGTCTCGGTCCTAAGATCTCGGGACGAGATCTCTTGTTAGTGGATGAGTGTTGTAATGCCCCGGATTCGATGCGCCAGGTGTCTTCCAGTTATTCGCTGTTGTTGCCATATCATTTGCTTGCATGTTGCACTTTGCCATGTCATCATTTGCATTTCATATCATGTCATCATGTGCATTTCATTTTGCATATGTGTTCGTCTCATGCATCCGAGCTTTTTCCCCGTTGTCCGTTTTGCAATCCGGCACTCCTATGTCTCCCGGCGCCCCCCTTTACCTCTTTTCGTGTGCGGGTGTTAAACTTTCTTGAAATGGCCCAAGGTTTGCCAAGCGGCCTTGGTATAGCACCGGTAGGCCGCCTGTCAAGTTTCGTGCCATTTGGAGGTCGTTTGATACTCCAACGGTTCACCGGGTAACCGCAAAGGCCTCTTTTGTGTGCAGCCCAACACCCCCTCCAAAGTGGACCAAAACCTAGAAAACTCCTCTCCATGCTCTCGGTCGTTCGATCACGATCGTGTGGGCGAAAACCGTGCTCCATTTGGACTCTCCTAGCTCCCTCTATCTATAAATATGTGCCCCTCCCCGAATTCTCGCGCAGACCAAACCCTAACCTAGTCCCTCTCCGCCACCGGACAAAACCCCCGCCGACGGACATGTCCGCCTCCGCCTCCAAGAGCCAATCCGCGCCGCCACGCCACCCCAGCCGCCCCACTTCGCCGGGCCCGTGAAGCCAGATCGGACCCGCCCGGGCCGCGCCGGGCCCGAGGGAGCCCGCAACCTCGCCGCCGCACCGCCTTTGACCGGACCTTCGCCGCCGCCGACCGTCGCCGGCGACCAACTCCGCGATCGGAGCTCGCCGCCGCCTCACCCTCGCCGCCAACCGCGCTGCCACCTCCTCCCTCGCCGGCGCGGCACCGCGCCAGCCTCGGCCGCGCCTCCGCGCCAGAACCGCCTTCCGGCCTCCTCGCCGCTGGCGCCGTCCCTAGCGCGCCCGCGCCGCAGCGCCGCCGCCGCCGCCTCCTCCCGGCCGGCGTCGCCGGCTCCTCCGCCGCCCTTGCTGGCCCGGCCTCCCGTCCCGCCGCCGTCGGCTCGCCTCGGCGGATCCGGCGAGATCCGGCGGGCCGCCTCCTCCGACCCCCTTCGCCGCTCTCCGCGAGAGCCGCCGCCTGCCTCGAAATCCAGCGCCTCGGTTGACTTGCCTCTCCCCAAATCCCCAAGTCCTTTTACTGGCATTAATTTCGTTGCATGTTCATCGCATCATAACGCTCTGCATATTGCTCCGTTTCGTGCGTGTAATATGTCAAATTGTTTGTCTTGACGAGTAAATCATTTCATCTCATTGCATCATTTACATTTGAGCTCATCTGGATGCCCGAAATGCTGTTAGAAGAGGGCTATGTGATGTTAGTTTCAGATTCTTATCAGAACATGCACTTTTGTCATTTTTCCCATGATTGATTTGTGCACCCTATGATCTTGAGTCCTACATGTGTTTTGTAACATGCCATGCCATCTTTACAGGGGTATATGCCATGTATGTTTGTGATCTCTGTGGTGACTAGCACAAGCATGCAAACTAGGCTTCATGATGTTGCTGATTTCAGCCCCTGTTCTGTTGATATTTTTATGCCATGTAAACTTGATGCTACCGAGAGATCCATGCTTATTTTGAGATACTTCAGTAAGGATGTTTTGAACATAAGGTTATTCGCTATCCATCCATGCCCTTGTTTGCAATTATGGAGTGTCATAGCTTGAGTCAATCGAGCTCTACTTTTGCTATAAAATGTTTCCTGGCAGGTTGTTTACATGTTATTCAATTTTGCTAAGGTTGTTGTAGTTGATCCATGTATGCTATGGTGTTGTTCTTGCCATGTATAGCTTCTATGACATGTCTTCTTACTGTGAGTTGCCTAGCCATGCCATGTATTGCTCTGTGGTGAGTGGTTTAAGCTCACCAACATGCCTACTTATTGTTGTTCCTGCCATGTATGAATCTGTAATATATCTTGCCATGTTTACATGGGTGCCATCATATCTTCTGATCCATTTTGGCTCATGGTCAGTAAGGTACTTTTGTTCTATGCAATTAGTAGATTCATGCCATGCCTTTGTTTGCCATGTTAAGTTCCTGTAACATGTCGTTTGATAGCTCTAAACATTGCAACTTTGATGTTATTTCTCGATAAGTCCGAACTGTTATTATTTGCAATCTTGCCATGTGTGTTTTGAGCATGTTCTAGTGATTTCTGGAGATAGCTCAGTGTTCATGTTTTGTCATGATTTACCTGTACATCATGCCCATGCCTTTTGTTATTACGTTGGGATGCTGTAGCTTGTTGTTTTGATGCTTGCAATATGCCTAGTTACTGTTTTGGACAGATTGTTGTCATGACTTGTTTCATGTGTATGTGTTGAACCGTTGCTCCGTTTTGAATGTGCTCTATATCAAACTTTCTTGGTTTTGCATGTAGTTTCATATTATCATGTTGCATCCTTGTTTTGAGGTGTTTTCTTGATGTTTGGATGCATTTTGCATCAATGCCATGTTTAACTTCTTTTGCTCATATCTTCTAGGTCGTAGCTCCGAATTTAATGAACTTTATATGTAACTTGACTAGAATTTCGTGTAGATCATCGTGGTGCATCTTAACTTGCTGTTTAACAACTTCAACATAAGTTTATTCAGATCTGGACCAATTTCTAAATTTGCATATGAGGACTTACCAGAATTGTTATATGTTGTTTCCGGCCTCATTTAAACTTGCTTTGATGTGTTGCTCTTGTTTGCATCATCTCTTGCCATGAGTAGCCTCATCTAGATTTGTCATGCATCATGCTTGTTGTGCATCATGTCTTGTCTATGTGTGGTGTGTTTACTATGTTGTGTGCTTCTTCTTGTTAGTTCCTGTTTGCTATGCTCGTGAGGATTCATTCGTCTACGCTTGGTTCGTCTTCGTGGCTTCATCTCCTTCATGGACTCGTTCTTCTTCCTTGCGGGATTTCAGGCAAGATGACCGTCACCTTGGATCTCACTACTATCATTGCTATGCTAGTTGCTTCGTTCTATCGCTATGCTGCGCTACCTATCACTTGTTCCTCAAGCCTCCCAAATTGCCATGTCAACCTCTAACCTTTTGCACCCTTCCTAGCAAACCGTTGTTTGGCTATGTCACCGCTTTGCTCAGCCCCTCTTATAGCGTTGTTAGTTGCAGGTGAAGATGAAGTTTGTTCCTTGTTGGAACATGGAGATGTTGTTCCTTGTTGGAACATGTTTACTTGTTGGGATATCACAATATATCTTATTTAATTAATGCATCTATATACTTGGTAAAGGGTGGAAGGCTCGGCCTTATGCCTGGTGTTTTGTTCCACTCTTGCCGCCCTAGTTTCTGTCATATCGGTATTATGTTCCCAGATTTTGCGTCCCTAACACGGTCGGGTGATTTATGGGACCCCCTTGACAGTTCACTTTGAATAAGACTCCTCCAAAGAAGGCCCAACCTTGGTTTTACATTTGCCTCACCTAGCCCTTTTTCCCTTGGGAGTCGCGCTCTCAAGGGTCATCTTTATTTTACCCCCGGGCCGTTGCTCGTCGTGAGTGCTGGTCCAAATTGTCGACCGCCGGTGTACTGTGGGCAACTCTGGGCTCGCCACCGAAGTTTGGACAATCCGGTGTGCCACGAGAACGAGATATGTGCAGCTCCTATCAGGATTTTTCGCACATTCGGGCGGCTTTGCTGGTCTTGTTTTATTGCTATCGAAATGTCTTGTAGCCGGGATTCCGAGACTGATCGGGTCTTCCTGGGGAGAAGGAATATCCTTCGTTGATCGCGAGAGCTTATCATGGGCTAAGTTGGGACACCCCTGTAGGGTATAAACTTTCCAGAGCCGTGCCCGCGGTTATGTGGCAGATGGGAATTTGTTAATATCCGGTTGTAGTAAACTTGAAGCAAACTCTTCTAAAATACACCAACCGTGTGCATAACCGTGAGTGTCTCTTTTCGGGGTTGATCGAGAGGAGAACACGGTTTCTGGGTTATGTTTGACGTAAGTAGGACTTCAGGATCACTTCTTGATCATTACTAGTTGACGACCGTTCCTTTGTTTCTCTTCTCGCTCTCATTTGCGTATGTTAGCCACCATATCATGCTTAGTCGCTGCTGCAACCTCACCACTTTACCCCTTCCTTTCCCATTTAACCTTTGCTAGTCTTGATACCCATGGTAATGGGATTGCTGAGTCCTCGTGGCTCATAGATTACTACACCACCAGTTGCAGGTACAGGTTATGCGATGATCATGACGTGAGAGTGATGTTTGCTTGCTTTGGAGTTCTTCTTCTGCTTCTTCTTCGATCAGGGGATAGGTTCCAGGTCGGCAGCCTGGGCTAGCAGGGTGGATATTGTTTGAGTTTCTGTTTATGTTTCATCCGTAGTCGGATGTTGATCTTGTATAGGATGTTGATGTATTCTTGTGGCATTTGTGCCTTATGTATGTATCCCCACTATTATGTAATGTTGATGTAATGATATCCACCTTGCAAAAGTGTTTCAATATGCGGGTCTATCCTTGCTGGGACCTTCGAGTTCCTTTTGGATAGGGTCTCATATTGGGCGTGACATTCGGATACTAAGGACAGCAATGGCAGGTTGCGTCGCAACAAGCACAAGCGCCGCATTAATGGCGACAATGCTGAGGATACAGCAGTTAATGCCGGATTCAGAGGCTCTAAACCCGCTCAGCGGAAAAAGTCATTTAAAAGAAATACTCCGGGCCCGTCCAGTTTGGACCGAATACTCGATTGCTCGTGCCAGATACACGGCACCCGCGAAAAACCAGCCAATCACACCAACAGGGATTGTTGGGTGTTCAAACAGGCAGGCAAGTTAAATGCCGAAAACGGCGACAAGGGGCTGCATAGCGATGACGAGGAGGAGCCCCGACCTCCGAACAATAGGGGACAGAAGGGCTTCCACCCACAAGTGCGGACGGTGAACATGATATACGCAACCCACATCCCCAAAAGGGAGCGAAAGCGTGCACTAAGGGACGTATATGCGTTGGAGCCAGTCACCCCAAAGTTCAACCCGTGGTCCTCCTGCCCGATCACTTTTGATCGAAGGGACCACCGCACTAGCATCCGCCATGGCGGATTCGCCGCATTGGTTCTAGACCCAATCATTGACGGATTCCACCTCACTAGAGTCCTTATGGACGGTGGCGGCAGCCTGAACCTGCTTTATCAGGATACAGTGCAAAAAATGGGCATATATCCCTCAAGGATTAAACCCACAAAGACGACCTTTAAAGGCGTCATACCAGGTGTAGAGGCCAACTGTACAGGCTCAGTTACACTTGAGGTGGTCTTTGGATCCCCGGATAATTTCCGAAGCGAGGAGTTAATCTTCGACGTAGTCCCGTTCCGCAGTGGCTATCACGCACTCCTCGGACGAACCACATATGCAAAGTTCAATGCGGTGCCGCACTATGCATATCTCAAGCTCAAGATGCCAGGCCCTCGAGGAGTCATTACGCTCAATGGAAACACCGAATGCTCTCTCCAAACGGAGGAGCATACGGCAGCCCTCGCGGTGGAAGTACAAAGTAGCCTCTCAAGGCAATTCTCCAGTCCGGCTATTAAACGTCCGGGCACCGTCAAGCGCGCCCAGAGTAACCTACAACAAGGCCGCCTGGCACATTCTGAGCAAGCGTAGCAATGTGTCCCCAACCCTAGCCCTCGCGAAATTGCAAAACCAGCACTACCCGTACATAATTACGCTTTGGAAATACCATGGGCATAGGGAGAGGGGCACGACCATGGCATGCCCAAAATGCGGCTCAACCGCACTAGGGGCTCCCAATTTTGTCATTCTTTTTTTCTTACTTTCAGGACTCCACTCTCTGGAAGGCATGTCCGACATTACAATCGCCGAACACACGATGCAACAGCCAGGGAGGCAGAAAGCTACGTCGAATGTCCAGGTGGTCTCTATAACGAGCTAAATACCTGTCTTACATATCATCCCGCAGCTCGCCCCTGGAGGGGGACATGTCAAATAGTCCCATCTCTTGCTTATCGCACTATTTGTATCGTTCTGCTTTTACCGCATCCTTTTTGAATAAACAATACATAGCTTTTGTCTATTATTGCATTCCTTTTTTTATGTAAATATGTTCAGTTATGACATTACGCAACCATACACTTTGGTGCGACCAATACACCAGGGGCTTAAGTACCCCAGAATATGGTGTGAGAAGTTCGAACACTCTCACGAGTGCGGCACCCCAAACTTATAGCATTATATGCATCGGCTCCGAATCATGTCTTGGGTCAGTAGTTGGGTTTGCCCGGCTCCCATGTTTTGGTACCTTACGTTCCGTTATATCGGCTAAGGTAGCGCTGGGAGAACTACTGCGATTGTGCCCCGGTTGAGCTGGGTAAAGCACCTCAGTAGAGAAAGCTAAAACTGACCGTCATGATAGGGCGAGAGCCGGTCGCTGTTCGAGAGGTTTCGAGTCCCTAAAGACTTATGCCGCTTAGAACGAGGAGCCAGCTTTGTCCGGCCTAGGCATGGATAGTGCCCCGAACTCGGTCTTTTGAATACTAGGGGCTTCACCGAAATTTAAAATTATAGAATTCTATGGCTAAGTGAGAGTGATAAAGCATTATGGTTCGATTGCCTTGTTCGCGGTGCTGAGCGCCTCCCTCTAAGGACCCAAGAATGGGAACAAGAGCGCTCAGGTTTATGTCGAACACCCCAGCACTCGTGGCATGGGGGCAAAAGCCGACGACTCGCCATCTCTCAGATTTAATAAACGGCCGCACAGAAGGTAATATTTTAAATTCAAAAAGCGTTGCTTAGCGCATGTGAACAAGTTTTCAGCGCACAGGATAGCACGAGCGAGTTTACTAAAAAATTACATCCTTGGAACATTCATCCGCCATAAGGCGGGCACCCTTCAGGACGCCCTCATAATACATCTCAGGCTTGAGATGCTCCTTGCTCTGCGGTGGCCCATCTGTCACCAGCTTCTCAGCATCCATCTTGACCCGTGCACTTTAACACGGGAAAGGGCCCTCTGGCGCCGCCGATGCATCTGGGCGCTTGATGACTTCAAGCCGTGGACAGGCATCCGCCAGCCGCCTCACCAGCCCAAAGTAGCTCCCAAGCATGACCTCCCCAGGCCATAGCCGGACTATAAGGCCCTTCATGGCCTGTTCGGCCACCTTATGGAGCTCGACCAGCTGCTTCAGCTGGTCGCTCAAGGGCATCGGGTGTCCGGCCTCAACATACTGGGACCAGAACACCTTCTCTGTCGAGCTCCCCTCCTCGGCTCGGTAGAATGCGGCAGCGTCGGACACACTGCGGGGAAGATCTGTGAATTCTCCTTGAGAGCTCTGTACTCGGGTAAGTAACAAGTAATTCACTTTCACGTGCTTGCTTTGCATAAAGAATGCCTTGCCCGCCGCTATCTTCTTCATCACGTCAATTTCCTGGAGTGCTTTTTGGGCTTCGGCCTTGGCAGATTTGGCGCTCTCAAGGGCCGAGGAGAGCTCGGACTCTCGAGTCTTTGAGTCAAGCTCCAAAGTCTCGTGTTTTTTCATGAGAGCCTGGAGCTCTTGCTGCACGTCCACCACCGATGCCTCCTGCTTTTGCCGCTCGGTGCGCTCCACGGCCACATTGTCTTCGGCCTTGGACAACATTTCCTTCAGGGTCGCCACCTCGGTTGTGGCCCCTGTGATACTCACGTTGGTCATGTCGTTTTATGCAACCACATCTTTTTTATATACTTAAATAAGGTATTACTTACCTTCCTTGTCCTCGAGCTGCTTATTGGCAAGGCCGAGCTCATTCTCGGACCGCTCGAGGCTCTGCTTCATTGCATCGACCTCCGCAGTCAGTGCGGCAGAGGTCAGCAGCGCAGCCTGCATTCCCATATTGACATACTTATGTTAGACTCCTGCGTATATCTTTTAGATGCTCAGTTCGGCTATTCTTTCCGAACACCAAACTGAGCATCAGGGGCTACTGTCTATGCGGTAATATTTTTACATATCTTAAATACATACCTCAAAGCCTGTTAGAAGGCTGGCACAGGCTTCAGTCAGCCCGCCCTTGGCAGACTGAACCTTCTGGATCACCGCACTCATAACAATGCAGTGCTCCTCGTCGATGGAGGCGCTGTTAAGCACCGGTTGGATGGAGGTCACTGGCATCGTAGGCTTGCCCTTCTTACTAGGGGGCCGCCTGCCGGACTCCGGAACTATTGAAGGTTCCGGTGCGGTGTCCTTGGAGCCCTTGGGGGTTTTGTCCCCTTTGCGCATGGCGGCGCCTCCAGGACCACCTCCTCCTGGCTTGGACCCTTTTGGGACTCCACCTCGGCATCATCCGCAGGGCGAGGGGAGGAGGCGGCCGGAAGTGAAGTGCTATTCACATCCGACGAGCTTAAGGAGCCGCTCGACAACACGCCGACCTGGGCTCGGGGCGGACTGCATGATTATATCTGGCGTCAGGGAAAGCTGTGCAATAAAAGAACACTATGAATCACTCTGGTGTCCGAACACTTATGACTTCGCCAGGGGCTTGGCCCTGGGCGGCAACTCCTCCTCGCTGTCGGTGACGTTGGTGGAGTAATCCAGTGGAAGGGTTCATCCCTTCTTGGACCCTCAGGCCTAACCAGTTGGGGCGCCTTTCCTTTTCTTTTCTTCCCCTGCTGCAGAAGAAACCTCTCTTTCCTCCTCCTCGTTCTCGTAGGAGGAGTGCACCTCGGAGTCGTCAGACGACGAGTCCGGCTCCACCGGGCGCCGGGAGCTCTTCCGGGTTCCCGCGGCCTTCTTCTTGGCCTTCTTCTCCAGCACCACATAAGGTGCCAGGACCAGCAGCTTCGCCAAATGGGCATCTGCTGGACCTTCGCGCAAAGGAGCCGGGCAGTTGATCTGTCCGGTCTTCTTCTGCTAGTCCTGTCAAAGGAATGGGAGCTTAGATCCCGCATAGAGTCAAACTATGAAAAACAAGTATCCCGTAAACGGTAAAACAAGCTTACTATGCTGGCTTGGCGCTTCACGCAGAATCCGCGATCCTCGGTCTTGAATAGCACCTTCCAGGCATCCTCGTGCGTTGTGTCAAAGAGCCTGGTCAGAGTTTGGTGCTGGGCCGGGTCGAACTCCCATAAGTTAAAAGCCCGTCGGTGACATGGGAGGATCCGGCGGATGAGCATGACCTGGACTATGTTGACAAGTTTAACCTTCTTGTCCACCAGGTTTTGGACGCAGGTTTGGAGTCCAGTCAGCTCTCCCGAATTACCCCACGATAGGACCTTCTCTTTCCAGGAGGTGAGCCGTGTGGGAATGACAGATTGGAATTCAGGGGTCGCTGCCCATTCAGGGTCACGCGGCTCGGTGATGTAGAACCACCCCGATTGCCACCCTTTGATGGTTTCCACGATGGAGCCCTCGAGCCATATAACATTGGGCATCTTGCCCACCATGGCGCCTCCGCACTCCGCTTGCTGGCCGCCCACTACCTTCGGCTTGACATTGAAGGTCTTCAGCCATAAGCCGAAGTGGGGCTTGATGCGGAGGAATGACTCGCACACGACGATAAACGCCGAGATGTTGAGGATGAAGTTCGGGGCAGATTGTGGAAATCCAGGAGGTAGTAGAACATGAGCTCCCAGACAAATGGGTGGAGTGGGAAGCCCAGTCCGCGGAGGAAATGGGGGAGGAACACCACCCTCTCATGGGGCCTGGGGGTGGGGATGAGCTGTCCCTCGTCTGGAAGCCGGTGCGCAATGTCTTTGGACAAGTATCCGGCTTTCCTCAACTTTTTGATGTGCCCCTCCGTGACGGAGGAGGCCATCCACCTGCCTCCTGCTCCGGACATGGCTGGAGAAGGTTGAGGTGGGAAGTGTGGACTTGGGCGCTGGATCTCGAGTGCGCGGAAATGGATAAGCAAAGGAGGAAGAAAGCGTAGATGAAAAAGGTGGATCCTTATCCCCTTATATGGGCAGACGAAACTATGTTCCCCCAGCAGCCTAGTAAAACTCGCTTATCTCCCAAACGCCGTAATGGATAGCGTGGTTGGGTTACCCACGCCCGTATTGATGAGAATCCCGGAATAAGGGGACACGATCCCTGCTTCGACAAGACGTCCCAAGGAAACTGCCTCGCTAAGTGCGCGGACAGTAAAAACGATTCGAATAAAGGCTTGGGCGTGGTGTGATGTCATGCTGCGGAATACGTCAGCGGATTGGATTTGTGTAAATATTATTCTCTCTACGGTGGTATGTGGAACTTATTTTGCAGAGCCGGACACTATCCTTTTGTTCAAAATCTTCTATGAAGTATTCGGAGGAGGAACCCGCCTTGCAATGCCGAAGACAATCTGCGCGCCGGACTCGTCGTCATTGAAGCTTGGTTCAGGGGCTACTGAGGGAGTCCTGGATTAGGGGGTGTCCGGATAGCGGACTATAACCTTTGGCGGACTCTGGACTATGAAGATACAAGATTGAAGACTTCGTCCCGTGTCCGGATGGGACTTTCCTTGGCGTGGAAGGCAAGCTTGGCGATACGGATATGTAGATCTCCTCCCATTGTAATCGACTCTGTGTAACCCTAGCCATCTCCGGTGTCTATATAAACCGGAGGGTTTTAGTCTGTAGGACGAACAACAATCATACCATAGGCTAGCCTCTAGGGTTTAGCCTCTCTGATCTCGTGGTAGATCTACTCTTGTACTACCCATACCATCAATATTAATCAAGCAGGAGTAGGGTTTTACTTCCATCGAGAGGGCCCGAACCTGGGTAAAAACATCGAGTCCCTTGTCTGCTGTTACCATCTGCCTAGACGCACAGTTCGGGACCCCCTACCCGAGATCCGCCGGTTTTGGCACCGACAGACTTCATGTTGAATTCGATTTCTTTAAACCACCTTAAGTTGAACTCAAATGTATGCTAGTTCATAGGTAGCTATTTATAATGTTCATTGTGTAACTTTCATATGTATAATGTGCTTTACACACACAACATGAACTATAATCACGTTTATATTCGATTGCTAAAGCGATGCATTGTCTGGAGGTCAAAATAGTAACTATGTGGATCAATTGTGTCGAATAATAACATAGACATGCTAAAATTCGATAGAATCTAGATGTCTGATGGATCAATGACCGCTCCTTTCGCGAATTGCAAATATCATGATCCCATCCTAATATTGGGATACAATTTATATCTTTAATCAATGTGTACAGCAGTCTTTTACGTGTAGTTTCACTCTCCATCGGTGGTCTCTCACACATGCTCACACACTCTCTCCCGAGGTGTCTTTCTCGCACACATGCTCTAGATATAACCCTCCCTCCCTCTCATAACCATTTACAACTATTTTCACTAACCTTTATCACAAGCACTCTTCCCCTCGCAAAAATACACACGCACAATTCCCATCAACCCTTTCTATATACATGTACCTGCCTACGTGTCACATGTACGCACATTATCTTTAGGCCTGTCTCTCACGCATTATCTCACACCTCTCTTCCTAATCGACGAGTATGATTCTAGACGAGCATTCTATAGGATGCCCCTTAAAGTTATGTTGGATGAATAGTAATATCAGAGATAAAGGGGTTACCTTAGTCCGAGAACCTAGGGTTACAAATCCTAGCCGGCTTTGTCAGTGGACACAGAGTCCTTCACAATTCTGCTATCTTTGTCTTGTACAACTAGTCATCCATGGGTCTTCCTAAATGTGTCACGGGCCGACCAATGTGGCGCAGGACGGAACCGAATGAAGGGCCTCACCTCGACCCACCGGACCTCACGCGGTGACACACCCTCTGCCCCCACGTCTCATTATCTTCTCACACCCACACATACCAACACAAACACCACACACACAGAAAATTTCTCCTGGTGCCTCTATTCCTTCCCCCCTTGCATTACACACTCAAGGGAACGGCATCTCTCGTCGTGATGTCATATTCGTCTCTCTCTCTCTAGACCACTCTCATTTCTCGTGCTATCTGTCCCACGCCCCCCGTCGACCCCTCTATCCATGCCTCTCTGGAATACGTAATACACACACATACCTCCTAGGCCCCGCCAAATGCATCAACTACACATGCACACATGTTACATCACGTACCCCATTGATCTAAAAAGCCCTCTCTTCACTTTTATTTCACATACAACATTCCTTTTGAATAAAGTGTGGCCAAAAAATTATTCAACATTACAAAGTTATATGGAGGAGTACGAATGCTAATTTGCATTGCATGGTGTCCACAATGATATTTATTCCGCACTGTGAATTTTTATATTTTTATACTATATACAAAGTTAGTCATAATAAAGAGAAACGAAGAGCATCTCTCTCCATCGCATACCCCCTGTACGCCCCTTTCACGTATGCACACAAAACTATCTCCAGGTCCTCTAAAAGTAAGGCCCCAGAAAATTCACACATGTTTCATATTTCCCTCGCGATATATGCAATGATGATCATTGTATTTGAAGCGAAAGCACGATACGTACATTGGACTTCAGAATCCACTCATTACGGTCACCATTTACGTTTAGTGGTTATTATATAGTCACGGGCTCGCCGTACAACTTTGTATTTGCTCATGAAATGACTAGTTGACCTGTTAAACGCTCCACGTGGCACCTCTAGTGTTGCATCACATTATCTCACTACCATCGTGCCCACCTGTCGACTTGTATCTACTCTACATCTACACTCTTATAAAATACATAAAATACACTCTTACAAAAAATAGAGTTGGTGATGATGGTGTGCCTGCCATCCTGCAATATCGGCTGTCCGATTTATATCTGACGGATAGGAAAGAAACTATGGAAATTTTGCAAAAAGGTACCCACTCACCTCTCCACATTTGCAAATAAGGCCTTCCCTCGTTCATCCTTTTCTCTCACAAGATAAAGAAGTCATACAAATGCATCTTGATGTTACGTGCAACGCACGGGCATCTTTGCTAGTAAGAATGAAAACAAACGACAAAAATATATTTTGACGATGGTTCAAAGTCATGACCGCGGGCATAGCGGACAAGGTGGCCTTGTATTGGTGTGCTGAGCCGTATGTTTTAACACACAGGAGCTGGTGTGGTGATTATACACACACGCACGCATGCACACGAACTGCATCCACGCAACACTCACACAAATACATGCACCCACGCACGCATGCAACACTCACACGTACACAAGCAGCCACGCACGCACGCAACACTCACACGCACACACGCACACATGCATGCACACACCAGTACACCACACGACAACACACACTCTCACACTCACGTGCTCAACCTACACGTGCATGCGCACACATCAGACCCTGACAGACGCATACACAACCAAGTGATTCCCGCGCACGGGTTGGAGCCTTGTCGTGCCTGCATAAATTTTTGTTTATCTGACCTTTTCCCTATGCGAACTGACGGTGGGACTGACATGGAACGTGGTCAATTTAACTAGTCAACATGGCGCCATGCAGACTATTTGGCCGGTCAACAGAGTGCAATCCGATGCTGAACCATGAGCAAGTGACCGTGTAATCACCGCAAAACATATATAGTGACCGTAATCAGCTTATTCTGAAGTTCGGTGACCGTATTACGCTTTTCTCTCTGTAGGCCCTCCAAAACTACATCTCTACACGTTCCCGCATGTCACAACACTACTACTACACTCTAACACAATAAATCATATGTGTTTTTAGTTTTACTAGATATCATATTGTTACTTATAGTTATTCAGTTTGCATACATTAAAATTGCCTTTGAGATGTATGGCCAGTATCATCTACCGTGCGGGAAAAATCCCGCCCTTTCCTGTTTAATCGGGTTTGTATCGATGGATCGTGCGAAACAGCAAAACTGTAGTACTATACAGTGCAAGTGACGAGTTCACGGGCGTCGTGTCGTCTACTCCTCCGTCAGAAGAGTGGGCGCTCGCTTTCATAAATCTTCTAGTCCTTTCAACGACATGTGGGACATCAAGCTACGGGTCCACGTGCCATACCGAATACTGATGTAGAGCAGCGGGGTGAAGCACGCCATCATGGCGCCGGTGTAGTAATGAGCAATGAGGCATCAAATCACAAAGCTGCACCTTTCCGTAGTTAAGTTGGAGGACGAAGTAATAATGCTAAAAAAGAAGTTGGAGGGACGAAGCAACCATCATTTCACTCGTTGCTGAATCCGCTTCTCCCTCATCTTCTTCAACTTAACCACGTGTTGCTTCTGTCGTTGTTCTGCCTCATGTGGGACGCGGATCGGCTTGGTAAAGCACTGACACGTGGGACCGCATGTTAGCAAACCGCTAGGACAACTCCTCCGAAAATAAGAAACCTTCCCCGCCATCCGCGCGGAAAAATCACCTCCTTTTTACTAATCTTGATTCTATAATTTTTTAGATCAATATAGTTGAGATTTGTATAGATAGCACACAGGAGCAAAACCAAGTGGTACGGTTAAGGGCATCCACAATGTGTAGCCAAATTTGAATATAGCTTTTGGCATCGTGGGAACCATTGTGGACGGTGTTGCCAAAGCCAAAAAGATGGAACCGAAGCTCCCTGATTGATTGATTGAAGGAATAGCAAAATGCAACGTCTCTCCTCTTTCTCCCATGCTTGGACGCATGTAGTACAGTATAGAGCATAGAGTCTACTCCCCTGTCCCTTCTATCACAAATCACAAAGAAGTGAGGCGTCAAATCACAAAAGCACGAACGAAGCAACCATCATTTCACTCTTCGCTGACTCTGCTTCTCCATCGTCTTCTTCGAGAAGCCATCTCACCGCACTAGTACTCCTAGTAGTACTAGTCCTTTGGTTCAACGGACTTCCTGGATGCAAATAAGGCGGTTGTCTCGGCTTGCAAGAGGCACTTGCGAACGCACTTCGCCAAACCACAAAAAAAAGATATCGTCGACGTCAACGCAATGGTGAAGGAAGTCAAATATAGTTACTACCTCCATTTTTTGTACACAAGGCCAGTATATCAAAATTACAATTTGCAAAGGGCCACTAACACTAATCGAGGCAAAAATGATGGGGTTAGCAACCAAGGACATTAATATCCCCTGCATGCATGCGGAAATGAGAAGGTTGGTTTGCATGGCGCTGCATTAATCAAGCGACGAGGAGTGAGATGGTTAGCTCTTTGGTCTTTGGCGAAAAAATACGCATTAATTGACACGTGAAACAAGGATTTGTATCGATTAAATCCCGTGAAGGAAAACCCCGCCTTTCTTTTTTAACACTAGTACTCCTTGTACGTACGTACTTATCCTGTTTGGGTCTAGGCCTTGCATTGCCAAACTTCGCCACACATTTTTGCCAAGCTTGCCTAAAGTTTTCATAATGAGAAGGAGGTACACTTGCGCACGGCTGTCGCGGTCGCACCGCACCCTCACACGGTCGCTCCTGCATGACACGGTCGCACCACACCCTCACACCATCGCTCCTGCACGCCGCTAACCCAACCAAGGGAACACACCCTACACGTGATGTCACATGTGAACAAACCAAACTCAGACATCCTTTCGCTGACACATAATTTTCGTTCATAGAGTATGTTTATCCAACCGCATGTTGGGGAGTATCCGTATGGCCCGTGCGGTGGTCTGTTGGAGAAGAAGAAGAGGTGAGGAAGAAGGAAAGAAGGGTTAGGAGACGTAGGATATTCATCCAACCGCCTGAAATGGTAGACTGACCCAAATCAGGCGACTTGCATAACAAATATATGTTTTTACACATCAAAAGATCCATAAAAATAACAACATAAAGAAAAACTAGCACAGCTCGTGGAAAGAGACGACCTCGTCATATTTGGCTGCCGACGCGAACCAGCCGTCGCTGCCGACGCGTGTCTCCGCACCGTGGCTGTTCTCGGCCTCCAGCTACTCGTTCAAGCGGAGCGTGCGGGCGCTCTGCACGGACGAGAGCACAGCCCAGTTCAAGTCGAGGACGTCCGATTCCGCCTGCACGAGGACCTCGATGGCAGCGGCATCCACGCGCTCCGCGTTGAGTCGAGCCTCCGCCGCCCGGTTCAAGTCCAGGACGTCCGGTTCCGCCTGCAGGAGGGTGTCGATGAGAGCGGCATCCGTGTGCTCTGCGTTGAGTCGGGCCTCTGCCGCCCGGTTCAAGTCCAGGACGTCCGGTTCCGCCTGCAGGAGGGCCTCAATGGCAGTGGCATCCGCGCGCTCCGCCTCAAGTTGAGCCTCCGCTGCCCAGTTCACATCCAAGACATCCGGTTCCGCCTACAGGAGAGCCTCGATGGCAGCGGCATGCGCGTGCTCCGTGTCGAGTTGAGCCTCTACCTCCTGGTCCTCCTTTAGTATCACCATGTTGAACCGCTGGTCCGCCTGCGCCATGGGGGACTCGGACACCGGCATGAAGTTGACGTCCATCGTCTCATACCCATCGGGGGCCTTCTGCGCCGCGACCTCCGCCATGAACATTGGATCGGCTTCCTCCTCCTCGTAGCTTGGCTCCAGAGAACTCGGGGATTGTCCTGCCGCAAAGCGAGCTTGGGAACGGAGGTCTGTGGCGCCGACCGCCGCCTTGATTTCTGCGCGGCGCTCCGGCGTCAGCATCTTGTAGTAAGTGATCTTGCGGCGCACCATGGCTTTCCAGCGAACTAGGGGACGCTTGATGCGCGCTAGGGGATCGAAAGGTGGGGGAATGGGCTGGAGATTTGGTGTGGTTTTAGGGTAGTGGCTGGCGTAGGCTGAGCAGCGAAGGTTCTAATGTGAATAGTTGTTCCGGTGACGACCGGTCAATCGGTTTTTACTGTACATCGCTCTTGTCGCGTTTGCGTTGCAGCACGGCACGCTGGACCCTCCAGGTCGCTCACCGATTGGAACGCGTTTCGTCTTGCGTTTTCGCTCGCTTGTGGGACCGTAGTTGAGAGCGAACCGACGTCCCACCCCCTCCCCCACCCGCGTCATTTATTATACTACCACTCCCTCCATTTTATGCGGAGTAAATAAAAATAGAGGGAGTATACTACGGATGAGGATCCCCTGACGTGGCTGAACCCATTGAGTAATTGACATGCGGGGCCTAGCAAGCATGGGGTCCGCCAGTAAGTGACCGAAAGGGAGGGTAAGGCAGGGATACCTACGTCAGAGGATCCACTTCCACTACTACTCCCTCCTTCCATTTACTATACAGGGCCTAATACGTTTTTCAAGGCTTACTTTGACCAAATGTTAGAGTAATGGTAATATATGCCATGCAACTTACACAAAGCATACGGTCAAATTCATATGTGATAGGAGTTTCCAATGATATAATTTTCACATTATACATCTCATGTACTATTAATCTTGTCAATAGTCAAATTGGAAACCATCTCAAGTACAAATCTAGGAGTAGATACAAATCTAACAATATTGATTGGGCGTTGTTGAATGTTGTTCCCTTTTTGATCAAAGTAGAGATACTTTGACTACACATAAAACTTATGTGTAAACTAGAAAGCATAGGAGGGAGTATATTGTATGTTCAAAAACGGAACGAACATTGAACACCCTTTTATATATGATTTGCGGATGCTATGGTCACCGGTTCAAAATTTTGAATCCGCCTTAGGTATCACGTGCCCCCACTCGTTCCCTCTCGATTTCATTTCGGGGTCCGGAGATCTATTGAAAGAGGACTAGGGTGGGTACATGCGAATGATACTCGGCGGAATGTTCAAATGAGGCATGCGGGAGGATGGACTCGACTAGAGGGCGACATGATCGATGGAGAAGAGGGTTGGAGAGGAATGAGAAATAAGGAAACGCCACATGATTATACTTGAACGGATCAAATAAACAATAAGTTGTCTCACCTGGCCTACATAGTGAAAGGCCTAATGCGCAACTGTAACACCCCAAAATTTTGACCTTGATTTATTAATTAAAATTTTGCCAGGAAATTAAAATTTTATTTTCTAGTTTTATCTTTTAATTTCAGATCACTCTGTCCCTCTAGTTTTTGAGTTTTCCTTCTAGGTGGAAACCTTCCAAAAATATTGTTGGACTTGTACATCTTCCCAAGACCATTTCTTTTTATGAGTGAAATTATTTCTACAATTATTTTTCCTGAGCTTTATTTCTTTAAAAATGATTTTTTTTCATAAGTTTTAGAGTTCCATTTGCACTACAACCCTTTCAAATACTTCTTTGAAATTTCCACCAAAATTTGGGGATGTCATGTGATGTTCCCACATCACTTTTATGCAAAAATCTCTTTTAGTCATTTGGAGATTTTGAGCCGTACCTCAAGTTTTCAAATCTGGTCCAGTTTGTAATTTGCACTACAATCTATTTAAGTATTTCTTTAAAAATCCCACCAAAATTGGGGGATGTTAGTAGTAGTGTATAATTAAACTTTATGCAAAAACCCATTGGTGTTCTTTGAAAAATTTGAGCAAATCATCCTCTTTTGCTCTCTGGTCCAGTTTGGTATTTTCTACTGCAACCCTATTTTATCTTGCCCTATTACCCATGATTTTTATCCTGCTTATAAAACACTCTACCAAACCCTTAAGTCCAGGAGATTGGACCCTTTGGAATACTTCTGATCCATACAATAGTAGCCTTCATTTTCTGTCCAGATCTGGTTTTCTCAAAATTTTGCACTAACAAGTTTCTGTTTTTGCCCAAATAGCCTTGCCATCATCACTTGCACCTAAAGAGACCCCAACCTAGAGATTTGGGCCACCAGAAGAGATGCATAGATGCCTATGGCATTCTGTCGAGCACCTTGTGTTCATGGATAGCTTTGGCATAGTTTTATGTTTGCACTATGATCTTGCCCCTCTGGACAAACCAGCATGTCCACTAATCTCCTAGCCACCTCTAACCAAGACCTATTAATTGTCAGCCTCACCCAAGACCTCTAGGCCACCCTGGCTTTTAGTCGAGCATGTAGCGTGCGTGCTCTGGGCGCGCCCAGAGCGCACGTGTTGCACACACGCGCAACCGAGCCGCCGCGTCTTGCCCCTGGCCTTTGCTCACCCGCAGGGCCGCGCCCCGTTCTCGTCCGCTCGCCAGAACCCTCCAAGCCGCCCCTGGCGCCCTACAGCGCCGCCATCAAGGCCCTCTTGGCGGCACGCCGGCGTCTGCAACACGCCCCTGCCATGGCAGCGGCGCCCAAGCCACAGCCGCCCGCCAGCTGCCCTCTGGAACAGATCGAGCTCATCCACGAGCCCGTCCGCTAGCGCCCGTCGCCGCCACGTCGCCTTGCTACCAACAGAACGGCGGTTCGCCGGCATTCTTATCCGCAGCCGCGGGGACCGACCTCCCCGGGCTATAAATAGCACTTCCGATCACGCCTAGGCTCGTCAGCAACCTTGTTCGAGTAGTAGGAAGCCCCCCCACCTCCCCAGTTGGCCAGAGGCCATCCTCTCTCCCATCTCCGGCAGGTTCGACCGCCGCCACGCTCCGGTAAAATCCGGCCAAGACCAAGGCCCCTAACCCCTCCCGTGCTCCCATTCTCCTCCCCTCGACTGTGCGGAGCCACCCAACACCTCAGCCTCGACCGGGAGCCACCATAGCCCAGGCCCCCAATTGTTCCCGAAACCACTGTCCACCGCGGACCTCGCCGCCGTCGACCCCCTCCACCCCTGCCAGCCTATCAACCACTTGGAGTACCGCCCTGGACCAGCGGATCCATCCCTGCCCTCAGAATCCTGCGGGGAGCCACCGTTCGTCGACGTCGATCGCCGGAGCCCCGCCACCGCTCGGCCAGAGGAGAAGGAGGCGCGGGCGACTGGTCAAACCTGACCAGTGGGCCCAAGGGACCCATTGTCAGTGACCCACGAGTCGACCCACGCTGACTTAAGTGGAAACGTATTCCACCGAATACGCCTTCGCTAGGGGAAAGCGTAAGCCCCCGAACCGTTTTCTTTTTCTGATTTTTATTAAAAACAGAATTTTGACTAAACTTTGCCTGGATATAGCTTTGTAAATATAAGTCCAATTGATTTGATTCTTTTTCTGTTGTTTCTCAAATTTTGTCTAGTTTATTTTCATGTTTATTTGAAAATTTTCCAAACAACTTTTTTTACTATTTTGAAACTATGTGTTAATTTATTTATTTTTAAATAGGACTTTTGAAGAAGGAAGCAACTTTCAAAAAGTGCACCCCACTTGCATACTCTTGAAGGCAAGCATTCTGAAACCCGGCATAATATTTTGTTGTGCGTCATTTGATGCAAATACGACACCACCTTGACGCGAAGTATTTGATATTTTATGTGGTGTTATGATCACATTCATGAGTGCATGATGATGATTCCTTGTTGTTGGAATTTGGTATGCTTCAGATAGTAATCACCCTCGTATGCCTTTCATGCCTATCGGGAGGAATCCGGGAAAGTCTCTGTCTTGAGTAGACGCGAACTTGTCTCTAATAATTCGTTGAGACGATTATGTCCGATAAGGCATGGCGAGGTATGATGAGTGGTGATTTTGTTTGTTGGTGTGAAATATATTTGTTATACTAATCCTGCAGGGAATGCCTTAACCTCCTGAGTCGACCGTAGATCGAGTCTTGTTCCAGTAACCCCCATACTTGTTTCGTACTACCACTTGTCCCTGCCATAGGTAGGGTACAATTCAGTAAGTTGTCAACCCCTTCCTAGGACACACCGTACAGAGAGGCCATGGTGGAAGATACCGGCTGCATCCGGTAGACATGCCACCTGGTCCGGGGGCATGGGTGTTTCCAGTTGGAGCCGAGAGGGTAGCTCCCCTAGTTTGCGCGCGTTATAAATTTTGTGATCCCATGCTAGTCGAGGTTGTAGCCTCCCCACTTAAAGTTTTGCTTAACGGGTGTCGTGGGTGATTCCAGACATCGTAAGTTAGGCTGGTGTGTGCGGTCAGGTGTGTTTTCAATTAAAAGACCGTAGAAGGAATTAGTTCCGATGGTCTAAAGGAATCTGTTACTCGTGGGTAAAGAGTACACCCTCTGCAGAAATTATATCTATTCGAATAGCCGTGTCCATGGTTAAGGACTACAGTCTGGGATGGGTCAATTGTCGGTCTTAGTGTCGGTCTTCGGAGGAAAAATTGCTAAACCCGAACATGGATCATGACTTGTGACTCATGATGATTATGATTACTATTATTATGGACTAACCATTTACATTATTTGAATTATTGAGTATCCCTGGGACGGTTATACCTCCTTGATATTCACTGTGATTATTCTCTTATAAGCCCTTTATGTGGTGTCGCTCAGACACCCGACTGTGGCATGCTTGTCATTTAAATTATTTATAAGCCCTTTATGTGGTGTCGCTCAGACGCCCGACTGTGGCATGCTTGTTATTTAAATTATTTATAAGCCCTTTATGTGGTGTCGCTCAGACGCCCGACTGTGGCACGCTTATTATTTAAATTATTTATAAGCCCTTTATGTGGTCTCGCATATACGCCCGACTGTGGCATGCTTGTTATTTCTTTTATTTACAAGCCCTTTATGTGGTGTCGCTCAGATGCCCGACTGAGCCATGCTTTATATTATTATCCTTTCGAGGTGTCGCTTCAGACACCCGATCGGTGCATTCTATTTCTACTCCCTTATTGAATATTCATGTTGTATATGAATAACCTGCTTGCGTGCATCATGGATTTTTATTTCGTGACTGACATTGCGATCATGAAATATTTCAGAGCATGATTATCATTCATTATGTTATACCTGTGTTCATAATGTTTGCGAGTACATTCAAAGTACTCACTGGCTTCTCCCTGGCTATTGTCTTGGCCAGATATCTTGCATGGAGAGGAGCGTTGCGATGACAGCCCCGGAACCTACGCAATGATGATAGCAGCATCGCGGAGATAGGAATTATCCAGGTCAGCTGTTCCTGTGGGAAATGGAGTCCCATAGACGCTGATGAACCGCAAACCACTTCAGCCATCTGTCGGTGTACTAGAGTAGGGGTACCCTAGTATCCCGAACTCGTGCACGGGCAGTTGCAGCACCCCGCGACAAGGCTTGCCTAGTGACCGCCAAGGTCCTCCGCGGTTCCTTTGGAGCCATTCAAGAACAAAGTATTCAAGTCAAGGAGACAAGGCCCCGGCAAGAGGAGCTTTCCAGGAAGGCCACTCAAGGCACGAAGGAAACAAGACCCCGGCAAGAGGAGCTTGCCGGGAAGGCCTCGTGAGCGACAAGCTTCCGAAAAGCGATAAGGGTTCAGCCGTGTTAAAGGCGCTTGCGCGTGCAGCAACCTCTCTTCATCTCCGCCCAGCTCATCCGCCAACGTGTCGCCATGGGGCTATTCCGAACGCAGCGTGTCAAGGGCTGTGCAGCCAGCGGAGAGCAGCGATAAGCGGCGCCGACAAGAAGGCCATCGTGGCGAACGGTGGCGCTCCGACGGTCCTGTTGCACAATTGTTTAGGCGACATGGACGGGCATTTAATGCTTTTGTCCCTTGCCGTCGAGTTAGGTAGATTACACTGTACCAAGTAGTTGCACCAACCGTAACTCATTTTCCCATTTTTGCCCTCGTCTACGTTGCCACCTGTGGTGACCCCTTGAGCCTATAAAAGGAGGCCCATGTGCAACGTACAAAGGGTTCGACTCATTCGAGACCAGAGACACTCAAGCTAGGTTTTGTAGCTCACATTGCTCCCTAGCAAAAACACAATACAATCAACCAAGCAGCAGTAGGAGTATTATCTCTCCGGAGAGCTCCGAAGCTGGGTAAACTGCTCGTGTGCATCGCCTCGATCTGCTCTTCGTGCAATCTCCGCCCCCCCACCGAACCAAAAGGGACTCGGTCCGCCGGTCCCATAGGTGTTCGTGGGTTACGATCAGCCTCCCCGACACCATCAACCACTAGAAACCATTTGTTGTACTCATAGGCCAGAACGCTCTTGTACTACACATTTTGTATTTTGCTTGGAGTTTCTGTATCAAGTTGGTGTCTCATCAGCTAACAGTAAATCCTGGGGCTGGTGAGCACAAGGGCCAATTTCTGGGAAATTTATATCCTGGAAAACTGGTCCTGACAACCTTGGTATCAGAGCCAGGCTGACCATTGGCTAATCCTATCTTGGCCAGGTCAATAAACCTAGATTATCCAATCCACCAGACCTTAACCTAACCTCGGCCAAGCTTCTCATGTAAGATAGCCACACAGAGACCCCGACTCCTTTTGGCAGTCGGTGCCCAACCTATCAGCCTAGCATGTCGATCACGCGCCAGTGACCGACACCTGAATAGTCTCTTTCGCAAGCGTGCGAATGAAGAATCCGTCCCCTTTTTCTATAAAAAGGGCACGCTAGCCTCAACCCAGTACAGCACGGCCTATTCCCCAAAACGAGCTATAATGTCTGGCCCCATTGTGCACTATGAGACCACAGCAACCAACCTTAGAGGTCTTGTGACCGTGCTAGCAAACCTCACCCGCCGTGCCTTTGCATTAGAAGAGCCCCCAGAATATGTTGTGTACCAAGGGCCCATGAGCGGTGAAAGCCGCAATTCGGGCCATCAGACACGCCTATGGTAGGGGTCTATCGCCGTAACGCCCTTACAGTGTTCACCGAAGGACAACTTCCTTTGAGCCACAAGCCATCCAACTAGCTGCTCGAGAGGCTATAGTTCAACTCCGGCACTTGTCGCCCAGAGTTAAGTGTCGCTCGTTCTACTACTACCCCAGCCGTGACGGGTATGGTAGGCCACCCCAGGTTGCCAACGGAGATCACGAGACAGATCCTGCATTGTTACGTCTGGTGCGCTATGTAAGTGCACTAGAGGAACTGTTTGATCAAATCACCCTTGATCTGATCACAGCCCGTGGAGAACTGGTTCGCCGAACCCCCGCAAGAGGAGAAGATGAGCTCGATACCGACAACCCAGTCGTGCTGTTCGGACAACCGATCGAGTCCTTGAGGTCTGCCCTAGCCATCGACCAAAATACTATGGTGTCCCCAGAAGTACTTCGTCGCCTTTTGGGAACACGCTCCAACGGGATTGTGGCCAACAACCCCCGCGATGGTCATCATCGCTACCCCGACCCTGCAACCCCTCAACTCCATCCAGCTAACCCAGACAGTGAAACCCATGGAGAAGCCTCGACGTCCACAAGGCAGGCCCGCTTAGATATTAACGAGGTAGACTAAGTCACTCGAGTAGTACTGAGTCTTAGTATGTCCATGCCCTGTAATTGTGTGATCTTGTCTCGCCATAATTAAATGTTGTCTGCTTGTGCGCCCCTATTTTAAATAGTAGCCATGCATAAGTATGTTGGTGTATGGTTGCATTTTTTTATTCCGGGCATAGCTACAAAAAACCACCCCGACGACACCCACAGTAATACATCACTTTTGTGAGATATGTGTATCTATGGCTTTGACCCCGACCCCATAGAGCAGAACCGACAAACTAGCCCCTTGCCGCGATAAAATGACCCAGCCCAGGTGCTATATAAAAGGCCACCTCGTGACCTTGCCAAGTACCCCTCACCTTGTACACAACTCTCACAACCATTTCTTTGCCATGCCAAGCCCTAGTATTTATCTGAGAACTCCATATGCAACCCCAGGTAGTTTTGTTAAAATATTGTGGGACTTTACTTGCAGAACCACGAGTTCTACCCATCCACCCAAGTACGAGTTACTCAAATCGAGGATCACCCCATCCACATTGAAATATTGGGCAGTGGTGCACATCCCTCCCGCAAACCCAAACCAAGACCCAACGGAAGTCTCCTTCGTGAGGAAATCTATGCCTACTCCGCAAATGGCCATAGAAGCTGCTGCATACGAAGCGCTTGCTCGCCTTCGATTTGCGGTACCCTATGCCAGCGAATGAGGGTATTATTACTTCCCGGGTCGTGCAGCACCCGGAGAAGTAGCATCTTTTCCCGGTGGACGAATCGAGAGAGACCCAAGATCGTCCAACCTTGCCAAGATGTCATCGCCAAGAGCATTTGACCCAACGAGTAATGGGTTATCTCCAGAGCCTCACTGATTTAAATCCTCGGATCGCCATCGGCAGACCACTGAGGCCCGACCAAGAGAGACGCATTCTTCTACTAGTCAACCCGCTTCCCCCGATAGAAGAGGAGTGTGCCCTAGTACCAGAGACATTTCCTCAGGACCCTGTCTATTTACCGTTTTCATTGTAGACATCACTGATATGTTTATTGTCGAAACATTTATTTATCTGTTGCAACTTATGCGTGGCATCCTAAATTTGTGCGATGAATTAAATATTTGGTTTCAATTAATGTGAGTAGTTTTTACTGCTGTTAATTTTGATTAACTAATTTCACTCTCGGTAAATTCTGAAGTGAGATTTTTCTTCCTGAGTTATTGCAGCATATATTTCTCCATGACATAGATTTTTATTCACGCAGCACCACGACAGCAGACGCACAACAACAACCACTCGACCACATGCACTAATTGCAAATCCACGTGCACATTTTGCACCTAAGTGATCACCTCCCTAGCACACCACAGTCTCTGAAGGAGAGATTTGTGGGTAATTATTCGGGTGCAAGTTGCCTCCAGCACACTGACAATAGTTAGCACCCGACACCGCAATTAATTCTCATGATCACCGCCACCGCGGAGAACTAACACTCGAGCAGCGGCATCATGACGATCATCGAGGATCATCACGCACAAGAGCACGGAGGACCCCAACAATGCCGACAACCCTCCGCACATCAGGATCATGTACCAGTCCGGCATCACCTCCGCCATTAGAGCCTCGTCTCGAGCTCCTGCAAACAGAAATGGAGGAGAAGGAAGGAGAAGGAGAAGCGAGGCCAGGTGTGAGGGAGAAGAAAGGAGCACCTCAGACATTTTATAGCTCGAGATCGGTGTACGGTGGGTGAAGTCCACCAGCGCCGCTCGTCATTCGATCACCGGTGTTCGGAGGCGAATCCACGAGCAGTGCCGACAACGCACTTTCCCGCGAGGTGAGTGCACGCTGCACCGGCAGCTAGCACGCCGCACACTACCGCAGTACGGCATAGATGCTCTACGCGCTAGACGTCGCCGGTGGAGAAAGCACGGGAAAGCGCGCGAGAGAGATGAAGAAGAGAGAGCCAGAGGTAGAAGAAGAGACTGACAGTGAGCCCCGGGTCCATCTGTCAGCCAGAGAGAGCACTGTGCTCATGGGTGCGACCAGCTTATTTTAGAAATTTAGAAATTTATTCTAAATTTACTGTAACCAAAAGTAGGAATTTCTCGTTTTCCCCCAACCATTGATTTTTCCATGCAGTGCCAGTATTCCACATTGTAGTTTTACACCACTTAATTGCCCACTCACTGTAGCCACATTTTATTGCATGGGTAGGATGGTTATTTTTTATATTACTTTGAGATAGTAGGAGTAATTCCTTGATTTATCTCGAGGACAAGATTTTTCTTAAGGTGGGTAGTGTTGTAACACCCCAAAATTTTGACCTTGATTTATTAATTAAAATTTTGCCAGGAAATTAAAATTTTATTTTCTAGTTTTATCTTTAAATTTCATATCACTCTATCCCTCTGAATTTTTGAGTTTTTCCTTCTAGGTGGAAACCTTTAAAAAATATTGTTGGACTTGTATATCTTCCCAAGACCATTTCTTTTTATCAGTGGAATTATTTGTACAATTATTTTTCCTGAGCTTTATTTCTTTAAAAATGATTTTTCATAAGTTTTAGAGTTCCATTTGCACTACAACCCTTTCAAATACCTCTTTAAAATTTCCACCAAAATTTGGGGATGTCATGTGATGTTCCCACATCACTTTTATGCAAAAATCTCTTTTAGTCATTTGGAGATTTTGAGCTCTACCACAAGTTTTCAAATCTGGTCTAGTTTGTAATTTGCACTACAATCTATTTAAATATTTCTTTAAAAATCCCACCAAAATTGGGGGATGTTAGTAGTAGTGTATAATTCAACTTTATGCAAAAAGCCATTGGTGTTCTTTGAAAAATTTGAGCAAATCATCCTCTTTTGCTCTCTGGTCCAGTTTGGTATTTTCTACTGCAACCATATTTTATCTCGCCCTATTACCCATGATTTTTCTCCTGCTTATAAAACACTCTACCAAACCCTTAAGTCTAGGAGATTGGACCCTTTGTAATATTTTTGGTCCATACAATAGTAGCCTTCATTTTCTGTCCAGATTTGGTTTTCTCAAAATTTTGCACTAACAAGTTTCTGGTTTTGCCCAAATAGCCTTGCCATCATCACTTGCACCTAAAGAGACCCAACCTGGAGATTTGGGCCACCAGAAGAGATGCATAGATGCCCATGGCATTCTGTCGAGCACCTTGTGTTCATGGATAGCTTTGGCATAGTTTTATGTTTGCACTATGATCTTGCCCCTATGGACAAACCAGCATGTCCACTAATCTCCTAGCCACCTCTAACCTAGACATGTTAATTGCCAGCCTCACCCAAGACCTCTAGGCCAACCTGGCTTTCTGTCGAGCATGTAGCGTCCGTGCTCTAGGCGCGCCCAGAGCGCTCGTGTTGCACACACGCGCAACCGAGCCGCCGTGTCTTGCCCCTGGCCTTTGCTCACACGCAGGGCCGCGCCCCATTCTCGTCCGCTTGCAAGAACCCTCCAAGCCGCCCCTGGCGCCCTACAGCTCCGCCGTCGAAGCCCTCTTGGCGGCACGCCGGCGTCCACAACACGCCCCTGCTATGGCAGCGCCGCCCAAGCCACAGCCGCCCGCCAGCTGCCCTCTGGAACAGCTCGAGCTCATCCACGAGCCCGACTGCTAGCGCCCGTCGCCGCCACGTCGCCCTGCTGGCAACAGAGCGGTGGTTCGTCGGCGTTCTTATCCGCAGCCGCGGGGACCGACCTCCCCAGGCTATAAATAGCCCTTCCGATCACGCCTAGGCTCGTCAGCAACCTTGTTTGAGTAGTAGGAAGCCCCCCACACCTCCCCAGTTGGCCGGAGGCCATCCTCTCTGCCATCTCCGGCAGGTTCGACCGGCGCCACGTTCCGGTAAAATCCGGCCAAGACCGAGGCCCCTAACCCCTCCCGTGCTCCCATTCTCCTCCCTTCGACCGTCCAACGTCCCGCACCGCTGAGGTCGGGGACTCCTCCGAGGATGAGTAGAGCATGGGAGGCGGCAGGGCATGGTGTGCCAACTGACCGGTCCGTATCCCATGTTCTACTCTTCCTCGCTGGAGACCGCACCTTCACTTCACGGGTCTTAAACCCCGCCCCCGTACATAGAGATTGCAGATGGAGGACGTCGGCCGCCGCCGTAGAATAGGTTTAGGGTCGGTTTTCTTTTATTTTTCTGTCCTATAAAAGTTCGAAATGTAATGAAAATCTGCCGTGTTTGCATGAATCTCGGCCAGTGTATATGAACTTTCACAATAATATACATATTGTAGGAGTACTAGCAAGACGCCCGTGCGTTGCACGGAAGATCAAGATCTTGTGGGAGAAAAGGATGAACGAGGGAAAGCCTTTATCTGCAAATGTGGAGAGGAGTGCGGGTAAATTGTCATAGTTTCCTTCCTATCCGTTAGATATAGATCGGACGGCCTATATTGCAGGATGACAGGCACACCATCATCACCAACTCTGCTTTTTATTGAACCGAGACAAATCTAACATGCGAAGTAAAATAAACACATAGGGTCTATACAGACACAAATTATCTTAGGCACTCCAATAGCAATAATGCTACATCTACGAATGGACTACCAAGACCTACATAACCTTGCAAACAAATCCTCTTGGCCCCCTGATTTTCACCGGGGGAGGGCCCCAGCTGCTAGGACCAATTAATTTTCTCCACATCAGCTTTTACGTAAAACTCTTACATTACTTTTCGTAGGTGTAGCATGGTCCCTCCAATAGTACGTCCACTACACATTCACGCATTTCACATCTTTCTACATCTACGGGAAGCTACAAAAGGGTTAACGTAAATTGCCTCTCTCTCTCCTCCTTGATTTTCATGGTGGTGGGCCCCTCCCTCCCCCCAATCTACAATCAACAGCTCACATGTTTCACATTACGTTAATTACGTAACTGGGATTACGTAGGTGTAGCATTACTCGTCCTAAAAAACCCAACTAAGCCAACCTCCCAACATATCGCGTGGGAAAAGACCCGGCCGCGCCGTTTTAGTCGGGATTAGCGGATTACTAGTAGTAGTATCGATGGATCGCGCGAAGCAACAATTTTATTTTGAGGGGGTGAAGCACCTAGTTTAAATGGAAAAAAGGCGGTACACTCACAACACTTCTCTCGCGGTCGCATTGCACCCCACACACGTTTGGTCCTGCACACGGCTCACGCAAACGGAAGGTGCTTCGGCTTGCCTCTTCACTAACACGTGGGACTGCACTTGGAGAAACCGACCATGCGCCTAAACTCCCCGCCCACCGCGAAAATCCTCCCCCACCCACACACAAAATTTCCCCCAAACCGATTAAACCTCCTTCGCCAACTAGCCAATAATATTCCACAACCCCCCCCCCCCCCGTCCCCTCCACTCCATTTGCTCCGCCAAAGCCGCCCTCCCCACCGAGCCGATACGTCAGCACCGCGATTCATCGAGGCGCATGGCGATCCTCTCGCCCCTGATGCGCTCGTGAGACTGCCGTCCTCTAGCCGCGCCACCACCTCTGGCTACGTTCTTGTGGAGGCGCACGGCGGTCAGCGCCGCCACCGCTGGCGACGTTCGTGTGGAGACGCACGGTGGTCAACTTCTCCCACGGTATGTGCATTCTAGACTGAGGCCATGTTCATGTCGGTGTAGCGCTGAATGTTAGCTGATAGACGTTGTTAATCTCACTGTTTGCCGAAGTAGTTTACTGTCAATATGCTCTGCTTAAGAAGCTTCCTTGCCCTGTTCTGCACTCAATCTGCTTAGCTGAGATGGCATGCCAAGGCCGATTAGTTGCTAAAATATCCTGCCATATATTTATTGTGACATAGGTTGCCATGGTCTAGTAGCCAATCTGTTAGGTGAAATAGCTCTACACCGTTTTATACTCGATCTTTGTTGCTGCGATGGCTGTGTGCTCGGCCTCATTGACTGCTGAAACAGCCTGCCATAATTTAGCACTAAAATATGTTTGTTGAATTATCTTTACATATATTTCGTTACTTAGCTCTGCTCGTCCAAATATCTTGCCATAGCTTTAGACATCGACCTAGTTATTTTTTCCTGGACTTCATAAAAAATCATATATGTTTTTCCTGTAATATCTAGTAGAAGAACTAATTTGTATGTCTAACAGATGGACATGACTTGGATAACTTCTTCTCGAAGATTCTCCGCTGCATATGTCGAGGGGGTTGAAAACTTCATGAACTTTATCAGAGCAGATTACGGTGGTCTGAAATCAGATGTGCTCTGCCCGTGTAGCAGTTGTATGAATTCAGTTACAAGAGCCCAGTCAACTGTGCAAAATCATCTACACTTGTATGGGATGTCGGTCACATATACTAGGTGGGTTCATCATGGTGAAGCTGTGAACGTCAATGTTATTGACTACATGGACGCAGCAGATCACCATCTTGATCTGCCTGATGCTCAGGTGGAAGAGGAGGAGGAGGTGGTGGTGGCGAGCGATGAGTTTGACCAACATTGAAACAATGCTACGAAATGCTCGTGCATTCCGTGAACTTTCACCGCAGAAGAAAAATGGTGGGCCCGCATGTTGGAACAATGCAATGTTGTTGTCACCCTGGAAATAAGCTGTCGGTATTCTCAGCTATGGTCACCTTTCTTCGGTGAAGACATCTGGCGGATGACCAACAAATCATTCGATGCGATGTTGGCTGCTTTCGCAAATCTTTCCCGGATCGCCCGAGCAGCCACACACCTACTGATAAAATGAATAATTTCCTTCGTGCAGTTGGAATTGGATATGATATGATCCATGTTTGTAAGAATAATTATGTTTTCTTAGGAAGGATTATGCCAACTTAAGTGAATGCCCGAAATGCAAATCATCAAGATGGAAAGATGGCGATTTGTGAAGAGGATTCCTCAAAATGTTACGAGACATTTTCCAATTACACCAAGATTGCAAAGGTTGTTTCATGATTTGAAACAAGAGAGGATGTCTGATGGCATTCTAGGAACCAGGAGTACAGAGATCGAGAATGTAATGAGCCATCCATCTCATGGTAGTGAGTGGAAAAGCTTCAATGATAAACACAAAGAGTTTGTTGCTGACCGAGAAACATTATACTTGGCTTAGCTTTAGATGGATTTAACCCATTTGGCCACCAGAGCGCCACATATAGCATGTGGCCAGTGCTTGTTATCCCTTACAACATGCCTCCAAATGTCTGCACCAAAGAATCAAACTACATGATGGCCTTGCTCATCCCAGGTCCAAAAAGTCCTAGAAAGGATTTTGATTTGTTCATGGAGCCTCTTGTGGAGGAACTTCAACAACTATGGAAGGGTGTTCTCACTCGAGACCTATATAGCAGCCCACCAGCTGATTTCTTTCTGCATGTTGTTATAATTTGGTGCATCTATGATTATCCGGCTTTGGGGACTATGTCAGGGCGAACAACACATGGTTACAATGCATGTGTTCCTGTGACAGGAATCCGCTGTCATACGCAATACTTAGCAAGATATGTTACATTGGACACTGTTGTTTCCTTGCCAAGGACAAGTCGCATCCTAGAAAATACCAAAGACATGTGTTCAATGCAAAGCATGAAAACCGTGATTCGCCAAAGAGGCTCACCACCGATGAGTTGCAAGTGGAATTGGAGAAGGTCAGGCATATTACACCAGGAAACCATCCTAGTAATGGTAGCGGGAAAAGGAAGCGTGGCAGGGCAGAAGAGAGATTATTTTTTACCCGCGGGTCCACTTTGTGGGACTTGGAGTATTGGAAAGATGTGGATGTGGGGCATAATCTTGATGTGATGCACATCGAGAAAAATATATGTGACAACATTATCGGCACACTTCTTAATATTGCAGGCAAGACGAAAGATACCTTAAAATCTAGGATTGATTTGACACAGGTATCAGAAAGGATTTGCAGGTGCAAGATGAAGGTAAACCACTGGATATGGCACCGGCTGTGTATGTCTTGGACAAGGTAAAATGAAAATAATTCTGCGAGGTCTTGTCACGTGTGAGATTCCCACATGGATTTGCTACCAACCCTGAAAGGAGAGTCAGTGCAGATGGAAACAAGGTACAAGGGTTGAAAACTCATGACTGCCACGTCCTACTTCAAAGGGTTTTACTTGTTATCCTTAGAGGATTGGGCCGCCCTGACTTATACAGAGCAGTTGCAGAGTTGGGACAATTCTTCAGGGAATTCTGCAGTAGAAATATCAGGATAGATGCTTTGGAGCGTCTTAGTGACAAGATACCAACTATGCTATGCGGCCTTGAGAAGATATATCCTCCAGCGTTCTTTGATGTGATGGTGCATTTGTCTGTTCATCTACCTGATGAGGCACTACTTAGAGGTCCAGTACAGTATGGCTGGATGTGCCCTATTGAAAGGCGGCAAGGCACTTTCAAGGGCTATGTTAGGAACAGAGCTAGACCCGAGGGTTCCATTGCAGAGGCCTACATTGCTACAGAAGCGTTGAAATTCTACTCAAAATACGTTGAAACAGCTGATCAGCTTAGCAAAGAGGTGGGTGAAGACAATCACGGGCTCAATGTTTTTGATTATTCTGTTCGAGTTACAGGGAAGAGTCGACAAGAGGACAAGCCTAAAGATTTGGATAAAATGGTTTGGTATGTGTTGAATAACTGTCCTGAGATACTACCTTATATCAAGTAAGTGCAGTACTTTGTTGGCGGACAGACTCCAACGTGTCATCCTTTCGCTTGTCCACCGTAACCAATATGGATTTATAAAGGGCCGCACTATACAAGACTGTCTTGCATGGGCATATCAATACCTGTACCACTGCCAAAGCTTGGGCCGACCAATCGTTCTACTCAAACTGGACTTTGCCAAGGCTTTCGACACGATTGCTCATGAACCGATGATTCGCATTATGCAGCAGATGGGATTTAATGATAATTGGATCTCTTGGATCAAGTGTCTTTTCTCCTCGGGCCGCTCGTCCGTTCTACTTAATGGGGTCCCCGGCAGACAATTCCTTTGCCGTTGTGGGGTGAGACAAGTTGACCCACTGTCCCCCTTAATTTTTGTACTTGCTACTGAACTTTTGCAAGCCGCAGTTAATGATGCTTTCCAACGTGGCGATCTCTCTTTGCCATTTCCTTGCAGCGGTCAAAGTGACTTCCCGGTGATTCAATACGCGGATGACACCCTGTTGGTCCTGCCGGCCTGCCCTCAACAAGCACTGCGTGTCAAACAAATTCTGTCTGACTACGCGTCATCTATCGGCCTCAAGATTAATTTTCACAAGTCCACTCTCATCCCTATCAACACTGATGCAACAACCACGTCGATTATTGCCAACATTTTTGAGTGCAACGTAGGCGCCATGCCTTTCACATACCTTGGGCTTCCACTTGGCACCACCAAGCCTACCATTCAAGAACTCATGCCCTTAGTTTGCAAAATGGAGCGTCGCCTCACGGCCACAATTGCCATGATGTCATATGGAGGGCGCCTGTCCTGGCTCAATGCGTCGATTACCTCACTTCTGGTTTTTGCCATGTGCGCCCTAAAATTTCCTCCCAAGCTGATTGATATCCTTGACAATATTAGGAGGATATGCTTATGGACAAAGAAAATAGATCAAGGTGACAAGTGTAACTCTTTGGCTGCCTGGGGGATGGTCTGCAAACCAAATTGCAAAGGTGGATTGGGGGTGATCGATATTAAAGTGCATAATGATGCCCTCTTGTTGAAATTTTTACACAAGTTCTATAACAAGCTTGACATTCCCTGGGTCACCATGACTTGGGCAAATCAATATGTTGGCCAAGTGCCTCACGCTAATGGATTCGGTGGGATCCTACGGTGGAAAGATGTCACAAAGCAGACGCCGGTTTATCGAGGAATCTCGCATGTGCAAGTGGTGGATGGCTCGACTACGTTGCTCTGGAAAGATTTGTGGTCCACCGATGTGCTCCAGGTGTCACATCCTCAAGCCTTCTCTTATACTCTGCATGAAGACATGACGGTGGCTGACTTCTGGGCCACCACGGATCTGCATGAAACCTTCTAGCTTCCGCTATCGCCTCAGGCTCATCTGAGGCGCTAGATGTCCAATGGGCTTCTTTCGAGCTAAACCCTCCAACAGGAATGACTGACATCTGGCATTACATTTGGAGCAAAGCAGATTACAGGCCAAAAGATTACTACAACAACTACTTTGCCACTGCAACAGCCCATCCTGCATTCCAAAAGCTTTGGAAATCCGACTGCACAATGAAAATAAAAATGTTCGGGTGGCTGCTTCTGCAAGATAGGCTCAACACGCGTGATATGCTCCGAAGACGACACTATAACATAGGAGATGACTATGCCTGTCTTCTCTGCGGGCAAGAAGATGAGACTCTCGATCATATGATCTTCACGTGCCCCTTTAGCAAGATATGCTGGGACAAAATACACATTGTTTGGGGTGATTTCCACGATAGGTTCACTGCGCTCCACAACGAACAAACAGGTTGGCCAAACACGTTCTTTGTTGAAGTCTTTTACACAACTGCATGGAGCATATGGAAGGAAAGAAATGACAAGCACTTCCGAGGCGTTGTCCCCAGCGTTGACTCCTGGTCTGCACGCTTCAAAAAGGATCTACGGTTTCTGCAACATAGAGTTGAAGTGGCACATCGAACGTCCCTGCTCTCGTACTGTGACACGCTTAGTTGAGTCACCTATACTTTTTCCTCTTTATCTTTGTAATATACAGTTAGCATACCGCTTACCAACTTGTATGGAGTAGCTGTCCCACCCCTCTGGTGTACCAACCAGGAGTTGTGGGGATGATTTGTCTGTATATGTCTATGTAAACACCCCATTTATATAGATATATGAAAATACAGTGGGAGTTCACTCCCACTGTCAATACCTCAAAAAAAGTAATTGCAGTACTGCAGCTTATACATCGTAATCTACTAAACTTGCAGCACATTCTTATATATTTAAATGTTTGACCCGATCACTATGTTGTGCAGCATCTACAAAGAGGCGTCACTGCCAAAAAATCCAAGAAACATTGACAAACTGGTTATGGCAGGATTTGCGAAATGGTTCAAGAACCATGTAAGCTTTTGAAGTGCATTGTCAGTTTTTTTAATATATTGAGTACATAACATGATCAACTTGTCTATTTTCTAACCATAGGTTAATAAGATGCGGGAGGATGGGTAGGCAGTTGATGATGTCCTTTACTCACTAGCAATGGATCCTGATACTCGGGTAAGACATTATGAATCTTGCGTTGTTGGAGATATGCACTACAACACCCTTGCACGAGATGAAGGTAGGAAGACGCAAAACAGTGCCATCATGAGCACGAAGACGTATGAAAAAGAGACAACTGAAATGTATGCTAACATAACAGACATTGTTGGTTGCGATATATCTCGATTCGAGGATCATCGGTGTGTGGTTACTTTGTCTTTGTTGTTGGTATAACCTGTTTTCCAGGATCGCAAAACCCAGAGCTGATGATTATTTCAAATCCATCAATGTCAAGGTGGCATACCAGACCAACGAGCCTTTTATTTTGGCAAATCAACCAACACAGATATTTTTCTTGGAAGACACATTTGCACGTAGCGATGACTAGAGAGTATTGCAAAGCTTTGAGCGGAGGAATTCGAAGTTGCACAACAAGATGATGCTTACACTGCTCCTGATGTACAAGATAACACATATGTTCCTAATATCTTTGAGAACCATCACGTCAATGACGTCGGCGAAAAGATTGCCTGTCGTGCTTTGGACATACAAGAGTTGATCAAGAAGAAGCCAACGTTCGAGGACGTTGAGGACGAAGAAGAAGATGATACCATGGGGAATTACGATTAAGACTCATACACATGGCAAAGATGTTGACGCTCCTGCTGCGGATGATGATTACATTGCTTTTGTCGTATTTGCCTGTCAGAAGACGTTTTTTATCTACTATGTGAAATTGGGTTTGCTATGACAACTGAAACCTGATGAACATGTTGTTTAGTATTTTGCTGTGAGAACATCACTTGTTATGTATGTTGATTTGTGTTTGGTGATTGTATGACAACTAAAACATGATGACATTGTTGTTTAGTTGTACTCTATTTGGCTGTGAAACTTGAATTTGATGACATAGTTTGCTGTTGGACTGCAATTTGCTCGACTTCTTCGAATGAGAACAAAGCTGACCCAACAGGACCTCTGCTATTTATTTATTTATGAGCAAAAGGGGATACCCCCTAATTTCCGTTAATAGAAATCATTAGATGTTCACAACACTACGCCCAGCCTGCTACACAGGTTTCATTCATTACTAGTTTCAGCAAAGTGCTCATGTCGTAGCCACTAAATACATCACAAGTGCTACATCAACATACATAACACAAGCTGGTGGACGATCATCAAGGTTGGCAAATAAAGAGACAATCATCCTACAGAGCACATCGATTTTGCCCATTATCTACACAAGCTCTTTCATCTCCTGATTGCTATCAAGGCCGTTCAGCAGTTGTTGCTTGGCCATGATCAGAGGAACTACATCTTTAACCTTCTGCTCTGCATCTTCCTCTTCTGTCGTTCCTTCAGTTACTTGTCCAACACCCCAACCTGCTGGTATTGGGATTCCTCGGCTAACCAAATAATCAGCGTAGTTGCATTCCCCCACATCAGCAACTTCCCAGAAATACAAATCACATGAATCTTCCCTTTTCTGCAGGAATCAAATTGGAAGATCATCAACCAAACTATTAAAAAAATCAGCAACTGAAAGCAGCAGAACAACACTTAAACATATTATTACCCCATGATTCGGGCATTTGTAGAAGACTCGGCCGGGGTTGAGGATTGTGGTTGAGGCGCGACGGATGACTCTGCGTGATTTGCAGCGGTGGCACCACACCAACGGCAGCAGTTGCGATGAGCAATCGGCTGCGGTGCTGCGTCTCGGCGGGGTGTGATGAGACCCAAGCGATGGTACGGGTGGGGACTTGGCGCATATATGGTTGTTGCTGCTTTGAAGAGCGGTGGGACGAGCAGCCAACGGACATTGTTGTTGTGCCGAGCTTCGATGCTAAGCGAGTAAGTAGAGAAGAGGAGAAGCGAACGTTGGATATGTCGGGTTTCATTACTTGCGAGTAGCATAGCACCATATTTAGTCATAGTCTAGGTTTGGATTCGAACCAGCTACAGGAGCACGTCTCTCTTTTTTCTAAAACTCGACAACGTCTCTTTAGTGGTACACCAGCTTGTTCTGTATGCCTTCCCAAGTCTTTGATTTTCTTTCCCTTTTTTGCGAGGAAGGAAGGAGTACAAAATTGAGAGTTCCTGGGACTCGAACCCAAGACCTCTTGGTTGATAACCAAGGGTGCTAGTCACTTATGTGGAGAATGTTCCCTGTGAGGAGGATGGCAGACGAACGCATTTTCCTCGCAGTTTTCTTCCTATATAAAAGAAGTATGCTACTTGGTGTCTGCTTAGTCAACAATCGATTGTGCCAACCTTGACCGTTGGATTGACATTCAACGTCTGTCACGTTTCTTCAGTCTCTTCTTCCTCGAGCCGCCAAAGCCAAACCAGCGCCGACGGGACCGCCTGCTCCCGCCTCCCACGGCTGGCTGTGATCTTCCTCGGCTCCTGTTCGTTCTCGTCCGAGGCCTCACCGTCGTCCTCCGCCTTGGTTCGCTCGCCGCAGCGCCATCCTCTGGTGTTGTCAACATGGTCAACAACCGAGAGGATTAAGGAGATGACTATACATGGTGAGGATGACGATGAGGGACCAGAAGCAGCGCAGATAATTTTGTTTTTCGGGACGGAGAAGGGTATCAACTGGGTTGTGCGGGACCCGTGGCCCGTCTAGCCCAGGCTTTTATTTCATATGTTTAGCACATGACCAGACCAGTTTGTTTTTTTTTCCTTTCTAAAAAATGGCTAGCCAGCTATTTTGTTTTTTGCAGAATAACCAACATAGGCCTACTTGCTTTTCTACGCCCTGCTGGGCCGGAAATCTTTCAAGACGAGGAGGGATGCATTTTGCCCAGAAAATGGGCTATAAGTAATAAGAAATGGGCTATAAGTAATAAGAAATGGGCTATAAGTAATAATAAATGGGCTGTAAAATGAAAAAAATACAGCAAACAGGCAATTAGTTCCAAAATATTGTTTTCTTTCGGATTTTGATATTTTGAATTTCATTGTTTTTGTGCGAGTAAAATTTCGTTGAATTTAAATTAAGGTATATTTAAATTTAAAATTTATTTGAATCTGGCTAGAAATTTCGGGTTGTATGCTGTTTGGGACAGATTTGGAGGCTGACTTGTGGGTCTACTAGGTTGATGCGTACTTTGGCTTTGTCAACTTAGTCTACAAACGATTCTAGGAGAAGTGACCGTTGGATGTTAATCCAACAGCCGTGCTGCTTCTTCAATATCTGATCTTCTTGCTCCAGTCGCCCAAACCAGCTCGGTGGGACACTTTGCTCCGCCTCCCGTGGCCGATTGTCTTTGAAACGCACAGCCGCACCGCCCACCCTACTTCATTGCTGGCCAGGCCATTCCTCTACTCACCCACACCTCCTGTTATTTTCCGGCGACGGCAGCCGGACCAATAAACCTCGTACTCCCACCGCGTGCGGCAACCATTGCCGAGTCTTCCCGGCCCGTGTCGTTCCTTCCTAGGCCTCGCCGTCGTCCACCGCCATGGTGCTCTCGGCGTGGCCTGGTCAACGTGGTCAACGAACGACATCCATCGGCCGTGGACTGTACGTGGAGAGGCTGATAGCTGGGTCCACAGCCGCACACAAGGAAATGCCTCCTTATTACGCGCAAAATAAGGATTCCTCCACCTGACAGCTAGGACCCACCGGGAGGGCCTCTGTATTTCACGAAAAAAATGTTCCCCCCGCTGACATGTCGGACCCACCAGCTATATCTTCGCACGCAAGGAAGTGCCTCCTTATTACGCACAAAAAAATGAATACCCCCTGCTAACTGGAACTCACCATAGTGGGAGGATGACTTGTGCGCCAACTAAGTTGACGGGGATGGAGGGCTTTGTCAACTTAGTCAATATGAACGATTCTAGCTCCAGTGACCGTACGATGTCCGTCCAACGGCCGTAGTGCTTCTTCAACCTCTGGTCTTCTTGCTCCAGCCGCCCAAAGCAGCGCAGGTCGTACCGCATGCTCCTGCCTCCCATGGCCGGCTGTGCTGCCGCGGAGGCCTCACCGCCCCCTACTATTTCCACCGCTGGCTAGGCCCTGCGGCGACGGCAGCCTCACACCGCAACCGAACTAGTGAACCCTCGTACTCCTCCCCGCATGGGCTTCCACCGCCGCGTCTTCCCCGGCTCCGCGTCGTCCCTTCCTAGGCCTTGCCGCCGTCCCATCGCCATGGTGCTCTCGGCGGCCTGGTCAGCGTGGTCAAGGAGCGACTTCCATCGGACGTGGGTGATGCGTGGAGAGGTGACACTGGGTCCACGCCGCAGCAAGGAAGTGCCTCCTTATTCGCTGAAAATAATGATTCCTCCACCGACAGCTGGGACCACCGGACGGGCCCTTTGTATTTCGCGAAAAAATGTTTCCCCATTGCTGGGACCCACCGGCTACATCTTGTGCGCAAGGAAGTGCGTCCGGGACAAAAAAATGATTCGCCCCATTGCTGGGACCCACCAGCTACATCTTCGCACGCAAGGAAGTGCGTTGGGCAAAAAATGATTAGCCCGACTCTTTGGGACCCACCAGCTACAGACTTCGCACGCAAGGAAGTGCTTCCGGGAAAAAAAATGATTCGCCCCCCTAACTGCTGGGACCCACCAGCTACATGTTCGCACGCAAGGAAGTGCGTCCGGGCAAAAAAACGATTTGCCCCCCTGACTGCTGGGACCCACCAGCTACATCTTCACACGCAAGGAAGTGCCTGACAGTCGGGACCCACTTGGTCGAAGCGTACGTAGCGTTGTCACTCTGGTTGCGAACGTGTACATACATATATATTGGTGGATGTAGAGGCGCGCACGTGTCGTGGTAGAGGCGCGCACGTAGCATCTACACGTACGTACAGCGGCCAAGGTGCAAGAAAGAAAATACGGCCACGTATAGGTACATACGGGTGGGGTCTCAAACGCCTACTCGCGCATACGTACGACCAGGGCTCGTGTACATGGCTAGGTCGGAACGGAGAAACATCGTCTTCGTCGTGTTCATGGGGAGGCAACGGAATGCGTCGTGTTCATGGGGAGGCAATGGAATGCGTCGTGTTCATCGGGAGGCAACGGAACGCGTGGGAGCCAACCGGCTGGGTAGGAACGAATGCGTGGTCGTGTTCATCGGGAGGGCTTGGACGGAACAGGCGATGAAAACGAGGCTTGGCGTACCGCAGAACGAAGGAAACAGACCTCCTACGTTCGGAACGGTGTCCTGTTGATCGGGAGGGGTGTGGCGTACCGCAAAACGGAGGAAACGGACATCCTACGATCAAAACGGGGATCCTGTTGATCGGGAGGGGTGTGGTGTACCGCAAAACGGAGGAAACGGACCTCCTACAGTCGAAACGGGTGTCCTGTTGATCAGGAGGGGTGTGGCGTATTGCAAAATGGGCCAAACGGACTTGTGTTGGGCGCTTCACGGTCGAACCGGGGTCATGTTCATCGGGAGGGTGTGGCGATCGCAAAATGGGACTCCATGGGATCTGTTCATCTCCACCGTCGACCTCCTCCGGCCTCCACGGGCTCCTGTTCATCCAGCCTCCACCGCGCTACTCCACCGACTCTTGTTCAACCACCCTCCACGGGCACCCTCCACCGCTTATTGTTCATCCAGCCCTCCACACCATGGGGTCCTGTTCATCCGAGGCACGCGCCACCGCCTTTATTCATCCACCCCCCCTCCCCGCATAACGCTCCTTGTTCATCAATCGATCGGCTTGATTAGCAGCAGATGGCGAAGAATCGCTTCGATCGGGTTCAATTAATAGTCATCGACCGATCGCTCGGGTTCGATGAACGCGTAGCCTGCGGTCGATCGCTTCGGTTTCGATTAGAGCCCAACGCCTCGCTCGGGTTCGATTAGAGCTAACGCCGCACACACGCAGCAGCACGTGCACGAGAAAGCGTCGTCGCTTCGCCCCGACCTCCCACCGTAACCGGGAACTCCCCGAAATTTTCCTCGCCCTCGCTTCTACCTCGGTTTTTCCGTCATGGACGGCCCAAATAATGTCATGCAGCTGCGTCTCCGGCCCGCCCAGGATGAAAAGCCCATTTTCTGTCATGATTTTTTGTCATAGAAGTAGGAGCCCGCCACATCTATGATGATACCGGGTTTTGTCACAATTATCCTCATAGAAGTGTCATAGGTATGACAGAACAAAATTTCGTTCGGCCCAAAATGTCACGGATGTGTCTTTTTTTTGTAGTGATAACAGCCCTAGTTCGATGATGAGAAAGAGATTGGTTGTGATCGTGAGATGATCACCGTGGTATCGAGGATACCGAGTTGATGGGTATTTGGTTGTGATCATGAGATGATCACCGTGGTATCGAGGATACCGAGTTGTTGGATATTCATGATGTTTTGCGAGAATCTTGGGTAAAGATCAAGCTCCTTGTGGTCATTTATTGATTACTACGGTATTGTTAATACCAAGCTTGATTTGATCCTGAAATGATCGTGTGATGTCCGAGGTTGGTAAGTGATGCATGTGATGGTTACGAGGTGGCACGAGCAGAATAAGTGGTGCATATAGTGTCATCATGTTGCATGCTAGTATCGTCAGATTTATATGTTCAGCCATGCTCATATTGTTCTAGCTGTATCATGTTCATGTTGTTCCTGCCATGTTATTCTGATGATCTCATGATAATTCCTGCTTAATCTGTAATTGCCATGCTGTCGTTTGTCTTGAATGCTTCTGGTTATTGTGATCTTGCAAGTAAATTCAATGTACTGACCTGGCGTGTTATGCCAGTTTGTAGGTCAAGCTGGATTTGATTGCTTGTTTGACGTGGATTCCATGTTTGCGAGCTAGGATAAGCGTTCCAGTCATAGTCCCTGTGGAGTGGAGTTCAGCACCGTCATAGTTGTTCCACTTCTAGAAGTTATTTCGCTGCTTCGAGTTGTTCTGATGCTTGCATAGAGCAACAGTGGCAGGCGTAGTGTCGTCGTGCCGATGTAATTCCTCGTTATATCGGAACCCCTTGTACCCAATATAGATTGTAATAAAGAGCTGATTTGTTCTATGCTAAGCAGTGTCGTATTCCAGAAGACTTCTCCTCGATCTATGGGCTGGAATACGGGGCATTCCGGTTTCTCTGAGCCGGGGTGCCACATTGGGGCAATTCCGCCTCCAGTGACCATTTCCTTTGCAGTAGAAGCAGTCAGTTTCAGGCTTGGGTCCAGCTTTGAGCTTCTTCACGGGAGTGGAAACTTGCTTTTCGTTCTTCTTGAAGTTCCCTTTCTTCCCCTTACCCTTTTTCTTGAAACTAGTGGTCTTGTTAACCATCAACACTTGATGCTCATTTTTGATTTCTACCTCCACGGCCTTAAGCATTGCGAAGAGCTCCGGAATCATTTTCGCCATCACTTGCATATTATAGTTCATCACAAAACCTTAGTAGCTTGGAGGCAGTGACTGAAGAACTTTGTCAATAACACTCTCAACTGGGAGATCAATTCCTAGCTGAGTCAAGTGGTTATGATACCCAGACATTTTGAGTATGTGTTCACTGACAGAACTGTTCTCCTCCATCTTGCAGCTATAGAACTTGTTGGAGACTTCATGTCTCTACCCGGGCATTAGCTTGAAAAAACATCAGCTCTTGGAACATCTCATATGCTCTGTGATGTTCAAAACGTCTTTGAAGTCCCGTCTCTAAGCCGTAAAGCATGGCACACTGAACTATTGAGTAGTCATCTGATCAAGTTTGCAAGACGTTCATACCATCTGCAGTAGCTCCTACAGAAGGTCTGTCACCTAGCAGTGCATCATGGACATAATTATTCTATGCAACAATGAGCATAATCCTCAAGTTATGGACCCAGTCTGTGTAGTTTCTACCATCATCTTTCAACTTAGCTTTCTGTAGGAAGGCATTAAAATTCAGGGGAACGGTAGCACGGGCCATTGATCTACAACATAGTTATGCAAAAACTATTAAGACTAAGTTCATGATAAATTAAGTTCAATTAATCAAATTACTAATGAACTCCCAGTGAAATAAACATCCCTCAAGTTATCTAAGTGATACATGATCCAAATCAACTAACCCATGTCCGACCATCATGTGAGATGGGGTAGTCATCAACGGTGAACATCACTATGTTGATCATATCTACTATAAGACTCACATTCGACCTTTGGGTCTCTAGTGTTCCGAGACCATGTCTGTACATGCTAGGCTCGTCATGTTTAACCCAAGTATTCTGCATGTGCTAAACTGTCTTACACCCATTGTATGTGAACGTAGAATCTATCACACCCGATCATCACGAGGTGCTTCAAAATGACGAACGGTGCATACTCGGCGAGAACACTTTTATCTTGAAATTTAGTGAAGGGATAATCTTATAATGCTACCGCCGTTCTAAGCAAAATAAGATGCATAAAGGATAAACATCACATGCAATAAAAATATGTGACATGATATGGCCATCATCATCTTGTGCTTTTGATCTCCATATCCAAAGCACTGTCATGATCTCCATCTTCACCGGCTCGACACCTTGATCTCCATCGTTGCGTCTTTGTCGTCTCGCCAATCTAATGCTTCTACAACTATTGCTAATGCATAGCGATAAAGTAAAGAAATTACATGGCACTTGCATTTCATACAATAATTAAGAGAAAACCTAAGGCTCCTGCCGGTTGTCGATATTACAAAACATGATCATCTCATACAACAACGTATATCACATCATGTCTTGACCATATCACATCACAACATGCCTTGCAAAAACAAGTTAGACGTCCTATACTTTTTTGTTGCAAGTTTTTCGTGGCTTCTACGGGCTTCTAGCAAGAAACGTTCTTAACTACGCAAAAACCACAACGGTGATTATCAAGTTTGCCTTTTTAACCTACTTAAAGGACCGGCTGTACTCAAATTTGATTCTACTAAAGTAGGAGAAACAGACACCCGCCAGCCACCTTTATGTAAAACAAGTTGCATGTCAGTCGGTGGAACTGGTCTCATGTATGTGGACATGTAAGGTTGGTCCGGGCTGCTTCATCCCACAATGCCGCCGAATCAAAATAAGACGTTGGTGGTAAGCAGTATGACCATCACCTCCCACAACTCCTTTGTCTTATACTCGTGCATATCATCTACGCATAGACCTGGCTTGGATTCCACTCTTGGGGAACGTTGCATGGAAAAAAAATCTACGCACACGCAAGATCTATCCACGGAGATGCATATCTACGAGAGGGAAGACTGTGCCTACGTACCCTCATAGAGCGTAAGCGGAAGCATGTATTAATGTGGTTGATGTAGTAAAACTACTTCGCGATCCAACCAATCAAGTACCGAACGTATGGCACCTCCGACTTCAGCACACGTTCAGCTCGGTGACGTCCTTGCCTTGTTGATCCAGCAAGATGAGCGAAGTAGTAGATGAGTTCTGGCAGCATGACGACGTGGTGATGGTGATGCTATCTCCGTAGGGCTTCACCTAAGCACTCTGAAAATATGACCGAGGGATGAAACTGTGGAGGGGGTCACCGCACACGGCGAAGAGATTATCGTCCCCTGCGTGGCTCCCCCTACTCATGTATATATATATGTGTGGGGAAGGAGGAAAGGCAACCAGGGCGCCCCCAAGGGAGCCGACGGCCACCCTTGGCCCCTGCCCTGTCGCGCCCCCTTTCCTTCTAGGCGCACAGGAGGAAGGCAGGGGAAGGTGGCCCCCCCCTTTCATTTCTCTCATGAGGAGGGAAAGGGAGGAGGGCCCACCCTCCCCCTTTCCTTCCCCTAGGGCCGGCGGCCAGGGAGAGGGGCACACCAACCCCTTGTGGGCTGGTGTGTCCCCCCCCCCCTATTGCCCATTAAGCCCATATAGCCTCTGGGGGCTTCCCGTAACCCTTTTCGGTTATCCGATGACTACCCGGTACCTCCCAAAACTCTTCCGGTGTCCAAATAGCATCGTCCTATATATCAATATTTACCTCCATACCATGTCGGAGCTCCTCTTCATGTCTGTGATCTCATCCGGGACTCTGAACAACATTTGGTCACCAAATCACATAACTCACATAACACTATATTGTCAACGAATGTTAAGCGTGCTGACCCTACAAGTTCAAGAACTATGTAAACATGACCGAGGCACCTCTCCGGTCAATAACCAATAGCGGAACCTGGATGCCCACATTGGTTCCTACATATTCTATGAAGATCTTTTATCAGTCAAACATTATGACAACATACGTAATTCCCTTTGTCTATCGGTATGTTACTCGCCCGAGATTTGATCCTTGGTATCTTCATACCTAGTTCAATCTTGTTATCGGAAAGTCTCTTTACTCGTTCCATAATACATCATCTCGCAACTAACTCCTTAGTCACTTTGCTTGCAAGCTTCTTGTGATATGTATTACTGAGAGGGCCCAGAGATACCTCTCCGATACACGGAGTGACAAATCCTAATCTCGATCCATGCCAACTCAACAAACACCTTTGGAGATACCTGTAAAGCATCTTTATGATCACTAGTTATGTTGTGACGTTTGATAGCACACAAGGTATTCCTCCGGTATCTGGGAGTTGCATGATCTCATAGTCGAAGGAATATGTATTTGACATAAAGAAAGCAATAGCAATAAACTGAACGGTCATATGCTAAGCTAACGGATGGGTCTTGTCCATCACATCATTCTCCTAATGATGTAATATCGTTATCGAGTGACAACACATGTCTATGGTTAGTATACCTTAACCATCTTTGATCAACGAGCTAGTCTAGTAGAGGCTTACTAGAGACACGGTATTTGTTTATGCATCCACACATGTATTTAAGTTTCCGATCAATACAATTCTAGCATGAATAATAAACCTTTATCATGAATAAGGAAATATAATAATAGTAACTTTATTATTGCCTCTAGGGCATATTTCCATCACAATTCAGGGTCAGTTGGTTTGCAATTAAATGAAGTAGCACCCACTTGGGCGCGCGGAGCACCTAGTCCGCCTGTTCACCGGGGAAGCGACGCATCAGTGTCTATCATAGGGGTGTGGGGTGCAGGAGCTACTTTCTCCCGATCTGGAGGTCGGCGGGGCTTAAAGGAATGGCCGGGGGCGGTGCCTAGCACGACTGTGCGGTGAGGTCGAGGGGAGGGCGGAGATAGGGGATTGGGCCGGTGGTCACTGGCATTTCGAGGAAGATCATCGACACTGAGTGGCTAGAGGTAGATGAAGGTAATCTTCCCATTCTTTGTACATCAGACGGTTCAGTCGACTATTTTTTCATAGGACCACAACTTGTCGTGTGCTGGAGGAGTATCTGCATTTACCAGCCATCCCTGTGCTCATATCTCAAAATCCTAGATTCTAATTTTGTGCGCCATGCATGTTTTAGAGCTGTCATGTGTCTCCCATCATTTATTTCTCAACCACCTGCTATATGCTACTTTTACAATGTACTACTTGAGCAAACACTTCACCCATACTCACACTATTGTTTTTGTATAAATGGGTATTTCAGACTCTGTCGCACTATTGATAAATTTACAAAAGAAAAGACAGAAGTCATTCCAGTCTAATTCGAGGATAAGCACTAAGCATTTTAGCGATCTAAAGGGTGCAGTGTCAGCATATGGAGGCAGTAAACGTAGCTCTGCAGTTGATGATCTCAATTGCCACACACAACCATCCCAGGCGCTTGCTTTAACTTCGCTCTGTCAAATGTGGTTGTTGCATGTTGCATGTTGCATATGGTGTCTAGCTTGTATTGCTTCCAATTTGGTTAAATTGCATCTGCTTACTTTACACATTATACCTTTGATAATGACATGTCTTCCTGTTTTTGATACATACTACATCTGTCCATTAACCATGTTCTTCCATCAAACTAATGCTCTTGTGTATCCGTCATCAATTACTTATGATGAGACAGTCACGCCAGTGGGTTACTATGAGACGCGCTACTCTTTTAAAGAGTGCAATGTCATCCTCCCCACATGATTCTCACGAAACAGCAATGCTAAATGAAGATAGTCAATGTAGCTCTGTAGTTGATGACCGCACTTCCCCTACACCACCATCGCAGGTGCTTACTCTTACTTGGCAATGTGATATGTGGTTGCATGTTGCATATGGTGTCTACCTTGTATTTCTTCTAATTATGATAAATTGCATCTTCTTAGTTAACACATTATACCTGTGAATATGACAACCTTCCTGTTTTTTGTACATACTACATCTTTCTATTAACCGTGTTCTTGCATCAAACTACTTTTCTTGTGTATCCCTCTTCAATCACTTCTGATGAGACACCGTCAAATTGATAGTGTGATATTCGTTGCATTTTGCAAATCATTTCAAGCATGTACTACCTCTAATTTGTTGTAATGCCACTTATGATGAGAGACTTCTAACTTGGTAGAGTGATTTTGGCTGGATCTTTCATATGGTGTGCATCGGCGTTGCAGGGCAGGGGTCCCAGACTTGCACGCCTCTGACTGCTGGCGTGGCTCAAGGAGGCCAGGACAGCCCATCTTCATCTACACAAGCTCAAGACCCTCGCGAGGGCCAAGCCTTCTTGAGGCGGACGACCAAGAGCTTCCTCGAGCACGGCCTCGTCGGGATGGCTCGTGAGGAGGCGGAGAGTTCAAGGCGGGGCACCTCGCGAGGTGCCCATGGCCGCAAGCCATGAGCGACCAAGGGCGCCCGGTCGAGGCGCCAGCCCGCGCAGCGTCCTCCTTTCCTCTTTGGTGCAAAGGGAGCAAGCGCAGGCAAGAGCATCAAGCAAAGGCATCCGTTTCGGTGCTACAAGACCAAGACCAGCCCCAACGGCTGGAACGCAGTCATCATGGAGCCCAAGTGGGCGTCATCACCAGAGCCTTTCGCGGGCGAGGACCAACTTTAGTCAGGATAAGTGTACCCGATGTTCCCCTTCAAAATGGCCAACTGTTGGCGCCCTTCCCGCTCAATATTTGGGAAGAGGCCCAGGGCCTTCGTCTATATAAGTAGAGCTAGCCACCATAGTAGGGGGGGGGGGACGAAGGATCCGCCATTCGGAATCCAGAGAGAGAGATAGAGACCCGATCCTCAAGCTAGAGCGACGAGACACCACTTAGCAGTTCATCGCTTCCACCAAAAAGAGAACCCTCATGAGGCTGTTCTCCCATGTCTTATTCTTCATCAGCCCTAGAGGCAATCCACACACCACCTTTGGGTAGGGTATTACACCACGATGGTGGCACTGAACGATACAAATCTTGCGTCTCTTGTGCTGTTCTTGTTAGTAGTTTAGGTCCCTGCGATTGGTGAGGTGCGAGGCGGTGGAGGTTGGATCTCGCCCACCCAGAGTTCAAACCTTAAGGGTCTGCGGAACCGAAATCGACATTTGGCGCGCCCGGTAAGGGTGCGCGGAATCTACTTTCGTCGCCTCGTTCTTCCCCGACCACCGCAACCATGTCTGACGCTCGTCGGGCCCGCGCCGAGCGCCGAGCCGCCCTCGCCTCCCATGTCGCCCAGACAGCTCCTCTCGGCGGGTGCCCTCGTCGTTCCCCGTCACCTGCCGTCAACACCGCCATCGGCCCGGCGGGGGACAGGCAGCAAGCATCGTCCCTGCGCTCCTCGGCGACCTCACGGGAGGGGCCGCGCGGCTCCCTGGTCGCCCGCCCCCTCGTGCGGGCTCCCCCACTCGTCGCGGCCCTCCTCAGCGGCTCGCAGGCGCCGCCTTCCTGCCGCCATGTCAAGACATTCGTCCGCCGGGTCGGTGCCGCCTCCACGCGGCAGGGGGCTCCCTCAAGCAGGACGGAGTCGTCGGCCGGGCTGACCTTCGACTCTCAAGACCACCTCGCCAACTCGGCCGGCTCGGGTGCGCTCCCCTTGCTCTGCACACCTACCATCTTCCAGGTCGCCGTCACTAGGACCCTCATCAACGGCGGGGCCGGCCTCAACGTGCTCTCGGTCGAGGCCTTCAACCTCCTCTGCATACCCAGGGAGCGGCTGCTGCCCAGCTGGCCTTTTTCGGGCGTAGGAGGAAGGTCATCCAGCTCCTTGGGGCAAATCCGGCTTCCGGTGACCTTCGGCACCTACGACAACTTCCGCACGGAGTTGGTCGACTTCGACATCGCCCCCATCGGCCTCCCCTACAACGCCATCCTTGGCCATCCGGCATTGGCCAAATTCATGGCCGCAACCCACCCGGGGTACAACCACATGAAGATGCCTGGGAGCAGCGGCGTCCTCGCCGTGCCCGGGGATACTGAAGCTGCGCTGCAAGCGCTCAGGCTCACCCTCATGACGGCGGCCGCAGCACAGCCCACCGATGCGGAAGCCCCCAAGCCCAAGGGGGCTGCGCCGACCAAGAAGAAGCAGTTGTTCACTCAAGACAAGGCGGAGACCAAGCGATATACAGCCGATGAGGGCGGGTCCTCAAGCGCCACCTTCACCATAGGCGCCAACCTCGATCCCGAGCAGGAGGAAGCCCTCATCAAGTTCCTGCGTGCGAACAAGAAGGTGTTCGCACAGGAACCCGATCAGTGGCGGGGATTCCACAGGCGTGATCGAGCACCACCTCAACGTGTGCCCTAACGTGCGTCGGTGAAGCGAAAGCGAGGAGGCAGTCTCTTCAAAAGCAGGCCTTCATCGTCCAAGAGACCCGCAAGCTAGAAGCGCGGGGTTATTTGAGTCCGATACCCAGATTGGCTGGCCAACCCCGTGGTGGTACCAAAGAAGGGAGGAAAGGAGCGCATATGTGTCGACTTCACCAACCTCAACAAAGCATGCCCGCAGGATCCGTTTCTGCTCCCTCGTATCGACCAGATCGTCGATTCCACCGCCGAGTGAGACCTGTTGTGCTTCTTGGATGCCTTTTCGGGTATCACCAAATCAAGATGGCGGTGGAAGGCGTGGAAAACGGCATTCCTAACCCGTGTGGAGTGTCTTGCTATACTTGCATGCCATTCGGGTTGCACTGTAGCAGGGCAACCTTTCAGTGACTCATGCACATCACCTTGGGTCCGCTTCGGGAAGAATGTGGAGGCATCGTCGGCGACATCGTGGTGAAGTCTCATGAGGCCAAGACCTTGATACAAGACACTGGAAGAAACCCGTGAGCCTCAACGCAGTGAGCTGCGACTCAACCCGGAGAAGTGTGTGTTTGAGTTCCCTCGGGCAAGCTCACGGGTTTCCTCGTGTCCCACCGAGGCATCGAGGCCAACCGGAGAAGGTCAAGGCGGTGGAAGACATGAGCCGCCGAAGACCCTCGGGGAGATGCAGAAGCTCACGAGGCGCGTAATGGCGCTGGGCCGTTTCATCTCCCGATTGGGGGAGCGGGCGCTACCTTTCTTCCAGCTGATGAAGAAGAAGGGGCCCTTCGAGTGGACTAAAGAGGCCGACAAAGCGTTTCAAGACCTCAAGAGGTACCTGACCAGCCCTCCAGTGATGGTGGCCCCGCGCCCTCAGGAGCCCTTGGTACTCTACCTCGCCGCCACTCCCTACTCCGCTAGCGCTGCTCTGGTGGTAGTTAGGGAAGAGCGTCAGGCCAAGGTCACGGCGGCTACCCGAGCTAAGGCAAGACCGAACCGGAAGGAACTAGCAGAAGCCAGCACCGCAATGGAAGAAGATCGGCCGTCCTGCAGAGGCGCACCAAAGGCGGGAGGCCTCCCATCCAAGCACCCAGCTTCGGGGCGCCGTTGCCTCGGGAGGCACCACAGCTTCGGAGGGCGCCACCAGCACCGACGCCCCCAACCTCGTCGAGCACCGGTGTGCCATTCGGCACCGTGTTACGAGATCACGAGGCCGGTACCCCATGCATGAAGCTCCTCCTCGCATTGTTGGTGGCCAGCGCAAAGCTGTGGTACTACTTCGGTCATCAATCAAGGTTGTCTCGGCATACCCCACGGAGAGGTGCTCGGGAGCTAACTTCGGTGGAAGGGTCCCAGTGGAACATTGAGCTGCAAGCATTCAGCTTGAGTTGATCGACCCGAGTCATCAAGGGGCAGCTGGCAGATTTCATGGCGAATGGACAGAAGCACGGCCTCAGGGCCGGCGAGGATCGGTCCCTCTCCCCAGGGAGCAAAGCGCCAGAAGGTTGGGTCATGTACTTCGACGGAGCGTTCTCCAGACAGGGCGCAGGGGCTGTGGCGGTACTCATATCTCCCGCTCAGGACAAGCTCTACTATGCCGTGCAGCTCTGTTTCCAGCATGGCGAGAAGGTCTCCAACAACATAGCAGAATACGAGGGGCTGATAGCGGGTCTGAAGGCTGCCGCTGCCCTGGGGGTGAAGCGCCTTACCATCAAGGGCGATTCACAGCTCCTAGTCAATTTCTCCAACAAGGTGTATGAGCCAAGAGACGAACACATGGAAGCCTACCTTGCGGAGGTCCGCAGGATGGAGAAACAGTTACGGGGTTGGAGCTGCAGCACGTGCCTTGGCACCAATCAAGAGGCGGCGACATCGCCAAGCGAGCCTCAGGAGGTTACCCCAGGCCAGGCGTCTTTGAGAGCGGCTCTTCAAGCCCTCAGCCCTGCCGCCGTTATCAAGCACAGCACAGCCTCGAGAGGAGCTCCTCGGCCGCCTGCCTCGGGAGCCCGGCACTGTGGCCCGGCACGAGGAGCACGCTTTTGCTTCTAAGGATGGAATATCAAGAGAGTCTTGGATCACGGAGCTCAAGAGTTACTTAGCATGGGGCTTTGCGGAGAAGGAGGAGGAGGCGAGGCGTGTGGCGCGGCAAGCCATGGCATACTGACATCATGGAAGGAGAACTCTATCGGAAGCGACCGAGCAGCGTATCCTGCTGTTGCATCACCGAGGAGCAGGGAAGGAATTGGGCAGATATACATGGCGGAGATTGTGGGCACCATTCATCATCACGGACCCTCGTCGGCAAGGCGTTCCGCAGCGGTTTCTATTGGCCCACCGCGCTAAATGACGCCATCGAACTCGTGAAGGCTTGCGAGGCTTGCCAATTCCATGCCAAGCAGATCCACCAGCCAGCAGGAGGTCTGCAAACCATCCCCCTCACTTGGCCGTTCACGGTATGGGGGCTGGACATTCTGGGCGCTTTTCCTCGGGCGCCAGGGGGCTATCGCTACCTCTACGTCGCCGTGGACAAATTCACCAAGTGAGCGAAGTCGAGGCCGTCGCGCCATCGCTGGTTACTGCATCCAAGTTCATCAAGGGCATCGTGAGCGGTTGGTGCGAACCGCATCATCACCGACAATGGTTCACAGTTCACGGTAACCTTTTAAAGCGTCTGCGCTAACCTTGGAGCGCAGATATGCTACGCCGGTGGCACACCCGCAGCAATGGACAGGGAAGCGGGCCAATGCGAAGTCTGAGAGGCCTCAAGACTAGGGCGTTCAAGAAGAAGCTGGAAGCTGCGGGCGAAGGCTGGTGCGACGAGCTTCCATCCGTGTTGTGGTCCATCCGCACAACCGTGACCAAGCCAAGCTGGAAGACCCCTTCTTCTTGGTCTCACGGGCCGGCGGTCCTCCCTCACGAGGTCAGCGTCGATCCGCGGGTTACAGTGTTCGATGAAACACACCGGGGCGCCATGCGAGGACAACCATTGTCTTTGGGGAGGCGCCGTCGGGAAGCTACTGCTGCGGCGGCAAGGTACCAGCAGCACTCCGCGATACCACTGCTGCAACATCCGCCCAGAACTCTCGGTAGGAGACCTCGTGCTCCGTGAGGTCCTCTCGGGGAGGGACTGCATAGGCTCTCTCCCATGTGGGAGGGCCCATTCAAGGTTGTTCATGTTTCGGGCACGGCTCCGTGCGCTTGGAGGCGCAAGAGGAGTACCTATCTGAGCAGCGTGGAACATCCGGCACCTCGGAGGTTCTACCCCTAAAAGGCCACGAGCACATGAAGAAGGTGAATGCTGTGAAGTTCATCTTTTGGAAAAGGCCCAAAGCACGTGAAGAAGGCGAATGCTGTGATGTTCATCTTTTGGGAAGGCCCGAGCACATGAAGAAAGGCGAATCGTGTGAAGTTCATCTTTTTGGAAAAGGCCGGAGCACGTGAAGAAGGCGAATGCTGTGAAGCTCACCTCTGGGAAAAGGCCCGAGGCACATGAAGAAGGCGAATGCTGTGAAGTTCATCTTTTGGGAAGGCCCAGAGCACGTGAAGAAGGAGAAGCGCTGTGAAGCTGTCAGCGTTCGGAAGGCCGGAGCTCTGTGAAGAGGGCAAGCGCCCGTGAAGCTTGCTTACGGAAGAAAGGCACGGAGCACATGAAGAAGGCGAATGCTGTGAAGCTTCGCCGCCGTGACACTCTCACGTAATAATGAGTTGGGGCTGTACATGCCCGGAGTCTCAGAGTGCCGGCCTCGGGCCACAGGGCTCCCTCCCACGCCAGATGGCAGCACTTAGCTCAGCTGGTGAGAAGGCGTCGAAGACTAGACTAGGTGCGGACGGCGGCTTTTCATTGCTTCTGCGAGTTGGTGGTTATTCCCATTTGAAGTTTTTATCGAAACTATCGCCCGTTTTGGTCCGTGGTTCTTGGTCTTTTCGCCCTCCTTCCTCGATTTCTCTTGCGGGGACTCGCGGCGGAGCCTCGTGAGCCCAGCAGTGTTTACCCTATCACTCAAGTTTTCACGGCCCTGGTCCACAGCTGGAGCACCCTCCCGACCATGCCTCATGGGCAGCTACTCGAACTGGGGCCGGGGTCGGTCGCCCCAGCCACGATCGGGGTTCACTTGCGAATGGGCACCTGACGAAGGGCGATGTCGGGATAACAAAAGCAGTACAATAATTGCGGCGTTGCCCTAAAACGCATGCACGGGGCCACACATTGTTCCCTTTTACGCGGGAGAAAAGGAAAGAAAAGGACAAAAGCAGGTGAAGCACGCCCATGCCCGCACTCTTGGGAGGCCAGCCGCCTCGGGCTCGGTCGGACTCCATCTCGCTTCACCGGGCGTGGCGGCGGACCGCTGCCACCCCCAAGCAGGCGCGGCGTGGGGGCTGGCGCGGCGCTGCAGGAAGAATCGCCACCCAAGAAGAGCTGGTGAAGCGTGAGGTCGCGGGCATCGCCCGGCCGCCGCGTCTTGCCCTCTCCGCCCAGCGTCGGGGCTGAGTCCTCGGCTGCAGTCGTCGCCCTCGAGGCAGCACCCATCTGACGGCCGTCTTCCCGAACACCCTCACATAGAGGGTGGCGTCGCCATCATACTTGAAGTGCGAGGAGCACCGTGGCGAAGACCACCTGCTGAACGTCTACCTGCCAGCGGGCCAGCAACAGGTCCCCAGCAGAGACCTCGGAGAAGCCTGAGCCCGGCTCCAACAGCCATCTGCCTGGAGCCAGAGGCCACTCAGGGCGCCATCTGGGAGCTCACCCAGGAGGAAGCACGGGAGCTGAAGCCGGACGCAGGATGGCTCCTCCGCCCTCACCATGAACTCCGGCAGCGCTTCAGCGGCATGGAGGCGCGGCCTCGGGGGACGAGCGGCCGGGGCACGCCCTCCGACCATGGCCAACCGCTCGTCACCATGCTGAGAGCCTCCCCCACGACCGCGGGAGACCGCCGTGGAGGCCATGGGGTGCTTGCGAAGGCGACCCCGACCACGCTTATGCGGAGGAGAGGAGGATTCGACCTGGCGGCCCTTCCCCTTCTCTGCGGCCGAGAACTTCCTTGGTGGAGCCATGGAGAAGAAGGAGAGACAGGGAAGGATGGACTGGAAGGACGTGCGCCGTTCCGTACTTATAGCCGGCGAAGGCCAACCGTCGACCTCCACGATCACCGTTAATCATGACTGACCCTGCATGCAAGGACCTGTCGAATCCGGGCGGTTACCGAGGCGTCGTGGGGATGTAGTGCGCCCACGTCCAATCAACCGCCACGCGGCGCCCAAGGCCGAAGGCTGTTAGGGCCCACGATGCTTCGCACTTGCCCTTTCGCCTCTCTGCACGGCCAAGTCCGGGCGCACCATGGGCCGGGGGCTCTTGCCGGCGTTACAGGGCAGGGGTCCCAGACTTGCACTCGCTTGCGGTCTGGCGTGGCTCAAAGGAGGCCAGGACAGCCCATCTTCATCTACACAAGCTCAAGACCCTCGCGAGGCCAAGCCTCATGAGGCGGACGACCAAACTTTCTCGAGCTGCAGCCTCGTCGGGCTGGCTCGTGAGGCGGAGAGTTCAAGCGAGGGTACCTCGCGAGGTGCCCATGGCGCATAAGCCATGGCGACCAAAGGCGCCAACCAGCGCAGCGTCCTCCTTTCCTCTTTGGTGCAAAGGGAGCAAGCGCGAGCAAGAGCATCAAGCAAAGGCATCCGTTTGATTGCAACAAGACCAAGACCAGCCCCAGCGGCTGGAGCAGCGATCATCGTGGAGCCAGCGGGTGTCACCACCGAGCCTTTCGCGGCGAGGACCAACTTTAGTCAGGATAAGTGTACCCGCTGTTCCCCTTCAAAATGGCCAACTGTTGGCGCCCTTCCCGCTCAATATTTGGGAAGAGGGTCAGGGCCTTCGTCTATATAAGTAGAGCTAGCCACCATAGTAGGGGGACGAAGGATCCGCCATTGGAATCGAGAGAGAGATAGAGACCCGATCCTCAAGCTAGGCGGCAGGACACCACTTAGCAGTTCATCGCTTCCACCAAGAACAGACCCTCACGAGGCTGTTCTCCCTGTCTTATTCTTCATCAGCCCGAGGCAATCCACACACCACACCTTTGGGTAGGGTATTACACCATGATGGTGGCACGAACGATATAAATCTTGCGTCTCTTGTCTTTGTTCTTGTTAGTAGTTTAGGTCCCTGCGATTCGGTGAGTGCGAGGCGGTGGAGGGTTGGATCTCCTTGCGCCCGAGTTCGAACCTTAAAGTGCGGAACCCGAAATCCGACAGTGCCTAGCATGCATTGCTTCTAATTTTTTGAAATGCCTTCTTCTTAGCGTTTTTCATACATATTCCATCCTCCTACAATGTGTTTACCTTACATAAAATTTGTGTGCATCAGTATCATGCATCAACGAATTTGGAAGAGTGAATTTCATTCACTTTTCTTGTGTGTTTGACTTCACAAGGAAAAATATAAAAGGATGAATGCACGGGATGTTGGTGGTCCTCTGGAACAACCAAAACAGATGATCTCTGCATATTCTCCTGCTACTCCTACTACAGTGCAAGTTCCAAATCTCATCTCCCCTACTCCACAACCCCAGGTGCTTGCTCTAACATGGCAGTGTGATATCTGGTTGCATGTTGCATATGGTGCCTAGCATGTATTGCTTCTAACTGCCTATCACACCATGTTCTTACATCAAACTACAATTTTGTATCATGCATCTCTCACTTATGATGAGACAGTCACGCCTGTGGGTTAGTATGAGACGCGCTACTCTTATAAAGAGTGCAGTTTCATCCTCCCCACATGATTCTCAAGAAACAGCAAGTCTAAATGAAGATATTCAATGTAGCTCTATACTTGAAGACCGCATTTCCCCTACACCGCCATCACAGGTGCTTACTCTAACTTCGCAGTGTGATATGTGGTTGCATATTGCATATGGTGTCTAGCTTGTAATGCTTCTAATTAGAGTAAATTGCATCTGCTTAGTTTACACATGATACCTATGAATATGACATTCCTTCCTATTTTTGGTACATACTACATATATCTGTTAACCATGTCCTGCATCAATCACTTACGATGAGACAACTTTATTCGTTGCATATTGCATATGATTTCTAGCCTATTGCCATGTATTGCTTCTAATTTGTTCAAATACATTTATGAGGCCACCCTTTTAATTTGGCAGAGTGATATTGGTTTCATCTTTCATATGGTGTCTAGCTTGCATTGCTTCTAATTAGTTCAAACACCTTGTGCTTAGTTTACACTTTACACATCATACATGCCAATATGTCTTGCCGCCCTGTTTTTCATACATATTCCATCCTCCTATCATCACTACAAAAAAATACACTTCTGTGATGATACGTGTTTGTCACAGTCGGTCACGTTTTCTGTCATGCATGTACATCCATGACGATTTTATGACAGAATCAAGATAGTCATACATGTGTTGTCGTAGAAATGTTCCATGACATTACCAAAATTATGATCACGAAAGTGTCCACTTCCATGACGATAAATCGTGCGTCACAGAAGTGCTTTCCTCAAGGGTGACTGACATGTGGCATCCACTATAACGGAGTCCTTTGTTAAGCTATCGGGTTCGGTTTGGATCCGATAACCCGTTGAGGAGTTCGGACTAGGGGTGTCCGGATGGCGAAATATCATCATCGGCGGACTCCAAGACTATGAAGATACAAGATTGAAGACTTCGTCCCGTGTCCGGATGGGACTTTACTTGGCGTGGAAGGCAAGCTTGGCAATCTGAGATATGTAGATCTCCTACCATTGTAACCGACTACATGTAACCCTAACCCTATCCGGTGTCTATATAAGCGGAGGGTTTTAATACGTGGGGACGAACAACAATCATACCATAGGCTAGCTTCTAGGGTTTAGCCTCTTTGATCTCGTGGTAGATCCACTCTTGTAACACACATCATCAATATTAATCTAGCGGGGACGTGAGGGTTTTACCTCCATCAAGAGGGCCCGAACACTGGGTAAAACATCGTGTCCCTTGTCTCCTGTTACCATCCGCCTAGGCGCCTGATTCGGGACCCCCTACCGAGATCCGCCAGTTTTGCGCCCGACATTGGTGCTTTCATTGAGAGTTCCTCGTGTCGTCACCGATAGGCCGATGGCTCCTCCGATCATCAACAACGGCGCGGTCGGTGAGACTTTACTCCACGGACAGATCTTTGTGTTCGGCGGCTTTGCTGCTGAGCCAATTAAGCAGCCATCTGGAGCGAGATCAAAAGCTTCGCCCCGGCCATCAGTCAGATTTGGAAGTTTAAGCTATCTGGTCGATATCGCGGAGACTTGATCTTCGACGGATTCAAGCCGCAACCAGCGTGCCTTGACTCGATGGGCATGATCTAGCTCTGCAGCCAAAGCAGTACCACGGAGGCCGCACGATATCCGCTCGACCCTTAATCTGGGCGGATTCCCCGACCGAGGGCGAGTGGTTGGACACCGCCTCGGGGCTACAATCTCTCGGCGATCGGGCGAACTCCATCCTGTCGCCGCGAAGACTCCTATCCGGACTCGAACCCTCCGTGCCCTTGCCGATCGAATCCGATTGGGCGCCCGTTATGGAGTTCACGGCGCGGACATCTTTCGGCTTTCGCCTTTTAGCGACATCCTGAATTCACTAAAGTCTCTCTCTTTATCCGGAGAGCCCTGGCGGACTACGGTCGGGAAGGTTGGGATGCGATCGACAAAGAAATTCAACGCCCACCCACCACCCACTTGGTAGCAGCTGTCGGCGACCTAACCGACATGCTAGACTACGACTCCGAAGACATCGGCGGTATGGGACGGCGGTGCGGAGGCGACCAAGACTCAGCGCCTACAGGGCACTGGAAGGCCACCTCGTCATACGACATATACATGGTGGACATCCCAAAAGATGGGAAGGCAATGGAACAACGGAGGATGACCCCTCCAAGAAGCAGCCCAAGCGCCGGCGTCAGCGGCGCTGCTCTAAATCCCGCCACAGCAAGAATGAAGATTCCGGCACCGGAGATAACAATACACCGGACAACGCCGATGTCACGCCCAAGATGCGACCCTATCCTAAAGGAACTCGACGGTCCCACCAAGGATAGAAGCGCATCTTGAAGACGCTTTTGCAAGGTGGATATCATTACATCAACATTACATAATAGAGGGGATACATCCAATACATACAATGTCACATGAATACAACAATACAATATACAAGATCAACATCCGACTACGGATGAATCATAAACAGAAGCTCAAACGACATCCACCCTGCTAGCCCAGGCTGCCGACCTGGAACCTATCCCCTGATCGAGGAAGAAGCAGAAGAAGAACTCCAATACAAGCAAACATCGCTCTCACGTCATGATCATCGCAAACCTATACCTGCAACTGTTGTTGTAGTAATCTGTGAGCCACGAGGACTCAGCAATCCCATTACCATGGGTATCAAGACTAGCAAAGCTTAATGGGAAAGGAAGGGGTAAAGTGGTGAGGTTGCAGCAGCGACTAAGCATATATGGTGGCTAACATACGCAAATGAGGCGAGAAGAGAAACAAAGGCGATCGTCAACTAGTAATGATCAAGAAGTGATCATGAACTCCTACTTACGTCAAACATAACCCGAAACCGTGTTCTCCTCTCGATCAACCCGAAAAGAGACACTCCGCGAGTTACGCACGGTTGGTGTATTTTAGAAGAGTTTGCTTCAAGTTTACTACAACGGATATTAACAAATTCCCATCGCCACATAACGCGGGCACGGCTCTCGAAAGTTCATACCTGCGGGGTGTCCCAACAGCCCATGATAAGCTCTCGCGATCAAAGAAGGATATTCCTTCTCCCGGGAATACCGATCAGTCTCGGAATCCGGCTACAAGACATTCGACACAATAAAACAAGACCAGCAAAGCCGCCCGGATGTTCCGACAAATCCCGATAGGAGCTGCACATATCTTGTTCTCGGGGCACACGGATGAGCCAGACTTGGGTTGGCATAAACCACGATTGCCCGAGGCGCGGACATCGCTCGGTTTGGGCCAACACTTTCGAAGGAGAACGGCGGGGCTAAAATAAAGATGACCCTCGGGCTCCGGAAACCAAAGGAAATAAAAGGGCATAGGTGAGGCAAATGGTAAAACCAATGTTGGGCCTTCTTTGGAAGAGTCTTATTCAAAGCGAACTGTCAAGGGGTCCCATAAATCACCAAACGCGTTAGGGCGCAAAATTCGGGAACATAATACCGATATGATGGAAACTAGGCGGCAAGAGTGGAACAAAATACCAGGCATAAGGCCGAGCCTTCCACCCTTTACCAAGTATATAGATGCATTAATAATATAAGAGATATTGTGATATCCCAACATAAACATAATCCAACATGGAGTAATCTTCATCTTCACCTGCAACTAGCAACGCATAAGAGGGGCTGAGTAAAGCGGTAACATAGCCAAACAACGGTTTGCTAGGAAGGGTGCAAAAGGTTAGAGGCTGACATGGCAATTTGGGAGGCTTGAGGTACAAGTGATAGGTAGCGCATCATAGCGATAGAACGAAACAACTAGCATAGCAATGATAGTAGTGAGATCCAGGGTAGCGGTCATCTTGCCTGAAATCCCTCTAGGAAGAAGAACGATTCCATGAAGAAGATGAAGCCACGAAGGCGAACCAAGCGTGAGCGAGCGAATCCTCACGATGCATAGCAAGCGGGAACTATCGAGAAGAAGCACACAACATAGTAAACACACCACACATGAACAAGACATGATGCACAACAAGCATGATGCATGACAAGGCTAGATGAGGCTACTCATGGCAAGATATGATGCAAACAAGACCAACACATCAAAGCAAGTTTAAATGAGGCCGGAAACAACATAGAACAACTCCGGTAAGTCCTCATATGCAAATTTCAAAATTGGTCCAGATCTGAATAAACCTTATGTTCAAGTTGTTAAACAGCAAGTTAAAATGCACCACGATGATCAACACGAAATTCTAGTCAAGTTACATATAAAGTTCATTAGATTCGGAGCTACGGCCTAGAAGATATGAGCAAAACAAGTTAAACATGGTATTGATGCAAAATGCATCCAAACATCAAGCAAACACTCTCAAAACAAGGATGCAACATGATAATATGAAACTACATGCAAAATCAAGCAAGTTTCATATAGAGCACACTCAAAACGGAGCAACGGTGCAACACATACACCCTATACAAGTTTAAAGGACAAGCTGTCCAAAACAGCAACTAGGCATATGGCAAGCATCAAAACAACATGCTACAGGACCTCAACAAGAAAAAAAAGGCATGGGCGTGATGTACAGGTAAAGCATGACAAAACATGAACACTGAGCTATCTCCATAAACCACTAGAAGATGCTCAAAAGGACATGGCAAGATTGCAAATAATAACAGTTTCAGACTTTACAGAAATAACATCAGGTTGCAATGTTTAGAGGTATCAAACAACATGTTACAGTAACTTAACATGGCAAACAAAGGCATGGCATGATACTAATAAATGCATAGATCAAGAGTCCCTTACTGACCATGAGCCAAAAAGGATCAGAAAATAAGATGGCACCCATGTAAACATGGCAAGTTATATTACAGATTTAAACATTGCAGGAACAACGATAAGTAGGCATGTTGATGAGCTTGAACCACTCACCACAGAGCAATACATGGCATGGAAAGGCAACTCACAGTAAGAATACATGGCATAGAAGCTATACATGGCAAGAACAACATCATAGCATACACGGATCAACTACAACAACCTTGGCAAAATTGAATAACATGTAAACAACCTGCGAGGAAACATTTTATAGCAAAAGTAGAGCTCGACTGACTCAAGCTATGGCACTCCATAATTGCAAACAAGGGCATGGATGGATATAGAATAACCATATGTTCAAAACATCCTTACTGAAGTATCTCAAAATAAGCATAGATCTCTCGGTAGCATCAAGTTTACATGGCATAAAAATATCAGCAGAACAGGGGCTGAAATCAGCAACATCATGAAGCCTAGTTTGCATGCTTGTGATAGTCACCACAGAGATCACAAAAATACATGGCATACACCCCTTTAAAGATGGCATGGCATAGATCAAAACACATGTAGACATCAACCTCATAGGATGCACACAGCAAATGCAACAAAAATGACAAATCATCAAGATATAACAGTTTCAGCAGGTTAACATCATATAGCACTCTTGCAACGATGATTCAGGCATCAAGATGCTCAAATGAACATGGTGCAATGGAATGAAATGATGCACTCGTCGAAACGAACAATTTGACAAATTACACGCACGAAACGGAGCTACGGATGCAGATATATGATGCGACGAACATGGCATGATAATGTTAAGATAACAGGGACTTGGTGGAAAAATGGACCTCGAGGGGAAAAAGTCAACTCGCCGGAATCTTCGCGGAGAAACGGCGGAGTAAACGGGAAGGCGCCCGAGCTGCGGGAGGCGTCGGGAGGGCGGATCCGGGCGGATCTGGCGCTCCTCGCCGGATCGGCGGATCCCAGCGAGGCAACGCGAGGAAGCGAAGGGGAGCTTCGAGGCGGCAAGGCAACAAAGCGCGGCGCTCAGCGCTGGCCGAGGGGCGGAGAGCTCTAGCGGGCGGGCGAGTGGCGCTGGGCTGGCGAGGGACGGCAGACGGCGGCGGCAGCTGGGCGCCGGTGGCGGCCTCGGCAGCGCCGGGAGGCGAGGCGCTGGCGGCGGCAGCAGGCGGCCGAACTGCGCCGGCTTGGCAGCTGGTGGCGGCGATCTGTGGGCGGGCGGGCGGCCCAGGCCCAGCGGCCATGACAGCGCGTGGGACAGGCGACAGGACAGGTGGCAGCTGCGGTTCGTCGGGGGCGGCGGGTGGACACGTCCGGTGACGGGCGGACATGTCCGGTGACGGCGGGAGGAGGTTTGCTAGGGTTAGGGGTGGATTTCATCCGCGAATTTCGGGGGGAGGCACATATTTATAGATAGAGGGAGCTAGGAGAGTCCAAATGAGGTGTGGTTTTCGCCCACACGATCGTGATCGAACGACCGAGAGCATGGAGGGGAGTTTGCTGGGTTTTGGGCCACTTTGGAGGGGTGTTGGGCTGCAAAGAGATGGAGGCTTTTACGGTTACCCGGTTAACCGTTGGAGTATCAAACGACCTCCGAATAACCCGAAACTTGACAGGCGGTCTACCGGTGCTATACCAAGGCCGCTTGGCAAACCTCGGTCCATTCCGAGACCGTTAAACACCCGCACACGATAAGAGGCAAAAAGGGGGCGCCGGGGGACATAGGAGTGCCGGATTGCAAAACGGACAACGGGGAAAATGCTCGGATGCATGAGATGGACACGTATGTACAAGACGACATGATATGAAATGCAGATGATGGCATGGAAAAGTGCAACGCGCAAGCACATGACATGGCAGCGGGCGAATAAGCGGCGGACACTGGCGCGATCGAATCGAGGCGTTACGACCGAATACAATCCACTCCGGCCAAGATCCGGTAGCGGGAGGATGAAGCGCCAGACCCTCAAGAGAGAGCGGCGAAGAAGAAGAGGTAGAGGATTATATGCCTCCCTCCGAAGGCGAAGCAAGCCTCGGCGACAATGAATTTGTCGTGCCTGAGAATCCCGTCGAACAAGAGCATTTTAGGCGCGGGCTTATGGCCATGGCGAACAGCCTAAAGAAAAAGCAACAACGACTTAGAGCTGATCGGGATCGCTAGCCGACAGATGGACCGAAGTCCTCGTGGCGAAGAGCATGAGCTCGAGCGCCCCTCAAAAGCTAGCCTAAGCGCAAGCTACTCCCCCGATTAGAGGAGGAGGCTTACGAACCCGCATCACCAGGAGACAATCGGTGACCGACCACCCTCACTAGAACCGTACCCGGCATCGCTCAAAAGCACACGGCCAAAGGGTAGCGCTCCGGACCTGCGAGATATATTGGAGGACAAGGCAAGACAATCAAGATTGATCTATGGATCGCGTGCGCCCGCAGTGCGTGGCGACAACCGTCGCGCGGACCTGATAAGTCCGCCGGGCGAACAAAGCAGACCAAGCTCTTTTGAGCTCCGTCGTGATATCGCCCGATCTGAGGCGCCGCACACCCACTATGCTTCATGACGAAGTAATGGATCATCAAATCCCGAAGGGTTTAAACCCGTCAATATTGAATCCTATGATGGCACAACAGACCCGCGGTTTGGATGAAGACTATCTCCTTCACATCCACATGGCCCGCGGTGACGATCTTCACGCCATCAAATACCTCCCCCTCAAGCTTAAAGGACCAGCCCGGCATTGGCTCAACAGCTTGCTAGCAGAGTCAATTGGGAGCTGGGAGGACCTGGAAGACGCATTCCTCGATAACTTCCAGGGCACTTATGTGCGACCACCATACGCTGATGACCTAAGCCACATAATTCAGCAGCCAGACGAATCGGCCAAACAATTCTGGACATGGTTCATAACCAAGAAAAACCAAATCGTCGACTGTCCGGATGCGGAGGCCCTCGCGGCCTTCAAGCATAACATCCACGACGAGTGGCTTGCCCGGCACCTAGGACAGGAAAAGCCGAAATCCATGGCAGCCCTCACATCACTCATGACCCGCCTGCGGGTGAGGACAGCTAGCTAGCACGCAGCAACAACCTCGGCAAAAACTACGGCGATCCGAACTTCAAGGACCAAAGCGGCAGGCAGCGTCGTAAACAAAACAAAGCGCCCGCGTGCGGTGACAATATTGAGGATCGGCGGTCAATGCGGATTCAAAACTCTAAACCGGTCAGCAAAAAAGCCATTCAAATGAACTACTCCGGGTCCGTCCAATTTGGACCGAATACTCGACCGCTTGTGCGGATACACGGCACCCGAAAAACCAGCTAACCACACCAACAGGGACTGTTGGGTATTCAACAGGCAGGCAAGTTAATTGCGAAAACAATGACAAGGGGCTGCATAGCGATGGCGAGGGCGAGACCCAAGCGCCCGAACAATAGAGGGCGGAAGGATTTCCGCCCGACGATTGCGGACGGTGAACATGATATCATAGCGCACATACCCAAAAGGGAGGCGAGCGTGCACTCGAGGATGTCTCTGCGATGGAGCAGTTGCCCAAGTTCAATCCATGGTCCTCCTGCCCGATCACTTTTGACCGAAGGACCACCCCACCAGCATCCGCCACGGCGGATTCGCATGACTGGTCTTAGACCCAATCGTCGATGGATTTCACCTAACGAGTCACGATGGGCGGTGGCAGCAGCCTGAACCTGCTTTACCGGGATACACGGTCGCAAAATGGGCATAGACCCTCAAGGATTAAACCTACCAAAGCGACCTTTAAAGGCGTCATACCAGGTGTAGAAGCCAATTATACAGGCTCAATTACTGGAAGTGGTCTTGGATCCCGGATAACTTCGAGCGAGAGTTAATCTTGACATAGTCCCGTTCATGGCGGCTATCATGCCTTGCTCGGACGTGCCGCATTACAAAGTTCAGCGCGGTGCCGCTTTCGCATACCTCAAGCTCAAGATGCCGGGCCCTCGAGTCATTACGGTCAGCGGAAACATCGAGCGTTCTCTCCGCGCGGAGGAACATCTGGCTGACTCTCGGGGTAGAAGTGCAATGCAGCCTCTTAAGGCAATTATCGAGTCCGGCCATTAAGCGGCGGACACAATAGCGTGCGGGTAACTTACAACAAGACCACAGCACGTTCGAGCACGCAGCGTAGTGATGCGGCCCCAGCCCCAGCCCCTGCGAAATGTCAACGCAGGTCCTTCGCCTACACCATTACGCTCTGAAGATACCATGGGCATGGGGAGGGGGGCACGACCGCAATACACCTAGACTGCGTCTCTACCACACAAGGGGCTCTAAAGTGTGTCATTCCTTTTTCTTTTCTTTTTACCTTTTACTTTTTAACCATAGGAGACCGTTTGTCAGAAGCCCTGTCTGGCAGCAGACCTGCCGAACTCATGATGCAACAGGCAGGGAAGGATAAAGGCTACAACGAATATACAGGTGGTCTCCATTACGAGCATTTTCATACACCAATCTGCAGCCTACCCCTGGAGGGGGACATGCTTAATAGTCTCCTACCTTGCTTATCACACTATTTGTATCGTTCTGCATTCGTAGCAGCACTTATTGAATAAAGCAATGCAACACCTTTTTGCTTATAATGGCATTTCTCTTTCATACATATGTTCATTCACGACATGTTGCATCCGTACACTTTTATGCGGCTAATATACACCGAGGGCTTATGTTTCCAGCGTTATGGTGTGATGAGTCGAACACTTTCACAAGTGCGGCACCCGAACTTATAGCACTATATGCATCGGCTCGAATCATGTCTTGGGTCAATAGTTGGGTTTGCTCGGCTCCGTGTTTTGGTACCTTACGTTCCATTATATCGGCTAAGGTAGCACCGGAGAACCACTGCGATTCCGCCCGATTCGGCTGGGTTAACGCCTCGATGGAAAGCTAAAACTGACCGTCATGATGAGGCGAGAGACGATCGCTGTTCGAGAGGTTTTGCGAGTCCTTAAAGACTTATGCCGCTTAGAGCAAGGGCGGATCTGTCCGGCCAAGGCGTGGATAGCGCCCCAAATTGACCTTCAAAGACTAGGGGCTTCGCGAAATTTAAAATTATAGAATTCTATGGGTGAGAGTGTTCAAGCATTATAAGTCCGGTTGCCTTGTTCGCTGTGTGTTGGCGCCTCCTAGATGGACCCAAAAATGGGAACAAGAGCGCTCAAGATTATCGAACACCCGGCACTTTCGTGGCATGGGGGCTGAAGCCGACGACTTGCCATCTCTCGATTTGATAAACAAGCGCATGAAGGTAATATTTTAAATTAACAAGCGTTGCTTAGCGCATATGAACTAAGTTTTCAGCGCGCGGGATAACAAAATCTGAGTCTACTCAAATATCACATCTTTGGAGCACTCACCCGCAATAGTGCGGGCGCCCTTGACACACTCTTATAATACATCTCGGGCGTGCGATGCTCCTTGCCCTCCGGTGGCGGGTCCGTCCACGAGCTTACAGGCATCCATCTTGCCCAGTGCACCTTTGCGCGGGCAAGGGCCCGCAGGCACCCTCGATACAAGCGGAATGCTTGATAACTTCAACCCACGCGCACGCATCCACCAGCCGCCGCACCAGGCCGAAGTAGCTCTCAGGCATGGCCTCCTTAGGCCACAGCCGAACTATGAGGCCCTTCATGGCCTGTTCGGCCGCCTTGTGGAGCTCGACCAGCTGCTTCAACCGGTCGTGAAGGGGCACCGGATGTCCGGCCTCAGCATACTGAGACCAGAAGACCTTCTCCGTTGAGCTCCCCTCCTCGGCCCGGTAGAATGCGGCAGCATCGAACACGCTGCGAGGAAGATCTGCGAACGCCCCTGGAGAGCTCCGAATTCGGGTAAGCAACAGGTAATTAACACTCACATGCTTACTCTGCATGAAAAATGCCTTACCTGCTGCTATTTTCTTCACCGCCTCAATCTCCTGGAGGGCCTTCTAGGCTTCGGCCTTAGCGGTTTTGGCACTCTCAAGAGCCGTTGCAAGCTCAGACTCTTGAGTCTTCGAGTCACGCTCCAAGTTCTCATGTTTTTTCACGAGATCCTGGAGCTCTTGATGTACCTCCGCCACCCGCGCCTCCTGCTTCTCTCGCTCGGTGCATTCCGCGGCCGCATTACGTCCGGCTGCGGCCACCGCCTCCTTCAGGGTCGCCACCTCGTTAGCGGCCCCTACAATACCCATGTTATCCTTGTCATTTTTCTTGCAACCAAATCCTTTTCTGTAAGGTAAAATTTTCATAAGGTATTACTCACCTTCTTTTCCTCGAGCTGCTTCTTGGCATGGCGAGCACGTTCTTGGACCGTTCGAGTTTTTCTTCAAAGTATTGACCTCCATGATCGATGCGGCGGAGGTCGGCAGCACAACTGCAATCCCATATTGACATATTTTTATGGCTCCTGCGTTTATCTTTCTAAAGATCCTCGGTCGGCTTTTCTTTCCGAACACGAACCAAGCATCGAGGGCTCTGTCTATGCGGTACCATTTTACATATATTGAAATTTTACCTCAAAGCACTGTTAGAAGGCTCTGCGAGCTTCGGTCAGCCCGCTCTTGGCGAGCTGAACCTTGAATCACCGCACTCATAACAGTGCGGTGTTCCTCTTTGATGGAGGCGCCATTGAGCGCCTCCAGCAAATTATCCGACACCTCCAGTTGGACGGAGGCAGCCGGCGTCTCGGTCTTTCCCTTCTTACGAAGGGGTCGCCCGCCGGACTCCGGAGCCACTGCGGCCTCCGGGGCTGAGTCCGGTGCACAGTTCGGGAGGGTGTCCTGCGACACCTCCGGGGCCTCCTCCTCCTGGTGGGTCCTTTTCCGGGATCCCACCTCGGCATCGTCCGTGGCACGGGGGGTGGAGGCAGTCGGAAGGGAATCCATATCCGACTCACCCAAGGACCCACTCGACGAAACGGGAAGATCATCCTTGGGTGGACTGCAGGGTTGTATGCGGCATTAGAAAGACGTTATGTGGCGAAAATAAAAACCTTGAAGTTATTCGGGAGACCGGATACTTACGATCTCGCCAGGGGCTTGGCCCTTGGATGCCAGTCTTCGTCGTCGTCACTGGCATTGGCGGAGCAGTCCGGAGGAAGAGTTTTCCCTTCTTGGACCCTTCGGCCTCCCTTGTTGGGGAGGCCTTCCTTTTCTTTCCTCCCCCCGCTGGGGGAGAGGCTTTCTTCTTCTCCCCCTCACCTTGGTGGGAGGAGTCGGCCTCGGATTCATCATCCGATAGCACCTGAAAACTGGAACTCTTCCGAGACCCCGTGGTCGTCTTCTTGGCCTTCTTCTCCGGCACCACGTGGGGTGCCGGAGCCAACAGCCCCGTTAGGCGGGCGTCCGCTGGGTCCTCTTGTAATGGGGCCGGACAGGTAATCCGTTCGGCCTTCGCCAGCCATTCCTGTCAAAGGCAATGGGAGTTTAGATCCCGCATAGAGCCAAACTACGGAAAACAAGTGGTGAAATCACTTACCTCGTCAGCTGGACCTGCGGCGAGAATCCGCGATCTTGATGTCGGATCACGGGAGCTTCGGCGCCCTTGAACAGCACCGTCCAGACATCTTCGTACGTAGTGTCGAAGAGCCCGCTCAGGGTCTGGTGCTGCGCCGGATCAAACTCCCACATATTAAAGCCCCGTCGCTGGCACGGGAGAATCCGGCGGATGAGCATGACCTAGACTACGTTGACAAGCTTGAGCTTCTTGTCCACCAGCTTTTGGATACAGGCTTGGAGTCCGGTCAGCTCCTCCGAATCCCCCCAAATTCGGCCACTCTCTTTCCAGGAGGACAGCCGTGTGGGAATACCAGATCTGAATTCGGGGGGCCGCTGCCCAATCAGGGTCACGCGGCTCGGTGATGTAGAACCACCCCGATTGCCACCCCTTGATGGTTTCCACGAAAGTACCCTCCAGCCACGTAACGTGGGACATCCTGCCCACCATGGCGCCTCCGACTCCGCTTAGCTACCCTTCACAACCTTGACGACCTTGAAGGTCTTGAGCCTAAGCGAAGTGGGGCTAGATGCAGAGGAATGCCTCGCACACGACGATAAACGCCGAGATGTTGAGGATGAAATTCGGGGCCAGATCATGGAAATCTAGGTCGTAGTAGAACATGAGCCCCCGGACAAAGGGATGAAGCGGGAAGCCCAGTCCAGCGGAGGAAATGGGAAGAAATACTACCCTCTCATGGGGCACAGGGGTTGGGGCGAGCTCTCCCTCGTCGGGGAGCCGATCTGTGATGTTCTTTGGACAGATATCCGGCGTCGCGCAGCTTCTGGATCTGCCCCTCCGTGGCGGAGGAGGCCATCCACTGCCTCCGCTCCGGACATAGTTGGAGAAGGTTGAGGTGAGAAGTGCGGACTTAGGCGCTGGAGCTCGAGTTAGCGGAGATGGATAAGCCAAGGAGGAAGAAGGCGTGGGTAAAGGGTTGGATCCTTATCCCTTATATGGGCGGACAAAACATGTGTCCCCACCGGCCTGGTAAAACTCGCTTATCTCCCAAGCGCCACGATCAATGGCGCGGTTGGGTTCTACGTCCCTATTGATGGGAATCCCGGAATAAGGGGAACACGATCTCTGCCTCGACAAGGCGTGCCAAGAAACCGCCGCTAAACGCGCTGAGGTGGAGCAGTAAAAACAATTTGAATAAAGGCTTGGTAGTGGTGCGGCGTCACGCCACAAAATCGTCGACAGATTGATCTTGTGTAATATTATTCTCGCTCACGGTGGTGTGTGGAATTTATTTTGTAGAGCGGACACTATCACTGGTGTTCACAATCTTCTATGAATTATTCGGAAGAAGAACCCGCCTTGCAATGTCGAAGACAACATGCGCGCGGACTCATCGTCATTGAAGCCTGGTTCAGGGGACTCTTGAGGAGTTCGGACTAGGGGTGTCCGGATAGCGAACTATCATCATCGGCCGGACTCCAAGACTATGAAGATACAAGGTTGAAGACTTCGTCCGGTGTCCGGATGGGACTTTCCTTGGCGTGGAAGGCAAGCTTGGCAATACGGATATGTAGATCTCCTACCATTGTAACCGACTCTGTGTAACCCTAACCCTATCCGGTGTCTATATAAACCGGAGGGTTTTAGTCCGTAGGACGAACTACAATCATACCATAGGCTAGCTTCTAGGGTTTAGCCTCTTTGATCTCGTGGTAGATCCACTCTTGTAACACACATCATCAATATTAATCAAGCAGGACATAGGGTTTTACCTCCATCAAGAGGGCCTGAACCTGGGTAAAACATCGTGTCCCTTGTCTCCTGTTACCATCCGCTTAGACGCACAGTTCGGGACCCCCTACCCGAGATCCGCCGGTTTTGACACCGACACCCGTTGACAGCCCGGACCAATGGGGATTTTCCACGTGTAAAATTCTCAATGGCCAGAGGAACCACGTGTCGGCTCACCATAGGGACAGATGTCATCCACTCATTGGACCGAAGGCGCCTATGATTCATCGACACGTGGCAGGTCCCAACAGAGGCCCATATAGGTTAAAAAGGTCGGCCCAGTCAAAGGCACGTAGTATTTACTCAGGTGCTAGTGGGCCAGCCCAATAACGGTCTGTTTAAACATGGCCCATTTACGGCCCGAAGCCAGATCTGGCCCGTTAATTGTTCGTCAGATATTTGGGCCCAATTACGGCCCAGTGACATTTTGGCCTGATAGAGGCCCGATGTAGACATGGGCCTATTTCAACCCGGTGTGTCTTTCAGCCTGGGAATGGCCCGTGCTGCCCATGGGCCATATATTGTCTGACTCGACATCCGGCCCTCTAACAGCCCGTGATAAAGGTGGCAACAGTTCAGCCCAACGTGACTTTCGGCCTATTAAAGGCCTGTCATATAATTCGGCCCATTGATGCATGTACTAAGCTTTCGGCCTCTTAAAGTCCCATGATATCGGTGGTCCAACTAAGGCCCGAGATATGTTTGGGCCTGGTAATGGCCCGTCATATAACTGGGCCAAAAATGCCCGGTCTACATTTCAGCCTGATGAAGTCCCGTCGACGACTAGTGAAAATTGAGGCCCAACATGCATTTCGGCATGCTAAAGGCCCATGGTTTCTTCTGGGACGTATCAGGCCAGCATAATATTCAGCCTGTTAATGGCCCAAAGCTACATGGGCAAAACTAAGCGCTGGGTCCACTAAAGGCCCAACTAAACTTTGGGCCGAATATAGGCCCGTGTAAGTGGTGGGCCTGGCGCAAAGTGTGAAGGCCCCAATGGCCTTTCCAAGACAGTTCAAGAAAGATGATAACTGTGTTGTCAATTCCATCCAATTTCAAATTAGAAAATAAAGAGTAAGTTCAAAATATCAATAGCATAATTTGGCATTGTTCATAATGCGGGGAGCCTCACCACACTACTGGATTACCATGTCAACATAACAAGCATAGATGAAGGGTAAAGACAATCATTGTATTTATTTTGGTTAATGTGCATGGCATGTTGTTCATATCATCAGCCACATCAGTAAGATAAAACAGGAGATGACAAGGTGCAAACGTGGGCTACTTCACCACACACTGGATTATAAGATGCAGATTGATGCTACATAATCAACTGCCAATCCCTGGAAGTACAAGCGTTACAGGACAAAATGTACTGACAAGAGCAATGGGCTACACTTCTGCACTGGCATTGTCTGTGTATTCAACTTTTTGGTAAGATTAAATATAGATGTGATATTTCTTAGTAAATGGTGGGCGAGGGCGATAACATGCAGAATGCTACACAATGAACCAATCCCTCTTCCCATAATATAAGAGTGTTTTGAACACTGGTGTACTATACAAAACATTCTTATATTATGGGACGGAGGGACTAGCTGTTAACGTAAGTACAATGATAGACGACGTTCAGTCCTTACAATAGGACTGCAGAGTTAAACCTCTTCAAAAGCATTGGGTTGATTCTAAATTTATGTAAGAGTCCATACGGATCTTATAATGTCCACCAAATGGACGATAACGAGGCTAACATGTGCAGTGATGCTACATAATCAACCAGCTATGAAAGTAAGTATGGTCATATAGGGCAAGAGGTACTCACAAGAGCAATGCAGTGTGCAGTATAGTTGCGAGATTCTGTGGTCCCTTGAGAATGAATGTTCTTCTGCAAACAGTTTTCATACAAGTTAGACGTTAAGGCACATGTAGAAATGTAGTTCAAATTGTGATGTGATATCATAGACAGTACCTTACACTGCAGACGAGACCAATGTGTAACAAGATTATTCCAGACACTGCCTGATAAATGTTGCACCAGAGACTTTACAGAAATTTCATTTAGAGGCTTGCCATTGAAGTGCGCTTGCCTCAGGTAGGAACGATACTTCATCAACAAGTGCTTGAAAAGCGCAACCAACCCTTGCTCGTCTTGAAAACCAGTTTGGTCCTCGCCTATTTAAAAGAATGAAATCTTGTGTCTTCTGTCTGCAGAAACATATGCATTAATTACCATGAATAACATTAGTACATTACTTACGCGTAAGTTGTGGAGGAAGACTAGAAAATGTTGTATGTCTGCAGTATAATCTTTCCATGAAGGAAAGATGCGCACAAAGTTCCTAAAAACAATATAAGCTTCGTCTTCTAAACTGGGAAGAAATGGAACAGGCGTCCTATTTGCTGCAATTGGGGCTCTCTCTCGTTCGAGAAGAGATTTGGCAACTGGATTTGGTGTACTCTTTGCTAGAATGGGGGTTTTGCATCGTAGAGCTGGTTGTATGTCAACTGGCAGCATCATATTGTCTGCTGCAGTTGGGGTCTGCTGAGTTGGGGCATCAGAGATGACCAGTGTAGTAGGGCTAGAGTCTACTAGACTTGGGGCCGTGTTTTGTGGGTCAGGTGATATTGCAACTACACCTAATGGGCTATTTTGTTGGGGAACGTAGCAGAAATTCAAAATTTTCCTACGTGTCACCAAGATCTATCTATGGAGAAACTAGCAACGAGGGAAGGAGAGTGCATCTACATACCCTTGTAGATCGCTAAGCGGAAGCGTTCAAGAGAACGGGGTTGAAGGAGTCGTACTGTCGTGATCCAAATCACGGAGATCCTAGTGCGAGCAGACGGCACCCGCGTTCAACACACGTACAGCCGGTGGCGTCTCCCACGCCTTGATCCAGCAAGGAGAGAGGAGAGGTTGAGGAAGACTACATCTAGCAGCAGCACAACGGCGTGGTGGTGGTGGAGGGCGTGGCAATCCCGAGGCTTAGCCAAGCACCAAGGGAGAGGAGGAGGAGGAGGCGGGGCTGCACCAAGAGGAGAGGTTCTCATGTGTGTTGGGCAGCCCAAAACCTCAAGTATATATAGGGGAAAGGGGCTGCGCCCCTTTAGTGTTTCCACCCCAAGGGGTGCGGCCAGCCTAGATGGGACTTGGGGCGGCCAAGAGGGGAGGTGCCTCCCAAGTCAAGTGGAGGCCCTCCCCTTAGGGTTTCCCCCTCCCATGCGCATGGGCCTTGGGGGCTGGTGCCCCTGGCCCATTAAGGCTAGGGCGCCCCCTACAGCACATGCTACTGTATTGGACGTGGTGGAACAATTTCCGGACCTCCGTACCCCTCAGGAATCCTCCGGAACCTTCCGAAGCTTCCGGTACAATACCGAAAAACCCGAACTTTTCGGAACCCGAACAACAACTTTCCATATATAAATCTTTACCTCCGGACCATTCCGGAACTCCTCTTGACGTCCGGGATCTCATCCGGGACTCCGAACAACATTCGGTAACCACATACAAACTTCCTTTATAACCCTAGCGTCATCGAACCTTAAGTGTGTAGACCCTACGGGTTCGGGAGACATGTAGACATGACCGAGGCGTTCCGGTCAATAACCAACAGCGGGATCTGGATACCCATGTTGGCTCCCACATGTTCCATGATGATCTCATCGAATGAACCACGATGTCAAGGACTCAATCAATCCGTATTCAATTCCCTTTGTCTAGCGGTATTGTACTTGCCGAGATTCGATCGTCGGTATCCTATACCTTGTTCAATCTCGTTATCGCAAGTCTCTTTACTCGTTCGTAACACATCATCCGTGATCAACTCCTTGATCACATTGTGCACATATGATGATGTCCTACCGAGTGGGCCAGAGATACCTCTCCGTTGACACGGAGTGACATATCGATCTCGATTCGTGCCAACCCAAGACACTTTCGGAGATACCTGTAGTGCACCTTTATAGTCACCCGATTCGTTGTGACGTTTGGTACACCAAAGCATTCCTACGGTATCCGGAGTTGCACAATCTCATGGTCTAAGGAAAAGATACTTGACATTAGAAAAGCTTTAGCATCTGAACTACGATCTTTGTGCTAGGCTTAGGATTGGGTCTTGTCCATCACATCATTCTCCTAATGATGTGATCCGTTATCAATGACATCCAATGTCCATGGTCAGGAAACCGTAACCATCTATTGATCAACGAGCTAGCCAATAGAGGCTTGCTAGGGACATGGTGTTGTCTATGTATCCACACATGTATTTGAGTTTCCTATCAATACAATTATAGCATGGATAATAAACGATATCATGAACAAGGAAATATAATAATAATAACTAATTTATTATTGCCTCTAGGGCATATTTCCAACAGTCTCCCACTTGCACTAGAGTCAATAATCTAGTTCACATCGTCATGTGATTAACACGATAGGTCACATCGCCATGTGACCAACACCCAAAAGTTTACTAGTGTCGTAAACAAGTTCACATCATCATGTGATTTAGACTCAATGAGTTCGAGGTTTGATCATGTTTTGCTTGTGAGAGAGGTTTTAGTCAGCGGGTTTTAGTCAGCGGTCTGAACCTTTCAGATCCGTGTGTGCTTTACAAATTTCTAGGTCATATTATAAATGCTGCTTCCACGCTCCACTTCAAGCTATTCCAAATGGTTGCTCCACTATCGTATCCGGTTTGCTACTCAGAGTCACTCGGATAGGTGTTAAAGCTTGCATCGACGTAACCCTTTACGCCGAACTCTTTATCACCTCCATAATCGAGAAACATGTCCTCATTTACTTCAAGGGCAATTTTGACCGTTGTCCAATGATCCATCCCTGGATCATTCTTGTACCCCTTGACTGACTCATGGCAAGTCACACTTCTGGTGCGGTACACAGCATAGCATACTATAGAGCCTACGTCTAAAGCATAGGGGACGATCTTCGTCCTTTCTCTCTTTTCTACCGTGGTCGAGCTTTAACTCTTAACTTCATACCTTACATCTCAGGCGAGAACTCCTTCTTTGACTGATCCATCTTGAACACCTTCAAGATCATGTCAAGGTATGTGCTCATTTGAAAGTACTATTGAGCGGTTTTTGATCTATCCTCATAGATCTTGATGCTCAATGTTCAAGTGGCTTAATCCAGGTTTTCACTTGAAAAACACTTTTCAAATAACCCTATATGCTTTACAGAGAAAATTCTACATCATTTCGATCAACAATATGTCAACAACATATACTCATCAAAATTCTATAGTGCTCCCACTCACTTCTTTGGAAATACAAGTTTCTCTTAAACTTTGTATAAACCCAAAATCTTTGATCATCTCATCAAAGCGCACATTCCAACTCCGAGATGCTTACTCCGGTCCTTAGAAAGGATCATTTGGAGCCAGCATACCTTTTAGCATCCTTAGGATCGACAAAACTTTTCGATTGCATCACATACAACCTTTCCTTATGAAGACTGGTAAGGAAACTCGTTTTGACATCCATCGCCAGATTTCATAAATGCAGCTAATGCTAACATGATTACGACGGACTTAAGCATCGTTACGGATGAGAAAATCTCATCGTAGTCAACTCCTTGAACTTTTGAAAACTCTTCGCCACAAGTCGAGCTTCATAGGCGGTGATATTACCGTCCACGTCCGTCTTCTTCTTAAAGATCCATTCATCTCAATGTCTTGCCGATCATCGGGCAAGTCCACCAAAGTCCATGATTTGTTACGATACATGGATCCTATCTCGGATTTCATGGCTTCTAACCATTTGTCGAATTTGGGCCCACCATTGCTTCTCCATAGCTCGAGGTTCATTGTTGTCTAGCAACATCACCTTCAAGACAGGATTGCGTACCACTCAAGTAGTACGCATCCTTGTCACCCTATGAGGTACGTCGGTGACTTGATCCGAAACTTCATGATCACTATCATAGCTTCTACTTCAATTGGTGTAGGTGCCACGGAACAACTTCACGTGCCTGCTACACACTAGTTGAAGTGATGGTTCAATAACCTCATCAAGTCTCCACAATCCTCCCACTCAACTTTTCGAGACGAACTTTTCCTCGAGAAAGGACCCGATTCAAGAAACAATCCCTATTGCTTCCGGATCTGAATTAGGAGGTATACCCAACTGTTTTGGGTGTCCTATGAAGATGCATTTTGTCCGCTTTGGGTCCGAGCTTATCAACCTGAAACTTTTCCACATAAGCGTCGCAGCCCCAAACTTTCAAGAAACGACAACTTAGGTTTCTCCAAACGGTGTCGTCTCAACGGAATTATGTGGTGCCCCATTAAAGTGCGTGCGGTTGTCTCTAATGCCTAACCCATGAACGATAGTGGAAATTCGATAAGAGACATCATGGTACGCAGCATATCCAATAAGGTGCAACTATGATGTTCGGACACACCATCACACTATGGTGTTCCAGGCGGTATTAATTGTGAAACAATTTGCACAATGTCTTAATTGTGTGCCAAAACTCGTAACTCAGATATTCATCTCTATGATCATATCATAGACATTCTATCCTCTTGTCACGAAGATCTTAAACTTCACTCTGAAATTACTTGAACCATTCAATAATTCAGACTTGTGTTTCATCAAGTAAATATACTCAACATCTACTCGAATCATCGTGAAGTAAGAACATAACGATATTCCTTTGCATGCCTCGGCACTCATTGGACTGCACACATCAAAATGTGTTACTTCCAACAAGTTGCTATCTTGTTCCATTTCTTTGAAAACGAGGCTTTTGTCATCTTGCCCATGTGGTATGATTTGCATATCTCAAGTGATTCAAAATCAAGTGAGTCCAAACGATCCATCTGCATGGAGTTTCTTCATGCGTATACACCAATAGACATGGTTCACATGTCTCAAACCTTTCAAAATGAGTGAGTCCAAAGATCCATCAACATGGAGCTTCTTCATGCTTTTATACCATTATGACTTACATGGCGATGCCACAAGTAAGTGGTACTATCATTACTATCTTATATTTTGGCATGAAAATGTGTATCACTACGATCGATATTTAATAAACCATTCCTTTAGGTGCAAGACCATTGAAGGTATTATTCAAATAAATAGAGTAACCATTATTCTCCTTAAATGAATAACCGTATTGCGATAGACATAATCCAATCATGTGTATGCTCAACGCAAACAACAAATGACAATTATTCAGGTTTAATACTAATCTTGATGGTAGAAGGAGCGTGCGATGTTTGATCACATCAAACTTGGAAATACTTCCAACACATATCGTCGGCTCACCTTTAGCTAGTCCCCGTTTATTCCATAGCTTTTATTTCGAGTTACTAACACTTAGCAACCGAATCGGTATCTAATACCCTGGTGCTACTAGGAGTACTAGTAAAGTACACATTAACATAATGTATATCAAATATACTTCTATCGACCTTGCCAGCCTTCTCATCTACCAAGTATCTAGGGTGGTTCCGCTCGATGTCCGTTCCTCTCACTAAGAAGCACTTAGTCTCGGGTTTGGGTTCAACCTTGGGTTTCTTCTTTGGAGCAGCAACTGATTTGCCGTTTCATGAAGTGTCCCTTCTTGCCCTTGCCCTTCTTGAAACTAGTGGTTTCACCAACCATCAACAATTGATGCTCCTTCTTGATTTCTACTTTCGCGGTGTCAAACATCGTGAATACCTCAAGGATCATCATATCTATCCCTGACATGTTATAGTTCATCACAAAGCTCTAGCAGCTTGGTGGCAATGACTTTGGAGAAACATCACTATCTCATATGGAAGATCAACACCCACTCGATTCAAGTGATTTTTGCACTCAGACAATCTGAGCACAAGCTCAACGATTGAGCTTTTCTCCCTTAGTTTGCAGGCTAAGAAAATCGTCGGAGGTCTTATACCTCTTGACGTGGGCACGAGCCTGAAATCCGAATTTCAGCCCTCGAAACATCTCATATGTTCCGCGGCGTTTCAAAAAACGTCTTTGGTGCCTCAACTCTAAACCGTTTAACTGAACTATCACGTAGTTATCAAAACATCTATGTCCGATGTTCGCAACATCCACGAGCGACATTTGGGGTTCAGCACCTTTGGCGGTGCATTAAGGACATAAGCTTTCTCTGTCCGCATAATCGCTACTTTCAACTTTCAACTATATTTTCTCTAGGAACATATCTAAGCAGTGGAACTAAAGCGCGAGCTTCGACATAATTTGCAAAAGGTCTTTTGACTATGTTCAAGATAATTAAGTTCATCTTATGAACTCCCACTCGAGATAGACATCCTCGGTCATCTAAGTGATTGCATGATCCGAGTCAACTAGGCCGTGTCCGATCATCACGTGAGACGGACTAGTCATCATCGGTGAACATCTTCATGTTGATCGTATCTACTATCGACTCATGCTCAACCTTTCGGTCTCCGTGTTCGAGGCCATGTCTGCACATGCTAGGCTCGTCAAGTTAACCCCAAGTGTTTTTGCTGTGTAAATCTGTCTTACACCGTTGTATGTGAGCGTAAGAATCCATCACACCCGATCATCACGTGGTGCTTAGAAGCGACGAACTGTAGCAACGGTGCACAGTCGAGGAGAACACTTCTTGAAATTTGTGTAAGGGATCATCTTATTTACTACCGTCGTTCTAAGTAAACAAGATGCATAAACATAATAAACATCACATGCAATTATATAGTGACATGATATGGCCAATATCATTTTGCTCCTTTTGATCTCCATCTTCGGGGCTCCATGATCATCATCGTCACCGGCATGACACCATGATCTCCATCATCATGATCTCCATCATCGTGTCTTCATGAAGTTGTCTCGCCAATTATTACTTATACTACTATGGCTACCGGTTAGCAATAAAGTAAAGTAATTACATGGCGTTGTTCAATGACACGCAGGTCATACAATAAATAAAGACAACTCCTATGGCTCCTGCCGGTTGTCATACTCATCGACATGCAAGTCGTGAATCCTATTACAAGAACATGATCAATCTCATACATCACATATCATTCATCACATTCTTCTTGGCCATATCACATCACATAGCATACCCCTGCAAAAACAAGTTAGGCGTCCTCTAATTGTTGTTTGCATGTTTTACGTGGCTGCTATGGGTTTCTAGCAAAACGTTTCTTACCACATAAAACCACAACATGATATGTCAATTGCTATTTACCCTTCATAAGGACCCTTTTCATCGAATCCGTTCCAACTAAAGTGGGAGAGCGGCACCGCTAGCCACCTTATGCACCAAGTGCATGTCGGTCGGTGGAACCTGTCTCACGTAAAATGCGTGTAAGGTCGGTCCGGCCGCTTCATCCCACAATACCGTCGGAACAAGATTGGACTAGTAACGGCAAGCATATTGAACATCATCAACGCCCACAACTACTTTGTGTTCTACTCGTGCAAAGAATCTACATAATAGACCTAGCTCATGATGCCTTTGTTGGGGAACATAGCAGAAATTCAAAATTTTCCCTCGTGTCACCAAGATCTATCTATGGAGAAACTAGCAACGAGGGAAGGAGAGTGCATCTACATACCCTTGTAGATCGCTAAGCGGAGCGTTCAAGAAAGCGGGGTTGAAGGAGTCGACTCGTCGTGATCCAAATCACGGAGATCCTAGTGCCGAATGGACGGCACCTCGCGTTCAACACACGTACAGCCGGTGATGTCTCCACGCCTTGATCCAGCAAGGAGAGAGGGAGAGGTTGAGGAAGACTCCATCCAGAAGCAGCACAACAGCGTGGTGGTGGTGGAGGCGTGGCAATCCCGCAGGCTTCGCCAAGCACCAAGGGAGAGGAGGAGGAGGAGGCGGGGCTGCACCAAGAGGAGAGGTTCTCATGTGTGTTGGGCAGCCCAAAACCTCAAGTATATATAGGGGAAAGGGGCTGCACCCCTTTAGGGTTTCCACCCCAAGGGGTGCGGCCAGCCCTAGATGGGACTTGGGGGGCGGCCAAGAGGGGGAGGAGTGCCTCCCAAGTCAAGTGGAGGCCCTCCCCCTTAGGGTTTCCCCCCTCCCATGCGCATGAGCCTTGGGGGGGCTGGTGCCCCTGGCCCATTAAGGCTAGGGCGCCCCCATACAGCACATGCTACTGTATTGGACGTGGTGGAACAATTTCCGGACCTCCGGACCCCTCCGGAATCCTCCGGAACCTTCTGGAAGCTTCCCGGTACAATACCGAAAAAAACCCGAACTTTCCATATATAAATCTTTACCTCCGGACCATTCCGGAACTCCTCGTGACGTCCGGGATCTCATCCGGGACTCCGAACAACATTCGGTAACCACATACAAACTTCCTTTATAACCCTAGCGTCATCGAACCTTAAGTGTGTAGACCCTACGGGTTCGGGAGACATGTAGACATGACCGAGGCGTTCTCGGTCAATAACCAACAGCGGGATCTGGATACCCATGTTGGCTCCCACATGTTCCACGATGATCTCATCGGAGGAACCACGATGTCAAGGACTCAATCAATCCCGTATTCAATTCCCTTTGTCTAGCGGTATTGTACTTGCCCGAGATTCGATCGTCGGTATCCTATACCTTGTTCAATCTCGTTCGGCAAGTCTCTTTACTCGTTCCGTAACACATCATCCCGTGATCAACTCCTTGATCACATTGTACACATATGATGATGTCCTACCGAGTGGGCCTAGAGATACCTCTCCGTTGATACGGAGTGACATATCCCAGTCTCGATTCGTGCAACCCGCAGACACTTTCGGAGATACCTGTAGTGCACCTTTATAGTCACCCAGTTACGTTGTGACGTTTGGTACACCCAAAGCATTCCTACGGTATCCGGGAGTTGCTCAATCTCATGGTCTAAGGAAAAGATACTTGACATTAGAAAAGCTTTAGCATACGAACTACGATCTTTGTGCTAGGCTTAGGATTGGGTCTTGTCCATCACATCATTCTCCTAATGATGTGATCGCGTTATCAATGACATCCAATGTCCATGGTCAGGAAACCGTAACCATCTATTGATCAACGAGCTAGCCAATAGAGGCTTGCTATGGACATGGTGTTGTCTATGTATCCACACATGTATTTGAGTTTCCTATCAATACAATTATAGCATGGATAATAAACGATTATCATGAACAAGGAAATATAATAATAATAACTAATTTATTATTGCCTCTAGGGCATATTTCCAACATATTTGATTTATCAGGTGTCACTACCTTTTCCAAATACTTTGCTCGTGCTCCTCCACGATCAACAATCGCCCTCTTCCTTTTGAATGTCTGATACACAAGAACAGCATTTGAATGGATAAATATGTTATGATGAAAGATGGAATATGTACTGAAAATGGATAGGCAGGGCGTATTCACATACACGATGTGTAAACTAAGCTAATGGCTGTGCAACAAAGTAGAAGCAATGCAAAGCATCAGTTGCAAGATATGTGCGACCAATATAACCTTGGAAAGTTAGAGCAAGCACCTTGATGGGTGAATAAGATAGGGCATATGCCTCTGACTCCTCTACTAGGGAGCTACATTGACTTAGGTCTCCCTCTAGCTCTGAATCACTGTTAGGATCATATTCTGAGCATGAATCTGTAGGTGGAGAGCATTTGCATTGCGTTGCATCCAGACTTGATTTCAGTCCCTTAATGCCAAGTTTGACAGCCATGGCATTGTTCTGCTTTATTCTTTTCATGCGCGCAACCTCATAATCATTATGATGCTGTTCAGTATCTGAAATTCATGAAAACATAAAAAAATAGTCAGATTATCTATGGAATGCATTACGGACTCAACTAGAAAAGTGTCTCCCTATGCAAAGTTCACCCCAACCGTGCTGACCAGACCACACACAGAAATACAAACCTCTTATGTCTCTATAACAGGCACACACATTTCAAAACTGAAGTAGGAACATTAGAATCATATCAAATTTGTATTTGAACAAATAAACTAAGAAATTATGAGTGGCATAATGTTTAGCTTCAAGGGTGGAGTGCTGGTAGTGTGACACAAAGCAAGTAGGCAGATTGTATTCCATGTAAAAGATCGTAGTCTATGTAAAAGGTGGAAATGACACTTCCTTTCTATACAATGCAATGTTTGTTGCCCACACATGATGGAAGAGATCACATAGAGAAATACTATTCACTCATGTTTGCGGTTCAAGTATTTTGAAACAGGGTGGTCCACCTTAAAAGAATATTGACAACAAATATGAGAAGGCAAGCATAGATGTAGTGAATCAATCATTACTTGTGAGCTTACTAGGACAAGTATGTAGAACTGTAACTGCAGTAAGAGACCGTCCAAAATCTGAATCAAGAAATTAGTCTAGCACTTACTGTTTGCAACTAATCGACATGAATAGTTGGATATCATATCGAATGAGTAAGAAAGACAAGTAAAATTGTCAACAAACCTAGCTTGCAGTAGTAATCTGGGTCAATGTCACTAGGACCAACAATCCAAAATGACTAGTGTTTGTTCCTAGGGCCAGAATATTGAAACCCTGTGAACTTTACAGGTACTAAAGATTACTAAAATACATCTGAACCATTAAGTGTAGGTAGCACTCAGTACACAACGAACCCTAATGACAGTCATGCCTAATGAGTAATGAATCTATTAGAAAATGGGTGATGAGGATTGGCTGCTGAGTGTTGAGGACGTATCTCGGGATAAATCAGGTTGGCTTAGTGGCTGCTGCATGCCTGAGCCCTGAACAGACTGGGAAGGTAGGCACGGTGGCACGCCTAGGCAATGGTGACGCTATTGGGTGAGCGGCTCCTGACCTCCTGTTAGTCCGACGTCTCCTCCTAGAGTCATGTCGTCCGGGGCTGGCAAGTCAAGAGCGGCGGTGAAGTAGTAGAGATAGAATCGAAGCAGCAAAGCAGAGGGGAACAGGGGCTTGGGCCGACCAAAATCCAGGGTGGGCATGCCCACCGTGGGCACCTCATGAGATACACACCCCAGCGGCGAACATGCATTTTTGGAACTAAATTAGGAACATTTAGCTGACCAATTAAGCGACTCTGTTTTAATAATATCATATTCGTATTTGAACAACTAAGCTTGTTTAGCTTGATGGGTGGAGCAGTGCTATTATGACATGAAGCACGTATGTTGATCGTATAGTGATCATAAAAGGGGGAAACCCTAAGCAAAAAAAATTGAGCAAAAGAGGGTTTCCCCTACAATTTCTATTAAAGAAACCACCACGGAACCAACATGATCAATTAAACCCTAAGCATGATCAACTAAACCAAATTATGACAGTTCCATGGCAGATTTAAAGCTGCAAATCACAGAATGCTATTTAGCATCCATTGTTAAGAACTAAATTCTAAGAGCTGAAAAGAAAGTACAGTAACCAAGTTACGATCTATTTTCTGGTTGATATCAAAAAGTTGAGGAGATATGAAGTACCACTTCTCTTGCGGCACCGTGTAGGCATTGGGGGTGCGATGGCTGTCGGTGGCATTGAAGCAGATCTGTGATGGTAGACAGGTGCATCGGGGGATAAGTCCCATTGTGGTGGACGAGAAGGTCGTGTGAGCGGCCCCGGCAAAGAGGACGACGACACCGATGAAGCGAGAGGACGCGGTGCAAGCCTCCTGGTCCGTCGCCATGGATGAGAAACGTCCATCTCTAGAAGTGGACGACGCGGTCTTGGTAAGCGCTCTGGCATGGTGGAGGACAGTGGCGATGGATGGGGGGAGGATAGCGGCGCTGGATGGGGTGGCGGATGGAGGAGGCTGGTGTGGGGATGGTGTTCTTGCGATGAATGGGAAAAATGGAGTGAGAGGTATGGGGAACCATGTTTTTGGTACGCGCCTGTCTGAAATATGGGAAAGTTACGAACTTAGCCCCTGTTTAAAATTTGGGCGTCTCGTCGGTTGGGGATAGGACGGTAATCTCGCATCTCGCCAATATTTGCCCAGAGCGAATTTGGTTGAGGAGAGGGTGTTTTGGCACCCACGGTGTATGAACGGGGCTGACAGGTAGGGCGGTTGTGTCACGTCTGAGTGAAGTTACAAACCCGCCCCTATTGAAAATATTTGCCTACATCGATTTTGGCCGAGTCGAGTTTGTTTTGCCGCCCACCGTGTATGAATGGGGAAATGGAGGGAGAGACAAAGGTCTTTCGGACGAGCTTGAATCAAATGCGGTTTGCCGCCCATGTTTGGTGCCCACCGTGTCGGAATGGGCTCAGAAGCGATCGTATCTAATTGAAGTTACTAACCTACCCCTATTGAGAGCAATGGAAATCGGGCCGATGGATTGTCCGTGTAAGGGGTAGGCAGTAATTTCCATCTCCCAAATACTGGCTTCGGGCAGCCGATGTGGGAGTGGACATTTTGTTGCTTCTTTCGAATTTTGGGACAATAAGCATTCACGTTTACCCTGGAAACTAAATTCGAATCCATTTTGTATTCCTATACGAATCTTTATAAATCATTCTATGTGTTTTTATATATCTTCAAAAGCACGACAAAGATGTATTCCACTGCCATATATGAATATTATTTACAAATGCCGATACTCGAATTCGGAAGCTAGAATCCAGCTTAAGGTGAATTCGAATATTTGAAACCACTTTATGTCCAACTCAAGTGTCACACGCAGCATAATGTGTACTCCCATTTAGATATGTACACAAGCGATGTACCAAGATTCAAATACCGAGTCAATCAACCAATAATGTACAAAACTAACAGACATATAAACACTTATAGAGTATATGGATCAATAATATCAACTAACATACATAAACCAGGCCGCTAAACTTTTTTTGCTAGAAGAGCATCATTTTTTTAGCGAAGCTAGAACAGCATCTTAGCCCTTTCCGATGCGTGCCACTTAAGGTCCATCTATCCTACGGTTATTGTTGAATGCACATTTAGCCCGATTGGCATATTTGTAGGTCTGGTACAACAATCAAAATGAAATGTCTCAGAGTCTTATCAATTAATACAGACTTGTGCTCAAAAAAATTACAAACCAAAAAACAAACAAAAATATTACATGATCTCTAAAACAAATGGTTTGATCGATTACATGAACAAGCAACAAAAAGGTTATTCAACGATGGAAAGAACATTTCACCTATGATTTACCAAGTGGGGATTTAATTTCCTTTTTTGCCTTCAAGACCTTAACAATGCGGTTAGTCTCAGCTTGCTTAGTTTTGAAATCCACTGAATATTTAATGGTTGTCTTGAGTACTGCTTGTGATTGTGCTATTTGCTTCCTCAACATGTCAACTTCACCTTTAGAGCACCAACAGTTGGCAATTCATGATGCACTATTGGGTCGGTGCCACTGTTGTGGGATGATACAACGTCCATGGGGACCTCACTCTTTGATCTTGGGCTAACCTGTTTTGCCATTAAAGTTCCAATTGGATTTCGAAAAGTTCAAGTTAGAAAAACATCTCAACTGGGAGTTATAAAAGCTAACCAGTTAAACAAACAAGGAATTAAACAGTTTCAATTGGATGCTGAAAAGTAGTTATTAACATCATTGTAACCGGTTGCAGCAGCAAAGGAGTTAAACAAACAAGTTTTACAAAAGGTACCTGTTGTGGCATTGGAGTTTCTCTTGGATCCTGAAAAGTTGAGTAGCCAGTAACGTGATTAGAGCAACCGGTTGCAGCAGCAAAGCAGTTAAACAAACAAGTTTTGCAAAAGGAACCTATTGTGGCATTGGAGTTTCTCTTGGATCCTTAAAAGTTGAGTAGTCAGTAACTTGATTAGAGCAACAAGTTACAGCAGCAAACTTGTTACACAAATATATTTTTGAAAATGTACCTACTGTGCAATTGGACTTCCAATTGGACCCTGAAAACTTCAAGTTGGTATGATGATTATAGCAACAAGTTACAGTAGCAAACCAGGTAAACAGGGAAGTTTCTGAAAACATACATGTTGTGCCAATGGAGTTTCAGTTGGATCCTGCAAACTTGAATGTTAGCAATCATAAATAAAGTGTTGTAAGAGCCATAAGAAACTAACATCAAACTAGTAAAACTAACCAGTTTTGGCAACGTATTTAATTTGACAGGAACTAGTAAAACTAACAAGTTCTTGGCAACGTATTAAAGTAACGAGTCGGTACCGTTTACCAGCAACATAGACATCTATAAATTTCTTTGATTCCAACACATATATAAGTTAAAAAGACGGTCTCCCTCATATAAACCCGACAGTTGTCTATCTATGAAAATGCAAACATTACTAGTGCTACAAGTGATAACAGCAAACCATTTAAACAAATAGGGTATCAGAACATAAATTACACGTGAATTCTGCTGCACCCTAGAAGTACATATGACCAGCTACCTACGTGCTTAAGTAGCCGTTTAAGTTCAGGCAAACAGGTAATTCTTAATAGTAAGTATCAAACACATAGATAGGCGACAGTCTATAATAGGATTAACAGGCTATGGCATTATGTAATTAGTAGCAAACTAAATTAAGCCAAGCAACATAATTGAACAATTTTGCAATAAGTGGCTAACTAAAATTCCGAGAAGTAGGTAACTAAACTTACGCTAGCTCTTTGTACAGGCACACTACAACTTCTTTTTCGCTTACAAGGTTCTACGAAGGAGTCCATGGCATCAATTGCTTGGATACGCAGTCCCAATACTTCTTTCTTCCCACGCTGCATTGGTAAGTCGAATGGTTAATCTGATAAGATGGTGCGTCCTTGATATGTTATATGAGGACGGGTTGTCAGACTATTTGTAGCCACACACATCACACTGGCTTTTACTGTATATTTCATGCGATTACATTTGGCATATCGAGATCTAAGCAATCTACAATAGGATGAAAATACTGGCATCCTTCACATTATTGGTGAACCCAGTTCAAAGAAACAAGCAATTCAACCATTATGTGGATAAATCAAAAGCGCCACTAGAATATTTTCACTACCCCAATCATACATGCAAAAAGGGGCGACGCCACCGTAGGGGCTGGTATGGGCGGCCGCCTCGGGTGGCTGGAAAGTGTGCACCTAGTTTGAGTCGTCCCGGTTGGCCCAGGCTAGTTTTGTTCGTCCCAATGCACGAGCAGGCAATGTAAAAAAATGAAGAAAAACGTTTCAATTTGGGTGGGCCAATAAGATAAGTGCAAGGCAGGCCCTATAGCAGGCTCGCGGCCAAAACGAGGGCCTCCCATATCGATCGACAGCAGGAAAAATCCCAATTTGTTCGCTCCAGCCTCCAGTCTGGTTTGCTCCTAACCTAGCCGCCGCAGGACAGACCGACACAGCACTTCCTCGCGCCCTCGTTGGAGGGCAGTCGCCGGGACTTAAGAGAATGGAAGGACAAGAAGATGAAGATCCAACCCTGGGTGTACCCTGCGTGGGAGGCAGCGGCGGCAGCACGGGCATGGCATCGAGCTTGCACAAACGGACAGTCGCAGCTTGCAAGAGCAGCATGCGCAACGAGCAGGTACATCACATCCCTGATTATATCTAATTCAACTATTCAATTTCTGGCCAATAGTTAAACCTGACGGTGTTGTAAAACTGCTTGTATGTAGGGAATCATGAGAAAGCGAAACCAATTTCTACTTATTTTATAAGTCCCCCAATCAATACTGAACTGACTGAACCTGATGTATCTAATCAAGTTTCTGGTGCAAACATACAAGCTCACGTTGTTCTTGAGCCTGAAATGTCTAATGAACAGACTACTAAAGAAGGATTTGATGCAAACATTTTACATGCTCCTGGTGATGAACATATAGTGTCTAATGAGGGATCTAATGCAAGAATTTTGCAAGCTCCCATTAAAGGATTTAGTGTCTAATGATGATCTGCTATGTTGAGAGAGACATACAGATTTGGAAGCATTGATGACAAGCAAATTATAGTACATTTTCATGGCTTGAGGAAACGTCGATGCCATCTACCAGAAAGTCCCCGTATCATGAAAACGTGGCATAAATACTTTTCTAATCTGTTGTTTGAATCTATTGGCATACTTGTGCAGGATAGATATATTGATATGCAGTTTGCGCACTGGTTATAGGTGCAATTACACTTCGATATTTTCAGCCAGAGAACGAATAATTCTAGCAGGTACAGACCATGTTAGTACTCCTTATACACCATGTTGCATTTTGTTTTTTTTGGTGCTTACATCATTTAGTGGTTTATAATCTGAACTACTTTGGATCATTAGCTGGTTTCCAAAGTGCATGTAGCTTCACATTTCTCAAGTTATGTTGATTTCCGGAGTGCAAGTGCCTTCGTATTTTTTTAAGTTAAATTTTCGCCCCTGGTAACTTGAATTCGTGGATCCGCCACTGCACACAAATCATACACGTAGGCCAGTACGAATTAAATGAAATGCAGGGACTTACACTAGCTCGTTGTACATGCTCACTACAGCTCTGCTTGCGCTTGGGATGTTCCATGTACAAGTCCATGTTACCACTTGCTTGGATGTGCAGGCCTTGTGCTCCTTGCATCCTCCTCTGTATTTTTGACACCGCCAATGTGGTTTATCAAATAAGAGGAATCGACCCTGTTGTTGTACCAGAGGACAAATACTTACAAGGTTATACGGGTGTGCAGGATGTGTACCAGATCCCGTAGCGCCGTCATGCTTTGCTAAAAAATGGTTTTTCTTGTTTCAGATGATATCTCCAGAAGAAATAAGAGTTAAATTCAGAGTTGCGTAGGTGTGTAAGCTAAGAGAGCAGTGAAAGGATATCCAAACATCATGGCAACAATGGACAAGGGAGTGATATGTGGATACCTAGTTCGGGCCGGCGTTTGGGCATGCTCGCCTAGCTAGAGTGCGGGACACTTCAGAGCCGTTGAGGGCGATGCACTAGCGTTGGCTGGCCGCGCACAGATGCAGATCTTGAGTGGCAGCGGAGCGCTACGATGCGGTGGACGTGACCGTTGGTGAAGCCCCAACGGCCTCGGGGGCGGAGGTGTGATGATGTGCTCGGTGAAGTAGCGCCGGTGAGGTGGGATACGGTGTCGGTGAAGCACCTCTGATGTGGTGGAAGTGTGTGTCTGTGAGGCATGTCGGTTGCGGCGGTCGACGTTGTCGGTGGACCACCCAGTGCGGTGGACGAGGGCGTAGATGAGGTAGCTCCGGTGCGGTTGTGAAGTGCGACCGTCGTCTTTGTCGTCGTCGTCCGGCACAGAGGTGGGGAAAGAGACGAGACGAGGGGCGATTCGAACTTTGCTTGGGTTGGCAGAGAATTAGGGATTTGAGCAATCTGGGCGCGGAAGGGGATGGTGGAGAAGGGAGATTTTGCAGGGCTGGAATTGGGGCCGCCATATATTTCAATCCAAAACGTGGAAGAGTGAACTTATTTTGCCGTTGCTCTTTTTTTTGGGGGGGGGGAGGGGGTGGGTGGCTGGGTGCTAGCGTCTGTACGACACACGCGATCACCACGACACGACCCTGGTTTGCCTGTTGCACCTACATTTGAGAATGCAAACGAATCTTCTTTCATTTGCAAACGAATTTGTATGTATTACCATGCTCGTGTTTTACTTGCAAATAATTAGTCATTCGAAACGAGATACTATAAATTAATTAATGACTTATTTGAATTAGAGTGTGTGTCACATAGCGATCTCCAATTCTAACCTGGATTTCGCATTTCACGGTAGCCGCGCTACCTTTTCAATACAAATTCATATGTATATGATGAACACCATGGTAGTGAGAAAACTTCAGATGGATTCAAACATATGACCTACAAAATAGCACAACAATCGAGTCAATGTCAACTTTTCCAAACCTAGTATGGAACGAATTCGAAATAATTACCCATATGCATGGTCCTCGGTTCAAATTTTACAACGTACACTAAATTGAAACATTGATATTAAGTCTCGTACTATATACATTCAAATGTTGTTTTAGCCCCACCCCCTCCCACCCCCCGGCACACACGCTACATACTTCCTGTATCGGTCAATCTTCCTCTCCTAACCACCTTAGGAAGCTATCTGTTTCCGACACACGTTCATTCTTTCTCTCCATGTTTCGATCTCTAACTCTCTCAACTACACAACCCCCTTTTTCCACTCTGTTACCAAATGTATCTACCTCGCACACCCACCATTACACCCCATGCCGAGCTCTCTATCTCTCTCTCCCTCCCACCCTCTCTCACTAGATACATGCATTACATATCTAGCCCCCCAACCTCTCATGCGCACGCACGCACGTTGTCTATCTAGGTCACTCCCTCGAGGCTGTCTCACTCTTTCTTCTGCTAGGTGGGCCACACTCACTCAATCTCGCTCTCTTTATCTGAGTCCCGATTAACCTCGCTTTCTTTCACACACAAATGATATATCTCCCTGTTTGGGCCTCGATTGACACACTCTATACTCTCTCACGCAGATTGTCTATCTAGGTCCGGCCATCCAAGCCGCCCCCACTCTTTCGATCTCATGGCGGGCCACGCTCGCTCAATCTATATAGGTCCGTCCATCCAAGCCGCCCCCACTCTTTCGATCTCATGGCGGGCCACGCTCGCTCAATCTATCTCTCTCTCACACTATCTCTATATCTATCTCTCCTTGTATGTCTCGATTGACCTCACTCTTTCTCGGACACAGACGATATATCTCCATGTTTGAGCCCAATTTGACATATTCATATTGTATATTCTCTCACGCACATTGTCTATCTAGGTCACTCTCTCCAACCCATCTCACTCTTTCGATCGCACGACGACCCACACTCGCTCAATCTCTCTCCCTTTATATATGTAATCGATTGACCTTGCTTCCTCCCACGCACAAAATATATCTACATGTTTGTGACTGGATCATACCTCAAGCTCTATCTTACAGCCCTCACCCTTCCCAAAAGCTCAATCGGACAATATCTCTCCAGAGCATATATATCTTTTCAGTGAATGTCGGACCACACTCACTTTCTCTCTCTATCTATCTATGTCTCGATTGACCTTGCTTTCTCATGCCGTATCTTCGACACATTGAAGCTACCTCTCCATCCCTCACAAAGCCGAAGCTATTTACATTGCGAGGGGGACTCCAACCTTGGATTAATTTGCGTAGGCATTAATTCCGGTGGGTTTAGATTATATTTTCGTAGCATTCGGCCCACAACTACTCCAAACAGTGTTGCAACCCCCGCACCTCCCCCAATTGATTTCCCTCTAGCTCGGTCATCGCTCTCTCGCACATCCTTTCTCGCCTTCAGCGTCACACCATGGTATTTTTGAAAAAAAAACCTCTGTTGTTCTCTTTAATTATTACAAATAAGCTACAAAACTACACACTGATAGTCCACTTGTAATGGAACAAATTTCGACCCACAAATTAAAGTGCTACAAACTACACATCGAGGGGTCCACCTGTCATGAAACAAATTTGGACCCATATATAAATTGAAAATTAAAAAGGATGAGGATCGAACATGCGACCAGGGCCTTCAAGCCGTACGTCAATAGGCAACATATGTAGGAGTACAACAATGTTTGTTGTACCCCCCGTTTGTTCATATAATGTTTTATATTACCACAACCTGTTTAGTGGATAACATGTAATATTATTTTTAGTACATTAGTGGGATTGGCTCGTTAGCACGTACTCTTCGCCTTCACTTACTGGTGGGTTCCATGTCTGCTCTCTCTCTCTCTCTCTCTCTCTCTCTCTCTCTCTCTCTCTCTCTCTCTCTCTCCTCCCCTTCTATGTTTAGATGCACGGGCAAATACGAAGAACTCACAGGTGATGTTGCCGTTGACATATCTGGACGCGTTCACAACTTACGGCACCAGTTTCACATACTAGTAGTACTCCCTCTGTCCGGGTTTATTAGGCCTAAAGACGACTTTTCTTGGACCAAGACACATAGTAATTTGCTCACATTAATTCTTTCATTTCACTCCCAATGCACTATCTCACATGCATGCAGCCAATGAAAAAGCACGCATGCAGTGTATTAATCCCCTAGCCATGGCATCAAAAACAATGGCTTTCAATGCAACTAATGAAGTGGTTGCATGCATGCACCTTTCCAAAGCGAGGCCTTATAAAAAGGGACATGTTTGTGATGTTTGAGGCCTAATAAACCTGGACAGGGGGGGTACTAGCCAATGTGTACGTGCAATGCACGTTAAATTGAAAGTATATTAAGTGCATGCGGATATTATGTAGGATATTATTTGCGTGTTATTATGTGATTAGCACTATTTTTGGCATGAAATTAACTGCACGTTAAATGTGTTGAGCGCTCGACATTGAAGCAGTCTAGGGCGTTGGATGAGAAGGAATACATGTGGCTTGATGACGTTTTATATTTAATTTGATACGGCTCTAGCAGAACATTCAATAGATCAAACCACAGATTTCATTTAGCCTGACTCCGACTTTACATTCATACGATGATCAATCTAAAATAAACGGAAATGACAAACGTTCAGATTTTAAGCATGGCAATCCGAACGTTTTTCATTGCAAATTTAGATTACGCAGCGGCGGCAGGAGTGTCTTGCGGTGGGAAGCGGCTCCTCTGTCGTTCTCTGTGTGCCTTCGGGCCACTGACCGGCGACGATGGCGGCGTCTTGCATCGTTGTTTGCGTACTCCAGGACGTTGGCCCTAGTTCAAGGAAGGACACAATGTTCTGGACTTCGGTCTCCAGGAGCGAATCAACTGGCGGGAGGAAGCGGTCGATGGCGGCCATCCATGCCGCTGAGGGGGGCACTAGCACCAGCGGGACAAAGCGCCGCGGCGGCGATCGGAAACATTCGTGCACGGCACGGCGCACGGGCATCGCAGCGCCTCAAGACACGCGCAGCGCATGTCTTTGGCAGGTGCATGGGCACGAACGCAGGCGTCTTGGCGTCGATACGCAAGAGCGCATGCGCTGGCAGGTGCACGGACGCGTGAAAGTCGGAGGGGACCTCGTGGAACCCAGTGGCATCAAGCTCAGCGACAATGTGCGGCTCCCAGCCCATCAATGCCACGGGGATGGGCGCTGGCGCAGTCGGGGCGACGGGATCCGGAACGGGAGCGGGGACATGCGCGGCTTCTTCCTGCAAGGCCGGTTCAAGCTCATCACAAAGCTCCTTATGTTCTTGAGACTTCGGTTGGGTGTCTTCCTCAGGAAACTGGAAGACTAAGGGCAGACCATCGTGATGCGGCATGGCGTACGATTAGGTCAGGCTGGTTGGAGGTAGAGGACAGGAGAATCGGAGAGGAAGAGATAAGATTGTAGCTATACAGGGTAGTGCGAGGTTGATTTTAAACTACGGCGCCGATGTCTACTACGCAACCTTCTCCTTGTAGACGTTGTTGGGCCTGCAAGTGCACAGGTTTGTAAGACAGTAGCAAATTTCCCTCAAGTTGATGACCTAAGGTTTATCAATCCGTAGGAGGCGTAGGATGAAGATAGTCTCTCTCAAACAACCCTGCAACCAAATAACAAAGAGTCTCTTGTGTCCCCAACACACCCTATACAATGGCAAATTGTATAGGTGCACTAGTTCGGCGAAGAGATGGTAATACAAGTGCAATATGGATGGTAGATATAGGTTTTTGTAATCTGAAAATATAAAAACAGCAAGGTAACTAATGATAAAAGTAAGCGTAAATGGTATTGCAATGATAGGAAACAAGGCCTAGGGTTCATACTTTCACTAGTGCAAGTTCTCTCAACAATAATAACATAATTGGGTCACATAACTATCCCTCAACATGCAACAAAGAGTCGCTCCAAAGTCACTAATAGCGGAGAACAAACAAAGAGATTACGGTAGGGTACGAAACCACCTCAAAGTTATTCTTTCCAATCAATCTGATGGGCTATTCCTATAAGTGTCACAAACAGCCCTAGAGTTCGTACTAGAGTAACACCTTAAGACACAAATCAACCAAAACCCTAATGTCACCTAGATACTCCAATGTCACCTCAAGTATCCGTGGGAATGATTATACGATATGCATCACACAATCTCAATTCATCTATTCAAACCAACACATAGAACCTCAAAGAGTGCCCCAAAGTTTCTACCGGAGAATCACGACGAAAACGTGTGCCAACCCCTATGCATAGGTTCATGGGCGGAACCCGCAAGTTGATCACCAAAACATACATCAAGTGAATCACGTGATATCCCATTGTCACCACAGATACGCACGGCAAGACATACTTCAAGTGTTCTCAAATCTTTAAAGACTCAAACCGATAAGATTACTCAAAGGGGAAAACTCAATCCATTACAAGAGAGTAGAGGGGGAGAAGAAACATAAGATCCAACTATAATAGCAAAGCTCGCGATACATCAAGATCGTTCCAAATCAAGAACACGAGAGAGAGAGAGAGAGAGAGAGAGAGACCAAACACATAGCTACTTCTACATACCCTCAGCCCCGAGGGTGAACTACTCCCTCCTCGTCATGGAGAGTGCCGGGATGATGAAGATGGCACCGGTGAGGGTTCCCCCCCTCCGGCAGGGTGCCGGAACAGGGTTCCGACTGGTTTTTCGTGGCTCTGGAGGTTTTTCAGCGGCGGAACTCCCGATCTAATCTCTGTTCTGGAAGTTTTACGATATGTAGGTATATATGGGTGCAAGGGGTACGTCGGTGGAGCTTTGGGGGCCCCACGAGGCATGTGGGCGCGCCCCCCTCCATCGTGGCCAGGTCCCGTATCTTCTGACGTAGAGTCCAAGTCTATCCGGTGGCTTTCCTTCCAAAAACAACTTCTCCAGTTGATTTCGTTCCGTTTCGACTCCGTCTGATATTCCTTTTCCTCGAAACACTGAAATAGGCATAAAATAGCAAATCTGGGCTGGGCCTCTGGTTAATAGGTTAGTCCCAAAAAATAATATAAAAGTGGATAATAAAGCCCAATATTGCCCAAAACAGTAGATAATATTGCATGGAGCAATCAAAAATTATAGATACGTTGGAGACGTATCAAGCATCCCCAAGCTTAATTCCTAGTCGTCCTCGAGTAGGTAAATGATAAAAAAATAATTTTTGATGTGGAATGCTAGTTGGCATAATTTCATTGTAATTCTTCTTAATTGTGATATGAATATTCAGATCCATAAGATTCAAGACAAAAGTTCATATTGACATAAAAATAATAATACTTCAAGCATACTAACAAAGCAATCATGTCTTCTCAAACTAACATGGCCAAAGAAAGTTATCCCTACAAAATCATATAGTGTGTCTATGCTCTATCTTCACCACACTAAGTATTTAAATCATGCACAACCCCGATGACAAGCCAAGCAATTGTTTCATACTTTTGACATTCTCAAAACTTTTTCAATCTTCACGCAATACATGAGCGTGAGCCATGGATATAGCACTATAGGTGGAATAGAATGGTGGTTGTGGAGAAGACAAAAAGGAGAAGATAGTCTCACATCAAGTAGGCGTATCAACGGGCTATGGAGATGCCCATCAATAGATATCAATGTGAGTGAGTAGGGATTGCCATGCAATGGATGCACTAGAGCTATAAGTATATCAAAGCTCAACAAAAGAAACTAAGTGGGTGTGCATCCAACTCGCTTGCTCATGAAGACCTAGGGCATTTTGAGGAAGCCCATCATTGGAATATACAAGCCAAGCTCTATAATGAAAGATTCCCACTAGTATATGAAAGTGACAACATAGGAGACTCTCTATCATGAAGATCACGGTGCTACTTTGAAGCACAACTGTGGTAAAAGGATAGTAGCATTGCCCCTTCTCTCTTTTTCTCTCATTTTTTATTTTTTTATTTTTTTATTTGGGCCTTTTCTCTTTTTTATGGCCTAATTTTTTTTCTCTTTTATTTATTTTTTTTCGTCCGGAGTCTCATCCCGACTTGTGGGGGAACCATGGTCTCCATCATCCTTTCCTCACTGGGACAATGCTCTAAAAAATGATGATCATCACACTTTTATTTTCTTACAACTCAAAAATTACAACTCGATTCTTAGAACAAAATATGACTCTATATGAATGCCTCCGTGATGTACGGGATGTGCAATGACTCATGAGTGACATGTATGAAAGAATTATGAACGGTGGCTTTGCCACAAATACGATGCCAACTACATGATCATGCAAAGCAATATGACAATGATGGAGCGTGTCATAATAAACGGAACGGTGGAAAGTTGCATGGAATTATATCTCGTAATGGCTATGGAAATTCCATGATAAGTAGGTATGGTGGCTGTTTTGAGGAAGATATATGGTGGGTGTATGACACCGGCGAGAAGTGTGCGGTATTAGAGAGGCTAGCAATGATGGAAGGAAGAAGGGTGCGTATAATTCATGGACTCAACATTAGTCATAAAGAACTCATATACTTATTGCAAAAATCTACAAGTTATCAAAGCAAAGTATTACGCGCATGCTCCTAGGGGGATAGATTGGTAGGAAAAGACCATCGCTCGTCCCCGACCGCCACTCATAAGGAAGACAATCAATAAATAAATCATGCTCCGACTTCATCACATAACGGTTCACCATATGTGCATGCTACGGGAATCACAAACTTTAACACAAGTATCTCTCAAATTCACAACTACTCAACTATCATGACTCTAATATCACTACTTCCATATCTCCAAACAATCATCAAGCATCAAACTTCTCTTAGTATTCAACACACTCATAAGAAAGTTTTTACTATTTTTGAATACCTAGCATATTAAGATTATTTAACCAAATTACCATGCTATTTAAGACTCTCAAAATAATATAAGTGAAGAATGAGAGTTCATCTATTTCTTCAAAATAAAACCACCACCGTGCTCTAAAAGATAAAAGTGAAGTACTAGAGCAAACAACAAACTACTCCAAAAGATATAAGTGAAGATCAATTAGTAGTCGAATAATTATACAACTATGTGAAGACTCTCCCATTTAATAATTTCAGATCTTGGTATTGTATTCAAACAGCAAGCAAAGCTAAATAAAACTACATTGCAAGGATAGCACAACTCATGTGAAGAAGCAAAAACTTCGGTTCAACCGATACTAACCGATAATTGTTGAAGAAGAAAGGTGGGATACCTACCGGGGCATCGCCAAGCTTAGATGCTTGAGACTTCTTGAAATATTATCTTGGGGTGCCTTGGGCATCCCCAAGCTTGAACTTTTGTGTCTCCTTAATTCCTCTCATATCATGGTTTCTCTTTTTATCAAAAGCTTCATTCACAACAAACTCAACAAGAACTCGTGAGATAGGTTAGTATAAACCAATGCAAAACCTTATCATTTTCTACTGTACCAAATCACTTAGATTATTATTCAACATTGCATACTAAATGCCTCTGCATATTTAATACTCCTATCCTCAAATAGAATCATTAAACAAGCAAACATATGCAAACAACGCAAACATAACAGCAATCTGCCAAAACAGTATAGTCTGTAAAGAATGCAAGATTATCAATACCTACCTAACTCCAAAAATTATGAACTAAAATTCCCACTGTAATAAATTTATCAGAGCTCAATATGCAAAAATATTCAATATTATACCACTCTCTGAGTTTTCTAGGGAATTTTTGCAACAGCGGTAAACTTTCTGTTTTCAAACAGCAACATGTATAGTAGCAAAATAAGCATGGCAAAGGCTATCCTTGACTTTTTTTATTGAAACTAAAGATGCAAAACATTATTCTAAATAACAGAAAGCTAAGCTAAAGAAAATAAAATGACGCTCCAAGCAAAACACATATCATGTGGTGAATAAAAATATAGCTCCAAGTAAAGTTACCGATGAACGAAGACGAAAGAGGGGATGCCTTCCGGGGGCATCCCCAAGCTTAGGCTCTTACAACTCCTTTTTCCATAGTCCATCGAATCTTTACCCAAAACTTGAAAACTTCACAACACAAAACTTAACAGAAAACTCGTGAGCTCCGTTAGCGAAAGAAAACAAAACACCACTTCAAGGTACTGTAATGAACTCATTCTTTATTTATATTGGTGTTAAAACTACTGTATTCCAACTTCTCTATGGTTTATAAACTATTTTACTAGCCATAGAGCCATCAAAATAAGCAAACAACACAATGAAAACAGAATCTGTCAAAAACAGAACAGTCTGTAGTAATCTGTAACTAACGCAAACTTCTGGAACCCCAAAAATTCTAAACTAAATTGCTGGACCTGAGGAATTTGACTAGTAATAATCTGCAAAAAGAATCAACTAAATATCACTCTCCAGTAAAAAGTTCTAGCTAATCTCGTGAGCGCTAAAGTTTCTGTTTTTTACAGCACGATCATAAAGACTTTACCCAAGTCTTCCCAAAGGTTCTTCTTGGCACAAACACTAATTAAAACATAAAACCACATCTAACCAGAGGCTAGATAGACTATTTATTACTAAACATAACCAAAAGGCAAGAAACTAAAATAAATTTGGGTTGCCTCCCAACAAGCGCTATCGTTTACCGCCCCTAGCTAGGCATGATGATTTCAATGATGCTCACATAAAAGATAAGAATGAAACATATAGAGAGCATCATGAAGAATATGACTAGCACATTTAAGTCTAACCCACTTCCTATGCATAGGGATTTGTGAGCGAACAACTTATGGGAACAAGAATCAACTTGCATAGGAAGGTAAAACAAGCATAACTTCAAAACTTTAAGCACATAGAGAGGAAACTTGATACTATTGCAATTCCTACAAGCATATACTCCTCCCTCATAATAATTTTCAGTAGCATCATGAATGAATTCAACAATATAACCAGTACCTAAAGCATTCTTTTCATGATCTACAAGCATAGAAAATTTACTACTCTCCACATAAGCAAAATTCTTCTCATTCGGAATAGTAGTGGGAGAAAGCTCAACGAAACAACTATCATGTGATTGAAAATTAAGAACAAGATGACAAGTTTCATGGTTATAATTATTCTTTAAAGCATACGTGTCACCACAATAATCATCATAGATAGGAGGCATGCTTTCATCATAGTAAATTTGCTCGTCAAAGGTTGGGGGACAAAAAATATCATCTTCATCAAACATAGCTTCCCCAAGCTTGTGGCTTTGCATATCATTAGCATCATGGATATTAAAGGAATTCATACTAACAACATTGCAATCATGCTCATCATTCACATATTTTATGCCAAACATTCTAATGCATTCTTCTTCTAACACTTTGGCACAATTTTACTTCCCATCATACTCACGAAAGATATTAAAAAGATGAAGCGTATGAGACAAACACAATTCCATTTTTTGGTAGTTTTGTTTTATAAACTAAACTAGTGCTAAAACAAGAAACAAAAAGATTCGATTGCAATATCTAAAGATATACCTTCAAGCACTCACCTCCCCGGCAATGGCGCCAGAAAATAGCTTGATGTTTACTACGCAACCTTCTCCTTGTAGACGTTGTTGGGCCTGCAAGTGCACAGGTTTGTAGGATAGTAGAAACTTTCCCTCAAGTGGATGACCTAAGGTTTATCAATCCGTAGGAGGCGTAGGATGATGATGGTCTCTCTCAAACAACCCTGCAACCAAATAACAAAGAGTCTCTTGTGTCCCCAACACACCCAATACAATGGCAAATTGTATAGGTGCACTAGTTCGGCGAAGAGATGGTAATACAAGTGCAATATGGATGGTAGATATAGGTTTTTGTAATCTGAAAATATAAAAACAGCAAGTTAACTAATGATAAAAGTGAGCGTACACGGTATTGCAATGATAGGAAACAAGGCCTAGGGTTCATACTTTCACTAGTGCAAGTTCTCTCAACAATAATAACATAATTGGATCACATAACTATCCCTCAACATGCAACAAAGAGTCACTCCAAAGTCACTAATAGCGGAGAACAAACGAAGAGATTATGGTAGGGTACGAAACCACCTCAAAGTTATTATTTCCAATCAATCCGATGGGCTATTCCTATAAGTGTCACAAACAGCCCTAGAGTTCGTACTAGAATAACACCTTAAGACACAAATCAACCAAAACCCTAATGTCACCTAGATACTCCAATGTCACCTCAAGTATCCGTGGGAATGATTATACGATATGCATCACACAATCTCAATTCATCTATTCAAACCAACACATAGAACCTCAAAGAGTGCCCCAAAGTTTCTACCGGAGAATCACGACGAAAACGTGTGCCAACCCATATGCATAGGTTCATGGGCGGAACCCGCAAGTTAATCACCAAAACATACATCAAATGAATCACGTGATATCCCATTGTCACCACAGATACGCACGGCAAGACATACATCAAGTGTTCTCAAATCTTTAAAGACTCAATCCGATAAGATTACTCAAAGGGGAAAACTCAATCCATTACAAGAGAGTAGAGGGGGAGAAGAAACATAAGATCCAACTATAATAGCAAAGCTCGCGATGCATCAAGATCGTGCCAAATCAAGAACACGAGAGAGAGAGAGAGAGAGAGAGATCAAACACATAGCTACCGATACATACCCTCAGCCCTGAGGGTGAATTACTCCCTCCTCTTCATGGAGAGCGCCGGGATGATGAAGATGGCCACCGGTGAGGGTTCCCCCCCTCCAGCAGGGTGCCGGAATAGGGTCCCGATTGGTTTTTCGTGGCTCTGGAGGTTTTGCGGCGGCAGAACTCCCGATCTATTCTCTGTTCTGGAAGTTTTATGATACGTAGGTATATATGGGTGCAAGGGTACGTCGATGGAGCTTCGGGGGCCCCACGAGGCAGGGGGCACGCCCTAGGGGGTGGGCGCGCCCCCCACCCTCGAGGCCAGCTTCCGTATCTTCTGACGTAGAGTCCAAGTCTATCCGATGGCTTTCCTTCCAAAATAACTTCTCAAGTTGATTTCGTTCCGTTTCGACTCTGCCTGATATTCCTTTTCCTCGAAACACAGAAATAGGCATAAAACAGCAAATCTGGGTTGGGCCTCCAGTTAATAGGTTAGTCCCAAAAATAATATAAAAGTGGATAATAAAGCCCAATATTTCCCAAAACAGTAGATAATATAGCATCGAGCAATCAAAAATTATAGATATGTTGGAGACGTATCAGGCGTCGGTGCCATTAAAAGTTGGGGCAGTTGGGACGAAGGTGGGCGGCGGAGCCTGGTCAAAGGGGTCGCCTCCGGTGAGCTCTTGCAATGTCCGCTCACATGCCTCCAGTCGGCCCGGCGCCATGGGTCTGCTCGCACGCCTCCCGTCGACTCACACGCTTGCTCGGACAGCACCTACCGATGAGAAGCGGGACTCGTGGCGGCGCGTAAACGTCCATGGTTTGAATAGTGAAAGTGTTTGCCTTAACGTGACAGGTCTTTGTTCCAAAATACCTTGACTCTTCATTTGTGCAACTTATCATAAGCAGCTTGTCTCAAATTGAAGAAAAAATTACGTAGAAATATTTATGCCATGTCACGAGACCATGCTTAGTTTCATGAATTTCCAGTCACTTTTGGATTTTCTGAAATTTAAAATCTAGGATTCGAAATAATATCATAACCTGCATCATGCAATAAATTTTCAAGCGATACATCTTTCCTGTTGTATTTCTTAAGAAAGGATTTGGTCAAACATTTTGCTTAGTTAGACTTCAAACAAGTTATATATGTAGAGTAAAAGGATAATCCCTCCGTACTAGTGCATTTCCTGATATATTAACTCAAGTACTAGGCACGAACAAACGGGCTCAATTCTATGCTTATCCTGGTGTAGTACTCCTATTAGTACTAGGCAATGGAGTTGATGGGTGACCTTGGGTAGCGGCGACCGAGAGAATTGAACTGTGCTTGGCATGCTAGGTAACATTGTCTAGTTACTAAAGCATCACTCCATTGTTCACCGGTAGTCATTATAGACAGGGGACATGAGGGGAATTTCCTAGGGCTGGAATTCTGGCCGCCAGATATTTTGACTCGGAACGCGGAGGATCGACTAGTTGGGGTTGGCTAATGTGCATACCACCCATGCCACCAGAAGGACACGAGCCCGTTTTTTTTTTTTGAGGATCAACACGAGCCAGGGTCTGGCTGGTACGCCGTTGGGTCCTACCATTCGAGAATATAAAAGGAATCTTTTAAATTGACGAACGAATCTATGTCTATTACAATGCCCGTATTTTCCTTGCAAATAGTAATCTCAACGTGGTAATTGATTTATGACGAGTTCTTGAATTAGAGTGAGTTTGTGATATAGTGATCTCAACGTGGATTTCACATTTCATGGTATCCCTAGTAAGTTTTTCATTGCAAATAATTTAAAAGATGAACGGTATGGTGGTGAGAAAACTTTGTATGTATCAAGCATATGACCACACACACACACACGAATACAACAACAATCTAGTAAGTATAGTGCATCTACTTTTCCAAACCATACATGTATGACACGAATTCAAAAATACTCTTTTTGTTCCTAAATATTGGTCTTTTAGAGATTTCAACAAGTGACTACATACAAAGCAAAATGAGTGAATCTACACTCTAAAATATGTCTATATACATCCGTATGTGGCAGTCCATTTGAAATCTCTAAAAAGACTAATATTTAGGAATGAAGGGAGTAAATGTAAGACATGCATGGTCCTCAATTCAATATTTAAAATGAACAGGAAACTGAAACATGGATATTAAGTCTAGTACTACATACATGCAAATGTTGTGTTTAGGTGGAGCTATGTAGATTGCCGGGGGTTAACCCCTCGACCTTAGATAAAATTGTGAAGCTGTGTTTAGGATTTTTTAGATTGTATTGTTTGAACATTATATTTGCCCCCACCCTCCCAAACACCGATTGGTTGTGCACCCCTCCTCCCGGGGAGAATATCATTTGCCCCCACACCTTAGATGCTATATGCTGATACGAGTTGCTTGGAGCTTGTAGATCTGAGATATAGCAGCTCATAGGATGTCTTAATATTTTTACAGGAAACCTTAATGAGTTTGAGAATTGCACACAATTTGTACAAAAACTACTCAGATGCCCTTGGATCCCATATCCAACGACCTCGAAGCTCGTATCACCGTAGCATTTAAGATGAAGGAGGACCTCATATTCTCCTGTATGTAAGAATATCATGTGCTACCACACCTTAGATGCATTCGTGATACAAGCTCTTCGGAGCCGTTGGATTTGTGATACAACAAATCCTTGGTGGTTTGAATTTTTTTTGCAGAAAAGCCCCCAAAGAGTTCGGCCACTACTTACAAGCACAAAGACTGCTCAGATGCCATTGGATCTCAGATCGAACAACCTCGAAGCTCGTATCACCATAGCATCCAAGCTGCGAGAGCACTTGATGTTTTCTCGCACGGGAGAATATGAGGTGCTCCCGCATCGTAGATTCTATGGTGATACGAGTTCCCGGAGATCTAACGGCTCACAGTATGAGGTTTGAATGTTTTTGCAATATACGCCTGAGAGAGTTTGGGAATTGCGCAGAAAGTACAAGTACTATGCATGTGGCATCTGATGACAGATCATACGACCTAGATGCTCGTATCACCGTAGCGGCTAATTAAGCTACGAGGAGCACCTAATATGAGCAACGAGGAGCCGTTGGATCCAAGATGCAGCGGCACACATGAGGCCTAAATGTTTTATTTGCAAAAAAACACTTGGAGAGTATGGAAATTACGCATAATTAATAAAACTACTCCCAAGCCATTGGATCTCAGTTCCAACGATGTAAAAAACTCGTATCACCATAGCATCTAAGCTGCGGGGTGGATGTGATATTCTATGCTGCTGTCATTTTTGTTCCTAAACTTGCAAAATACGTGTAACTCGTGACGTTACTTGTCTAACCGCACAAAGTGTTTGTTCCAAAAACCATCCTACACTAAAATATCGGAACAACACACGGGGGTCCCACTTGTCATTGATCAAATTTGGACCTAAAACTAACAAATCTGAAAAACGAGATTCGAACTGGCAACCTGAACTAGAAAGCGTAAGTTGATAGCCTGAAACAACAACGGTTGTTGGCTTTGTCCCATAACTTGATTTTATACAGTATTACGTTGAGTAGAGTAGAGGGAGTGGCTCGTCAACAGGTGCATGACCATTGACTCACTTACTGGTGGGTCCCAGGTCTGCGATCTCTCTCTCCTCTCCGTCGTCTAACCTTTAGACGCACGGGCACACACGAAGAGCGGCGTTAGCTTATCGTGGTGTTATTATAACTAAAAAAATCTTGGAAAATAGAAGAATCGCCTAGAACAAGAGACATTGTGGCTAGTCGAGACGGAGCTAACCACACCTATCCTCCGTGCCACGTTAGCATGATGAAGCTATGTGGCTAGTGGGGTGTTTTCGACGGACTGGCTGGGTCCCGAGGTCGAACCATAGGTAGTACGTCTGATACAGTATATTTTTACACGCACATTTTTCCTCCGTGTCGAGACGTGGCACACCCTACCGCGCGGTTTCGGGGTCCTCCCTGGTGGTGCACGCATATATTCTTCCTTGCCGAGGCGTGGGACGCCCTATCGCGCGTTTTCTAGGTCCTTCTCGGTCGTAGCGCCGAAGCAACTAAATGATTCGTCAAATCACGAAAGACCACCTTTCCCGCCGAGTACATCAGTGAAGCACGGTGGCTAGCTAGTTGGCCTAGTGCGAACGATTAGCTTGGCCACCGCCACATTTGTTTTTCACCCCTTTTTTATCTCCTTGCCGGTAGGTAAAATTAAATATCCACCGCGGCGTTGCTTTGGTCTTTGGGTGCGGCAGGCGTGGCAGGATTTTTTTTATATTTTGATTGACAGGAGCAGGCGCGGCAGGATTTTAAAATTTTTTTTGATTGACGGGAGCAGGCGCAACAGCAATTAGTCATGATGACTCCGCCTGTAAAACCCACTGCTCCCTAATGTGAAAAGTCGTCGACTGGTGTTTTCCCAAGGTGAAAACCAAAAGATTCACCCCACTCCTCGGCTGGCTCCCTCCGCCTTCCCATAGATTGCATTGCCTTTCAGTCGTTTCGCCCCCTTTGCTTCCTCTCCCCATTGCTTCTACTTGGTGCCATGGCGGGGCAGCAGATTACGGAGTCTGAGGTGAGGCGCCTGACACAGGAGCTCCAAGCCAAGGGTGCAGAGCTCAGGGCCAAGGACGTGGAGCTCCGTGAGCTCAAGGAGGAGAGGAGTGCCATGCTCCTCCTTTATGTGCGGGTGTTCACGTAGCTTCAAAAGCACCATGCGTCCACCACAAAGATGCTCGAGGCGTCGGCGATGTTGCTGCAGAAAGCGGGAGATACGATAGGCCCGCACGCGAGCCAGCTGGAGCACGAGCGGGCCGATCGTGACGAGGTCCAGGATCGCCTCAGACTCTTGGTGGACCATGTTGCCACGCACGTGTTGCGGCTGCGCGATGCCTACAGTCGTGCCAGCCCGACCATGCCAGCCGTCAGTCTAAACCCGTTCGACCACCCCGTCGACTTCAATGAGCTGCGGCTTCCTGACCTGGTCTCCTTCTTCACCTATATCTACAAGGAGCTGAGCCGTTTCCGCGTGATGGTGGGGGCGGAGCTGGACAAGGAGGGGTTGCAGGCTGCCGTCTTTGCTGCCGGGCGAATCCTCTCAGGGCTCCATCACCGGAATCCATTCGTGCCATTGGACGCCATCTTTAACGAGCTGGCTCCCGTCGACCGGGAGCGGGCTCTGCGAGCGGTTGCACCCTGCATCACCAACGTCATGCGCCTCGAGAAGCAGAAGGACTTCGATGATGTTTAGGCGTCCTCTGCATGGGCATGTCCATGTCTCGGCGCCACCTGACCGTTGGATCAAACTTACACGATGCAGATCAGTCACTGTAGCACAAAGCGTGTGGGTGTGTTTGGTTGCATTCTGATCTCAATATAGTTGTTCCCTCTTCGTGCATGCTTATCTCAGCACCCCTCTCCATGCATGCTCCTAGTGTATTTGTGTTAACCTACTAGTGTGGACTCATGCACCCTTCATACACTCTGCCAAACACCCAAAAGTGGGTCGAGAAGGGAACTTTTGCTCCCATCCTGTGCACCCTTCATACACCCTGCCTAACACTGATTCGTGCTTCATATGGTTCATGTTCCGTGGAGTACTGTAGCACCGTACTCTCCGTGCGCTGTAGACCTAGTCCTGTTAACATTGATCTCATTATTCATTCTCGATCGGACAGTCAAAAAAGGGGTACTATGTTACATTACTGTTCATATAGTTGACATGCGCACAACATCATTTGTTATCGTCATATCTTACTACACTAGCAACAAGATTATGTAGTACTGACATAAGAACCACTGGACATGCCGTAGTAGGAGCACTGTGTAAGTTCAAGTGGCTGCCGTGTTTCGCACTCCTCCGTCGTAAGAGTGGAAACGCTTGTTGTAATCATTTTTTTCTTTAGAAAAACTGTGGACATGCTCTACCGTACGGATCCTCCTCGACGGTCGTCGGGAACCTTGCTACTCACTTTCGCCGACATGTGGGACAGCCAGCATCGGAGTCCACTAGCCATGCATTAAATTACTCCGTAGTAGAGTGCCCAACTGCACGGTAGATTACCCCGATCGAAGCGCCGCAGTAATGCCCAATGAGCCGTCAAATCACAAAACCCCTCCTTTCCAACAGTAAGTTGGACGGATGAAGCAAACATCATTTCACTCTTCTCCCTCAGCTTCCTCTCTTGAAGAAAACCCCAACTCGCTTCTCCCTCATCTTATTTCTCGTTTCTTCAAGAAAACCCCGACCTGCTTCTGCCGTTGTTCTTCTCTCCCAAATAAGGAAAGGTGAGCGTATCAATGGTGTTGATTCTGGCTAAGGCCCGGTCTTGCAACCCCGAGACTGATCCTATAACTCCCTCTCTGTTCTTATTTTGGGTTTGTGATTATGGTTTCTTTTCTTTTATTTCTATTTGACAGCTTCTTGATGGATGCTGGAGCACCGACCGAAGTGATGTCTATGGCTCTGGCCAAAACCGTCGAGGCTCATGGTACGAAGAAGCGCAAGCACCCCGCCGGAGACTACCGTAGACAAGCTCAAAGCCATCGCCCTGCCAAGCCCCCCCCCCCTTCGGGATCCCTCATTAAGCAAGTCCAGGTAATATCTCTTCTTGACGATCTTTTTCTCAATCTTGATCGTGTTTTTTCATCTAACACGCAGTACTAGTACTAGTAGTACAACTTTCTGGGTGATCTTGCATGTGATTTTTGTGTGCCAAATGACGGTTCTAAATTCCTCTTTTGACCAAAACATGCAAGAGGTTGACACTGATTTCTTATAGATTACTTTCAACAACTTTATGAACATCAATGCTACCTTTGAAGAGAGTATATTTGTAACGCCCCGGATCCGATGCGCCAGGTGTACGCCAGTTATTCGCTGTCGTTGCCATGTCATTTGCTTGCGTGTTGCACTTTGCCATGTCATCATCTGCATTTTTATTATGTCATCATGTGCATTTCATTTTGCATACGTGTTCGTTTCATGCATCCGAGCATTTTCCCCGTTGTCCGTTTTGCAATCCGGCACTCCTATGTCTCCCGGCGCCCCCTTTTACCTCTTTTCGTGTGCAGGTGTTAAACGGTCTCGAAATGGACCGAGGTTTGTCAAGCGGCCTTGGTATAGTACCGGTAGACCGCCTGTCAAGTTTCGTGCCATTTGGAGGTCGTTTGGTACTCCAACGGTTAACCGGGTAACCGCAAAAGGCCCCTTCTCTTTGCAGCCCAACACCCCTTTCAAAGTGGCCCAAAACCCATCTAACTCCCCTCCATGCTCTCGGTCGTTCGATCACGATCGCGTGGCCGAAAACCGCACCTCATTTGGACTCTCCTAGCTCCCTCTACCTATAAATACATCTCCCCCTCCGAAATTCGCGGATGAATTCGTCCCTAACCCTAGATCCCACCTCCTCTGCGCGTTGGACATGTCCGCCGCCGTCCGGACGAAATCGCCGCCGCCCCGCAGCCAATGGCGTCGCGCCACGTGGCTCTTGCCGCCGACCTCCGCCCTTGAGCCCATCAGCGAGCCCGCGTGAGCCCAGCGCCCGCCGCCTGCCCGTCGCCCGGGCCGCCTCGCCCGTGGCGCGCCCGCCCGCCCGGTCGTCGCCGCCTCCCGCCGCCTCCCGCCGCGCGCGCGCCTGCCTCCTCCTCCGCCCTCCGCCGCCGAGGCAGCGCCTCCGCCCGCCCGCGCCGAGGCGCCTCGTCGGCCGCCGCCACCTCGCCCGGCCGGCCCGAGGTCCGCCGCCGCCCGGCCTGTCTCGCCGCCCGCGCCTCCCTCCTCCATCCCGACCGGATCCGGCCGCGGGAGGGCTAGATCCGGCGAGCCCTCCCTCTCCGGCCGCCGCGCGCCCCCGATCCAGCGAGATCCGGCGCTGCATCAAAGTCCGTGCCATGAGGTTGACTTCCCCCCCTCTGATTTTTCTCCAAGTTCCCGAATCTGCTAACATTTTCATGCATTTTCATCGCATCATAACTTTGCATCCGTAGCTCCGTTTCGTGCGTGTAATATGTCAAAATGTTCGTCTCAAAGAGTAGATCATTTCATCTCATTGCATCATTTTCATTGGAGCTCATCTTGATGCCCTAAATGCTGTTGGAAGAGTGCTATGTGATGTTAGTTTCTGATTCTTATCAGAACATGCATTTTTGTCATTTTTGTCATGATTGATGTGTGCACCCTATGATCTTGAGTCCTACATGTGTTTTGTAATATGCCATGCCATCTTTCCAGGGGTGTATGCCATGTATTTTTGTGATCTATGTGGTGACTAGCACAAGCATGCAAACTAGGCTTCTGATGTTGCTGATTTCAGCCTGCTTTTCTTGATATTTTTATGCCATGTTAACTTGATGCTCTGAGAGTTCCATGCATATTTTGAGATACTTCAGTAAGGATGTTTTGTTAAACATGTCTTGCTCTATCCATTCATGCCCTTGTTTTCAATTATGGAGTGCCATAGCTTGAGTCAATCGAGCTTTACTTTTGCTATTAAATGTTTCCTGGCAGGTTGTTTACATGTTATTCAATTTTGCCAAGGTTGTTGTAGTTTATCCTTGCATGATATGATGTTGTTCTTGCCATGTATAGCTTCTATGCCATGTATTCTTACTGTTGGTTGCCTTGCCATGCCATGTATTGCTCGGTGGTGAGTGGTTCAAGCTCACCAACATGCCTACTTATCGTTGTTCCTGCCATGTTTAAATCTGTAATATAAGTTGCCATGTTTACATGGGTGCCATCATATTTTCTGATCGTTTTTGGCTCATGGTCAGTAAGGGACTTTTGTTCTATACTTTGATTGATTCATGCCATGCCTTTGTTTGCCATTATAAGTTCTTGTAACATGTTGTTTGATAGCTCTAAACATTGCAACCTGATGTTATTTCTGCCAAAGTCTGAAACTGTTATTATTTGCAATCTTGCCATGTGTGTTTGAGCATGTTCTACTGATTTCTGGAGATAGCTCAGTGTTCTTGCTTTGTAATGCTTTACCTCTACATCATGCCCATGCCTTTTGTTTTCTTGTTGAGGTCCTGTAGCATGTTGTTTTGATGCTTGCAATATGCCTACTTGCTGTTTTGGACAGATTGTTGTCTTGTCTTGTTTCATGTGTATGTGTTGAACCGTTGCTCCGTTTTGAGTGTGCTCTATATGTAACTTTGCTTGATTTTGCTTGTAGTTTCATATTATCATGTTGCATCCATGTTTTGAGGTGTTTGCTTGATGTTTGTATGCATTTTGCATCAATGCCATGCTTATCTTGTTTTGCTCATATCTTCTAGGTCGTAGCTCCGAATTAGATGAACTTTATATGTAACTTGACTAGAATTTCGTGTAGATCCTCGTGGTGCATCTTAACTTGCTGTTTAACAACTTGAACATAAGGTTTATGCAGATCTGGACCAATTTCGAAATTTGCATATGAGGACTTACCGGAATTGTTATATGTTGTTCCCGGCCTCATTTAAACTTGCCTTGATGTGTTGATCTTGTTTGCATCATATCTTGCCATGAGTAGCTTCATGTAGCTTTGTCATGCATCATGCTTGGTTGTGCATCATGTCTTGTTCATGTGCGATGTGTTTACCATGTTGTGTGCTTCTTCTTGTTAGTTCCCGTTTCGTTGCGATCGTGAGGATTCGTTCGTCTACGCTTGGTTCGGCTTCATCCGTTCGTCTTCTTCATGGACTCGTTCTTCTTCCTTGCGGGATTTCAGGCAAGATGACCGCTGCCCTGGATCTCACTACTATCATTGCTATGCTAGTTGCTTCGTTCTATCGCTATGCTGCGCTACCTATTACCTGTTGCTCAAGCCTCCCAAATTGCCATGAACCTCTAACCTTTTGCACCCTTCCTAGCAAACCGTTGTTCGGCTATGTTACCGCTTTGCTCAGCCCCTCTTATAGTGTTGTTAGTTGCACGTGAAGATGAAGTTTGTTCCTTGTTGGAACATGGAGATGTTGTTCCTTGTTGGAACATGTTTACTTGTTGGGATATCACAATATATCTTATTTAATTAATGCATCTATATACTTGGTAAAGGGTGGAAGGCTCGGCCTTATGCCTGGTGTTTTGTTCCACTCTTGCCGCCCTAGTTTCCGTCATATCGTTGTTATGTTCCCGGATTTTGCGTCCCTAACGCGGTCGGGTGATTTATGGGACCCCCTTGACAGTTCGCTTTGAATAAGACTCGTCCAGCAAGGCCCAACATTGGTTTTACCATTTGCCTCACCACCACCTACTTTTCCCTTGGGAGTCGCTCTCTCGAGGGTCATCTTTATTTTAGCCCCCCCGGGCCAGTGCTTCTCTAAGTGCTGGCCTGAACCGAGCTGCCTGCGGGGCCACCTTGAGGCAACCCGAGGATTGGTTTTACTCGTAGCTAGTCTCATCCGGTGTTGCCCTGAGAACGAGATATGTGCAGCTCCTATCGGGATTGTCGGCGCATCGGGCGGCTTTGCTGGTCTTGTTTTATTATTCTGTCGAAATGTCTTGTAGCCGGATTCCGAGACTGATCGGGTCTTCCCGGGGAGAAGGAATATCCTTCGTTGATCGCGAGAGCTTATCATGGGCTAAGTTGGGACACCCCTACAGGGTATAAACTTTCGAGAGCCGTGCCCGCGGTTATGTGGCAGATGGGAATTTGTTAATATCCGGTTGTAGTAAACTTGAAGCAAACTCTTCTAAAATACACCAACCGTGTGTATTACCGTGAGTGTCTCTTTTCGGGGTTGATCGAGAGGAGAACATGGTTTCTGGGTTATGTCTGACGTAAGTAGGAGTCAGGATCACTTCTTGATCATTACTAGTTGACGACCGTTCCTTTGTTTCTCTTCTCGCTCTCTTTTGCGTATGTTAGCCACCATATATGCTTAGTCGCTGCTGCAACCTCACCACTTTATCCCTTCCTTTCCCATTAAGCTTTGCTAGTCTTGATACCCATGGTAATGGGATTGCTTTGAGTCCTCGTGGCTCTGATTACTACAACACCAGTTGCAGGTACAGGTTTTGCGATGATCATGACGCGAGAGCGATGTTGCTTGTTTTGGAGTTCTTCTTACGCTTCTTTGATCGGGGATAGGTTCGGTCGGCAGCCTGGGCTAGCGAGGTGGATATTGTTTGAGTTTGTTTATGTTTCATCCGTAGTCGGATGTTGATCTTGTATATGATGTTGATGTATTCTTGTGACATTTGTGCCTTATGTATGTATCCCCACTATTATGTAATGTTGATGTAATGATATCCACCTTGCAAAAGCGTTTCAATATCGGGTCTATCCTTGGTGGGACCTTGAGTTCTTTTTGGATAGGGTCGCATATTGGGCGTGACAAGTTGGTATCGAGCCTCGACCGACCCTAGGAGCCCCCTTGATTGATCGTGTAGTTTGGCCGTTGTTGAGTCTAGAAGAAAACTGTTTTCAGAGTCTAGTTATATCGGAGAGTAGAATTCTTTTTACTCCTCTGCCCCTTCGTCGCTCTGGTGAGAAATCTTGACGTAGGTGTTTTGAATTACTCCTCTTCCCCTTCAAATTTTTTTCTTTAGGATCACGCAGTTGGTTCTTCGATCGTTGGTTCTCATCTCTTTTTATCCGGTGCTTTTCCCACCAAGTTGACTCGAGCCCCTTCATCTTTGCCAAGTTCAATCCTCAGTTCTTCCTCCGACGTCGTTGTTTTTCCTTGTCCGAAGTTGCCTTTGTTTTTCCCGCCCGCCCTCCCTTCTTCTTTTCCGAACCGGAGTCCGTAATTGAGCATCGATCCTACTCGTGCGAAGTCTTTGCTTTCTTTCCTCAATGATTTCAACGGTGTTTTCTCTTCAAGATATTCGCTGTTTTCCCTTCCAAGTTGCCTTTGTTTTTCCGCCTCCCACCCTTTCTCTTCCGGAGCTTGAATCTCTCTCGGCCATTAATTTCATTCATGTGGAGCCTCTTCAGTCTTCCCTCATTTATTTCTACTGGTGAATTCTCGTCTCGTTCGTCATTCTTCATCCCTTTCTTTTCCCGGTGCACTCAATTCAAGTTTTTCGGGTTAATCATATTCTTTTCCTTTGAAGTGTTCTCTTTGCTCGTTCGCCTCTCACCAGTTTATCATTCCGGAGTTCGGAAGACATCTCAGGAGATTCGTCTGTGTTCCAATTAATTCGAGGTTGTAACCTCATTCAAATATTTCATTCTTTCCGGTGCATCATCTATCTGTTCGTCATCCCTTTCCAACGGTGTTTTTCTCTTCAGTGGGCCCTAACCCACAGGTCTTTTCCCAGGATTTTACCTGACTCTTCTACTTCCCCGGAGTTATTCTCAAATTCTTTCAAGTGTGACGTAAGAATGGATTCCATCAGTCACATGCCTTCTTCGACATCGATTTCTAATCATTTTTCATTGTTGCCTCAACCTCTTCGCTTTTCATTCTTCCGGAGTACCTCAACAATTTCGGTGGTGTTTCTCGTCGTCTTTCTCAGCTTTGAAGATCGAAGTAGAGTTTCTCTTAAATCTCGTCCGTTCCCCCGGAGATTCATGGTGCTAGCTCGATGTTATCCTATCAAATTGTTTCAAGTCGTGCAATTCTTTTCATCAATCCGGAGTATTTCAGGTGTTTCTTTCCCTCTCGATCATCCGGAGGTCACCTTTTCGGAAGATTTCTTCGTTCTAAGTTTTCAGATTCGTTCTCCAATTGTTCTATATCCGTGCCCCTTCGTTCATCTAAATATTTTTCCGGTGCTTCGTTCAAGTGTTCTCTAATCAGTTCATGATCTCTTCGATCTCTTTTCTCTAAATTACCTCAAGTATCTTCGTGCTTTTCTAATTCTTTCCGGCGATCCGTTCTCTTCTCTTTATTCATTTTCATTTTCACGGTGGTTCGTTGAAGATTTATTTTCGGTTTTTCATCATATTCAATTCATTCGTTCTTTCCAATCCTACCGGTGGTTCTTGAAGACTTTCTCAAGTTTTGTGCTATGTTTCCCTTCTCAATCCTTTTCAAGAAGAATAAGTAATATGCAAAATCCATTGCTTGTCATCGATTTAATTTGATGAAGGATAAGCATACAATAAATCTTATTCTTATTTCATCAAAGTGATTAATCTTTTCCTTCGGAGTTTGTTCTTGAGGAATAAATTCTAGTTCCAAGTGTTTTCATCTTTTCTTATCTGGAGTTCAGTTTCCTCGGACATTTCGTCGGAACCTCCATCTAAATCATCGCAACGCTCATCTATCTTTCTTCCTTCATTCTATCTCACCATCCTTTTGTTACCGGAGTTCTTCATGGTGGTTCTTCATGATTTAATTCTTTCTTCAAGAGTTTCATCAATATTTTGGTGGAATTCAAATATTTTTTTCTTCTTGCATCTCTAAGTGTAATTAATTCTCCGTATTCTTTAGAATTGGAGTTTTGCATTTCATTGTTCTTCTCAGACATTGAAATCCATTCAATCCTTCCTTCTAAGTTCCTTTCATTCAATTCTTTCAATTCTTCCGGAGGCATTGCGTTGTTTATCTCGTCAAGTGTCATTCCATCTTCTGAAGCTCATGTTCTATTCTTTCCTTGTTCAACTGGAGTGCTACCTAAATCCTTTCAGTCTTATTCGTTTCTTTATCATTCTAACCACTCCGTTTAGAACGAGTGCTTTCATAGTCTTCCTGATTCCGTGAGCTTCGATTCCTGTCTTTCTCGTCGTTTCTCTCTTCTTCTCGTGTGCTCTCGATTCTTTGCTTCTTCTCTTGAATTCTTGTTTCACCTCATCCCTTTTTCCCTTCCGTCTCGGTCCTAAGATCTCGGGACGAGATCTCTTGTTAGTGGAGGAGTGTTGTAACGCCCCGGATCCGATGCGCCAGGTGTACGCCAGTTATTCGCTGTCGTTGCAATGTAATTTGCTTGCGTGTTGCACTTTGCCATGTCATCATCTGCATTTTTATTATGTCATCATGTGCATTTCATTTTGCATACGTGTTCGTTTCATGCATCCGAGCATTTTCCCCGTTGTCCGTTTTGCAATCCGGCACTCCTATGTCTCCCGGCGTCCCCTTTTACCTCTTTTCGTGTGCGGGTGTTAAACGGTCTCGGAATGGACCGAGGTTTATTAAGCGGCCTTGGTATAGTACCGGTAGACCGCCTGTCAAGTTTCGTGCCATTTGAAGGTCGTTTGGTACTCCAACGGTTAACCGGGTAACCGCAAAAGCCCCCTTCTCTTTGCAGCCCAACACCCCTTTCAAAGTGGCCCAAAATCCATCTAACTCCCCTCCATGCTCTCGGTCGTTCGATCACGATCGCGTGGCCGAAATCCGCACCTCATTTGGACTCTCCAACTCCCTCTACCTATAAATACATATCCCCCTCCGAAATTCACGGATGAATTCGTCCCTAACCCTAGATCCCACCTCCTCTGCGCGCCGGACATGTCCGCCGCCGTCCGGACGAAATCGCCACCGCCCCGCAGCCAATGGCGTCGCGCCACGTGGCTCTTGCGCCGCCTCCGCTGAGAGCTATCAGCGGGCCCTTGTGAGCCAGCCAGCGCCCGCCGCTCGCCCGCCTGGCCGCCGGCCGCCTCGCTGGCGCGCTTCGCCCGCCCGCCGGCCGCCGCCGCCTCCCGCTGTCGCCGCCGCCGCCGCCTCCCGGCCAGCGCGCGCCGGCCTCCTCCTCCGCCCTCCGCCGCCGCCGAGGCCGACACCTCCGCCCGGCCGCGCCGCCGAGGCGCCTCGTCGGCCGCCGCCACCTCGCCCGGCCGGCCCGAGGTCGCCGCCGCCCGGCCTGTCTCGCCGCCGCGCCTCCCTCCTCCATCCCGACCGGATCCGCCGCGGGAGGGCTAGATCCGCGAGCCCTTCCTCTCCGGCCGCCGCGCGCCCCCGATCCGGCGAGATCCGGCGCTGCATCAAAGTCCGTGCCATGAGGTTGACTTCCCCCCCCTCGATTTTTCTCCAAGTTCCCGAATCTGCTAACATTTTCATGCATTTTCATCGCATCATAACTCTGCATCCGTAGCTCCGTTTCGTGCGTGTAATATGTCAAAATGTTCGTCTCGAAGAGTAGATCATTTCATCTCATTGCATCATTTTCATTTGAGCTCATCTTGATGCCCTAAATGCTGTTGGAATAGTGCTATGTGATGTTAGTTTCTGATTCTTATCAGAACATGCATTTTTGTCATTTTTGTCATGATTGATGTGTGCACCCTATGATCTTGAGTCCTACATGTGTTTTGTAGTATGTCATGCCATCTTTCCAGGGGTGTATGCCATGTATTTTTGTGATCTATTTGGTGACTAGCACAAGCATGCAAACTAGGCTTCCTGATGTTGCTGATTTCAGCCCTGTTTTGCTGATATTTTTATGCCATGTTAACTTGATGCTACAGAGAGTTCCATGCATATTCTGAGATACTTCAGTAAGGATGTTTTGTTAAACATGTCTTTCTCTATCCATTCATGCCCTTGTTTGCAATTATGGAGTGCCATAGCTTGAGTCAATTGAGCTTTACTTTTGCTATTAAATGTTTCCTGGCAGGTTGTTTACATGTTATTCAATTTTGCCAAGGTTGTTGTAGTTGATCCTTGCATGCTATGATGTTGTTCTTGCCATGTATAGCTTCTATGCCATGTCTTCTTACTGTTGGTTGCCTTTCCATGCCATGTATTGCTCTGTGGTGAGTGGTTCAAGCTCACCAACATGCCTACTTATCGTTGTTCCTGCCATGTTTAAATCTGTAATATAACTTGCCATGTTTACATGGGTGCCATCATATTTTCTGATCCTTTTTGGCTCATGGTCAGTAAGGGACTTTTGTTCTATACTTTGATTAGATTCATGCCATGCCTTTGTTTGCCATTATAAGTTCCTGTAACATGTTGTTTGATAGCTCTAAACATTGCAACCTGATGTTATTTCTGCCAAAGTCTGAAACTGTTATTATTTGCAATCTTGCCATGTGTGTTTGAGCATGTTCTACTGATTTCTGGAGATAGCTCAGTGTTCATGTTTTGTAATGCTTTACCTATACATCATGCCCATGCCTTTTGTTTTCTTGTTGAGGTCCTGTCGCATGTTGTTTTGATGCTTGCAATATGCCTACTTGCTGTTTTGGACAGATTGTTGTCTTGTCTTGTTTCATGTGTATGTGTTGAACCGTTGCTCCGATTTGAGTGTGCTCTATATGTAACTTGCTTGATTTTGCTTGTAGTTTCATATTATCATGTTTCATCCATGTTTTGAGGTGTTTGCTTGATGTTTGTATGCATTTTGCATCAATGCCATGCTTATCTTGTTTTGCTCATATCTTCTAGGCGGTGCTCCGAATTAGATGAACTTTATATGTAAGTTGACTAGAATTTCGTGTAGATCCTCGTGGTGCATCTTAACTTGCTGTTTAACAACTTGAACATAAGGTTTATGCAGATCTGGACCAATTTCGAAATTTGCATATGAGGACTTACCGGAATTGTTATATGTTGTTCCCGTCCTCATTTAAACTTGCCTTGATGTGTTGATCTTGTTTGCATCATCTCTTGCCATGAGTAGCTTCATGTAGCTTTGTCATGCATCATGCTTAGTTGTGCATCATGTCTTGTTCATGTGCGGTGTGTTTACCATGTTGTGTGCTTCTTCTTGTTAGTTCCCGTTTCGTTGCGATCGTGAGGATTCGTTCGTCTACGCTTGGTTCGGCTTCATCCGTTCGTCTTCTTCATGGACTCATTCTTCTTCCTTGCGGGGTTTCAGGCAAGATGACTGCTATCCTGGATCTCACTACTATCATTGCTATGCTAGTTGCTTCGTTCTATCGCTATGCTGCGCTACCTATTACCTGTTTCTCAAGCCTCCCAAATTGCCATGAACCTCTAACCTTTTGCACCCTTCCTAGCAAACCGTTGTTCGGCTATGTTACCGCTTTGCTCAGCCCTCTTATAGCGTTGTTAGTTGCGGTGAAGATGAAGTTTGTTCCTTGTTGAACATGGAGATGTTGTTCCTTGTTGGAACATGTTTACTTGTTGGGATATCACAATATATCTTATTTAATTAATGCATCTATATACTTGGTAAAGGGTGGAAGGCTCGGCCTTATGCCTGGTGTTTTGTTCCACTCTTGCCGCCCTAGTTTCCGTCATATCGGTGTTATGTTCCCGGATTTTGCGTCCCTAACGCGGTCGGGTGATTTATGGGACCCCTTGACAGTTCGCTTTGAATAAGACTCGTCCAAAGAAGGCCCAACATTGGTTTTACCATTTGCCTCACCACCACCTACTTTTCCCTTGGGAGTCGCTCTCGAGGGTCATCTTTATTTTAGCCCCCCGCCGGTGCTTCTCTAAGTGCTGGCTGAACTAAGCTGCTCATGAGGCCACCTTGAGGCAACCCAAGGATTGGTTTTACTCGTAGCTAGTCTCATCCGGTGTTGCCCTAAGAACGAGATATGTGCAGCTCCTATCGGGATTGTCGGCGCATCGGGCGGCTCTGCTGGTCTTGTTTTATTGCTGTCGAAATGTCTTGTAGCCGGATTCCGAGACCGATCGGGTCTTCCCGGGAGAAGGAATATCCTTCGTTGATCGCGAGAGCTTATCATGGGCTGTTGGGACACCCCGCAGGTATAAACTTTCGAGAGCCGTGCCTGCGGTTATGTGGCAGATGGGAATTTGTTAATATCCGGTTGTAGTAAACTTGAAGCAAACTCTTCTAAAATACACCAACCGTGTGTATTACCGTGAGTGTCTCTTTTCGGGGTTGATCGAGAGGAGAACATGGTTTCTGGGTTATGTCTGACGTAAGTAGGAGTCAGGATCACTTCTTGATCATTACTAGTTGACGACCGTTCCTTTGTTTCTCTTCTCGCTCTCTTTTGCGTATGTTAGCCACCATATATGCTTAGTCGCTGCTGCAACCTCACCACTTTATCCCTTCCTTTCCCATTAAGCTTTGCTAGTCTTGATACCCATGGTAATGGGATTGCTGAGTCCTCGTGGCTCACAGATTACTACAACACCAGTTGTAGGTACAGGTTTTGCGATGATCATGACGCGAGAGCGATGTTGCTTGTTTTGGAGTTCTTCTTCTGCTTCTTTGATCAGGGGATAGGTTCCAGGTCGGCAGCCTGGGCTAGCAGGGTGGATATTGTTTGAGTTTCTGTTTATGTTTCATCCGTAGTCGGATGTTGATCTTGTATATGATGTTGATGTATTCTTGTGACATTTGTGCCTTATGTATGTATCCCCACTATTATGTAATGTTGATGTAATGATATCCACCTTGCAAAAGCGTTTCAATATGCGGGTCTATCCTTGGTGGGACCTTCGAGTTCTTTTTGGATAGGGTCGCATATTGGGCGTGACAATATTTGCCTCAGTAACTTGTGTTATGGATATTGCAAGTAGTCCCTCTGCTCTCATGCCTTTGAAGACATGTTCTAGTGTCTTTGTTCACTCATTTCTGTGCATATATGGAGTAAAATATCAAAAATCATCTTATATTTCTGAACGGAGGTAGTAATAAAATATTTGGTTTCTGTTTGAATTAGAACGAGGTCTACGGTGGAGATGAAGTTCTCAAAGTCATGTCGTGTGAACTGGAAGACCAGAGGATGAGTTCTACTGCTAAACTATCCAGCTGTTGTGTCCTTGTCGCCATGTGTCCTGAACTAGTGTTTTCCTGCAGCATTGTTGGCAGGCGTGTTCTCGAGGCTATACTTGACCACAACAATTTCCTGGTTGTGCCTTTGATTACGAGGGTGTGGTTCTTGTAAAGCTTCCTGACAAATCTGATGCGGATTGTCTTCATCGTCATGTTTATGAGTGGAAAGACAACTCGGTTAGGTTCTCCAAGGTTGACGAGATGGTGATGGTGCAGGTAGACATCTCTCACAAAGTCCATGGCCTAGTCAGTTATGCGGGGTTCATCCCGTAGGTCGGTGGCAAGAAATAGTCTGCAGAGTTTAATTAGTGCAACTTTGCTTGTCTGCAGTAAGTACTATTGTTCAGTACTTGATTTGTGTGTGCGAACCCTGTATTGTTTAGTACTGCCGCTTTTGGTGTGTGGTGGGTCCTGAGAACAGTCTATGTTAATGTCTGTCTACTCAATTCAGTCTGTATATTTTGACCTATCCCAATCATCTTTTTTGTGAGGATGGTTTATCAATTATGGTTACACTACAATATCTGTATGCATTGCAGGGTTTATCGCACCCACCAGGATTTCCAGTCCCATGGATGTTCGGTCCATATGATTTGTCACGACCGTTGGACTGTCCTACTTGTGGGAGTAGGTTGGGGCCCTGCTTGCCACGCGTAGTTGGACGATCAATCTTCTATTTAGTACTTCAACATAGTGATTTCCTGGTAAGAATTCACTTGTGTCACATTAAGTAAATCTTATTGATTTAATGTCTAAATCTTATTGATTTAATGTCATGTTTTCTTACTTTTGTTGCAATTTTACGATGCAGGTTTTGCCATGTGACATTCATCACAGAATAAACTGTTTGGTTTGCTCTACGATGGTTATTTTTGCAGGTTTCACTTCTTATGCCTTGTCAGTAACGAAGGCACTGTCCATCACTTATATTACTGGAAACAATTGGATCAGTCTGTTGTCTGAGTACAAGCTGAAACCCTATGATGAACTGCAGTTTGGTTTAACAAACACGCCACAATTAGTCCTTCTCGCGTTTAAAAGAAATGAAGAACAAGACTGGATCATGGTCATGGAGCCTAGTCAAGTTAGAAAGTTGATCATAGCAGACCAGACACGATCCTTGCTGTCTCGCATATCGGTACCACCTTCCGCAACGGATCGAGCACCGACACCTTCTTTGACGGCACTTGCTCTAGCACTGGCAGTGGCAGCAGCTCAGTCTGATCCAGCTGAGGATTGGGCACCGACCGCATCAGCGGATCAGGCTGATCTACCGGAGGATCGGGCATCAACATCGGCACCTGCTCCGACACTGGCACCAGCTCTACAAGGAGCACCATCTCCGGTAGCAGCAGCAGCACTACTAGTCACATCGGCACGGGCACCAGCAAAGGCTCCGGCACCTGCACCAACACTTGCACTTGCATCTGCTCCGGCCCGAGCAGCGGTAATGGAACCAGCAGTTGCACCGGCAACAGAGTGGGCTGCAATTCGCACTGCATATACCAAAGTCCTTACAAAAAACCGACATCTCCACCTTCTTGGTAAGCATTGGCTGCCCTAGTGCATCATTGTTTTTTCTTTCCATGTTGTTTTGCATGATTCACTATGTTGATCTAATTGTTTGTGTATGTCTTCTTGTTTGCAAATAGAGAATTCCTAGAGCAACGAGGGAGTTGTTTAACAATCTGGGCGACCATGGCCAAGTTTCTCTTACCATGCGCAGCCTTGGTGTGAATGAACCTGCTCGATATACCGTAAGTACAAAGGATGGCCACATGATGATTGATGCTAAAGGATGGTCAAGGTTCAAATCTAAATCATATCTTGCGGTAGGGGATGATGTCAAAATCAAACTTTCTCGGCAAGGAGAGCTGGTCCAAATCAACTGTGAAATTCTTCAGTAGCAGCACGCAACTGCCGAACTGATCTAAATCCTCCGAGAGATTTTGATGTAATAATCTGGCATGGTGACACAAGTGTCCTGTGTGTATAAGTAGTACAACAGTATTATTTATCACGTAGTATATCGTTGATAGAATTGCAACTCTGATTGTTGGTTAGGAACTGTCGTTCGATTTCATTCTAATAGATGTCGTGCTTTATTCAATTTTGTGTATTTGCCTTGCGATAGCATCTAAAACCAGCGTCGTACCGATCGCTTGCAATATGAAAAGTGCTGAGGTAGAACACATGGGCCCCCAAACATGCAGGACCACCGGCCTGTGGCCCAAAGTCCAGAACCGTGAGCATGTCTGAGTATTATATTCTCAGCTGAACCCCCATATTATGTTATACTAGCAAGATGTCAGTGCGTTGCACGTAACATCAAGATGCATTTGTATGAGTAGTTTATCTTCTGAGATAAAAGGATGAACGAGGGAATGCCTTATTTGCAAATGTGGAGAGGTGTGTGGGTACCTTTTTGCAAAATTGCCATAGTTTCCTTCCTATCCGTCAGATATAAATCAGAAGGCCTATATTGCAGGATGGCAGGCACACCATCATCACACCGACTCTGTTTTTTATAATTATATATGTTATATATATTCCCCTTGATTTTTCTTATGTATAAAGTTGTGATATAAAATATTTTTATATTTCTTTACAGAGGGAGTATCTCTCTGTCAAAAATATATTTATGTGTAACTAGTTACTCCTACCTTTCTACTTCCTTTCGCTGATATGTGGGGCATCCGGCAACGGGGTCCACGTGCCATGAACCAAATTAGAGTGCACAACTACAAGGTAGACTCACCCCGGTCGTAGCACCGCAATAATGCCCAATGAGCCATCAAATCACAAAAAACCCCACCTTTCCAGCTTTAGCAGTAAGCTGGACGGACGAAGCAGCAATATTTCACTGGGCCTAAATCCCCTTCTCCCTCGTCTGCTTGTTCAGAGAAAACCCCCTATCGGCGATTGCATAGGGTTTTCTCATGGAGAACCAAGTATGAATTCTTCACCCATCCCCAATAAATCCAAGTCCCTTGGTCACGGGTAATCCTAGGATGGCAGCCGCCGCTGTTGATGCATATTTCTTCCTACTGAATCTAGTGTGTTTCGTTTGCAGTGCCCAAAGTGCGAGGACCCTACAGGTTTCTGCGCCCACTACAAAAAAAGTCACATCCGTGACATTTTGGGGCAAACGAAATTTTTTTGTCATACTTATGACACTTCTATGCTGATAATTGTGACAAAACCCGGTATCATCATAGATGTGGTGGGCTCCTACTTCTATGACAAAAATCAAGAAAATGGGATTTTCATCCTGGGCGGGCCGGAGACACAGCTGCATGAGTTTCATTGGGCCGTCCATGACGGAAAAAACCGTGGTAAAAGCGAGGGCGAGGAAAATTTCGGCGAGTTCCCGGTTACGGTGGGAGGTCGGGGGCCGAGCGATGCGCATTTCTCTCGTACACGTACGCCCGTGTGTGTGAGGCGTTGGCTCTAACTGAACCCGAGCGAGGCGTTGGGCTCTAACTGACCCAAACGATTGCATTGCAGTCTACGCGTTACTGAACCCGAGCGATCGATCAATGGCTGTTAACTGAACCCGATCGAGCGATTCCTTCGCTACTGCTGCTAACTGAAGCCGATCGATGCTGCCTATGGGTGAACAGTGAGCGTTGTGGGGGGGGAGGGGTTGGATGAATAGTGAGCGGTGGGGGTGAATGAACAGGACCCCGTGGCGTTGCCTCAGGATGAACAGGACCCCGATCGATTGAGCCGGTTAGGTCTGGATGAACAGGACCCCATGGAGGGCTGGATGAACAGGACAACCCCGTGGAGGGCTGGATGAACAGTAGACGGTGGAGGGGTGGATGAACAGTAGCTCGTGGAGGGGTAGTTGAATAGGAGCCCGTGGAGAGGGGTGGTTGAACAGTAGTCGGTGGAGTAGCGCGCGGTGGAGGCTGGATGAACAGGAGCCCGTGGATGAAAAGTCGCAGGTGGAGGCTGGAGGAGGTCGGCGGTTGATGAAAAGTAGCCCGTGGAGGCTGGAGGAGGTCGACGGTGGAGATGAACAGTATCTCGTGGAGTCCCGTTTTGCAGTACGCCACACCCCTCCCCATGAACAGGACCCCCGTTTCGACCTTAGCGCTCCCACACAAGTCTGTTTCATCCGTTTTGCGGTACGCCACACCCCTCCAGATCAACAGGACCCCGTTTTGACCGTAGGAGGTCCAACACAAGTCCATTTCCTCTGTTTTGCGGTACGCCAGACCCCTCCTGATGAACAGGATCCCGTTTCGAACATGGTTGGTCGAACACAAGGCCGTTTCCTCCGTTCTGTGGTACGCCGGGCCTCGTTTCCATCGCCTGTTCTGTCCAAGCCCTCCCGATGAACACGACGACGCATTCTGTTCCGACCCAGCCGGTTGGCTCCCCATGAACACGTCGACAACGTTGCTTCTCCGTTCCGACCCAGCCATGTACACGAGCCCTGGTCGTACGTATGCGCGAGTAGGCGTTCGAGACCCCACCCATATGTACACGTACGTGGCCGCATTTTCTTTCTTGCACACTGGTCGTTGTACATACGTGTACATGCTACGTGCGCGCCTCTACTACGACACGTGCGCGCCTCTACTAAGACATGTGCACGCCTCTACATCGACCAGTATGTACGTACACGTTCGCGACCAGAATGACAACGCTACGTACGCTTCGACCAGGTGGGTCCCGACTGTCAAGCACTTCCTTGCGTGCGAAGATGTAGATGGTGGGTCCCAGCAGACAGGGGGCGAATCGTTTTTTTATTTTTTGTCCGGACGCACTTCCTTACGTGCGAAGATGTAGCTGGTGGGTCCCAGCAGTCAGGGGGCGAATCGTTTTTTTCGAACGCACTTCCTTGCATGCGAAGATGAAGCTGGTGGGTCCCAGCAGTTAGGGGGAAACGTTTTTTCACGAAATAAGGTGGCCCGTCCGGTGGGTCCCTGCTGTCAGGTGGAGGAATAATTATTTTGCACGTAATAAGGAGGCACTTCCTTGCGGCCGCCGTGGACCCAGCTGTCAGCCTCTCCACATACAGTACTCTTTCGATGGAAGTCGTTCCTTGACCACGTTAACCACGCCGCGCCGAGAGCACCAGGGCGGTGGACGACAGCGAGGCCTAGGAAGGAAGGGGACGACGCGGAGCCGGGGAAGACGCGGCAGTGGATGCCCACGCGTAGAGGAGTATGAGGGTTCACTCGTTCGGCTGCGGTGTGAGGCTGCCGTTGCCGCAGAATAACAGGGGGTGTGGGTGAGTAGAGGGATGGCCTGGCTAGCGACGGGAGTAGTAGGGGGCGGTGAGGCCTCCGCGGCATCACAGCCGGCCACGGGAGGCAGGAGCATGTGGCACGACCGGCGCTCCTTTGGGCGGCTGGAGCAAGAAGACTAGAGGTTGAAGAAGCACTACGGCCGTTGGATGGACATCGTACGGTCACTGGAGCTAGAATCGTTCATATTGACTAAGTTGACAAAGCCCTCCGTCCCCGTCAACTTAGTGGGCCCACAAGTCAGCCTCCCACCAAGGTGGGTCCCAACTAGCAGGGGGAGTATTCATTTTTTTTCTACTAAATAAGGAGGCACTTCCGGTGGGTCCGAACTGACAGTGGGGGGAATGCTTTTTTCGTGAAATACGGTGGCCCGTCAGGTGGGTCTCAGCAGTCAGGGGAAACGTTTTTTCGCAAAATACGATGGACCGTCCAGTGGGTCCCTGCTGTCAGGTGGAGGAATCATTATTTTCCACGTAATAAGGAGGCACTTCCTTGCTGCGGCCGTGGACCTAGCTGTCAGCCTCTCCACGTACAGTACACTTCCGATGGAAGTCGTTCCTTGACCATGTTGACCACGCCGCGTTCCGTTGCATGCATGCGTCCATGGGCGTGGTGCGTCCCCACTGTCAGCCTATCACGTATAGTCATCTTCCGATGACTCTCGGTTGTTGACCATGTTGACCACACCGTGCCGAGCGCACCAAGGCCGGTGGACGATGGCGAGGCCCCAGACTGGAACGACCCGGAGATGGGGAAGACGGGGCAGTGGAGTCGCAAATGGAGAGGAGTGGGAAACTTGATCGGTTGGTGTTGGCGGAAGACAGCCTTGCCATGGTACCGCCAAGACGGGAGACAGGAGCAAGAACAGAGGTTGAAGAAGGAGCACGGCTATTGGATTAACATGCAACGGTCCAGCTGCTAGAATCATTTTTGATTAAGTTGACAAAGCCCTGCGTACACGTCCGCTTAGTAGGCCCACAAGTCAGCCACCAAATCTGACGGGTCCCAGCTGTCAACGGGATGAATAATTGTTTATCACAAAACAAGGAGGCACTTCCTTCCATGCGAAGATACGACCGGTGGGTCCCAGCTATCAGGTGGAGGAAACATTTTTTTCAGCTTAATAAGGAGGAACTTTCCTTGCGTGTGACCATGGACCTCATGGGTCCCAGCCGTCAGGCTCTCCACGTACAGTCCTCTTCCGATGACTCTCATTTGTTGACCACGCCGCACCGAGCACAGCGAGGCGGTGGACGACGGCAAGGCCCCGAACAGGAACGACTCGGAGATGGGAAGACGCGGCAGTGGAGTCGCAGATTGAGAGAAGGAGAAGGGTTATAACTGGTTCTGTTGCGGCGTGGGGCTACAGTCGGTGGAGAATAACAGGAGGTGTTGAGGGGTGGAGGGATAGCGTGGCCGACGGTGGGGTAGCGCTTCGCAGTGATGCGTGCTAAGCAGATCCGCTAGCCGCCGGAGGCCAGACCAGGCGGTCCAGGCGACGCTGGAGGAAGAAGACGAGAGATTGAAGGTGCATGCCGGCCGTTGGATATAAATCCAATGGCTGCGGATGTCACAATCATTTGCTGACCAAGTTGACAACTCCCTGTATAGGCTTCGACCTATTGGCCCACATGTCAGCCTGCAAAAATGTGGCATATATTTAACCCATGTTTTCTAGAATGTACAGTCCATTTGCTAGGCTAGGTGAACAAATAATTTCACGTCAATCAGGCCCATTTATATTCTCTAAGAAATCCCAGCCCATTTGCACTTCCATGAAATACACGAATTAGCTGGGATCGTTATATATATAATGTTATGTTAGAAAGAGCAATTAATATCAAAGAATAAACCGGAGAGGCACATTTTATATATATAATTAACAAAATAGCGAGTTATTGCTCAAAATAAAAATGAGCGTGTTATTATTAAATTGGTCCTTAAAATCTTCGCAAGGTTTTGTACGCAATCACCAGGATTTTCCTTGCGTGTGAGTCAAAAACAACCAGGATTTTCCTTGCCAACTACTGTTAAACATTTACTTTTATAAGTTAATAACACGTGGGATGTTTTTATGATGTATATATAAGTCTGTATAAAATATACGATAATAGTAATAATATAAATATATATAATGTGGTTAGAAGGGAAAACATAAATTGGACACAGCATTATTATTCTTATATATAGATAAATAGAACAGGGACCTACGTTTTATTAAAAAAATACATTGGGCTGCCGATCTTTAAGAAAAAGCCCATAGGCCGGTATGGACCTCAAAAAATAAGTTGAAACCACTGTCTCCGTATGTCGTGGGCTACACATGTTAAAATATAAAACCTAGGCCTAGTTGATAATTGTTCGCCCTCTGGAAAGAAATGATACCAGATCCCTGAGCGAACTGGATTAAAGAGGGGGCCGACGGCACGACTGAAGAAGCACAACACGAGCGATTTTTTTTCTTTAGTTGATGGCTCTCGATAGCGTTTTTTTTACTTGCCTCTGCACCATACAACTTGTATTTTTAGCCTCCTAGTCCGTCATGGTGGACCAGCAGCCCATTTGCTGGGCGGGCCAACCTACAGAAACCAGCACTCGATATTTCATCAGGCCCCAAAAACAACGCAGTACTATGTTTGTTTTGAGGCCGAAAACATTACGGCAGGGGTTGAGCGGGGGAGAGGGGAAGACAGAGTAATAAAAAGATTAAAAAGAACTGATGCACCATTGCTACCCTAACGAAGCAGGTGCTATTCTTCTCACGAAGAAGGTGTGCCGTTGACACCCACACGTCACATACCCCACAGTAGGCATACTAACAAGTTCACACACAAATATAACAGAAAAGGTAAACATTCGTATCAAACTCAGGTTCACAGGACACGTTCATATTCATAGCCAACATACACTATCAACAACTCAAAAGATTCATATATACACAAGCTCAGCATATCTATGCATCCAAATGATTAATAGATCACACGACAATATTCGTACATAATTCACAAAAAGATTCAGATATACACATGTTCAGTATGTTTATACATAAGATCACAGCCAATATGATCCATGGACGAACTTTAATTACCTAGGGTATAGACTGGTAAATGTTGTTCAGTCGGAGGTACTTCTTGCTAAAATTAGTTCTTGTACGAGTAAACTTTTGAGTACATAAGAGGCAGCAAAGACAATCTGAACTTTGCTTGTAGGTTTATCCTCAAATAGTGGCCTCGTGCCGAGCGAGGTTTGAGCAACTTGGCCACTACTTTCATCCAACTAGTTTACTGGCTCATCTTGGTCTTGTAGCTCGCAAAATTCTACATTGCAGACGAGAAAGGAGGCGGTTGAGAAAAAGAACCACCCAAATTTTTTGTGCAGTTCAACTGAAATGGAGCATCCCTGGCGTGCAAACTGATTAAGTGCCAGATGAATATACGTGTCAACCAACTTGTCTGGAATCTTTAGACTCCATGCCATACAGTTCGCTACCATATCTGCCGATAACCAAAAGGCACAAGTTGGGACCAAAGACTGGACTGTGTTCTTCTGGACTATGCGCCAAGCAATATTTTTGGCGTTCACTCTCCTAATACTTGGGAGTTTGACAACTGGTTGACGCCGGTTGATACTCGAATGAATATAGGCACTTCTTGTCAACATCGATGCTTGTCTGAGTGAACTTTGGAGGACATGGCAGCAGCATAAGTATCTGTCCATCTGATCATTTTGTGCAGTTCTACTGAAATCACCCAATGCAATGATTTGCTCATGAAGTTTAGGCTCCAAGTTACTCCTTTATAAAATCGCAAACAGTAGCACAATACCAAATTACCAATACATGAAAAGCACAATAATCAGGATGAAGACCAGTACCAACCTGTGTGAGGTAGCATATCAATTACTATTTCCTTTGACTGGAAGCCGAGATAAGCAAAGCGACTGACAGCGAAGGAAGAAAGCAAGCCGAGATTAGAGACTGACAGGAAAGGACGGAAGCTGTCGAGGCAATGAAGCACCCAACTTTTGTGTGCAGTTCCACCAAAATCGAGCATCCCAGTTGGCACATATATTGAGAGAATGAGATTACTGTAATAGTGGGACTAGTTGGTAAAACATACACTAACAAATAGAAGCACCCTCATTATCTTAATGGGTAATGTTAGCAACATAGTAGTCTTTCTTAAAGAGAGGTATTAGTTTATTTAATCAGTGCCAATTAGCTCAACACTCAAAGCATTGCCATTTATCATAGGTTGCAAAACTTTAACGTGCAAAGATAAAGGAGTTTCTCATGACAGTAGCATGATACAAATAGAGATGACAGCAAACTAATATGGATGAAGGCCTTAGGCCCATACCAACCTGAGAAAAAAAGCTTATTCATGTAGTCCCATAAGAGATGATAAAGCACTCACTGGAATCACTCAATAGTATATATTTTTGTGCACTTCAAATGTATGGTTGAAGTCACTCTTGTTTACCAGTGCTGAGATTATATCAAAAGATTATCAAGAACTTCCAGCAGAGTTAAAGCACTGGCTTGGATACAGTTCATTGTATTGTCTTATGTAGTTCCACTAAAATGTATGATTGGCACAACATGATCCCTGTTTGCACAAGTAGGAACAAGGTGAAACCTTCATTAGCTTAGTGAGAAAGGATAGGAAGACATTAGGATATTACTCAAACAGTAGCACTAAATTCATGATGGACAATACGCAAAACATTGCCTCATTGAACCAATGGCAATAAATTGACATGCAAAACAATAGCACTATTATGTCATGACACTAATAATATTCCCTCCCTGCTCCACCACATGATTCACCTCCATAGACAAACATACACACGTACATGATTCAGCATAGGGTCCTACTAAAGATTTGTTTAACTCCGACAGGAAAATTAGGCAGCAATAAATTAGTGGTACTTAAGTACTCCTAATTAATTTAAGTGAGACAGCAGAAGTGGAAGGGCTCCCTGGAGGATCGTCTCACATGTAAGGTAGTCATTGCCGGAGCCCTTGAATGGCCTCGACTGAGGCCTCTGGCTTCAGCAAGATCGCCTTGGCACTTTTTATTCTTCTTCTTCTTCCTCTTCATGCTCTGTTTCTCTTTCTCCTCACCAGTTGGTGAAACCAAGTACATGATTGGCCTTCTATTTCAGAACTGGTTTTGTCAGTGAGGGAGTACAAGTGTACTAGTAAAAAATAGCATTATTTTCTCATGGCAGTCAGAAAATAGAGATCAACGCATGCATTAAATATCATTCTTACCTAAAGGAAGGTTATGGCGCCAATATGGATGATGAGGATTGGAACACAGATCTCCCTTTGTGCAGTTCCACCGAAATGAACCAACTGTTCCATTCTGACATTCCAGTTAAAGATCACAAAAGTCACTTCTTTTAAGAAGAGTTTTGTGCAGTGCACCAAAAGGTCACAACAGCAACCAGGTGAATTGGATATCCCTGTTTGCACAAAAAGGTACAAAGGAAACAGTCAGAGTCTTAAACAATTACAGGCAAAAACATTTGGCTAAACTTGTCATGGCTTATAACAGTGGCATGGCTTCATTTTTACCAGGTACATTAGATTTAGAACATCTAAATATTTGGTATAAGGGCATGGGACAGTGGGTGCACTAGCAGTCCAGCACCATGTACATAAACAGGGGCATAAAGTGGTGATTCATAGTTTGTTGCCCCGAGAAACAAACATGCAAGAAACATATTTGGGTTGGTCCATTTTTGTTCACTCTAGCCACCTACTCATATGTGTGCATAGAAAATCTAGTCCTGGTCATACCACTGTGTACAGCGTTACCCCTATATTTCCCTTTTCAAGAGACCGGTTGGATGACCTATCTGTACTACTTTCACCCCCTTCCCTTCCTTTTTGTACCAAGTCCGATGTACATACTAAATTCCCCCACCCCCACTTTATTTCTTGTTTGAACCAAGTACCCCCTCCGTCCGGAATTACTTGTCATCAAAATGGATGTGTCTAGAACTAAAATACATCTAGATAGATCCATTTCAATGACAAGTATTTCCAGACGGAGGGAGTACAAGATTCGACTCCCTGAAGTAGCTTTAACTCTAACAATAGAAGAAAAAAATAGGTGACGTTGGACCATCCGATCGAGAGGGGCTGAGAGGTAGAAAATGATGCACATGCAGCGACGTAGCGAGCTAGGGAAGTAGAGCTAAGGCGGTTTTGAACGAAGATATACCTGAAGGTCGTCGGGATGTGGATAGGTGGGCAGCAGGAGGCCGGATCCGCCCACAGGCAACGACGAAGGGATCGGAGGACCTCCCGCGCCGGTGCTCGGCCAGAGATAACGGTGCGGCCGGTAGTGGGTCTCCTCCCTCGCTGTGGACGACGGCCTAAACGCTGCCCCTCTTCCCCTTCACCGGCGGAGGGGGATATGTTCGGATCTGTAACCAGCGGTGAGGACAGAAAGACAGTGTTTTTTGAAGGGAGAAAGACAGTGTTACCACCCCTATCTTGTTTAGATTTGGAGAGGATGAGAGTGTGTGAATAGAGCAACCCTAGCAAGCAAGCGCGGAGGCTCCGTCCTATATATACGTAGTGGGGTAGTTTTCCTTTTTCACTCCATCAAAACAATCGTTTAAAATATTGTACTACATGCCAGGTCGCGGTTTTTTTAGTTGTTGATTGTTTTTTGAGATAGCTACCCGCTTGTTCCAAGTGGTGTTACGGTGTGCCAGGTTGCACTTTGTATCGTTCAAGTCGGGTACTACAAGTCCCTCCATTAAATGACAACCACCCCCTCGTAAAAATTGTGAACAAGCCCATGGCTAAAATTAGCGGAAACGTGGGTTGCCCCAACATGCATTATTATTTATATTTTCTACTCCCTCCGTTCCTAAATCTAAGACTTTTTTATTAGCCACACCTAACACAAGAATTTTTTTTATTAGCAGTGAACCCCACATGTCATAGACACAAAAATTGTGGCAAGATTCCCTTAGGCAAGCCAAAGTGTGTCTAACAATTTGAGCAACTCAAGTTAGGCAAGTGTGGCAAGTGTGGGAAAAATAATGTGGCAACATAAGACAAACATAGTCACAATCCAAACAGCCCCGTAATTTTTGTGACATGCATGAAAATTTGGTTAGTTAAATTTATAGTCAAAATTTGGCAAGGTGCATCAAATCAACACATGCAAGTATCAAAAGGAAAGTCACGGCATGCATGCATGCGTTGTACTCCATCTGTTTCCAAATATAAGTCTTTTTAGAGATTGCAACAAGTGACTACATACAAAGCAGAATATGTCTACATACATCCATATGTTGTAGTCCATTTGAAATGTGTAAAAATACTTATATCGAGTGCAGTCCTTTGATGTGTTGCGTCAACTCGTACAAGACCGAGAAGTTTGATTACTACAACGCCCTCTCCCTCATGGATCGAGCTCGGTGTTTAATCGCACTTGCCTTTGGCTGCATGACAGAGGGCCAACCACTGTTGGGCCCACCTGTCATAGACGCAAAGGCAGGAGCAGTAAGTAGAAGCTTTCGCTACACGCTATCCCTCCCAGCACGAGGTGGACGGACATGCAGCAGTGGATTTGATACTGTAGAAGTACTCCGAAGAGGCAAAGAGCCAAGCGCAATCCGAACATGGCAGTTGCGAACGCTAGCGTGGTGCGGTGTCTTGGAGCACGCATATAGTAGCCAGGCTCTTGCATGAGACAAATTTGCTATTTGAGCCCACTATTGTAGTAGTACTAGTACTTGCTACTCCCTCCATGTAGGTGAGTAAGTCATTGAATTTGTAGCTAAGCTTCCCTCATTGAATTGTTTAACAATTAAACTCCATCATCCATTGGTTGATACTCATTCTGCATAAGTCCACGCGCTTAGCACTGTTTCATCCTGGGGTCACCAATGTTTATTTGCTAATTAATAGCATTGCATGCAATGAACTAGCCACTGCATGTCGTGTTTGGTAGTCTCAAGTCATTAAAAGCATGCACACCTCTCATCTCTTATTGGTTGATATGTCAAGAAACAAGAAACAAGGTAGAAGTTAATGCACCGCGCCTAAGTGTTTTGGGACTATTTGGTTTTCGTAAGATGACTTACACACCTAGACGGAGGGAGTAGTATAGCCCTGTAAACCGGAAAGGAGTATTTTCCTTTCTAGAGATTTCAACAAGTGACTAGACTACACCACGTGCAGTACTCCCTCCCTTCCGGTTTACACGGATCAAATATCAAATCTCATGAACCAAGGCATTTTGCGATTGGAGGAATGTATCTCGTACTTTACAAAACTACCCTAATTAAACTCATGCATTAATTACGTAGTTCTCTCGTTTTCCTCTTCGCCTTGGTCGTGGTGCACAATATTGAGCACTCCTATATGACTAGCCGCTCTATCTACATGCGGGACATCAAAGCATCCGGCCCTGCATGCCATCCACCAAATCACAGCGAGGTGCTACAGTCGAGACTCACCTGTCATCCCGGTGTGGTCGTCATGACCCGTCATATCACAAAACCCACACCTTTACCAGCAGTGGTAAGGTGGCCTCCAAGTTGGACTGGGACGGCAACCATCATTTCACCGAACGCTTGCTCAAGCCGTTTCTTCCCTTTCTTGAAGAAAACCTCACTCCAGGCTACTCACTTCTGCCATTTTTCTTCTGTACCGACGAAGAAAAGGTGGGCGAATGAGTTATGTTGCTATACTTTCATTACAAGAATCTTATTTTTACGAAGCATCGACCGACTCTCACAGCCTATTCTTTTCCCGTTTTCATTGCGATTGTGGTTTCCTTTCGATTGCTTTTTGTTTGTCAGTTCATTATGGATCCTGGAGCACTAGGCAAAGAGTTGCCGGCGGACAACCCACTAGAGATAGCGATCTCCAGGAAGCGAGCACCGACCAACGAGTTGACCATGTTGGCGGGCCAACCCATGGAGACGAAGAACTCCAAGAAACAAGCACTGGACAAAGAGTTGACGACGTTGGCAAACGAACTCCTCAAAGAAAGATGGAAGAACAGCAAGGGCCCCACCATGCCTACCCCAGAAACTCTAATGGCCACCTATGCGAGGCTCAAGGCCGAGTTTGAGGAGATAGTCACCGTTGAGAAGCAGTATTCCCCTAGCAAGGTGATGGCCCCCATCGAGGACGAGGAGATGGCCCCCGGAGGGATGAGATCCCCCGGTGAGCTGCACAAGGTAAAAAATAATGGCTTATTACCATAGTTGTGGTTTTTGATTATTTGCAATGTGCTTGCTAATATGTTAGGGTTGTGCAGGTGCCGGTGGACGTCCTTGATGATTCCGATGTCGCGGCCCGTCCTGTGGACAACGCCCCAGAGATCGTTTTCGATGTCGCGGTCCGTCCTGTTGGCATCGCCCCGGAGATCGATTCTGATGCCGCTGTCCATCCTGTGAACATCGACCCAGAGATCTATTCCGATGTCGCGGTCAGTCCTGTGGACATCGCCCCAGAGATCGATTCCTATGCCGTTGTCCGTGTTGTGGTCATTGCCCGAGAGATCGATGACAAGAAATAGTTGGTCGCGCTAATCCTTCAGGGTTGTTTGCATTGCCCTGTGTTTAATTACCAGAACGATGCGTGTTATCAAACCATCTTAGGTCTAGTGCATTTTCTTGTGTGGGCGGTACTTGCTACTTTTGTTTGATAGTGAATCATGCGAACCCTCTCCGAGTTATGGAAACAAATGTATCCTCACCAGCTTCTGATGTAACATATGGCATGCTTAGATGTAAGTTTGAACTGTTTATCATATCAGCAGGGCTTGTTTTATGATTCTTGCTGTTAGTAGGCTAGCTACTGTGCGAGCTATAGTACTTGCAAAACACTCACTGAAGAGAAATGTTGGATCTGATGAGCTCGTGGTACGCTTATACTTATCCGTCGTCGATCGACCAATAGTTCTACCTCCTAAAATTGTAGGCTTAGCGATCGATCAGAAAATAGTCGACACGGATACATTCAGGCCTCATTTGGTTCATAGGGTAGGAAAATCGTAGCACAAGTATAGAGACATACAACAAAAAATCATAGCAGTGCAGACACGTACTCCCTCCATTCCAAAATAGATGACTTAGGCGGGCTAGTTTGGCCTAGTGGGTTTCAGTGATATGACGTGGTACAGTGTCGTCCAGTCTTCGCGTGTGGTAGCAGTACTGTGGGTACAGTAAATTTTCTTGAAGAAGAGGAATTCAATGAAGTCATGATGGTTCCTTCGTCCGAACAACTTACAGTGGGAAAGGTTGGGCCTGCGATACGACCGGGGTAGACCAGGATAATTTTGTGCATGGCAGGTGGACCAGGATGGTCGACGTCCCACATGTCGGCGAATGAAAGTATTCTTTCCGATATAGAGGACGAGCAACGAGTATTCATTGTTTATTTTTGATGAAAGCTATTGTCTCCACTGTTACGACGGAGGAGTGTTAAACACGGCAGCCCAGTGAACTTGGCTTGTGCACCACTCCTCCTTCCTCATGTAATGCTACCATACTGTTGACTATAAGGTTGGCTATAAAGGTACAACTTTTTCTCACCTTTTCTCTATCTATTTCCTCTCAAATGTTTTTTACCTTTCTTTCTTTTAGACACAATTGTTTTTATGCCTTTTTTAGAATTATTTTTTATACCTAGGAGCACGTGTAGAGACAGGCTCTTGCAGAGCCCACTCCTTGACTTTGTCAATGCCTCTCTCGCCTCCACATAAGCGGGCTTATAGCCCAATTTTTTAGTACTTGCTATGCATGCATGCGGCGGGCAGCTGGCGCCTTGAGGGGCCAGGACGGTCAGAGCGGGCTCCGAAAGCGGTCCGGACTCCAGCATGGTCCACCTCACATTATCACCATATATATTTCTTGGAGTCCGTGCATGGCGGGCGGGCGATCTCTTCTTCCTCCCCCGTTTCTCTCTTCTCAGCCGATGCCGCCGAGCGATTATATTTCGGCTATCGACGGTTTATTCAATTACAGTCCCACATGTCAGTGAAATTGCAAGACAACACGTGTCCCCTTTGGTGAGCGGCGTGCGAGCCGGACTGTCGGGGGTGCGACGGTACGAGTCGTAAGTGTGTCGCCTTTTCCTTTAGAACTTGCGAGCGTAACATTTTCGTGCGATCGATCGATAGAAATCCAGAACAAAATGACGAGGGCGGTGCTTTCCCGCTTGTTAGGCGGGCTAGTTTGAGTGATATGACGTGCTACAGTGCCGTCCACTTGCTCCATTTTTATGTAAGCAAGAGTTTACACTCTTACACGGGAGGAGTGCGAAACACCGCGGATCTGATTTTGATCGAGGGATAACTGTTCCTTCCAAATAATGGAGCACTGTTAGCGATTATAGCATGATAGTTAGGGCATCTCCAGCGCTGTCCCACAAATTTACACCGGCATCTGCCCGAGGACACTGATGGATGCCATCCGATGCTGCTCGCATACCTTTCGACGACTATATGAACTAACCGGACGAAATTCATGAAAACAAAGCAAATTTCAAATTAACCGGGTGAAATTCATTACATTTCGAAAACTTTTCCTACAAACTGGACGAAATTCATTACATATTTCACACAAACCGTACTAAAACCTACTATAAACCTAATCTAAACGATCGCCGACGCCCGACCACCATGTCCGGCAATGAACCCGAGAAAGCCGGCCATTGCCTTTGCCTCCTCCTCATCCGCCTCGATAACCTCCTCCTCTAGAGCACAAGGTTCTGAAGATTTCCTCCTCCACGTCACCGTCAAGCAGCTAATCGGCCGTCGATGTTTATCCCACCAAGCTTGGTGTCGACTGAGTGGAGTAGCGGTGGCCTTCCTGGGACCAGAGCGGCGGTGACCTACCGTGTACTACTCTTTCTCGCTGCCGGCTGCGCCCGCGCACGCGCGCCGGCTTCATGGTCGTGGCGGTGGAGGGCGGCCGGGGGGTGTCAGGGATCTCCTTCGTTTTCTCCTGCGACAGTACGTCGAAGAGAGCTTTGGAGCGCACCCGGAGCGGAGCCGCCGATGTCCCTCGTCTGCTCCTGCGCAGTATGTCCAAGAGAGCTTCGGAGCGACAGGAGGCCATGGTTGGAGTGGTGCTGATAGAAGGAAGGGACCAGAGGAGAATAAGTGTGGGTCTTTGGCTATGGCTGGGAGCTGGGGCTCAAGTTAATATAGCGGGCGAATGGCAATGAGCTGCGGCAGACGGATGGACAACAGGCGCCGGAGTATGTTCGTCGGGCGTGAATGCGGACGCTGCTTCAGTGACTTAACTGCAGATGCCTTGGGTTACTGACATGTGGGCCCAACGGGCATCTCGCCCGCATGTAAGTGACACACCAATTGCACCTGCAGTTAAGTCCGGTGAATGCGGCATTGACGTTCTGGAGAGACAGTGACCATTTCAGGCGGGAAGCACGCGCTAGCGATGGAAGGGGTTTCGGTAGGCCAAGGAAGTTAGACGCTGGCGTAGTGGTAAAGTGTGAACTCATGGATGACGAGCCTTTGAAGCATATGCGGCTCGTATTGACAACCGCTCTTGTCGCCAGCTAGCCTTCGACGACCACCATTAGACACCACACAACCATGCATAACTTACGAATAATGGACGAATCGATCAGACACACACTCGTGTGCACTGGCACTAAGATCGCTCGCTCACGATAGTACATACTCTGTACCATAGTACCCTCTCTAGCTAGGCTGTTTTATAAATTTCCTTTGTCTTCTGTCCTTGAGCTCTTGACAAACCAATGCACTATACGGTTGTCCGGCCACTCCACCCCAGAGCTCTCACCAAGCATCGTTCATGCCACCGCGCAGCACACTAACAGGTAAGGCAGCGATGGCATCCCGCCGCACCGAGTTCCTCGCCGCCCACAACTGCACACAAAATGGTAGGGAAGCGATGGCATCCCGCCGTGCTGAGTTCATCACCGCTCGCGACCTCAGACCTATGTGGGAGGAATTTGAAGATGCCAAGGACGAATGGGCGGTAGAGCAAGAGGCAGCCAAAGCCGCACAGAGGGAGCGGAAAAGTCAGAAAGCACTCAAGAAAAGAGAGGTTGGCCGCCGCAATAAATAAGAGGACGCACACCCTGCTGCGGAGAGGTCGGCGGAGATCCAAGCATGGTGGTGTGTCGCTGACAAAGCCGGGAAGGAGAACAACGGTGTCTGGCCGGCATGTGAGAAGTAGTAGTACTAGTAGTAGTTAGTGTGTGTGTCTGTGTCTGAGTACGAGCATGTGCCAGTACTACTAGTTACTACCATAGTTTTTAGAGCAAATTACCAGTACATTAGCCTAGACTAAATGGAAAAATTCCTATCCTATGCATCAAACGGCATCTCTTTCTCTATAGGAATTGAGATGCATGTCATCTCACTTCCTATGATTTTCATATTCCTATAAAATTCCTATCCTATGAACGAAAGGAGGCCTCTGTTGGATTAACTACTGTAGCTAGTAGTACTGCTGCTACAGTAGTTTTGTTCAACACGCGGAACTCAACAAAGTCATGATGGTTCCTTCGTCTGAGCAACTTCAAAGTGGGAAGTGGGCCTGTGATTTGACGGCTCATTAGTCATTATTACTACGGCGTGACGACCGGGGTGACTCTCCCTTGGAGTTCTGCGTGCATGGCAAGTGGACCAGGATGGTCGACGTCCCACATGTTGGCGAACGGAAGTATTCTTTCCGATATCGAGGAGCAAGGAAACCGTGTGGTATAGTATCACTGCTGATTGGTTCTCAAAAAAATAGTATCACTGCTGATTTATAATTATTTTTATTTCGATGAATGCTAGCGTTTCAACTCTTCGACGAAGAGTGCCAAACACGACGCGTCTTTGGATGTCCCACGTCGCCGAAAGGAGTGGGACATGAACAGCGTGGCAGAGCCCATCACAAAAAAGCAGCGTGGTAGAGCGTCTCCACTTCTTCCAGTTCTGGGTAGGAGACCACACGTAGTACTCCCTCCGGTCCTTTTTACTCTGCATATAAGAATTGTCTGAAGTCAAACTTCATAAAATTTGACCATATTTATGTGAAAAAATATTAACATCTACAATGCTAAATTTATACAATATGAAAACTAAAGTCATGACGCATCTAATGTTGTTGATTTCGCATTCCGCATGTTGGTATTTTTTTCTATAAACTTGGTCAAAGTTCACGAGGTTTGGCTTCAGACAAATCTTATATGCGAACTAAAAAGGACCGGAGGGAGTAGTTCTTAGTGGTATGAACGATACAAAGTAAGACCTGGAGAGAAAGACACATCTAGTTGGAAGGTCTCGGGGCATACACGTAAACAAATATAAAAGTTAATATGTGCCTCCAACTAATATAGTAGTAGTAGAGTACTTAGGCACGTACTCCATAACATCACCGTACATTGCACGTACAACATTTAGTGGTAGTATGTAGTAAGAGACAAATGTTGCCCAAGAGTTCCCTTCTCGACCCACTTTTGGGTGTTTGGTAGAGTGTATGGAGGGTGCATGAGTCCACACTAGTTTAGCACAAATACACTAGAAGCATGCATGAAGAGAGTATGCATGAAGAGGGGTGTTGAGTTGAGCATGCATGAAGAGGGAACAACTATGCTGAGACGAGAACGCAACCAAACACACCCTATATGCCACGCATGTTCATACCACGTGTGCCTTTCTACTTCACTTACTGCGCTACATTACTCAGGTTCATACGTCCACTCCTGGGTACATGTCCGTCTTGTAGTTCCAGTCCCACGTGTTCTTCATATAGATGGAACGATCCTTGCATAACACGTGCACCTTGATACTAGATGTCTCGCGTGTTGGAAAAAGGATGAACAAAGCTCACGTAAACAAATAGAGTGGAAGAACATAGATTCCCAACGACCGAGAAGGAGCAAGGAACCTCGTGGTGGAGCATTTGCACTCATAATATTTAATATTATTCAGCGATATAAAATCAACCAATCATCTCCACAGTGGACTGGAAGAGTACGAAACACGGCAGCCCAGTGTAGTTACATCATACTAGTACATGGCTAACCCATGCTATCACCATATTTCTTGGCTTCCGTGCGACAGCTCTCTCTAGTAATCCAGCAGCATGTATCGCTTCTCCCTCCTCGTCTCCCTCAAAGTGCGGCGGGCTGGCATTTTTGCCGTCTATTGAGGTCGGTTAACTCATCACATGTTAGCGACATGCCAAGAGCATTCTAAAAAAATTCCTTTCACGTTCCGTTTTCAAAAAAAATCATTTCACGTACGAATTTGACTGTATGCTTTGAGCAACTTGCATGTCCTATACTTCTCCTGTTTGATACTCTAACTTAGCTAGAGGTTAGACTAACTCATGATTAACCCTGAACTAACTGTAGCCAAAGAGGTGTTTGGGAGACAGGGTTAGATTGACAATAAATGCACTTGATGGAGAGAGAAAAGTGATTTTTCAGTGGTCCCAATGAGAACTATCTCCAGTTAGCACCTCTTGGGTGGGATAGTTTTTTTTGGTGGGTTCGGTGCAACTTGCTCCAATTTAAACCCTCATGCTTGGATACTTTAGGGCTATTTGAGCCCCAACTAGCTCAAACTAAAAGGGTGCTTGGATACGTTTTAGTCCCATGACTAAAAGTAGTGGGACTAAAACTTGCTAGCCTCATCCATGCTTGGATCCAAATACTAAAGAGACTAAAATCAAGTTAATGAGCATTTATTATCCTCCAAACCCTCCAATCCAGAACTCGCATGTGTTAAAGGAGATGAGTTAAATGAGGAGAGAGAGGACTAATCCACATTTTAGTAGGGGTACCCCTGACTAAAAAAATTTAGTCTCAAGACTAGTTTTAGCCTCTCTTTAGTCAGGGGTGCTTGAAACTTTAGCCTCTTAAAGAGACTATTTTAAGTCAGACTAAAATAATTCCCTTGGATCAAAGCACCCTCTAACTCTAACCCATGGATCCAAACAGGGCCAATCTCGACGTGGAGCAGTCGCGTGCACCGGGAAGCGGCGCTCTCTCGGCCGTCGCGCCACTTTCAAAGCCGGCGCCAGTGAGAGGTCGCCTCCGCTCTGGCCGGGCATTAATGCGCATCGACGCCTGTGGTGACGCTGATCGTTTCACGCGGAAGCGCTACTGGCAAGGAGTATAAGTTTTGAACCGTTTGGTGTAGTACTGGTAGTTTGCAAAACTACTCAATTATTGCACTCATTTTCCTAAGAAATTATGGTAAAAACGTTACTCCACAGCCCGCTTCCTTCTCCTTCCTCTTCCACCGCGCGCATGTCCAAGGGAAGCGACCGTCAACCCTTATATAGGAGTGCTAGCACAAAAGATGCATGCATGACCACTAAAATTTCCATATTAAAGCATTCGCGGGAGTATGGAGTATGTTGTTACCTTCGGTCGGGCCATGGCTACCGGGCGACGGCGACCAGAGAAGAGGCGGCGGGAGGGGAATGAATGCAGCTACTGTTTGGGTTCGCCTTCCGGCTTAAATAAATGCCCAGCATCACGTGTACCCGCGGGTGCACAAATTGTAACATATGTGTCTGCTTAAGTGGCCGTCACGTAACTGGTGTGTGTGTGAGAGAGAGAGATTCTAAGAGACAGAGTGTGTGTGTGCGCCTCTACTCTTCGGACATGTACTCAACCTTTTGCATCGGGATATAAGTATAATGGTATTTACTTTAGCTAGTAATTTGCGTGGCCATGTTAACGTGGTAGTGTAAAAAATGTCACTTCCTGCTCGTGATTTGCGTTATATAATTACAAGAAAGATGCTCGTGCATTGCACGGAACATCAATATGCATTTTTTTACAAAACACCTGTTGTGATTAACCAATGCAGGAGTAATCCCATGTGTAAAAACTAATGATATCTCGAGAATTTTATCAGAAAACTGGTATCTCGAGAATGTCATTGAAAAAATGAAAGATGAGAGATAAGGTGAGGAGGTGGGCGTGGTGGTGGTGGTGGTTTGAATGGGCGGAGGCATGGGTATGGATTTGCGCGGAGGTGGCTGGCAGCCACCATGCTAGATTGTTCCAGAGACTTCCTTTTTTAGTTGTTGAGCAATGAGGTTGTGGGAGATAAGGATGTGGAGAGAGGTGTGGGTATCTTATGTAAAATTATCATAGTTTGCTTTCTATCCATCAGATATAGATCAGACGATCTGTATTACAAGATGGCAGGCACACCATCATCGCCAACTCGTTTTTTTATAAGGGTGCAGATGATAAGTTTGCTGAGTACTAAAGTAAAGTGGAATTTGTCCATGTTATGCAAGTAAATTAAGGTGATTGTTTATCATACGGGTAAGGTTGGATGAAGGGTGGTAGGAACAAATGCTCCGCCTAGAGCATGTGTGTGTGAGATGGAGTCTTAGTGTGTGTGTGTGGGGTGTGTGTGTGTGTGTGAGAGAGAGAGAGAGAGAGAGAGATGGAGTCTTAGTGTGTGTGTATGTGTGTGTGAGAGAGAGAGAGAGCGAGATGGAGTCTTAGTGTGTGGGGGGGTGGGTGGGTGTGCGTGAGTGTGTGTGTGAGAGAGAGAGAGATGGAGTCTTAGTGTGTGGGGGGGGGGGTGTGCGTGCGTGCGTGTGTGTGTGTGTGTGTGTGTGTGTGTGTGTGTGTGTGTGTGTGTGTGTGTGTCGCGGGGTCCTCGGTGGCGGATGTAATTTAAGTGTGCATGGCTTCATCATAGAGAGGTGATGTGTATGGCAGAGGCCACCAATGATGGGGTGCGAGAGAGAAAATGTCGGTAGAGAGGGAAGAGAAGGTGTGTGCGCGTGAGAGGAGTCGATATCGAGAGAACATGTTTGTTCGAGAGACACCGAGGAAGACTACTATATATCGATGGTGCATGTAGGCGGGAATTAAACAAAGGGATGGTCTTATTGGTTTCGGGGATATAGGGGAAGAGTGAGAGGGGGGTAGCTAGAAGGAGATTGTTAAGTGTGAGTGTGTGTTTTACCCATCCAGGCGGAAGTTATGTGCACACAACAGGAGAACGATTCGATGTGGCGTTAGGATTGAGGGTAATTAACTATGTATGGAGACATAGAGACCTTGAACGTGCATGTGTGAGAGGTATACATGTATATGTGGGATGTGTGTGTGTCACAAGATGATCGAGATAAAAGAAAGAAGACATAAGTCATAAGATCAACGACATGGGAGAGACGGATCGGTATGACAATATGCATGCATGTGAGAATGCAGGGAAGAAGGCCCGACAATTGAGCATGTGTTTTTGTCTTTAAGAGATAGTGGCGTGGGATGGAGCATGCATCTATGGCGAGCACAGGGAGTGAGGCACAACGATTGTGCAAAAGAGATCAACCTATAAATGCATATGTATGGAGAGACATATATAGTGTGGGTGATAGGAAGCAAGACTCCGTGCGATAAAGAAATGTTGATGGAGAAACTATAGATAGATACAGAGATGGAGATGCTAGCTAGAGGGACATCCGCTAGTTTGAGTGTTGGAGATGACGGCCGGGTGGTTCAGAGGGTGAAGTTATATATGTGTGTGTGAGAGAAAAATAAAAAGAGGGCACTTGACTGCATGTAGAGAGAAACATATGTAGTGTGCGTGATAGGAATCAAGAGTGAGGGCGAGAAAGAAGGTTGATGGAGAAACAGATAAATAGAAAGATAAAGATGCTAGCTAGTGTGTGTTAGAGATAGGAGTCGAGTGGATCACAAGGCTGAGTTATGTGTGTGGGTGTGAGAGAGATAGAGAGAGGGTGCATGTGACTCACATACAAACAGATATTAGAGAGAAATGAGATCCCGAGAGACGGAGTTTTGTGTCTGTGAGAGAGAAAGATAATTCACAACGAGAGTGGTAGCTAGAGAGACATGTGAGGGAACGCAAGATATCTCTAGGGAGAGAGAGTGTGTGAGAGCGACATACAAGAGAACAATGGAGAAATATGACAGCCTGCAAGACAGAGTTTGTGTTTGTGTGTGAGAAAAAGATACTTAAGAGGAAGAGTTGTAGGTTCTCATATCTAAGGAGCAAAAGACATCTCTGTATGAGGGGTGTGCGAGTGGCACACATGGGAATAGTAGAGAGAAATGAGACCCCGGGAGACAAAGTTTTGTGTTTGTGTGAGAGAAAGAGATTCCACATGGAGAATCATAGTTAGAGACACATAGCAGGGAGTGAGATATACTTCGAGAGAGATAGAGTGATGAAGGTCGAGGGAGAGAGTACCGTCAGTGTGTTAGGAAGATAAAAGATCATTGTCGACATACAGGTAGCACGAGAGATACCTGAGAGACGATGAACGCGTATAGGTCCAGAGAGATAGTCATATATAAGCATGAGTGATAGCTATATGAGACGAATATCTGGATTAAAGGGGATTCAAATATTTAAAATGGAGATCACGACATCGATAATATCATAACGCAAATTGGTGTATCAAACATGCATATTCATTTGAATTTGGGCACACGTGTAATGTTATATAGTTTATCAATATTGGTGATCCATAGATTCTTTAGTTACAAACAATGCATGGTTTATATGCAATTAATGTCTAAACGGGATTACACTATATGTTTGTGTGTGAAACACATTATACATGTTTGAGAAGTAAAAAACGCATGAAACACACATTAATTAGAGACAGTTAGCGAGGAATGCATACATTGGATTTCAACATAAAGTGGTTTCAAATATTTGAAAATCCAAATTGATGGATACAACCTTATGAATCTGAGATCATGCCATTTGTAAACCATATTTATGTATAAATGGTGTTGTGCTTTTGAAAGTATATAAAAAATGATGTATATAGAATTTAATTCCAATTGAAAATGGATCCCCTTGAAAAAATAGAATACAAACGGGATTGAATTGAGTTGGCACGATAAGCGTGCACTTTGCAAAATTTGAACGAAGCGGGAAAGTCGCGAGAATCACCGAAACCAAAATCTGGGAGATGGAAATTACCACTGCCTATCCCTGCCACGCAAAGCCTATCTGCTAGATTTCTATAGGTTTCGATAGGGGTAGGTTTGTAATTTCACCCCAAACGTGACATAACCGCCTCTCACCCGGATTCATACATGGTGGGCGCCAAAACACAGTGTGTCCTCGGCCGAAATCGACTCCCTCCCCGATTCATATTCATACACGGTGGGCGCCAAAAACAAACTCTCGTCGGCAAATATTCGGTGTATGCGAGATTACCGTCCTATCCCCAACCTACTAATATTGCTGTGATGTAGGAAATTTGAAACGGGGGCTAAGTTTGTAAATTTCCTCGCATTTGAGACAAGCACGCCCTGAATACATGGTTCCCCCCTTCCTCTCTACCTCCCTTTTCCCCATTCGTACTCTGTGGGCGCCAAAACACCCTCTCCACCCCAGCCTCCTCCGTCCGCCGCCGTCCGCCATTCCATCCACCGCCGTCCTCCTCCACCATACCGGAGCTGATACCCCGACGACGCCGTCCATTACAAGAGATCGGCCTCTCTCATCCATGACTTCGGACCGGGATCCTTGCATCCCGTCCTCTCGCTTGATCCCCGCCGTCGTCCACCTTGCCGACGCCGCTCCTACGACCGTCTCGTCCACCGCTCCCCGCTACCGCCGTCTACCCTCCTAGATCTGCTTCCACGCCGCCGACAGCCATCGCTACCGCAGCACCGTCAAATTCTTAGCAGATGCATACACGGCGCTGCACCAGAGGCGGTACTCTTTCGTATCTGCTCAACTTATTTATCACAGTAAGAAAATAGATCGCCACTGCTTTACCCTGATTTCTTGTCTTGGTTGTGAAGTTGCCTTTGTCCGGTTTGCACCTTCAGATCCGCCATGGCACACTCAACACTATACTCCCAATGCTTATGGTTTCCCTTTTATATTCCACACTAGTTAAATAACAGTAGACTAAATTTCAAAATTGGGTCAGTCGATTTTTCAGAGCTCGCGGGAGTTCGCCGATGTGAACGAAGGGGCTCGGCTGGTTGTGGGGCCTCGTGAACGAAGAAAACTCGACGGTGGGGGTGGGGGCGGGGTGGGGGCGGGGTGGGGTGGCGGAGGAACACAAAGTGGGGCGGTGGTCGGTCGGCCGGCCGTCTGTGGCGTGTGTTCTCAGTATGGGAAGAATCGAGACGAGGAAGAAGAAGGGTTAGGAGGCGAGGATCTTCATCCAACCGCTGAAATGGTCGAGAGACAGCTGGGAGTTGCATTCTTAATGCGCTCTGGTTCATCATGTGTGGGCACTGCGCAACCAACATTTCATTATCCAAAATCTGCTTGCTCTTCTTTACCATGTTCCTCTTTCGTTCTTCTTTAATATGTACTCTCTCTGTTTCTAAACACAAGTCTTTGTATAGATTCCACCATCGACTACATATGGAGAAAAATGAGTAAATCTACACTCTAAAATGTATCTGGATACATCTTCATGTGATCCATAGTGGAAATCTCTACCAAGACTTATATTTTGGAACGGAGGGAGTATGATAGTAGTACAGTATGTTCCTTGTACTGAAGATGAGCAGGGACATTTGCAGTGTAGAGGTCTATACGGTCGGTTGTGATGGACACTTTGAGCCTCTTTGATTCGTAGGATTTTGTAAACATAGGAATAGGATGTGTAGTGACCTGCCCACTTGAACCCTATAAGAATAGCAAGGAAATGCGGGGAGTTGTGTCGCCTTTGAGAGTTACGCTGATATTAACAGTATCGCACCTTCAGTTGAAGAGAACTGGCATCCGAAGCCTTTCTAGCCGTACCGGCAGTACTAGCACATATATTCCAGCAAGTTCCACTTTGCTGATTTTACTATGATGCTTACGGTTTTCCCCATTATATCTACACTATGATCTATGTAGCTGCTTTGTGTCGCACTAGCAGCAGTGCACTCTTGAAGCTAAACACTACAATGACAAATTGGCACCAAGGCATTGAGTGCCATTCTGGATGCAATGAAACTCATACGCTCCCCACCTGTTGACTCTTGTTCAGAATATGATCCTAATGATTATTCTAACCTCGAGGAGTCAAAGGCAGATGGCCTGTCATGTTCACCCATCAAGGTGCCTGTTCTAATTTGGCAAGGTTTTATTGATTGCGCGTATCTTGCAATGTTGTCTTGCATTTCTTCTACTTTGTTGCACTGCCATCTACTTAGTTTACTCATCATATATGTCGAGATGCCATGCCCATCCATTATCAATACATAATCCATCTGTCATAATACCATGTTTTTCCACTCGAATGTTGTTCTTGTGCATCAGACATTAAAAAGGAAGAGGGTGATTGCCGAACCTGAAGGAGCACCAGCAAAGTCCTTGAAAAACGTGGTTGTGCCGAAGAAATCAGACAGCACCCCACTTATATTGGTTGTACAACCAGTGACACAAAACGTAGGACCGACTCCAGCAGACTATACCCATACTTCACTGGCCACACCACTAGCCCCACCACATAGGACCTCCACTCCAGCAAAAGGTATGCCGATTTCAGTTGCCATAGAACCAGTCGTACCATAGAAAAATCCCACTCCAGCAAAAAATACAGCAAGTCCACCGGTCGAAGACCAATCCCAACTGCAGAGACGGCCAATTCCTGCAGATTGGAACCCCATTCCAGTTATTCCCAGTTTAAAAGACAATGCTTTCAATGTTGTTAGGGACTACGTGCATATATTCCCATCATGGGAAGATTATAGTGAAGACAAACACCATTTTCACATCTTCTTGTCCCACTTACGTGTAAGTGCTATTATTCATGATGATTATTTTCCTGTTTTCTACTGATTGAACACATCAATGATTTACATTGCATTGTTGTAAGTAGGCGAGGGTCAATCTGGATGGTCATGACGAACAAAGCTTGCTTGCGCTTTTCAAGGAAGCAATGCAGCAGTATCGGTGTTACCTGAGGAAATCACACTTTGATGGCAAGTCTATAAACGAATTTCCGGTGAAGTCTCATGTGCTAAATTTAGAAGACATTGAATGGAAAAACCTTGTTATGCGCTGGTCTCGTTCCGAGGATGATTGTGTGAATCAAATCACGGATTTTAATAGGCCAAAATTGTCTCGGTCCTTGTTTGGCCCAATCAGAGATATCGGCTGCGAGCAGGCCGGATGCAAACTGGGTCGTAGTTAGGCCCAACTATATGATGGGCTTTTAACAGGCCGAAATGTTAAATGGGCCCTTAACAGGCCGAAACTAATATCAGGCTGAATTACTAAATGGGTCGTTAGCAAGTGGGCCCAAAAGCATAGCATCCAGTTGACGGGCCGAATCTGATATGGGCCATAATTTAGCCCAAAGCCTCTTAAAGGGTCGGACCTGATCTGGGCCGTAATTTGGCCCAGAACGTGGTAGGCTTTTAACGGGCCGGATCTCATATGGGCCATTATTAGGCCCGGAACGTGGCAGGCCATTAATGGACCGGATCAAATATGGGCCGGCATTTGGCCCAAAACATGGCAGCCAGTTAATGGGCCAACCTACTAGGGTCCTCAAAATCTTGTGGGCCTACAGCTGGGTCGGCCCATTAATGTTGGCAAAATCTCGTGGGCCTTTAGCTGGACCGGCCCATTATGGCATACAATAATCTTGTGGGCCTTTACCTGGGCCGGCCCATTATGGCCCGCAAAATCTTGTGGGCCTTTAGCTGGGCCAGCCCATTATGGTCCGCAAAATCTCGTGGGCCTTTAGCTAGGCCGGCCCATTATGGTCCGTAAAATCTTGTGGGCCTTTAGTTGGGCCGGCCCATTTAAACTTGATGGGCCGGTCCACGTGTCAACATATCATAGGCGCATCTCGCCCATGGGATGAGTGACACCTGTGCCAACGCGGAGCTGACACGTGTCTCTTCCATCCAATGATGATTTTACACGTGGAAAATCCCCATTGGTTGGGGCATTAAATGTTATCGGATCCAAAACCCGACCCGATAGCTTAACGGCGTTCCGTTACGGTGGATGCCACGTGTCGGTCACCCTTGACTTAAAGCACTTTTGTGACGCGCGATTTATCGTCATGGAAGTGGACACTACGTGATGATAATTTTGGTATGTCATGGAACACTTCTCGACAAAGACACGGTATGACTATCTTGATTACGTCATAAAATCGTCATGGATGTACATGCATGAAAAAAACGCGACCTACTGTGACAAACACGTATCATCACGGAAGTGTACTTTTTTGTAGTGGCCCTCGGCGAGACGCCACACTTGTTCCTTCTCATCCTAACACGGGATTTTAAAACGCGCACAGTATGTTCCTAGAATCCTCTTTTCTATCCGGGAGGGTGGGTTTTTTTGAACATGTTGTCAACTAATTTGGAAATTTGGATCGCTATATTTGGATAAAAGGTACTAGTACCATGGTCAACACTGACATGAAGGAGGAAATTATTTCTAGATTTGGATAGGAAATACATTGTGTTCTCATATTATTGTTCCTGGAGTGCATTCCTTGCTCTGCCACAACACATGTACTCAAGAAGCTCGGCCTTGCCATAACTGAATACACCAGTTTAATGGTCACATTGAAGACAAGCCATGGATATAAGTTCCTAGTTGGGTTCATGAACCAAGAAGATCGCTGCTTTTTTTATGGCCAAACTTGGATAAACTTTCTCAAGTATTACGGACTGAAAGTTAGCGCACGAATGTTGATGGAAATAGCAGAACCTGGTCTCATCTTCATTGTGATCTTCCACCCCGATGTCGTTCCCATTGTTCATCCATGTGAGTTTTGTATCTAGTTCTTGCTTGTTGCCTCGATTACTTCTTAATCCACCTATTTTGTCTAACTAATCACAATTTAACTTTAGAAGTAGCAACGAATCTCTCATGAAGATGCTACTTCTAACTAATATTTCTTATAATTGGTGGCACGTGTAGGTTTTTTCAAAGTTAAGCAGGCTACTTGTTTGTTATTCTACAAGAACTCGACTGTTACTGATGGCACTGAAGTTGACCGGGACGACATCCAAAAGTTCCTACACTTTATTGATCGTCTTGAGGTCCTTGTGGGGCGTTTCAATGGTGGAAGGCCATGTGGGATATGTGTGCCACTGCTGCACTCGTTGAACTAGTCCAACTGTGTCGAGAAACTTATGGTACGATCTGTTTTCTGTTATATATGTTGTTCATAAACTCTTGCTTATACACAGTTTTACAGCTGTGATCTTCTCGAAACAGAAACTATCCAGTTCTATTGTTCCTATACAGATGCCTGACTGTGGTCGGGTCAGACTTGCGCTTGGTCACAACATGATGTTTATGTCGACCTAGTCCATTCCCCTTGGAGGTGAAAAGATACTTATTCATGGGTGGTCTCAAATAATGAAGGCCCGTCCATCTTGGAGAATAGGACAGAAGGTTATGTTCATGCTTTTCCATGGCTCTAAAGCGAATATCCTATTTCATGACCATATTGTGAGATGAAGCCGCTTTTAGAAGGTTGTGGATGCGCGGGGTGGCGCCTGGGCCTTGTCCTGGGGCTTGGCGGCCTCACCCTTGGTTAACTGTAGGCAAAGTAGCACTGTTCGAGGTGTGCTTTCTACGGTTGAACCTATATAAGTACTCATACTGCTTTTAGATATGGTTGTTAAGTGCCCCTGTTGGTTTCAGTTAAGGTTGTTAAGTACTCCTGCTGCTTTTACAGTCTGTCGTGTTTCTTCAGTCATGTCTTCCTCCAGCCGCCAAAACCAAACCAGCACCAGCGGGGACGCCTGCTTCCACCTCCCACGGTTGGCTACGCCTCAGTGCACGCATCACCGCCCCACCGTCTCCTAAATCGTTAACACCGACGTCCGAGGCCTTGAAGTCGTCCTCCGCGTGCTTTGGTGCGCTCGCCGCGGTGCCGCCCTCTTGTGTTGTCGACATGGTCAACAAACAAGAGGAATCGAGAGAGGACTATATGTGGAGAGGATGACAGTAGGGGCCCACCATTTCCATGGCCGTACGCAAGGAAGTTCCTCATTTTTTGTTATATATACTCCATTGTCAGCGTATGGAAAAAGAAAATGCTTCCTCCTAGTGGTTTCCAGACATCTGGGACCCACGACATTGTTAGCGTATACAGTCAATAGACAAGAGAACAAGACAAGATCGGCTAACACCTGGGACTTAGCTGCTCGACCAGTATTTTTTTGTTATTGTTGAGACGGAGCAGGGTTTCAACTGGGTTGTGGCCAGTCTAGCCTAGGCTTATATTTTATGTTCACCACATGACCAGCCCAGCTATTTTTTCTTTGTGAAAATGAGCCCAGTTTATTTTTTCTGAAGAATACCCAATCCAGGCCTACTTATTTTTCTACGCCCTGATGGGCTATAACTCTTTCAAGACGCCTGTAAATCTTGAAAGTAATATGAAATGGGTTGTAAATATAAAAAACAGATGAAAAATTGGCAATTACTTTATAATTTTTGAATTTTTCACATTTTCAGATTCCAATTTCACTGGGCTTTAACCTATTTTAAATATATCTTCAAAGTACTTTAAATCTGGCTCGACATTTCGGTATTAAAAATAGTTTGGAACCCACAGAAATATGCGAAATTTCGTTTAAATTTTTAACCCTAGACCTGGCCAACAAAAAAATGGACTGCAATAAATTGCATAAGAAGTTGCAATGAGCTATAAATTTTTAAAAAAATAGGGAATGGTCTGACTTGTGGGCCTATTAAGTTGACGCGTGTGCAAGATTTTTTTACTTATTATATACATCAACAAACGGTTCTAGGAGACGTAGCCGTTGGATGTCAATCCAACGGCCGTCGTGTTTCTTCAATCTCTGATCTTCTTGCTCCAGCCACCAAATCCAGCGCCGGCGGGACCGCCTGCTCCTACCTCCCATGGCCGGCTGTGCTGCCGCGCAAGCCTCACCGCCCCCTACTACTCCCACCGCTGGCCAGGCCATCCCTCTACTAACCCACATCCCTCCACTATTGTGGCTTCGCCGCCTCTGGGTCATTCCCTTCCTGGGTCTCGCCATCGTCCATCGCGCTGGTGTTCTCGGCACGGCGTGGTCAATGTTGTCAACAAACGACAACATCGGAAGAGGGATGTACATGGAGAGGCTGACAGTTGGGACCCACATGGTCCATGGCCGCACGCAAGCAAGTACCTCCTTATTACGCCAAAAAGAATGAATACTCCCGCTGACGGCTCGGACCCACCAGCTATATCTTCGCACGCAAGGAAGTGCCTCCTTATTATGCACAAAAAATGAATACTCCCCCTGCTAGCTGGGAACCACCATAGTGGGAGCCTAACTTGTGGGCCTACTAAGTTGACGCGGACAGAGAGCTTCGTCAACTTAGTCAATAAATATGAATGATTCTAGCTCCAGTGACCGTACGATGTCCATCCAACGGTTGTAGTGCTTCTTCAACCTCTAGTCTTCTTGCTCCAGCCGGCCAAACCAGCGCCGGTCGTGCTGCGTGCTCCTGCCTCCCGTGGCCGACTGTGCTACTGCGGAGGCCTCACCGCCCCTACTACTCCCACCGCTGGCCCGGCCATCCCTCTACTCACCCACACCCCATGTTATTCTATGGCGACGGCAGCCTCACACAACAGTCGAACCAGTGAACCCTCGTACTCCTCTTCACGTGGGCATCCACTGTCGCGTCTTCCCTGGCTCCGTGCCATCCCCTTCCTAGGCCTCGCCGTCGTCCACCGCCTTGGTGCTCTCGGCGCGGCGTGGTCAATGTGGTCAAGGAACGACTTCCATCAGAAGAGTACTGTACATGGAGAGGCTGACAGTTGGGTCCAAGGCCGCAACAAGGAAGTGCATCCTTATTACACGCAAAATAATGATTCCTCCACCTAACAGCAGGGACCCACCAGACGGGCCACCGTATTTCACGAAAAAAATGTTTCCCCCCTGACTGCTGGGACTCACATGCTACATCTCCGCACGCAAGGAAGTGCCTGACAGTCGGGACCCACCTGGTCGAAGCGTACGTAGTGTTGTTATTCTGGTCGCGAACGTGTACGTACATACTAGTCGATCGGTCTGTCTGCAGGCTGCAGCGATGAACCATGGCCGAGTAAGGAAGGGCACGTGTCATAGTAGAGGCACGCACGTAGCATGTACACGTACGTACAGCCAGGGTGCAAGAAAGTAAATACAGACACGACGTACATACGGGCAGGGTCTCGAACGCCTACTCGCGCATACGTACGGCCCAGTCTCGTGTACATGGAGAGGCAGCAACGGTGTCCTGTTCATCGGCAGCCAACCGGCTGGGTCGCATCGGAGAAACTACGTCGGCGTGTTCATCAAGAGCCAACCGGCTTGGACGGAATAGCCAATCGAAACAAGGCCCGGCGTACCGTAGAATGGAGGAAACGGCCTTCTGTTCGACCGGCCACGGTCAAAACAGGATCCTGTTCGTCGGGAGGGGTCTGGCGTAGCGCAAAACGGAGGAAACGGACTTGTGTTCGAGTGCCTACGGTCGAAACAGGGTCATGTTGATTGGGAGGGGTGTGGCATACCGCAAAACGGAGGAAACGGACTTGTGTTGGAGCGCTACAGTCGAAACGGGGGTCATGTTCATCGGGAGGGGTGTGGCATACCGCAAAACGGGACTCCACGGGCTACTGTTCATCTCCACCGTCGACTGCCTCCACGGGCTACTGTTCATCCACCGTCGACCTCCTCCAGCCTCCACCTGCGACTATTCATCCACGGTGTCTTCCCTCCTGCCTCCACTAGCCACTGTTCATCCACGGGCTCCTGTTCATCCAGCCTCCACCGCTCTCCCCCACCGGCTACTGTTCAACCAGCCCTCTCCACGGGGTCCTGTTCAACCACCCCTCCACCGGCTACTGTTCATCCAGCCCTCCACCGGCTACTGTTCAACCAGCCCTCCACAGGGTCCTGTTCTTCCAACCCTCCATAGGATCATGTTCATGCACCCCCCCCCCCAACCGGCTCGATCGAGGTCCTGTTCATCTAGCAGCAACGGCGTCTACTACCACGGGGTCCTGTTCATCCAACCCCCCACCGGGAACAGTTCATCCAACCCCCCCCCCCTACAGCGCTCACTGTTCATCAAGGGAAGGAGGCAGCAGGTTCGATTGGCTTCAGTTAGCAGCAGTAGCGAAAGAATCGCTCGATCAGGTTCAATTAACAGCCAGATCGATCGGTCGCTCGGGTTCAGTAACGCGTAGCCTGCTGTGCAATCGCTCGGGTTCAGTAGGCGAACACCTCGCTCGAGTTCAGTTAGAGCCCAACGCCTCGCACCCACACGCGTACGTGTACGAGAGAAACGCACATCGCACGGCCCCCGACCACCCACCGTAACCGGGAACTCCCTGATATATTCCTCGCCCTCGCTTCTACCACAGTTTTTCCGTCATGGACGGCCCAAAGAATGTCATGCAGCTGCGTATCCGGCCCGCCCAGGATGAAAAGCCCATTTGATGTCATAGAAGTAGGAACCCACCACATCTATGATGATATCGGGTTTTGTCACAATTATCGTCATAGAAGTGTCATAAGCATGACAGGAAAAAAATTCGTTCAGCCCAAAATATCACGGATGTGTCTTTTTTGTAGTGCATGTGGTTGCCTTAGATGAAAGTAGTGTTCGTCAGTATCATGCATCAATGAGTTCTGAAGAGCAAATTTTATTTCTTTTTCTTGTGGTTTGACTTGATAAGGCAAAATCAAAAAAGAGGAAGGAAAAGAGTAAGGAAGGCGGTGATGGTTGTCCTCTGCAGCAACGTAAACGGAGCATCTGTACGGATTCTCCTCGTATTGCTAGTGCATTACAAGTTCCAAGTCTCCGCTCCCCTACTTCATCCCAGGTGCTTGCTCTAACTTGGCAGTGTGATATATGGTTGCATGTTGCATATGGTTTCTAGCTTGTATTGCTTCTAATTAGCGTAAACTGCATCTGCTTAGCTTACACATTATACGTGTGAATATGACACGCCTTGCTGTTTTTTGGTACATACTATGTCTGTCTATCACACATGTTCTTACATGAAACTATTGTTCTTGTGTATCCTGCATCAGTCACTTATGATGAGACGCCTTTAAGTTGGCAGTGTAATATTGGTTGCCTCTTGACTAATTTGTTCAAGTGCCTTCTGCCTAGTTTCCACATCATAGGTGTGAATATGTCATCTTGTCCATTTTTTTCATACATATTCCATCCTCGTATCATGAGTTTGCCTTTCAGAGTAGTGTTCATCAGTATCTGTCGGTGGAACAAACCCTGGTGTACATTGCCCGGACGGTACACAGGCTCAAGGGCAAGGTTACATCATCCAAGACAAGGCCGAGCAGAAGAGATAGCTCTTTGAGAAATCAAAGGGCGGATCAAGAAGACCAAGACAAGCCAAAGGAACAAGATACCTCCCTTGTCGTGCAGGCGAGCCTGGCAAGGTCGAGGTCACCCCGAAGACAAGTCCCAAGACCTCCCCGGCAAGGATTGCCGGGATGCTAGCAGCCCGCTTCCCCGCCAAAGCTCCACCGCTCCACCTCACAGCAACGCAAGTCACCTATCGATGCGGTGTCGAGCACCCAAGTGACTAAGTGGCTATCATTTGGCACGTGGCATTACACCCGTCTAGAGGCATGTCACGCAGGCAGGCGAGAAGGTGGCAGAATGGCACGGCAAGGCTTGCCGGGCTAGATCCATGACGTGACACTAAGCGGTGCAATTAATGCACCTTGTCCTGTCTGCAGAGTTAGGTATGATAGCACTGTGGTTATCTAATCACTGGGGAATGACTATTTTGCCATTGTGGTAACCCCTTGACCTATAAAAGGAGGGTCGTGGCAACCTTAGAAAGGATTCAGACCCTTGTACACTCATACCCGTGTAGCTGCTCTCGTCGGCTTGAGCGTTGTGCGTTCGTCACGGACCCCTCATCAATCCACCAAGCAGGAGTAGGGTTTTACGCCTCGCGGCGGCCCGAACCTGGGTAAAAATTGCTGGTGTCATCGCTGTCGTGCAGCTCTACAGCCTCTGCTCTTTGTGCAACGTGCCCTCCCCCCTTGCCGAACCACAAGGGCCCGATGGCCCCATAGGTGACCGTGTTGAACCATGACAGTATCATGCATGAATGAGCTCTGAAGAGCGAATTTTATTCCTTTTTCTTCTCGGTTTGACCTCACAATGCAAATCAATAAAGCGGAAGGAAAATGGTAAGGCATTGGATGATGGTGGTCCTTCCGAGCAACTTAAATGGAAGGTCTTTACATATTCGACTCCGCCATCCTCCCAACAAGATTCGCAAGACAACGCAAGGCTAGACAGTCAATGTAGCTGTGTAGATGATGAGCACATCTCCCCTACTCCACCATCATAGGTGTTTGCTCTAACTTGGCACTATTATATGTGATTGCATGTTGCGTATGATGTCTAGCTTGTATTGCTTCTAACTTTGTTGTATTGCATCTGCTTACTTTACGCATCATACATGTGAATATGACACGTGTTCCTGCTTCTAGGACATGCTATATCTGATCACACCATGTTCTTACATCAGACTACTGTTCTTAGGTATCCTGCATCGGTCACTTACGATGAGGCACCTTTAAGTCGTCACTGTGATATTGGTTGCGTCTTGCATATGATTTCTAGCATGTACTGCTTCAAATTTGTTGAAACGCTAGACAGTTTGAACTTGACAGAGTGATATTGGTTGCATCTTTCATATGGTGTCTAGCTTGTAGTGCTTCTAATTTGTTGAAATGCCTTCTGCTTAGTTACCACATCATAGGTGTGAATATGTCACGCCGTCCTGTTTTTCATACATATTCCATCCTCGTATCATGTGTTTGCCTTTCATTCGAGTAGTGTTCGACTGTATCATGCACGAATGAGTTCTGAAGAGCGAATTTTATTCCTTTTTCTTAACGGTTTGACATCACAATGCAAAATCAATACATCGGAAGGAAATTAGTAAGACAGTGGATGATGGTGGTCCTTCGGAGCAACTCAAACAGGGGTATCTACCGATTCTACTCTGCCATCCTCCCAACAAGACTCGCAAGACAACGCAAGGCTGGATAGTCAACGTAGTTGTCAAGATGATGAGCACATCTCCCTTACTCCACCATCACAGGTGCTTGCTCTAACTTGGCATTGTTAGATGTGGTTGTGTGTTCTGTATGATGTCTAGTTTGTATTGCTTCTAATTTTGTTGAATTGCATCTGCGTAGCTTACAACTTATACCTGCCAATATGACGCGTGTTCCTGTTTCTAGAACATAATAAATCTGTCTATCACACCTTCTTACATAGAAGTATTGTTGTGTATCCTACAACAATCACTTACCCATAAGACACATTTAACTTGGGAGTGTGATGTAGGTTTGCATCTTGCATTGTCTTCTAGCTTGTACTACTTTTAATTTGTTGAAATGGCACTTATGATGAGACACTTTTCACCTGATAGAGTGATATTGGTTGCATGTTCATATGGTGCCTAGCTTTCATTTCTTCTAATTTTGTTGAAATGCCTTCTTCTTGCCGTTTTTCATACATATTCCATGCTCCTATCATAGGTGTGAATATGCATTGTTGTCATTTTTTTGTATATATTCCATCCTCCTATCGTGCGCTTGCCTTACATCAAAGTAGTGTTTGTCTGTATCATGCATCAACCAGTTATGCAGAGCTAATTTTATTCCTCTTCTTGTGGTTTTGACTTCAGAAGGCAATATCAAAAAATAGGAAGGAAAGGAGTAAGTTAGGGGATGTTGGTGGTCCTCCGGACCGACACAAACGGAGGCTCTCTAGATTTGCCACTGCTACTGCTACTGCAGTTGAAGTCCCAATTCTATATGATGAGATCATCTCCCCTACTCCACCATCGCAGGTGCTTGCTCTAAGTTGACGATGTGATAATTGGTTTCATGTTGCATATGTTGTCTAGCTTGTATTTCTTCTAATTTGATTAAATTGCACATGCTGAGTTTATACGTTATACATGTGCATATGACATGCCTTTCAGTGTCTAGAATACACTGCATCTATCTATCGTACCATTCTCTTACATCAAAGTACTGCTATTGTGTATCTTGCATCAATCACTATGATTGGACGCTTTTAACTTGGCAGTGTGATAGTGGTTGAATCTTGCATTGATTTCTAGGTTGTACTGCTTCTAATTTTTTGAAGTGCCACTTATGACAAGACACTTTTAACTTGGCAGAGTGATATTGGTTGCATCTTTCATATGGTGTCTAGCTTGCATTACTTCTAATTTCTTGAAAATCCTTCTTCTTAGTTTACACATCGCAGGTGTGAATATGCCATGTCGTCCTGTTTTTCTTACACATTCCATCCTCCTCATATGGTTGTATTACATCAAAGTATTGCTCGTTTGTATCATGCATCAATGAATTCTGAAGAGCAATTTTATTCTTTTGTGTTGTGGGTACGGCTTGACATGGCAAAGTCAAAAAAGAGCAAGGAAAATAATATAGTAGAGAATGGTGTTACTCGTCGGATGCAACAGAAAAAGATCTTCCCTCGAGATTCTGCTGGTACTTATAGTGCAGTAGAAGGTCCAAGTCCACCCGCTAAATCTACAAACACAGTATCACCTGCTCCACCAGTTGTAGCACCTCCTTCAACTGTATCGACATCTCAACGAGTTACTCGTTCGTTTGCTCCGCAAGTGGCATGTTCCCAAGCTGCCTTCACACCTAACACTACTTCCGAAGCACTGCTGACACAATAGGACTTGGCAAGATCAGATGAACCTCATGAGCATCAACACCAAGACGGTACCTGACCAAGTTGTAGTTTCATGCTCCTTTATATGTACTCTCACAGTTTGATGTGCACTAACACTTTCCGTATTCATTGTCAAACTAGCACCACGGCGCAAGCGGAAACTCACATCAGGGATAATGCTTGATAGATTAACAAAATCTAAAGTAGGAAGAATGGAGATCCATTTTGAGACACATTTAAAAAGGCCATGTGATGCTATAGAGTTAGTCAAGTTAGTATCAGAGGCAGCTATTGCCGTTTGGTGTCATGCACATATCCTCCCAACGTGGATCCACTACAGGAATGAGAAAGGCGATACCCAGTTTAACACCTTCCTTGACCATTTATCCGTAGATAATGTTATTCATCGCAATTTCTAATATTGTCTTGCTCTGTCCCATATTTTCTAGCTTCCTCCTAATGATACTCGCATTCTTTTTTTCAACAGATGAGGTTCAAGTTGGATCTGCGGGCCGTGAGCGCGGTGAGAACGGGCTTCCCAAAAAAGCGAGAAAGATGATGTAACTAAGCAAGCATGCACTCATGTTTTTCAGTCTGCTCTGCAACAGTATCGGTATCACCTTAGAAAAACCCACTTTGAAGGCAAGGCTAACAATGAAATCGCCCAAACATCTCCAGTGGAATATATTACGGATGAAGACTCGACAACCCTTGTTAAACACTGGTCTGATCCAAAGTATCTGGTAGGGTATATCCATATATGTATTTGATCATATCACATATTGAAATGGTATTTATGTATGTGCCTTACAAGTCTATCTTCTTCTAGGCTAACTGTTTGAAGAACAAGACCAACCGTTCTAAAGTGAAATTCCAACAAACAACAGGACTAGTAGCTATATTGCACACTACGAGGCTCTTGTAAATAGCTGCTAGTTCCTTCTTTTTTCTGTGCCATATTATCGTATCTATATTGACTTGCTCCAAATACAGAGGAAAGCCCGTGCGGACCAAAAAGAACCTGAAACGGATGCAGTGCAAATCTTCAAGGATTGCCACACCAGCAAGATGAAGGGCATGAGCACACCACTTCAAGCCGCTATTGTAAGTCCTTACTCCTCATGCCTTTGAACTGCTTGTTACTGTGACGTGTTCATTTAACTGCTTGGTTTGCAGCCAATGTCGGTTACTCTGTTCACTTTTGTACACAGATGTCTTAACGTATCATTTCACCTTACACGGTTTAAAAGGGAGGAAGGATATTCTTTTGGTCTTGATATTTAATCTAGTTGTGATGTTCACGTGCCCACACAATGATACAATAGCCTGTTTGTTTGATATATGTTTGCCCGTGATATGAATGATACCATACTATGTTCATCCTACTTTAAACCATGTCTCTTTATCCTTAGATGTCAATGAATGTGAGTAAATAGACAATATAGTAGGCATGCTACATAGACATATGTTCCGAAAGAGATTTTATTATGTAGTTGGCACTACAGTACATGCTAATGTATTACAGTAGTTCACCAAAATAAGTTATGTATAAACGTGAAACCTATTTTGTTTGTTTTTGTCTCATTAGTAACTTATCTGGTACACTAATCTACAAATTCAAACTTTCAACAAGCTATGGAACAAATGATTGAACAGCCACAACCACCTGAAAGTGACGAGGCTACCACAGGCACAATTTCACCTCTTGTTGCAGTGCGTCAGTATCTCTCCACTAACCATCCAAAAAGCACCTTCCAACGTAATTCTGGGTTGGTTGTCAGGATAACCTCGTCCAAATCGCCTACTAAACAAAATATTCTGGCTAGACAGAGTGATATATATGTGCTCTAAACACAAGTCCAATCCCTAATGTTGGTCGTTTCTGAAACAAGAATAGTGCTTGACAAATGTCATCAAGATATGAATGGTTTTGAAACCAGACTATCAGAAATTTGCTTCATTGTTCAAGAGCAATGGCGGAAAAAAGGGGAAGGTCATGTTGCTCCATCAGATTGTACAGCCTGAAACATTAGCACTTAGGTCAAATGATCGGTGCTTCTATACATATGATGGTGCATTTATTTGTAACGACTGTAAACTTTTATGCCAATAGGCCTTTTGTTGTATGGCTGTAATTTATTTTGTTGTGATACAGCATTTATCGTGCTGCCAGGCAGTACAAATTACGACGTTATTTTTATATAGTGTAGGTTTATCTTAGTAATGTATTCGTCATCATCGATCTCCTTTCGTCCGAAAGCATCGTAGGAGCCCAACGGGCCAACATTCATCAGGCCCACAATTCCAATTAGGCTAAAAACGATTATGGGTCGTAAAGGGCATGTAGCCCACTAAAAATATCTGGGCCTAAATCAGAATAAGCTTTCTTATTTTTGATAGGGTTGTGCCCACAGTGGGGCTTTAACAGACATAAACATAATTTGGGCCCGTAGTAGCAACTGGCCGTTAACATGTGTAGCTCAAAGTCAGACTGGGCCCAAGATTGGGCTCTAATTGGGCCAGATTATGCCCATTGCTTTTAGGAGGCCGAAAGATGATTGGGCCTGAAATGTGCCAAATAACCACTGGTCATTAGCAGGCCTAAATGTATCTCAGCTCATGGTGGCCCATTTACAATGTGGATCGTTCACAGGCCAAAATTCAGACGGGGCGTAAATGCGCCGACCTACTACACAGGCCTTTACCAGGCCGGAAGTGCGGTCGGGCTTGATTTGTATCAGCGATTATATGGGCCATTAATAGGCCCGATGTGACGTTGGGCCACATATGGGCCCATGGATTTCGTCCAACGTTAACAGGCCGAAAAACACAACATGTTGGAAGTGGCCCAAATCTACAGTGGGCCGTTAACAAGCCGAATGTTAGACATGGCTGAATTTGACCCAATTCCGGCCATCATTCGGTGCAAATACTTAGCAGACTTCTAACGGGTCAGAAGTGACCATGGGCCGCAATCATGAGAAATCTAGAAAGGGCCCTTGACGGGCCAATTTGACACTATTCCTACGGGCCCTAACTACGAATGGGCCGTCTGCAAGCAGGCCGTTAATAGCCCAGCCCGCTAATTTTGACTAGACCGGCCTTTTAACCTAAATGGGCTGCTGTTGGGCCTTTCCACGGGTCAAGGTATCATAGGTGTCTCATGTCCATTGGGCGGTTGACATCTGTCTCAACGCAGAGCTGACACGTGGTTGCTACCGCCAATGAGAATTTTATACGTGGAAAATCCCCATTGGTGTGGGCTGTTAACGGGTTATCGGATCCAAACCGGAACCCGATAGCTTAACGGCGACCCGTTACGGTGGATGCCACATGTCGGTTACCCTTGAATAAACCACTTCCATAACGCGCCATTTATCATCATGGAAGTGGACACTTCCGTGATGATAATTTTGGTATTGTCATGGAACACTTCTACGATAGCACAGGTATCACTATCTTGATTATGTCATAAAATCGTCACGGGTGTACATGCATGACAGAAAATGTGACCTACTGTGACAAACACGTATCATCACGGAAGTGTATTTTTTTGTAGTGATATGATCTTCCACCAAATAAACCAACTAGCATCAACCACAGGATGTAATCAACACTACTAGCAACCCACATGTATCAATCTGAGGTTTTGGGACAAATATTGAATACAAGAGATGAACTAGGGTTTGGAGATGAGATAGTGCTCGTGAAGATGTTGATGGAGATGACTCCTCCCAAAACGAAAGGAACGTTGGCGATGATGATGTGTGCTATTTCCCCTACCGAAGGGAACTATCCCCGGCGGAATCACTCTGCCGGAGAGCAAAAATGCTCCTGCCCAGGTCCTGCCTCGAGACTGCGTCACTTTGTCCCGAAAGTCTTCTCTTTATTTTTCTAGGGAAAATGGTTTTATATAGGAGAAGATGGGCCTCAGAGGCTTGCTGGTGCCCCATAAGCTCACAGGGCGTGAGCTTGTGGCTCACTGGTGGTCCTCTCCTGGAGATTTGTTTCCAGCATTATTTATATATTCCAAAATAAATCTCTGCAGATTTTCAGGTCATTTCGAGCTTCGGAGAATAGCCATATCTACTGTAGCTCTTTTCAGGTCCAGAATTCCAACTGACAACAATCTTCCCCTTGTGATAAAATTTGCATTGAGAGAGAAAAAACATTAGAATTGCATCTAAAAGTGAAATATAACTTTAAAACAATGAAAATAACAATAGGAAAAATGATGCAAAATGGACGTATCACTCTCACTCGTGGCGGGCTGGAAAACCGATGGGGGAGTGGCGGGAAAAGGTGGCATGTTGGGATAACACCATTAATGGAAAACTTAGGAATGAAGGAAGCAAAATCGTCACACACGAGTATTCGTAAAACAATCGTGTGTGATCATTCAGACCATCACAAACGATTCATTTCGGTGAATCATTTGCCAATGAACATGCACACCTCCAAAGTATCGACCTTGCCCGTTACATCTACATATCAGACACGAGTATACTTTCTACTATATATTTGTGATGCCCCCATCACACACAGTTCTTTCCAACCGTGTGCGTTAGAACCATATACGTGTCGGCACGCTGTCCACTTCTGATAGGCTAGGAGGTGACGTGTGAGTAGCCGTGTGAGTTGAAGGGACGGGAGGCACGTGAGCAGGCCGCTGCGTAGGCTCGCCGGGAGGTGAGCCCTTTGACCTCTCTCTGATGATCGCCTTCCTCCCAACTTCCCCCTAAATGGCACCCTCGAGCCGTTGTTTAATAGGTCGCCGCACTCCTCTCTCTCGCTACAATCCTCTCTTCCCCCTCTGATCCCCCTCTCGCCTGCCTCGCTTTAATAATTAGCCAGACCTCGCCGCACGCCATGGAGCAACAAGATGGGTTGCCCCTGGTCTTCCACTTTGGTGAGTAAGACTCCGAGCTGGAGGAGCAGGAATATAAGGAGCACTGGGACGATTTTGATAGGGCCCTAGATGAAGTCGCCGCGGCGGCTGTCCTCACGCCCATGCCAGCTCCCCCCTGCCCACGTCCGGGCCAGCATCGCCCATCCCCGTGGCATTGATGGGCTGGGCACCGCACATCGTCGCCCATCTTGAAGCCACGAAGTCCCCGCCGCACCGGTGCCTGTGCCCGTGCACATGCCTTTCCCCGTCGCACCGGTGCCTGTGCCCGTGCACGCGCCTTTCCCCGCCGCGCCGGTGCCAGTAGTGTCCGCCTCAGCGGCATGTGACGCCGCCATCGACCGCTTTCTTGCGGCGCCCCAGTCGCCACTCCCCCGCTCGTCGACCGGCTCCTGGAGGCGGAAGTCCAGGACATTCTGGACTTACTTGAAGCTTGGCGTAACGTCCGGGAGTACGCCAACACCGGCGCAAGACGCCGCTGCTGCCCCCATTAATTAGTTTGTTCGTATTAATATTGTAGTTCGATCATATGAATGTAATGTCACGGTGCGACTAAATGAAATCTATAGTTTGATTAATTGAGTGTGTTCTACTAGATTGAACAAGTGGAGCGTGGTGGTGTTGCCACAGGACTGGACCGTATGTACCTACACACAGGTCCCCATAAATTGTGTGTGGAATGGCTATAGTCATCACAGACAATTGTATTCGTCAAGTGGGTCCTATACTGTAAACAGTTCACTTAAAGAAACTGTAGGTGGTAACAAACAGCTTCACAAACGGGTTCTCCTTTCTACTCGTCCTTAGCGTATCGCATATAGTTTAACTTTTTAGGTCGTGCGTGACGGCCCATCGATGGCACACAATTATTATTTCTGCAAACGGTTCCATTTTTGAAGTGTCTCTGATGCCTCTTTCACAAATAGTTTTTCGTTGTTGTGCGCGATTTGTGGGCCTTAATAGAGGTCGGGGTGTAGTAGTGTAGAGTTGATGTAGCTCGTTGTTTCAGATGTAGCTATACTACCTTCTCGTGGTTTCCTCGAACGGTTTGTCCTATCGTGATAGTTGCAACACCTTCAAGTTATTCACACAATGTTACTCGTAGTACTGCCATATCATCTCATTCATGTACTGGGGCTAGATCAACTATTGGCTCAACAAAAGAATGTCTGCATTTTAGAAAGCTAGTGATGCCTTGACTACTTGTTGTTCGGAAATTTGGTAAGATTTGTTAACATTATGTGAAGTGGATGGGCAAATATTAAGCACCCAAAACTTTCTTAGAAAAAAGTTTGAGCCCTGGGATTAGACCTGGGCATGGGCAGCCCGGCCCGACGACCCAGCCCAAACCTGGCCCAAAAAACCCGGGCCGGGCCGGGTCAGGCTTATTGGTCTGGTCGGGCTCGGGCCTGAAAATTCGTCCCGTTGTGTGTGTCAGACCGGGCTCGGGCTTGGGAAATTAGGCAGTTTACACGGAGGCTCGGCCCGGCCCAGCCTGGATTTGATCTTTTTAGTCCCTTCGGGCCGGGCTCGGGCCTACATGGTCGGGCTCGGGTCTTGACTTTGCAAGTCGGCTTTGATAGGCCCAGCCCAAAACCTGGCCCGGTCCAAGGAATGCCTAGGTTTACCTGGGATTCATTTGATACATTTTTGTCAACAACCAAAATTTTTAGCAGTTAACCAAGTACTCCCTCCGGTCCTTTTTACTTGCATATAAGGTTTGTCTGAAGTCAAATTTCGCAAAGTTTGATCAACTTTATAGAAAAAATACCAACATTCACAATACGAAATCAATATCATTAGATGCATCATGAAATTAAATTTAACATTGTAGAACTTTAGTATTGTATATGTTAATATTTTTTCATATTAATATGATCAAACTTTACGAAATTGGACTTCAGACAAATCTTACATGCGAAGTAAAAAGGACCGGAGGGAGTTAGAGCTAAGATCATATGTTAATCGGGAAATATGATGGCAAAATTTGGCAATGAAATCAAATTTGTGAACCAGCCACATATATGCTAATGTACATTCTCTATTATATTACACGTCCCACAATTCCGCCCTTCTTTTGCTTCATTCGCCTCTTACAAGCAGCTGGTGTTGTGTTGCATTTCCTAAGTACACATGGTTTTGCTTCTACTCCGTATTTGACTAATACATACGAAAAATAGTTTCTACAACATAAAAGCCGGTTTAATCAAGTGTATTCATGGAGATAGTACAACCATTTAGGCAAGAGGACGCATTTGGTTGACCGACCATACATAAATGGGCACTTAAAAGAGGATCCAAATTGGACGGTCGTTCCAAACTGCCGTTGGAAAGGGGGTTCCATGCACATGGCTAGGGGGGGCGTGTGGGGCCCAGCCATCGCCCTCTCATGCATGCATGGCCCTGGTTACGGTTGGTGCCACCTAATTTGGCATCATCGTCTCCCATCATCCAACGCGCACAGCATGAGATGATACAAACGTATGGCCTGATTTCTAAAGTTTGTCTTTGCCTAGCTAAGCTAGCTTCTTAATTAAGACAAGCAACGGGCTTTGTTTTCCATGAGATTTCGCTCCACATGCATCATGCATGCAAACTGGCCAGGGATAGCATTAGCATAGGCACGTACGTACAGATCGTGGTGGAGTGATAATGATGATTCACGAGAGATCTCTCGCCTTGTTTGGATCGGCCGTCCGTAGGAGTGCTTCTGTTGTTCTTTACGACGTCATGATAGCCAGCCAGCCAGCCGTGTACGTACGTCGGACGTTGCATGCTGTGTACGTTAATCATAAAGAGAGAGAAAATGAGGTGGTGGCGCTAGTTTTCTTTCTCTTTTAGCGCAACCGATCCAACTAATTAAAGCACAAGTTTTTCAGGAAGCATGCAGTACGCCATCATCCTTGTGAACCATGCATGTATGATACGTACGCCGGTACGCGGTATCGGTCGGTGGACGGTAGGAGTACCACATGTAGAGATTAGAGAATTTGATGAAAGAAATGGAGAGAGAGACCACTCCTGTAGTCCTGCCGACCTTTCTTCTTCCTTGTCTTCCATTCACATGCAGGTGCATGCATGCATCTATGTGTCATGTGGTAGTATTGCTTTTGCTCAGGGTACGGTTCTTCCATCTCATTTGAGCTGAGGTGCCCTTAAACATCCTTCACCACTCATTTTTCTTTTTTACATAGGGTAGATCTTATTGTCTTAAAATAAAGCATCAATAAGATACATAATCACACACCCAGTCTTGGCATAGCTAGGATGCACAGAGACGACAACAACGCACACACACGCGATAACAAGCCGGCAACTAGATCTTCGTTGCCACTCACTCATGCGCATTGTGGCTAAATTTTGTGCTTTGACCCTTTTGCAAACAAAATCGGGATCTGACCCCAGTTCAAAAAAATTCGGGATCTGACCCTTTTGCCTACCGCCAGCCCTCCTGGCGGTAGGGTTGCGCGTCCTACCGCCGGCACCTCCGGCGGTAGGTCCTTTGACGGCGACTGACGGCCGTTGGCAGTTGCTGACGTGGAAAAGGGCCTACCGCCATCATCTACGGTGTAGAGTTATTGAAGCCTACCTTGAGACCCTCTGGCGGTAGGGTCTGTGTTGTGGATAAGGTGGGGAGGGCTGATATTTCTCCCCTCCTCAACCAAATCATTCAGCCCACTTCACCTCTCCACCGAGCTCAACTCTCCCCCCCCTCTTTCTTTGAAGCACAAGAGCCTCCCAAATCTCTCTCATTTGTTTGAGATTTTTCGGTGGATTCTTACCATTTTCATCACTCAAGGTGGCTCTCTCATTTCCCTCATTTTGATTGGTTGATATCTTTGTTTACTTTGCATTTGCTTATTTGATTGCAAACCCTAGCTCATCATTTTTGTGTGGTCAAATCAATTACTATGATCGATTTAGGTTTATGTTTGTGATTTCCTTATGTATGATGTGCTTAGAATTGCTTGTAGAATAGTTTGTGTGCCTAGATCTAGTGCTAGTCTTAATGTACATGATGGGGGTTAGGTTAGGCTTAAGAAAGCAATTAAAGCGAAGTTACTTTAATAGCAACTTTTCGAATTGTAGGATGGCACCGTTCGTTTTCTTTGAAACTTCTGCTGAGGCGGCGGCGAACCGTGAACGCGAATTGATTGAGGAAAAGATAAACTTGTGGATCGAAGCCATTGATGTGTTGAATGCGGAGCGTAGGGCCTTTTCATATAATTATTTCAATAAAGACCGTTCCGAAAAATTTATAACAAAAAAGGAGAGGTTGATGAAGAAGCTCAAGACGGCGGAAAAAAATTGTAGGCGTGATCTTGCAATGCAAATTACATTGTGTGCGACAACGGCAGAATATGCTGAGATATGGGCAATCATGGTCAGGTCATTGATTGGTTAGTTCGCCAACCATTCTCGTCGGATGAGAACCGGGCATCTCGTTGGGCATGGATCAAAGAAAGAAATGATGTTATTTGTTGCAACCCGGGACCGTACGCCGCATAGAATTGCATGAGGCTATGTAATCTTTGTCATTTGAACTATAATGACATGTACCCTATGCTTGGTCGTCGTTTGAACTACTATGACTTGTACCCTTAACATTTGAACTCATTAAGAACTTGGTGTTGTATATCATATCAAGTTACCAAGTGTTGTACTCTACTTAATTTATTTTATGTTTTTGTTTATGTCATCTTGAACCCAGATATTCATGTAGGATGGACAATGATCCATGACTATGAACATAGCGTGTGAGAAGATCATGGCGGAGCGACACCGTTGTTTGAAGAAGGAATGTGAAGCATGGTTGAAGAGTTGTGATGAGGCAAATGCGCCATGAAGGATTTCAGCAAGTATCACTTTATCGAGGAACCTTCGATGCTAAGGAGAAAAAGCATTCAAAGCTTGTGAAGGAGAAAGAGAGGATGCTTGATGAGCTGCAAGACCGGAATATGCTTGCGGACACGCTTTGGCAGTTGAGATTGCGTTCACTGCAAGCAAAGAAGAATTCCGTGAGATGGACTTGAGGAAACCCGGGCAGGTCATAGGATGGGCAATCAAACAGGGCGTGTCAGAGAATCCTGCTCGCCGTGCTGCATGGCTTGGTTCGGTGAAACGAACGGTGTGTTGGGTCATTGGGCAGGATCCACAGACTTTCAACTAAAGCGTAATCAAGCGCGTGATGATCAAATTGAACGTCTGATAAGTATGAGAAATATATTACATGTTTAGAAAATGTGTCGTTGAGCATGAGTTATTAGTTTCAGCCGATGTCATCTGAACCGGGTCATGTTTTAATAAGTTTGAACATGTGTTATTCGTGAATGTAATGAACTATGTTAAGTTGAGTTATGTATGTGCTTGCAAAATGATCATTCTAATATTTGACAGAATTGGGTATATTATGCTAACATTCGACAAATGGGGCAAAACGGAGGGGAAATGAGAGAAGGAGGGACCAAACTCTACCGCCACAGGTCCTGGCGGTAGGCTGCTGGGCCCTACCGCCAGTCCACACGGCGGTAGGGGGGCAAAGTTTCTGTGACGGTAAACACCAACGCCCTGGCGGTAGGGTAAGTTTCTGTGACGGTAAACACCAGCGCCCTGGCAACCCTACCGCCAGGGCGCTGGTGTTTACCGTCACAGAAACTTACCCTACCGCCAGGGCGTTGGTGTTTACCGTCACAGAAACTTTGCCCCCCTACCGCCGTGTGGACTGGCGGTAGGGCCCACCTACCGCCAGGGCGTTGGTGTTTACCGTCACAGAAACTTTGCCCCCCCTACCGCCATGGCACCTGGCGGTAGGGTCCAGCAGCCTCCCGCCATGCCCAGTGGCGGTAGGGTTTGGTCCTACCGCCAACGCTCTTGGTTTCTTCGTCACAGCAGGTTTGCCCCCCCACTGCCACTGGCTCTGGCGGTAGGGTCCAGCAGCCTACAGCCGGGGCCTGTGGCGGTAGGGTTGTAAACTCTGAAAATAGAGCACTCTGTTATTGTTCTGTCCCTATTCTCTTCCCAGCACAATAGTTTTTCAAAGAATATGCTGACGAACTGAATTCATTCACGACACCTTGCAAACATCTTCACACCAAATTCAATACAAATGGCAAATTCATTCACGACAAGTTGACGACACATAGCTTTTTGCCTTAGTACTACATAGTTCATGATAAATTTGGCATGGCTTCATCTGGTTACATGACGAGTCCACCGAAGCGAAGGCTTTACTGAGTCATACGGGGCCATTTCCCCTTCTTGTCACGTGCCTCATCCTCCTCTTGTGCCCTGCGAGCTTTTGCAAGCTTTCTTGCCCTCTCCTCCTCACGAGCTAGCTTCGCTTGGCGTGCCCTCTCCTCCTCGCGTTGCTTCCGCTCCATCCTCTCTTTCTGACGACGCTCTTCCTCCAAGCCTCTTTGAAACCTTTCTTGAACAGCAATGGCGCTAAAACAATCTTATAATTGGTCCTTTTGGATATCTTTTGGCACTTCATGATCTATCCAGCTGAAGTACTTGCTAGAGGAGGCGGTGACTGCATATAAAACGGATGTTAGTGTTGACACACATTTGAGAGTAACGTGTTACTTCTCTAGCATAACGGTGGAAGGTCATAGGCGTTAGTTGGAAGCGCACGATCGTAAGCATAATTGGGGCAAACAAAATATCTCCTTCCTTCGGTCCATGACTTCTTTCGGTCGGTGGACTCCTTCACCTTGCAAACATCTCCACACCAACATGGCGGAATCTTCACATCTTTCTCCTTCACCTTGTCCAAAGATGCGTCCTTCCACTTGTGTGGCATGTCTTCTTGGTGAGCACACGGTGGCCTCGTCATGGAACCGGATGAAGCCATGCCCTACAACAAATAAAGATGTTAAGTCTAAATCACTGGCGGAGCTATTTACATCCTTGCAGGTGTCGTGCCCCCCCCCCCCCAACCTGGGCAAATTTACTGAAGAAATTGTTTATAGGGATTTTTAGATCAGAAAATATAGAGATTTTGCCCTCACTAGAAGTTGTATTATCTCTTTGCCCCCCCCCCCCCCCCAATCCTCCTGGTCTAGCTCCGCCATTGGTCAAATATGAACACATTGACATGTAAAGGGGCAAATATATCAACACATGCATGAACATATTAAAAGTAGTACCATTCACATTATTTCAACCATCCGGATTGAGCAACACGTCGATAGGCCTTCCCCTATCAACCCGACGTGTCCTAGAACCACCGGATACACGGCCACGGCCCCCTACAAGGCTAGTCCTTCCTCCACGGCCTCGGCCCCCTCCAAGGCTAGCCCTTCCTCCACGGCCACGGCCCCCTCCAAGTCTAGTGCTCCGTCCATGCCCGTGTTGGTTCTTGGTTTCTTGCATGTCCTAACGTTGTGTCCTGTGTCATTGCATTCTCCACAATTGTTGTTTTCCGGTGGCTCCATGAAATGACCACTACCAAATTGCTTCATTCCGGTGTATCCAGCTAGATCATCCATGTCACTCCGGAATCTCTTCTTTCTTCTTCTTCCCCTCATAGGCACCATGAGTGCGGGATCTGGCACAATGTCTGGCCCAACATACTCAGGCCACAGTGAGGCATCAAGGAAAGGATTGAACCGAGGCGCCCACGTCAACCTTGTTCGTTCCAATGTGAACTCGTGCAACCGCACCATTGTGCCATCGGATACGTTCATGTTTCTCGTCCATGATGCGGTCATCAAATGCGAGCAAGGCCAATGATACTTGTGTGGCCTCTCGCACTAGCACCAACGGTTTTTTAGGCGCACCTCGTAAGCAACTCCATCATAAGACCTACCGTCCCTTGTTGTCCCACCCGGCTCATCGATTTGATAGATCATTTCTTTTTCATTATATGTGATCACTTGTTGTTTGGCAGACTTGCGCGCTTGATGCAACAACCAATCATGAACCTTTAATGGATAGTCCATCTTTTCCCCAATCCACTTGGCCGTGCTTCCAGAATGCTTTAGGAAGTACTCATTGAGCTTGATGACACTACTAGGAAAATGCTTACTTGTAGCGCTGGTTTTTAAGCTACCAGTAGCGCGGGCACCAGCGCTACTGCTATGGTGCTACAGCTATTTTGTAGCAGTGGCGCTCAGTACTGCGTCGGGCGAGGGCGGCCGACGCAGGGAGGAGGGCCGGCGCGGGGAGGAGGGCCGGTCGGGGGACGACAGTGTGCGGGGGTCGATGGCGGCGCGTGGGGGATCGAGGGAGGAGTGTTGGATCGAGTGTGAGTGAGAGTGAGGCCGGCCGGGCCGGGAGGCGCGGGGGAGGTAGTGGGCGAACAGCGGGGGAACGGGCCAACGCCTCTTTGCTAAGCCCACTAGCTGTAGCGCAGGTTAGACGACAGGCGCTGCTGCTATTTTTTGACGTGGGGTCGTGGTGTATTACACTTAGCAGTAGCGTGGGGCTATGTAACAAGCGCTGCTGCTAACTGATACCAATAGCGCTCTTTTTTAGACAGCGCTACTACTAACTAGCAGTAGCATGGGGGTATAAACAAACGCTACTGGTAAACTTATATCTATAAGCGTTTTCCTAGTACTGTGAAAGTGTACTTGAGTATTGCGGTCACCAGCAAGGAATGGACACCCTTCAACACATTGTTGAAGCATTCCACCATGTTGCTTGTCATGTCCCCATATCGCATACCTCCTTCATCGTAAGCGCGTGACCATTTTTCCTTATCCGGAAAGTGCCTAACCAAGAATTATTTCCCCCCTTTGTTCTTCTCCAAAGCCTCGAGGAGTTTATCATATCGGGTCTTGAATGTGGCGGTGTTGAATGCAACGCAAACAAGGGTAAGGTCTTTGCAAAACTCCTTGCTCTTGCATGCCCGGTAAAAGTTTGCAACAAAGTGTCTCATGCACCAACAGTGTTGAAGCTTTGGAAGATCGGGAATGTCAACGTCTATTGCTTTGAGAATCCCATGATGGCGATCCGATATAATGCATACCTCTCGCTTGCCTATCACCTTGGTTCTCACATGCCCCATGAACCACTCCCAATTATCATCGTGCTCCAAAGGCACCAACGCAAATGCCACCGGCAACACGTTATCATTTGAAGAGTGGGCCATCGCCACCATCAATGTGCCCTTGTATTTGCCGGTCAAGAATGTACCATCTATAGACAAGACCGGGCGACAATACGTGAATGCCTCAATGCATTGTCCAAAGCTCCAGAAGGCACGACGAAACACTCCGGCAATTGACTCCACCCGATGGCGCATTCCCGGGTTTCGATGAGCAATGGTTGCCAACATCTTGGGAAGAATGTTATATGCGGCATCATAATCACCATGCAACATCCTAATAGCGTTTGCCTTCGCCATCCATGCCTTCCCGTACTTGACCGGGTGTCCGAATTGTTCCTCAATCGAAGACATGAGAAACTTGACCTTCGCGGTTGCATCATGTGCTATTTGATGCAACAATTTGTATCCTAGATACTCAAACGTGAGTTGACGGTGTCCTTTGCTTCGGTCGGCCTTGTCCGGTGGTACGCACGTGTGAGTGCCAACATGACTCTTCAAGACCCATTGCCCGGTTTCTTTGATTTTTATACCGCGGACCATCCATTTGCAACCTTCTTGGTCACATTTGACTGTGTACCGAAGTTTTTGATTTGAATGACCAACAACAAACGGCCAATGGTTCCTAATGGCATAGTCACACAACCATATCTTGGACTCTACCAAAGAACCAAACTTGATGCCTTTCTTCAAATGAGCATTCTCATCCTCATTTTGTGGTCGAGGATCACTAAATTTGGGGCACGGCGTTGGCTCAGACAACCAGAATCTCATCCCACCATCAACGACGGCATTATCCGCAAGACTCACATCCCTAAACAAAGGCGGCCCTCTCTCCTTGCCGGTCACCTTCTTGTAGATTTCATTTTCTTGCGCAGTCAACCCATCCTCATCCAACTCTTCCTCCGGACCCTCGTCATCTGAGTTATACCCACACATACTGTTATAAGGGAGGGTACGGTCCATGTCTTGTTGCCGCACAATGACATCCAAGTTACCAATTGGATTGTAATGGATCTCTTCATTCTCCGAGTAAACATCCTCCTCTAGAGCAACAATAGCATCATCATCAACATGACCACTAGCATCTTCTTCAACATGTGGAATAGCATCTTCTTCAACATGAGGAATAGCATCATGACGGAGTACTATGGCGCTAGCATTGATATGATCTTCATTGGGTTGGCTACTTGGTGGTTGGCTAGAACAATTGGGGACATACACCTCGGCACTATCATCATGCATGGGGGAGGATGCACTGCGGTTGAGATCAGTTTGCAAAGGAGGAGGAGGATCAACCTTTGTAGCAAAGATCTCAAGAGACTTGTCTTGTGATGTGTCTACTTTTTCCTTGTACACATTCCAATGCAATTGGGAGGTGATGGGCATACTCTTTAATCGGGACTTTACTCCCAATCCAACGTCATACCTCCCAATAAGCTTAACCTCGGCATTTGGGTCATTCCAATGTAAGACGCTTCTCACTTGAACTACAAGATCATCAAAGCTTGGACTTGTGTCAAAACCATAGCCTCTTCCCTTCATCGTCATTTCCAAGCATAAATGTCGACTTGTCCAAATAATGAACGCTATTTAGCTTATGCATCTAAGAAATTGGAAACAATATAATCAATCCATATATGTCATCCAACCAACACAAATGGACAAATGAACGAAATTTTGCATAACTACTATTCATACTAAAGTTAACCTAACCATTAACCCTAACCCTAACCATAACCCCTAATATAACCACTATAACCCTAACCCCCAACATAACCACCAACATAACCCCCAACATAAATACCATAACCCTAACCCTAACCCTAACACTAACCCCTAACGTAACCATAAACCTAGCCATAAATGCATCATAAATGCACACAACAAGATCAACACCTAGGGTTTGCAACCAATTGACCAAATGCACACAAAACAAAGATCTCAACCAATCAAAAGGAGGGGGAATGGGGGAGGTACCTTGGGTGATGAAAATGCTCCGGATCCATCGATGAAATCTCAAGCAAATGGAGTGGATCTAGGAGGGGTTTGTGAGGGGGGAGAGAGGGAAGAGGAGCTGAGCACGGGGAAGAAGAGTGGTGGTGGGGCCCACAAACCAGCCCCTCCTCACCTTATCCACAACACAGGACCCTACCGCCAGAGGGTCTCGCGGTAGGCTTCAGTAACCTACCGCCGTAGATGATGGCGTTAGGCCCTTTTTCACGTCAGCAACTGCCAACGGCCGTCAGTCGCCGTCAAAGGACCTACTCACGGAGGGGGCGGTAGATTGCCAAGAACCCTACCGCCAGGAGGGCTGGCGGTAGGTAAAAGGGTCAGATCCCGAATTTTTTTCGAACTGGGGTCAGATCCCGATTTTGTTTGCAAAAAGGGTCAAAACACGAAATTTAGCCGCTCATTGTATCCTTTTCAACCGAATTTGGCTGCATCCATATATTTCTTCCTGGAAAAAAAGATATCCAGATCCCAATAGTTCTCGTCGAAAAAGGAGAAAGTTCTGGCCATGAATCCAGCTAGAACCTGGAGCCTCCAAACATGCTAGCACGTGCCAAAAGGTTTTGATCAGGGATGGCATGGCAGAGAGGTCCGTTCATTCCACAAGCCGGTGCGTGCATGCACGGACTAAAATAGCCCTAATTATTTATACATATGTATTGCATTGCATGCTTAGTTTTCTTGAGTTTCAACTACATTTTAATTTGAGAGGGGACGTGGAAGGTAGGCACACGCAGAAAAAAGAAAATTGGTTTGATCAATCGAAGACATGCCACATGCATGGGGGCACTGCACTATCCGGATGAGCCTCTCTGTATCGTGGACGTGTACTTCTGTACTACACCCAATAATTCGCGTGTACTGTAGCTACCCGAATTCCCACGATCGGCACGCATGCCGGATTCTGAATTTCACTCTCATAATTCGGGCCACTTGACCTCAGTTACCGTTTCATGGTCAGATTTTGTGAAGCCACATAGTGCTCCCTCGGTTTCTTTTTACTTTGCGTGTGAGATCTGTCAAAAGTCAAACTTCGTAAAGTTTGACCAACTTTATAGAATATATATCACTATTCGTAATACGAAATTGATACATTACATGCATCATGAAATTAATCTTTAGTATTGTATAACTTTAGTATTTTAGATATTGATATTTTTTTAATATAAATTTGGTCCGAGTTTATATAGTAATTTCAGACAATTCTTAACGTGGAGTAAATAGAAATGAAACGAGCACACACAAATTAATTTGGTGTACCTGATGCATCTTAAATTTTGGGGCCTTGCTAATTAAAAGCCACAAGCACGTGGTTGATTTGCTGATGTTGTTAGTCTAGCTTTTTCACACAAAAAAAATCTAGCTTGCACTTCAAAATGGAAAATTTGAGGGTCCAAATCTATTTTTAAGAAAATTTCAGCTTTCCCTCTTAATTAGTTACAATCTTGTGATTTGCTTTATTTTATCATGTTTTTTATCTCCCAAGACTAGCAATGTGGTTCTATGTGTCATTATGACATGGTAGCCAACTAGACACACATCTTAGGCCGGTATTTGGCATGGGAGTATCCACTACGGCGCAGGAGAAGAGGAAGGTGATCCAAATCTTGCCTAGTGCGACCAGCCTTCGGTGTCTCCCATTTGCTGATGACCTCTCGCTCGTCGATGCTAAGGGCGATCGCCAGATCTCACACGTCTATGTATTTGTAGGGTTAGGGCCTTGGTGGTTTAGATTTTCTACCATTCGACGACTTGACCCCGACATGGATGACGCGGCGGTGAATAATATTACTCTAGATCCTCCCGCGATGTGGCTTCTGCCGTGATCTTATTATATGAATGAGACGCGTATTACCATGAAAAAACTAGGATCATAATACACTATTTATTATAGTTTTACTAAAATTTGATGAAATTTAAGGGATTTGGACAATACTTTTTACGTCTCTAACGAGTAATGAGTACGCCACCGGGTTGTGTGTCCAGTCAACTGTCGTGTTGTTCTAACATGTGGATTTAGGTTTTTAGTTTGAGAAAAAACTATAAAATATAAATCATCCAGAATAATTCACGTGTTTTAATTACAATGAGTGGTGAGACACTAAGTCATTTATTTACCCCCATCAAACAGAGCACAAATTTGTTTATAGCTTGCCTTGGTGATGAAAAGACAAAAGATAAATCAAATGGCTGACCTTAAATTATGTGGATCAAACAGTGATAGTGACATCTCCCCTACACAAGAGAATTCAGAGGAAAAACAATGAAACACGAGAAGCTACAGTCAACTTGAAAAACATACAAGAACAAATCCTCGCAAAAAAAAAGACATACATGAACAAATGAGCAACACACCAACAAAGTTTTAGTGGTTCATATGTGTTTAAATAACACTGAACATTTGCTCCTTTTCCCCCTTAAATATCTTTGAATATTCTTACACATGTAGTAGCTGGCCATGCTAGGGGTTGGACAGTTGTTAAAAAGGAATCACACGTTTTTATCATCGTCCAGCAGTACTGAATCATGCACCGACAATTCATATGCTAGAATATCTATGGAGCCTATGACCATCACATCACATCACTTGGTTAATGATGCGCAATCAGTGTGCGACACATGGTAGAGTCAAAGTTGTCCTTTATAAGAACTACTACCATGGTTACAAACAGAGTTGGGTGCGGTTAATCTAACAAGCCTGCATGATTCAGCTTAGGACACGGAGCGCCAGCCTCACATGCAGTGATTCCCCAGCTAGTGTCAAATATTTTGATGGCTAGTACCTCGGGAAAACGACAGACGAGATCGATCATGAGATTAGGGGGGAGCAATGCCAGACGACGATTGTCGATTTGGTTTGAGACCTCGGAATAGTACATGAGACTGAGAGGCACATGTTCAGACTTCACCATTTTTATGTTTTTCAAGTTCATGTGCACTTCTCTTCTTCGCCCGTGGCCATCTTAGATAAACGTAGTACAATTTCTGGCCAGGAATTTGTAAATAAGCACTGGAAAAGCATATATGGTGGGAGCGAAAATTCGAGCTGTTTTGTAAGCTCTTTGAAAAGGAGAAGATATCAACTACCAGACTGAATGTCAGAGCGTTAGTTGGAAGGAAATGGTAGCCGCTCAGCCAGCCAGTCTGATTACCCCCCTACAAACAGCTGCAGGAGCGAGTATTCAATGGGACGGCTATCTGTCTACCCCCCTACAAAAACAAGGCAAAATGGGTCTCCGGCACATGCGACCCGGAGAGAGAGAGGCAGATAGATAGTACGATGGACGGATGGGTGGATTACATTGATTACATAGGCATATGGAGTCTAAGTATTCAACTAGACACATTTAAAATCTTGAAAATTTGCGAGTTGTATTTAGGCTCCTGCTAGGTCACCGGCTAGCTTGGTTGGTGAAGTGCCCATAGCCAGGCTCGGCTCGGGTAGTTTAAGCGTGGTTGTAGACCTTTGCCAAATGTGCATCTATTGGGATCTGTGAAGTTGTGAACACCGGAGACCAGTGTATGCATTATGCATCGGTCAGACAGACCACTAGTACTAGTAGGAAACGACACACGGGTGTAATAGCCTCGAAGTGCGTCAGTGTGGCGCTGCCAGTACAGCTTAGCGCCGTTAAGTACTCCCACTTGATTGTATTATCAGTTTTCTTGAGAAAGCAAGGAGCGAGGAGGACAGGGGCCAAATCATGGCCCGTCCAGGGAGGGAGGGAGGGGGCCGAGATTATTTGAAATCCTTTGGGCGTTTCACATTCTATCATAGCAATAGCAGGACGGTTGAGGGAGGGCATGATTGGAGGGCCGGCGACAGACAGGTAAAGAGGAAAAGGCGCGAGCACTGTGGGCGAACATGGCGCCAGCGACCTATCCAGCGTAGCGCAGCCTGCCTCCAATGGCGGAGGGAAAGCAAAGCCCATGATGCATGTAGATGTTGTAGGAGCCATGCCCCTGGCTTGGGACTTTGCTGTACCCAAGCCAATAAGCCATGTCATGTCACACACTGCTGCTACCAGCACGGATACGGTAGGGCGATAATGGGGGCCCGTGATCTCAGGGACGGATTGGCAGGTGCACCTGATGTTTCCCAACGCATGTTCAGGCGCTGCTCATCGTGGGCTCGCCTGCCTTGCTTTGCATGACGGGACGTCTGCCCGGGCGTGTTTTTTCGTCGTCTCCAATAACGATACAGTGCTCTTCTGTCGCTGCGTCGGTGTGTCTGTCTGAAAGCGCTTGGAGGAGAGGAGTGCGCCGCGATCATGGCGGCCACCTTTCAACGGGTGTCACCTCACTCACACGCCCACCTTGGCATAGTACTTAACCCATCGAAAGTTTGGACTGCATCCCCTAAAAATTCATTCGTTTCGTACCAAATTTGCGCCATCTCATGGTCTTCAGCATAACGAACGAGTTCTCCATGCACAGGAGTCTCGGTGTATATGCAAGGGCCATTGGAGCAGCTCTGCAGTAGTGTTTGGATCACCGAACGGAAAGCTCTGCAAGGAGTCTATGACATTTCTTCAAGGAAACGGCTGCTCCTTACGTTTAAAGCAAACAATTCGATGGATGGATATATAATCACGTCTAAGCTACGGAAAGCGAGGTATGTTTGGTGCTCCCAGAATACCAACAGCAGTGACAGCGATCCTGTCAAAATCAGCCAGGGCTCTTAGGTGAGTGACGCGACGCGCCACCCGCCCCATGTAGAAATTTATAACATTAATCTGTCGACCACTACTATAAGCGGGAACAAATCGCACCAACAAAATTGTGCAAAATCAACATCACCTGGAATTGTATGCATTTCATCAACATCACCCTAACGGTCGCGACGTAAATAAAAGAATAAAGATACTTCTGAAAACCAACGGATGCCGACATAGTACTATACCTTTGTCTATACAAATATTCTCCCTGATCAAGACCCTACTTACTTTAGTCTAGTATGATCTACCAGGGCTTCAAACTTTAGTAAAGAAAAAGAAGCATTCATTACCACAGAATTTATTTGGAGTGGCCGACATGGAAATGACAGAAAGGAATAGTCTCTCTTTTTTTTCCTGCGCAAAGTATGCCTGCGATCAAACTCCACGCATCATCAACCGACTAAAACGGTTGATTTCTGCAGCAAGAGGCAACATACAACAGGTTCCGTAAGAAAATCTCTATTAACATTACCCACTGACGCCGAGGAGCCAACGGGTGCCCGTACAAGCAGAAATAATCCACAAAGAATTTGGTACATCATACAACTTCAGCTCAGAGAGCAGTCAAAAGGCACATGACACTAGGCTGTGTTGTAATACAAATTCATCATGTTCATCTTAAGCACGCATGACCTACCGGAGAAGAGACGGGTGATGAGGCGGCTCATTATTGTTGCTAGGGTCTGTTAAGACACCTATATCGTCTATATGTACAGCCATCAGCAGGGTTTTACTTCCCCGAACTGAGTCTTCCTGTGTCCACCCGGGGATCTGCACAACATAACATCTTAGGCTCAGATTTGCTTCTGAATGAAGCTCAGAACAGACAAAAGCCCATTCAGGTTGCAGCGAAAATGATTCATTACCAAACTATTTTGTAGGTATTCAATCTGAATGTTAGCTAACAAGTCATGTTCTCCAACTATTAAAGGTTTACACTGGATTACTGGACAGATGTTTTCAGATAGACTAATGTAAACACTGAACAAGTATCTACTGTCAATCAGCAAGGGCCCCTACGCCACATTATCTGTAATAACACTTGCCCAAAAGTGGCAACAGTCACATTCCAGGTGATGATAATCCGAGCCAGCAAGTTATCCACTTTAGTCTATCGCAAATGCAATGTGGTAAGCTACTGCACTATTTTAGTCTTTCCAGCAAAAAGGGTATTAATGTTAACATCATCTGGTCATGCATAAATAGGATAATATTGGGTGTAGATGGCTGCATAATATGACAACAATAAGACAAGGCAAACCTAAAGGCTAGAGTTCAAATGGTGGCATAGAATATCAATGACAGTTGGACCAATAGAATAACTATAAAATATTTTCCTGAGGAATGTGAACAAACTTACCCCAGGTAAACTTGCAAGGACAAATTAGCTTTCCTCATCATCAGTTTTAGCATTTTTCCTTGACTTCTTCACTGGATGCCAAACTTTCCCTTTTAACAGAAATTAATTATTAGCCTACCAAACAACAATTAAGAGCACAGCCAAAAGGGGAAGTTCCCAATCTAACAATCAAGGTCTTGGATGCACATGCATCTACTAACACATGGACTCGTGGATAATCTGTAACCAATGTAATCAAACTACCATCAGTCCATCACTTCTTCCAAAACATAAATCTAACTCAAAACCAGACAGTACTCAACATAAGCCTCAAACACCAAATCATATCTGGTACAAGACAATTGTAACCATTTGGGGCCTCAAGGGAGCAGTAGCGCAGTATACTAGACCCAACATATATACACTACATAATTATCATAGTGGAAAACAGCATCAAATAATCCCACCCACCAATGTTTATCAAACAACAACTCCGAAGTTGTCGAACACGTGACTAGACGTCTAAACCAACCCAGGTTTTCTTTATTTTGGCGCCACTATATATACGATGTCTGATGTTTCAATATTTGACTTATTGATGGTTGTACTGACACAACAGGCATCACATGACAATGACAAACCAATATCAGCAAGGTCTGCCTAGAGTGGAAAAGAAAGAAGCCTGCTCACACATCAAGTCCAAATTCTAAGGCCCACTAGGATATCCTTCTCTATGTCTACCGATTTGCTCAAAACCATTGTCTAGACAAATAAAAATATAAGCACCTTTATAGCACTAATATTACTTGGTCAAGTACAACAATGTTTCACCAATTTAAAAATAATTAGATGCTGCATAGAAATAACAAGAGACTCTACCAAAAGTCAAGGTTTCTCCTTAAAAAATCAAGTTTTTGGAACTTTCTCTTCTCTTTGAGAGAAAAAGATCAAAGGATGACTTTGTCAGACCAACAACGTTCAAAACCTACATATACTGAACACAAATAAAGCATAAGAAACAGGAGGAGCGTTTGTGAGTATATATGTGCATGGAGGCTAGTATAGCGTGTACACGGGTGTTATGGTGTTTCGTTGTACGACCGTCATACATATGAAGTCATTTAAGTCGTATGTGAATCATTCTCATTTTCGTACCAGTTATAACCTCACTAAATATACTGACTGTTAAACCTCCAACTGAAGAATGTGCTATTACCTAAGGGCACCACTCCTGGGCCTAGTTATACTACTAAGGATTACTAATACTCCCTCCGGTCCTTTTTAGTCTGCATATAAATTTTGTCGTAAGTCAAAGTATCTCTACTTGACCAAACTTATAGAAAAAAGTATCAATGTTTACAATGGCAAATCAATATTGTTAGATTCATTCTGAAATGAAGATTCATAATATATACATTTGATATTGCAGATGTTGATATTTTTAATACAAATTTGGTCAAACTTTGCAAAGTTTGACTTGACACAAATCTAATACGCGGAGTAAAAAGGACCGGAGGGAGCAACTTGCAAGACATAATAGAAAGACACTAGATCAAAGTAAATGACTACCTCATGAAAAAGAGTCTTTTTCTTATAACAATTATGTGGAGGATCTCAGAGCATCCACATACACTGTAAAGTCATGATAATCCGACCTATGTACAGTGCGTTGAATTTGAATGAAATAATTATCTTCAACCATAAAGGCAAAATTTCCAGTATTTAATTGTGGATTAGGAGGTCTGTTAGGTTGTTAAGATTCACCAGGCAAAGGCAAATAACTTGCAGAAATGCAGATGCATAGGCTAATTAACCTAAAACTGCATTAAAAGTACAGTCAGCTACGAGAATCATCATGAACTGCATAAGCTAACAAAGGAGTACTCATCTTAAACAAAACAATACTAAGGAAAACAATCACCATCACTACAGCACAGAGAGACATATTTGGACGTGCAACCAGAAAAGAATCAATCACTAACTGCACTATCATTTCGAAAGTGCATGCAATCGTATTATAACCATGCAGTTAAATTTGATGAACCAACAAAACAGAATAAGATAATAGTACAGGCAAAAGCATGAAATGGAACAGAGAAAAGTGATTAGTTGTTTTCTGTACCCAACAAACTATGCCATCTACTCCCTCCATTCCTAAATATAAACCCTTTTAGAGATTTCAATACGGACTACATACGGAGCAAAATGAGTGAATCTACAATCTAAAATATGTCTATATACATCTGTATGTAGTCCATATCGAAATCTCTGAAAAGGCTTATATTTAGAAATGGAGGGAGTACTATGGAAAATTCTTAAAATCCTCATAATTTCCTATACCTACTAAAATGTCCTATCGTTACATGTTTCATCAGGTAGCACATCTCCCATACTAAATTTCACATTGGTGGAAGTAGTAAAGCAGAAAAGAAAATCTATTTAGCGTCAACTAAATCATCCAAACACATATCAAATGTCCATAGCGAGCAATTTATCAGGCACCGCATAATACAACCCAAAGCTAATGATATGGACAGTCTATCATGGTTGATTAGGATTGATTTCACTTGGAGAAGAAACAGAATTCCAAGAACATGTTATAAAGCGCAAAATGGTCCGTGATTTATAACTGCAGAAGGTCAAGCATCCAGCTAGACGATAGAGAATGATAAGACATCATTGTGCGCGTTTGAATTTTCCGGCTTTAGCATTCATTTCGGATACCAGGGGTAGATGCGCCCTTCCGTGCTCTGCTCCAAGACTATGCACCCATAACACATCATCATTTCGCGATCGAAACAAGCCTCATCCACCTCACCTTGGACGAAATAGGCCTCCGAAGGCCATCCCCGCTGCGTGGTGAAGCACATGGCCTCCTCCTTGGTCATCGCGGCCTTAACCATGGTGGCCCTCGCCATCTCCGCCGCATCGACGGCGCCCCTCGCGTTGTAGACGACGGTGCCGACGAGATCGGACACCCCGAGCGGCCGCCGCATCGGCGGCACCCAGTACGACCCCCCGGGCACGAAGGGGAGCCACTCCGGAGCGGCCCGCCGCACGAGGACGCCGCGGATGGCGTCGTTCAGGCGCCCCATCCCCATCGGCTCCTCCGCGGAGTCGCCGGATGAGGTGGAGGAGGCGGATTCCTCGGAGAGGTCGATCTCGATCAGCTCCACCTTGTCCGAGAGGGCGCGGTGGGGCTGCAGGGAGGACCACGGAGCGGCCGGGCGGCCTAGGGTTAGGGTTCGTGCGAGGAGGCGAGCCATGGTTGTAGATGGCTAGGGATCGCGCGGATAATGGGAAGATTTGACACGCGACTCGCCCCGGACGGAGACGAAGACGATGGAGGTTGTGCGTGGGGCCCGCGTGTCATCGGCAGCGATGGAAATCGGTGGCTGGCGCGCGGGGTCCAACCCGTGGTCAAGGGAGATGCAATTTCTAAGTCCCACTTCTGAAGGATGCATTTTATTATATTTCTGTTAATTAATTACGGTTTCGCTTTTTCTCTACGATCACACAACATATATTTTCCCCTTTGGTTTTTTTTAATTTGGTATTCATGTGGCAACTGTTTTTCCTGCGACATGATTTATGGAGGAGAACGAAGGCGCAAAGCTCAAGCCATAAACAGGGAGACGACGGAACCAGATGCGGAGGGGAAATGACTGAACCAGGTGGAGGAGGTGATTCCTCGGGCATGTCGATCTCGATCAGCTCTACCTTGTCTGAGAGGTGCTGTGAGGATGCTGTGAGGACCTCGGAGCGGCCGATTGCCCTAGGGATAGGGTTCGCGCGAGGAGGCGAGCCATGCTAGGTAGAGTTAACATGCGCAACATGGCAGGATCTCAGGGATATAGGGGCAGTTTGGTTCATGCCCTAGGCTGCATGCCTGGCAAAAAAGGGTGCCTGGTAGTAGCCTGGAGAGAAGAGGATTTCTGCCTGGCCAGGCGTGCCTGTGCATCTCTTGTTTGGTTGGACTCCTAGCCTGGGTGTGAGTACGTATACAATAAAAAAATCAGGGTGGCATGCGATGTTGACAGAAAGTGTGCATGGGAACAACAATAATCAATGCATGTGTACTAATCAGCTTGGAATGGCATTTGCCTGGCACCCAGGCGTCCCATTTCACCCGCCTGAGCCAGGCTAATGAAGTTGCCTGCCAGGCCGTCAGCTCCAGGCCAGGGAGGCATCCAAAATTTGTGGCCTTCAATCAAACAATATCCAGGCACATCCCAGGGAGTTTCCAGGCCAGGCAATTCTTCTCCAGGGCATGAACCAAACTGCCCCATAATGAGAAGATTTGACATGCGACTCGTCCCAGGCGGAGAATAAGACGACGAAGTCATGGGTGGATTCCACATGTCATTGGCAGTGAGGGGAATCGGTGGCTGGCGTGTGGTCGGGGTCCATCATATGGTAAGACAGATGCAATTTCTAAATCAACATTTTATTTCTCTTAATTAATTATTAAATTTTAGTCTTTTGTCAGCTGAACATAACAAATGTTTTTTCAATTTGTTTTTCACATTTGCTATTATTGAAACAACTTGTTTTTCAACCTTCCATCGAGTTTTTTTTTCTTTTTGAGGAAAGGCCATCTCCCATTAAGGGTTTTTGTTTTGGATCTGTCTAGGACACATCTAGATGTGACATAATTATGTCACATCTAAAATGACCTCATACTGTTTGTAGCCCTCTCGATCTCACCTGTTCGTTCCGTTGTTCGATTGTTTGTCACCCAGGCCTTCCCTCGTCGTTGCTCGTCCTTTTTAGTTTGACGCTTCCAAGGATGGGCCGTCCTCCTCCTCCTCCACCCACCCACACTCCCGGCAAGTTTCCTGGCCCAGGCCTTTGTTTGTGGCTTATTTGTTTGTTCTAAAAAAATAATTCTTGGGGCCAGGCCTTGTGCGACTCCAGGTCTGGGCACTTCTTGTCTCAAAAAAATAATTCTGGGCACTTTGCTTGTAAACAAGCTTGATAGAAAAGATGGCAAAAAAAGTGGGGCGTTCTTTTTGTCAGGTGATGATGATCTTGTCCCTGTCATCACCACAAAGAACACACACACACAAGAAATTGAAAATCTGGGACAAAGGAACAGAGAAACTTGCAGGAGAGAAAAATGCGGGGCAGTGGTGCCTCTTACCAGGGTGGGTTTTCCTAATCTTCCTTTCAAGATCCTTCTGTGTGATATGCTTCTTCTGAACCCCATCCGAAAATCAGCATGCTTTTGCTTGTTTCTTTCTTGACGGAACAAAAAAATTGGTGGTTGGTCTGTGACAAAAAATTGATAGTGAACAGCATCTAGATAAGAGCCTGAATCAGTTGTGTTGTGGCAAAAATAAAGAGAGACAAAAAAACTCATATCTAGATCCAGTGTGTGGCAGATTTTTTAGCTAGATGTCAGAAGTGGTAGCTGTAGCAGAGATTGCGAGATCTAGATAAATTGACTGAACCAATAATTCAGTTTTCTGAATCTTTTACATACAGTGTGTGTACAGTTAGATACAGTATGCAGTAAGTGAGAACAAACAGAGGGAGAAAAATTTCAATTATTCATATATATTCATATATATATGTTCAGCTGGTATGAATCTAACAAATTTAGTCTTACTGAACAAATTCTCTAACAGATTCAGTCTCTATCAAAAATTTCCTGGCTCAATTGTAACGCCCCGGATTCGATGCGCCAGGTGTCTGCCATTTATTTGCCGTCGTTGCCATGTCATGTGCTTGCGTGTTGCATTTTGCCATGTCATCATCTGCATTTTATATCATGTCGTCATGTGCATCGCATTTGCATACATGTTCGTCTCATGCATCCGAGCATTTTCCCCGTTGTCCGTTTTGCAATCCGGCACTCCTATGTCTCCCGGCGCCCCCTTTTACCTCTTTTCGTGTGCGGGTGTTAAACTTTCTCGGAATGGCCCGAGGTTTGTCAACCGGCCTTGGTATAGCACCGGTACACCGCCTGTCAAGTTTCGTGCCATTTGGAGGTCGTTTGGTACTCCAACGGTTAACCGGGTAACCGTAAAAGCCTCCTTGGTGTGCAGCCCAACACCCCTTCCAAAGTTGCCCAAAACCCATCTAACTCCCCTCCATGCTCTCGGTCGTTCGATCACGATCGTGTGGGCGAAAACCGCACCTCATTTGGACTTTCCTAGCTCCCAGAAACTATATATATGCCTTCCCCCGTCCAAATCAGGGTCCAAACCCTAGCCTTCTTCCACCTCGCCGGACACGTCCGTCCGGCCGGACGAAACCCGCCGCCGCCCGCAGCGATGGCCGCCCGCCACGTGGCCTCCCAGCGCCGTCCCCTTGCCGCTGCCCGCTAAACCCCTGGCCAAGAGCCCGGCCCATCGCGCGCCGCCGCGCCAAGCGCCAGCGCCCCACGCGCCGACCGACCGACGGCCGGCAGCGCCCGCCGCTTCGCCTCGCGCCGCCCGCTGGCCTCGCTCGCTGGGCGTGCCGCCCTCTCCGCCCGGGGGGGGCAAGCGCGTCCGCCTCCGGTCGCGCCCGCCACCTCGCCGTCGCGCCTCCCTCCGAGTCACCGGCGTCGCCTCGCCCGGCTCGCTGCCGCCGCCGCGTCGTCGCGGGTCGCCGGCGCGCGCTGCCGCCGCCCCCGCGCACTGCCGCGCCTCTGCCGCGACCCGCCCCTCCTCCTCCGGATCCGCCGCGGGAGCTCCGGCCGCCGGATCCGCCCGCCTCCCGGCGTCCCCCTCCTCTCCGGCATCTTCTCCGATGAAATCCGGCCTGCCTCGGTATCCATGTTGGGGTTGACTTTCCTCTCCCCCGAAATCCCCTAAGTCCTTTTCTGGCATTAATTTTGTTGCATGTTCATCACATCATAACTCTCTGCATATTGCTCTGTTTCGTGCGTGTAATATGTCAAATTGTTCGTCTCGATGAGTACATCATTTCATCTCATTGCATCATTTACATTTGAGCTCATCTTGATGCCCGAAATGCTGTTAGAAAAGGGCTATGTGATGTTAGTTTCAGATTCTTATCAGAACATGCACTTTTGTCATTTTTGCCATGATGGATGTGTGCACCCTATGAACTTGAGTCCTACATATGTTTTGTAATATGCCATGCCATCTTTACAGAGGTGTATGCCATGTATTTTTGTGATCTCTGTGGTGACTAGCACAAGCATGCAAACTAGGCTTCATGATGTTGCTGATTTCAGCCCCTGCTCATTGATATTTTTATGCCATGTTAACTTGATGCTACAGAGAGATCCATGCTTATTTTGAGATACTTCAGTAAGGATGTTGTGAACATATGGTTATTCTGGCAGGTTGTTTACATGTTATTCAATTTTGCCATTATGGAGTGCCATAGCTTGAGTCAATCGAGCTCTACTTTTGCTATAAAATGTTTCCTGGCAGGTTGTTTACATGTTATTCAATTTTACCAAGGTTGTTGTAGTTGATCCGTGTATGCTATGATGTTGTTCTTGCCATGTATAGCTTCTATGCCATGTCTTCTTACTGTGAGTTGCCTTGCCATGCCATGTATTGCTCTGTGGTGAGTGGTTCAAGCTCACCAACATGCCTACTTATTGTTGTTTCTGCCATGTATGAATCTGTCATATTACTTGCCATGTTTACATGGGTGCCATCATATCTTCTGATCCTTTTTGGCTCATGGCCAGTAAGGGACTCTTGTTCTATGCATTTAGTAGATTCATGCCATGCCTTTGTTTGCCATGATAAGTTCCTGTAACATGTTGTTTGATAGCTCTAAACATTGCAACCTGATGTTATTTCTGCAAAGTCTGAAACTATTATTATTTGCAATCTTGCCATGTCATTTTGAGCATGTTCTAGTGATTTCTGGAGATAGCTCAGTGTTCATGTTTTGTCATGCTTTACCTGTACATCATGCCCATGCCTTTTGTTAATATGTTGGGGTGCTGTAGCATGTTGTTTTTGTGCTTGCAATATGCCTAGTTGCTATTTTGGACAGATTGTTGTCATGACTTGTTTCATGTGTATGTGTTGAACCGTTGCTCCGTTTTGAGTGTGCTCTATATGAAACTTGCTTAGAATTGCATGTAGCTTCATATTATCATGTTGCATCCTTGTTTTGAGGTGTTTTCTTGATGTTTGGGTGCATTTTGCATCAATGCCATGTTTAACTTGTTTTGCTCATATCTTCTAGACCGTAGCTCCGAATCTAATGATCTTTATATGTAACTTGACTAGAATTTCGTGTAGATCATCGTGGTGCATCTTAACTTGCTGTTCAACAACTTGAACATAAGGTTTATTCAGATCTGGACCAATTTCGAAATTTGCATATGAGGACTTACCGGAATTGTTCGATGTTGTCCCCGGCCTCATTTAAACTTGCTTTGATGTGTTGCTCTTGTTTGCATCATCTCTTGCCATGAGCAGCTTCATGTAGCTTTGTCATGCATCATGCTTGTTGTGCATCATGCCTTGTTCATGTGTGGTGTGTTTACCTATGTTGTGTGCTTCTTCTTGTTAGTTCTTGTTTCGTTGCGATCATGAGGATTCGTTCGTCTACGCTTGGTTCGGCTTCATCTGTTCGTCTTCTTCATGGACTCGTTCTTCTTCCTTGCGGGATTTCAGGCAAGATGACCGCTACCCTGGATCTTACTACTATCATTGCTATGCTAGTTGCTTCGATCTTTCGCTATGCTGCGCTACCTATCACTTGCTGCTCAAGCCCCCCTATTTGCCATGTCAGCCTCTAACCTTTGCACCCTTCCTAGCAAACCGTTGTTTGGCTATGTTACCGCTTTGCTCAGCCCCTCTTATAGCGTTGTTAGTTGCAGGTGAAGATGAAGTTTGTTCCTTGTTGGAACATGGAGATGTTGTTCCTTGTTGTTTACTTGATGGGATATCACAATATATCTTATTTAATTAATGCATCTATATACTTGGTAAAGGGTGGAAGGCTCGGCCTTATGCCAGTGTTTTGTTCCACTCTTGCCGCCCTAGTTTCCGTCATATCGGTATTATGTTCCCGGATTTTGCGTCCCTAACGCGGTCGGGTGATTTATGGGACCCCTTGACAGTTCGCTTTGAATAAGACTCCTCCAAAGAAGGCCCAACATTGGTTTTACCATTTGCCTCACCACCACCTACTCTTCCCTTGGGAGTCGCTCTCTCGAGGGTCATCTTTATTAGCCCCCGGGCGGTGCTTCTCTAAGTGCTGGTTCAAAGCGAGCAGATCAAGGGGCCACCTTGGGGAAACTTGAGGGTTGGTTTTACTCGTAGGATGTCTCATCCGGTGTTGCCTCGAGAACGAGATATGTGCAGCTCCTATCGGGATTGTCGGCGCATCGGGCGGCTTTGCTGGTCTTGTTTTATTCTTTGTCGAAATGTCTTGTAGCCGGATTCGAGACCGATCGGTCTTCCGGGAGAAGGAATATCCTTCGTTGATCGCGAGAGCTTATCATGGGCTAAGTTGGGACACCCTGCAGGTATAAACTTTCGAGAGCCGTGCCCGCGGTTATGTGGCAGACGGGAATTTGTTAATATCCGGTTGTAGTAAACTTGAAGCAAACTCTTCTAAAATACACCAACCGTGTGCGTAACCGTGAGTGTCTCTTTTCGGGGTTGATCGAGAGGAGAACACGGTTTCTTGGGTTATGTTTGACGTAGGCAGGAGTTCAGGATCACTTCTTGATCATTACTAGTTGACGACCGTTCCTTTGTTTCTCTTCTCGCTCTTATTTGCGTATGTTAGCCACCATATATGCTTAGTCGCTGCTGCAACCTCACCACTTTACCCCATCCTTTCCCTTTAAGCTTTGCTAGTCTTGATACCCATGGTAATGGGATTGCTGAGTCCTCGTGGCTCATAGATTACTACACCAATAGTTGCAGGTACAGGTTTCGCGATGATCATGACGCGAGAGCGATGTTTGCTTGTTTTGGAGTTCTCCTTCTGCTTCTTCTTCGATCGGGATAGGTTCGGTCGGCAGCACTGGCTAGCGTGGTGGATATTGTTCGAGTTTCTGTTTATGTTTCATCCGTAGTCGGATGTTGATCTTGTATATGATGTTGATGTATTCTTGTGGCATTTGTGCCTTATGTATGTATCCCCATCTATTATGTAATGTTGATGTAATGATATCCACCTTGCAAAAGCGTTCCAATATGCGGGTCTATCCTTGGTGGGACCGTCGAGTTCCTTTTGGATAGGGTCGCATATTGGGCGTGATATCAATGAATCAAAATCCTCATCCCCCTACTGCCCAACCCCCCTAGTTCCCAACCTTACCTACACAAAATTCACCAGCAAGCTGACGAGTTCTACTGTTCAAATCGCGGCGCTGAGTTGAACTGAGTTGAACCAAAGTGGCATGTATGCTCCTACAAAAATAGAGTTAGGTTATTTGTGTAAAAAATAATGACTATACAATATTGATCACAGTAAAAACTAGGGGCTAAAAAAATTGCAGTTATATTAAAAACAAAGTAGAAATCCTTTTTTTCTCTTATGGAAAAGTACCTTGTAAATTTTTATTCCATCAAAAAAGAACAAAAGATCTATCAAAAATGGAATAGTTGCCCCCATGCGACAAACACACACAGACGGAAAACATGCTCCCCCTCCCGAGTTGCACATTGATAGTTGACTTGCAGCTGGTTGAATGTAGGGGGGGTGTCTTCAACAAACACACACAAGCACCGCCGCGAGTCGATGGTTGACTTGCAATTGGGGGTCGTACAAAAACAAAGTTTCCCCTCCCCCTCCCCTCTAGTTGCGAGTCGATGCTCGACTAGCAACTGGGGCTCGTACAAACAACCCCGTCCCCCCCTCAGTTGTGACACGATGGTAGACTCGCATCTGGGCCGTGACAAACACACACACCCTAGTTGCGAGTCGATGGTCGGCTTGCAACTTGGCCCCCGACAAATACACACCCTTAGTTGTGAGTCGATGGGTCAGCTTGCAAACTAGGGGCCCTAACAAACACACACACCCTTGTGTTGCAACTCGATGGTTGGATTGCAACTAGTGTCCCCAACAAAACACACACGCCCTTGGTTGCGAGTCGATGGTCGTCATGCAATTGGGGGCCCTCGACAAACACACACCCCCCTAGTTGTGAGTCTATGATTAACAAGCAACTGAGGACCCCAACAAACACAAGCACACTCTTAATTGCGACTCAATGATTGACTTGCAACTGGGGGCCCGCACACGCACACGCACACACTTAGTTGCGAGTCAATGGTCGACATGCAACTGGGACCCTTGACAAACACACACTCCCCTACTTGCAAGTCAATCGTTGACATGCAACTAGGGACCCTCGACAAACACAAACACCCTTAGTTGTGAGTGATGGTCGGCTTGCAACTAGGCGCCACGACAAAACACACACCCCCTAGTTGCGAGTCGATAGTCGACATGCAACTGGGACCCTCGGCAAACACACCCCCCCTACTTGCGAGTCAATGATCGACATGCGACTGGGGAACCTCGAGAAACACGCAGTCCGCTAGTTCCCAGTTGAGTTGATGGTTGACATGCAACTGGGAAACCTCGACAAAAGACATACACACACTCACCCCTAGTTGTGAGTCGAAGGTTGACATGCAATTGGGACCCTTGACAAAACACACACACACACACACACACACACACACACACACACACACACACACACACACACATCCTTAATTGCGAGTCGATGATCAACTTGCAACTGGGGGTCCTCAACAAACACACACCCCTCTAGTTGCGAGTCGATGCTTAACATGCAACTTGGGACCCCTTGACAAAAAGACATACACACGCACACACCTCTAGTTGCAAGTCGGTTATCGACATGCAAATGGGGACCCTCGGCACACACACACACACCCTAGTTGCGAGTCGATGGTCAACTTGCAACTAGGGGTCCTCAACAAACACACACCCCCTAGTTGCGAGTTGATGCTTGACATGCAACTAGAGACCCCATGACAAAAATACACACACACACACACACACACACACACACACACACACCATAGTTGCGAGTTGATGGTAAACTTGCAACTGGGGACCCCTTGACAAAAAGACACACACACAACCCCTAGTTGCGAGTTGATTATCGACATTTAGTTGTGGACCCTTGACACACACACACACACACACACACACACACACCCTAGTTGCGAGTTGATGGTAAACTTGTAATTGTGGGCCACGAATAAACACACACACACATCCCCTAGTTGTGAGTTGATGGTCAACTTGCAACTGAGGGCCACGAATAAACACACACACACACACACACACACACACACACACACACACACACACCTAGTTGGGAGTCGATGGGCAACTTGTAACTGGGTGTCCTCAACAAAACACACACCCCCTAGTTGCGAGTCGATGCTTGACATGCAACTGCGGACCCTTGACATAAGACACACACACACCCTAGTTGCGAGTTGATGGTCAACTTGCAATTGGGAACCCCTTGACAAAAAGAGACACACCCCCCCCCCCTAGTTGCGAGTTGATGGTCAACTTGCAACTGGGGGTTCTCAACAAACACACACATCCTAGTTGCGAGTTGATGGTCGACATGCAACTGGGGACCCTTGACAAAAAGGTTATCGAGCGGGTTGCAACTGGGGGCCACAACAAAACACACACACACACGCACCCCCTAGTTGCGAGTTGGTTATCGACATGCAGTTGCGGACCCTTGAGATACACACACACATAGACACACACACACACACCCTATTTGCGAGTTGATGGTAAACTTGCAATTGTGGGCCACGAATTAAAAAAAACACACACACACACAAATCCCCTAGTTGCGAGTGGATGGTCAACTTGCAACTGGGGGCCACGAATAAACACACACACACACACACACACACACCTAGTTGTGAGTCGATGGACAACTTGCAACCGGGTGTCCTCAACAAAACACACACCCCCCTAGTTGCGAGTCGATGCTTGACATGCAACTGGGGACCCCTTGACAAAAAGACACACACACACACACACCTCTAGTTGCAAGTCGGTTATCGACATGCAAATTGGGGACCCTCGACACACACACACACACCCTAGTTGTGAGTCGATGGTCAACTTGCAACTAGGGGTCCTCAACAAACACACACCCCCCTAGTTGCGAGTCGATGCTTGACATGCAACTGGAGACCCCGTGACAAAAAGACACACACACATACACACACCCTAGTTGCGAGTTGATGGTCAACTTGCAACTGGGGAGCCCTTGACAAAAAGTCACACACACACACATACCCTAGTCACGAGTTGGTTATCGACATGTAGTTGCGGACCCTTGAGACACACACACACACACACACCTAGTTGCGAGTTGATGGTAAACTTGCAATTGTGGGCCACGAAGAAACACACACACACACACACACACACACACAAACACATCCCCTAGTTGCGAGTTGATGGTCAACTTGCAACTGGGGGCCACGAATAAACACACACACACACACACACACACACACACACACACACACACACACACACTCCTAGTTGCGAGTCGATGGGGAACTTGCAACTGGGTGTCCTCAACAAAACACACACCCCCTAGTTGCCAGTCGATGCTTGACATGCAATTGGGGACACCTTGACAAAAGAGACACACACACACACACCCTAGTTGCGAGTTGATGGTCAACTTGCAACTGGGGACGCCTTGACAAAAAGAGAGACACACACACCCTAGTTGCGAGTTGATGGTCAACTTGCAACTGGGGACCCCTTGACAAAAATACGCACACACACACACACCCCTAGTTGCGAGTTGATGGTAACTTGCAACTGGGGTTCTCAAACAAACAAACACCTCCTAGTTGCGAGTTGATGGTCGACATGCAACCGGGGACCCTTGACAAAAAGACACACACACCCCTAGTTGCGAGTTGATGGTAACTTGCAACTGGGGGTTATCAACAAACACACACATCCTAGTGGCGAGCTGATGGTCGACATGCAACTAGGGACCCTTGACAAAAAGGTTATCGAGCGGGTTGCAACTGGGGGCCACAACAAAACACGCACACACGCACCCCCCTAGTTGCGAGTTGGTTATAGACATGCAGTTGCGGACCCTTGAGACACACACACACACACTAGTTGCGAGTTGATGGTAAACTTGCAATTGTGGGCCACGAAGAAACACACACACACACACATTCCCTAGTTACGAGTTGATGGTCAACTTGCAACTGGGGGCCATGTATAAACACACACACACACACACACACACACACACACACACACACACACACACACACACACACACACACACACACACACACACACACACACACACACACACACACACACACACACACACACACACACACACCCTAGTTGTGAGTCGATGGGCAACTTGCAACTGGGTGTCATCAACAAAACACACACCCCCTAGTTGCCAGTCGATGCTTGACATGCAATTGGGGACCCCTTGACAAAAGAGACACACACACACCCTAGTTGCGAGTTGATGGTCAACTTGCAACTGGGGACCCCTTAACAAAAAGAGACACACACACCCTAGTTGCGAGTTGATGGTCAACTTGCAACTGGGGACCCCTTGACAAAAAGAAACACACACACACACACCCTCGTTGCGAGTTGATGGTCAACTTGCAACTGGGGTTTCTCAACAAACACAGACATCCTAGTTGCGAGTTGATGGTTGACATGCAACTGGGGACCCTTGACAAAAAGGTTATCGAGCGGTTTGCAACTGGGGGCCACAACAAAACACACACACACGCACCCCCCTAGTTGCGAGTTGGTTATCGACATGCAGTTGCGGACCCTTGAGACACACACACACCCTATTTGCGAGTTGATGATAAACTTGCAATTGTGGGCCACGAATAAACACACACACACACACACACACACACACACACACACACACACATCCCCTAGTTGCGAGTGGATGGTCAACTTGCAACTGGGGGCCACGAATAAACACACACACACACACCCCTAGTTGCGAGTCGATGGGCAACTTGCAACTGGGTGTCCTCAGCAAAACACACCCCCCTAGTTGCGAGTCGATGCTTGACATGCAACTAGGGACCCATTGACAAAAGGACACACACACGCACACACCTCTAGTTGCAAGTCGGTTATCGACATGCAAATTGGGGACCCTTGGCACACACACAAACACAGACACACACCCTAGTTGCGAGTCGATGGTCAACTTGCAACTAGGGGTCCTGAACAAACACACACCCCCTAGTTGCGAGTGGATGCTTGACATGCAACTGGAGACCCCGTGACAAAAAGACACACACACACATACACACACCCTAGTTGCGAGTTGATGGTCAACTTGCAACTGGGGACCCCTTGACAAAAAGTCACACACACACATACCCTAGTCACGAGTTTGTTATCGACATGTAGTTGCGGACCCTTGAGACACACACACACACACACACACACACACACACACACACACACACACACACACACACCTAGTTGCGAGTTGATGGTAAACTTGCAATTGTGGGCCACGAAGAAACACACACACACACACACACACACACACACTAACACATCCGCTAGTTGCGAGTTGATGGTCAACTTGCAACTAGGGGCCACGAATAAACACACACACACACACACACACACACACACACACACACACACACACACACCCACACACACTCCTAGTTGCGAGTCGATGGGGAACTTGCAACTGGGTGTCCTCAACAAAACACACACCTCCTAGTTACCAGTCGATGCTTGACATGCAACTGGGGACCCCTTGACAAAAGAGACACACACACACACCCTAGTTGCGAGTTGATGGTCAACTTGCAACTAGGGACGCCTTGACAAAAAGAGAGACACACACACCCTAGTTGCGAGTTGATGGTCAACTTGCAACTGGGGACCCCTTGACAAAAATACACACACACACACACCCCTAGTTGCGAGTTGATGGTAACTTGCAACTGGGGGTTCTCAAACAAACAAACACCTCCTAGTTGCGAGTTGATGGTCGACATGCAACCGGGGACCCTTGACAAAAAGACACACACACCCCTAGTTGCGAGTTGATGGTAACTTGCAACTGGGGGTTATCAACAAACACACACATCCTAGTGGCGAGTTGATGGTCGACATGCAACTAGGGACCCTTGACAAAAAGGTTATCGACCGGGTTGCAACTGGGGGCCACAACAAAACACACACACACGCACCCCCCTAGTTGCGAGTTGGTTATCGACATGCAGTTGCGGATCGTTGACACACACACACACACACACACACACTAGTTGCGAGTTGCTGGTAAACTTGCAATTATGGGCCACGAATAAACACACACACACACACACACACATCCCCTAGTTGCGAGTGGATGGTCAACTTGCAACTGGGGGCCACGAATAAACACACACACACACACACACACACACACACACCTAATTGGGAGTCGATGGGCAACTTGCAACTGGGTGTGCTCAACAAAACACACACCCCCCTAGTTGCGAGTCGATGCTTGACATGCAACTGGGGACCCCTTGACAAAAAGACACACACACACGCACACACCTCTAGTTGCAAGTCAGTTATCGAGATGCAAATTGGTGACCCTCGGCACACACACACACACACACACACACACCCTAGTTGCGAGTCGATGGTTGAGATGCAACTGAAGACCTCGTGACAAAAAGACACACACACATACACACACCCTAGTTGCGAGTTGATGGTCAACTTGCAACTGGGGACCCCTTGACAAAAAGACACACACACACACACCCCTAATTGCGAGTTGGTTATCGACATGTAGTTGCGGACCCTTGAGACACACACACACACCCTAGTTGCGAGTTGATGGTAAATTTGCAATTGTGGGCCACGAATAAACACACACACACACACACACACACACACACACACATCTCCTAGTTGCGAATTGATGGTCAACTTGCAACTGGGGGCCACGAATAAACGCGCACACACATACACACACACACACCCTAGTTGCGAGTCGATGAGCAACTTGCAACTGGGGGCCACGAATAAACACACACACACACACCCCTAGTTGCGAGTCGATGGGAAACTTGCAACTGGGTGTCCTCAACAAAACACACACCCCCTAGTTGCGAGTCGATGCTTGACATGCAATTGGGGGCCCCTTGACAAAAAGAGACACACACAGACACACCCTAGTTGCGAGTTGATGGTCAACTTGCAACTGGGGACCCCTTGACAAAAATACGCACACACACACACCCCTAGTTGCGAGTTGATGGTAACTTGCAACTGGGGGTTCTCAAACAAACAAACACCTCCTAGTTGCGAGTTGATGGTCGACATGCAACCGGGGACCCTTGACAAAAAGACACACACACACACCCCTAGTTGCGAGTTGATGGTAAGTTGCAACTGGGGGTTCTCAAACAAACACACACCTCCTAGTTGCGAGTTGATGGTCGACATGCAACTGGGGGTTCTCAAACAAACAAAAACCTCCTAGTTGCGAGTTGATGGTCGACATGCAACCGGGGACCCTTGACAAAAAGACACACACACACACCCCTAGTTGTGAGTCGGTTATCGACATGCAACTAGTGACCCTCTACGCGCACACACACACACACACACACACACACACACACACACACACACACACACACACACACACACACACACTATGACGCCCCCGATTTAATCGTACACTAATCATGCACGCAAATGTGTACGATCAAGATCAGGGACTCACGGGAAGATATCACAACACAACTCTACAAATAAAATAAGTCGGACAAGCATCATAATACAAGCCAGGGGCCTCGAGGGCTCGAATACAAGTGCTCGATCATAGACGAGTCAGCGGAAGCAACAATATCTGAGTACGGACATAAGTTAAACAAGTTGCCATAAGATGGCTAGCACAAACGGGATACAGATCGAAGAGGAGCAGGCCTCCTGCCAGGATCCTCCTAGGTACTCCTGGTCGTAAATCGCCGGGTTGCACGTAGTAGTAGGCACCTCGAGTAGAAGTCGCCATCGACGGTGGCGTCGCTCCCGGCTCCATCGTGCTGTTGCAGCAATCGAGTAGAGGTAGGGGAAAAGGGGAACAAGGCAACCGTGAGTACTCATCCAAAGTACTGCAAGCAAGGAGCTACACTACATATGCATGGATATATGTGTAAAGGGCCATATCGGTGGACTGTCATCGCAGAAAGCCGAATAAGAGGGGATAGCTAGTCTTAACGAAGACTACGCTCGTCACCTGTCTTGCAAAAGGTAGGAGGGACAATCAAGTCCTCCAAGTAACATCACATAGCAATAATCCTACCCGCGATCCCTCCTCATATCCACGAGAGAGCGACCACCGGTTGTATCCGCACTTGGAAGGTGTGTTTTATCAAGTATCCGGTTCTAGTTGTCATAAGCTCAAGGTACAACTCCAAGTCGCCATTATCAAGATCACGGCTATCCGAATAGATTAACTTCCCTGCAGGGTGCACCATCTTACCCAAAGACGCTTGATCCCATTTGGCGGACACACTTTCTGGGTCATGCCCGCCGCGGAAGATCAACACGCCGCAGCCCTACCTAGGCACAACAGAGAGGCCAACACGCCGGTCTAAACCTAAGCCGCAGGGTCCGGGCCCATCGCCTCGAAAGCACACTGCATGTTGCGTGACGTGGCCGAAGCAGACCTAGCCTAACAGCGTTCCAGTCCAATCCGTCGCGCGCCGCTCGTCGCCGACGTCTGAAGTGCCGGTGATACCACGACGCCGGATACCCATAACTACTCCCGCGTAGATGGTTAGTGCGTATAAGCTCGTAGCCAACTCAGATCAAATACCAAGACCTCGTTAAGCGTGTTAAGTATCCGCGAACGCCGAACAGGCCAGCCCACCTCTCACCTGTAGTCTCAACCTGCCTGTCGCTCCGCCACAAAGTAACGATCGGGGCCGTGGGAACCTGACCCACCTCTACCGGATGGAGCCACCGTCCTTTCAGCCCCATCTCCAAACAAGATCACAGGTAATGTAATAGTGTAAAGTATATATGCCCGTGATCACCTCCCAAGTGATCACAGCCCAAGAGTATAGCATGGCGAGGCGGACAAGCGTGTAGGGCCACCGATGGAACACTAGCATCCTATACTAAGCGAAGAGGATAAAGGTAAAGGTAACAAGATAGTAGCAAGGACATGCTATGCAGCGAAGATAGGATTAATCGAAAGCAAGTAACATGCTACACTACTCTAATGCAAGCAGTATAGAGAAGAGTAGGCGATATCCGTGATCAAAGGGGGCTTGCTTGGTTGCTCCGCAAGAGAGAGGGGTCGTCAACTCCGTAGTCGAAGCGGGGGTCGCGGCGGTCTCGGGGTCTCTAGGAAACAAGTGTGAAGGGGGAACACAATAAATAACAGAGCAATCAAAGTATCACAAAGCGTAACATGGCAATACGCGGTGCTAGAGGTGACCTAATCTGTAGGAGGTGATTTGGTGAAGGGGGGCATCCGGAAAGTATCCCGGTGTTCCGTGTTTTCAGACGAGATGAACCGAAGGGGAAAATTGCGTGTTTGATATGTTAGGAGTGTGTGGTGGACGAACAGGCTGCGATCCGAATCGCCTCGCTGTTCGAGCAACTTTCATGTACAAAGTTTTTCCATCCGAGTTACGGTTTATTTAATATTAATTTATAAAGATTTAATCATTTTCTAGATTTTTGGATTTAATTTAATTCGAAATTAAATAGCTAAATGCTAGGTGCACCCAGCTCTGCATACAAGTGTACCAGAGGCGACAAGTGGTCGGGGTCCTCGTTGACCATCAACGTTTGATCGTCAAGCAGTGGGGCCCCTGTCATTGGTCGTTACATTAACTAACTAGTTAATTTAGTCTAACTAGGTTATTAGGGTAATAGATTATAATTAGTTTAACTGAACCTAATTAATTAAGTTAATTAATTTAATTAACTAATTAATTAATATTTTTATTTACTTATTATCAATTCTTTATTCACTTTTTAAAATGGGTCGGCCCCATGTGCAGGGCTAAGGCCACGGTTTGGTGGCTGGGAACGCACGCGGGCGCTCCCAGCGCGACGCTGGCGGCGACGACCTCGGTCAGGAGGCGCAACGCAGGGCGGATGAGGCCCCCGAAGGCCGGCGAGGCCAGCGCGTGGGCGCGCGGCCAGGGAGTCGGGGCGGAACCCGGAGCAGTAGGGAATGGGGGCAAGTGCGACTCCTCGCACGGCCATGGCGAGAGCGACATGGCGCTCAGCTGGCGGGCTGTGGGGCGCGCGTGCATCCGGCGTGGGATCGCGAGGGGAGAGAAAGCGGCCGAGGGGATGCGGAGGCCGATGGCCTCACCAGCGTTGGCGCGAAGGGGGGTCGGCGTGGCTCGATGGAGCCTTTGGGGAGGAGGACGGGGACGAGGCGTCGTCGCGACGTCGGGGAGGCGGGCGCAGTCCGGCGGGGAGGAGGACAGGGACGCGGCGAGGTCGGGGCGATGGTCCAGCGGCGGGGCGGCGTTCGTCGACGGCGTCCGGTAGTGTCGAGGAGGAGGCGGTCGGGGATGCGGCGTTCCGGGCGGCATGGGGCGGCGGGGATCAGTGTGGTATGGCCGGGAGGAGAACGGGGACGGGTCGAGGCAGCGAGGTGGCGCTGGGTGGGCGCCGGAATCGGGCGTGAGGGGTGATTGAATTCGGCCCGATCCAGCCTGGATCGGGGTTGGGAGCAGAGGGGAGTGGTGGGGGTTTCGGAACGAGGCCGACGGGCGATGGGAGGAGAGGAGAGACGTGCGGGGAGAGTGGGGGTCGTGGGAGGGCTGTCCCGATCCAAATCTGGATCGGGAGGGGGTGGTGTCTTGGTCGAGCTAGGGTTTCCCTGGTGGGGATAAGGAGGAGGGGGTGGGGCTGGCTGGGCGGGCTTTGGCTGCCGATGGCTCTTGGGCCGTGGCCCAATGAGAGGGTCTCTCTCTTATTCTTTTGTTTTTACTTTTTATTTGTTTTACCTTTTGTGTTTTAGTTTTGTTTCCTATTATTTTAGTTTTATTAAAATACACTTAGCATCTAATTTAGTATTTCAACTTAGTCCATAGTCACAAAAGTCTAATCCTCAAATAAATTAGTTTGACATTTTATTAATTACAAAATGTATTTAAACAATTGTTTTCACTATTGTTTTAATTGTTTTAGGACCTTTATACATTTTATCAAAGTTTGGTTTCTCCACCATAATTTCCTATGTATTATTTGGTTCACTCTCAACATTTAAATCTTAATATTTGAAAACTTTTATTGTTTGCTCGATTTTGAATTTGAAATTGAACTAGGTTCGAACTAACGCGAGTTTATCCACAAGAATCGAGGTGACGTGGCAACATTAGTGGGGATTCTGTAGCTTAATTACCCAGGCGTCACAATTCTCCTCCATTACAAGAAATCTCGTCCGAGATTTAAGAGGGGAGTAAGGGGAAAGTTCTGGTTACGATATTCTAACGGATCTTCTCGAAGAAGTTAGTTCCTTTCGGTGATGTCTTCAATCCTTTATTCCGATGCATCATGATAAACTTGTCACCATTTCTTCGTGAACTCCATCGTACTTACGAATAGGTAAGGGGTAGCTCTACAATGAAAGGATGTTATAAGGGAAAGTCATCTGGGGGTATCCCAAGAATGAACTTATGAGTATCTCGAGTTGAACAAATGACACACATCGAGAGCAAAGTAAGACAAGGCGATAAGAAGTTTCAAGCGGATAGGCAATCGTTCATTGCACAAGCGAGGTGCGAAAGGGGTTGAGCAACGGGAATAAGTATTGCGTCCGATACAGAATAGATCCACAGCAAGTGGCCCGTGAATTACATACAAAGTCAAGCGTGAGGAATAACTTCGGCAGCGAGGGTGTACAGGAGAGTCGGTTTCGATCCTGTGAAACTGTGGGTTATGGGCCCACCATGTGGTTAAAAGTAGAAAGGTTGGTGACATCTTGCACGATCATGTAAGCAAGGCATGTCGAGGAGAGAGTCGAGGTCATGTCGGCAACAACATAGGTACCAAGGGCGAGGGACGGAGAGAACCATTTTCCTGCTCGTTGAACGAGGCAAACCAATAGGCAAGGTTCTCGTCCATCGGTGGTTACCGGAATGTCATCAACAATAGTAATAGGGTCTTACTTACAGAGTGGTACAACGAGGTGCTTACCTAAGCAGGGGATTATCACTGCTTAGATTATATATATATTCCAAGAAGGGTCAAACAGACCCATGGAAAGGAAAATGTGATCATTAGGTTAAACAGAACAACGGAAAGGGAAAATGTGTTTAAACACATATTTCAGGGGTATATCCTTCCCAAGGATAATCAGAGCATGATATCCATGACAGGATATATTGTAGAAAACCCTTTAGGTAAGGGGAGAGAAATTTCATGACATTACCCATACAACGGTGTTCGGATAATTGAGCAAGAAACATTTAGCATTGGGCTTCGAATGTTCTTATTGAAAATCAGAGTATCACAGACATGCTTCGAGATAGCATTGACATGGTCTTCAGGTGAAGATCAGACTTTGGAATCACGAAGGATCCATCAGGAATAACTTGTAGTAACAGTATTACAATTCCCTCATGTATGAATGGATAACCCTGCTGAAAAGGAATCTATAATGATAGGTCCTCCGGCCGGAAGTGCTAGGCATGACATCATGCTACCGGGTCATCAAAGGGTCAACATCATAACTCTTGAAAGTTGTCCCAACCATCATATCGACCGAGATTCAGATCCGATTGGTGTCGGGATACCTCGGACTTAGGATACCGAGAAGAAAAGGTGCAACGCAATTTGACGAGATGACATTGTAAGATTCCGGGAAATGAACTTTGAAGTGATTTCCGTTAACAAGAGTCCATCATTAACCCAATGAGAGGACAAGGAGGTGTCTCGTGAACTCAACGGCAATTCACCGAGATCCCCAAAAGATGGACTTCCACAATTAAGTGAACAAGGAGATAACATTTTTCAGATCAAATGATATAAGGAAGTATGCTCGAGGAAAACATACACAAGTAAACATTGGTTGAAAGGTGCGCCCGATGGGTTGGGTTGCACGACCAATGTCAGAATGGTGATTCAATAATCGATAGACTAAGAATGAACCATCGACCATTAACTTAAAAAAAAAGGGTTGCTAGAAGGAAAGAATCCAAACAACACCGTCCACTTGTTGGAATTAACACGGGACCAAAAAGAATGGTGATGGTGAGAAGTAATTCTATGTCAAGAATCCTCAAGAGGTGGAACAAATCTCAGAACATTCTTGACATAAAGGATGGTAATACTCCAAGGTAAAGAAGAACAATTGCTGGGTAGCAAGGAACTCAAGGTATAACACCAAACATGAACAAGCTTGTGTTGGTGGGAAGGCAATAAAGTGGTCGATGATAATACAATTCATCGAGGGCAAGGATGGTATTTCTCATCATAAATTCAATTGATATCCTGGATGAGCTCAGAATGTTGATGATCACGACACCTTTGTCGCGAGAGTTCATGAAGATGAAAGCGATCGGCGACGACATCAAGTCAAAGTAATGATGAAGTGAAAGGGTATTGGAACCAAGGGTATGACACAAACTCGAAACCAAGCTTGTTGTTCAAGGCGAAATGATATGACGATGAGGATCGACATAAGGTTAGTTCATCGTCGAAATTGTGCTCCTAGAAGAAGGACCGGGTAGCACAGTTAAAATTATCACGACAATGATATAGTCAAACAAGATAGGAATGGCGTGGTCGGGTACAAACTCGTACTTATAGAAGTTTACTGAAGAGTTGTTGAACCATAGTGCGGACTCGGTTCAGTTATCGGTGTCTTTGAGTGTTTAACAACTCAGAGCCCGTGAAAAATTGAATCAGGGGACGGTAGCACTTAATGAAGAACTCATAAGAAGTTATGCAGTTCCATGATAATCTCGAGATACCAGGGGGTAATACTCGATGACATATCAAAGTAGAGGTTGGACGGGGTATTGCTCTCTGAAGTCAAGCGCTAAAACTTGCGAGAAATGGTATTTAAAAGAGAACATGGTCGGAACCACGATTGCAAAAGGCGGATCCACGATATAAGATGAACTTATACCAAAGGAATAATTAATTTAAGAGAAGCTTTAATGATAAGATCTACATCGTGTCCATGGGCATGGACACAAGTTCAAGGTCGACTCCCACTTCTCCAATGCACAACCTTTCATTCACTTCTCACGTTCAATGAAGTTGTAGTGTTGAAATTTTATCTGGCTAAATACCAGAAGAGTATGACTCGTGAAAACTTTCGAGTTCACACATATTAAGGAGGGCATAGGTTCAACCCATCAAGGCATCTTAGGAACGTATACCATCAACTTCAGGGGTAAATAACTCAAGCTCGGAGGTAGAGCATGGTTGACAAAGCAGAGGATACAATTTACCAAAGGCATTATGTATCAGGGGAAGGTCTCACAAAGTTATTGGATATGAAGGATGCTGACGGATAAAATCCAAAAAAAAAAGGATCTAGTGGTCCACAAGGGATCTGACGTGAGCATCAGTACTCAACTAGAGGAAGAAGAATGCAAGGAGATCAAACTATAGAAACAACTGACTAACTCAATTGTCAAATGCAAAGGAATTATGATTCCCAATTCAAGGGATCAGAAGCAATGCTCTGATTAGGGATGGATAAGTTGAATAGCCTTAGGGTACAATCAACGACAATTGGATTGGTCGAGAACCAATTCCAGTTAAAAGAATGGCAGCTCAGCCAGAAAGGTAATTTATAAGGATCAATGATGATTGCGGGTATTCGCAAACATATTGAGTTAACAGACTCAAAATGATAATGACAAGGAATGTCAATAAGACTACGAGACTTATGGGATTAACCATAATGCGAGCAAGCAAGAATTTTCAAGAGCCAAAGGCTCCAGAGGATTTTCGGAAGATCGAGTAGTATTTTGAAGACTTTTGTGACGCACATGAACAACTGGGGTTGAGCGGATACTCGACAAGTGCGAGGATTTATTTGAAGGGGTATTCATGTGGCATAGAACTGCTAGGCAGTAGGCACAAAGTATTCTCGGAACAATAGAGAAAACTTCGGGGTATCTTGTAATAACAAGATCAATGGGGGATGATCGTAAGAATGGCAAGTGTAAGTAGTTATCCATACGGATTTATCGGTGGTCAGGAATAACAAAAGTGATGGGCACAAAGTCTCGAGAGAACATCAGAGAGTATCTTCGGAATCTTCTGATTAGCAGACGATCATCTGAAGTGAGGGGCTCTCCGGGAGAAAGTACTTGCGAGAACCTAAAGTTAGTTTTGTTTTTAGCAAATTCATTTAACCCGAATAGAAGAGAGTTCAGAGTCCCAGAGTAAAGGTCGAGGAGTAAAAGATCCTATTACCACCCGATGGCGACGTGGGCCCGTAAGGCACACAACCAAGTTAGTAAAAGTTTTTGCAATGTCTAGACTCGACTTCGGCCAAGGAGTTGGAAGGGGGATTCCTACAGGTAGTCGGCTCTGATACCAACTTGTGACGCCCCCGATTTAATCGTACACTAATCATGCACGCAAATGTGTACGATCAAGATCGAGGACTCACGGAAGATATCACAACACAACTCTACAAATAAAATAAGTCGTACAAGCATCATAATACAAGCCAGGGCCTCGAGGGCTCGAATACAAGTGCTCGATCATAGGCGAGTCAACGGAAGCAACAATATCTGAGTACGACATAAGTTAAACAAGTTGCCATAAGATGGCTAGCACAAAGCGGGATACAGATCGAAGAGGAGCGGGCCTCTGCGCCAGGATCCTCCTAGCTACTCACAGTGGTCGTCGGTGGGCTGCACGTAGTAGTAGGCACCTCCGAGTAGAAGTCGTCATCGACGGTGGCGTCTCGCTCCGGCTCCATCGTGCAGTTGCACAATCGAGTAGAGGTAGGGGAAAAGGGGAACAAGGCAACCGTGAGTACTCATCCAAAGTACTCGCAAGCAAGGAGCTACACTACATATGCATGGATATATGTGTAAAGGGCCATATCGATGGACTGTATCGCAGAAAGCCGAATAAGAGGGGATAGCTAGTCTTAACGAAGACTACGCTTCGTCACTGTCTTGCAACAGTAGGAGGGACAATCTGAAGTCCTCCAAGTAACATCACATAGCAATAATCCTACCCGCGATCCCTCCTCATATCCACGAGAGAACGACCACCGGTTGTATCCGCACTTGGAAGGGTGTGTTTTATCAAGTATCCGGTTCTAGTTGTCATAAGCTCAAGGTACAACTCCAAGTCGCCCCTGTTATCAAGATCATGGCTATCCGAATAGATTAACTTCCTGCAGGGTGCACCATCTTACCCAAAGACGCTTGATCCCATTTGGCGGACACACTTTCTGGGTCATGCCCGGCCGCGGAAGATCAACACGCCGCAGCCCTACCTAGGCACAAGAGAGGCCAACACGCCGGTCTAAACCTAAGCGCGCAGGGTGCGGGCCCATCGCCTCGAAAGCACACACAAGACGTTGCGACTGTGCCGAAGCAGACCTAGCCTAACAGCGTTCCAGTCCAATCCGGCGCGCGCTCGTCGGCCGACGTCTGAAGTGCCGGTGATACCACGACGCCGGGATACCCATAACTACTCCGCGTAGATGGTTAGTGCGTATAAGCTCAGAGCCAACTCAGATCAAATACCAAGACCTCGTTAAGCGTGTTAAGTATCCGCGAACGCCGAGCAGGCCAGCCCACCTCTCACCGGGTAGTCTCAACCTGCCTGCCGCTCGCCACAAAGTAACGATCGGGGCCGTCGGGAACCCGGACCCACCTCTACCGGGATGGAGCCACCGTCCTTTCAGCCCCCATCTCCGAACAGTATCACGAGGTAATGTAATAGTGTAAAGTATATAGTATATGCCCGTGATCACCTCCCAAGTGATCACAGCCAAAGAGTATAGCATGGCGGACGGACAAGAGTGTAGGGCCACCGATGGAACACTAGCATCCTATACTAAGCAAGTATGATAGCGAGTAAAGGTAACAAAAGAGTAGCAAGGACAAGGCTATGCAAGAAAGATAGGATTAATCGAAAGCAAGAACATGCTACACTACTCTAATGCAAGCAAGATAGAGAAGAGTAGGCGATATCTGGTGATCAAAGGGGGGCTTGCCTGGTTGCTCCGCAAGAGAGAGGGTCGTCAACTCCGTAGTCGAACCGGGGTCGCATGGCGATCTCTCGGGTCAGGAAACAAGTAACGGAGGAACACAATAAATAATGAGCAATCAAAGTATCACAAAGCATAACATGGCAATACGCGGTGCTAGAGGTGACCTAATCTTGTAGGAGGTGATATGGTGAAGGGGGAACATCCGGAAAGTATCCCGGTGTTCCGTGTTTTCAGACAGATGAACCGAAGGGGGAAAATTGCGTGTTTGATATGTTAGGAGTGTGTGGTGGACGAACGGGCTGCGATCCGGAATCGCCTCGTCGCTCGAGCAACTTTCATGTACAAAGTTTTTCCATCCGAGTTACGGTTTATTTAATATTAATTTATAAAGATTTAATCATTTTCTAGATTTTCGGATTTAATTTAATTCGAAATTAAATAGCTAAATGCTAGGTGCACCCACTCTGCGTACGAAGTGTACCAGAGGTCGACAAGTGGTCGGGGTCCTCGTTGACCATCAACGTTTGGTCGTCAGAGTGAAGGGCCCTGTCATCGGGTCGTTACATTAACTAACTAGTTAATTTAGTCTAACTAGGTTATTAGGGTAATAGATTATAATTAGTTTAATCGAACCTAATTAATTAAGTTAATTAACTTAATTAACTAATTAATTAATATTTTTATTTACTTATTATCAATTCTTTATTCACTTTTTTTAAAATGGGTCGGCCCCATGTGCAGTGGCTAAGGCCACGGTTTGGTGGCTGGGAACGCACGCCTGCGCGCTCAGCCATGACAATGGCGGCGACGACCTCGGTCAGGAGGCGCAACGCAGGGCGGATGAGGCCCCAAAGGTCGGCGAGGCCAGTAGCGCATGCATGGCCAGAAGTCGGGCGGAACCCGAGCGAAGAGGGAATGGGGGCAAGGCGACTCATCGCACGGCCATGGCGAAGCGCGGCGCTCAGGCTGGCGGGCGGGCTGGGGCGCGAAAGGCATCCGGCGTGGTGGCTGCGAGGGAGAAAGCGGCGAGGGATGCGGAGGCCGATGGCCTCACCAGCGTTAGCGCGAAGGGGTCGGCGTGGCTCGATGGAGCCTTTGGGAGGAGGACGGGACGAGGCGTCGTCGCGACGTCGGAGGCGGCTTGATCCGTGAGGAGGAGGACGAGACGCCTTGGCGAGGTCGGGCGATGGTCCAATGGGCGGGCGGCGTTCGTCGACAGCGTCCCAGAGTGTCGAGGAGGCCGGTCGGGATGCGGCGTTCAAGGCGGCATGGGGGCGGGATCGGTGTGGTATGGCCGGAGGAGAACGGGAGGGTCGAGGCGGCGAGGTGACGCCGGGGGTGGGCGCCGGAATCGGGCGCGGGTGATTTGGTTGGCCCGATCCGATTCTGGATCGGGGGTTGGGAGCGAGAGGGGAGTGGTGGGGTTTGAACGAGGCCGACAGGCGATGGGAGGAGAGGGAGAGCGTGCGGGGGAGAGTGGGGGGGTCGTGGGAGGGGCTCGTCCCCGATCCAAATCTGGATCGGGAGGGGGGGTGTGCGGTCGGAGCTAGGGTTTCCCCTGGTGGGGATAAGGAGGAGGGGGTGGGGTGCGGCTGGGCCGGCCTGGCGGCCCGATGGCCTGCTGGGCCGTGGCCCAGGGGGGGGTCTCTCTCTCTTATTCTTTTGTTTTTACTTTTTTATTTATTTTACCTTTTCTGTTTTAGTTTTGTTTCCTATTATTTTAGTTTTATTAAAATACACACTTAGCATCTAATTTAGTATTTCAACTTAGTCCATAGTCACAAAAAGTCTAATCCTCAAATAAATTAGTTTGACATTTTATTAATTACAAAAGGTATTTAAACAATTGTTTTCACTATTGTTTTAATTGTTTTAGGACCTTTATACATTTTATCAAAGTTTGGTTTCTCCACCATAATTACCTATGTATTATTTGGTTCACTCCGAACATTTAAATCTTAATATTTGAAAACTTTTATTGTTTGCTCGATTTTGAATTTGAAATTCGAACTAGGTTCCGAACTAACGCGAGTTTATCCACAGTAACCGAGGTGACGTGGCAACATTAGTGGGGATTACTGTAGCTTAATTACCCGGGCGTCACACACACACACACACACACACACACACACACACATCCTTAGTTGCGAATCGATGAGCGGGTTGCAACTGGTTATCAACTGCGAGTCGATGAGCGGGTTGCAACTGGTTATCAACTGCGAGTCGATTGTCGTCATGCAATTGGGGACTCTCGACAATTGACACCTAAATAGTCGTGAGTCGATAATTGACACCTAGATAGTTGCACCAAAATACCCAACTGCAAAAAACTAGTGGCGAAATGATGGTGAAAAAACTAGTGGCGAAACACTTACAAAAAAAATTATACTATAGAAAAAAAAGAATAAAAGAACATAGTGACATAACGAAAATATCCAAAGCACACAGACAAGTCAGGTCGTCTTCTTCTTCAGATTTCAAAACAAATAGTGGCGAAACACTTACAAAAAACTAGTGGCGAAACGATGGTGGAAAAACTAGTGGCGAAACACTCACAAAAAATTTATAGTATAGATAAAGAAAAGAGAAAAAGAACACAGAGACATAACAAAAATATCCAAAGCACACAGGTCAGGTCGTTTTCTTCTTCAGATTTTGAAACAAATTCAAACAGAAAAATGGAAGAACAATGGAGGGAACGGGAGAACAGAGGGAGCGGAAAGGGGAAAGGAGAGTGACGACTCGGTGGTGGCTAACGTATCGATCTAATGTACTCTTGGGCTAGACTTCGTACATTCCAAAAAAGCCCATATCAAACAAAGGAGACGCCGGCCCAACAAAAAAACAAAAAAACAATTCCTCTCCGCTGTAGGCCTCCCGGCCCGACAAGACAATACGAGGATCGATAGCGATGCGGGCAAACACTCGATCAAAACAAAGCAAACAGATCGGACGGCTGGACATTTAGACATTTAGATTTGAGATCACTAAAAACATCTAGATGTGAATTAGTCATTCTGTTTTATTTTTGGTCTATTTAGGACACATCTAGATGTGACATAGTTATGTCACATCTAATCTGATATTCACTATGTTTGTGGTTTATTTTTTTTTCTTAATTTTTTTGTTTCTTGTTACTGTATTATATATTTGTGGGAGCTTAAATGTGACATCTCTAAAAATATATAGATGTGAAATAGACAAATTGTTTTGAGTTGGTGTCGTCAGTCGCCTCGCGCAAAATCGGATTGCGTATTTGTTTTCGCAACGGATTCCTGGTCAGATTCGTACGGCGATGTATTTGGTCGTTCGTTAATTGCATCGTTGCACATAAATAGCACGCTGGGTCACAAGCGCAACGTGATAGACCTAAAAATTCACCATGGCAGCAGCAAGATCGTGCACAAACCCCTGCTGGTCGGACCTCCCGGCCGATCTCCTCGCGAGCATCGTGCAACTCCTGGAGCTCCCGGGAGCGCTCGCCTTCGCGTCCGTCTGCACGTCGTGGCGCGCGGCCGCCGGCGGCATCCCGCATCCGCGCACGCCATGGCTCATGTCCTGGGAACCAGACCCCCACCCGGCCATCGGGCGGAGCCGCTCCGCCGTGATCTGCAAGTTCCGTAACCTCCTCGACGTCGACAGGGTTCACAGCGCTACGTTCCCGGCGGGCACCTTCGTCACCTGCTGCGGCGCCTCCAACGGGTGGCTGGTGGTGGTGGACGAGCTCTGCAACCTCTCGCTCCACAACCCCTTCACCTCGCGCACCATCCCTCTGCCGCCGGTCACCGACTTCCCCTGCGTGACGGCCGTCGTGCACGACGACGAGGGGAAAATCAAGGGTTACCGTCTCAGCAGGAGCTCGGGCCAGTACATCGACGCGCAGCAGTACGACGCGTACCATCTGGCCACGTATTTCTACTGGAAGGCGGAGCTGTCCGGCGACCCGTCCGGAGGTGGCGACTACGCCGTCACGATCGTCCACTTCGGCGGCAGGTGGATCTCCCATGTCAGGGCGGGAGACACCCGGTGGCGGGTGCTGGTCGCCAACAGATTTTGGGGCCACGGCCACCCGGACGCCTACGCCGACTGCGCGTACCACAAGGGGAGCGTCTACGCCGTGACGTACCAGGGGATCGTCGAGCGGTGGCCCCTCGACGACGCCGGCGCCGGGACACCGTCGAGGAAGGAGGAGGAGGTTGTGCAAGACCGACGGCTGCGCGACGCCGTCCTCAGCAGGCACCTGGTGGTCTCGCCGGGCGGCGGCGGGCTGTGGATGGTGAGCGCGGTGTGGGAGCCCGGGCGCGCGGAGTACCCGGACGCCGTCAGGTTCACGTTCCGCGCGGTCGACGACGACGATGACGCCCGGGGCAAGGGGGAGCGGGAGTCGGTGCAGGCGCACGCGCTGTTCCTCGGGATGAACCGGCCGGCGTGGCTGCCCACCGGCACCGGGAGCTTCCCCGGCGTGAGGCCCGGCGTGCTCTACTTCTCCGCGCCATGGATGCGGCAGTACTCTCCAAAATTGCTCGAGTTGGTGGGCGACTGGGGAGGCGCGAGGGCCTACGGCGTCCTCAGCAGGACGAGGGCGAGGACGTTCGAGCGCGTGTTCCCCGGCTTGCTGCCTGAGTCTGCACGGCTGATGGACTGCCCAACGGAGGTGTGGGTCACGCCCAATCTGTACTAGTAGATGCCGGCGATAACCATGTCCTTCGAAAGCAGATAGCAGGACGTGTGTGCGTTGGCTGAAAACTTGTGAATTACTCCCTCCATAAACTAATATAAGAGTGTTTATACAACATTAAAATAGTGATCTAAACGTTCTTATATTAATTTACAGAGGAAGTATTTTTGAAAAACCTTGGATTCATATGAATTTCATAAGATTTCTGAAGTATTGAAATCTAGGATTTTTTTCTATGTTAGTCCTTTGGATCCCATAGAAATTCATTCTTTCTATGAAATCTTTTGTACAACATTTTATAGGAATTCTAACATCCACTCCAATCTCTTTTTATAATTCTTTTGTTTTTTTCGTGGCATCAAACACTTATTGCTAATTCTATAGGATTCAAGTGGGCATTGCCGCTTCAACCCTATACTTTTTCTATTCCGACGTTTTTAAAATCCTACTAATCAAATAGGTCCTTAATCTAAAACCTCTAGTTTTTGAAACCTTTAATTTTCGGAAGTGGGCCCGCTAATTTCTGAACCCTGAGATTTCTGAATCTGAAAGTGAAATATCTAGTTCCCGAACCCTTCCATTTCTGAAAGTGAAATATCTGATTTCTGGATGTAAAACCTTTAGCTAATGTCTAATTTACACCCACATTTAAGAAGCTCTAGCCCGAATTGATGGAAGAACGGAATGAACATGCAACCCGGCAAACCCAATTGGGGAAATATAACCTGGTTGAAAAGTAACCCAAAAGTAAGTGTGCCCATTTGGGGGGTGAGGTATATGTTGTATGTCGTATGTCTTCCAAAGCTTGGTACACTTATTTAAAAACTTGCGCGAAGTTTGGATCTATGTTGTCATCAATCGGAGATTGAAAATGCAATCATTATCCTAGGTCGATTTTGGTGATCAATGCCATCATAGCTCAAGGGACAAATGAACATTCAATTCCCAAGATGCAACTAGAAAGATGGTTAGTGACCCCATATTTCTTCCACTACAAGTGTTTGCCAAACCAAGGATTTAGCTTTTGTATTTTAGTGATCCAACATCATGGTGAGTCCATAGGTATTTGATACAATGAAAGGGCAATCAAGGATGCGGTATCTCAAATGTGCATCAAACTCCAAAAACACCTAAATCATATCAATTATTTCCAACTATCTCTTTGTTTTTACACTATCAAGTGTTGGAATTATTGGGCATAACCCATATAATAATTCATATTTTCTGCCAATAATTCAAAGTAAATCCCATATGCTCATGTGGCCCATCCATGCATAATAAGGTTGTGTGAAAAATTGACCCATGCCACGTGTATGCGTTGTTTTATCACGCGAGAAGAAAGTTGAAACAATTGATGCATAAATGAAAGAAGAAACTGAACACTTCGTGTGAGTTTTAGTGCGCTCGTTTCTTCTCTCCTTAATGGTTTTTAGTGCATCTGTTTAATGGTGTTTATTGCACCGGTTTTCTCTTCTACTAATGAAGGCTCAGTTTCAACTTTTCTCACGTACTACCTCCTTTTCAGTTTATAAGTTCTACGCATATATCTAGGTTGTCAATTTTATCACCCTAATATAAATTATATAACACAAAAATTATATTGTTTGAAAATAGAACATCTGAAGTTTATATTGATATATTTTTTGTAATATATGACTTGTATTAGGTTGGTAAAATTGACAACCTAGGGATACGCGCATGCCTTGTAAACTGAGAGAGAGGTAGTATATAAGAGGTCGTTCCTCTGTTGTTCAATAAGTACAATGACTCTTCGTCTCATTCCAAAACATTGCGCCGCTTATCTCTTTCCCATCTCGCTTCCCGGCGTGCACCGGGGAGTGAGACAGCAGGCCTCCGAAACCCCTCCTCTTGTGATCCGGTACGGGAGAGGGGCGATTAGGTTTTTGGGTAGTGCCTCCGCACGATTGCTGGATTTTTGTTCATCGTGGCTGCGAACGACGACATCCTCGACGACGAGTTCCCCAACGACGACTTCTTCCCTGACGTCGACGACCTCTTCGACGACATGACGAACGACACGCTCGCATCTTCTGCTGCCGTTTCGTACGTCATCTTATCCTCTCTGTCAGGGCTGGCATTTGGTTTACTGCTACTAGTGATCGACATGGATATGTTACTCGTTGCTTATTATCTCAACTGCATGACTAGTTTCACAAATCAGTTGCATGTCTCAATTGTTCTCTCTATCATGTTAATCATGTTTTACCTATTGTTTTTCTGGATTAAACATAATGGAAAAATGCCTAATTACTCAACAATCCAAAAACCTAAACTGTATAGGCAATTTTCTCCTATTGCTTTTGCTGCAACTCTCAAGCCCGCACCGTTTGAGGGTGTCAACTATAAGAGGTGGCGTGCAAGGGCAGTTCTTTGGCTTACCACCATGAAATGTTTTCATGCCTCTAAAGGCAAGCCAGAGGGAGAGCTGACTGCCAAGCAGGAGCAAGCTTTCCAGGCAACAGACACCCTCTTCAGAGGTGCTGTTCTGAGTGTTCTTGGCGACAAGATTGTCGATCCATTCATGACCATCATGGTGGGTACGGATATGTGGGATGCGCTCGAGGCCAAGTTTGGGGCCGCGGACGCAGGAAGTGAGTTGTATATCATGGAACAGTATCATGACTACAAGATGACTGATGACCGCTCTGTTGTTGAGCAGGCTCATGAGATTCAGTCGCTCACTAAAGAACTTGAGCATCTCAATTGTGTGTTACCAGACAAATTCATTGCCGGGGCATCATTGCCAAACTTCCACCTTCATGGAGGAATTTTGCTACCTCTCTGAAGCACAAGAGGCAAGAGTTTACTGTTGTCAATCTTATTGGCACTCTTGATGTGAAAGAAAAGGCGAGGGAAAAAGACACACGTGCTCGAATTCATGAGGGGGATTCTAGTGCCAATTTGGTACAGAAGAAAAATTTCCAACCTCACAAACCCAAGAACAAAAACAACTATGCGGGCAAAGGAAAGTTTGATGTCAAGTACAGAGCCCCACAACAACCTGTCAACTTCAAGAAGAAGAAGGAGACTTATAAGAAGAAAGGAAAGCCATGTATGTGGCAGTGAAGAACATTGGGCTTCATCCTGCAAGGACCGCTGGGACATGCGTCAGAATGACAACAATGGCAAGGCCGCTAATGTTGTTATTGGCGATGTTGAGATGAAAGATGTCGGGTATGGTAAATTTCCTACCATTCTTTCAATATGTCATTGTCCTGATTAGTGGATTGACACCGGTGCCAATGTACATGTGTGTTCTGACATAAACATGTTTTCTTTTATCAGGTCGCAAGAACTACACCCGTGCTGATGGGAAACGGGACACATGCTTTTGTTCATGGTGTTGGTACGGTCGATCTGAAGTTTACTTCGGGAAAGATCGTGCGGCTAAAGAACGTGCAGCATGCCCCTGCTATAAATAAAAACCTTGTTAGCTGCTCTCGTTTGTGTCGAGATGGCTATAAGTTGGTGTTTGAGTCCAATAAGGTTGTAGTGTCCAAGTGTGGACAATTTGTTGGAAAGGGCTATGAGAGTGAAGGCTTGTTCCGCTTATCTTTGTCAGACTTTTGCACTAAAGTTATTAATCATGTTTGCAGCGAAAATGAATCAAATGTTTGGCATTCATGACTTTGTCATATTAACTTTGGTTGCATGACGCGGCTAGCAAATTTGAGTTTAATCCCGAAATTTACAATTGTCAAAGGTTCTAAGTGCCAAGTATGTGTGCAAGCAATGCAACCTCGCAAGTCTCATACGACTGCTGAAGCGAGGAATTCGGCACCACTTGAACTCATACATTCAGATCTTTGCGAAATGAATGGTGTGTTGACAAAAGGTGGAAAAAGATATTTCATGACTCTAATTGATGACTCTACTAGATATTGCATGATATATCTGTTGAAAAAAAAGATGAGGCTTTGCACTACTTTAAAATCTATAAAGCCGAAGCAAAGAATCAACTCGATCGAAATATCAAAAGGTTTAGGTCAGACCGCGGTGGAGAGTATTTTTCAAATGAGTTCAATTTATTTTGTGAGGAATATGGTATAATCCATGAGAGGACGCCTCCCTATTCTCCCGAGTCAAATGGGGTTGCCGGACGAAAGAACCGCACTCTAACTGATTTGGTTAACGCCATGTTAGACACAGCGGGACTTTCCAAGGAATGGTGGGGGGAGGCTTTGATGACTGCAAGTCATGTACTAAATAGAGTTCCCACAAAGAATAAAGAGATTACCCCGTTTGAGGAATGGGAAAGGAAAAGGCTTAAACTCTCCTACTTACGAACTTGGGGTTGTTTGGCTAAAGTCAACGTGCCAATTACCAAGAAGCGTAAGCTTGGACCAAAAACAGTTGATTGTGTTTTCTGGGTTATGCTTTCCATCGCATTGGCTATAGATTTTAGTGGTGAAATCTGAGGTACTTCACATGAATGTTGGTACAATCATGGAGTCGAATGATGCGACTTTCTTTGAGGATATTTTTCCTATGAAGGATATGCCTAGCTCATCTAGTCAGAGGTCAGAGACAACTCCTGGACCTACTGTTCCATTGGAACATTCCGAGAAGAAACACAAAAATATTCCCGAGGATGATGACAATGAAGCTCCTAGAAGGGGCAAGAGACAAAGGACCACAAAGTCAGTTGGTGAAGATTTCATTGTGTATCTCGTGAATGAAACTCCCACTTCTATTTCAGAAGCTTATTCATCTCCTGATGCTGACTACTGGAAAGAAGCTGTGCATAGTGAGATGGACTCCGTCATGGCTAACGGGACATGGGAGATCACAGATCGTCCTTATGGGTGTAAACCTGTAGGGTGTAAGTGGGTATTTAAGAAAAAGCTTAGGCCCGATGATACAATTGAAAAGTACAAGGCGCGGCTTGTAGTCAAGGTATATACCCAAAAAGAAGGTGAAGATTTCTTTGATACTTATGCGCCCGTGGCTAGATTGACCACTATTCGAGTACTACTCTCATTGGCTGCGTCACATAATCTTCTCGTTCATCAAATGGACGTTAATACATCTTTCCTAAATGGAGAGTTGGAGGAGGAAATTTACATGGAACTGTTGGGGAACGTAGTAATTTCAAAAAATTTCCTACGATCACGCAAGACCATGGTGATGGCATAGCAACGAGAGGGGAGAGTGTCCGTCCACGTACCCTCGTGAGACCGAAAGCGAAGCGTTATAACAACGCTGTTGATGTAGTCGACGTCTTCACGATCCAACCGATCCAAGCACCGAACGTCACGGCACCTCCGAGTTACGCACACGTTCAGCTCGATGACGATCCCGGACTCCGATCCAGCAAAGTGTGGGGATGAGTTCCGTCGACGACGACGGCGTGGTGGCGATGTTGATGCTCCACCGACGCAGGGCTTCGCCTAAGCTCATGACGATATGACTTCTCCGGCGCAGGCTTCGCCTAAGCTCCACGACGATATGACCGAAGTGGAATATGGTGGAAGGGGCACCGACACGGCTAAGGAAAGATCCGTAGATCAACTTGTGTGTATTGGGGTGCCCCCTGCCCAGATATAAAGGAGCCAAGGGGAGGTGGCGGCCCTAGAGGAGGGCGACCAAGGAGGAGTCCTACTCCCACCGGAGTAGGACTCCCCCTTCTCCTAGTTGGACTAGGATTGGAGGAGGGAAGAGGAAAGGCGCCGCCCCCCTTCCTTGTCCTATTCGGACTAGAGGGGAGGGGCGCGCAGCCCACCTGGCCTGCCCTTCCTCTTCTCCCATGGCCCATTAAGGCCCATAGACTTCCCGGGGTTCCGTAACCTCCGGTACTCTCTAAAAATCCGATTTCACCGGAACACTTCCGATGTCCAAATGTAGGCTTCCAATATATCAATCTTTATGTCTCGACCATTTCGAGACTCCTCGTCATGTCCGTGATCACATCCGGGACTCGAACAACCTTCGTGCATCAATACTTATAAACTCATTATGAACTGTCATCGAAGCGTTAAGCGTGCGGACCCTACGGGTTCGAGAACTATGTAGACATGACCTAGAACCATTCTCGGTCAATAACCAATAGCGGAACCTGGATGCCCATATTGGTTCCTACATATTCTACGAAGATCTTTATCGGTCAAACCGCATAACGACATCGTTGTTCCCTTTGTCATCGGTATGTTACTTACCCGAGATTCGATCGTCGGTATCCAATACCTAGTTCAATCTCGTTACGGTAAGTCTCTTTACTCGTTCGTAATACATCATCTCACAACTAACTCATTAGTTGTAATGCTTGCAAGGCTTTAAGTGATGTGCATTACCGAGAAGGCACGGAGATACCTCTCCGACAATCGAGTGACAAAACCTAATCTCAAATCGCCAACCCAACAAGTACCTTTGGAGACACCTGTAGTACTCCTTTATAATCACCCGATTCGTTGTGACGTTTGGTAGTACCAAAGTGTTCCTCCGTAAACGGAGTTGCATAATCTCATAGTTACAGGAACATGTATGGGTCATGAAGAAAGCATTAACATACTAAAGCGATCAAGTGTTAAGCTAACGGAATGGGTCATGTCAATCAGATCATTCAACTAATGATGTGACCTTGTTAATCAAATAACAACTCCTTGTTCATGGTTAGGAAACATAACCATCTTTGATTAACAAGCTAGTCAAGTAGAGGCATACTAGTGACATACTGTTTGTCTATATATTCACACATGTATTATGTTTCCGGTTAATACAATTCTAGCATGAATAATAAACATTTATCATGGAATAAGGAAATAAATAATAACTTTATTATTGCCTCTAGGGCATATTTCCTTCAGTCTCCCACTTGCACTAGAGTCAATAATCTAGTTCACATCGCCATGTGATTTAACATCAATAGTTCACATCTATATGTGGTTAACACCCATAGTTCACATCGACATGTGACCAACACCCAAAGGGTTTACTAGAGTCAGTAATCTAGTTCACATCGCTATGTGATTAACACCCAAAGAGTACTAAGGTGTGATCATGTTTTGCTTGTGAGATAATTTTAGTCAACGGGTCTGTCCCATTCGAGCCGTAAGTATTTTGCAAATTTCTATGTCTACAATGCTCAGACGGAGCTACTCTAGCTAATTGCTCCCACTTTCAATATGTATCTAGATTGAGACTCAGAGTCATCTAGATTAGTGTTAAAACTTGCATTGACGTAACCTTTTACGACGAACCTTTTTTCACTTCCATAATCGAGAAACATATCCTTATTCTACTAAGGATAATTTTGACCGCTGTCCATTGATCTACTCCTAGATCTCTATTGCACTCCCTTGCCAATTTTAGTGGTAGGGTATGTAATAGATCGGTACACTGACATGACATACTTTATAGAACCTATGGCTGATGCATAGGGAATGACTTTCATTCTCTTTCTATCTTCTGCCGTGGTCGGGTTTTGAGTCTTACTCAATCTCACACCTTGTAACACAGGCAAGAACTCTTTCTTTGACTGTTCCATTTTGAACTACTTCAAAATCTTGTCAAGGTATGTATTCATTGAAAAACTTATCAAGCGTCTTGATCTATCTCTATAGATCTTGATGCTCAATATGTAAGCAGCTTCACCGAGGTCTTCCTTTGAAAAACTCCTTTCAAATACTCCTTTATGCTTTGCGAATAATTCTACATTATTTCCGATCAACAATATGTCATTCACATATATTTATCAGAAATGCTGTAGTGCTCCCACTCACTTTCTTGTAAATACAGGCTTCTCCAAAAGTCTGTATAAAACCATATGCTTTGATCACACTATCAAAGCGTTTATTCCAACTCCGAGATGCTTGCACCATTCCATAGATGGATCATTGGAGCTTGCACATTTTGTTAGCTTCTTTAGGATTGACAAAATCTTCGGTTGCATCATATACAACTCTTCTTTAATAAATCCATTAAAGAATGTAGTTTTGACATCCATTTGCCGATTTCATAAAATGTGGCAATTGCTAACATGATTCGGACAGACTTAAGCATCGCTACTGCTTGAGAAAATCTCATTGTAGTCAACACCTTGAACTTGTCGAAAACCTTTCTGCGACAAGTCGAGCTTTGTAGATAGTAATACTACTATCAGCATTTGTCTTCCTCTTGAAGATCCATTTATATAATATGGCTTGCCGATCATCGGCAACTCCATCAAAGTCCACACTTTGTTCTCATACATGGATCCCATCTCAGATTTCATGGTCTCAAACCATTTCGCGGAATCTGGGCTCATCATCGCTTCCTCATAGTTCGTAGGTTCATCATGGTCTAGTAACATGACTTCCGAACATGATTACCGTACCACTCAGTGCGGATCTTACTCTGGAAGACCCACGAGGTTTGGTAGCAACTTGATCTGAAGTTTCATGATCATCATCATTAACTTCCTTACTAATTGGTGTAGGAATCATCGAACTGATTTCTGTGATGAACTACTTTCCAATAAGGGAGAAGGTACAATTACCTCATCAAGTTTCTACTTTCCTCCCACTCACTTCTTTCGAGAGAACCTCCTTCTCTAGAAAGGATCCATTTAGCAACGAATGTTTTGCCTTTAGATCTGTGATAGAAGGTGTACCCAACAGTTTCTTTTGGGTATTCTATGAAGACGCACTTCTCGATTTGGGTTCGAGCTTATCGGTGAAAACTTTTCACATAAGCATCACAACTCCAAACTTTTAAGAAACGACAGCTTAGGTTTATCGCTAAACCATAGTTCATACGGTGTCATCTCAACGGATTTAGATGGTGCCCTATTAAACGTGAATGCAGCTGTCTCTAATGCATAACCCAAAACGATAGTGGTAAGTCGGTAAGATACATCATAGATTGCACCATATCCAATAAAGTGCGGTTATGACGTTCGGACACACCATTACGTTATGGTGTTCCATGTGGCGTGAGCTGTGAAACTATTCCACATTGTTTTAACTGAAGGCCAAACTCGCAACTCAAATATTTTTCCTCTGCGATCATATCGTAGAAACTTTTATTTCTTGTTACGATGATTCTTCACTTCACTCTGAAATTCTTTGAACTTTTCAAATGTTTCAGACTTGTGTTTCATCAAGTAGATATACCCATATCTGCTCAAATCATCTTTGTGAAGGTCGAAAATAACGATACTTGCCACGAGCATCAACACTCATTGGATCGCATACATCGGTATGTATTATTCCCAATAAGTCGGTAGCTTGTTCCATTGTTCCGAGAACGGAGTTTTAGTCATCTTGCCCAAAAGGCACGGTTCGCAAGCATCAAATGATTCATAATCAAGTGATTCCAAAAGTCCATCAGCATGGAGTTTTCTTCATGCGCTTTACACCAATATGACCTAAACGGCAGTGCCACAAATAAGTTGCACTATCATTATTAACTTTGCATCTTTTGGTTTCAATATTATGAATATGTGTATCACTATGATCGAGATCCAATGAACCATTTTCATTGGGTGTGAAACCATGTAAGGTTTTATTCATGTAAGCAGAACAACAATTTATTCTCTTACTTAAATGAATAACAGTATTGCAATAAACATGATCAAATCATATTTATGCTCAACACCAAATAACACTTATTTAGGTTCCACACTAATCCCGAAAGTATAGGGAGTGTGCGATGATGATCATATCAATCTTGGAACTACTTCCAACATTCATCGTCACTTCCCCTTCAACTAGTCTCTGCTTATTCGTAACTCCTGTTTGAGTTACTAATCTTAGCAACCGAACGAGTATCAAATACTCAGGGGCTACTATAAACACTAGTAAGGCACACATCAATAACCTGTATATCAAATATAACCTTGTTCACTTTGCCATCCTTCTTATCCACCAAATATTCAGGGGTAGTTCCGCTTCCAGTGACCAGTTCCATTGCAGCAAAAGTACTCAGTCTCAGGCTTAGGTCTAGACTTGGGCTTCTTCACTCGAGCAGCAACTTGCTTGCCGTTCCTTTTTGAAGTTACCCTTCTTCCCTTTGCCATTTTCCTTGAGACTAATGGTCTTGTCAACCATCAACACTTGATGTTTTTCTTGATTTCTACCTTCGCCGATTTTAGCATCGCGAAGAGCTCGAGAATCTTTTCGTCATCCCTTGCATACTATAGTTCATCACGAAGTTCTACTAACTTAGTGATGGTGACTAGAGAATTCTGTCAATCACTATCTTATCGGAAGATTAACTCCCACTTGATTCAAGCGATTGAAGTACTCGGACAATCTGAGCACATGCTCACTAGTTGAGCGATTCTCCTCCATCTTTTAGCTATAGAACTTGTTGGAGACTTCATTTCTCTCAACTCGGTATTTGCTTGAAATATTAACTTCAATTCCTGGAACATCTCATATGGTCCATGACGTTCAAAACGTCTTTGAAGTCCCGATTCTAAGCCGTTAAGCATGGTGCACTAAACTATCAAGTAGTCATCATATTGAGCTAGCCAAACGCTCATAACGTCAGATTCGCTCATATTAAACTAGCCAAACGCTCATAACGCCCGCATCTGCTCCTGCAATAGGTCTTTCACCTAGCGGTGCATTAAGGACATATTTCTTCTGCGCAGCAATGAGGATAAACCTCAGATCACGGATCCAATCCGCATCATTGCTACTAACATTTTTCAATACAATATTCTCTAGGAACACATACAAAAACATAGGGAAGCAACAACGCGAGCTATTGATCTTACAACATAATTTGCAAAATACTACCAGGACTAAGTTCATGATAAATTTAAGTTCAATTAATCATATTATTAAGAACTCCCACTTAGACTGACATCTCTCTAGTCATCTTAAGTGATTACGTGATCCAAATCAACTAAACCATGTCCGATCATCACGTGAGATGGAGTAGTTTCAATGGTGAACATCACTATGTTGATCATATCTACTATATGATTCACGCCGACCTTCGGTCTCCGTGTTCCGAGGCCATATCTGTTATATGCTAGGCTCGTCAAGTTTAACCTGAGTATTCGCGTGCTAACTGTTTTGCACCGTTGTAGATGGACGAGAACTTATCACACCCGATCATCACGTGGTGTCCGGGTACTACGAACTTTGGCAACGGTGCATACTCGAGGAGAACACTTCTTGATAATTTTAGTGAGAGATCATCTTATAATGCTACCGTCAATCAAAGCAAGATAAGATGCATAAAGGATAAACATCACATGCAATCAATATAAGTGATATGATATGGTCATCATCATCTTGTGCTTGTGATCTCCATCGCCAAGCACCGTCATGATCACCATCGCCACCGGCGCGACACCTTGATCTCCATCGTAGCATCGTTGTCGTCTCGCCAACTATTGCTTCTACGACTATCGCTACTCCTTAGTGATAAAGTAAAGCAATTACATGGCGCTTGCATTTCATACAATAAGCGACAACCATATGGCTCCTCGCCGATTGTCGATAACTCGGTTACAAAACATGATCATCTCATACAATAAAATATAGCATCACGCCTTGACCATATCACATCACAACATGCCCTGCAAAAACAAGTTAGACGTCCTCTACTTTGTTGTTGCAAGTTTTACGTGGCTGCTACGGGCTGAGCAAGAACCGTTCTTACCTACGCATCAAAACCACAACGATACTTCGTCAAATAGACTCCGTTTAACCTTCTCAAGGACCGGGCGTAGCCACACTCGATTCAACTAAAGTGAGAGAGCAGACACCGCCGGTCACCTTTAAGCAACGAGTGCTCGGAGCGGTGAAACCAGTCTCGCGTAAGCGTCACGGCGTAATGTCGGTCCGGCCGCTTCATCTCACAATACCGCTGAACCAAAGTATGACATGCTGGTAGGTAGTATGACTTGTATCGCCCATAACTCACTTGTGTTCTACTCGTGCACATGACATCAACGCATAAAACCAGGCTCGATACCACTGTTGGGGAACGTAGTAATTTCAAAAATTTTCCCACGATCACGCAAGACCATGGTGATGGCATAGCAACGAGAGGGGAGAGTGTCCGCCCACGCACTCGTGAGACCGAAAGCGGAAGCGTTATAACAACGCTGTTGATGTAGTCGACGTCTTCACGATCCGACCGATCCAAGCACCGAACGACGGCACCTCCGAAGTTCGCACACGCTCAGCTCGATGACGATCCCGGACTCGATCCAGCAAAGTGTGGGGATGAGTTCCGTCAAGACGACGGCGTGGTGACGATGTTGATGCTCCACCGACGCAGGGCTTCGCCTAAGCTCCGCGACGATATGACTTCTCCGCGCAGGCTTCGCCTAAGCTCCGCGACGATATGACCAAAGTGGAATATGGTGGAAGGGGCACCGACACGGCTAATGAAAGATCCGTAGATCAACTTGTGTGTATTGGGGTGCCCCTGCCCGTGATATAAAGGAGCCAAGGGGAGGTGGCGGCCCTAGAGGAGGCGCGACAAGGAGGAGTCCTACTCCCACCGGAGTAGGACTCCCCTCTCCTAGTTGGACTAGGATTGGAGGAGGGGAAGAGGAAAGGCGCCCCCCTTCCTTGTCCTATTCGGACTAGAGGGGAGGGGGCGCAGCCCACCTTGGCCTGCCCTTCCTCTTCTCCCATGGCCCATTAAGGCCCATAGACTTCCCGGGGTTCCGTAACCTCCTTGCATCTCAGTAAAATCCCGATTTCACCGGAACACTTCCGATGTCCAAATGTAGGCTTCCAATATATCAATCTTTATGTCTCGACCATTTCGAGACTCCTCGTCATGTCCGTGATCACATCCGGACTCAACAACCTTCGTGCATCAATACTTATAAACTCATTATGAACTGTCATCGAAACGTTAAGCGTGCGGACCCTACGGGTTCGAGAACTATGTAGACATGACCTAGAACCATTCTCGGTCAATAACCAATAGCGGAACCTGGATGCCCATATTGGTTCCTACATATTCTACGAAGATCTTTATCGGTCAAACCGCATAACGACATCGTTGTTCCTTTGTCATCAAGATGTTACTTACCCGAGATTCGATCGTCGGTATCCAATACCTAGTTCAATCTCGTTACGGTAAGTCTCTTTACTCGTTCCGTAATACATCATCTCACAACTAACTCATTAGTTGTAATGCTTGCAAGGCTTTAAGTGATGTGCATTACCGAGAAGGCCCGGAGATACCTCTCCGACAATCGAGTGACAAAACCTAATCTCAAATACGCCAACCCAACAAGTACCTTTGGAGACACCTGTAGTACTCCTTTATAATCACCCGATTACGTTGTGACGTTTGGTAGTACCAAAGTGTTCCTCCGTAAACGGAGTTGCATAATCTCATAGTTACAGGAACATGTATGGGTCATGAAGAAAGCATTAACATACTAAACGATCAAGTGTTAAGCTAACGGAATGGGTCATGTCAATCAGATCATTCAACTAATGATGTGACCTTGTTAATCAAATAACAACTCCTTGTTCATGGTTAGGAAACATAACCATCTTTGATTAACAAGCTAGTCAAGTAGAGGCATACTAGTGACATACTGTTTGTCTATATATTCACACATGTATTATGTTTCCGGTTAATACAATTCTAGCATGAATAATAAACATTTATCATGGAATAAGGAAATAAATAATAACTTTATTATTGCCTCTAGGGCATATTTCCTTCAGGAACAACTTGATGGTTTTGTAGTAGATGGTCATGAAGGAAAGGTGTGTAAATTGTTGAAATCTTTGTATGGTTTGAGACAAGCACCTAAGCAATGGCACGAGAAGTTCGAAAGAACTTCGACATCTACGGGCTTTGTTGCAAACGAAGCCGACAAGTGTGTGTACTATCGCCATGGTGGGGGCGAGGGAGTTATATTATGTTTGTATGTTGACGACATACTTATATTTGGAACAAATCTCAAAGTCATTGAGGAAGTGAAAGATTTTCTGAATCAAAACTTTGAGATGAAAGACCTTGGAGTAGCTGATGTTATCTTGAACATCAAGATTTTAAGAGGTGGCGACGGTGGGATCACTCTGTTGCAGTCTCACTATGTGGAGAAGGTTCTGGATCGCTTTGGATATTCAGATTGCAAACCTTCTTCAACACCTTATGATCCGAGTGTTTTGATTCGGAAGAACAAAGGAGAAACAAAGGATCAATTGAGATATTCTCAAATCATTGGCTCCCTTATGTATTTAGCTAGTGCTACGAGGCCTGATATTTCGTTTGCTGTGAGTAAACTAAGCCAGTTTGTTTTAAACCCGGGAGATGTTCATTGGCATGCACTTGAGAGAATAATACACTATCTGAAAGGTACTGCGAGTTATGGACTTCACTATACCAGGTATCCAAGAGTACTTGAAGGTTATAGTGATGCGAATTGGATATCTGATTCTGGTGAGCTTAAAGCCATGAGTGGTTATGTGTTTACACTTGGTGGTGTTGTTGTTTCCTGGAAGTCTTGCAAGCAGACCATCTTAACAAGGTCAACAATGGAAGCAGAACTCACAGCGTTAGACATGGCAACAGTTGAAGCAGAATGGCTTCGAGAACTTTTAATGGACTTGCCGATGGTTGAAAAACCAATACCAACTATTCTAATGAACTGTGATAATCAAACTGTGATCATCAAGGTAAACAGTTCTAAGGATAATAAGAAGTCATCAAGACATGTAAGAAGGAGACTGAAATCTGTTAGGTTCATGAGAAACTCCGGAGTTATAGCGTTAGACTATATAAACACATCGAAGAATCTGGCAGATCCCTTCACAAAGGTTTTATCACGAAATGTGATAGACAATGCATCGAGGGAGATGGGATTGAGACCCACTACATAAGTTGTTCATGGTGGTAACACATTCTTTGTGACCGGAGATCCTGTGAATTAGAATTGGCGAGACAAGCTATTGAATAACTGAGAGGAGAATATTTATTTTGTAAAAGTCCACTCCGTTATGATGCAATTCTCTTCTAATCTGTATGGTAGGCTGATATTTATCTTAATGTGTTTTGAATGGCTTGGGTAGGCAAAGATGTTGTCCTACAGAACATCTAGAAAGAACACACCTATATGAGTTAGACTGTTAAACGTCGCGGTCTAGAGAGTTGGGTGTTCTCTAATAAACTCATGAAGAGGCCCCAGAGTATGACGTATATGCTCCTACCCGCAGGAAAGTTTTCAGCGGTCTAGTATCGGTCAAGGCTTTTACATGAAACTTGTTTGCACAAAACTTGCAGTTCAAGGCGTAGTCCACTGTTCAAGTTGTGAACGAGTGTAGCGTGAAGTTCTAGGTGGAAGTTCAACTTAATAGTCTCCACCGAAACACCGGTATATAAACAATGTTTTGGAACCGTAGGCAAATTTTATGTGCCTTTGAGATCTGGTGGGGGATTGTTGGAATTATTGGGCATAACCTATATAATAATTCAAATTTTCTGGCAATAATTCAAAATAAATCCCAGATGCTCATGTGGCCCATCCATGCATAATAAGGTTGTGTGAAAAATTGACCCATGCCACGTGTATCTGTTGTTTTATCACGCGAGAAGAAAGTTGAAACAATTGACGCATAAATGGAAGAAGAAACTGAACACTTCGTGTGAGTTTTAGTGCGCTCGTTTCTTCTCACCTTGATGGTTTTTAGTGCGTCTGTTTAATGATGTTTATTGCATCGGTTTTCTCTCCTACTAATGAAGGCTCAGTTTCAACTTTTCTCACGTATATAAGAGGTCGCTCCTCTGTTGTTCAATAAGTATAACGACTCTTTGTCTCATTCCAAAACATTGCGCCGCTTATCTCTTTCCCATCTCGCTTCCCGGCGTGCACCGGGGAGTGAGACAGCAGGCCTCCGAAACCCCTCCTCTTGTGATCCGGTACGGGAGAGGGGCGATTAGGTTTTTGGGGAGTGCCTCTGCACGACTGCTGGATTTTTGTTCATCGTGGCTGCGAACGACGACATCCTCGACGACGAGTTCCCCAACGACGACTTCTTCCCTGACGTTGACGACCTCTACGACGACATGACGAACGACACGCTCGCATCTTCTACTGCCGTTTCGTACGTCATCTTATCCTCTCTGTCAGGGCTGGCATTTGGTTTACTGCTACTAGTGATCGACATGGATATGTTACTCATTGCTTATTATCTCAACTGCATGACTACTTTCACAAATCAGTTGCATGTCTCAATTGTTTTCTCTAGCATGTTAATCATGTTTTACCTATTGTTTTTCTGGATTAAACATAATGGAAAAATGCCTAATTACTCAACATCAAGAACCCACCGAACATCTTTCACTCGCTACATACAAACCCTACAGGAGATGGTCGTTGCAAATCTATAGTTCCTTTAGAGCCTACATGACACCTACACTAAGAGTCACCGAAGAACTTGCACAATCCTCTATCTTCTGTTTAGAACATCCAGAACATCCTGACCATAGCTGACTAGATATTCTGAACAAAACAGTAGTGGTCGCGCTCGTACCGTGCACCATCTTCTCTTCTAGAAAGTCGCACGCAACCCAACTTCCTCTCACATCTTCATCTCTTCACGAGGAAGATTTTATGCCCTCTAATCAACATATTTACTATAAAAATAAGCGTTTTCCAATGAATACCCCAAATCTCCTGATTCCGGAGAAACTGGACAAAAAGGGTAGCCGTGTTGCCATAAAATGCAGAAAATCCCACGTCTACGATGCAAAAACATTAAGTAGAACATGATGCAAAATGCACTCTTCATATATTCTATTGTTCCGACAGTGGCACGGAATTCTACAGGCAGCAACTTTGACGCGTCATCGGTATGTGCGTGGTGGAGAGGATGGAGGAGTCCCAAGGATGTGATGTACTTGCAAAACACATTTGCACATTATAGGGCACACGTCGAACAAATTTGACGTCTCTTGTAGGATTCTCAAAATGCAGAAGGAGAGAAAACACATAATTGAAGTGGCATACCCTCTCAAATCCTACATGATTTTAAATCTGGGATTTATTAGATCAAAAGCGTGCTTGACACCCCCCTCAAAAAAAAGCGTGCTTGACACGACGTGAAAAAAAAAGGAATCGTAGCATAATTTCCGTCCCCCTTCCAATTCGTAACGAATTCCCTCTCCGACTCGTACATAGATATGTTTCTTGGGTCTGTCTATGTTGCATCTAGATGTGAGATAATATCTCACATCTAAGCTGACATCATCCTCTAATCAAACAACCAGCCTGGTTGCACCCGATCACCCTCACACACATAGACGCTTGTTTGTATTGTTTGTTTGTCCGCCAGTCCACCCCACCCAGCCGACCTACCTCCTCCCTCGGGACCTTGTTTGTTGGGCTTTATTTGTCTATTTGTTTGTTTGACAAAAAGAAGAGCTACATGTCTTGCAGAGTCCTGGGCCTTGTTGGCAGAAAAAAAACAGTTGCAAAAGAAGCTTAGGTGGTGACTAAAAGTTGCAAAACCCAAGTACAAAATTTGGCCTCTCCTTGTAGATCCTTTACGGCAAGATCGTGTACAACCTTGTAGATAATTTCTGATGGTAGATCTTTATTTTTGCTCTTGATTATCCTTTCTTTTTCCATCAAGCATATGATGGTCCTGGTCTCTGGAAAACACACACAACAGTTAAACAGTTTTTTGTCGTCAAAAAAATCAGAGCAAAGTCTTTCTAAGCAGACCATATCTACATCAACACACGACAACATTGTGTTGTTGTGCCTAAATAAAGTGCATGTCGCAGTGATCTAGGCTCGAAAACTGATCTAGCCTTAGAAAGTGGTTAGAGAAAAATTGCGTATCACTATCTTTTACATGCCGATAACTTGTTTGTTTCAGATGGGTTGAGCTTCATACATGTGCTAACTGAAAGATCGAACAAAAACACCTCCTTGTTCCAATTTGCGTGCAACTACTTTTAGACGGCATTTGTTCCCATTTATTCAGCAAAAAACATTGCCTTCCCCAGAAAAACTATAACTACATTTCTATATTCAACTTGATCAAGAAAATATATTTGGCCTCACTAGGGAAAAGAAAGAGGAAAAGATGCATCATTACCTTGTTAGGGAACAAAATAAAAGTGCTGACTCAATTTAGAATTTTTCATCAAAGAAAGAAGAACTTAGAATTTGGCGCATCTCGTTGTATTATGCATGTTCACAAAAAGTGTTGGCACCGATAAGAAAGAAAACAGCATATGACAAATGTTAGCATGTTGCCCTAAGAAAAAGAACTTAGGGTGTGCTCCTCCATTCCATAAAATCTTTAGGCGAAGAAAAGCATAATGTTAAATTTTGTAAAACTGATGACCGGGAAATGAAGATAGCTATGCAGGGACTACGTTGGCACTCAGGTATGATTTGGGAAAAAGAAAAATAAATAAATATTGATTCATAAATACACATGGGACCATAAAACAAAAATGACAGGAAAAACATGAGATGAACTTACTGCTTTGTTTTGATTGTAGATATGCATCCCAAGACCAAAGAGTGGTGTTTGACCGAGGCTTTTTCAAATGCAAAACAACTTCGGATGGTTCCACCTTACTCATTTGCCTCTCGGGGTAATGAGTTTGCAACACCATCAAATCCTCTTCTTGACCGACAAATAAATTCCACTTGGTGGTCAACATGTTATCCCTTTTGTCCATTAGAAACAAAGATTTAAGTCGGTTATTTTTTTGGACCAATAAAATGAGTAAAGTGCTTGGGAAGAAAAATTATAAATTGTATCCTCTCTGTATCAAGTAGATATGAACCCTATCTATCTCAACATTTTGACCCCCAAGTCGAGGGTCGATTGCAAGTGACATGAAACAAGTGACGTACAACTACACAATAACCCCAATAACGCATTGAGGGTCGACTTGCAACTAGGGTGACTTCGACTACTAAAAACCAGTTACGAGTTGGGGGTCGACTTGCAAGTAGCATGAAACAAAGAACTATGGGTCTGAGTTGCGAGTCGATTGTGGACTTGCGACTGGCGATTACAACTACATGAAAACCCAAGTTGCAAGACAAGATTTGACTTGCAAGTGGCGTGAAACAAAAACTACGATCCGAGTTGTGAGTTGTTGGTGGACTTGCAACTGGCTACAACTACACAAAAAACTGAGTTTGCAAGTCAAAGGGCGACCTGCAAGTGGTATGTAACTACGGGTTCGGGTCGATGGTGGACATGCAACTAGGGCGATCATAAACTACATTAAACCCTAGTTGTAAGTCGAGGGTCGACTTGCAAGTGACGTGAAACAAAAACTACAAGCCGAGTTGTGAGTCGATGGTGGACTTGCAACGGGCGTGACTACAACTACAAAAAATACCCCAATTGCAAGTCAAGGGTCAACTTGCAAGTGGCATGAAACAAAAAGTACAAGCCGAGTTATGAGTCGATGGTGCACTTGCAACTAGGGTGACTATGACTACAAAAAACTAGTTGAGAGTCGAGGGTCGACTTGCAAGTGACATGAAACAAAGAACTACGGGTCTGCGAGTTGCGAGTAGATGGTAGACTTGCAACTAGAGCGATTACAACTATATAAAACCCAGCTTGCAAGTCGAGGTTGACTTGCAAGTGGCGTGAAACAAAAATTATGAGCTGAGTTGTGAGTCGTTGGTAGACTTGCAACTGGAATGACTACAACTATACAGAAAACCCAGTTTGCAAGTCAAATGGCAACTTGCAAGTGGGCATGAAACAAGAATTACGGGTCCAAGTTGCGAGTCGATGGTGGACTTGCAACTGGGACAATTACAACTACATAGAAACCCCAGTTGCAAGTCGTGGATTGACTTGCAAGTGACCTGAAACAAAAAACTACGAGCAGAGTTGCAAGTCGATGGTCGACTTGCAACTGGCGTAACTACAACTACACAAAAAAACCAGTTGCGAGTTGAGGGTCAACTTGCAAATGGCAAGAAACAAAAAGTACAGGCCGAGTTGCGAGTTGATAGTGGACTTGCAACTGCGGTGACTACAACTACACAAATAAACCACGGTTATGAATCAAGGTCAACTTGCAAGTGACATGAAACAAAAAGTACAGCCGAGTTATGAAGTCGATGGTGGACTTGCAATGGGGCGATTAGAACTACATGGAAACCCCAGTTGCAAGTCAAGGGTCGACTTGCAAGTGATGTAAACAAAATAGTACGAGCCGAGTTGCGAGTGAATGGTGGATTTGCAACTGGCGTGACTACAACTACACAAAAACCCAAGTTGCGAGTCAATGGGCATCTTGCAAGTGGCATGAAACGAGAACTACGGGTCCGAGTTGCGAAGTCGATGGTGGACTTGCAATCGGGCGATTATAACTACAATTAAACCCAGTTGTAAGTCGAGGGTCGACTTGCAAGTGACGTGAAACAAAAACCACGAACCGAGTTGCGAGTCGATGGTGGACATGTAATTGGCATGACTACAACTACACAAAATATTCCAATTGCGCAGTCGAGGGTCAACGTGCAAGTGGAATGAAACAAAAAAGTACAGGCCGAGTTGAGACTCGATGGTGCACTTGGAACTAGGGCGATTACAACTACACAAAACCTCAATTGCGCATCGAGGGTCGACTTGCAAGTGGCATGAAACAATAAAGTACACGCCTAGTTGCGAGTTGATGGCCGACTTGCAACTGGGGTGACGGCTACAAAAAAAACTAGTTGCGAGTCGAGAATCGACTTGCATGTGGCATGAGACAAAGAACCACGGGTTCGAGTTGCGAGTTGATGGTGCACTTGCAACTGAGGCGATTACAACTACATGAAAATCCAGTTGCAAGTCGAGGGTCGACTTGCAAGTGACGTGGAAAAAACTACGAGCCGAGTTGCAAGTTGTTGGTGGACTTGCAAGTGGCGTGACTGCAACTAGACAAAAAATCCTAATTGCGAGTCAAGGTTCGTCTTGCAAGTGGCATGAAAAAAGAAATACAAGTCCAAGTTGCGAGTCGATGATAGACTTGCAACTAGGGCGGCTACGATTACACAAAAAAACCAGTTGCGAGTCAAAGGTCGACTTGCAAGTGGCATGAGAAAAAACTACAAAGCTTAGTTGCAAGTTGATGGTCTACTTGTAACTGGGGCGACTATGAATACATAAAAAACCTTGTGAGTCAAGGGTCAACTTGCAAAAATAACTACAAAAAAGATCCTAGTGCGTGTCAATGATAGATTTGCAACTAGAGTAAAAACAACTAGAAAGAAAACCCACAATTCCATGTCAATGATGGACCTGCATTGGGAGCGTCGTTATGTAGGAAGCCCATAGTTGTGTGTTGATGGTGGACTTGCAACTAAGACAACGCCTTGTAGCGGAAAAAAACCCAATTGTGTGTCAATGATAGATTCGCAACGACGGCATATCAACTGGCTGTGCATGGGATATTCTGTTAACAACAACAAAAAACAAAAAGAAAAATTGAAAAAAATCAAAACAATTAGCAAATATAAAAAAGATGAAAATAAACATTTGCATAAAAGAAACAAAAGGAAAATTACCACTGTTGGTGAGGGCGGCTTTGGAGCACTCACGAATGACAATTCCAAAAAATCTCTGCTTGTTGTCACTCTCGCAATGCGAATGGCAGTCTGGCCACACCATCCTGCATGGATAAAAAAATTCTTTTCAGAAACCGAGCCATTTGTACTGGAAAAATAACAAATACTATAAAACCTACAAAAAACAAATGAATGTTCATAGAAGCCAAAATAATTAGTAGCCCAATGAAAAGCTCAGTTTGGCAGCAGACTAATATACCTTCGCCTAGAATCGAACTAAGGCGGAGACATTCTCGAACCTATTACTGAAGTTGGAAGTCTTTAAAAAAGGATGGATGCACATGGTAAGAAAAAGGAGAGGAAGAAAAAGGTGCCGCTCAAAAGCATAAGCATGGGCTCAGGCCTACAAGCACAAGTTCAACACACAACTCAGCCATCTAAAAGGAAACACGATGAAAAGATCCATTCAATGCCTCCAGCCACCTTAAAAACTACTGGCCTCATTTAAAGTCAAAAAATGTTTCTGGCATGACAGGCGTATTTCCTGGAGGAAAACAAACATGTATACAGTATAGTATATCCAAGTTTACCCGACGATTCATCTAGCTAACATGGACAACTTATTTGGGTGAACTAAAAGACAAACTACGCAGCCACCACACTGAATCTTGACTACTTGAAATCCACCCGACTCCCCGCATTTGGGTGAACTGAAAAACGAAAACACCTATATTGATGAAATATACAGACAAAAAAGTATAAGGTGATGCATTCGTGAGGTGCTTCTTTATTTATGTTCATCTCTTTTCTTTCAAACAAAAAAAATCTAGACTGAAAAATTGGTTTTAGCCTGCCACATTGATCCAAATACTCACTAAGACAAAATAAAAACACATGTATAAGTTATTATACTTGACAAAAACTTAACAGAAGTACTGACATGGAAAATGGAAGAACATGGATCTAACAAAAATCAACTATGATTGATACAAGATTATGCCGAAATTATAGCAGGAGATACTGAATCTCTGCACACTACATAAGATTATACTGAATTTCTAGCACAAGATACTGAATCTCTGCACACTACACAAGATTATACTGAATTTCTAGCAAGAGATACTGAATCTCCACACACTACACAAAGATATACTAAACTTCTAGCAGGAGATACAAAAGACTGCCTATTGTTTTCAATCTAAATCGCCCAAAACAACTTGCTGAATCTTTATCTACTTGAAATCCACATCCACATTTGGATAATTTGAGGAACAAACCGTGGATAGACCAAATACACAAACAAAAAAAGGGGACGTGCTAAACTGTAACGAACTCTACCCACATTTGGCTAGAATTGAGGGGCAAACCTAGATCGATGAACACACAAACAAATAACAGAGGATGGTGCTAAATCTGTGAGCAAGGAACAGTAACCGGACAGAGCAAAAAAAAAAAGGAAAACGAGGGCAACTCACTCCAATGGCGTCTCTCTCCCATCTCGCTCTCCAGAAATCACCGCCGCCTGGAGCTCCTGTTGAGGAGGAATGGGGAACGGGGGAAACTAGTGCGATGGGAAAAAAGAATGGTCGCCCCCTCCTCTTCAAAACTGCTCTGAGATGGACAAACACGGCCCGTTAGCTCAGCAAACACCACAAACCCGCCCCCGGCCCGCTGCTAGCATCGACTACGGGCCGCACAACAGACCACAAAACACGAGCGAACCTGACAGAATGTACTAGCGGAGACAAAAAGACGATTTGCGTGAATCTAAAGTCAAAATAAATCCAATGGCTCTGGACTTAGATGTGAGATAGTTACATCTAGATGTGAAAATAGCAAATCTGTAGAAATTTATCTTCACGTCTACACTAAGTCATGCATAGTCTGCTATGAGAAAAAGTACAATTCAAATTCAATCTCAACTCTTCAGTTTTAATGCAGCCCATGATTCAATCAAAAAATGCATACATATATGTACATAGCATCAACCCCAACATTCAAAAATACAAAACCAAGGGTGGGTCATATCTCTCTTCCTCAAATACACGACAAGTAGAAAATTGCTTGCTCGGAAAACCATTCGGTGACTAACACACTAATTTAATACCACCGGTGCACACTACTTTAACCTATACGCATAAAATAAACACAGATGACATTTTACTAAATCTAAAATGGGAAGAAATAAAAAAACACATAAATCATGGGAAAACGCCACATACTTGGCTGCTCCTCTCCTCCCCCTCCCCTTCTCGCTCCCAAACAATCGCCGCCACCTGACACAAAGAAACAAACAAATGTCACAAAAACAAATGACTGAAAAAAGAAAGAAAGAATGAAAACATTGACTGATATAAATCAAAACTAGCTCTGTCAAAACATACATACTAAAACTAATACAGATATCAACTATATACTGCTAAAACATAAAACAAATGTACAAATCTGCCACTGAGTCTAGCAAAAAAACACTAATCCAAAAAAATCAACCTGAACAGAAAACACATGGTCTATGCTGATTCATCTCTGAGTTGCTTCTCTATTTATATTCAGTTGTTTGCATATAAAAAAAGTTGATTCACAACTCTTAGAAAAGTTGAGTTCAACCTGCAACAAGTAGACCACATGCTCACAAAAATCTAGCAGATCATATAAAATCTGAATCACAACACTGAATCTTTCTGAACATTTATCTTTCTGAATCTGTATCTACTGTGAATTTAGCAGAGCATATAAAATCTGAATCACAACACTGAATCTTTCTGAACATTAATGTTTCTGAATCTGTATCTACTGGGAATTTAGCAGAGCATGTAAAATCGGCCCCATTAAACAAACTACACACCACATGGCACTGAAAAAATCTTTCTGAATCCTCGGTGAGTCTATCAGAGAGATTGAACAAAAATCTGCTCCATCCATCAAACCCTAACACTGAAATAAACACCCCCACCTACCAAAAAAAGAGGCTATAATCTATACAAAAATGAGCAGTGACACACTCAATTCTTTATCAATCCTTATCTACACCCGAAATCCCCACCTCACCAGCAGCTCCACCCACCACTAGATAGATCGAAAAATACAGACAGAAAAAAGGAGCCTCGTGCTTCTAACAATCAGGGGGATTGCGAGCGGGCAAAAAACCTTTCCTAAAATCGATGGACACACAAACAAAAAACAAACAAACTCATGGAGGCATTGGAAGCACGAACCCTAGATCGATTAACACACAAAAACAACCCATAAACTAGATACTAGATCTGTGAGCAAACCACATACACGAAGAAAGAAGAGAAGAAAGGGGAGAACAACAGATGCAACTCACTCCAATGCGTCTCTCTCTTCTTGTAGCTCTCCAGAAGTCGCCGTCGCCTCCAGGAGCAACTGACGAAGAGGAGAATGGGGAACGAGGCGAAATGAATGCCTCGTGAAGGAGAAGGATGTGAAGAGGACACAACTGAAGCGCCGCCCTCTTAATTCACGAACCTGCTCTCACAGAGACAAAAACGGCCCGCCAGCCCAACAAACAACGGCCCGCTACGCAAAATCCACGGGAAAGGACGGGCCGCGAGACAGGCAATGGCACCAGCGACGCGAGCGCGCACGAAGCGGGACGAACAAAGTTGTACGCGCGAATCTCAAAGACAGGACAAAATCCAATGGCTATGCATTTAGATGTGAGATAGCTATTTCATATCTAGATGTGAAATAGCAAACCTGATGTTTCTTTGGGTGGTTCGTTAGTTGCATCGTCGTCACAACCACAACGTCACGCAAAGATTCGGCATGGCGGCCGCGGCGGCAGCAGCACCGTGCTGGTCCGAGCTCCCAACCGATCTCCTCACGAGCATCGTGCAGCTCCTCGAGCTCCCGGGAGCGCTCACCTTCGCGACCGTCTGCGCGTCATGGCGCTCGGCCGCGGCTGCCGCCGGCGTCCCACCCCCGGGCACGCCATGGCTCATGTCCTGGGAACAAGATCCCCACCCAGCCGTCGGGCGCAGCCGCTGGCCGTGACCTGCAAGCTCCGCAATCTCCTCGACGTCGGCAAGGCCTACAGCGTCACGTTCCCGGCGGGCACCTTCGTCACCTGCTGCGGCGCCTCCGACGGGTGGCTGGTGGTGGTGGACGAGCTCTGCAACCTCTCGCTCCACAACCTCTTCACCTCGCGCACGATCCCTCTGCCGCCGGTCACCGACTTCCCGCGGGTGGAGGCCGAGCACGACGACCAGGGGAAAATCGAACGCTACCGTCTCAAAACCCTGTACCGGCACAGCGGCCCAGACGTTACGTACGACGCGCATCATATGGCGACCTTCTTCGACCGGAAGGCGCTGCTGTCCGGCAACCCGTCCAGAGGCGGCGGCGGCGGCGGCGGCGACTACGTCGTCACGGTCGTCCACTACGGCGGCGAGTGGATCTCCTACGCCAGGGCCGGAGATGCCAGATGGCGGGTGCTGGTTTCTAACCACTACTGGGGCCAAGATCGCCTGAAAGCCTACGCCGAGTGCGCGTACCACAACGGGAGGATCTACGCCGTGACCTACAAGGTGGGCGTGGAGAGATGGGTCCTCGACGACGCCGGAACGCCATCGAAGAAGGCGGTGGCGCTGTTCCGGCAGTACGACGCCGTCCTCACCAGGCACCTGGTGGCCTCGCCGGGCGGCGGGCTGTGGCAGGTCAGCGCAGTGTGGGAGCCGGCACGCGCGGCGGTCCCGGACGGGATCAGGTTCACGTTCCGCGTGGTGGATGACGACGACTGCGCTGATGCCGGAGGAGGAGCCGGGGAGCGGGGGTCGATGCAGGAGCACGCGCTGTTCCTCGGGCTGAACCGGTCAGCGTGTTTACCGGCGAGGAGTTTCCCCGGCGTGAGGCCCGGCGTGCTCTACTTCTCCGCGCCTTGGATGAGGCAGTACGCTCCCGAGATGCTCGAGCGGGTGGGTGACTGGGGTGGCGCCAGGGCCTATGACCTCAAGGCGAGGGCGAGGACGTTCGAGCGCGTGTTCCCTGGCTTGCTGCCGGAGTCTGCGCGGCTGATGGACTGCCCTACGGAGGTCTGGATCACGCCCAATCTGTACTAGCAAGTTATATAAGTATGTGCGTTGGCTTTTTATAATCGATTGCTGTTTCATCTGAGCAGATGCATGCAAAAACAAACACTTGTGCTAATTAAAATTGTTCATCGATGAATCTACTCCTTCGCATCGTTGTTATTTGCATTGTTCCTCAGTGTGCAGCACCACCTGATCAAATGGCTTTCCAGTTTGTTTCACCAATCAGTGAACAAACTACAGGGAATAGGGGATACATTGTGTCCATGGTGATGCTGTAAAAGATGATGATCATCAATCAAATAACACATGTACATAAATTGTTTCCTCCAACACGCATCCAAATGCTTGCCATCTTGTATTAGTTAGAGAGGAAAAACATCAGGATGACGCAGCGTACAAACGAGCAAGTGGAAACTAGGGGGGAAACAATACTAGGCCTGTCTAACAAAAAACCGCAGAAGAAGCAGAAATTTTTTTCTCCTACAGAGGACCGGGTGGCGCCATTGGGAGGTTGCGTGTGCAAAGAGTACCAGATGATGCTACTGCAACTCAAGTCTAGTGATGATACTTCTGTCCTTTGATTACTGTCCATGCCCTGCAATGATACTTCTGTCCTTTGATTACTGTCCATGCCCTGCAATGATACTTCTGTCCTTTGATTACTGTCCATGCCCTGCAAAACCAACCAAGATCTTACCTGTGTTACACCATGCGATGAGTTGGTGGGTGACTGGGGAGGCGCGAGGGCCTACGGCGTCCTCATCAAGACGAGGACGAGGACGTTCGAGCACGTGTTCCCTGGCTTGCTGCCTGAATCTGCACGGCTGATGGACTGTCCCACGGAGGTCTGGGTCACGCCCAATCTGTTGTACTAGCTGCCGGCGATAAACAGGTCCTTCGGAAGCAGATAGCAGGACGTGTGTGCGTTGGCTGAAAACTTGTTTTTTTTTTTGAAAAATCACCTGGGGGGAGCTCCCCACCTGAATATATTTCTCAATTTTGTAACCCGACTTTTGCCTGATTACAAAAGGTGAATTACATAAGCACGTGTAAGCGTGATAAGAAGTAGGAACGCCACGAGGAGGCAGCCTGCTTGTGCGCCGGTTTCCTTATCCGTGCGTCCGGAGTATGAGATCGTCAATTATTCGCTTAAGGGTGAAGATGCTGTGGTGGTTTTGCTGTCTGAAGGTCATAGCGTTTCTGGAGTCCCAAATCTTCCATAGGATGATGAGTAGGATGGAGTGCCAAATTAGCGCATCCACCTGGCTATGGAGCCTGCAGTCCCAAAGGTCGTCGATGGAGCTGTGAGGTGAAAGTCCAATCAGATGCCATATCCGCTGTGCAAGCGGACAGTCGATGAAGATATATGCGAACTAGTCTCGCCGTCGAACCCACACCGTGGGCAAAGGAAGTCCAGGACGATGTGCTTGCGGAGGAGGTTGCTTTCGGAGTTGAGACGTCCGCGGAACAGGAGCCAAGCAAAGATCTTCACGCGGTTTGGAACACATGATGACCAGATGGCAACAACATGTGGGTCGTCGTTGTTGTAGCCCATGGTCAGCTCATAGGCAGGCCACATAGAGAAGCGTAGGCCACCGTTGAGGTAGCGCTCGTCCGGTCCTGGCGAAAACTGGAAGTCCTGCAAGTGAGACAACAAAGAGCACAACTCGGTAACAACATTAGATGTTAGGCGGTTCTGAAGGATTGGTTCTAAACCGTGGTTCAAAACAGAAGCCACACGAGCGAGTGGTGTGGTGGTGTGCAAGTAGAGGCAGGGGAATAGAGTAGCGAGTGATTGCTGGTGTAGCCAAATATCCAGTCAAAAGTAGGTGCTAGTGTCGGAGTTGGTAAAGACAAAGGAGATGGCATGAAGAGCTGGTAGGTGTTCGTTTATGGTTTGACGGAGGAAAGACTGGCTGCTTTGGGGAGTGAAGAGAGCATTTGGGTGTTGCAACGCGATCCAGTACAACCAAGGGGTTTGCTCTAGCTGAAAACTTGTGATTTACCTTTGAGAAACCGCTTAATCTGAAACATCTAGTTTTTGAAACCTTTAATTTTTGAAAGTGAACCAGCTAATTTCTGAATCCTGCGATTTGGGATTCTAAAAGTGAAATATCTAATTCTGGAACCCTTCCATTTCTAAAAGTGAAACCTCTGATATCCGGATGTAAAACCTTTAGTTCCTAATAATGTCTAATTTACCCCAAAAATTTAAGAAGCTCTACCCCGAATTTCTGGAAGAACGGAATAGACATGCAATCTGCCAAACCCAATTGGGGAAATATAACCTTGTTGAAAAGTAACCCAAAACTAAGTGTGCATATTGTTTTTTTTGGGGGGCTTGTATAGAGTGGTGGTGCCAGAAATGTTGTCATGTGTAGTCAATTTGAAATTGTGTAGTCAAATATGTCAATTTATACAAATTTGTTCCAATATTCCTACACCTACATGCTAGTTTCACCAAAAGAACTGGGTAGGCAGTTGACTAACAAGCTTGTGTGTGGCTTCGCCACTGCTTGTATATGGTGTATGTCATATGTCTTTCAAAGCCTCGTACACTTATTTAAAAACTTGCATGAAGTTTGGATCTATGTTAGTCATCAATCGGAGATTGAAATGAAGAAAATATGCCCTAGAGGCAATAATAAAGTTGTTATTTTATATTTTCTTATATCATGGTAATTTTTTTTATTCATGCTAGAATTGTATTAACTGGAAACTTGATACATGTGTGGATACATAGACAAAACACCGTGTCCCTAGTAAGCCTCTACGAGACTAGCTCGTTTATCAAAGATGGTTAAGTTTCCTAACCATAGACATGTGTTGTCATTTGATGAATGGGATCACATCATTAGGAGAATGATGTGATGAACAAGACCCATCCGTTAGCTTAGTATATTGATCATTCAGTTTTATTGCTATTGCTTTCTTCATGTCAAATATATATATATATATATATATATATATATATATATATATATATATATATATATATATATATATATATTCCTTTGACTATGAGATTATGCAACTCCCGGATACCGGAGGAATGCCTTGTGTGCTATCAAACGTCACAACGTAACTGGGTGATTCTAGATATGCTCTACAGGTATCTCCGAAGGTGTTTGTTGGGTTGGCATAGATCGAGATTGGGATTTGTCACTTCGAGTATCGGAGAGGTATCTCTGGGCCCTCTCGGTAATACACATCATAAAAAGCCTTGCAAGTAAAGTGACTAATGAGTTAGTTGCGGGATGATGTATTACGGGACGAGTAAAGAGACTTGTCGGTAACGAGATTGAACTAGGTACGAAGATACCGACGATCAAATCTCGGGCAAGTAACATACCGATGACAAAGGGAATAACGTATGTTGTCATTATGGTTCGACCGATAAAGATCTTCGTAGAATATGTAGGAGCCAATATGAGCATCCAGGTTCCGCTATTGGTTATTGACCGGTGATAACCCACAAGTATAGGGGATCGCAACAGTTTTCGAGGGTAGAGTATTCAACCCAAATTTATTGATTCGACACAAGGGAAGCCAAAGAATATTCTCAAGTATTAGCAGTTGAGTTGTCAATTCAACCACACCTGGATAACTTAGTATCTGCAGCAAAGTATTTAGTAGCAAAGTAATTGGAAAGTAACGGTAACGGTAGCAAAAGTAATATTTTTGGGTTTTGTATTGATTGTAACAGTAGCAACGAAAAAGTAAATAAGCGAAGAACAATATGTGAAAAGCTCGTAGGCATTGGATCGGTGATGGAGAATTATGCCGGATGCGGTTCATCATGTAGTAGTCATAACATAGGGTGACACAGAACTAGCTCCCATTCATCAATGTAATGTAGGCATGTATTCCGAATATAGTCATACGTGCTTATGGAAAAGAACTTGCATGACATCTTTTGTCCTACCCTCCCATGGCAGCGGGGTCCTAATTGAAACTAAGGGATATTAATGCCTCCTTTTAATAGAGTACCGGACCAAAGCATTAACACATAGTGAATACATGAACTCCTCAAACTACGGTCATCACCGGGAGTGGTCCCGATTATTATTGTTAGTTTGGGGTTGCCGGATCATAACACATAGTACGTGACTATAGACTTGCAAGATAGGATCAAGAACTCACATATATTCATGAAAACATAATAGGTTCAGATCTGAAATCATGGCACTCGAGCCCTAGTGACAAGCATTAAGCATAGCAAAGTCATAGAAACATCAATCTCAGAACATAGTGGATACTAGGGATCGAACCTAACAAAACTAACTCGATTACATGATAAATCTCATCCAACCCATCACCGTCCAGCTGAAGGAAATATGCCCTAGAGGCAATAATAAAGTTATTATTTATTTCCTCATATCATGATAAATGTTTATTATTCATGCTAGAATTGTATTAACCGGAAACATGATACATGTGTGAATACATAGACAAACATAACGTCACTAGTATGCCTCTACTTGACTAGCTCATTAATCAAAGATGGTTGTGTTTCCTAACCATAGACATGTGTTGTCATTTGATTAAAGGGATCACATCATTAGGAGAATGATGTGATTGACATGACCCGTTCCGTTAGCCTAGCACTTGATCGTTTAGTACGTTGCTATTGCTTTCTTCATGACTTATACATGTTCCTGTAACTATGAGATTATGCAACTCCCGTTTACCGGAGGAACACTTTGTGTGCTACCAAACGTCACAACGTAAATGGGTGATTATAAAGGAGCTCTACAGGTGTCTCCGAAGGTACATGTTGGGTTGGCGTATTTCGAGATTAGGTTTTGTCACTCTGATTGTCGGAGAGGTATCTCTGGGCCCTCTCGGTAATGCACATCACTATAAGCCTTGCAAGCAATGTAGCTAATGAGTTAGTTACAGAATGATGCATTATGTAATGAGTAAAGAGAATTGCCGGTAACAAGATTGAACTAGGTATTGGATACCGACGATCGAATCTCGGACAAATAACATACCGATGACAAAGGGAACAACATATGTTGTTATGCGGTTTGACCGGTAAAGATCTTCGTAGAATATGTAGGAGCCAATATGAGCATCCAGGTTCCGCTATTGGTTATTGACCAAGAATAGTTCTAGGTCATGTCTACATAGTTCTCGAACCCGTAGGGTCCGCACGCTTAACGTTACGATGACAGTTTTATTATGAGTTTACAAGTTTTGATGTACCGAAGGTTGTTCGGGGTCCCGGATGTGATCACGGACATGACGAGGAGTCTCGAAATGGTCGAGACATAAAGATTGATATGTTGGAAACCTATATTTGGATATCGGAATGGTTCCGGGTAAAATCGGGATTTTACCGGAGCACCGAGGGGTTACCGGAACCCTCCCGGGGGTTATTGGGCCTTCATGGGCCCTAAGGGAGAAGAGGAGAGGAGGCAAGAGGTGGGCTGCGCCCCCTCCCCTCCCTAGTCCGAATAGGACAAGGAGAGGGGGCGGCGCCCCCCCTTCCTTTCCCTCTTCCTCCTCCTTCCCCCTTTCTCCTTCTCCAACTAGGAAAGAAGGGAGTCCTACTCCCGGTGGGAGTAGGACTCCCCCTTGGCGCGCCCTCCTTGGCCGGCCGCCCCCTCCCCCTTGGCTCCTTTATATACGGGGGCAAGGGGGCACCTCTAGACACACAAGTTGATCTTCGTGATTGTTCCTTAGCCGTGTGCGGTGCCCCCCTCCACCATATTCCACCTTGGTCGTATCGTTGCGGTGCTTAGGTGAAGCCCTGCGTCGGTAGAACATCATCATCGTCACCACGCCGTCGTGCTGACGGAACTCATCCCCGACACCCTGCTGGATCGGAGTCCGGGGATCGTCATCGAGCTGAACGTGTGCTGAACTCGGAGGTGCCGTACGTTCTGTACTTGGATCGGTCGGATCGTGAAGACGTACGACTACATCAACCGCGTTGTCATAACGCTTCCGCTTTCGGTCTACGAGGGTCTACGAGGGTACGTGGACTACACTCTCCCCTCTCGTTGCTATGCACCACCATGATCTTGCGTGTGCGTAGGAATTTTTTTGAAATTACTACGTTCCACAACAGTGGCATCCGAGCCTGGTTTTATGCGTTGATGTTATATGCACGAGTAGAACACAAGTGAGTTGTGGGCGATACAAGTCATACTTCTTACCAGCATGTCATACTTTGGTTCAGCGGTATTGTTGGATGAAGCGGCCCGGACCGACATTACGCGTACGCTTACGCGAGACTGGTTTTACCGCCGTGCTTTGCACACAGGTGACTAGGGGGTGTCTGTTTCTCCAACTTTAGTTGAACCGAGTGTGGCTACGCCCGGTCCTTGCGAAGGTTAAAACATCACTAGCTTGACGAACTATCGTTGTGGTTTTGATGCGTAGGTAAGAAAGGTTCTTGCTCAGCCCGTAGCAGCCACTTAAAATTTGCAACAACAAAGTAGAGGACGTCTAACTTGTTTTTCCAGGGCATGTTGTGATGTGATATGGTCAAGACGTGATGCTATATTTTATTGTATGAGATGATCATGTTTTGTAACCGAAGTTATCGGCAACTTGCAGGAGCCATATGGTTGTCGCTTTTATTGTATGAAATGCAAACGCCCTGTAATTGCTTTACGTTATCACTAAGCGGTAGCGATAGTCATAGAAGCAATAGATGGCGTAACGACAACGATGCTATGATGGATATCAAGGTGTCGCGCCGGTGACGATGGTGATCACGACGGTGCTTCGGAGATGGAGATCACAAGCACAAGATGGTGATGGCCATATCATATCACTTATATTGATTGCATGTGATGTTTATCCTTTATGCATCTTATCTTGCTTTGATTGACGGTAGCATTTTAAGATGATCTCTCACTAAAAATTATCAAGAAGTGTTCTCCCGAGTATGCACCGCTGCGAAAGTTCTTCGTGCCGAGACACCACGTGATGATCGGGTGTGATAGGCTCTACGCTCAAATACAACGGTGAAAACAGTTGCACACGCAGAATACTCAGGTTAAACTTGACGAGCCTAGCATATACAGATATGGCCTCGAACACGGAGACCGAAAGGTCGAACGTGAATCATATAGTAGATATGATCAACATAGTGATGTTCACCATTGAAACTACTCCATCTCACGTGACGATCGGACATGGTTTAGTTGATTTGGATCACGTGATCACTTAGATGACTAGAGAGATGTCTGTCTAAGTGGGAGTTCTTAAGTAATATGATTAATTGAACTTAAATTTATCATGAACTTAGTACCTGATAGTATTTTGCATGTCTATGTTTATTGTAGATAGATGGCTCGTGCTATTGTTCCGTTGAATTTTAATGCGTTCCTTGAGAAAGCAAAGTTGAAAGATGATGGTAGCAATTACACGGACTGGGTCCGTAACCTGAGGATTATCCTCATTGCTGCATAGAAGAATTATGTCCTGGAGCCTGCTGCTGATGCAATTGACGACGTTAAGAACGTCTGGCAGAGCAAAGCTGATGACTACTCGATAGTTCAGTGTGCCATGCTTTACGGCTTAGAACCGGGTCTTCAACGACGTTTTGAACGTCATGGAGCATATGAGATGTTCCAGGAGTTGAAGTTAATATTTCAAGCAAATGCCCGGATTGAGAGATATGAAGTCTCCAATAAGTTCTATAGCTGCAAGATGGAGGAGAATAGTTCTGTCAGTGAACACATACTCAAAATGTCTGGGTATAATAATCACTTGATTCAACGGGAGTTAATCTTCCGATGATAGTGTCATTGACAAAATTCTTCAATCACGCCACCAAGCTACAAGAGCTTCGTGATGAACTATAATATGCAAGGGATGGACAAGACTATTCCCGAGCTCTTCGCAATGCTAAAAGCCGCGGAGGTAGAAATCAAGAAGGAGCATCAAGTGTTGATGGTCAACAAGACCACCAGTTTCAAGAAAAAGGGCAAAGGGAAGAAGAAGGGGAACTTCAAGAAGAACAGCAAACAAGTTGCTGCTCAAGAGAAGAAACCCAAGTCTGGACCTAAGCCCGAGATCGAGTGCTTCTACCGCAAGCGACCGACATCGAAGCGGAACTGCCCCAAGTATTTGGCGGATAAGAAGGATGGCAAAGTGAACAAAGGTATATGTGATATACATGTTATTGATGTGTACCTTACTAATACTCGCAGTAGTACCTGGGTATTTGATACTGGTTCTATTGCTAATATTTGCAACTCGAAACAGGAACTACGGATTAAGCGAAGATTGGCTAAGGACGAGGTGACGATGCGCGTGGGAAATGGTTCCAAAGTCGATGTGATCGCGGTCGGCACGCTACCTCTACATCTACCATTGGGATTAGTTTTAGACCTAAATAATTGTTATTTGGTGCCAGCGTTAAGCATGAACATTATATCTGGATCTTGTTTGATGCGAGACGGTTATTCATTTAAATCAGAGAATAATGGTTGTTCTATTTATATGAGTAATATCTTTTATGGTCATGCACCCTTGAAGAGTGGTCTATTTTTATTAAATCTCGATAGTAGTAATACACATATTCAGTGTTGAAACCAAAAGATGCAGAGTTGATAACGATATTGCAACTTATTTGTGGCACTGCCGTTTAGGTCATATCGGTATAAAGCACATGAAGAAACCCCATACTGATGGACTTTTGGAATCACTTGATTATGAATCACTTGGTACTTGCGAACCATGCCTCATGGGCAAGATGAATAAAACGCCGTTCTCCGGAACTATGGAGCGAGCAACTGATTTGTTGGAAATCATACATACTGATGTTTGTGGTCCAATGAATATTGAGGCTCGTGGCGGGTATCGTTATTTTCTCACCTTCACAGATGATTTGAGCAGATATGGGTATATCTACTTAATGAAACACAAGTCTGAAACATTTGAAAAGTTCAAAGAATTTCAGAGTGAAGTAGAAAATCATCGTAACAAGAAAATAAAATTTCTACGATCTGATCGTGGATGAGAATATTTGATTTACGAGTTTGGTTTACATTTGAAACAATGCGGAATAGTTTCAAGAACTCACGCCACCGGAACACCACAACGAAATGGTGTGTCCGAACGTCAGAATCGTACTTTACTAGATATGGTGCGATCTATGATGTCTCTTACTGATTTACCGCTATCGTTTTGGGGTTATGCTTTAGAGACGGCCGCATTCACGTTAAATAGGGAACCATCAAAATCCGTTGAGACGACGCCTCATGAACTGTGGTTTGGCAAGAAACCAAAGTTGTCGTTTCTTAAAGTTTGGGGTTGCGATGCTTATGTGAAGAAACTTCAACCAGATAAGCTCAAACCCAAATCGGAGAAATGTGTCTTCATAGGATACCCAAAAGAGACTGTTGGGTACACCTTCTATCACAGATCTGAGGGCAAGATTTTCGTTGCTAAATTCGAATCCTTTCTAGAGAAGGAGTTTCTCTCGAAAGAAGTGAGTGGGGGGAAAGTAGAACTTGATGAGGTAACTGTACCTGCTCCCTTATTGGAAAGTAGTCCATCACAAGAACCGGTTCCTGTGACAACTACACCAATTAGTGAGGAAGATAATGATATTGATCATGAAACTTCAGATCAAGTTTCTACTGAACCTCGTAGGACTACCAGAGTAAGATCCGCACCAGAGTGGTACGGTAATCCTATTCTAGAAGTCATGTTACTTGACCATGGCGAACCTATGAACTATGAGGAAGCGATGATGAGCCCAGATTCCGCAAAATGGCTAGAAGCCATGAAATTTGAGATGGGATCCATGTATGAGAACAAAGTATGGACTTTGGTTGACTTGCCCGATGATCGTCAAGCCATTGAGAATAAATGGATCTTTAAGAAGAAGACTGACGCTGATGGTAATGTAACCGTCTATAAAGCTCGACTTGTTGTGAAAGGTTTTTGACAAGTTCAAGGGGTTGACTACGATGAGACTTTCTCACCCGTAGCGGTGCTTAAGTTTGTCCGAATCATGTTAGCAATTGCTGCATTTTATGATTATGAAATTTGGCAAATGGATATCAAAACTGCATTCTTGAATGGATTTCTGGAAGAAGAGTTGTATATGATGCAACCAGAAGGTTTTGTCGATCCAAAAGGTTCTAACAAAGTGTGCAAGCTCCAGCGATCCATTTATGGACTAGTGCAAGCATCTCGGAGTTGGAATAAACGCTTTGATAGTGTGATCAAAGCATATGGTTTTATACAGACTTTTGGAGAAGCATGTATTTACAAGAAAGTGAGTGGGAGCTCTATAGCATTTCTGATATTATATGTAGATGACATATTATTAATTGGAAATGATATAGAATTTCTGGATAGCATAAAGGATACTTGAATAAAAGTTTTTCAATGAAAGACCTCGTGAAGCTGCTTACATATTGGGCATCAAGATCTATAGAGATAGATCAAGACGCTTGATTGACTTTCACAAAGCACATAGCTTGATAAAGTTTTGAAAAGTTCAAATGGATCAGCAAAGAAAGGGTTCTTGCTCAGATTATAAGGTGTGAAATTGAGTCGACTCAATGCCCGACCACAGCAGAAGATAAAGAGAAAATGAAAGATGTTCCTATGCTTTAGCCATAGGCTCTATCATGTATGCAATGCTGTGTACCAGACCTGACGATGCTTAGCAATAAGCTTGGCAGGAAAGTACCAAAGTAATCCAGAGTGGATCATGGACAGCGGTCAAGAACATCCTGAAATACCGAAAAGGACTAAGGATATGTTTCTCGATATGGAGGTGACAAAGAGCTAGTCGTAAATGGTTACGCCGATGCAAGCTTTGACACTGATCCGGACGATTCTAAATTGCAAACCGGATACGTGTTTTTATTAAACGGTGGAGCTGTAAGTTGGTGCAGTTCTAAACAAAGCGTCGTGGCGGGATCTACATGTGAAGAAGAGTACATAGCTGCTTCGAAGCAGCAAATGAAGGAGTCTGGATGAAAGAGTTCATTTCCGATCTAGGTGTCATACCTAGTGCATCGGGACCAATGAAGATCTTCGTGACAATCTTGGTGCAATTGCCTTGGCAAAGGAATCCAGATTTCACAAGAGGACCAAGCACATCAAGAGACGCTTCAATTCCATCCGGGACCAAGTCCAGGTGGGAGACATAGAGATTTGCAAGATACATACGGATCTGAATGTTGCAGACCCGTTGACTAAGCCTCTTCCACGAGCAAAACATGATCAACACGAAGACTCCATGGGTGTTAGAATCATTACTGTGTAATCTAGATTATTGACTCTAGTGCAAGTGGGAGACTGAAGGAAATATGCCCTAGAGGCAATAATAAAGTTATTATTCATTTCCTCATATCATGATAAATGTTTATTATTCATGCTAGAATTGTATTAACCAGAAACATGATACATGTGTGAATACATAGACAAACATAACGTCACTAGTATGCCTCTACTTGACTAGCTCATTAGTCAAAGATGGTTGTGTTTCCTAACCATAGACATGTGTTGTCATTTGATTAAAGGGATCACATCATTAGGAGAATGATGTGGTTGACATGACCCATTCTGTTAGCCTAGCACTTGATCGTTTAGTATGTTGCTATTGCTTTCTTCATGACTTATACATGTTCCGTAACTATGAGATTATGCAACTCCTGCTTACGGAGGAACACTTTGTGTGCTACCAAACGTCACAACGAATCGGGTGATTATAAAGGAGCTCTACAGGTGTCTCCGAAGGTACATGTTGGGTTGGCGTATTTCGAGATTAGGTTTTGTCACTCCGATTGTCGGAGAGGTATCTCTGGGCCCTCTCGGTAATGCAAATCACTATAAGCCTTGCAAGCAATGTAGCTAATGAGTTAGTTACGGAATGATGCATTACGTAACGAGTAAAGAGACTTGCCGGTAACAAGATTGAACTAGGTATTGGATACCGACGATCGAATCTCGGACAAGTAACATATCGATGACAAAGGGAACAACATATGTTGTTATGCGGTTTGACCGATAAAGATCTTCGTAGAATATGTAGGAGCCAATATGAGCATCCAGGTTCCGCTATTGGTTATTGACCGAGAATAGTTCTAGGTCATGTATACATAGTTCTCGAACCCGTAGGGTCCGCACGCTTAACGTTACGATGACAGTTTTATTATGAGTTTACAAGTTTTGATGTACCGAAGGTTGTTCGGAGTCTCGGATGTGATCACGGACATGACGAGGAGTCTCGAAATGGTCGAGACATAAAGATTGATATATTGGAAACCTATATTTGGATATCAGAATGGTTCCGGGTAAAATCGGGATTTTACCGGAGCACCGAGGGGTTACCGGAACCCTCCCGGGGGTTATTGGGCCTTCATGGGCCCTAAGGGAGAAGAGGAGAGGAGGCAAGAGGTGGGCTGCGCCCCCTCCCCTCCCTAGTCCGAATAGGACAAGGAGAGGGAGGCGGCGCCCCCCTTTCCTTTCCCTCTTCCTCCTCCTCCTTCCCCCTTTCTCCTCCTTCCCCCGGTGGGAGTAGGACTCCCCCTTGGCGCGCCCTCCTTGGCCGGCCGCCCCCTCCCCCTTGGCTCCTTTATATACGGGGGCAAGGGGCACCTCTAGATACAGAAGTTGATCTTCGTGATCGTTCCTTAGCCATGTGCGGTGCCCCCTCCACCATATTCCACCTCGGTCGTACCGTTGCGGTGCTTAGGCGAAGCCCTGCATCGGTAGAACATCATCATCGTCACCACGCTGTCGTGCTAATGGAACTCATCCCCGACACCCTGCTGGATCATAGTCCGGGGATCGTCATCGAGCTGAACGTGTGCTGAACTCGGAGGTGCCGTACGTTCGGTACTTGGATCGGTCGGATCGTGAAGACGTACGACTACATCAACCGCTTTGTCATAACGCTTTCGCTTTCGGTCTACGAGGGTTTACGAGGGTACGTGGACTACACTCTCCCCTCTCGTTGCTATGCATCACCATGATCTTGCGTGTGCGTAGGATTTTTTTTTGAAATTACTACGTTCCCCTACACCAGCAAGCCTACAATGGAATTACTCACGCACGGCGGTGAGCATCATGAAATTGGTGATGGAGGATGGTTGATGATGATGACAGCGACGGATTCCCCTCTCTGGAGCCCCGAACGGACTCCAGATCAGCCCTCCCGAGAGGTTTTAGGGCTTGGCGGCGGCTCCGTATCGTAAAACGCGATGAATCCTTCTCCTTGTTTTTTTTCTCCACGAACACGAATATATGGAGTTGGTTGAGCTTGGTGGAGCAACATGGGGCCCACGAGGCAGGGGCGTGCCCCCACCCTCGTGGACAGGTGGAGGCCCCCCTGACATGGATTCTTCTTCCAGTATTTTTATTATTTTCCAAAAATAAGTTCCGTGGAGTTTCAGGTCATTCCGAGAACTTTTGTTTCTGCATATAAATAACACCATGGAAAGTCTGCTGAAAACAGCGTCAGTCCGGGTTAGTTCCATTCAAATCATGCAAGTTAGAGTCCAAAACAAGGGCAAAAGTGTTTGGAAAAGTAGATACGACGGAGGCGTATCAACTCCCCCAAGCTTAAACCTTTGCTTGTCCTCAAGCAATTCAGTTGATAAACTGAAAGTGATAAAGAAAAACTTTTACAAACTCTGTTTGCTCTTGTTGTTGTAAATATGCGTATCAACTCCCCCAAGCTTAAACCTTTGCTTGTTGTTGTAAACTGATTATGACTAACCACATTCACAATAACTCTTAGGTCTCATGTTAACTCATATCAATGGCATAATCAACTAGCGAGCAATAATAATTAATCTTGGATGACAACACTTTCTCAAAATAATCATAATATGATATAACAAGATGGTATCTCTCTAGCCCTTTCTGAGACTGCAAAACATAAATCCAGAGCACCTTTAAAGATCAAGGACTGACTAAACATTGTAATTCATGGTAAAAGAGATCCAGTCATAGTCATACCCAATATAAACTAATAGTAATGGATGCAAATGACAGCGGTGCTCTCCAGCTGGTGCTTTTTAATAAGAGGGTGATGACTCAACATAAAAGTAAATAGATAGGCCCTTCGCAGAGGGAAGCAGGGATTTGTAGAGGTGCCAGAGCTCGATTTTGAAATAGAGATAAATAATATCTTGAGCGACATACTTTCATTGCCAACATAACAACCAAGAGATGGCGATATCTTCCATGCTACACACATTATAGGTGGTTCCCAAACAGAATGGTAAAGTTTATACCCCCCTCCACCAACAAGCATCAATCCATGGCTTGATCTAAACAACGAGTGCCTCCAACTAACAACAGTCCCAGGGGGAGTTTTGTTTGCAATTATTTTGATTTGATTTGCATAAAGCATGGGACTGGGCATCCCTGTGACCAGCCATTTTCTCATGAGTGAGGAGCGGAGTCCACTCCTCTTGAGAATAACCCGCCTAGCATTGAAGATACGGACAACCCTAGTTGATACATGAGCTATTCAAGCATACAAAATAGAATTTCATTTGAAGGTTTAGAGTTTGGCAGATACAAATTTACTTGGAACGGCAGGTAGATACCGCATATAGGAAGGTATAGTTGACTCATATGGCATAACTATGGGGTTTAAGGAATTGGATGCACAAGCAGTATTCCCGCTTAGTACAAGTGAAGGCTAGAAAACAACTGGGAAGCGACCAACTAGAGAGCGACAACAGTTATGAAAATGCATTAAAATTAATAAACATTGAGTACAAGCATGAGTAGGATATAATCCACCATGAACATAAATATCGTGAATGCTATGTTGATTTGTTTCAACTACATGTGTGAACATGTGCCAAGTCGAGTCACTTAAATCATTCAAAGGAGGATACCACCCCACTATACCACATCACAACCATTTTAATAGCATGTTGGCACGCAAGGTAAACCATTATAACTCATAGCTAATTAAGCATGGCACAAGCAACTATAATCTCTAATTGTCATTGCAAGCATGTTTATTCATAATAGGCTGAATCAGGAACGATGAACTAATCATATTTACAAAAACAAGAGAGGTCGAGTTCGTACCAGCCTCTCTCATCTCAATCAGTCCATCATATATCGTCATTATTGCCTTTCACTTGCACGACCGAACGATGTGAATAATAATAATAGTGCACGTGCATTGGACTAAGCTGGAATCTGCGAGCATTCAATAAACAGGAGCAGACAAGGCAATATGGACTCTTGGTTAAATCAACTATAATGCATATAAGAGCCACTTCAACAGTTTATCATAATCTTCTCCTATCGACCCCCAAAGAAAAGAATAGAAATAAAAACTATTTACACGGGAAAGCTCCCAACAAGCAAAAGAAGAACATGAAATCTTTTCGGGTTTTCTTTTTAATTACTGCTACTACAGCATCAAAAGTAAACTAGCTAAAAGCTATTACTAATTTTTTTGGTTTTTCTTAAGATTTAACAAACACACAAGAAGAAAGCGAGAAAAAGAAAATAAACTATCATGGATAGTACAATGAAATAGTATGAGCACCGACAACTAGAAATGAGTGTGTGAACTTGAATGTAATGTCGGTGAGAAATACGTACTCCCCCAAGCTTAGGCTTTTGGCCTAAGTTGGTTTATTGCCACGGATGGCCTGACGGATATCCAAAGTTGTAGTTGGGGTCGTACTGAGATGCAGTGGCTATTGCCTCCTGAGCTGCAGCGTGACAGATAGCTGCCTCCGCCCTCCTCTCGTACTCATCTGCCTCCTCTCTGGTGATAAAATGTCTTCCTTTTGCCTGATAATCAAAGAAGGCAGGAGCAGGGAGAGTAATATGGACAACACAACGTCTGTCAAAGATTAAGCGATACTGGAGGGACTGCTCGTTCCTCTCAAGAAAATGATGATGAACCATGGCATTATAATCTAAATAAACATTAGGCAGCTCAACATCATACTCACGTATAGGTACCTCAAGAAAATTAGCTAGACAGGTTGCATAAATTCCTCCAAAGAAATCTCCATTAATTTTATTATTGTGCAACTACGTGCAACAATAGCTCCCAAATTATAAAATTTATCTCCTAACACAGCACTCCTAAGAATACTGAGATCAGGGACACACATGTGACATGCTTCATCCTTACCATTGATGCACCTACCTATGAAGAGAGCAAAATAATGTATAGCAGGAAAATGAATACTCCCTATGGTAGCTTGTGCTATGTCTCTAGATTCACCCACAGTTATACTGGCAAGAAAATCTCTAAATTCAGATTTGCGAGGTTTACTAGCACTACCCCATTGTGGAAGTTTGCAAGCAGTGGTAAAATCCTCTAAGTCCATGGTATAAGAATTTTCATAAAGATCAAACAGGACAGTTTGAGAATTATGTGAAGATGAATATTCAAACCTCCTCACAAAGGAACTAGTGAGATAGTGATACTGTGGAAACTTTTCTGCCTCGAAACTCACAAGAACACCGTTACGCAAATATGCGTTAAATTCTTCCTTAATTCCCACTCGATCCATGAAGTCCTCTGAAGGCCATTCACAAGGCCGCACTGGAGCGTTCCTTGGTGGCTCATCATCGGCATCGCGCATTGCGAGCCTGGGTCCTTGCTTCCTTGAAGGACCACCTTGGTACATTTTCCTAAGAATATTTCTTCCTCTGAAAAATTTCTGAAAGTTTTAGTAACTTCAAATAAAAGTGAACCAAGCTCAACAAAATTGATAGCAACTACTCCTACAAGTGCCTAAAGCCTATATCATGCATTGGAACTACTTAGAACCATATAAATTGACATGCAAGCTCAAGAACATGGTCACCTAGGCAGCACAAATTTGCAATGAATAAAACACTAGAACAAAAACTAATTGGACCAATGGAGGAGTCACATACCAAGGAACAATCCCCCCAAGCAGTTTTGTGAGAAGTGCTTTGAGCAAGGAGATCGAAAATCGCAGCAAAATGAGCTAGAACTCGTGCTTGAGCTGGATGGTGATTTTTTTGGGAGGAAGAAGAAGTGTGTGGGTGCAGGAATAAGTGGAGGGGAGCCACCGTTGGCCCACGAGGCAGGGGGCGCGCCCTGGATCCTCGTGGCCAGGTTCTTGCTCCCCCTGCTGCGTTCTCAGTGCCAGATATTTTCAAATATTCCAGAAAAAATCATATTTCAATTTCAGGGCATTTGGAGAACTTTTATTTTCGGGGTATTTTTACATTGCACGGATAATTCAGAAAACAGACAGGAAAAATACTATTTTTTGCTTTATTTCAACTAAATAATAGAAGTTAAAAAGAGGGTACAGAAGGTTGTGCCTTCTAGTTTCATCCATCTCATGCTCATCAAAAGGAATCCACTAACAAGGTTGATCAAGTCTTGTTAACAAACTCATTCCGAATAACATGGAACTGGAGAAATTTCGAATAACACTATGTTACCTCAACGGGGATATGCACATACCCAATAATAAGAATATCATATTTCTTCTTGACACTAGGAAGAGGAAATTCAAAACCTCCAAAAATAATTGATGGAATTTTTCCAATAGAATTGATAGTGTGGATTTGAGGTTGTTTCCTCGGAAAGTGTACCGTATGCTCATTACCATTAACATGAAAAGTGACATTGCCTTTGTTGCAATCAATAACAGCCCCTGCAGTATTCAAAAAGAGTCTTCCAAGAATAATAGATACACTATCGTCCTCGGGAATATCAAGAATAACAAAGTTCGTTAAAATAGTAACGTCTGCAACCACAACAGGCACATCCTCACAAATACCGACAGGTATAGCAGTTGATTTATCAGCCATTTGCAAAGATATTTCAGTAGGTGTCAACTTATTCAAATCAAGTCTACGATATAAAGAGAGAGGCATAACACAAACACCGGCTCCAAGATCACATAAAGCAGTTTTAACATAGTTTCTTTTAATGGATCATGGTATAGTTGGTACTCCTGGATCTCCATGTTTCTTAGGTATTCCACCCTTAAAATTATAATTAGCAAGCATGGTGGAAATTTCAGCTTCCGGTATATTTCTTTTATTAGTAACAATTTCTTTCATATACTTAGCATAAGGGTTCATTTTGAGCATATCAGTTAATCGCATACACAAAAAGATAGGTCTAATCATTTCAGCAAAGCGCTCAAAATCCTCATCATTCTTTTTCTTGGATGGTTTGGGAGGGAAAGGCATGGGTTTCTGAACCCAAGGTTTCCTTTCTTTACCGTGTTTCCTAGCAACAAAGTCTCTCTTATCATAATGTTGATTCTTTGATTGTGGGTTATCAAGATCAACACCAGATTCAATTTCTACATCATTATCATTGCTAGGTTGAGCATCAACATGAACATCATCATTAACATTATCACTAGGTTCATGTTAATTACCAGATTGTGTTTCAGCATCAGAAATACAAATATCATTTGGATTCTCATGTCTTTCAGCAATAGGTTCACTAAAAGCATGCAAAGTCCTATCATTTTTCTTTTCCTTCTTTTTAGAAGAACTAGGTGATGGAAATATGCCCTAGAGGCAATAATAAAATGGTTATTATTATATTTCCTTGTTCATGATAATTATCTATTGTTCATGCTATAATTGTGTTAATCGAAAATCGTAATACATGTGCGAAAACATAGACCACAACATGTCCCTCGTGAGCCTCTAGTTGACTAGCTCATTGATCAATAGATGGTTACGGTTTCCTAACCATGGACATTGGATGTCATTGATAACGGGATCACATCATTAGGAGAATGATGTGATGGACAAGACCTAATCCTAAGCATAGCACAAAGATCATATAGTTCGTCTGCTAGAGCTTTTCTAATGTCAAGTATCCTTTCCTTAGACCATGAGATTGTGAAAATCCCGGATACTGTAGGAGTACTTTGGGTGTGCCAAACGTCACAACATAACTGGGTGGCTATAAAGGTGCACTACGGGTAACCCCGAAAGTATCTGTTGGGTTGGCACAAATTGAGACTGGGATTTGTCACTCCGTATGACGGAGAGTTATCTCTGGGCCCACTCGATAAGACATCATCGAATGAGCTCAGTGTGACTAAGGGGTTGCTCATGGGATGATGTGTTACGTAACGAGTAAAGTGACTTGCTGGTAACGAGATTGAACGAGGTATCGGGATACCGACGATCGAATCTCGGGCAAGTAACGTACCGATTGACAAAGGGAATTGTATACGAGATTGATTGAATCCTCGAGATCGTGGTTCATCCGATGAGATTATCATGGAACATGTGGGAGCCAACATGGGTATCCAGATCCCGCTGTTGGTTATTGGCCGGAGAGATGTCTCAGTCATGTCTGCATGACTCCCGAACCCGTAGGGTCTACCCACTTAAGGTTCGATGATGCTAGGGTTATAGGGAAAGTTTGTAAGTGGTTACCGAATGTTGTTCGGAGTCTCGGATGGGACCCCGGACATCACGAGGAGTTCCGGAATGGTCCGGAGACGAAGATTTATATATGGGAAGTCCTTATTCGGTCGCCGGAAGTGTTTGGGGGTCTATTGGTATTGTACTGGGACCACCGAAAGGGTTCCGGGGGTCCACCGGGAGGGTCCACCTGCCCCGGAGGGCCCTATGGGCTGAATATGGAGGGGAACCAGCCCGTAGGTGGGCTGGGCACCAAACCCCCTAGGGCCCATGCACCTAGGGTTGGGGGGAAACCCTAAAGGGGGCGCCCCCTTGGCTTGGGGGGCAAGCCTCCCCCCTTGGCCGCCGCCCCCCTCTAGATCCATCTGGAAGGGGCCGGCCCCCCTCTCCCTTGCCCCTATAAATAGAGGGGGGTGGGAGGGCATCCGGACCACATCCAAGGCGCAGCCCTCCCCCTTCCCAACACCTCCTCCTCCTCCCGCGAAGCTTGGCGAAGCCCTGCCGGAGTACCACGCTGCTCCAACACCACCACACCGTCGTGCTGCTGCTGGACGGAGTCTTCCCCAACCTCTCCCTCTCTCCTTGCTGGATCAAGGCGTGGGAGACATCACCGGGCTGCACGTGTGTTCAACGCGGAGGCGCCGTTGTTCGGCGCTTGGATCAGAATCAACCGCGATCTGAATCGCTACGAGTACGACTCCCTCATCCGCGTTCTTGTAACGCTTTCGTGTCGCGATCTTCAAAGGTATGAAGATGCACTCCTCTCTCGTTGCTAGTAAACTCCATAGATTGATCCTGGTGATGCGTAGATTTTTTTAATTTATGCAACGATCCCCAACCGTGGCATCATGAGCTAGGTCTATGCGTAGTTTCTATGCACGAGTAGAACACAAGTTGTTGTGGGCGTCGATTTTGTCAATTTACTTGCCATTACTAGTCTTATCTTGATTCGGCGGCTTCGTGGGATGAAGCGGCCCGGACCGACCTTACACGTACGCTTACATGAGACAGGTTCCACCGACTGACATGCACTAGTTGCATAAGGTGGCTAGCGGGTGTCTGTCTCTCCCACTTTAGTCGGATCGGATTCAATGAAAAGGGTCCTTATGAAGGGTAAATATAAATTGGCATATCACGTTGTGGTTTTGGCGTAGGTAAGAAACTTTCTTGCTAGAAACCTATAGCAGCCACGTAAAAAAACTTGCAACAACAATTAGAGGACGTCTAACTTGTTTTTGCAGCATATGCCGTGTGATGAGATATGGCCAAAAGGATGTGATGAATGATATATGTGATGTATGAGATTGATCATGTTCTTGTAATAGGAATCACGACTTGCATGTCGATGAGTATGACAATCGGCAGGAGCTATAGGAGTTGTCTTAATTTATTGTGTGACCTGCGTGTCACTAAAAACGCCATGTAATTACTTTACTTTATTGCTAACCGTTAGCCATAGTAGTAGAAGTAATGATTGGCGAGACAACTTCATGAAGACACGATGATGGAGATCATGATGATGGAGATCATGGTGTCATGCCAGTGACGATGATGATCATGGCGCCCCGAAGATGGAGATCAAAAGGTGCAAAATGATATTCTCCATATCATGTCACTATTTGATTGCATGTGATGTTTATCATGTTTTACATCTTATTTTCTTAGAATGACGGTAGCTTAAATAATATGATCCCTCACAATAATTTCAAGAAAGTGTTCCCCCTAACTGTGCACCGTTGCTAAGGTCCGTTGTTCCGAAGCACAACGTGATGATCGGGTGTGATAGGTTCTAACGTTCGCATACAACGGGTGTAAGCCAGATTTACACACACAATACACTTAGGTTGACTTGACGAGCCTAGCATGTACAGACATGGCCTCAGAACACGGAAGACCGAAAGGTCGAACATGAGTCGTATAGAAGATACGATCAACATGAAGATGTTCACCGATGATGACTAGTCCGTCTCACGTGATGATCGGATACGACCTAGTTGACTCGGATCATGTATCACTTAGATGACTAGAGGGATGTCAATCTGAGTGGGAGTTCATTAAATAATTTGATTAGATGAACTTAATTATCATGAACATAGTCTAAAAATCTTTGCAATATGTCTTGTAGATCAAATGGCCCACGCTAATGTTGCCCTCAACTTCAACGCGTTCCTAGAGAAAACCAAGCTGAAAGACGATGGTAGCAACTACACGGACTGGGTCCGTAACGTGAGGATTATCCTCATAGCTGCCAAGAAAGCATATGTCCTTGAAGCACCGCTAGGTGATGCACCTATTTTCCCAGCAACTCAAGACGTTATGAATGCCTCGCAGTCGCGTAGTGATGATTACTCCCTGGTTCAGTGCGGCATGCTTTACAGCTTAGAACCTGGGCTCCAAAAGCGTTTTGAGCAGCACGAAGCATATGAGATGTTCCAAGAGCTGAAAATGGTTTTCCAAGATCATGCCCGGGTCGAGAGATATGAAGTCTCCGACAAGTTCTACAGTTGTAAGATGGAGGAGAATAGTTCGTCGTGAGCACATACTCAAAATGTCCGGGTTACACAATCGCTTATGTCAGCTGGGAGTTAATCTCCTAGATGACGCGGTCGTTGACAGAATCCTTCAGTTGCTCCCACCTAGCTACAAGAGCTATTTGATGAACTTCAATATGCAGGGGATGGAAAAGACCATTCCTGAGGTATATTCAATGCTGAAATCAGCGCGGGTGGAGATCAAAAAGGAACATCAAGTGTTGATGGTCAATAAAACCACTAGTTTCAAGAAAGGCAAGGGTAAGAAGAACTTCAAGAAGGATGGCAAGGGGGTTGCCGCGCCCGGTAAGCCAGTTGCCGGGAAGAAGCCAAAGCATGGACCCAAGCCTGAGATTGAGTGCTTTTATTGCAAGGGAAACGGTAACTGGAAGCGAAACCGCCCCAAGTACTTAGCAGATAAGAAGGCCGGCAATACCAAAGGTATATGTGATATACATGTTATTGATGTGTACCTTACCAGCGCTCGTAGTAGCTCCTGGGTATTTGATACCGGTGCGGTTGCTCATATTTGTAACTCAAAACAGGAGCTGCGGAATAAGCGGAGACTGGCAAAGGACAAGGTGACAATGCGCGTCGGGAATGGTTCCAAGGTCGATGTGATCGCCGTCGGCACGCTACCTCTACATTTACCTACGGGATTAGTATTAAACCTCAATAATTGTTATTTAGTGCCAGCTTTGAGCATGAACATTGTATCTGGATCTCCTTTAATGTGAGATGGCTACTCATTTAAATCTGAGAATAATGGTTGTTCTATTTATATGAGAGATATGTTTTATGGTCATGCCCCGCTGGTCAATGGTTTATTCTTATTGAATCTCGAACGTGATGTTACACATATTCATAGTGTGAATTCCAAAAGATGTAAGGTTGATAATGATAGTCCCACATACTTGTGGCACTGCCGCCTTGGTCATATTGGTGTCAAACGCATGAAGAAACTCCATGCATATGGACTTTTGGAGTCTCTTTATTATGAATCATTTGACACGTGCGAACCATGCCTCATGGGAAAAATGACCAAGACTCCGTTCTCCAGAACAATGGAGCGAGCAACCAACTTATTGGAAATCATACATACTGATGTGTGCGGTCCAATGAGTGTTGAGGCTCATGGTGGTTATCGTATGTTCTCACCTCACCGATTACTTAAGTAGATATGGGTATGTCTACTTAATGAAACACAAGTCTGAGACCTTTGAAAAGTTCAAGGAATTTCAGAGTGAGGTTGAGAATCAACGTGACAGGAAAATAAAGTTCTTATGATCAGATCGTGGGGGAGAATATTTGAGTCACGAATTTGGCACGCACTTAAGGAAATGTGGAATTGTTTCACAACTCACGCCGCCTGGAACACCTCAGCGTAATGGTGTGTCCGAACATCATAATCGCACTCTGTTGGACATGGTGCGATCTATGATATCTCTTACCGACCTACTGCTATCATTTTGGGGATATGCTTTAGAGACTGCCGCATTCACTTTAAATAGGGCTCCGTCGAAATCCGCTGAGATGACACCGTATGAATTATGGTTTGGGAAGAAACCTAAGATGTCGTTTCTAAAAGTTTGGGGGTGCGATGCTTATGTCAAGAAACTTCAACCTGAAAAGCTTGAACCCAAGTCGGAAAAATGCGTCTTCATAGGATACACTAAGGAAACTATTGGGTATACCTTCTACCTCAGATCCGAAGGCAAGATCTTCGTTGCCAAGAATGGATCCTTTATGGAGAAAGAGTTTCTCTCAAAAGAAGTAAGTGGGAGGAAAGTAGAACTTGATGAAGTACTGCCTCTTGAACCAGAAAGTAGCGCAACTCAAGAAAATGTTTCTGTGGTGCCTGCACCGACTAGAGAGGAAGTTAATGATGATGATCAAGGAACTTCGGATCAAGTTACTACTGAACTTCGTAGGTCCACAAGGACACGTTCCACACCAGAGTGGTATGGCAAACCTGTCCTGGAAATAATGTTGTTGGGCAACGGTGAACCTTCGAACTATGACGAAGCGATGGCGGGCCCAGATTCCAATAAATGGCTTGAAGCCATGAAATCCGAGATAGGATCCATGTATGAAAACAAAGTATGGACTTTGACAGACTTGCCCGATGATAGGCGAGCCATAGAAAATAAATGGATCTTTAAGAAGAAGACAGACGCGGATGGAAATGTGACCATCTATAAAGCTCGGCTTGTCGCTAAGGGTTATCGACAAGTTCAAGGGGTTCACTACGATGATACCTTCTCACCCGTAGCGAAGCTGAAGTCTGTCCAAATCATGTTAACAATTGCTGCATTCTATGATTATGAGATATGGCAAATGGACGTCAAAACGGCATTCCTTAATGGTTTCCTTAAGGAAGAACTGTATTTGATACAGCCGGAAGGTTTTGTCGATCCTGAGAATGCTGACAAGGTATGCAAGCTCCAACGCTCAATCTATGGGGTGGTGCAAGCATCTCGGAGTTGGAACATTCGCTTTGATGAGATGATCAAAGCGTTTGGGTTTACACAGATTTATGGAGAAGCCTGTGTTTACAAGAAAGTGAGTGGGAGCTCTGTAGCATTTCTGATATTATATGTGGATGACATACTATTGATGGGAAATGATATAGAACTCTTGGAAAGCATGAAGGCCTACTTGAATAAGTGTTTTTCAATGAAGGACCTTGGAGAAGCTGCTTATATATTAGGCATCAAGATCTATAGAGATAGATCGAGACGCCTCATTGGTCTTTCACAAAGCACGTACCTTGACAAGATATTGAAGAAGTTCAATATGGATCAGTCCAAGAAGGGGTTCTTGCCTGTATTGCAAGGCGTGAGATTGAGCTCGGCTCAATGCCCGACCACGGCAGAAGATAGAGAAAATATGAGTGTCATACCCTATGCCTTGGCCATAGGGTCTATTATGTATGCCATGCTGTGTACCAGACCTGATGTAAACCTTGCCATAAGTTTGGTAGGAAGGTACCAAAGTAATCCCGGCATGGAACATCGGGCGATGGTCAAGAATATCCTGAAGCACCGAAAAGGACTAAGGATATGTTTTCGCTTATGGAGGTGACGAAGAGCTCGCCGTAAAGGGTTACGTTGACGCTAGCTTCGACACAGATCTGGATGACTCTAAGTCACAAACCGGATACATGTATATTTTGAATGGTGGGGCAGTCAGCTGGTGCAGTTGGAAGCAAAGCGTCGTGGCGGGATCTACATGTGAAGCGGAGTACATGGCAGCCTCGGAGGCAGCACATGAAGCAATCTGGATGAAGGAGTTCATTACCGACCTAGGAGTTATTCCCAATGCGTCGGGCCCGATGGCTCTCTTTGTGACAACACTTGAGCTATTGCCACTCGCCAAGGAGCCTGTGTTTCACAAGAAGACCAGGCATATCAAGCGTGCCGCTTCATCTCCATTCGTGAAAATGTTCAAGATGGAGACATAGATATTTGTAAAGTGCATACGGACCTGAATGTCACAGATCCGTTGATTAAACCTCTTCCACGAGAAAAACATGATCAACACCAGAACTCTATGGGTGTTCGATTCATCACAATGTAACTAGATTATTGACTCTAGTGCAAGTGGGAGACTGTTGGAAATATGCCCTAGAGGCAATAATAAAATGGTTATTATTATATTTCCTTGTTCATGATAATTGTCTATTGTTCATGCTATAATTGTGTTAATCGGAAATCGTAATACATGTGTGAATACATAGACCACAACATGTCCCTAGTGAGCCTCTAGTTGACTAGATCGTTGATCAATATATGGTTACGGTTTCCTAACCATGGACATTGGATGTCATTGATAATGGGATCACATCATTAGGAGAATGATGTGATGGACAAGACCCAATCCTAAGCATAGCACAAAGATCGATAGTTAAATCGCTAGAGCTTTTCCAATGTCAAGTATCCTTTCCTTAGACCATGAGATTGTGCAACTCTCGGATACCGTAGGAGTACTTTGGGTGTGCCAAACGTCACAACGTAACTGGGTGGCTATAAAGGTGCACTATGGGTAACCCCGAAAATATCTGTTGGGTTGGCACGAATCGAGACCGGGATTTGTCACTCCGTATGACGGAGAGGTATCTCTGGGCCCACTCGGTAAGACATCATCATACTGAGCTCAATGTGACTAAGGGGTTGGTCAAGGGATGATGTTTTACGGAACGAGTAAAGTGACTTGCCGGTAACGAGATTGAACGAGGTATCGGGATACCGACGATCGAATCTCGGGCAAGTAACGTACCGATTGACAAAGGGAATTGTATACGGGATTGATTGAATCCTCGACATCGTGGTTCATCCGATGAGATCATCGTGGAACATGTGGGAGCCAACATGGGTATCCAGATCCCGCTGTTGGTTATTGGCCGGAGAGATGTCTCGGTCATGTCTGCATGACTCCCGAACCCGTAGGGTTTACACACTTAAGGTTCGATGACGCTAGGGTTATAGGGAAAGTTTGTACGTGGTTACCGAATGTTGTTCGGAGTCCTGGATGAGATCTCGAACATCACAAGGAGTTCCGGAATGGTCCGGAAACGAAGATTTATATATGGGAAGTCCTTATTCGGTCGCCGGAAGTGTTCGGGGGTCTATCGGTATTGTACCGGGACCACCGAAAGGGTTCCGGGGGTCCACCGGGAGGGTCCACCTGCCCCGGAGGGCCCTATGGGCTGAATATGGAGGGGAACCAGCCCCTAGGTGGGCTAGGCGCCAAACCCCCCTAGGGCCCATGCGCCTAGGGTTGGGGGGAAACCCTTAAGGGGGCGCCCCCTTGGCTTGGGGGGCAAGCCTCCCCCCTTGGGCGCCACCCCCTCTAGATCCATCTGGAAGGGGCCGGCCCCCCTCTCCCTTTCCCCTATAAATAGAGGGGGGTGGAAGGGCAGCCGGACCACATCCAAGGCACAGCCCTCCCCCTTCCCAACACCTCCTCCTCCTCCCGCGAAGCTTGGCGAAGCCCTGCCGGAGTACCACACTGTTCCAACACCACCACGCCGTCATGCTGCTGATGGACGGAGTCTTCCCCAACCTCTCCCTCTCTCCTTGTTGGATCAAGACATGGGAGACATTACCGGGCTGCACGTGTGTTGAACACGGAGGCGCCGTTGTTCGGCGCTTGGATCGGAATCAACCGCGATCTGAATCGCTACGAGTACGACTCCCTCATCCGCGTTCTTGTAACGCTTCCGTGTCGCGATCTTCAAAGGTATGAAGATGCACTCCCCTCTCGTTGCTAGTAAACTCCATAGATTGATCTTGGTGATGCGTAGAAATTTTTTAATTTATGCAACGATCCCCAACACTAGGTGTGTCAATATTATTTCTCTAAGAATCTAACTCAATTCTCTTAGGATGGCCTTCGGGATACAAAAGTTCGTGAGTCATTTTACCGGTTCTAGTAGCCACTCTAACAACAGAATCATTATTCTTATTATTTAATTCGTTGAGCAAATCATTTTGAGCTTTAAGTACTTGTTCCACTTGAGTGGTAACCATAGAAGCATGTTTTCTAATGAGTTTAAGTTCACCGTTAACATTAGCCATATAATCACTCATGTGTTCAATCATAAGCATTTTGTTTCAATTGTCTACCAAAATAAGCATTAAAATCTTCTTGCTTAACCAAAAAGTTATCAAACTCATCCAAAAATTGGCTAGCAAACTTAGTAGGAGGGATTTCAGCTTTATCATATCTATAAAGATAATTTACCTTTACTACCTGTGTCGGGTTATCGAGACCATGTGTTTCTTCAATAGGTGATGGATTAAGATCATACGTTTCTTCAACAGGCGGTAAATTAAGACCATGTATTTGTTCAATAGGAGGTAAACCCTTAACATCTTCAGCTTTAATACCCTTTTCTTTCATAGATTTCTTTGCCTCTTGCATATCTTCGGGAGTGAGAAATAGAACACCCCTCTTCTTTGGAGTTGGTTTAGGAATAGGCTCAGGAATTGGCTCAGGAAGTGTCCAATTATTTTCATTTGTCAACATATTATTCAATAAAATTTCAGCTTCATCCGGTGTTCTTTCCCTGAAAACAGAACCAAGACAACTATCCAGGTAATCTCTAGAAGCATCGGCTAGTCCATTATAAAAGATATCAAGTATTTCATTTTTCTTAAGAGGATGATCAGGCAACGCATTAAGTAATTGGAGAAGCCTCCCCCAAGCTTGTGGGAGACTCTCTTCTTCGGTTTGCACAAAGTTATATATATATCCCTTAAAGCAGCTTGTTTCTTATGAGCAGGGAAATATTTAGCAGAGAAGTAATAAATCATATCCTGGGGACGACGCACACAACCAGGATCAAGAGAATTAAACCATATCTTAGCATCACCCTTTAATGAGAATGGAAATATTTTAAGGATATAAAGATAGCAAGATTTCTCATCATTAGTGAACAGGGTGGCTATATCATTTAATTTAGTAAGATGTGCCACAACAGTTTGATTCATAGCCATAAAAGGATCGATTCAACCAAAGTAATTATATCAGATCAACAGAGAATTCATAGTCCTTATCAGTAACACAGATAGGTGAAGTAGCAAAAGCAGGGTCAAGTTTCATTCTAGCATTAAGAGATTGCTGCTTCCATTTAGCTAATAGCTTCTTAAGATCACTTCTATCATTGCAAGCAAGAATAGCTCTAGCAGATTCTTCATCCAGAACATAACCCTCAGGCACAACAGGCAATTCATATTTATTAGGGGGAGAGTCTTCATCATCACTATCTTCAATATTATAGGTTTCAATAATTTCATTCTCTCTAGCCCTAGCAAGTTGTTCATCAAGAAATTCACCAAGTGGCACAGTAGTATTAAGCATAGAAGTAGTTTCATCATAAGTATCATGCATAGCAGATGTGGCATCATCAATAACATGCGACATATCAGAATGAATAGCAGAAGCAGGTTTAGGTGTCGAAAGCTTACTCAAAACAGAAGGTGAATCAAGTGCAGAGCTAGATGGCAGTTCCTTACCTCCCCTCGTAGTTGAGGGATAAATTGTTGTTTTCGCGTCTTTCAAGTTCTTCATAGTGACCAGCAGATATAAATCTCAAGTGACTCAAAGAATAGAGCTATGCTCCCCGGCAACGGCGCCAGAAAATAGTCTTGATAACCCACAAGTATAGGGGATCGCAACAGTTTTCGAGGGTAGAGTATTCAACACAAATTTATTGATTTGACACAAGGGGAGCCAAAGAATATTCTCAAGTATTAGCAGTTGAGTTGTCAATTCAACCACGCCTGGATAACTTAGTATCTGCAGCAAAGTATTTAGTAGCAAAGTAATATGGAAGTAACAGTAACGGTAGCAAAAGTAACATTTTTGGGTTTTGTAGTGATTGTAACAGTAGTAACGAAAAAGTAAATCAGCGAAGAACAATATGTGAAAAGCTCATAGGCATTGGATCGGTGATGGAGAATTATGCCGGATGCGGTTCATCATGTAACAGTCATAACATAGGGTGACACAGAACTAGCTCCAATTCATCAATGTAATGTAGGCATGTATTCCGAATATATCATACGTGCTTATGGAAAAGAACTTGCATGACATCTTTTGTCCTACCCTCCTGTGGCAGCGGGGTCCTAATGGAAGCTAAGGGATATTAAGGCCTCCTTCTAATAGAGTACCGGAACAAAGCATTAACACATAGTGAATACATGAACTCCTCAAACTATGGTCATCACCGGGAGTGGTCCCGATTATTGTCACTTCGGGGTTGCCGGATCATAGCACATAGTAGGTGACTATAGACTTGCAAGATAGGATCAAGAACTCACATATATTCATGAAAACAGATAGGTTCAGATCTCAAATCATGGGACTCGGGCCCTAGTTACAAGCATTAAGCATAGCAAAGTCATAGAAACATCAACCTCAGAACATAGTGGATACTAGGGATCAAACCCTAACAAAACTAACTCGATTACATGACAAATCTAATCCGACCCATCACCGTCCAGCAAGCCTACGATGGAATTACTCACGCACGGCGGTGAGCATCATGTAATCTTGAATGAGGAATTTGCCGGTGAGGAAATTCCTAAGTGAAGAACTACTTGGAGCGGAATAAGTACTCAGAAGTAAGCATAAGAGAATGCGGGCATGGTCATCATGATGAAATGAAGACAATCAAAGAGTACAGAAAGCGTAAACGCAGGATAGCACAAGATGAAGACAAACAGACTGAAGAAATTGTACTGAGGAAATTGAGAAAGTCTTCAGTCAAAGTCTTCAAACACAGATATGAATGAACGCTCAACACAGTAATGAGGAAATGAAAGAGTTGAGGAAATAGAACCAGTTAGGTTGGTGAAGACAATGATTTGGTAGACCAGTTCCAACTGTTGTCTCAGTTGTACGTCTGGTTGGAGCGGCTGAGTATTTAAACTTGAGGACACACAGTCCCGGACACCCAGTTGCTGAGCACGCAGCTCAGGACACCAATTCCTCACCGTATTCTCCTTGAACTAAGGTCACACAGACCTCGTCCAATCACTCGTGGTAAGTCTTTACAGACTTCCAAACCTTCACAGACTTGGTCACTCGGCGATCCACAATTCCTCTTGGATGCTCTAGACCATGACGCCTAACCGTCTGGAAGAAGCACAGTCTTCAAAGGTAACAAGCGTCGGATCCATGCAGGATCAATCTCTTCAGTGATGTCAATCACTTTGGGTTTGTAGGGGTTTGGTTTTTGGGTTTTTCCTCACTTGATGATTTTCACTCAAAGTCCTCGGAGGATGGGTTGCTCTTAAATGACAAGTGTCAAGTTCTCGGAGCAGCCAACCAGCTAGTGGTTGTAGGGGCGGCTATTTATAGCCTAGGGAGCAGCGACATGATAAGACATAAATGCCCTTCAATGATATGACCGTTAGGTGGATAAGATATTTTGGGACAGCTCACAAGAAGACAAGAACGGTCGGAAATTTGATTCTCAAATTCCTTAGGGCTATCATGTTCCTCTTTGTGTAGGCAATCCGCGATTGGCGAATTCCTAACTCTGATCGAGAACAAATTCTCAATGACTAGAAGAACTTCGTCTCATCCATCAAGAAATTGACTGAATCTGTATGAGATTTCCAAAGGCTGCACTCGAGGGATTGGTAGGTGTAGGATTTTGAGTTGAGCATCACATGGAAATTTTTCCTTAGTATTTCCTCGACCCCTTTAACAAAGACGGTGTTTCCTATGACTCAAGAAAGAGAAAATGAAACTACGAAAACAAAAGTCTTCACGCTTCATGTTTCTCAAATGAATACCAAGTCTTCAAGGTCACACCAATTTCTTCACTTTCAAAGTCTTCAGAAAGTCTTCAGAATATCAAAGTCTTCAGTCAAAGAACTTCATTTTTAGGGGTCGACTTTCTCTGTATATATCAAACTCCTCATAGACTTATAGACCTGTGTACACTCATAAACACATTAGTCCCTTAACCTATAAGTCTTCAATACACCAAAATCACTAAGGGGCACTAGATGCACTTACAATGAAATTGGTGATGGAGGATGGTTGATGATGACGACGGCGACGGATTCCCCTCTCTGGAGCCCCGAATGGACTCCAGATCAGCTCTCCCGAGAGGTTTTAGGGCTTGGCGGCGGCTCTGTATCGTAAAACGCGATGAATCCTTCTCCTTGATTTTTTTCTCCCCGAACACGAATATATGGTGTTGGAGTTGAGGTCGGTGGAGCAACAGGGGGCCCACGAGGCAGGGGGCGCACCCAGGGGGGCAGGCGCGCCCCCACCTTCGTGGACAGGTGGAGGCCCCTCTGACGTGGATTCTTCTTCCAGTATTTTTATCATTTTCCAAAAATAAGTTCCGTGGAGTTTCAGGTCATTCCGAGAAATTTTGTTTCTGCACATTAATAACACCATGGAAAGTCTGCAGAAAACAGCGTCAGTCCGGGTTAGTTCCATTCAAATAATACAAGTTAGAGTCCAAAACAAGGGCAAAAGTGTTTGGAAAAGTAGATACGACAGAGACGTATCAACCGGAGAGGTGTCTCGGTCATGTCTACATAGTTCTTGAACCCGTAGGGTCCGCACGCTTAACGTTCGATGGCGATTTTGTATTATATGAGTTATGTGATTTGGTGACCGAATGTTGTTCGGAGTCCCGGATGAGATCACAGACATGACGAGGAGTTTCAAAATGGTCGAGAGGTAAAGATTCATATATAGGACGACGATAAACTACTAGGGAAAATCTTATACATAGAATCTTACCAGCAGCGTGTTTTAAAATAAGGCATTGCTGCTATATAGTAGCAGCGCACTCCATCAGAACTCGCTGCTGAAATAAAAGTAGCAGTAGCGCTCCTCCTGCAAGCCGTGCTACTTCTATAATTGCCACGACCCCGCCGCAAAGCTAGTTTTAGCAGCAGCGCATTAATATGAAGAGCACTACTGCTACAGATCATAGCAGTAGTGCATTCCCGTAATACCCGCTACTGCTAAGTTTACTACAAAAATTTAGTCCCACCTTGCTCCGCGAAGAGGGTTTCTACCACCTTAAATATGTTACTTCTCAAACTATCACAAGCACTTGGTCTTCATTGAACTATATGTGTAAAATTTGTGGCCGCAATATGGGTCTTCACCGGTTCCTAAACCGGTGAAGACTCATGTTGACAAATCAGATTGTACACAAAAGACCATTGATGATCAATGTATTTTTGATGTCTATTTTTACATACTGACACATAGCAGTATCACGTTCTGTGCGAAAGGCGCTACTGCTAGGTCGTTTAGCAGTAGCGCCTTTCCTTATAGTGCGCTACTGCTAAGCCATTCTATCTCCCACCCTCCACTCTTGTGGTTCCCTGGCTCAGAGCGACTGGTTTACCATGCATTGCCAGCCCAGAGACCATGTCTTCTGGCAACACACAACATCTTGGTACAGAAAACAACCGCTTTATTGATGCTAGCGGATCATAGTTTATATTACAACAGATGTTGAGGCCAAGCGGCACACACGGTGCAGCTGAACAATATGTACATTATTTAGTGAACATAAAGGGGCCTCGATCATAACAACTACGCGGCAGCGGAACAACGTCGTAGCGGAAACTCCATAGCACAGGGACACCGATGTGGACACGATCTAGACTCGAGCAGCACTCCTTTCCAACGAGACTTTCCTGAAATCTGGCATGACACGCCAGGTCAGTACATGGAATGTACTTGCAAGCTCACAACAGGCATAATCATACTGACAAACAATATCATGATAATTAACCAATTAATAATGCAATAAAGTTTCAACATGCTATGATCATGCTCTTGTGCTAAAAGTCCCTCGGGACTGGCTTACCAACCGTGATCATTCTTGGATCACAAACGTACCACCATCATGGTCTTGACTAGGGGTATCTCGTGATCCTTACGACGATCACAACCACTACCAATACTTGGTCTCGAACATCTCGATGGCTTTCCCACCATCATCAATAGTGCAAAGTTCATAACTTAGTGTGCAAAATTTTATTAAACGTTGACCCATGGTGTGACCTACTATGAGCGTGTCCGTAACCGTGGACTCAGCTATCGATAGATTATTACACTCTGCAGAGGTAGCAAACTGTACCCACACCACGAAACCCATGGCCTCGCACTCCCATTCGGGTGGACCAACGGCATTCCGACGAAACCCCTCCATTACCATGACACTCTCCCGACCACTCCGACTCACTCCCCATCGGGCTAGTCCTGGGTGGCCCCGTGTCTACCAAAGACACACTGACCATTGTCGTGGCCAAAACGATCCCACAAGGGGACCCGGTACCATAATCTCAAAAACGGGCACACAAGGTCATGTCTGCTTACCGGGCCTGGGTAAGCATTCCCACAACCTCCCTAGTTGGAGGCACTGACCAGAGGCATGACAACGGACCGAATCAAGGCCTTCCCATAAAGGCAAATGTGGTTGCACTGGGAAAAACTCGATTCAGTGGCACCATGACCTGACCAACGATATATTCAAGTTGAGTTATATTCAGGTTCAACTTAAAGTAAAAATGACTGGTGTCATCGCATGCCATGAAAATGCAACACTACATATGCATCACATATTAATGGAAATTACTGAGTCAACTATATTCACACTAAGCATAAACATCAATAACTCATGCCACTTTTCTAGTTAGGATAAACCTCACTTTAAACAGAATATTTTCTAGCAAATTTTATTATTTTACTCATGCAAGAAAATAACTTCAAGTAATTACTCATACGCATAACAATATTATTCTTTCATCACCATAAATGATCTTTGCCAACTAAGTTAGTTTTAAACATTATGTAAATCAAGCATATTAACTAAAACAAGCACTTAACAGAATATAAATAACATAATAGTTATTTAAATGCATGGATTAAATCTTTAATTCAAGTAAGAAAATCATAAATATTGAAATGGCACCATGAAAATGTTGCTATGGCTTGCCTTACTGCAGATGAGGTTCACAAGCCTTCTGGTGATCCTCAAGACAAGCCTCACCCTCTGATAATAATTTTAAACACAAGAAGAAAGTATCAAGAACCCTTCTGAAAATCACCGGAAAATCTAGACAACACAGAAAAATCTCATTTTTGGTGAGCTATTAGATTTCTTTGCAAAGAACACAATGCAAAAAGAATCAATTCATTCAGACTTATAGTTAAAGAGTTATAGCTATTCGAAGCTCTCTGGAAAATATATATGAATTTGAATTTAAATACAACAAACTAGGGGGGGTGACGTCGAAGGCGTAAAGCCTCGGGGCGCCACCACTCATACCACTTCGCGCGCGTACTGAGTGGCTGACTAGCGGGCCCCGCTAGTCAGGCGAGGGGGAGAGGGAGGAGGAAACAGAGGGGGTCGCAGATTCGCCGGAGCTCATGCCAGCGGCGAGGGCTCCTTGGACAAAACGAGAGGGAGGGATCGAGAGAGGGGATGGAGGCGCACCTGCCCATACCCGTAGCGTAGCTAGGGGTGGTCGGACGGCGTCGGAATCGACCTCGCAAGTGGAGGCAGAGAGCGGAGGTCGCTGGAGACGAAGACGACGGCAAACAGAGGCAACTCCAGGGGCTCCAAGTGGACGGAACGGCTTCACCGAAGAGTGGCGGAGGCTCTGGAATGGTCGCCCAGGCCAGGGAAGGGTTGGATCTACCACGATGATCCGAGGGGATCGCCGGCGAGCTCGAGCTCGGGGACGGCGGTCCGCTGATACGTCTCCGTTGTATCTACTTTTCCAAACACTTTTGCCCTTGTTTTGGACTCTAACTTGCATGATTTGAATGGAACTAACCTGGACTGACGCTGTTTTCAGCAGACTTTCCATTTTGTTATTTATGTGTAGAAACAAAAGTTCTCGAAATGACCTGAAACTCCACGGAACATATTTTTGGACAATATTAAATATACTGGAAGAAGAATCGACGTCAGGGGGCCCACACCCTGTCCACGAGGGTGGGGGGCGCGCCTGCCCCCCTGGGCGCGCCCCTTGCCTCGTGGGCCCCCTGACGCTCCACCGACCTCAACTCCAACTCCATATATTCACTTTCGGGGAGAAAAAAACCAGAGAGAAGGATTCATCGCGTTTTACGATACAGAGCCACCGCCAAGCCATAAACCCTCTCGGGAGGGCTGATCTGGAGTCCGTTCGGGGCTCCGGAGAGGGGAATCCGTCCCCGTCGTCATCATGAACCATCCTCCATCACCAATTTCATGATGCTCACCGCCGTGCGTGAGTAATTCCATCGTAGGCTTGCTGGACGGTGATGGGTTGGATGAGATTTATCATGTAAACGAGTTAGTTTTGTTAGGGTTTGATCCCTACTATCCACTATGTTCTGAGATTGATGTTGCTATGACTTTGCTATGCTTAATGTTTGTCACTAGGGCCCGAGTGCCATGATTTCAGATCTGAACCTATTATGTTTTCATGAATATATGTGAGTTCTTGATCCTATCTTGCAAGTCTATAGTCACCTACTATGTGTTATGATCCGGCAACCCCGAAGTGACAATAATCGGGACCACTCCTGGTGATGACCGTAATTTGAGGAGTTCATGTATTCACTATGTGTTAATGCTTTGGTCCGGTACTCTATTAAAAGGAGGCCTTAATATCCCTTAGTTTCCATTAGGACCCCGCTGCCACGGCAGGGTAGGACAAAAGAAGTCATGCAAGTTCTTTTCCGTAAGCACGTATGACTATATTCGGAATACATGCCTACATTACATTAATGAATTGGAGCTAGTTGTGTGTCACCCTATGTTATGACTGTTACATGATGAACCGCATCCGGCATAATTCTCCATCACCGATCCAATGCCTACGAGCTTTTCACATATTGTTCTTCGCTTATTTACTTTTCCGTTGCTACTGTTACAATCACTACAAAACCCAAAAATATTACTTTTGCTACCGTTACCGTTATTTCCCAATTACTTTGCAACTAAATACTTTCCTGCAGATACTAAGTTATCCAGGTGTGGTTGAATTGACAACTCAACTGCTAATACTTGAGAATATTCTTTGTCTCCCCTTGTGTCAAATCAATAAATTTGGGTTGAATACTCTACCCTCGAAAACTGTTGCGATCCCCTATACTTGTGGGTTATCAAGACTATTTTCTGGCGCCGTTGCCAGGGAGCATAGCCCTATTCTTTGAGTCACTTGGGATTTATATCTGCTGGTCACTATGAAGAACTTGAAATACGCGAAAACAACAATTTATCCCTCAACTACGAGGGGAGGTAAGGAACTGCCATCTAGCTATGCACTTGATTCACCTTCTGTTTTGAGTAAGCTTGCAACACCTAAACCTGCTTCTGCTATTCATTCTGATATGTCGCATGTTATTGATGATGCCACTTCTGCTATGCATGATACTTATGATGAAACTACTTCTATGCTTGATACTATTGTGCCACTTGGTGAATTTCTTGATGAACAACTTGCTAGGGCTAGAGAGAATGAAATTATTGAAACTGATAGTATTGAAGATAGTGATGATGAAGACTCTCCCCCTAATAAATATGAATTGCCTGTTGTGCCTAAGGGTTATGTTCTGGATGAAGAATCTGCTAGAGCCATTCTTGCTTGCAATGATAGAAGTGATCTTAAGAAATTATTAGCTAAATGGAAGCGGCAATATCTTAATGCTAGAATGAAACCTGACCCTGCTTTTGCTACTTCACCTATTTGTGTTATTGATAAGGATTATGAATTCTCTGTTGATCCTGATATAATTACTTTGGTTGAATCTGATCCTTTTTATGGCTATGAATCCGAAACTGTGGCACACCTTACTAAATTAAATGATATAGCCACCCTGTTCACTAATGATGAGAGAACCCGCTACCTTTATATCCTTAAAATATTTCCGTTCTCATTAAAGGGTGATGCTAAGATATGGTTTAATTCTCTTGATCCTGGTTAAAAGCGTAGTCCCTAGGATATGATTTATTACTTCTCTACTAAATATTTCCCTGCTCATAAGAAACAAGCTGCTTTAAGGGATATATACAATTTTGTGCAAATTGAAGAAGAGAGTCTCCCACAAGCATGGGGGAGGCTTCTCCAATTACTTAATGCTTTGCCTGATCATCCTATGAAGAAAAATGAAATACTTGATATCTTTTATAATGGACTAACTGATGCTTCCAGAGATTACCTGGATAGTTGTGCTGGTTCTGTTTTCAGGGAAAGAACACCGGATGAAGTTGAGATTCTATTGAATAATATGTTGACCAATGAAAATAATTGGACACTTCCTGAGCCTATTCCTAAACCAACTCCGAAGAAAAGAGGTGTTCTATTTCTCACTATGCAAGAGGCAAAGAAATCTATGAAAGAAAAAGGTATTAAAGCAGAAGATGTTAAGAATTTACCTCCTATTGAAGAAATACATGGTCTTAATTTACCGCCTGTTGAAGAAACATATGCTCTTAAACCATCGCCTATTGAAGAAACTCATGGTCTTGATAACCCGGCCACGGGTAGTAAAGGTAAATTCTCTCTATAGATTTGATGAAGGTGATATTCCTCACTATAAGTCTGCTAGACAATGCTTAGAAGAGTTTGATAATTTTATTGTCAAACAAGAAAACTTCAATGCTTATTTTGGTAGACAATTGAAATACAATTCCGATACGCTTAAACACTTGGGTGATTATATGTCTAGAGTTGAAGGTGAACTTAAACTCATTACTAAACATGCTTCTATGGTTACCACTCAAGTAGAACAAGTACTTAAAGCTCAAAATGCTTTGCTCAATGAATTAAATAGTAAAAATAATGATTATGATGTTAGAGTGGCTACTAGAACTGGTAAGATGACTTAGGAACCTTTGTATCTTGAAGGCCACCATAGGAGAATTGAGCAGGATTCTCAGAGAAATAATATAGATGCACCTAGTCCTTCTAAAAAGAAGAAAAAGAAAAATGATAGGACTTTGCATGCTTCTAGTGAACATGTTGCTGAAACACCTGAGAATCCAAATGATATTTCTATCTCTGATGCTGAAACACAATCTGGTAATGAACATGAATCTAGTGATAATGTTAATGATGATGTTCATGTTGATGCTCAACCTAGCAATGATAATGATGTAGAAACTGAACCTGCTGTTGATCTTGATAACCCACAATCAAAGAATCAACGTTATGATAAGAGAGACTTTGTTGCTAGGAAACATGGTAAAGAAAGAGAACCATGGGTTCAGAAAACCATGCCTTTCCCTCCCAAACCATCCAAGAAAAAAGATGATGAGGATTTTGAGCGCTTTGCTGAAATGATTAGACCAATCTTCTTGCGTATGCGTTTGACTGATATGCTCAAAATGAATCCTTATGCTAAGTATATGAAAGAAATTGTTACAAATAAAAGAAAGATACCGGAAGCTGAAATTTCCACCATGCTTTCTAATTATACTTTTAAGAGTGGAATACCAAAGAAACTTGGAGATCCAGGAGTACCTACTATACCATGCTCCATTAAAAGAAACTATGTTAAAACTGCTTTATGTGATCTTGGAGCCGGTGTTAGTGTTATGCCTCTCTCTTTATATCGTAGACTTGACTTGAATAAGTTGACACCTACTGAAATATCTTTGCAAATGGCTGATAAATCAACTGCTATACCTGTCGGTATTTGTGAGGATGTGCCTGTTGTGGTTGCAAACGTTACTATTTTGACATACTTTTTTATTCTTGATATCCCCGAGGATGATAGTATGTCTATTATTCTTGGAAGACCTTTTTTGAATACTGCAGGGGCTGTTATTGATTGCAACAAAGGCAATGTCACTTTTCATGTTATTGGTAATGAGCATACGGTACACTTTCCGAGGAAACAACCTCAAGTCCACGGTATCAATTCTATTGGAAAAATTCCATCGATTATTTTTGGAGGTTTTGAATTTCCTCTTCCTACTGTCAAGAAGAAATATGATAATCTTATTATTGGGGATGTGCATATCCCCGTTGAGGTAACATAGTGTTATTCGAAATTTCTCCGGTTCCATGTTATTCGGAATGAGTTTGTTAACAAGACTTGATCAACCTTGTTAGTGGATTCCTTTTGATGAGCATGAGATGGATGAAACTAGAAGGCACAACCTTCTGTACCCCCCTTTTACTTTCTGTTATTTAGTTGAAATAAAGTAAAAATAGTATTTTTCTGTCTGTTTTCTCAATTATCCGTGCAATATAAAAATACTCCGACAATAAAAGTTCTCTAAATGCCCTGAAAATGGAATATGATTTTTTGTGGAATATTTGAGAATATCTAGCACTGAGAACACAGCAGGGGGAGCAAGCACCTGGCCATGAGGGTCCAGGGCGCGCCCACCCCTACAGGGCGCGGCCCTGCCTCATGGGCCCATGGTGGCTCCCCTCCACTTATTCCTGCACCCACACACTTCTTCTTCCTCCCAAAAAATCACCATCTAGCTCAAGCACGAGTTCTAGCTCATTTTGCTGCGATTTTCGATCTCCTTGCTCGAAGCACCTTTCACAAAACTGCTTGGGGAGATTGGTCCTTGGTATGTGACTCCTCCATTGGTCCAATTAGTTTTTGTTCTAGTGCTTTATTCACTGCAAGTTTGTGCTGCCTAGGTGACCATGTTCTTGAGCTTGTATGTCAAATTTATATGGTTCCAAGTAGTTCTAATGCATGTCATAGTCTCTACACTACAAAAAAATACACTTCCGTGATGATACGTGTTTGTCACAGTAGGTCGCATTTTTTGTCATGCATGTACATCCATGAAAAATTTATGACAGAATCAAGATAGTCATACCTGTGCTGTCGTAGAAGTGTTCCATGACATTACCAAAATTATCATCACGGAAGTGTCCACTTCCACGATGATAAATCCCGCGTCACAGAAGTGCTTTCATCAAGGGTGACCGACATGTGGCATCCACCGTAACGGAACGCCGTTAAGCTATCGGGTTTGATTTTGGATCCGATAACCCGTTAACAGCCACGACCAATGCCGATTTTCCACGTGTAAAATTCTCATTGGCTGACGGATCCACGCGTCAGCTCCGCATTGGCACAAGTGTCACTCATCCAACGGTCGAGATGGGCCTATGATATGTTGACACATGGACCGGTCCAACAGTGGCCCACACAGTTTAAATGGGCCAGCCTAACCGAAGGCCTATAAGATTTAGCGGACCATAATGGGCCAGCCCAGCTAAAGGCCCACAAAATTTAGCAGACCGCAATGGGACGGCCCAGCTAAAGGCCCACAAGATTTTGCAGACCATAATGGGCCGGCCCAGCTAAAGGCCCACAAGATTTTGCGGACCACAATGGGCCGGCCCAGCTAAAGGCCCACAAGATTCTGCAGACCATAATGGCCGGCCCAGCTAAAGGCCCAGCATTCGGCCCGTCAACGGCCTGTCCTAAACTTGCCATCAACGCGGCCCATGGTCACTTCTGGCCCGTTAACAGCCCACTAAGTAATTGGGCCGAATCACGGCCCGGTGTATTTCCGGCCTGTTAAAGGTCCGACTTCATTTGGGCCCATTTACAGGCCATCAAAACTTTCGGCCCATAAACGACCGTGAATGATTTGGGTCATATTCGGCCATGTCTGACATTCAGCCTGTTAGAGGCCCACTATAGATTTGGGCCACTTTCTTCCTGTTGTCATTTTCGGCCTGTTAACGCCGGACGTAAACCATGGGCCATATGTGGCCCAACGTCATATCAGGCCCATTAACAACCCATATAAAAATGATGATAATCTAGCCTGACCGAAGTTCCGGCCTGTTAAAGGCCCGTGTATTAGGTCGGCGCATTTACGACCCTTCCGAATTTTGGCCTGTCAAAGATCCGCATCGTAAATGGGCCACCATTTCGGCCTGCTAAGTCCAGTGGGTTATTTGGCACAATCAGGGCCCAATCTCACTTTCGGTCTATTAAAGGCCCATGTTTTTTATGGGCTCGAGATATTTACACCTGTAAACGGCCTATTTTTACTGAGGGCCCAAATTATGTTTAGGCTCGTTAAAGGCCCACTATGGGCACAGCCTACCAGAAAAATATGAAAGCTTATGCTGATTTAGGCCCAGATATTTTAGTGGGCTACATGTCTATTTCGCCCGTGAATCGTTTCTAGCCCAATTGGAATGGGCCCGACTAATGTTGGCATGTTGGGCTCCTCTGAAGCTTTCGCCAAATACATTACTAACATAAACCTACACTATACAAAAATAGCGTCGAATTTCTGCAGCACTGGGCAACATCATAAATGTTGTATCACAACAAAATAAATTCCAACCATACAACAAAAAGGCTGTTGGCATAAAGTTTATAGTCCTTCGGATAAAAGCACTATCGATGTATAGAAGCACAGATCATTTGACCTGAGTGCTAATGTTTGAGCTATATAATCGATGGAGCAGCACGATCTCCACCTTTTTCCGCCATTGCTCTTGAGCAACGGCGAATGTCCGATAGTCGGTTTCAAAACCATTCATATCTTGACGACATTTCTCAACCACTATTCTTGTTTCGAAACAACGCCCATTAGGGATTGGACTTGTGTGCGGAGCACAGATATATCACTCTGTCTAGCAGGAAGATTTTGTTCAAGAGGCGATTTGGACGAGGTTACCTTGACAACCAACCCGAATTACACAGAAGGTGCTTTTTGCCTTTGTTAGTGGAGAGATCTTGGACGACCGCAGCAAGAGGTGACATTGTGTCTGTAGTAGCCTCGTCACCTTCGGTGGTTGTGGCAGTTCAATCATTTGTTCCATAGCTTCACGAAAGTTTGAACTTGTAGATTAGTGTACCGGATAAGTCACTAATGAGACAAAAACAAACAAAGTAGGTTAAACGTTTATACATAACTTATTTTGGTGAACTACTGTAATACATTAGCATGTATTGTAGTGCCAACTACATAATAAAATCACTTTCGGAACATATGTCCATGTAGCATGCCTACTGTATTGTCTATTTCCTCACATTCGTTGACATTTAAGGATAAAGAGACATGGTTTAAAGTAGGATGAACATAGTATGACATCATTCATATCATGGGCAAACAGATATAAAACAAACAACCTATTTTATCATTGTGTGCGCACATGAACATAACAACTAGATTACAGATCAAGACCAAAATAATATCCTTCATCTCTTTTAAACCATGTAAGGTGAAATGATACGTTAAGACAACTGTGTATAAAAGTGAACAGAGTAACTGACATTGGCTGCAAACCAAGTAGTTAAATGAACACATCACAGTACCAATCAGTTCATGGCAGGAGGAGTAAGGACTTACAACAGCGTCTTGAACTGGTGTGCTCATGCCCTTCATCTTGCTGGTGTGGCAATCCTTGAAGATTTGCACTACATTCGGTTCAGGTTGTTTTTGGTCCGCACGGGCTTTCCTCTGTATTTGGAAAAACTCAATATAGATACGATAATATGGCACAAAAAGAAGAAGGAAGTAGCAGCTATTTACAAGAGCCTCGCAGTGTGCAATATAGCTACGAGATCCTGTTGTCTGTTGGAATTTCACTTTAGAACGGTTGGTTTGGTTCTTCAAACAGTTAGCCTAGAAGAAGATACACTTGTAAGGCACATACATAAATACAAGTTCAATATGTGGTCGATCAAATATATATAGCCTACGATACTTTGGATCGGACCGGTGTTTAACGAGGGCTGTCCGGTCTTCATCGTAATATATTACCTTTGGAGATGTTTGGGCAATTTCATTGTTAGCCTTGCCTTCAAAGTGAGATTTTCTAAGGTGGTACCGATCATCGTCAGCAGAGCGGCATGAAAAACATGAGTGCATGCTTGTTTAGTTGCATCATCTTTCGGATCCAACTTGAACCTCATCTGTTGAAAAAAGAATGTGAGCCTTATTAGGAGGAAGCTAGAAAGTATGGGACAGAGCAAGACAATATTACTAATTGCGATGAATAACATTACTTACGGATAAATAGTCAAGTAAGGTGTTAAACTGGGTATTGTCTTTCTCATTCCTGTACTAGATCCACGTTGGGAGGATACGTGCATGACACCTAACGGCAACAGATGCCTCTGATACTAACTTGGCTGACTCTGTAGCATCACGTGGCCTTTTTAAACCTGCCTCAAAATGGATCTCCATTCTTCCTCCTTTTGATTTTGTTAATCTGTCAAGCATTATCCATGATGTCTATTTCCGCTTGCGCCGTGGTGCTAGTTCAACAACGAATATGGAAAGTGTTAGTGTATATCAAACTGTGAGAGTACATATAAAGGAGCATGCAAGCGCAACTTGACTCGGTCAGTACCGTCTTGGTGTTCATGCTCATGAGGTTCATCTCGATCTTGCCAAGTCTGTTGTGTCGTGATGCTTGAAGTAGTGTTAGGTGTGAAGGCAGCTTGGGAACGGCCGTTCGAAGCAAACGAATGAGTAACTGGTTGAGATGCTGGTACAGTTGAAGCGGATGCTGCAACTGGTGGAGTAGGTGATACTATGTTTGTAGATTTAGCCGGTGGAATTGGACCTTCTACTGCACTATAAGTACCAGCAGAATCTCGACGGCAGAACCTTTTCTGTTTCACCCGACGAGTAACATCACTCCCTACTATATTATTTTCCTAGCTCTTTTTTGACTTTGCCATGTCAAGCTGTACCCACAAAACAAAAGCATAAAATCACTCTTCAGAACTCATTGATGCATGATACAGACAAGCAATACTTTGATGTAAGACAACCGTATGAGGATGGAATATGTAAGAAAAACAGGACGACATGACATATTCACAGCTACGATGTGCAAACTAAGCAGAAGGATTTTCAAGAAAATAGAAGTAATGCAAGCTAGACACCATATGAAATATGCAACCAATATTACTCTGCCAAGTTAAAAGTGTCTTTTCATAAGTGGCAATTCGAAAAATTAGAAGCAGTACAACATAGAAATCAATGCAAGATGCAACCACTATCAAACTGCCATGTTAAAAGCTTCCAATCATGAGTGACTGATGCGGGATACACAACAACAATACTTTGATGTAAGAACATGGTATGATAGATAGATGGAGTGTATTCTAGACACAGAAAGCCATGTCATATGCACATGTATAACTTATAAACTCAGCAGGTGCAATTTAATCAAAATAGAAGAAATACAGGCTAAACAACATATGCAACATGAAACCAATTATCACACTGTCAACTTAGAGCAAGCACCTGCGATGGTGGAGTACGGGAGATGAACTCATCATGTAGACTTGGGACTTCCACTTCATTAGCAGTAGCAGGGGAAAATCTAGAGAGTCTCTGTTTGCGTCAGTGCGGAGGACCACCAACATCCCCTAACTTACTCTTTTCCTTCCTATTTTCTGATATTGCCTTATGAAGTCAAAACCACAAGAAGATGAATAAAATTAGCTCTGCATAACTGGTTGATGCATGATACAGACGAACACTACTTTGATGTAAGGCAAGCGCAGGATAGGAGGATGGAATATATACAAAAAAAGACAGCGTCTCATATTCACACGTACGATAGGAGGATGAAATATGTATGAAAAACAGTAAGCGGAAGGCATTTCAAAAAAATTAGATGAAATGAAAGCTAGGCACCATATGAACGTGCAACCAATATCACTCTATCAGGTAAAATGTGTCTCGTCGTAAGTGCCATTTCAAGAAATTAAAAGCAGTACAAGCTAGAAGACAATGCAAGATGCAACCTACATCACAGTCCCAAGTTAAATGTGTCTTATGGGTAAGTGACCGTTGCAGGTATAAGTTGTAAGCTATGCAGATGCAATTCAACATAATCAGAAGCAATACAAACTAGCAATCATATGGAAAATGCAACCACGTATAATAGTTCCAAGTAAGAGCAAGCACCTGTGATGGTGGAGTAGGGGAGATGTGCTCATCATGTACACGTATGTTCTAGAAACAGGAACACGTGTCATATTCACAGGCATTATGTGTAAAGTAAGCAGATGCAATTCAAGTTAGAAGCAATACAAGCTAGACATCATACGCAACATGCAACCACATATAATAGTGTCAAGTTAGAGCAAGCACACTGTGATGGTGGAGTAGGGAGATGTGCTCATCATCTACACATCTACGTTGACTGTCCAGCCTTGTGTTGTCTTGCGAATCTTGTTGGGATGATGGCGGAGTAGAATCTGTAGAGACCCCTGTTTGAGTTGTTCAAGGACCACCATCATCCTTTGCCGGACTAATTTCCTTCAGCTGTAATGATTTTGCATTGTGAAGTCAAACCGATAAGAAAAGGAATAAAATTCGCTCTTCGTAACTCATTCATGCATGATACCGAGCGAACACTACTCGGATGAAAGGCAAACACATGATGCGAGGATGGAATATGTATGAAAAACAGGATGGTGTGACATATTCACACCTATGATGTGGCAACTAAGCGAAGGCATTTCAACAAATTAGAAGCCTTTGCAAGCTAGACACCATATGAAATATGGAACCAATATCACTCTGCCAAGTTCAAATTGTATGGCGTTTCAACAAATTAGAAGCAGTACATGCTAGAAATCATATGCAAGACACAACCAATATCACAGTGGTGACTTAAAGGTGCCTTATCATAAGTGACTGATGCGGGATATGCAAGAATAGTAGTCTGATGTAGAAACAGGAAGACATATCATATTCACAGGCATTATGTGTAAAGTAAGCAGATGCAATTCAACAAAGTTAGAAGCAGTACAAGCTAGACATCATACACAATATGCAACCACATATAATAGTGCCAAGTTAGAGCAAGCACCTGTGATCGTGGAGTAGGGGAGATGTGCTCATCATCTACACAGCTACGTTGACTGTCTAGCCTTGCGTTGTCTTGCGAATCTTGTTGGGAGGATGGCGGAGTAGAATCTATAGAGAACCTCCGTTTCAGTTGCTCGGAAGGACCACCATCATCCAATGCGTTGCCAATTTCCTTCAACTTTATTGATTTTGCATTGTGAGGTCATACCGACAAGAAAAAGGAATATCATTCGCTCTTCAGAACTCATTCATGCATGATCTTGTGAACACTACTCGATGAAAGGAAAAGTCATGATACGAGGATGGAATATGTATGAAAAATGGACGACTTGACATATTCGCACCTATGATGTGGTAACTAAGCAGAAGGCACTTCAACAAATTAGAAACACCGCAAGACACCATATGGAAGGTGCAATCAATATCACTCGCCAAGTTAAAACTGTCTCGTCATAGGTGGCGTTCATCAAACTAGAAGCAATACATGCTAGAAATCATATTCAAGACGCAAACCAATATCACACTGCCAACTTAAAGGTGTCCCATCATAAGTGGTGATGCAGGATACACAAGAAGAGTAGTTTCATGTAAGAACATGGTGTGATAGACAGATATAGTATGTACCAAAAACAGGAAAGCGTGTCATATTCACACGTATCATGTGTAAGCTAAGCAGATGCAGTTTACACTAATTAGGAGCAATACGAGCTAGACACCATATGCAACATGCAACCAGATATCACACTGCCAAGTTAGAGCAAGCACCTTGGATGGTGGAGTAGGGGAGCGGAGACTTGGACCTTGCAATGCATTATCAGTACAAGGAGAATCGGTACAGATGCTCCGTTTACGTTGCTGCAGAGGACCACCATCATCGCCTTCCTTACTATTTTCCTTCCTCTTTCTTCATTTTGCCTTGTCAAGTCAAACCCACAAGAAAAAGGAATAAAATTTTCTCTTCAGAACTCATTGATGCATGATACTGACGAACACTACTTTCATGTAAGGCAGCCGCATGATAGGAGGATGGAATATGTACGAAAAACAGGACGGCGTGACATACTGACATGTATGATGTATAAAATGTAAACTAACCACAAGGTGCTTGAACTTGTTAGAATCAATGCAAGCTATAAACCATATGAAAGATGAAACCAATATCACTCTGCCAAATTAAAAGGGTGCCCTAACAAATGTATTTGACCAAACTAGAAGCAATACATGGCAACAGGCTAGAAATAATATGCAATATGCAACGAATAAAGGTGACTCATCGTAAGTGATTGATGCAGGATACAGAAGAGAGGTAGTTTCATGTAAGAACAAGGTTAACACATAGATGTAGTGTGTACCAAAAATAGGAAGGCATGTCATATTCACAGGTATAGTGTGTAAACTAAGAAGATGCAATTTACCCTAATTAGAAGCATTACAAGCTAGACACCATATGCAACATGCAACGACATATCACACTGCGAAGTTAGAGCAAGCACCTGTGATGGTGGTGTAGGGAAGTCGGTCTTTGGTCTGAGCTACATTCAATGTCTTCATTTAGGCTTGCTGTTTCTTGAGAATCATGTGGAGAGGATGAAATTGCATTCTTTATAAGAGTATTGCGTCTCATATTAACCCACGCGCGTGACTGTCTCATCATGTTTATAGATGCAGGATAGACAAGAAGAGTAGTTTGATGTAAGAACATGGTGTGATAGGCGGATGTAGTATGTATCAAAAAGCAGGAAGGCGTGTCATATTCACATGTATAATGTGTAAGCTAAGGAGATGCAATTTAACAAATTAGGAGCATTGATGAGGGATACACAAGAAAATTAGTTTGATGTAAGAACATGGTTAAGAGAAAGGCGTAGTATGTACCAAAAGCAGGAAGGCATGTCATATTCACGGTATAATGTGTTAACTAAGCGGATGCAATTTACCCGAATTAGAAGCATTACAAGGTAGAAACCATATGCAACATGCAACCACATATCACTTTGCCAAGTAAGAGCAAGCACCTGCGATGGTGGTGTGGGGAATTATGTGATAAACTAGAGAGCTCGTTGACTATCTTCATTTAGCCTTGCTGTTTCTTGAGAATCATGTGGGAGGATGACACTTTGCACTCTTTAAGCGAGTAGGGCGTCTCACATTAACCCACCCGGGTGACTGTCTCATCATAAATGATTGACGAGGGATACAAAAGAGCATTAGTTTGATGTACGAACATGGTTAATAGACATATGTAGTATGTATCAAAAACAGGAAGGCATCTCATTATCAAAGGTATAATGTGTATAGTAAGTAGATGCATTTAACCAAATTGGAAGCAATACAAGCTAGACACCATATGCAACATGCAACCACATTTGACAGAGCAAAGTTAAAGCAAGCACCAGGGATGGTTGTGTGTGGCAATTGAGATCATCAATCGCAGAGCTCGTTCATCGTCTCCAAGCTGCTGACCTTTGCACCCATTAGAGCGCTGAAACGCTTAGTGCTTGTCTTGAATTACATCGAGCGACTTCTATCTTTTCTTTTTCGCATTCATCAACCTTTGCGTAGTCTGAAATACCCATGCATAAAAAACAATAGTGTGAGTATGGGTGAAGTGTGTGCACAATTAGTACAATGTAAAGGTAGCAGATAGCAGGTCAGTGAGAAATAAATGAAGGGAGACATATGATAGCTCTACAACATGCATGTCACACTAAATTACTACAGGATTCTATGAAAATAACAGTCGACTGAAAGCAAATAGGTCAGTCCATTTTTTCTGCACCGTCCGATGTACAAAGAACGGGCAGATCGCCTTCATCTGCCTCCAGCCAGTCAGTGTTGACGATCTTCCTCGAAACGCCAGCGACCACCGACCCAGTATTCCTCCCCTGCCTGCGGCCTCCCCTCGACCTCACCGCACCGCCGTGCTTGGCACTGCCCCCCCGGCCATCCATTGAAGCCCTGCCGACCTCCAGATCGGGCGCAAGAAGCTCCTGTGCCCCACACTCCTATGATAGATACTGATGCGCCGCTTCCCCGGGGAACATGCGGACTAGGTGCTCCGCGCCTAAGTGGGTGCTGCTTCTTTTAATTGCGGTTCGACTGACCCTAAATTGAAATCCAGGCAGGCCACTGACCTCTAGCAATGGTGAAATAGTAAAAGGGAGGGAACCTTGTGCATTTAGTATCACGAAGAAGATGCAGTAAGAAGCGCTCAACTAGTTTCTTTCATGGGATGAATACAGTGTGAGCGGAGATATAAGATTTGCACGAATAAGGGAAGAGGAGTACCTCTTTCTGCTGGCAGTGCTGTGTCCTCATTCTGTTTTTCCGACGATCTTATTATTGTTCGCCGGAAACCAGAAGTTGTGGAGGACGGTGCATCCTTGGACGAACCCATGGCCAAGTTGTTGAGTGTGGTGCGGTGGCCATCTGTCGGCGGCGGGGAAGCAGATCCGAGGCGGCGAACGACGGCGGGAACAACTCCGGTGCGGTGGACGGTTGCGGCAGTGGATCCGCAGCAGTGAGGCGCAGGATGGCGTGGTCGGAGTGGTTCTGGTACGGCGCACGTCGGCGTCGGCGTCGTGGAGGCAGCTCTGCCTTGGCTTCAGCTGCTAAGTCCTTGAGGGCGTTGTGGTTGCGCTTGCGTTGGACGACGATGTCGGGGTACTGGCTCCGGCGTAATGGAGGAGGGCGGCGGTGGATTGGCCGCTATGGGGTGGAGGACGGACCAACGGAGGAGGCTGGGGTTTCGCAGCTGGTGGAGAGGGTGTTTTCGCGCCCACGGTGTATGAATGGGGAAACGGAGGGAGGCGGGGAACTAAGGGGGAACAATGTTCGGTTTGAGACGCGCTTGTTTGAAATTTGGGGAAAGTTACAAACTTTGCCCCCATCTAAAATTTTGGACATATTGCGGGTTGGGGGTAGGACAGTCATGCCAGGTGTCCCAAATGTGGGCGAGATAGATTTCGGCCGAGCGCATGGGTGTTTAGGCGCCCACGGCATATGAATGCTTCTCGGAGGCGGTTGAGACTGGCATCTTGGTGAAGTCACAAACCTACACCGGTTTAGACCTTTGGACATCGGGCCGATAGGCTACACGGGCCAGAGTCAGAACAGTAATTTCCTACCACCAAAATATTAGTCTCGCGCGGTTTAGGGTGACCAGAGGCCTATTTGGCGCTTCGTTCAATATTTGGGAGCAGAAGCATTAACGTATTCGGTTCTCTTGAATTGAACTTTTAGGATTTGTCAAACTTCACAAATCTTTACTCTTGAAAATACTAAAGCTATGATTATTTTGGAATGTAGGGGGTACATTTGAATATACATTGTACACGAGTATATATTAAAAAAAATATGCAACTTACCTCAGTTCATGCATGGTTCCAGATATAATCTCCTTGGTTGCAAAAAAAAGTTAGATATGCGTATGAATATATATAGCATGTTCAAAGTCACAACAAAGATTGATGCCCCCTTTTACATCTGATTTACAAATGCCATTATCTCGGGTTCAAATAGATGAATGCACTTCCTATGAATTCGAATCTTCGAAACCCCCTTTATGTTGAATTTGACATGTATTCTATTTCGTAGCTAGCAATTTGGAATGTATCCATGCAAGTGACAAATGTATAAAGTGCTTCACACTGACAACATGGAGTGCACTAATTAATGTTTATATGTGAATTGCAAAAGCATCCATTCCCTGTATTTCAAACCGCTCTCACTCTATGGATCGATAATATGGAAAAAACACATGCACATGCTAGAATTCAATAGAGTATGGTTTCTGATAGACTGATTTTCGTCCATACGCAATTTGCAAAATTCATGATCTCATCCAAAAATAATAATGCCATTTATATTTTAATTTAATGCGTAGAACCGCCTTTTACACGTAGATGCACTATGCCTCACCCCATTCTCCCAGACGCGTTATATATCTCTCTATCTAACGCATAAGTGCACACACTTTATTGTAAGTGCATCTAGTGCCCCTTGGTGATTTTGGTGTATTGAAGACTTATAGGTTAAGGATCTAATGCGTTTATGAGTGTACACATGTCTATAAGTCTATGAGGAGTTTGATATTTACAGAGAAAGTCGACCCCTAAAAATGAAGTTCTTCGACTGAAGACCTTGGTATTCTGAAGACTTTCTGAAGACTTTGAAAGTGAAGAATTGGTGTGACCTTGAAGACTTGGTATTCATTTGAGGAATATGAAGCGTGAAGACTTTTTTTTTTCCATAGTTTCATTTTCTATTTCTTGAGTCATAGGAAACACCATACTGTTAAAGGGGGTCGTGGAAATACTAAGGAAAAATTTCCATGTGATGCTCAACTTAAAATCCTACACCTACCAATCCCTTGAGTGAAGCCATTGGAAATCTCATACTGATTCAGTCAATTTCTTGATGTGAGAGCGAAATTCTTACAGTATTTGAGGAATTTGCTCGACCGAGGAGTTAGGAATTCGCCAAAGGCAGATTGCCTACCAGTGAGGAACATGATAGCCTTGAGGAATTTGAACCTCAAATTTCCGACCGTTGCTGTGCTACGCGCGAGCTGTCTCAAAATATCTTGTCCACCTAACGGTCATATCATTGAAGGGCATTTATGTCTTATCATGTCGGGCTGCTCCCTAGGCTATAAATAGCTGCCCCCTACAACCACTAGCTGGTTGGCTGCTCCGAGAGAAACTAACACTTGTCATTTGAGAGCATCCCATCCTCCGAGGACTTTGAGTGAAAATCATCAAGTGAGGAAAACCCAAACCCAAACACCTACAAACCCAAAGTGATTGAGCATCACTGAAGAGATTGATCCTGCGTGGATCCGACGCTTGTTACCTTTGAAGACTGTGCTTCTTCCAGACGGTTAGGCCTCATGTTCTAGAGCATCCAAGAGGAACTGTGGATCGCCGAGTGACCATGTTTGTGAAGGTTTGGAAGTCGCCTGAAGACTTACCACGAGTGATTGGATGAGGTCTGTGTGACCTTAGTTCAAGGAGAATACGCTGAGGACTTGGTGTCTGAGCTACGTGCTCAGATCGGGTGTCCGGACTGTGCGTCCTCGAGTTTAAATACTCGGCCGCTCCAACCAGACGTATAACCGAGACAGCAGTTGGAACTGGTCTACCAAATCATTGTCTTCACCAAGCTTACTGGTTCTATTTCCTCAACTCTTTCATTTCCTCATTACTGTGTTAAGTGCTTTATCATATCTGTGTTTTAAGACTTTGACTGAAGACTTTCTCAATTTCCTCAGTTCAATTTCTGCAGTCTGTTTGTCTTCATCTTGTGTTATCCTGTGATTATGCTTTTTGTACTCTGTGCTTGTCTTCATTTCATCATGATGACCATGCATGTATTCTGTTATGCTTACTTCTGAGTACTTATTCCGCAACAAGTAGTTCTTCGCTAAGGAATTTCCTCACCGGCAAATTCCTTAGTGAAGAATTCATAAAAATCGCCTATTCACCCCCCTCTAGCCGATATAACGCACTTTCAATTGGTATCAGAGCAAGGTACTCCCTTGTTCTGTGTGATTTTGGTTTAACCGCCTGGAGTTTTAGTTATGTCGACCGTAGGTATGATCAAGGTCTCTGCTGGCTGTCCTACATTCGATGGGACAGACTACCCCTACTGGAAAAATAAGATGCGAATGCATCTTGAGGTAATTGATAACGATCTCTGGTATGTTGTGGAAATGGTGTTCCCTCTGTCTCACCCTCACTGAACGCTACCGATGTGAAGAGATTTCAAGCAACTCGATTCTCAAGCGAAGAATATCATATGTGGCCATCTGAGCAAAGGACAGTATGGAAGAGTGAGTGCTTTGGAAACTGCTAAGCTTATCTGGGATAGGCTGTCCAAAGTGAATGAAGGAGTCTCAACTCAGCGTGACTCTCGAGTTGATGTTCTTCACAATCTCTTCAACCGCTTCAAAAGACTCGACAATGAAAATGTTCAACAAACCTTCGATCGCCTCACTGACATCTCAAATGAGCTTCAAGCGCTTGGTGCCACTGACATCACCGACCATGAGGTGGTGAAGAAATTGTTGAGATCGCTTGATTCCTCATTTGATACTCTGGCATTGATGATACAAGAGCGTGCTGATTACAAGTCACTTGATCCCGCTGATATCCTCGAGAGGCTAAACACTCATGAGTTCCAGCTTGCTGAAAAGAGAGATCTCTATGGTTCGAGCTACGGTAGATCACGTGCCCTGAAGGCCAAGGCAGTGTCTGAATCTGAAAATGAAGACTCTGGCAGCAGCCTTGGTGATCCTGAAGAATTGAGCCAGGATCTAGCACTGCTCGTGAAGAAATTCCAGAAGTTTTCAAGACGTGGCCGCTTTGGAAAATCCTCAAGGAGAAATGATTCCTCATCCAGTGACTACAAGAGGAGGCTATGCCACAAATGCAAGAAACCTGGTCACTATATTCAAGATTGTCCTCAGTGGGAAAAGGAATTAAAGAAGAAGAAATACAAGGATTACAGTTCTGATGACGCTAAGAAGAAGAAGAAATCGTCAAAATCTTCATCATCAAAATCCTCGAAGTCTTCATCTCACAAGAAGAGCAGCTCCATGACGGCTCGGGCATTCATTGGCAAGGAAATGGACTCCGAGGCTGAATCTGAGGAACATGAGGAAGAGGACGCATCTGAGGAGCCCGAGTCTGGTGTGGCGAGTCTGGCTCTCGCTACTGCATTCGTCAGCAAGTCCATCTTTAACTCTAAAGAAAATGACCTCACCAAAAAGGCTGATGAAGGCAATGATGACTACGCTCCCATCTATTGCTTCATGGCAAAGGGTTCCAAGGTACTCAAATATACCTCCCCTGAAACTAGTGAGAATGAATCTGATGAAAACCTCAAGCCCAGCTACTCTAAACTTGCTAAGATTGCTGTGAAACAACAAAGGGATTTTGAAAAGGTTCAAAACATGCTAGACAAAATTGATGATATGTTGGGTGAAGAAATGGATCGCACTAAAGCCTTGACTGAAAATCTTCAAAGACTTCAGTCTAGGTTTGACAGCCTTCAAGGTCATCATAACACTCTCTTATCTGATCATGAGAAGCTTTCTTATGAATTTTTTCAAAGAAAGCAAGATCTTGAGAAGCTAAGAGTGAGTTATGAAGATCTTCAGAAGGAGCGCGATTCATTACTTGCTCAACAAATCAGCGCTTCTCGGGAAGAATTTGTTCCTCCATGCTTAAAGTGCATTGAACGTGAATCTGCTAATTCTTCACCTGAATGTTCAAATGCTTCACATGCTACAAATTCTTCAACTGTCTCTATTATCACTAATTCCTCATTTGAGGACATTGCTAGTATCACTGACGATGCAGGGCTGAAGGAATTGTACATGACAGGCATGTACAAAAGCCTCAAAGGGCATCAGACTCTTTGTGATGTGCTTAAAAAGCAGATCCTCAACAG